>OY978006.1:29973445-32373445 GCA_963854515.1 Pandemis heparana
ATTAACTACACCCGCTTCGATTAGATTGAAAGCGCAGGCGTTGTTTTGTTGTACGTAGGTAGAAAAGCTATCTGGACAACATTTACATGTAAGTACAATGGCTAATCGAAAGATAAAGTAAAATTGTGTTATCAAAATCCTAAAATAATTGTATTGGTATTAATCTTCTACTCTGTAAGTTGCAGTTGATGCTGTAGGTACCTAGACAGAAAAAATTAAAGTTTTTTCGGTCATATTTAGTGTTTACACCGTGATAAGTGAAATCGTAGTTAAAAATACTATAATAAAATGCAGCGAGTAAAGTACTTTTAAATATATAAGGCGTTTTATGTATCGTAAATGAAAAAATCGAGGAAAACATGGAGATCATTGTTCATAATAAAAAACAATGGTTGACTTGACACTACCCCTAAAATACTTCTTGTTGTTGAATTAGGTACCTATGGGTTTTTTCTAAGAACATTATTTTTATCAACTGACGAATTTATTGTTTTTGCTTATTGATATGCATAATAGTAGTAATTTGCATTTCTGTTTGTCAACAAAATGGATGAAATGAAATGAAATGGATGAATCTCGCATTCATTCACACCACAGAACACAACAGGCATTTTTGGAACATTTAATTACATATATATAGGTAGATAAATTATTACCAATTTCAGTTATATTGGTATTAACTTAAGAAGAGAATTTGCATAATTCTTTTTATTTACATTTTGATCATTTTGAAGAAAAAACTGTCTATTCAATAAACTGCACCTGAGACCCTGAATAAAGATGTCATGCAAAATCCTTTTCTCAGAAATGTTGGTGTTCGTATGGTATTTGTCATGTTACTTTAGTTGTCGGCATCATTTGGAAGTAATTGTGTGTTTACAATGAGAAAGGATTATTTACTATAAGAGTTCAATGATTCGCAGTTACTTTCGTTTGAAATATTATAGATGGATATGAACCACGATTAATTAATTATTTTAATTAATCGTGGTTCATATCCGTCTATAATACCTGCTTCGTATTATTTACTATGTCTGTAATATGCAGTGAGAACAAGAAATATACATTTTCAAACTAAAATTTCTTAAACTTCAGTGCAGTCTGATGAATTAATTAAGCTAAATTAAAACTAATCCCATTGTATAAAGATTACTTTTATGCTGTGTTCTACACTGGATATAATGTTTATTGGCATTGAAACGGTTAATGCCTAAAATATACAATGCTTGTAGCTTGCATACCGGCACTATCATATTTGGATGAAGTTTGTCATGACTGTGTATTCCAGATAATAATAATATAATTCAGACAGTATTCACAATTACATATTTAATTGTTTTATTATGATGCATCATGTCCCTGTCTTTATGGCACTATTTGACAAACGCCTCCTCCAAATTTTGCTATTTCTATTCTTAGCCACTCTTGTCCATATGCCTCCATCTATAGCTTTAACGTTTTCTTCCCACAGGTCCACCTGGTCTATCTCATTCTCTTGTCACTTGTAAACCAATCTGCGTATGCCAGCCGGAAGTTTACATAGAGGTTCTGCAAAGCAACGTATGCTGCAGAAACCTGACACATGCAGAACAACAGTGGTATGAATCAAGTAAGCATCCAAATAATATTGTTGTAATTATGTTAAGATAAGCTTAATTCGGTTCTTTGCGATATTGACTACTAACTAAATGTAAGAATAATATTTCTATGCACATACGGACAGGATACGCTGAAGCTGAACACAAGTAATAATTTCAACAATTTTACCATATTCGGAGAAATAAACTTTTCTATTCTATTCTATCCACTATTCTATCCACTATTAAAGCGATAAAATACTATATCTCGTTTAATAAGAAAATAAAAGTCCATCACGATGAATTATTGCATTAGACACATTAATACACTAAAAACGAAGTGCACTACAGACGGACATTTGATACTTTCATTCAATTTCTGTGAAATTATCGCAAAAAATCACCAATAATGCGACGTTGCGAGCTCAGCACGGATGCACCCTCTTAAATGACCTTGTCCTTGCCCGCGCACTACCCGCCCGCACCTCTCGCAGTCGCTTACCCCGCGCCCCTGTGCCTCGCGGGCGAGGACTCAGTTAAGCGGTCGGTCTATAGCATGTCAACTGCAGCTTGATGCCGAATATTTCTTAGTTATTTGTATCAGGCTGTTCTCTGCAACTCGACATCTAAAACTGTGCTTATTTTGAGTGGTGGGCTGTAGGCACAGGTCATGGAAGAAAGAAATGGTGCAGTTGATAAACGATTGAAAAGCTCAAAATAATTTTACCTTGGATGATGATTATTGATTACCCTGGCAATAGTCATTTGTAGATCATTTTTGGCTCTTTGAATGTTTACCAACTTTTGATGCTTACTGTAGGTACATGTATTTTCCAGTTGAGTTGGTACTAATGGCAAAACCTTTCTTTCCTATGGAAACCCTTAATCCCTGTTTGTTTTTGATTAAGTGGCTTTAGGATGGATTAGAAACAATGAATATTACCTATCCTTATTACACCCCTTGCAAAAAAATTGGGCACCTATGGTTTTTCAGATTTTTAGGCATTAAAGCTTAGAATGTAAGCTTTTATGCACGTAAAATTAGTGGTTTTGGTTGTCACTTGTATTATCATCCGACTTCCACAAGTATGCAAATTTTCAGCAAAATCATGTTGATCAGTAGTGGAGAAGCAAGGTAAACGTTTTTTAGGGTTCCGTACCCAAATAGGTAAAAACGGGACCCTATTACTAAGACTCCACTGAACGTCTTTATGTTTGTCTGTCATCATGCTGTATCTCAGAAATTGTGATAGCTAGACAGTCAAAATTTTCGCAGCCTAAGTATTTCTGTTGCTGCTATAACAAGAAATACTAAACACCTGCCAAGTGTAAGTATGACTCGCACTGAATATTTTTATGTATATCTGTCTATGTAAGCAACCAATATAAAGTGACGTCATACTGCCTACATTTTGCTTTGGAGGCAGGGCTCTGCTAACACTGGATTTTATATTCACTTGACGATTTTGTATGGAACTCTCGGTGCGCGCGTCTGACTCTCACTTGGCCGGTTTATATTCATTTTAATGGACCTGATTAAATAAATTAAGATTAACTATATACTGTAAGCCTGATTTCTGAACGTTGCCTTGTAGCCTAATGCTATAGTCTGTGGTTTTGACACAGACAAGAGCTCCCTGCGCGGCCTCTTCCCGCGATGGTCGTATTAGAAATGGCGTTGTATTAATATCTTGGAAATAATTTATATTCTTTAATACCGGTGACCAGTGCTTTTATTCACTTTAACAATACTTATTTCGTTCTATTTTTAATTTACGTTTGATTACTCGATTGATGCGTGGGGGGTTTTATATTTTTTTAATTTAATGTTTTCGCTTTAGAAAACAGATAAGATAAAGTTTTATACTTCAATTTTTAATTTTTTAGAGAGGGTGAGGAATCATTTTGTCCTAAATATAGTACATAGGTTTACGCTGTCAAAGACATTACCCTCCTTTGTGACGCGCAGTCGTAGTCGAGTAAAGGTGCGACCACACCGCCGCTTAAAAAACGGTGACGTTACGGAATCGCAACAAAATGTATGAAGAAACGGTGAGAAAACGTGACGCATACGACACGTCACTGCGTATACGCGGCGGTTTGGTCGCACCGTACCTATAAAGGTGCGCGCGAGTCGCGTCGCGCGTGAGATACGATACGACTACCCGTCTCTGTCTAGAAAAAACATTAAGAAAAAGACGGGCAATCTATCTTGTTCACTGAAATGGACCTCTGTAATCTGTAAGGTAACACCTGATTCAATAAAATAACTAGTTCGTTCTATTTTTAACCACCGACGCAAAAAGAGGTGTGTTATGAGTTTGACGTCGAACGGAAACGGATGGACGGATGTCAATTAGTTTTTTTTTTCATTCGAAAGCCAGTTCAAAAAATAAATTACTGGCACAACACAAGTAGGCAGGGCAAACCTTGGTTAATCGGTGATGGTTACCCCCGGGCCACATTAGCGGGCGAAGGTTTGTGTCGCGTTGTCGCGATAAAAAGTTCGAGTACGTATCACCATGAACTACGTGGCCACACTTAGACCAAATTATCGCGATAAAAACTTCGGGCGAACTATGTCGCGATGTCTGAATTTGGCGGGAAAATGAACCAAGAGCCCAAATAAACAAAAAAATAGAGGAAGCGTTTGCTTTGTATTGTACGTCTGAAAATAATTATTCAAATGTCACTTGTCAAAATTGACATACATTTCAGAAATTTCAAAGTACGAAGTGTAGACACTTGCACGAACACGAACTCTGTCGCGACAAAATCCTTTGATCTGCGCTAGATACCGACAGGAGCGCGAACACAGTTCGAGTTCGCCCGAATTATTCTTGATAAAGCGAACTGTCTGTCCACACATGCCGCGATAGGGCGAACCTTCGCCGAATCCCGCTAATGTGGCCGTAGCATTAGGTTTTGCCAATATGACAAAAGTTTTTTTTCTTAATTTTGACAGATGCGTTCGGATACTTGCTGCACGATAGCATGTTGAATGACAGTGCCGCCACCTACTGGAAATTGTTACAAGCCGTAAAGATATCGAGTAATTCCGCTATTAGACCATAAGTAACTATCACTGAATTACTTCATATATCACCGATTATCACCGATATTTGCCCTAACTCTTGTATCCTAGCCCTCTAGGCTGGCAACCCATCTCCAATCCTCTGTTTCGGATGTCGAGGGTGGTGGTGCTCGCTTACCATCAGGTGACCCATTTGCTCGCTTCCTTGTCCTATATAAAAAAAAAAAACCGGTCAAGTGCGAGTCGGACTCGCGCACTGAGGGTTCCGTACAAATTCGCTAAGTTATTATAAAATCCAGTGTTAGCAGAGCCCTGCTTTTAAGCAAAATGTAGGCAGTGTGAGGTCATTTTATACTGGTTACTTATATAGACAGACAAATATTAAATAAAAAAACTACTTTCTAGATCTCGTTCAAACCAATTTTGGGTGGAAGTTTGTATGTACCTACTAGGTAATGTACCTACATCATATATTTTTTTTTAGTTTTATCATTCTCTTATTTTAGAAGTTACACGGGGGGGGGGGGGGGGTGGCACACATTTTATCACTTTGGTTTGCCTCTCGTGCAAACTATTCAGTTAAGAAAAAAATGATATTATTAACCTCAATATCATTTTTGAAGACCTATCCATAGATACCCCACACGTATGGGTTTGATGAAAAAAAAAAACCGGTTCAAAGTATGGGGAACCCCCAAAATTAATTGTATTTTTTTTTGTGTGTGAAAATCTTAATGCGGTTCACAGAATACATCTACTTACCAAGTTTCAACAGTATAGCTGTTATAGGTACGGAGAAAAGTGGCTGTGACATACGGACGGACAGACAGACAGACATGACGAATCTATAAGAGTTCCGTTTTTTGCCATTTGGCTACGGAACCCTAAAAAACTGGCGCGACGCGACTCTGTGCGCAGGGTATTCCCTACCGAGCGTGCGCCTCGCGAACCGAGAATTCCCCCAGTTTCTAATTTTAAATACGTCGGTCGTATCAGCCAAAACTACTGACTTAGGCGAAGTCAAGCGTGGGTAATAGACGTTTCTTTAGCTAACAATTGGTTTACAGTCAGTGAGCTAGAACGCTATCCGGGTTTGTCTATCTCACTCACTCGGGTTTGTGATGCTTGAATCGGCGGATGATACCCGAAATCCGAAACCCTAGTGTGGTTCTAAGAGCTCACGAACTGTACTATTATCATATATAGTGTGGTGTAGAAAGTGGGTGAAATATCGAGTATAAATTACTTTAAATCCAACTTAATCAAATTTTAAATGGTGAGTCAGTATTGTGTGCGTACATTTTCTACTGGACACAGTAGACAAATCAAGGTCAATCTATTGATAATTTTAGCACGATCATTTCTTCGGAATATTTAATGATTCATTTAAAAAACCGGCTAGTGCTCTTTGGTTAGTGTGTTAATATAAGGCAAATAAGTATTCGGTATTTGAGGTCTTTTCATTCTTAACTGTCCTATTTGGAAAACAAAATTATAACCTCAAAACGTCTCATTTTTTTTATTTTTTAACTATTTTATCGTAAATAATTATGCAAGTACCAAAAAAATATTGCCTCAGCTTTATTCAATAACAAAATACACCTTATTCTTTACAAAAATTTGTACTTACCTACATTGAGGTTAGAATTTTGTTTACCAAATAGGACAGTTAAGAATGAAAAGACCTTAGTTTTGGTTGCTGTCTATCCTGGCCTTATTCTCCGAAATTCGATTTTCAAAGTTCGTTTCCTGCTGTTCCGCTCACACTAATATCAATTAACTTGAGAGTGAAAGGGACGGTCTGATACGCACTTCATAAATCGAATTGCGGAGTAGCGTCCCTGACTTGTTGGTTTGCAAAGCCTGCATAGGCTGTGGTATATACCTTTCAAAATATTTAGACACTAGCAGCCCGTCCCGGCTTCGCACAGGGTAGACAATTATTTATTGCCCCCTCCACCCCGCCCGCCGCGATGCCCGGCGCGCTTTTCAGACTGCATCGCAAACAACGGCCACGGCGCTATGGCGGTTTTGTTTACTGTTTGAATTTTTTCATTCGTAATATCTTTTGAATGGAAAGTCCAATTTAAATAATTTAAAAACTATTTTATAGGTAGTTAAATGGTCTTGACCATAAAATAATTTATTTGGATAAGGATTAATATAAACACATAAATAGCATGGTTTGAATTTGGTTAGCATTTTCATTAATGTTTAAAATGAAAAAAGTTGTTGTAGTGACATAACTACAATAGTTGGACATATGCTACCGCGGAGTTTTTTGTAGACATTATGATGTTCTTCAATATTGTTGTACATTATTTTGTTCTATCGCTAATAGTTTCGGCAGCGCATTCGACTCATTTTTCTACACCTTTGGTTACATTGTTCAAATTTTACCAAGGATCCCTAATTTTTTTCAAAATGAAATGTAGCCTATGTCAAATTGGAAGAATGTAGCATTCTATTGGTGAAAGAATTTTTTAAATCGGCCTAGTACTTTTTGAGCCTATTCATTACAAACATACAAACATACAAAAATAGGTACAAATCTTTCCTCTTTATAATATTATATTTAGACATTTTCTATTTCAAGTAGGTATACATCAGCCATACCAGCCTATACAGGGCCTCTCAGAATGAAAGGGTTATTTATTTAGACTCCTTTATATCCAAAATGAAGTTTTTTTTATAGTTAAAATCACCAGCACTAAAATTTCGTACTTACAGAAAGCCTGCGAAGAATTCGTTTATCGCTATCCTGCGGGCGCAATTGACAACATTTCATTTTTATAACACCTGAAAATGTATATATGGTTCGAAAGCATTTTGCCTCCTGATCACTGCAATATTTTTATATAATTTTAATATCGCTTGTTATAAAAAATAAAAATTAATTAAAAATATGTCCTAATTTTACCAAAACTACCACAGGATAGAAAAAATAAGCGATCATAATTTTGTATTTTTGACAACTTCAAAGTACAAGGGGGGCAACTCTGAAATCCTATTTTCGAAGTTCGTTGCATACCTTCACTCTCACTCTCAAGATAATGACTATTTGTATGAGCGAAACAGCACTAAGCGAACCTCGAAAATCGAATATTGGAGAATAGGGCCTGACATTGACAATTTGAAATTGACGTCAGTTTTTTTTCTATAGAGAAAAGACAAAGGGATAAGTGTTTATTCTGTGATAGTATCGGGCCGTTTTAGAATAAGCACAAATTAATTATAAATTAAATACAAGCCCTAGCGAAAAAATTAAACTGTCAGCATGTTCATCTTTTCAAACAAAATACAGAGAACCATTAATATTATAGGCTCAGAAATATGAAATGTTGTCAATTTCATATCCCTAGGACACGAAATCACTACATAGTATAAAACAAAGTCGCTTTCTCTGTCCCTGTGTCCCTATGTCCCTATGTCCCTATGTCCCTATGTATGCTTAAATGTTTAAAACTACGCAACGGATTTTGATGCGGTTTTTTTTTAATAGATAGAGTGAATCAAGAGGAAGGTTTATATGTATAATACAGGCATAATATACCGTGCGAAGCCGGGGTGGGTCGCTAGTTTAATATAAAACAGTGTATCAGTGAAGTCACATAGTTTCCCATTTATGATATTAGTAGGTGTAGGGATAAAGTTTTCTACTGCAATGAAGCACGCTTTGTGCATATTTTTCTGTTCAATGTGCAATGGATAGGTCAGATTAATAATGCATTAATTTTAAAGATTGTTTTTCTATTCCACAGATAAAATCCTGCCGGAGAGATGTTGCGGTCCGTGCACCAACTTCAGTCTATGGAACAGGTGATACTCAAATTAGAATAATGGAGGACAAATGCGCTGCTGGAAAACACTTGCTGCCCTCACTGCCTGTTACAGTGCTGGAAACTGAAGCGATCATGGCTCCAAACGAAATGGAAATTGAGTCTACTGACCTTAATATTAAACAGGGTCATCTTATGCTAGATGTCAGCAATGTTTCAACGCCAATAATGCCATCGGCACATTCCCCGCAGCAAGATAAGGGCAAAGAAAACTGTCAAATTCAAGAAAGGCTACCATTGCACTCTGAATCGGCTAATGATAGCAATACAACGCTAAAAGGTTGTAAAGAAGATTTTTCTTCCCGCCTAAAGATAACGTCTCCGTCAAAAGTAAACAAGCTTACGAATAATACGGACGATGAATTACAAAACTTATATAAAATACGGTGTAAAACACCACCTATGGCGATACCTGTCACTGACATATTTTCTCCTAACACTGTTAACGAAGTCAGATCAACGATACGTGCCTTATTCCCTAATGGTCCACCGCCTGCCCAACCAGTTATTCCTGTCAAAAAATACAAAAAAGCCGACACTCCTTACATAGTTGGGTGCACGAAGCGGCGGCGAGTACCGGAAAGCAAATCACTTAATGTTTTTAAAGGAGACAATTATGGCATCACTGACGAAACAAATTCCGTTGACAACGAAGAATGCCCTTTGAAACGGAAACGTGGTAAAAGAAATCAATACGCTAACTGGTCTAAATCAAGGTTTAATCCGAAAACTGATGAGATAGCTGCTAGATTGAAAAGCTATGAGAATGTTAATACGACGTCGCTTAAATCTCCTAATACTAATGATAGTGTTTCTTGTAAGCCACAGACTCACACACCTAGACAACAAGCATTTAGCCCTTTACCTAGCACATCAAAAGACAATGAGACCATTATGAAAAACGAAATACAGTTTAGTGAAAGCTTAAGGTATCAAGACTTAGCCGCCTGCGATGATGATGACGATGATGAGCTGCCGGACATTGTATGGGACTCGAAAACGATGAATAAAAAGAAGAATCATTGCTCTTTACTTCAAAGTAAAGCCATTGAACTTATTTCTAATGAAGAACCATCAGTTAAAAATGAAGATTTGAATAATAATAATAATAATTGTTCTGATGAAATCGATCTACGTGAAATTGAATTTGATAAATACATGCCGAAAAAAGAATATCCGATCCCTATGTTAACAACAGGTAATGATCCAATTGTTATTGATGAAATAGATCTTGACAACTTTAATGAAGCTAGAGAGCCAAAACGTGTACTCGGTGAAATTCAGAAAGTAAATGAAACTCATGAAATAGAAGATGATTACAGTTCCATTACAAACGAAGACCTATACCCAAACCCAGTACCCAAATCAACGGAACCAATTGATGTTGATGAACTTTTTAAGGACTTAAAGAATTTTCAGCAAAGGAAAAGGAAATTTAGTCATAACATTATTACAATCGTTGATCCAGCCGAGGTAGAAACTTCTCGCTTTAAAAAACCTCGTACAAATCCGGTTCCACAACAAGAACCCTTAGTAGCCATTGAAACAAAGCCTAATGCAGTAGAAACAGCAAAATTCGTAGAAATACTAGATTCTATAGAGCCTAACAATAGTTCAAACCATCCATCCTTCCATACACCCATCAGCCAGCCTGCAGCAAATGATGTGGAATTTGTTAGTGAAATAATAGTTGGCGAAAACGAATACAATACAACTCGTGACAATTCGACAAATACTAATTTAATAACTCCGCCAACAAATAACTCCGCCAACAACAATCCGCTAAATATCACCTCGGATCCTGAACCTCACTCGCGGACATGGAGAACGCAATACCTGGGTGGTTTTCTTCGTAATTATGACAATTTACATCCGTCTGGCGAATTAGATGAATTGCATTTGCTTTATCAATTTCTTACCGACATTGACCAACATGCCAACAGTTCACAGTCGAGATCTCGCAGCAAAAAACCCAAGAAATCAACGCCGAAGGAACAACCACAACAATCAGTTACAGTGAACAACGAGAATGCTGCACCTTCCATGAACGGGCAAGATATGACACCCACGAATGGGGAACGGAGACTCGGAGACTGTCCTATATGCATGGACCACTTAGTGCGGGGATCTATTGCCTCAACGACGTGTGGGCACGTCTTCTGCTTAGAATGCATCAAGAAGTGTGTGCGCACGAGTGGCAAAAAGTGCCCAACCTGTCGCAAAACATTAAAAGGCCCTGGATATCATTCAATATTTTTGTAAGTAATTTTTGTTATAGTAAAATAATCAGATTGGCCAATGTGAAATCTAAAGTTAATGTTTCCAATGGTTACTGACTTAAAAATTCGTTAATTTTTCTCAATTTAGGTTTATAAATTATAATAAGTACTTGTAATATGTTTAGTAGTTACAACCTAAAATTTTTTGATACTTATAGATCACAGTGAAAGAAGCAGGTCAAAATAGCATAATTATATGTCCTTTTACCTATAATAATAAGTAATATAAATATGAAGAAGATAAATGTCTGTAGCCTATGGATGATAACAAAGATTTTCAACTAATGACTGAAGTGTCTGTTGTAATAATTCGCGTAAAATTAAAACTACTTATTATACAAAATTCTGTATAAATTCGTGCGTTACTTTGCGTAATGTTATACTCACGTGTAGTTTGATACGGAGGTTCATTATTTGATAAGTTAGGTAGAAATATGTATGAACACTGGCCAAAAAAATTTTAAGGTTAAAGCTCCATAACCTGAAACGTTATGAAAATTTATAAGAGTTAAGTGTATCCTTAGTAATTTTTGAAGACCGTAAAAAATACATTTGATATTCTAACGATGTAGATTAACTAATAGTTGATAAGTTTTATATTTGTTTGATTTTAAAATTATATGAGTGCAGTCACATGAGTTATGGTCTACACGTTTCCACATTTCCAGCACGAGAGCCCGCGAGAGCTGTGTAGGGCGCGAGATAGACTAACCGTCTCTTTCTAGAACGAACAGTAGAAAAAGACAGGTAGTTGTTCTCGCGCGCTCGTGCTAGCCGTGCAGGAGTATGTAATGTGATATAGGTATCTATATACTTATGCGGTTATTTAAAAAAAAATGAAAATTGTTTTTATGTTAATGACACTGTTGTGGACGTTGTTTAGAAATTGCCATGTTTATACAAAAATGGGAGCTGATAGGGTATACAATATTGTGGTACAGTAGGCGGCAAATAAGTAAAACGTGGAGGGGATATGCGCAGTATGAAAATGATGTTGTTTTTCATACTGCGCTTATCCCCTCCACATTTTACTTATTTGCCGCCTATTATACAGGTTGTCTACTTAATTTTACTTGAATGTTGTGTACAGTTAAGGACAATGATATGGATTTTTGCAGTTGCAAAAATTTTAACATCTACCTTAACGCCACTATAACGTAAGTATGTGTACATATTTTGTCACAGGTGTATACATATTGGTGACCTTGACTGTACTTAGTTACGAAATCTAGCGTAAATCCATAATTTTGGAAATGTGGAACGTTTACACGTTCATGCAGGTGACTGTACGGTGGCCTTGTATGCGCAGAAGTATAAAATACGGTATCCGTGGGTGCGCAGATACCCCTCCACGTGACTCGTCATCGCTAGACTTACGTGCCAGCATGTATACAATCATTACAATGTATAATCATGGTGGATCAACCATTTCTTGCTGTTATTCGGTCCCATCAGCGAGGCGACAAAAGTACGATCCGCGAGCATTGACTTACGATAAACAACTAGAATCCCAATCACACTCAAAAACTGTCGGAAGCAAAAGTCTGCACGACGCGTCTATTGTGCAGAGTTTTGGTTCAGTCGTGTTTCGACCGCGCTTCGATAACAATGTACATGTCTCTTTCGCACCGTAATCTCAAACGCTGAAACGCTTGAGAACAAGAGACAGACAGGTTTCCAGCGCGTGGCGTCGTGTTATTACTTCTCACGATCGTATGCAATTGAAATTAAACATTACTGCCACGTTATAAGGTGTTAATTTGAACGAATATGTTAATGTTATCGGTGTAAGTTTATGTGTTGACACACACAATACATAGACAACGCCGCTCGGACGTTTCTTGAGGCACTTTTGTTTGCGATTGGGAGTCGTTGTTTATCGTAAGTCAATGTCCGCGAGCCCCTAGAATGCCATGCGGGTTTGCCTTGCTGTCTCGCTCACCCATAAGGGTTTGATAGTTGAATCGGCCGAGGGAAACGGCAAGACACCCGAATTGTATTCTAGCAGCCTTATTCATAAAAAAACCTTAATTGAGGTTTGATCGGTTCATTAGTTAACAGACTGATTAAGCTTATTTGACAATTGTTAAAAAGTATGATTCATAAACGCTTGCTAGCAGTCTGTTAACTGATGAGCTGTTGATGGATGGATTAGACGCGTTATGTTGGCCACCTTGACAAATCATAGACCAAAAATGGCCTTTTAGTGAATTAAAAAAAAGAAATTGACATCAGTGGCAGCTAATTAGCAGGAAACCAGCGAATTAACACGACAGACGAGGCAGTGTGGATCTAGTTTCCTTTATCTTTCCCGAAAGGGATAAAAACTTAAAACAAAAAAACTGTCTTGTGTATGGCTTTGCTCTTGCCAAAATCAGCAGTTCACATTTGTGGCGGCCATTTTGTGAGTTAGCAGAGAGATAAAGGAGGGTCTACGGTCCGCTAACTTTCGGAAGACTTAACAGACCCTTGAAGGACTGATTAGCGCTAATTGACGTTTATGAATCATGTTTTTTTGCATCGGTCCTATAGCGAGCCTCTAACTTTTTATGAATAAGGCTGTAAGAATTCATAGATGAAATGTTGTGGCTTCAAAACTACCGCCAGAAATGATTTTTTTGGCAGCTTTTAAACCTAAAAACTTACGTTATATAAACAGCGACCGATGAGAACGTAACCACAGCAATGAAAAGAAAAAGTTGATCCACCCAACAAATGAAAAATCACTTATAGTTAGCTTACGGCAAACTTCTTGAGCAAGAACGACGTGGAAGGGGTAAGTTCGCGCATGTACTTTTATACCAAAGACACGCTAAATTCACTTCTGCGCATTCAAGGTCATGCTCAAGATGTTTGCCGGCAACTGTACAAGAATTTAAGTTGGCTAAGGGCCTGTCTCACAGTTATCTATGATGACGTCTCTGTCTGTCTCGTAGTAATAAATAGAGACGGAATCATAGATAACTGACAGTTAAGGAGTGGTGAGACAGGCCCTAAGTTTACTATATTAATGTAAACATCGGTTGGCTATTAAGGGCCGATTTTTCAATCCTCAGATAAGCGCTTAAGAGTTGTTCT
This sequence comes from Pandemis heparana, assembly GCA_963854515.1. Lineage (NCBI taxonomy): Eukaryota > Metazoa > Arthropoda > Insecta > Lepidoptera > Tortricidae > Pandemis > Pandemis heparana. The sequence continues at coordinate 29,987,253 of OY978006.1, forward strand.
TCAAATAGGTCCCCTATCTAAAAATTTAAAAATTGGCCCTTATGTATTAAACCTGAAGATATGAAACTTTTACCGACATGACGGATGTGAAGTATACGCACGAGCAAAAATAACGGGTCACTTATGAGGGTGCATCCCTACTGAGCTGGCAACGTCGCATTTTTGGTGATTTTTTGCGATTATTTCACAAAAAATGAATGAAAGTTTCAAATGTCCGTCTGTAGTGCACTTCGTTTTGAGTGTATTAATGTGTCCAATGCAACGATTGATCGTGATGGACTTTTATTTTCGTTGTAAAGGGATAAAATACTATATCTCGTCTACTAAGAAAATAAAAGTCCATCACGATCAATTATGGCATTAGACACATTAATACACTCAAAACGAAGTGCACTACAGACGGACATTTGAAACTTTTATTTATTTTCTGTGAAATAATCGCAAAAAATCACCAAAAATGCGACGTTGTCAGCTCAGTAGGGATGCACGCTCTTATCATACAACTTTGTATGGGAAGTGACCCATTATTTTTGCTAGTCAGTGTATTATCGTACTCTTCGTACCGCTATCCGGTATAATGATACCTGTCTATACTTCATTTAATTTAGAATGAGAAACCTCGATAACATTATATTGCGTCTGGTCAACTATTTCTTACCTAGAAAATAGTACTGTCCAATAGTTTGGCAGCCGCAAAATAAAATTGTTTTAATGTCACTTTATTTCCGTGTCGTCAATTGTTACTCTAGTACAAATTGTTAAAAGATTACAGTTCACGAGCCGCAAAATAATGTTGTTGTGGTTTCTCATCCTAAATTACATGAAGAATAAGTGTATGATCAATTTTAGTGCCCCTTATTCGTTGTCTACTCATTATTATATGATGGAATGGTGTTCTCGGTTGAACCTTTTCGCCGCCGCTCGCTTTTCGGGTGAAGTGCATCTACTACAGCTACAATTGGTGAGCTCACAGATTTTTAATTTAAATAGTGCTGTCTCGCTCACACTCAGTGTTTAATATTTCGAGTGAGAGAGGCGGTATGATACGAATTTGTTTTGGGAGTAGACCCCGTGATGCCTTTTGTAGTGGAGTAGGTTAAGTGGAGGTATGAACACTCAGCCCATGAATATGTGTAAGTTTTTTTTTTTTTTTTATGTGAATAGGAAGGCAAACGAGCAAGTGGGTCACCTGATGGTAAGCGATTTAAACTGTAATATGTATTTTCATAATTGTATACGTCAGTGCTTGTTATAACGAAGTACCTACTTCTGTTGCCAACTTTTCTGTAGGTCGACTGTATTAAACTCGAAAACTTTACCACTATCAGTAGATGCACTTCGCTCCATTACCTTATAAACTCATTTGCAAAAAAAAAAACTGGTACCCGAAACTTTACATGCCACGAAGAATTGCAGCTGTTATTTAAGTCAGATTTTTTTACTTTATTGTTTGTAACTTTCACTAAATAAAGGAGAAAATCAATTAGTTTACCTGTTTTTTTGTCATAATGAGTAATTTCCTAAAAATCGAAATATTTATGTAAAACAAAAGTGCTCGTTTTTTTGCTAAAGAGTTTATATTGATTTTATTTTGTGCCATATTTATTTACTAGGATGAGCTGACACGTTTTGGAGTAAAAGCGGTCAAGGCTTAATTATACCTGCCTACCTACATTTTCTAGGATAGGATAGTATGGCATTTCGCCCACATGCTTCTTTTATATGCTGCAGGTACCTGAATCTTTTGAGCCATCCATCAGCTGCTGGCGGCGATTGCGTTAGATAGCATAAGTTGATTTTTTAATAGATGAAAACCTGGTTTTATCTGTGGAGTTGCCGGTGTTCAAAAACGTGAGCACAACCCTATTGCCAAAGCCGTTAAATACCTTCAGGCCTCTTGTAGACGTCCGGTATTTTCACCGGACGTCTACAAGAGGCCTCACTTCAAACTGGCTGGAGATTCAGTCTACAAATTATATACGGCATTATTTTAGTACTATCTATACTTACTTATATTATATTGATTAAATGATACAAAATTATTATTGATAGTATAATTATATTAAAAGCTTCAATTTAAACAGCGTGTAGTTCTGTTGTACAATTAGGTACAACCCACCGAAGCTAAGTTATATACCTAAGATATGTTTTTAATTATAATACGAATAATTAAACAGCATTATCAATATCATGTCCCAAGTTTTTTTTCTTGATACCCAATCACTTAAGCGTGAGGTAGCTACTGTTGTGAAATATACTGTGCATCTCGCTAGAATGCAGGGGTTCTCTCAAATTAGAAATTCGAAGTTTGTATCTTATCGTCTCTCACAAACTTTTAATGACTATAAGTGCGAGTACAATATACTGTATGCTTAGTGTAAGTTTTCTGTCACAGAACACCGTCTCGAAAACATTTGCGTTAAAATGTGAAATACAGTAGGCGGCAAATAAGAAAACGCGGAGGGGATAAGCGCAGTATGAAAATGATTGTTTTTCATACTGCGCTTATCCCCTCCAAGTTTTACTTATTTGCCGCCTATTATACTATGAGAACAGTTTGTTGCCGTTTCGATCCGCAAGTGGCGCTGCCAAATTTTCTATAGTAATTGAGACGTTTACGTGAACGCTTTCAAGACGTTTGTTCGTGTGAAAACTTACACTAGAGGCTCAGCAGTAGGTACAATAATAGTGACACATCACCTATAATTATAAGAGTTCATTGGATGGAAGGTATTGTATTCCGCCGTGCTGCATTAATTATGAACACCTACAGTTTGTCTATAAAGTCCTGTCATTAAAAAGTGGCAATACTGTAGTGTCGTCCCGTTTTCTCATACTTATAGATTAGAAAGGGACGACACTAACAGTATTGCCACTTTTTAATGACACGACTTTATAGACAAACTGTACTGAATATATGGGCAAGGCAACACTAAAAGCAACATTCAAAGCCAAATCGTTTGTGAACAGGTTATTATTATTTTGTAATTGTTTAGTATTGTCATGTCTATGTTACAAATCTTAAACCACTAGGTAATAGGCAGTTAACTTTCTAATAAAGTTCGAAAAGCTACTGTATAATATATAGGTACTCAATTGTAACGCCTTATTCATAAAAGCGTAAATGTTTATTGCAGACGTGAAGTTTTAACTCGCTTGTTTGTCACTTCACTTGGCGTAGCAGTAATATTTAAAGGGGCGATAGAGAGCACAATATCGTTTCTAGCGCGAGCGACAAATGCCAACAGCGCAACTCGAATAAGCAACGCCAAGTGCTAACTTAACATCACTACTTATACCTAGGTACCTACTACACAAAGACAGAAAATGCGAACATGCAAACTTGATATAGTTACCTGAATAAAAATAGGTAACTAAGTACAGTCGCCATCAGATATATCGTAGCGGGCGAGGTCCTCAAATAATTCAGAACAACCTTAAATTTCAATAAATTCGTTACACTAGATATGGTTAATAACATCAGAACACGCAATTAGTCATAAATAAAGTAGCAGCGACTTTTCAATAAAATCGGGACGTCACAGATCGTCAAAGGTATCGATGCAGACAGGCTGACCATAAAGATCGGAACATTTTTTGAAAATATACCTTAACTTTGTGACAAAGAGTTTAAATTACAGTGTTTTTATAATAAAATTAGTTTTATAAAATAGAACTACATGCTTTGACTTATAACAGCAGAAGAAAAAAATTATTCGTAAAAAAAGTATAATGGCAATTTAGTGGCCAGTAACAATTTACACTTTATACAACAAAAAAGGTTTTATGTTACTAACACAGTGAATTATGCATGCAGACGCGTACACTATATAGGTGACATATCTTTCATTTTGGCATGACGTTTGAGCCTTATTTGTATTTTGTTTGGAATTCGAATCTATTATTATATACGTAAGGTTTATTTTCCACATATGTTCCGATATTTGTGATCAGCCTGACTGTGTCGATACATTTAACGATATGTGCTTCCTGATATATTTAGCTCATTGAACGTCCCGAATTTATTGAAAAGTCGCTGTTCTTATATTTATGACGGATTGCGTGTTCCGATGTTATTAACCATAGCTGTGTAACGAATTTATTGAAATTTAATGCTGCTCCGAAATATTTGAGGACCTCGCCCGCTACGATATATCTGATGGCGACTGTACCTACACAGACTTCAGTTGTATTTCGTTGTGTCGCTCGTGTAGTTTATCTGCATACGACCATTTCATAGTAAGTAGGTATGTAGATTAACAGCAATATATTAATGGAGTTCTGTTTGCATTGTCCGCGATTCCCATCTCTATAGGATTTACACATTTTTCATTAACAGATACGAAGGCATATACTAGGTATGCTATAAAATGTAGTTAAGTTAAATGTACCTAGGTACACTATTCCGGTATATTAAGGAGTAGGTATTTAACTTCGAAGACGTTACAAAAAAATTAAATGTTTCCCAATAATGGGATATGGTTTAACATAAACATCAGCCCAGTGGCGTAACTACGTCAGGGGCCCGCGACAAATTCATCAGATGGGGCCCTTCCTCACTATCAAGAAGTGCAAGTGCATCAGCTTCCCTTCTGTGCTCAAGGCCAAGCCAGTTGGGGCCCCGTAGAGCTGGGGGCCCCTGGCATTTTGCCAGCTCTGCCACCCTAGTTACGCCACTGCTGGTTCCGATTCCGGCAATGGATGCACACGTGATGCACACCATTCCGTAATACGTTACAAACGTATACTTTTGCTGAAATAATCCAAAGGAAAGTTTTTTTTTGCTATAAATTTGCTTAGGAATTCTTATTATCGAAGTTTAATAAAAAACTTACGGTTTCAAGTACTAAGCCGGAATAGTGTAGGTAGTACACTTGCCTTATATCCCTTTATGAATAAAAGGGCGTTCGTGTATAATTTTTAATCCTAAGTAATATTATTATTAATATTAATAAATATAATAGGTATAATTAATTTATAAATGTACGTTTCATTCAACTAGCCAAAAAATGGTAAAAATACTAAATATAAAATAGGCGCACTTAGGGAAAAGTGAATAAAACGATTGGGTCATTATTTCATTTGGTGTAGGTACCCAAGTTGGACGATTTGTGAAAAAAAAAAAAAAAAAACTGTAATGGTAAAGACATTGGAACTTTGAGATGAAAAAACTCTCAAGTTACTGTTAGTTGGTTATGTTAAATTTTATGAAAGACCGTTTGAAAACTATCTTTAAGTATTACAAATCGTTTTCGGACACGGTAAACATTCAATTTGATCTAAGGTGTGTTAGGAAGGCGACAACGACAACCCGATTAACACGAAATGAAATAAGTAATGACCCTAGAATTCTAGTTTTCTTTCTACCCTAATCGTTATTAGAAGGCATCTATCGGACAGCCCGGATGATGGCTGGACATTAAATTCGTAACTACGTCTAACTAATTTATAAGTTATTTCCATGTTAAAAATAATCAACACAGTAGATTTTTCATTTTTGTATCTGAGCGATTTAAAAAAAAGCGAGCCTACTTAGGTACAGTCGCCATCAGATATATCGTAGCGGGCGAGGTCCTCAAATAATTCAGAACAACCTTAAATTTCAATAAATTCGTTACACTAGATATGGTTAATAACATCAGAACACGCAATTAGTCATAAATAAAGTAGCAGCGACTTTTCAATAAAATCGGGACGTCACAGATCGTCAAAGGTATCGATGCAGACAGGCTGACCATAAAGATCGGAACATTTTTTGAAAATATACCTTAACTTTGTGACAAAGAGTTTAAATTACAGTGTTTTTATAATAAAATTAGTTTTATAAAATAGAACTACATGCTTTGACTTATAACAGCAGAAGAAGAAAAAATTTATTCGGAAAAAAAGTATAATGGCAATTTAGTGGCCAGTAACAATTTACACTTTATACAACAAAAAAGGTTTTATGTTACTAACACAGTGAATTATGCATGCAGACGCGTACACTATATAGGTGACATCTTTCATTTTGGCATGACGTTTGAGCCTTATTTGTATTTTGTTTGGAATTCGAATCTATTATTATATACGTAAGGTTTATTTTCCACATATGTTCCGATATTTGTGATCAGCCTGACTGTGTCGATACATTTGACGATATGTGCTTCCTGATATATTTAGCTCATTGAACGTCCCGAATTTATTGAAAAGTCGCTGTTCTTATATTTATGACGGATTGCGTGTTCCAATGTTATTAACCATAGCTGTGTAACGAATTTATTGAAATTTAATGCTGCTCCGAAATATTTGAGGACCTCGCCCGCTACGATATATCTGATGGCGACTGTACCTACCCTTCACTTTTTTCCAAAACGAATAATTTTGGCTTTTTGAATCAGCATCACCAGCAATTTTTTTGTGAGGATTTGATTCTGAATCAGAAAAACACGTTTTTTTTTTTCTATTTTGGTAAAAAGCAAGGCGTAGTGGTGCAGTGTTTTTTTAAACGCTCATTTACAACATTAAGTTAAGTAGTTAATTAAAACAAATATATTTTATCGTTCACAAAGCAAAGCTATCTTAAGTCTTGTCGTCATCCGCGAACGCGTCGCAAATTCGGTAAAATATTAAATATTTTACAGTTGAATTCTAGTGTTTTATTTGCTAAGGTACAGTCACCAGCATAAATAAGTGATCACTTTTGTACCTTGTCACTTTAAAGTCATGTTTGAAAAACCATACGAAATCATATAACGACTGAAAGCGACAAGGTACAAAAATGATCATATATTTATGCTGGTGACTGTACCTATTATAGGAATTGGATTTAACTGTTCTATATACCATAAAATCTACTGGGATCAGTGCCCTATTTCATAAAGCTACAGGTTACAATTTACAAGCGGAAGTCTCTTTCTGACCCTATGTGTTAGATAGAGACTTCCGCTTGTAAATTGGTTCTTGTAGCTTTATGAAACGGGGTCCAGATAGTCAATCATTCATCTATCATTGTTGCTACACATTTACAAATCACACACAAAGGTAGACGGTAAATGTACCCAAGTACAATAGTATTATTATTCATAATGTATTTATTATAAACGTTCTCAACTTTAGGTCGTAATTACTTCTACTCCCAGGTACGTAAAATATTGCTAAAATTATCTTAATTTCTGTTGCGTGCAAGTCACGACACTAGAAACTAAGTACTTAGGTAAGTAGGTACTGATCATATAATTCTGGAGTGACCTGCTAGCAGCTTACTTGTATCGAATACCTACTCCTGTTATGACTGACAATGACCTAACTGGCCTAACAAGCGATAGAGAGGCACGATCGGCCTAAGCGTCGGCTTGTGATACATTCATCGTTATCGCGTAAAACTATCATCCATAAACCGACTTCATTGTCAACGGTTTTTTATATTATAATTTCCTTCTAAATAGTAAGTTATTTGACCCCTTTTATGTTTTGGGTATTTTTTAACAGTCTGTATTGTATCATAACATAAATCATAACACATTTTTTATTGAATGAATCAGACATTATTATTGCTGGTGTAAGAACCTAAGATACTGCCGTTAGGCAGTAGAGGCAACTTAACACATAAACCATCACCATAGCCATAGAAAATACTTAAAATTTGCACATTGTTAATTATATTGTTATTGTAAGTACTTTGTCTAAACTGTTTCATTTTTTATTGGTTTAAACTGTCTGGTTCACAGTCTGGTACAATCTGAGGCACTTTGATCAGCTTGATAAAGCAAAATGAGTCATAGATGACAAAAAACTAGCACATTCAGCACTACTGGCAATGTGACAAAACTTTCAAATATAAATTTTCTCTCAGTGTTATCCATATAAAAATTATGTCAATACATTATTGCTTCTTAATTACTTCTCTCATGCCTAAACTACACAGCAAAAAGTAAAAAATATAAGTGAATAACACTACTTATATCCATAATATAAACATGACATTAAAATACTTAATTAAGAGCAATATAGCAACTATCTTATGACATTAAAAGCCAAAATATACAAAACAAAAGTATTTTACACGGATGCATATTGCATATAAAGTTTTGAATTGTGTCCAGGACCCTATTTCATAAAGCTACAATTTACAATTTACAAGCGGAAGTCTCTATCTAACACATAGGGTCAAAAAGAGACTTCCGCTTGTAAATTGTAAATTGTAGCTTTATGAAATAGGGTCCAGCTAGGGTTGCCAGGAAACTCTGAAATTATTCTGGAATGTGGTGTATAGCTCTGTGGATAATTAATTAAGATCCCATTTCCAGCAAATGGGACATATAAATATAGGCTGGAGATGATGATCACAGAATAGTGTTTTATCAAAGTTGCAGGTAGATTTGAATTAAAATGAATCTCAAGCTGGTTAAAAAAAATGAATCCTGCAGTTTTAGATTAATAATAGGTACAGTACAGTGCCCAATCTGAGTGCAGTCGGGGTATGAGGCAGCGCTCGGCTGGCAAGTAGCGGTGTGTCAACAGCCTTCATACCCCAACTACACTCAGATTGTTCTAAAACTGTAGCTTGGGTGATGGCACTAGTGTTAGACACTTAAAGCTGACAAGTGCCAGTAATGAGACTCTTCCTTCTTAATTTAAAGATAATATGGTTGTAAAATGATTGTTGCAAAATTAATTACTATCTCTTCGTTTATTTAAATAAGAGTTATAGTGCATTACTGGGTCGTTGGCCATTACTGGTGCCGTCACCCTAGTTATTTTGCTCTTCGGCAACAAAAACATATTTATTTACAAACCCAAGACAATGCCCTAGAAATTAAAAGTGCATCTGGCAACCCTATGCACAGCACTTTATAGGTGTTTCTACTATTATAGTATTTAGTTTAGTATTTAGTATGTCTCTAAAATTTATTCTTACCTTTATTCTTACAAGATATTTGCTGCAAGTAATACAAGGCAGCATGATCATTTTTATGTATACAGTAATTTTAATAAACACATCAAGCAACATATTTAACACTTTCAAGGACACTGATGTGTGTCCACGATTGTGTTAGAACAGTTAAAACTATTTATTGCTGCTGGTACTACTAAAATTGCCATCTGAATGCAGGTGTTCTATTGACGTTGAGAGCTGTTCCAAACTTTGTACTAGTTGCGTCATTTTGAACCTAGAGGTAGACTTGTCAAAGTTGTCTTCATTGGGCTTCTCCACATCGGCGCACAGGCGGAAGTGCAGCCTGGCCAAGTGCTCCTGTTGGTCCCTGATGTTGATCATCTGTTCCATGCTACAGCCGGCACTGAAAGCACTCAACTTGCCAGAGTGGAAATCATCCAGTAGGTCAAGAAGCGCTTTTTCCATGTGCTTCACGTCAGGCGCTTCTTTAGGCATATTTTTAGGTTTGTTGTTGTAATTGGAGCGCATTAAATCGCGATGTAATCTTCTTTCGTTAATTATGGACACCTTGGTTGAGTCATTAATGCTATTATTGCCCGTGCTGGCGAACACCTGGCCGGGCGTACGCGACGTGAGGCTGGCGGCGCCGCTGGACATCTTGTTACTGGTCACAGGAGACGTAGCTGCTGGCGGGATCTTGGGCTCGTCCTCCTCGCCCTCATTCTGCATCAGTTGTTGGGTTTCGTTAGCCTCTTCGACTTCCACACTCATGTAGACTATAAGATATGCTTCGGCAGTGACGACAACTTAGACACTATACTATAACTTAATTGGTGTTCCTAAGGTGATATATAATTGTAATCTCGAAAACAAGATAGACATAATTCTTTTATTGCTCTTTGTTTGTCAGTTTTGTTTGACATTGGCAGTATTGGACATTGGTATTGGCACACTGAACTGGGTCAAAATCAAAACAAGACAGCCATGTTTTTGAAAGATTTCTTCATCCCCCTGCGACAAGCAAAGGAAACAAATTTCATACAGTCAATGTGACAATTTTTATAACACCTGAAAATGTATATGTGGTTCAAAAGCATTTTGCCTCCTGATCACTGTAATATGTTTATATAATTTTAATATCGCTTATTATAAAAAATAAAAATTAATTAAAAATATCTCCTAATTTTACTACAACTACCACAGGATAGGTGAAACGCCTTTGCTTTTTTCACGAGAAAAAATAAGCGATCATAATTTTGTATTTTTGACAACTTCAAAGTACAAGGGGGGCAACTCTGGAATTCTGTTTTCGAAGTTCGTTGCATACCTTCTCTTTCACTCTCAAGATAATGACTATTAGTATGAGCGGAACAGCACGAAGCGAACCTCGAAAATCGAATATTGGAGAATAGGGCCTGACATTGACAATTTGAAATTAACGTCAGTTTTTTTTTTCTATAGAGAAAAGACAACGGAATAAGTGTGTATTCTGTGATAGTATCGGAGTTACGCCCTTTTAGAATAAGCACAAATTAATAAATTAATTATAAATTAAATACAAGCCCTAGCGAAAAAAATTAAACTGTCAGCATTTCATCTTTTCAAACAAAATACAGAGAACCATTAAATTTATAGGCTCAGAAATATGAAATGTTGTCAATTTCTATTTTAAATGCACTAACATATAAGATTTCACTAACATCATTCAAATTTAACAAGTAGAGTATTTGAGTGCTAGAATCTCAGGCTAGAATGAAGTAGAAGATTACATTATTTTTCCAAATGCGACGCTGTATAGATTATGGCTCCCTTGTCTATATTACAGGTAATTTAAAAGTAAATATTCTGGTATCTGTCACTGTCAACATTTGACACCATTGACACTGACACCCGCGATCAGCGCGCTGTCGACCGACACAAAACAACCTACACCACACTGTTGTTTTCTTTCTTTTCTTATGCTTGGTGCTGCTGAGCTGGTGCATATATACCTGCAATACATGATTTATATCAACTTGATTTGACTCTAGGTGAGTGGCAATTGTTTGAATAACTCTTAAAAATATATAATACAATGCACATGGACTGCATCACAATATTCGAATGTCTCTTTCTCTTTCTGCTTTTAATCCCAGTTGGAACGCCCTTAAGCCTGAATGAATATCTTGTGGTTTTTATTTATTGGAGCCTATATTTCCTTCTGTCTGCTGTTTCTAAAAACTAACAATGAGAATACTTGTAATATCTACTGATAGCTGTCCCGCTGATACTGTCGAGAACCTTTGATCTCTGCTAGTAAGGGTTTTGCCCACTGTCAGGTAGAAATCAAACATATAACAGGTACTATCAAACAAAGTAATTCCTGAGTCAATGTGGAACACTTTATTGTAAAGGTCACAGTGACGTTACATACAATTAAACGAGAATTAAACAGGGAAATCATGTGACATTTACCAAGAAGCTATTCCACAGCTGCAAAAAAATTATAGGCTGCATCAAATTCAAAATGCAGCCAGCTTAGTCTAGATTTGTCCATAATTTCTCTTGTATTTTAAAACCTATTGGGTAAAAATCAATATTAATGTCTATTAGGTAGTAGGTAGGTATGGAAACAATAATTATTGTGTTTTTATTCTCATTCTCTATAAAACATTATACCAGTTATTTAACTACCAATTTAACTTTATAACTGGTGCCATCACACAACCTAAAAGTATTGTTTATGTAGGTATGCAGCATGATTTGTGTTAGTGTAATTTCTGTTGAAGAATGAACCTATGACTGAAATTGAAAACTTTCTGAAACTAAACCTTCCGCTAGCCACTTAATTTTGCTGATAGCAAGCTTTATTCATACATCTCTGGCTTGATCAATCTGATGTTAAATTGCAGGCTATCTATCAACTCAATCCTATTGCAAGATGAAAGCTGTCAAGATAAAACAGAATAATGGAACTCAAACAAGTAAGTGTATCATGGTTGTAGAAACTGAATTGCATACTTCTGGAACTTTTTCATAATAATAACATCACAGTAATTTCTTTGGCATATTTGAGGGCTATGTCAATATGACTCTTGCATACACAAAGATCCATGGACATTAGTATGCAATTCAGTTTGTTTGACTGTACTAAGGTACTTTTTTTTTAACTGTTTTATTACTTTTTCAAATTCCAGAACACAAAGTAGTTAAAGTGGTAAAATTTAAAAGGTTTATGCCAAGAACGGATACAAGCCCAGTATTTAAAAGAAAGATATCTTTTAACAATTTTAATGCTAAGTTACCAAATATTCACACAAAAGAGGTAGAATTAAAGAATGAAATTCTTGAAGACTCAGTAGTTAAAGTAGAAATGAAATTGAATCCAAATGAAATGGAAACTTCGAGCCATATTGAAGATAACTCCGGTACATGCAAAGTTAAGGTGACAGAAAATCAAAAACGTAAAGTAAAATTAAGGAGCTGTTGTCATACACCAGAAGAGCTTTCAAAATTAACAGAGCACCACGACGAAACCCTGGTTAAAGTTGGAGACATGTTTGATTCTCGAGAGGCTTTCCGGAAACATCTGAATGACAATGCCAAAAAGTGGTTCTACTATTATGTGTGTCGGACCAGTAAGAAAAATGTATTGGTATATAACTGTATTTGTATGGCTTACTCGCTGAAACCCATGGTCGTTATTTTGAGGAAGAGAAAGTTGTGAGTAATATTTCATTAAATTGAATTTAATCATTCTTCAATAAACAAATCAAACATAAACTCTAACCCCCTTATTCATAAACGCTCTATATAGGCTTCAACTTAACAATTGGTTGTCCTTATCTGTGAAAGGTAAATGTCAAAGTGAAAGATTTTTTTTTTTTTTAAATCTAAATTTTTTACGAGGCTTAAGTGCACCTGTGTGACTATGCCAGCCTCATTGGATGTCTCTTGGTTCAGATTCATCAAACACTCCCCCGCCCACTACCAGATTCTCTGGCAGCAAAGGAGTGTTTCACGAACCTGTACACTCGTACTGCATTTTCTGATGTTGGATAACTCAATGTTATGTTAATTGCTCCATTAAACAGGCTCACATCAGTCAAGTACCTCTCTCTATTAACCTTCGTGACTTCACATTCCATCAAAAAATGTATTAAATCCTCAACCTTGCCGCAATGTGTGCACGTTGGGGATTGAGCGACTCTCATCATATTTAAAAATTTATTTAATGGCACATGACCTGACCTCACCCTTAATGCCCACACGAGTAGATCCCTGGGAAGGCTGGCACAATCAAACCAGGGCACCCGGAATACCTTGTTCTGTATTGTGTTGTACCAGATACCTTTTGTTTCTGATATATTATTAAAAAGTGAAAGATAAGGACTTAAACTCTCTTTTGGTCTCTATTTTTATCATGTGTGTTTCTTTGAACAGGCGGAGCACAGCATGCCCTTGTAAGATACGGCTAGCTTTTGACGATGAAACAAAAAAGTTTGTTGTGTACTATGTGTGTAATCACCACGACCATGAACTCACGGAAACCGCTTTTCATAACTACCCGCACGCCAAATACCTACCGCAAGAAGTCAAGGATGTGGTATGTAAACATTTATACGTCTCCCCAACACTTCCCAAGCCGTAAGTAGCAATTTACAGCCCGATACGTGAAATTTCCACTACCTAGCCAGTGGCAGACGTACATGTACGCACCTCGGGCTGAGATAAATAAAATTAGAAACGTAGATAGCTGGAGTGGCTGGCTATTTTTAATCCGGAAAATTTCATAGTTCTCGCGGACTATCGATAAACTGAGCCTCTAGTGTAGGTTTTCGCATATAAAAACGTCTCGAATGCGTTCACGTAAACGTCTGAATTACTATGGAAAAATTGGCAGCGCCACTTGCGGATCGAAACGGCAACAAGCTGTTCTCATAGTATTTGACATTTTAACGCGAACGCGTTCGAGGCGTATTTTGTGACCGAAAACCTACACTAAGCATACTGTTTATGTCAAGGTTGTATCTGTAAACAAATTGCTAATTCTACGCGATATAGTCAACTTAACTTAAAAGTAAACTTACACTTTTGCTACTTGGACACACTGGTCACTTTTACTTTACCACATTGTCTATCCCCCTTATTCATAAACGCACTATAGGCCTCTGTTAACTTAGTAATCGTTTGTCTTTATCTGTCACTTTGACATTTACCTTTCACAGATAAGGACAAACGATTACTAACTTAGCAGAGGCCTAAAGTGCGTTTATGAATAAGGGGGTATATTTTTACCACTTTGTCTAATTTGACGTACCTAATTATTAATATACACTACCTTGCTTCTTTTACTTTATTCTTCATTATAGGTACTTCATACTTTGACTTATTTTGTTTTGTACTTATTTTAGCCAATCACAGGAATTTGGCCTGCCTAAATCGAAATAAGAATAATGTTTAATTTGTCCTTCCAACAGTTTTTAGATCTAGCCTATCTCGGATTAGACGTCGACCTCATTCAAAAGTACATCCATTCCCTAGTCGGCTTAACAATAAAGAGAAAGGACATATCGTCTTATGCATACAAATTTAAAAGGAAAAAAATTGAAAGAAATATAACTGCCGAACGAAGAAAATACATTAAAGATCTCATAACAAGTAAGTTGTTTTTAGTTCTACTGATGCCTTTTTTGCTGACTCTATTTTTAGGGCTCTGTGCCTCTTAATGAAAAAAGGAACCCTTATAAGATCACTTTGTTGTTTGTCTGTCTTTTGTCTGGCCTTTTTCCCAGGAATGCGTAGACATATATTCATATTCATATGGTTTATTGCAAATTATGTTGTTTTACAAGATCTTAATGTATAAAAGTCCAAAAACATAAACCCTGATAGGGCACAGCAACACTCTAAAATAAATACCTACATCTATAACTATACATATAAAGTTGAAATTATTGCTAGATTCATTCTGGTCTTGCCCCCTCAAATTAAGCTCATTAAAAAAGGCGTATCCATACAAATTGCCGTCGCATGAAAGCCTATGCGGTACTTCCAGTTGTCCTTAAAAATTTGAAAGGTTAGAAGGTAGCTCTTGTTGCACAACTATTGCAATAAATCTTAAAATATTTTTTTTCTGTTTTGAAAACCCAATAATATATGTATTGACCTTACACTGCCTACATTTAGATTAGGCGCAGGGTTCTGCTAACACTGGATTTTATATCCACTTGCCTAATTTGTACTTAGTTGCCGGTTTTGGCTGACTGTACTTGCCATTGTATCTATGCCAAACATTAAGTTAATCCGGCCATTAAGTGTTACATCTTTAACTGCAATATTTGATGACATCATGGACAAAATAAGATAGGACTGTCACTGTCAATCGCCATACAAAAGCGCGACCACGCAAACTAAGTACAAAAGTTCACGATATATGTCACTATAAGTATCAATCAGCAACAGCAACCTTATGAGGTGGTGTACGTAACTCGAGTTTTTATTAATTTCTTTACGTAGTTGTCGAAATATTACGTCCTATCAAGAATGTAGTAAAGTTGTAGACTTATCGCTTCACTTTTAACGCCTCGTAAAATAAAAAACCGTCCGTAACTCCCTGAGTTTTTGTTTCTATCTTACCCCGCTTTTCATCTTACCCCAGCGCACTATATATAGCTTTAAAACAGAAAATATTTATTATTGCCAATTTTTTTTCAGCCATCCGGGATACTTACAAAGAAGCCATGGAATTCGCCTTACAAAGGATCTCAGGTGGGTCTACATCTACATCTAGATGCTTTGGAAGTGTTTATAAGCGTAGCAAAACATGTAGCCATTCGTTTTTAGGGTTCTAAGCCTCAGCAAAAACGAAACCTTATAAGTTATAATAATTGTTTCAATTGGCTAATTTACAGAGGAAGAACGTCAAGTAAACACCGGAATCAAACCTAACAAACCTGGACAGTATAATAGGAAACGGAGAAAATCGCAACGCAATTCGAAAGAAGGCGAGTACATCTTTACTTATTATAAATACCCCCGACGCAATAAGAGGGGTGTTATAAGTGTGACATCGATGTCTGTCTCTGTGTGTGTGTGTGTGTGTGTGTGTGTGTGTGTGTGTGTGTGTGTGTGTGTGTGTGTGTGTGTGCGCGCGTTTGAATCTGTCTGCGGCATCGTAGCTCTCACGCGGATGGACTGGCCTTATACTCTGAAATTCAATTTTCGAAGTTCGTTCCGCTCTCAATAATAGTTATTAATTTGAGAGTGAGAGGGACGATGTGATACGAACTTCGAAAATCGAATTTCGGAGTAGCCCCCTGGTATGGATGCGATTTTTATCATTCGAAAGCCAGTTTCCTTGCGGTGGTTCTTAACTATATTTGATAAAAATCAGTCCAGCAGTTTGATGAGTATCGCTCTTTTCCAAAATGATGTAAGCCATTTTCGGCATGAATAGAATCATTTTTTATTTACGTGTGGTTGATTTTTTTTAGGGTTCCGTACCTCAAAAGGAAAACACGGAACCCTTATAGGATCACTTTGTTGTCCGTCCGTCCGTCTGTCAAGACCCTTTTTCTCAGGAACGCGTGGAGGTATCAAGCTGAAATTTATATCAAATACTCAGGTCTACCCCTTGGAGCTATGAAAAAATCAAACTTCTAAGCCAACGCAATCAAAAGATACAGCCGTTTATGCCGCAAATTTTCGACTCTCAAGGGAATCAAAACCTACAGGGTACTTCCCGTGAATGCAGAATCTTAAAATTTGGTATGAAGGTAGGTCTTATAGCACAGAGTCAGGAATAATTGCGAAAACCGTAAATATGTATGTATGTATGTCTGTGTATATCAGTGACCAATATAAAGTGACCTTACACTGCGTACATTTTGCTTTGGAGCACGGCTCTGCTTACACTGGTTTATTGATATTTATAGATAATGGTACGGAACCCTCGGTGCACGAGTCCGACTCGCAATTGGCCGGTTTTTTAATTTTATATTCCTAATAAATTAGGAAACCCTTCTTGGTATTTTCCAGATCACAACACGTTGCCGGCTATAAAGTATGACGATGTAAACGTTGATTATACGGATCCAGAAGACAGTATTCTTGATAAAGTTCTCGATTCAAATGAACTCGGAAGTTATGACGTCATAGTTCAATATATAAACGAAGAAGGCATATTGTGTGACCGTAACGGCACACCGGTCACCAATAGTTCCGCTATAATGCAGTTCATTAACAACTATGAATATGTGCCCGATAGCAACGTTAAAGATGATTTTCTCGAAGAAGGTACTGTGTTCAGTGAGTTAGTTGATAATATTAGTGCCGATATATACCCGTTAGATTGGGAGTCTCTACAGGAAACCAATGTGATAGAAGAATTAGATGAGGTTAGCGAAAAAATGTCTCCTGCTGTGAAGATTGAAGATGTAGATATAAACGTTAATATTGATGAGGCGGATACAGTTGAATGCGTGCTTCCTTCGGTTCAAGATACTGGCGTCACGATACTTAGTAATGTTCTTGTTAATTGTGATAAAAGGTACGATGTTTTTTTTTTCTATTATAGCTAATACACACATCAAAAAAGCCTTGGGATAATCATTATACCAAGACAAATTTGATCTTTTGACTCTGTAGTAATATGCTTATATTAAAATGTTCAAAACTGTCAAGGGATAAAAAATATCCTTAGACATTTTTGATGAGTGTAGTTATAACACATTTAACATTTTTGTTTCAGATTGTCGCCAACCCGCGAGGGTCCAGCGATGTACGCTGAAATGGAAGTCTTTAATAAATATTATTTTGTGGACCATCGTTATATTAAGTATGAAGGAGAAGATAAAATAGACCAAACTAGGAACGCGATGAAAGAAAAGCAAAGAAATCGGTAAATACTTTTGTATAACAACATTAACAACGTTACAATACTATACAATACAATGAGTCTTTATTGAACACCACATAATAAACATATAGAAATCAAATACATACCCACTATGCGTGCTAGATACATTTTAATACATATCCGATGTTGTATCTGATGTCACGATTTGTTACGTAAATGGCAAACGCACAGAGAAAAAAAGTTTTCCATGACCACTGTGTGGGTAAATGAGGTGTGAGGAGAATAACATGTCGATTGCTTACTGCCACTTTCTCCCCTCGCTTCATACTATAGACCGACCGCTTAAATGAGTCCTCGCGGGTGCGGCTGCGGGGCGCGGGGCAGGACGACCGCGGGGAGCTCTCTCGGCGCGGGCGCACCTCGGTCACAGTATATATATATAAGCTAAAGCAGTACGAAATCTACGAACAAAACGGTCGAAACGAACGCACACATAGACGCGCGCTTCTACGCGGGCCCTAAGCGAACCTCGCGGTGCTGTCAGTCGCGCGTGGCGCATTGAGACGAGCGGCCATTTTTTCGTTTTAAATATGCCAAGAGCGTATTGCGCTGTGTACGGCTGCTTGAACTCGGCTTCTTCAAAACCGAAATAAACATAAATTGCAAATTAGCTTTATTAATTTACAAAGAACTATAAAAAAACAGTTTTTTAGTGCCGTGTCCATGTTTCCCAATAGTTTATTTAAGAAATCTATTCATTCGGATGAGAATTTTTTATACAATAAAATTTAATAACAGAGCTTTCCGAACGTGTCGTAGCAGGCGAAAGTATTTTTCAGTAAGTAATATATAATACTTACAGACCTACCGACAAATAAAAAATCTTAAATTTTAAAAATAGTTAATTCATTCGATTATTATTTAATTAATATAGAATCCATATAAACGTTTGTTTCTCTTTTACACAAATTATGGATGCCAACCCTAATACTCTTAATTAAGTGTAGCTAGTTACTCTAAAACAGGCCATACCAGCTGAGATTATAGCGCTAACTAGATAAAAAACTTTTCAATTTAACAAAAATTAAATCGACAACCCTAACGCTTTATTGTAGCGTAGGTACTTATTTCAAAAAGTAAGCCTAGCTTCCCAACTGCTTTAGCTTATATATATACTGTGCCTCGGTCCTCGCGGTCGTCCCACCCCGCGCGTCTACGCGGTGCGGGCGAGGACTCATTTAAGCGATCGGTCTATAACCCCGGGTCATAATTTATTTGTACGCCTATTAAAGTTTAGTTAAAGCAAGCCTCATGAAGTTTGCGACTGCTATCAAATGAATTCACATTACTAATTTGTGTTTCAGTCTTGATCATATTGCTAAACTGGCGAAGGCGGATGGCAAAGAATATATAAAAGGTATGTAACTAATGTCAAACATGGGTTATATTATACGCATCTTTTCTTCACTACATAGTATAAAAGAAAGTCTGTCTGTCTGTCTCTCCCTGTGTATGCTTAGATCTTTAAAACTACGAAACGGCTTTTGATGCGGTTTGTTTTTAATAGATAGAGTGATGAAGGAAGGTTTATATGTATAATTCTACGCAGACGAAGTCGCGGGCAGAAGCTAGTCAACTATAATTCTTTTTTTTATTTATATATTTACATTTTACTTGTCTGCGTTGTATAGGGTCCCCAAGTTAAGTAATACTGAAGCTAGGATGCTGTTACTGGTCAATTTAATGACACGAAAGAAATAACACGTTGGCCTTTTAGCTCCCGAGTTGAACTACGTACCCACGCCACTGCGGCAATGCTCGGGCCACGAAAGCCTGACTTTGCTCACGGTTCTAACACTTTAACTTTGATGGTTACACGTTGGTCTACTTGGTCTTTTAGCTCCTGAGTTGGACTACGTACCCACGCCACTGCGGCAATGCTCGGGCCACGAAAGCCTGACTTTGCTCACGGTTCTAACACTTTAACTTGGATGGTTACACGTTGGTCTACTTGGTCTTTTAGCTCCCGAGTTGGACTACATACCCACGCCACTGCGGCAATGCTCGGGCCACGAAAGCCTGACTTTGCTCACGGTTCTAACACTTTAACTTTGATGGTTACACGTTGGTCTACTTGGTCTTTTAGCTCCTGAGTTGGACTACATACCCACGCCACAGCGGCAATGCTCGGGCCACGAAAGCTTGACTTTGCTCACGGTTCTAACACTTTAACTTTGATGGTTACACGTTGGTCTACTTGGTCTTTTAGCTCCCGAGTTGGACTACATACCCACGCCACTGCGGCAATGCTCGGGCCACGAAAGCTTGACTTTGCTCACGGTTCTAACACTTTAACTTTGATGGTTACACGTTGGTCTACTTGGTCTTTTAGCTCCCGAGTTGGACTACATACCCACGCCACTGCGGCAATGCTCGGGCCACGAAAGCCTGGTTTTGCTCGCGGATGTAGACGTGGTGTGCCCTGGTGCAAAGTTCCTGACGCACGAAGTCTTCCTGAAGTACATAAACGACCGCGCGAACCGCTGGTACTTCTACTACTCTTTGGTTGATTGCGGAAAGGACCCCGAGTACTACGTGTACAAATGCGTGTTCGGGAAACACAGGTCGTCCAAGAATGCCTATCGCGCTAAAGGACTGCGGAAAAGGTATTTAATTGTTTTTAGTGTTGTACCTCTAATGAAATAAGTTTCTGACAAAATTTTCATTTTTTAATACAAGCCTTTTTTTGCCGACTGTACTTGCGCTGTCATCCGTCCTACATATGTGTACACAAGTCAATCGGACCAACCGTTGAAGAGTGCCATCGTTAATTGCAAGAGCTATAGGTGCCTATTTCTTCCAATTTGTAGATCCAAGTTGACAACCCAGTGCCCGTGTCAGATAAGGTTGCGGCGCCTGTACTCTGAGCCGGCCTACTTGACAGTGCTCTATTCTTGCAACCATCACGATCACGCGCTTGATGCTCAACTGTTTAAGGCGCAGCCACACAGTCGCCGGCTGCCCGAACACATGAAGGAGGAGGTGAGCCCACAAACTGCTGGCCCTTATTACAAGATTTACAAACTTTTATTTACCTTGCAATGTATGTAAGTATGTTTGTCCGGGTGGGATATTGCGACTCAATTTTGAAGCAGATATCTTCCACCGATTGAGTTGAAATCAGAATAGATTTTATTGACCTACTGCTGGGCAAAGGTCTTCTTCTTTCCGCCTCCCGTGCTTTAAAAGGATGCTCCTGTCATCCTATTCATCCAAGTCGTACCGTCGCTTTTTTTCTGCTTAGCCTAAGGCACAGAATAAGTAATAGTATGTACTAACGTACAGAAGGCTCTCTCTTTTGGAGTCGATTAAATAAATAAAAACTAGCCGCGTACACATAAAGCACAATCTAGCTCGCTCCTGATAATTTACCTACAGCGATAATAGCCTACAGCCCCACTCCATCACATTTCCTGCAAAGCATTCATGCAAAAATAAGCCGTATTACTACGCGAAAGCGCTTCTTTTATTTTAACCGTTTCATTCATGGCCGTTCACGACGTCACTGCGAACTTATTAGGGTTGTAGTAGTCATTGTTCGTTGCTAGGTAACTAGGTACACAAATAACGCGCGACGCGGCCAGCGTGTGAGGCGAGCGGCAACCTACTGCCACTATCCTGCCCGGCAGGAGCGCCGGTTGATCGTACCTAAACTGCGGAGTGTACATCCCCTGCCTGAGGCTCAAGGGCTATTAGTCTATTAGGTAATTAATTCCGGTTTCTCTTTTCCAAAATAAACAAGATAAAAGACTTGCTGTTTCTTGGAGCGAAGTTCGACGTGCTAAGAAAATATGTGACGTCGAAGACTGGCTTGCGGATATACGGGAAATATTTTCACAACGTCCGCGTCAAGATGCTGAAGGCGGGCGAGACGAGAGAGCTCTCCGAGGAGAGGATCGAGACTCTGACTCAGAAATTAGCTGGTGAGTCCGTGATACCTACAATACGTGTGATGACTGGGTAAAGAAAATGAAATTCTATTTAGGGCCGATTATTTAATTTTCAATCGTCAGATAGGCCCTATTCGACGAATAACTATGGGTAAACGTCAGATAAGTGCATATCTGAGGATTGAAAAATGTGCTCCTATTCCGACAGTTGGGTTGTCAAATATATTGGACACGTATTTTTTACGTAGATCCAACAAAAACTGACAAAAACTTTAAATTTTTAAAAAATAGCATAAATCATTTACTTCTACTACTACTGTTACTACTACTGCTACTCGTACCAGTACTGCTGCTGCTACTACTACCACTACTACTACTACTACAAACTATTTTCTATAGATTTGGAGTGGAGATTTGGCAGTGCATCGAAAGATAACCCTAAGTTGGATACTTCTCAGCTAGAACCGGATTTGCGCCGACTCTCGTCAACGCGACGTGAGTAATGTCGTTAGAAAGAAATAAGAAAGAAAGAAGACATTTATTCTCTTTTGAAAGACACACAATTAGAGCATACACACAATTTTACAAAAATGGAATATAGAACACAGACATGAAAATATATCATCAGTGTATTTGTGTCTTCGCAAAAGTGAAACGGTCGCTGGCTCAGCATTACGCTGAGGCGTTAAGACACCAGTGCCCCGTTTCTCGAAGCTTATTATACTAATAATATTAGTGTTTTGTTTCATTTTTTCATTTAATTTACGAGACAAAACACTAATATTATTGATCTAATAAGCTTCGAGAAACGGGGCCCAGGGCCCTATTTTATAATGCTACAAGTAACAATTTACAAGCGGAAGTCTCTATCTAACACATAGGGTCAGAAAAAGACTTCCGCTTGTAAATTAAAAGTTGTAGCTTTATACTCGTAAAATAGGGTCCTGGGGCTTTACCATGACGTCCTAATTCCGACTCAGTTCAAGTTTTAGCTGTCACTTTTAGTATGAATCTGACAGCGAGCGAACCTAAACTGAATCGCATTAAGACGTCATGGCAAGGCTCCTGATGCACCGATTTCGTCGTTGGCGGTGGCGACTGTTCCCGCGGGATAGCGATAAGCGAATCCTATGCAGACGGAGTCGCGGTCAACCGCTAGTTTTTAATATATGACTATATTTTTTGTTATACTAGCTTTTCCCCGCGACTTCGTCCGCGTACACTTAATTTATCTTCAATTAACTAAGCAATTTCCAAATAGAAATGTATCCAAATTATATGAAAAAGTCATTACCTCATTCGATCGTCTTGGTCGCGGCATTTTTTAATGATAACGGCACAATAAGCTAACTTTAATTTAGTTTATAAATATTTTCACCAATTTATAAACTATACTATAACATACACTTTACGCAAACAGTATATTTACAAACAATATTGACGATTATTTACACAGAAATATTTTTTTATAAGAGGGAACTGCCCGCCCTGATACGTCAAATTTTCATTCAATCATACACCACAGACAACATTACGTTTAGCTGCCAATTGCGTTTTGTTATTCCATGTCAGTTGCGGTTTGTTCCATTTTTAACAAAATAATGACAAATAAAGAAAAAGCAAAATAGTATCCTATTACCTATTCCTGGTTACCTCCCCACCAATATTCAGCCTAATCTGTTCAGCCGTTCTCGAGTTAAAAAAACTAACACGACTATCTTTTATATATAATAGATTACTATGCTTATTATAGTAACGGTAATACATATTTTTAATTTGTGCAGTTCAAACGGAGGATCAATGCGTTCAAGTTGATTACGACGAAACAGCATCAGAGACACAAGGTAATTAATTTATTATAGTTTAGTTTATTTATTATTCGTTCAATATAAAAAATAAATTTAGCTTAAGGTCTTTTCATCCTTAACTTGGTAAACAAAATTCTAACCTCAATGTATAAATTTTCGTGTAAAGAATAAAGTGAATTATGTGATCAAATAAACCTGAGGCAATATTTTGTTCATAGTTTTGCTGATCTTTTATCTCCAGTTCCTTTATTTACGATGAGATAGTAAAAAAATAACAAAAATGAGACTTTTTGAGGTTAGAATTTTGTGGGTACCAAGTAGGACAGTTAAGAATGCAAAGACCTTACGTAAAGACCAGCATGGAAGAGATATGATTGTATGTATTTTTATTTATTGTTTATTTGTTGCAGAATACTATGATCTAGCACAAATGGACGATTTAGCCAAAGAAGTTTGCGTCATTCAATCAGGTATTAGAAGCTACGAGTGTGAAAGTTAAATAGTAGGAATAAAAAATGTGGAGGTATCAAGCTTAAATAAGTATCTAATACCCTGAGTCAGCTACCCCTAACAGTGATAGTATCAAACTTCTGAGTCAGCACAATCAAAAGATATACCCCCTTATTCATAAACGCTCTATAGGCTTCTGTTAATTACTAATCGTTTGTTCTTATCTGTGAAAGGTGCATGTCAAAGTGACAGATAAGGACAAACAGTTGCTAAGTTAGTAGAAGCCTAGAGAGCGTTTATGAATATGGGGACAGTCTATAGCCTCTTGGCCGCCATACTACGAATGAAGTGACGGGCTCTGTCCCTTGGGAAAAACAAACGACAAACTGAAAAAACCGGCCAAGTGCGAGTCGGACTCGCGCATGAAGGGTTCCGTACCAGAAATATTCTGTTGTATGGGAGCCCCCCTTAATTATTATTATTATTTTAATTTTAGTATTTGTTGTTGTAGCCACAATAAAAATACATAATCTGTGCAAATTTCAACTGTCTAGCTATTACGGTTCTTGAGATCTAGCTCGGCGAGTGGTAGCCATGAAAAAGGGCTAAAATATCACGTTTTTGTATGGGAGCCCCCCTTAATTATTTTTTGTTATAGCGGCAACAGAAATACACAATCTGTGAAAATTTCAACTGTCTAGCTATTACTGTTCTTGAGATACAGCCTGGTGACAGACGGACGGACAGATGGACAGCGAAGTCTTAGTAATAGGGTCCCATTTTTACCCTTTGGGTACGGAACCCTAAAAAGCTGGATTAATAATAGAGTTGAATGATTTTCATATATGGATGACATTGGCGTATGAGGCTGGCTATTACGACTGGATGACTGGCGGTCAAGAGGCCATTTAACACATACATAACAGCGGGTGGTAGGGCCTTGTGCAAGGTCCGTCCGGATCGCTACCACCATCTTACTCTCTAATCCTGCCGCTAAGCAGCAGTGCTTGCACTGCTGTGTTCCGGTGTGGAGAGTAAGACAGCCGGGGAAATTACGGGCACAAGAGGCATTTCATCTAAGTCCTCTAGGTTGGCAACGCATCTGCAATCCCTCCGGGGTTGCGGGTGTCTATGGGCAGTGGTGATCGCTTACCATCAGGTGACCCACTTGCTCGTTTGCCTTCCTATTCACATAAAAAAAAAAACAAATATATAAATCACGTCTTTATCCCTTAAGGGGTAGACGAGAGCCTATGGTAACAAGACCTAAACACCACGTTTAGCATGATTGTGGGCGTATGGGTGGTAAGGGGAATCAAAATAGTGATGGATTGCTAGCCGCATCGCCTATAACATGATTCCTAAGATGTTAGCCCAGTCCCTCGATGAGCTTTTACCATGTACGGGAAGAGAAGCTACTGGGTACATTATATGTGTTTTCTTCTCTCCCAGACCAGCATAAATTTTTAGACTCGCTAACTCTTTATTGAACTTTTTAAACGACACTGAAAATTATAACACAGAAAAATCCGAAAAGTAAAGCTATGGCCGGGAAACGAACCCGGGTCCTCGTCATTCCGTGACGCGTGCTATACCCCTACACCACACATAGCAGGTGAGTAAGCCTCCGAATTTTTCTATCTGTTACCAACTGTCACGTGACCTTGTTACTATGCGAATATTTGTCGCTAAGCGTCCTCTGTTTGAATGATGTGTCTGTACGACACAATTACAAAAACAACAATTCCCGGCCATAGCTTTACTTTTCGGATTTTTCTATGTGTTATAATTTTCAGTGTCGTTTAGAAATTAAATTTCTAACGGTAAAACGTAAAAAGTAAACATTAAAAATAAAGAAATAAAATTTCTTGATTCATTTGATATTTTCTTTATTGAACGTCAAAACATCAATAAAACAACAACAACAATCAAAACAGAAAGAAAGGTATACAGAAGTAATAAGCTAACAACAGGCGAATAGGTAAATTAAAAATTGGAATCAAAACCTATGTTTTTGTTTTAATAACACGTACTGAAGATTTCTTTTGTTTTTTTTTTATTTTCAATTTTAACCCGCAGGTTCCTCGCAAACGCAAGCCGCAAGTAATCAGAGCAGATTAGTGACGCGGCTTAAGAACCTCACTTCGCATGAAGAGACCTTGCTTAATGTGAAGAAGCTACAAGAGTCGGCGAGGTCCGATAATCTAAGAAACACTTATGAGGTTGAACAGTACCATAGCATACCATAGTGCAGCTTGAGAATACGTTTTTTGTTACGTCTCGATAACGTTTGCGTTAAACTGTCAAATACTATGAGAACTGAGCCTCTAGTGTAAGTTTTCGCATATAAAAACGTCTCGAACGCGTAAAAGTAAACGCCTTAATTACTATGGAACAATTAGCAGCGCCACTTGCGGATCGAAACGGCAACAAACTGTTCTCATAGTATTTGACATTTTAACGCAAACGCGGTCGAGACGTATTTTGTGACCGAAAACCTACACTAAGGATACTGTATGCTTAGTGTAAGTTTCAGTCACAAAATACGTCTCGACCGCGTTTGCGTTAAGAGGGTGCATCCGTGCTGGGCTCGCAACGTCGCATTTTTGGTGATTTTTTGCGATTATTTCATAGTAATTGAATGAAAGTATCAAATATCCGTCTGTAGTGCACTTCGTTTTTAGTTTATTAATGTGTCCAATGCAATGATTAATGGTGATGGACTTTTATTTTCGTATTAAAGGGATAAAATACTATATCTCGTTTAATAAGAAAATAAAAGTCCATCACGATGAAATATTGCATTAGAAACATTAATACACTAAAAACGAAGTGCACTACAGACGGATATTTGATACTTTCATTCAATTTCTGTGAAATAATCGCAAAAAATCACCAAAAATGCGACGTTGCCAGCTCAGCACGGATGCACCCTCTTAAAATGTCAAATACTATGAGAAATTTTAGTTGTCGTTTCGTTCCGCTTGTGGCGCTATTCATTTTCCCATAGTAATTGAAACGTTTACGCGAACGTGTTCGAGTCGTTTGTCATGCTTAAAACTTACACTAGAGGTTCTGTTTGTTGCCGTTTCGTTCCGCTAACGGCGCTGTCAATTATCCCATAGTAATTGCGACGTTTACGGCGTAAACTTTACGCGAACGCGTTGGATACGTTTTTCGTGTCAAAAACTTACATTAGAGGCTCTGTTTTTCTGTCAATCCGACCAATCGAAGTATGTCAATAACTTGCAAGATTTGACCCACGCAAGCACAAGCTTGTAACAAAATACAAGCAAAGGTGCCTTCTTCTAATTCAATAAAAACACTACAGATATAGCAATGTTTGTTTTATCTGTGACCGTTAGGCAAATGCTCAAGTGAAACTGTTAGCTATACTGTATGTAGTTCCATACCTTGTAACTAGATGTCGCTAGGGTTCATAATGTATTTGTAAATTTAGAAGCGAAAGATAGTGAATGTTATAACTGTACTATAGAATAATAATTTCACATGTACCTCGTTTAGACTTTAGAATGAAGATATCTACTCAAAGCCTTGGGTGCAGTATTTGTATGGAGAAATACGATTATTTAAAGCACATCACTCTAAAGTGCCATAAAAAAGTTATGTATTGCTACAAAACTACGTTTTTATTATTATTACTACTGTTTATTAGTGTGTCCCACTGTTGGGAAATGCCTTTCCTTTTTCCAAAACTAGTTCGATGTTATTTTTTCGACTAGTTAATTAGAACTGTATTTTTCTTCTCGTCTACTCGTTTCAGCACAAATTTTCACCGTTTTCGAGTGGCTTTTTCACTTAAGTGCTTTCAAGTATCGGGCCCTAATTATCATTAATAGGAGAGGAAGAGAGAAAGTATGATGCGGACTTCGAACTTCGGCGTTATCTAGACCTCTCGATATTGTCTTACGTAGCAATGTTGTTGTCGGTCAGAAAACCCTCAATTATGATTTATTTGTAAATTATTTCCTTAATAATTGTAGTTAAGTTTTTTAAATCTTTATTTATAAGCTTGGATCATTTGAGAATGAACATGTCAGCTCCAAAGGCCTATTTAAAAAACAAAGTATATTTAAGTTGATTTAATAAATTAAAAGTTGAAAAGTTAAGTTAATTGTTTCTTTGTTTATCCCTTAAAGATTTACGAGATAAAAACAATAGACAACAGAGCTTATCCTGATCTGTTATGATTTTTTTGAAACTAGGTATGGTATACAGATAGTCCAGTAGTTTTGAGTTTATCGCGAAAACACGCGGCAGATAGGTACTTTGTTTTATAATTTGTAATCCCTACATTAGCATCAGCAGAGCAGCCTTGGAGTGGAACCCCGTTGGCGGAAGAAGAAGACAGGGTCGTCCCACTGAATCCTGGAAGAGATCCATCACGGCGGAACTCAAAGCTGCCGGGATGACTTGGGCCGACGCCAAAGAGAGGGCTCAGAATAGAGGAGTCTGGAGAAAGACTGTCGAGGCCCTATGCTCCACGAGGAGTTAAAGGAGGAATCATCATCAATCCCTACATTTAGTAGGGGGGTGGGGATTATAAATGCCAAAGCAACTCTTGTCTGTCTGTTACGCTTTCACGCCAAAACCAATGAACCGATTTGAATGAAATTTGGCATACATTTGGAATACAGCAATAGTATCAGGTCTTGGGAAGGATATAGGATAGTTTTATTCCGGTTCATAAAACAGTTCCCGCGGGAGCGATAAGCGATTTTTGCGCAGACGAATTCGCGGGCAGCTAGTGATAATATATCAAATGCATGCAGGAACAAAAAACGGCATAAAAGGCAACGCAGTGGTACTTCAATCTGAGAGGTGAAAGTAGGCGTTATCAGAGCCGCATTGTCTGCGATCCTTTCGAATAAGCAGCGAGACCAGTTTCGTTTATGCTAATAGGTTGTGATGAAATTATTGAAACTTTCAAGCGGACTTGCTTTTTCAGCTGAATAAATTTTCTTCGAAACGAAAGACGGGTCCGACTGCTCTAAAAGGTGGAATTTATATAATCGTTTATAGCCAAAAACTGCTCAAATTACATTTTCGAAAGTAGTTTAAAAGAATTTTCGTGTACCCTAGCTACTTGTCTTGTATTTTGCATTCAACACAATTTTTCTCCACTCTCGACGGGTATTTTTATAATTGTTAGTACAACTCGAAAGTTGTAAAAATTCGTTTATCTCTTTAAAACTACAGCTCGAATCAGATTTTCAATAAGTTCACAAGATTAATGAGAGCTGCAGTTTTCTTCTTAGCTATACTTGTACCTATTTGCACACCTGCATGCAGGTTGAATACGCATGATCTGTTCTAGATAATTAAGATCCTTGTAACCGTGTTCTAGTAAATAAATAGATTTTTCACCAATTTCGAGTGGTATTTTCTCAATGTGGTTTAAAAAATCGGAGTCCTGCTTACCTACCTTGCTTGGCACTGAAACTGCGTATTTTTTTTAATAGGATTTTTCACCATTTTAAATTCAGTAGGTACCTAACTATATAAATTAGATTTGCTATAGGTATTAGAGATCGAAATTAGCTTTATAGATACCCAGGTGCCTACATAATTGCAAAATACAGCCTGCCTAAATTGTGTACATACTTCTTTGATAAACAATAACTTATTGTTTATCAAAGACATACTTAGTATAAAAAATAATTTTCCAAATCGGTCCACATGTGCGACAAAGTTCTGAGGTTATAAGTATAACAAACAATAAATAAATACAACCGAATTGAGAACCTCTTCCTTTTTTTTGAACTCTGTTAAAAAAGTTAAACTTTATTACATATTTTAGGTTTACAGCCAAAGAAAAACGTTCCAGCGAAGGAGTTGGGCTTTAACTTATATATATTACTAAGTATCTGGCTATATTATGCCTGAAAGGTTTAATCACAAAGCTTAAAAATCCAAAACTGAAGAAAAATGTTTTTTTGCAAATTTGCTTTGTTCAGTTATAACGGCGTTTTGAGGGTAGTTTGAGAAAAAACTAACGTACCTACATTCACACGAATGAAGTATTTGCAATGTACAGGTGGCGGCAAATAAGTAAAACGTGGAGGTGATATGCGCAGTATGAAAAACAACATCATTTTCATACTGCGCATATCCCCTCCACGTTTTACTTATTTGCCGCCACCTGTAATCAATTCAATATTTGAATTGTACAAAAAGTTGGTTGGGTTAGTTCATTTTGTCCGCTTCCTGTGGTTGATGCCGTATTGAAATCTTGTCTACTTACAATTAAAAAAAGTTAAGCTCATTTCCATTCGAATTTCGAATGATATGATACAAAAATCGAATCAAACAAACCCGCACTTAAGCCCCATAAGTTTTATTGATGTGTTTACGAGTTGCACGCAATGTCTAACTATAAGTATTTCATTATTTTAATACCACCGCTAATACATAAAATATTCTATAGAAATATTTTACAGTATTGCGTTTACTTCAGCGTGGCGATACAGCAATTTAATTTGGCAACCGCAGGCGCAGTTCCACACGGTTCTACAACGCGCCGTCACCATACAACTTGGGACTATGTTATAGTAAACCAGCGAACTGTACAAGCCATAAACGAAAATTAACTATAGTTACACACGCCAGGCGACTAGGCTACTTAGTGATGTAATGCTTTTATTTGACGTTAAGCAAATGTACGCACCTTTTTATTTTTTAGTTCCGGTTGCAATATTTCAAAGGTCAGCCTTTCTGTAATGCAAGAGCGAGTCTAGCTCGCTTGGGTTGTCTTATAGTGGAGCAAAGAAGTGCTTTACCGTTTTTCGTGATAGTTCCTGCGTCAGAGAAAAACAATGAACTGATTGCCACACAACCCCTTAATCATCACCCTCGAGAAGAAAATATGGAACCCATAAAGGATTATATTGCTGTCCGTCCATCCGTCCGTCTCCGTCTGACAAGATTAGATTTTCATGTAGACAGACTTTTAAACTCATTTCATTATTTTTTCTATACCTGTGCGGGTGGTAGGGCCTTGTGCAAGGTCCGTCCGGATCGCTACCACCATCTTACTCGCTAATCCTGCCGCTAAGCAGCAGTGCTTGCACTGCTGTGTTCCGCGTGTGGAGAGTAAGACAGCCGGGGAAATTACGGGCACAAGAGGCATTTCATCTAAGTCCTCTAGGTTGGCAACGCATCTGCAATCCCTCCGGGGTTGCAGGTGTCTGGGGGCAGTGGTGATCGCTTACCATCAGGTGACCCACTTGCTCGTTTGCCTTCCTATTCACATAAAAAAACCTAAAAGCTTAAATTTTCACACTTTTCTAACGACTGCATCTTCTGATTGCGTAGACTTATCGGGTTGATTTTTCACAGCTCCAAGGGACTGCAGACTTCAGTATTTGGTGTCAATTCCGACTCAGTTCAGGGTTTAGCTGTCATTTTTTTTATGGATCTGACAGCGAGCGAACCTAAACTGAATCCGAATTGAATCGCATTAAGTAAGACGTCATGGTAACCACCTGTGCGCGCTGCTGAGAAAATAGAGGAGTGGTAATAGTGGTGGTGCATCCTATCTCTCTTACTCAACTGATAAATTTTCCTCACGATTTTACTTGCTATGTTTTTTCATCTGATGATTTATCATTGTTTTGTTAATTGTATAAGTTGTAAAATTGCTTGGATCTTCGTCATTCGCACCCCGTGAATGTTGCTAGGTATTACAATTAACAAGTTAACGACCCTCTAGAAGTACCAACCTAACTAGTTTTTAATTATGATTTCGATTTTTAATGGTTTTGAGTTGGGGGTCGAATTTTGCGGTCTATACTATGTGTAAGTATACAGAAAAAACATTAATAACCCACTTTTCGTGAGTACATGCATCATCATCATCATCATTATATCAGCCGAAAGAGGTCCACTGCTGGACACAGGCCTCCCCCGCGGCTCTCCACTCGGACCGGTCCTGTGGCTTCCGCATCCATCGCGATCCCGCGATCCTGACATACATGCATACATATACATATATAAATCACGTCTTTATCCCTTACAGGGTAGACAGAGCCTAAAGTAACAAGACCTAAAGGCCACCTTTAGCATGATTGTGGGCGTATAAGTAAGTGGAAACGGGAGCAAAATAGTGATGGGTTGGTAGCCGCATCGCTTAAACATGATTCCTAAGATTTTTTTTTAATTTTTTTATGTGAATAGGAAGGCAAACAAGCAAGTGGGTCACCTGATGGTAAGCGATCACCACTGCCCATAGACACCCGCAACCCCGGAGGGATTGCAGATGCGTTGCCAACCTAGAGGACTTAGATGAAATGCCTCTTGTGTAATTTCCCCGGCTGCCTTACTCTCCACACCGGACTGCTGCTTAGCGGCACGATTAGCGAGTAAGATTTTCGCCAATGAGTAGGTAGATATGAGATACTTATAAGAAGGATAATGTAGGTACGCGTACGCGTAGTCGACTAATCGATAATTTAATCTGAGCTGTAGATTATTGATAACAATACACAGATTTAGGTATAGTAGGTACTTTCGAGTGATGTGCTTTGAAAAACCGGTTCCCTGGGGCCCGATTTTTCATACCACTTCCGAGTGAGCTTTAAAAAGGACCACTGGAGTCGTTGACTAGATTAATTAGAGCTGTAATTTTCTTGTAAACTACTCCTACCATTTTGAAGTGGTATTTATAACACATTTCGAAAATTGGGCGCCTGTTCGAGGTACATTACAGGATCACTGCATAAGGAGCTCTTCGCTGCTTTTGGTCGTCAGTCTACGCCATTGTTACCATGTTATTGTGCCACATGTCTGCGCTGGATTTCGATACGCATAATAATTATTCCGTTACAGGGCTAAGAATCGTTGTGGTCACTTCTGGTCTTGCTTCGTTTAATAGGTTCTACCTAGTTCACTCGCGAAACCATTAGAAAATACCTAATTTTGAAATTAAATAAATGTTTGTACCAAATTCTCACGCAAGTTTTTTTAGTGGGTACCTACCCCATGTTCAATTGTTGCTTCGAACGGGGGGCATAAAAGACCGGCCAAGTAGTTATGTGTCGAACGCGCGCACTGAGAGTTCCGTTCTACGTAGGCACTTACATACATCATTCAAGGCGGAGCCTTTCAGTTGCCCGAATTTCATATGCCATAATGTAATGTTTGCCATAATAATCATTTGCCATAACTCTTTTTTTCTCTGAAGCCGTAATTTTTTCAGGAGCATTGAAATGGCAATCCTGTAGAACTCTATAAGTTAGGTTAGGTTTGTTTCGTAACAATCCTGAACAATTAACAGTTAAACAGAAAAAGGAGTTATGGCAAATGATCATTGGCAAACAATACATTTACTCGCCTGTAAATACTTTACTCCAAATGTACGCGTACCGTACCTACTTAGACTGACACACAGGCGAGTAAAGTCGTCGAGCCGTAAGTACGCGTTCTTACTCGCCCGTCTGAATGAATGAATGAATGAATGAATTATTTATTCGCAGTAAATGTTGTACAAAAATGATGTTATAAATATTATACTTTCAAACATTTTAACTTATAAAGTCGTGCAAATATAAAGTTAATTTAGTGTTAGATAAAATGACCGTCAAAACTTAAATTATAATGGTAATTATCATTATACAATATGTCTGTCTGTGGCTTTACAGGCGGCGGCACGTAAGTCTAACGTGGAGTACGCCCGCCTGCGTCCCCTGCACTCCCCCGCGATGCCTTATTTTCGACTACTGCGCATCAACGGTCATCGCTAGACTTACGTGCCGGCACTTGTAAAGACCCTTAGCCTCTCATACACGAACTGCCGAGACCGACAGAGACAGAGACACACAATAAAAGTCATGTCACACTGTCCGGTCCGAAGGCCACTAGGCGCCATTGATAATCCTTTCCAATCGCTAGCGTTTCCCCGT
This sequence comes from Pandemis heparana, assembly GCA_963854515.1. Lineage (NCBI taxonomy): Eukaryota > Metazoa > Arthropoda > Insecta > Lepidoptera > Tortricidae > Pandemis > Pandemis heparana. Next base: position 30,021,098 of record OY978006.1, read on the forward strand.
CGAGATCGAACCGGTGTCAATGACCTTCAAAACTAAGAAGGTATAAAAGGAAGCCGAAAGGGCTTTGCTTCCGCGCAAAAAACAGCAACACTAATTTTTTACAGGACATGTGTACCTACTGTAGAACATTCTCACAGCTAACGGTCACATGAGTTTCCTTGTCAATTCAATGTCACTATGACATCAATGACATGTTCTGTGAGATGGTTCCACAGTGGGGGAATCAATTTGTTCGATGGTACCTTGTACAAGGTGCCTTATACCTGCAGGTGGTTGTTAGTTTGATTGACTAAGGTTTTAATTGTATTTTTTTATTCCAAATCAAGCCATCTCTACCACGATTTGCTGCATTAGTGATTTAATTAAGTGAAAAATTAACAAAAAAACAAACTATTTTTGTTTCGTTTAAGTACATGCATGTAAATAGCTATCAATTAACGAGATTAAAAAAGTAGTTTCTGATTATGTCTCCGATGTCACTTTGTATATTGCATACTTATGCTGGCCAAATTACAAGATTTGCTTAGTTTGGGGCTAGGTCAATTGGTGTCAATTGTCCCAAGATATTTTACTTTTATAAATGTTTGTCGACCACAGTTAAAAAATCCTGATAATCATATAAAATTTAGCTTTAAATACTTATGTATTGTATTTTATTACTTAGAAGAAAAGAAAGAAAACATATTTAAATATAGATGTATAGATATGATCCGAACACATTCAACAAAATATTGATTGAACTAACAAAAAGCAATCTTAAAAAGTGTCGCTACGAAAGAGGTAATCTTGTCTGAACGGAAAAACCAACCTCATTTTTTGCGATCATAAACGTCTCCTGTTTTTACTAACTACTTTGAAAAAAATGTTATGTATTACGGTCATTCCATTTTCCGATATACAACGAGTCGTGTGCGGTGCATGAACGTAATGTACAGTCAAGTGTTATAAAATAATATTGTATCTAGTCAAAGTTTCAAAAATGATAACCATACACTCTTAGGGTGCGACCAAACCGCCGCGTATACGCAGTGACAGTGACGTGTCGTAGGCGTCACGTGTTCTCACCGTTTCTACATACATTTTGTTGCGATTCCGTAACGTCACCGTTTTTTAAGCGGCGGTGTGGTCGCACCCTTACACCGGCGTAAGAAGGTTGCGTGGGACATATTTTAGAGAAGATGGTATGGATACTTATTTATACACTTGACCGTAACTGTCAAACAAAATGATTCCTGACCTACCGCAGAACGTTCTCACAATAAATTCACTATGATTTTTTTTGTCATTACAACGTAACGTCACTATGACATTTATTGTGAAAAAGTTCCTCAACGGGCCGGAAAGAATTTGTTTGATAGTAATTTAAGTAAGTAAAGTTAGTAAATGCTTTATTGTACAAATATAAAGAAACATACACAAATCACACAAAAAAACATTAAACATATATAATGCACACAGGCGAATTTAATTAGGTAAACAAATTAGAAAGTAGAATTCTCACCGTTCATAGTTATCTTGGTTTGTCCAAGATCTATACGATATAGGTCTCAGGAATACCTCTTCGAACAGTAAAAAAACAAATTTCTAAGTCGACGCAATCAAAAGATATACAGCAACACAAATTGCCGTGGAATCAAAACCTATGGGGTACCACTAGCTGTCCTACTAATTTTAATTTTAGTATGAAGGTAGGTCTTATGTATAATTATTTACTTCAAGTTTAGTCAGTTAGAAAGTAAGCATTTTTTATTATTTTTTCATTTGCCAGACACTATTAATATCTATGATTAATTTCATTATAAAAAACATAACATTTTTTGCAGAAGTCACTACCCACCCGGTGAGTTGGTAAGGAATAGATTTTGGATAAGCCGAAATTATCGAACATGCTATTAAATTGGTGTTATTTAACTAAATATAAAAGGTTCATTATCAACAGTAAAGCTATGGTCGGTAAACCAACTCTGCCTAAGCAAGGGACAAAAGAAATGAAGTATTTCTTGCCATAGGTCTTAGAAAGTGGGTAGGTGTAATAAGAAAAACCACAGCAACAGTCACCAGATTATTTCTCCAATTGTGCCTTGTTAGTAAAACGCAAATATTCTTCCATCAACCACAAAACAAATGCGATTACATCAATTACGATTGACATGGCGCAAATATTAAATTAACGACCACATTGGCTTATTAGTGGCGTAAATATCTTAAATTGTTTCAGCCAGATTCGGGGCTCAATTATCCCTAATGGTAGCGATAATAAACCTAAAGTTTAAGAAGTAGAGGTGTCGTTGGGTGTTTGTAAGCGATTTGGGTAGTATACCGGTTTGCTGCGAGGGAAGAAAAGGCGCGCGCGCCGCGATCGTCCGTCAGTTGCGCCAGTGCCGGCTAACAAGTCGGACTGAAATCTAGTCACTTTTTTTTTTAAATACTTTTTTAAAATCCCCAAAGGCCACCATGAAAGTGTTCATCGTAATGGCGGCGGTCGCTGCACTAGCCAGTAAGTTTTTTAATTGTTTTTTTTTTGTAGGTTCAAAAGTCATGGCGTCGCTCTTTCTAACCGGCCAGGAACTTTTGAGCTTGCACTATGGTAATCGCATAGCGAGGCTGTAAAGCTATTGGATGCCGTTTTATACGTGGCAATTTCGTAGCTTTATGTGTCTTAATTTATAAGCTTTTGTGACTTTGGCGAATTATTTTTTTATGTTATGTTGAAACGTGGGTATTTTGACGTACGATTCAAAAGACATCAACGTGCGCGTGATTTAAGTTTACCCTCTATTTTCATTATATTTTACGATTTTCGTGTTTAATTAACTAAATCGTTGTGAAATAGTCATTTTTAAATGTTGAATGTGAATTTTATGTCATTTCTCATCATTAAAGTAATCTCTCTTATTATGTTTCTTGAACTGGAAAGTTTTGAGATTTGGCAGGTAAGTTTTTTTTAATTTTGTCGCTTGGCAAATACATGTAATCGAAGTTTATTAATTCCAAAAGCGCACTTTCCAAGGTAACAAATAAAAGTATAAACGTTGAAAGTTGCGAGGAAGAGCCAAGAGCCAGTTAAAAAACGTTACTATAGGTATTCGGTCTTCCATAAGTAGGTGACTAAAACTAGTTCCGTGACCTTTAAGTCGGACGACCATATTGTGAAAAGATTATATAACCGTATTACTGTACTCGAACAAGATATATTATATAAAAATACGGTTTATACGGCTCTATTAAATTTTATGAGGTATGAACAGTATAACGTGATTAAGTATAATCTCGTTTATGCATTGCATTGAGATTGTCGCAATTATGCATTTTGAATAACTAAAAAAAAAAACAATCAATGTTGTACTCAATTTTATTAAATTCTTTAAAACACCTACATACATAGCAAGTTGCAGGTTCAAAACTAATGGTACTAGCACGTAATTTCTAATTACACTTTCATATAAAAAAAAATGGACTCCAATTATTATTTTGTATTCAGCTCGCAAGGCAGCCTACTTAGGTAGCTACCTACATAGCTGCGTAACATATTACGAGGCGGTTCAATGAACTTCGAAATGTGCCGCGCATGCATTTCATCCAGGTCATGGCACCAAATTGTAGTCAGTAAATTCATGACCAATTTTCAACCTGGGGCCCGGTTATTGAAAGCACATACGTGAAAATACCACTAGAAAGTAGTGAAAAGTCATGCTGAATTTGAAATACAAGTAGCTTGAAAGAAAATTACAGCTCTCATTAATCTTGTGAAGCAGTTAAAAATTTGATTCGAGATGTAGTTTTGAAGATATAAACAGTTTACCACTTTCGAGTGACGTGCATTCAAAAATTGGCCCCCTGTAATTCGTGTTCTGTATACAAATGGGGAATATGAATTATCAGGCCTTACGTTAATAGGTCGTCGATTCCAGACAGTGCTTTCCTAGTCGTTATTAGTCGTACCCGCAGAAATCACACTGGATGTAGTACCTATTATTTTATGTCAAGAAAGGTTAGGTTAGATTTTTAGGTGGGTAGATTTTTTTTTTAGCTATCTCTTCTATTACATCTTTTGTGATCTAATAAACGCCTAATAGGTATGTAATTATGCACCAATCTCAAACTTTTTGACAGCTCCAATTTTCTTGAAACACTAAACAGTAAAAATAAATAAAAAGGAAACGGAAAACCAGAGCAGCAAGTCTCCGTATTCTGCGGGTTGACATTGACATTCACTTATTTCTCGAATGAGAAATTTCTTCAGACTGCAATAATGTTGTCAGCCTGTATTAGTTTACGCAAATATCGGTAATTTTGCAAGCGCCATTTTGTTTTGAAATGCACAGGGCTAATAGGTTTGCGAAAGGAGATTTTTCCGCAAATAAAATAGGTAATGGACAAGTAGTTCACGATTTTTTATAATAGTAATGACCTAATGATATTTTTAATTTAATATTCTGTTTAAAATTTTTGACTAATGACACACTAATCATAATACTAGTTTTGGTAGAGTAATTTAAATCTGTTAATTAATCATTGAGGTCATTAATTAAATATTTTATAGGTTCATTATACGTAATTATTAAATACTCGCAAATATTTTCATTCTGCACAATCATGATTTCAACTCGTTAAGGTACCTAACACGATTGTTCTGAATTTGAAAACCACAAGTACCCTTCATAATAACTTTACTAAATAGGCCACGAACAAGGTAGAAAGCCAAAGGAACGATGGGTAACAGATAGGAACATAATTAAAAAAAACAATTGCCAATAGTATAAATTATGGATATGATGTTAAAATTGACGATATACTCATAGTACTTGAAATGAAATAGTTTATTTGCTAGATATGGGTTACTTATACATTTGGATAAGTACCTACTTTACTTACTTATTATGGCTTAATCAAAACATGCAATTTTCACAGAACTGTACAAGAAAAGGTGTATATTTTAAGATTATAGTGTATGGCGAAATTGGTTAAGCATATACCTGATACTCGATGATAGATCTTTATAACAAGACTTCAGTAAATTGCTGAATAATATTTAATGATGTTCATTACATAGGATAGGTACACCCATCTTATTAAGTAAGCTGCCATAAGACACGTTCTTTAGCACGATAGTTAAAGTAATGGATGAAAACAATATTAGTAGTTGATTGTTGTAGTTTACTGAGAGGTACCACAGGACTAATTGCATTAAATAATTGTCTCTCTGAAAATAAGATTCCCGACTAAATTTCATTTGCTTTGTAAACCTAGGTATAATCAAACTTTGTGTTCGATACCTACGTCTTGAGTTATAATTTGTCACTATAGACATAATACTTGTAGGAGAAACATTTTAACATAGTGATAAAGGATATATTTTACTAATGACAGAATTAGAATTCTATGAATATCGTCGGAAACTATAATCGTCATAAAATTTACATTTTTGTTGCGACCCGGCAAAGCGCGGCTTACCTACTAGTTTATTTTTACCTATTAGTTTAGCTTATTACCTACTAGTGGTTGCCCGCGACACTGTCTGCACAGAACTCTCTTATCGCTATCTTCACGGACAGATAGACAGACAGACCGACAGACAGAGTTACTTTCGCATTTTTAATATTAGTAGGGATAATTATTTGAACTGAAGACTCAAATCAATTAACACTAGTTACTAGATGAACATACAATATTTTATTTCATTCGTTCATTATCTTAACTTGTTTAGGTAACAACTTGGCAATTAAATAGAACCTTCAAGGTCCTGGTGTCCGATTTTTGAAAGTACATGTGTTAAAATACCACTCGATAGTGGCGAAAAATTGTGCTGAAATTGAAATACGAGTAGCTTAGAAGATACTTACAGCGCTTATTAATCGCGTGAACTAGTCAAAAATTTGATTAGAGCCGTAGTTTTAAAGATACAAACAGATTTATACCACATTCGAGTGGTACTTTCGAGTGAGGTGCTTTCAAAAATCGGTCCCCTGATCTTGAACCGAATAAATTTTTAAAAAAAGAATAAAGACAGTCCCGCAGAGAGGTCCATTTAAATCTTCGCGTTAGCTATAGCTACGTAACAATTACCTACACGCTGACAAACGCAACTAAATTTTGATAAGCTATCTGGGGCCTCACCATATTGCTCAATTCGGATTCTTTAGCTGTCATTTTTGACACTTCTAGTATGGATCTGAGAGCGATCGATCCTAACTTTGAATTTCAATATTTTTCTCAAACATGCTCGGAAATGTACGCGTTAATGTCGCGAAATGAAGCCAAGAAGATTCACATTTACGGCCTTGGCCAAGAAGTAATGTGGTGCGGTCGAAATGAAGCCAAGAAGTTTCACATTTACGGCCTAGGCCAAGAAGTAATGTGGTGCGGTCGGCGGGTGCGGTCGGCGCGGCGCGGCGCGGCGGCGCGGTGGCGGGTGTGCGGTCAAACAAATGGCGCGAGCAATAGTTTGTTCAAATGGCATGTTTCAAAAATTAAAAATGCGGCTAATTAAACAATTTTTACTTGATTTCCTCGCATTGCTTGAGAAAAGCACTATACAATCCTCGGCCGGAAACAGGGATTGCAGGACTCGCTTTATCCGGCCTCGTCTACGACTCGGCCGTGTACCCCAATCTCGTCCTGCAATCCCTTACTTCACGGCCTCTGCAGTAATGTACTATTGTTGCCATTACGTACCGCTAGTGGCGCTGCAAATTTGCCCATAAGGGCTCTTATTTGTGTCGATATCTTGCACAACCAGGCTCTGGTGAAAGAAAAGGGATGGAAGTAGTCTTTTGACCATGACTTCTTAAGGCGATTCAATTCTGACTCAATCAGGTTATAGCTGTCATTTTTAGTATGGATCTGACAGCGAGCGAACCTAAACTGTAGGCTTATTGTCTAACTCGCTCGCAATCGCCATCGTGTTCATTTTGACAGTTCATGTATGGGCTGACAATTGGCATCGGAATCAGCTAGCTGTCACATTCATACGAAAATGAACTGTCAAAATGAACACGATGGCGATTGCGAGCGAGTTAGACAATAAGCCTACTGAATCGGAATTTAATTGCACTAAGACGTCATGGTAAGGCCCATGTATAGGTGAAAAACTTAAGTTAATGACCTGGGGCCTTACCATGACGTCTTAATGCGATTCAGTTTAGGTTCGCTCGCCGTCAGATTCATACTAAAAGTGACAGCTAAAACTTGAACTGAGTCGGAATTAGGACGTCATGGTAAGGCCCCTGTTGTATGTAGTAGTGTACAGAACTGATATGGGATTTAAGTCATTTTTCTAATTTGGAACGTCAATTTGTCTATTCGCTTCGCACACATTACTCGCACATAAAACAGGTCATTTACTTACTTAAGTTTTTCACTTATACCCAGTTTATACCCTGGAGTGACGACAATAGTTCGACAGTTTCGGATGTTCCCTCGAAACTCAATCATAGAGGGCGTTGTCGGTTACGGCGCAGCATGATACTCTGAATACTTGAATTATCCGGTATCTGGTATCTAGTAGGTAGTAGTATTAGTAGATTAGTCATGTCAGTGGTAGTTTTTGATTTGAAAATCATCATTAGTTCAATCATATTTCATAGCGACATCCGACATCGCTGGTCAATAACTGATCAAGGGGTCACTCCGAACCCGACCCGATGCAGTGACGGTGCAATGTTGTAACTGGGACTTCACTTTCACTTCTGAGTTGCGTCAGAGTATTGCAATAGCGTCGATATAATCATGTGTTAACAATGCATCTGCGTGTACTGGGTTAGGAAATACGATTTGAGGGTTCGTTCCGGTGTTCGCCCAAGGCGTAGTCCGCGTCTAAACTAGAGTAGCGAGACTTGTAGAATATGTTACAATAACTCTTTGTTGAACATCTTTTACTAAGCAATAGAGAAAAAACCGGCCAAGTGCGAGTCGGACTCGCGCACGAAGGGTTCCGTACCAGAAATACTCTGTTGTATGGGAGCCCCCCTTAATTATTATTATTATTTTAATTTTAGTATTTGTTATTGTAGCCACAATAAAAATACATAATCTGTGCAAATTTCAACTGTCTAGCTATTACGGTTCTTGAGATCTAGCTCGGCGAGTGGTAGCCATGAAAAAGGGTTAAAATATCACGTTTTTTTGTATGGGAGCCCCCCTTTATTATTATTATTGTTTTGTTTTTAGTATTTATCGTTATAGCGGCAACTGAAATACACAATCTGTGAAAATTTCAACTGTCTAACTATTACGGTTCTTGAGATACAGCCTGGTGACGGACGGACGGACGGACGAACAGCGAAGTCTTAGTAATAGGGTCCCGTTTTTACCCTTTGGGTACGGAACCCTAAAAAATCAGCATGCGTTTGACCGCAATAGCACCTGAAGGTACATACGGCAAACTTCTTGAGCTAGGGCGACGTCGTAGGGGTACGATTACGATTGCGCTTACACTTTTGTACCAGAAACGTTAAATTGGCTTCTGGCGCGTTCAAGGTCGGGCTCAAGACGTTTGCCAGGAACTGGGGCCCGATTTTTGAAAGCACATGTGTGTAAATACCACTCGAAAGTGGTGAAAAATTGTGCTGAATTTGAAATTATGAGTAGCTTAGAAGATACTTACGGCTCTCATTAATCATGTGGACTAGGAAAAAAATTTATTAGAGCCGTAGTTTTGAAGATATAAACAGATTTATACCACTTTCGAGTGGTACTTTCGAGTGATGTGCTTTCAAAAATCGGGGCCCTGTATCTAAACGAAGACGAGTTGTAAGGTGAAACACGATTCTGCCTTTTCCGATTTGATTCAGAACAAATGGTAGAAAAAAAAATAAGTTAGGCGGGGTTTTATTGCTTGTGAGCCTCTATCAGGCAACCACTGTATCAGAAGAACATACGAATAGATTCAAGCAGCTTGTTATCTTTTCGTAGTTATTCAAAAATACCTTTTACCCGATTACCGCAATATTTTGTACATAACAATTGTATAAATAATTACCTATTTAGATTATATAGTCGTTTACAATTCTGTTCCAAAAGCCGTAGGTACGTGATATAATAGCTAATTGCCAGGATTACTAAATAATTGTGTATTTGTCAATTTTGTGCAAATTGTAAGTATACCCGATAAATCCGTGCATAAATCCATGTAATTGCTACTAAATTGAAACCTAGCAAGTTTAATAGTTTCCCTTTCATAAATGAACAGGATCACTTAAAGTTCCTAACTAACTTTAGCTACTCGAACAAATTCGACATGGACCCGGCGATCTTAGAACAGTTATAAGGGTGCGACCAAACCGCCGCGTATACGCAGTGACGTGTCGAATGCGTCACGTTTTCACACCGTTTCTTCATACATTTTGTTGCGATTCCGTACCGTCACCGTTTTTTAAGCGGCGGTGTGGTCGCACTCTAAATTCTGAAAACTTATAAGTGATAAATTAACGACAGTTTGGGCCAACTTTCACCGATATTAAACTTGTTTTTTTCTTTAACGTGTTGAGTTGCGAAATTGGCGAGCAGCACGAGATGATTATATAGGTAGGCCACGTAACTAAACGTGGGATGAATGTATAAAACACCATACGTAATGTTCGTCTACTTTGTAACCAGGGGCCCGATTTATGAAAACACATGACTCGAAGACCCGAAAAATCTGTATCGCGACAAAGCTTCAGCTCAAATAAATAAAATAGACTAGTTGACAAAACAAATCAGAACAATTTTTCACAATTGCCACTGTTGTCGATTAACACTTTGATCTGGTCAGATACTGTGACTCTTATTGAATCTTGGTCTAATCTTTTGTACGGAACTGGAGACTGTAGGTACAGATATGAGTTAAGAATGTATTTTACCCATGACGAAACGTAGGCCTTATGAATTTAGGTTGAGAGGCATACAATTAAGGTCAAAAGTGCAAAGGAGACAATACATGTACTACTAGATAAATCCACAGTGCCTGTATTATTATACATTAAATATCTAAGTCTTAGTCATCTAGGAAATTTAACACCCACGCGTATTGAATTGTCTGGATTTCTATTGTTACGAAATCGTCTGCGCCTACGCTAGTTCTGTAACTGGCGAGGGCGTCGCATAATTATTATCTACTTAGCTCATGAATCGCGTTATCAAAATTTCTAATTGTCATAGTACGACCTCTAAAGATAAAGCAAGAAAATTTGGGTCTTAAGCTACAATTAATTATGCTGCCATTGACATCTTTTTGAAATCAAATTGGTAGAGAATCATTAAAGGCTTTAAATGATTTTTATAATTTCTTCAGAAACTGTAGGTAAATCGCCAAAGTCACAATTATTATGGACGGTCTTTTTAAATCAAGGATTCTACTTTTTTCTCTTTTTCCATAAGTTCTACTTTAAAAGTTACTGGCCGGTGGCCACATTAAAAGAAGGCCCTGCCGCGGATTTTGAAAACAGAACACTAATTTTATTCTTCACCCCAGGTGCCCAGTTCAAGTGCCCGGCTAAAGATGGCCAGTACGAGGACGAGAGGCAGTGCGACAAATATTACGAATGCGTTGACGGCGCAGTTACCACCAAACTGTGCCCCGACGGTCTGGTGTTCGACCCGACCATCAGGAAGATCAACAAGTGTGACCAACCCTTCAATGTAGACTGTGGCGACAGGACTGAGCTCCGTAAGTAGACCAGCAACTTTAACACTTTCGCTATCAGAATGTAAATGATTCTACAGTTATCGCTACCACGTGATGGCCCAATTGGATTGGATTATTGACACATCCATATGAAGGGCATCAAATCTCTCATGATTCACGGAAAAGTTTGTCAAAACTAACGAGCTTGGATTCGAACGCATTAGCTATCAAATCTCTACATTTCTGAACTATTGAACTCTAATAAAAAAGTTAAAAGTAATTAAGTACCCCATCTCGTACACGACACGATCTTGAGAACATGTTTCCGTGTCTCAAGTAAAAGGTGTGTTGTAAAGGTCGATGCAGTTCCTGTCTGTCTAGGTATGTAGTATGTATACCTACTGCAAAGTGAAGGTGTCCCGTCTACCTTTGACACGAGGTCACAGCGAGCGCTCCACTGGCTTTCTAGGCCGGCTAGTGTTCTCGACTATACCAGAAATTCACGTGTCACTCACTCTTATAATTATGTTAATGATGTCTTAAAATAAAACTGTAATGTACAGAAGACTCTATATAAATTACTAGCTTCTGCCCGCGACTTCGTCTGCGTAGAATTCCCGGGATAAAAAGTAGCCTATGTTTTAATCTAGGGTACCAGCTATATTCTTTTCAAATTTTATCCAAATCCATCCAGCCGTTTTAGCGTGAATAAGGAACAAACATACACACTCACTCACTCACATCGTCACATCGTCACATCGTTACAACGTCACATCGTCACAAACTTTCGCATTTATAATATTAGTAGAATGGAACTTAAATGAATGTCACAGTATTTCTGAATAAAACCAGCCAGTGCGTCCAGTTTCCCCGTTTGGATCGTGAATTGAATAACTTAATTCGAATGCAAATGCACAGTCTCGACGTTGAGGAATGTTGGCACTGCGATCACACGTGAGCACGTGACGTTGCAGACATTCGTGGTTATGGTAATAGCTATTTAAAAAGGCACTAACCAAGAGTATAGACCTTGCCAACAAACGGACGCTCGTGTTTTTTCTAGAACGTTGAACTTTCATTCGTTTTTTAGCGTAAATGACGAAATTTCCTGCTCGCCGTTTTTGCGTAAAGCTATTTTAATAAGGCCTTGAGTTCTACTATTTTAATGTTTCCTTTATACTTGGCAAAAGTTGCAAGAAAGTCGCGGCGTACTCTGACGTAATTATGCTGATTTCGATACCAGCTTTAATCCTGTTTTAAAAGTCACCGATTTACCTTGGTGGCTGTTAAATACTTGTATTAATGTTTGTTAACGATTTCGCCGAAATGTTTGCACGCTCTCTAGAGCGAATTCCGAGGCTGTTTCCTGTTGACGACATAAACCTTTCGACAAACATTGATGAAAAATCTCTCTCGCTTTGACTTATGCCTATCCTTTTCCTACATGGCGTATAAAACGGTTGATTTAGTAGTCTATAAAACTATCTCTAGTTTCAACTGACTATTTGTCCCGCAGAGCCCCCGAAACCTTCCAACGTATGCCCGCGCCGCAACGGTTTCTTCGCCCACCCGGACGCTTCTGTCTGCAACATCTTCTACAACTGTATTGAGGGCGAGGCTATCGAAGTCAAGTGCACCGCCGGCCTACACTTCGACGAGTACTCGGGTACTTGCGTGTGGCCCGACTCTGCTGGCCGACAAGGGTGCAACGCCCAAGACAGTAAGTATTCGAGCTAAACTATAAGGTGGCAATGTATAGCCACCCCCCCTTGTTTTTTTTTTTATGTGAATAGGAAGGCAAACGAGCAAGTGGGTCACCTGATGGTAAGCGATCACCACTGCCCATAGACACCCGCAACCCCGGAGGGATTGCAGATGCGTTGCCAACCTAGAGGACTTAGATGAAATGTCTCTTGTGCCTGTCATTTCCCCAGCTGTCTTACTCTCCACACCGGAACACAGCAGTGCAAGCACTGCTGCTTTGCGGCAGGATTAGCGAGTAAGATGGTGGTAGCGACCTTGCACAAGGCCCTACCACCCGCAAACCCCTTTGCCCTGTGTGTGGCCTTATCTTTCTTTCTTTCTTATAGAAGGTATTGTTCTACATAGCGGAACAGTGAGCCCAACTTGGTAGATATAGACAGACCATCTGTATATTTACGTAGGTCTTTGTTTCGGTAAATTATGCTACCGTGAAGCTACTTCGCGTCACTTTTTATACGACAAGGAAGGCAAACTAGCAAGTGGGTCACCTGATGTTAAGCGAGCACCATCACCCATGGACACCCGAAACACTAGAGGGTTACAGCGTTGCCGGCCTAGAGGGCTAGGATAGAATAACTCTTGTGCCAGTAATTTCACCGGTTGTCTTACTCTCCACGCCGGAACATAAGTGCAAGCACTGCTGCTTGGCCGCAGGATTAGCGAGTAAGACGGTGCTAGCGATCCGGACGGAACTACCACCTTTATACAAAGTTATTAATCAATCGCATGCTTTTTAATACGGGCACTGAAGAATGCAGGCAATAGGAATGATGAAAAAAACCGGTTGCATTTCCATAATGCCTTATGCCAAAGTATTTCTTGTCTTTATTTTTAATTCTGTGCCGTTATCTTAAATGAAAGCTATCTGAATGAACCACTTAGTACAAAAATGGAGAGAGCGTTGCGAAAAAATTTGAAGCGGTTAGTGACCGAGACGGAGTGGAAAGTTTTGAGAATTATTTGACGAAAATATTATTTGGACTAATTCGAATGAGATTTTGTTCTGTTAACATCCAGAGGTCGCCATCAGAGGTCAATGTTATTGTAACTTAAATAAAAAAAAAAACTTTCCTCTATATTATTTAAAGTGACATCTTGTAGATCTATCTGACCTACAACAATTTCTAAGTTACAAGCAAAGTTTCCGCTCGTCTCAATTTGATTGATACATAAATCACGTCTTTATCCCTTACAATTTTACACTACACCTTAGCAACATATTAAATTGTCTTCTATCTTCCAGAGAAGACCAAGGACGGCTTCGAATGCCCCAAGGCTCAACTAGTGGACGCTCTCGGCCAGCCCGTGGCCCACCCTAAGTTCGCTCACCCGACCGACTGCCAGCGGTTCTACGTGTGCTTGAACGGTGTGGAGGCCAGAGACCTTGGCTGCCAGGTCGGAGAGGTGTACAACGAGGAGTCCCAGAGATGTGACGCGCCCGAGAACGTGCGCGGATGGTTAGTATGGAGGCAACTCCGGAATATTCCCTACTCTGTTCAGCTTGCGTCTTATGTTTTTTTTTTTACTTGAAAATTTAATGGCCAGTGGCTTCAACACATAGGGCTTCAACCTACCCCTTGACCCTCGACTGATACTTGAAAGAGTTGTAGCTGGCTGGTAATTTTCATTTTTTTTTTCTTTTCACAGCGAGGACTGGTACAAGGACGCTGAAGAGGCGGCGCCAGGACCCAAGGCGAGGTCCTAATCCCTCATAGTGATATATATAAATCTAGTTACAATTAAGACTTAATAAATTTTAAGTAAGACAAATAAATAGTGTGTTTCAATTCCGTACTCATTCTTGAATTACATAGATGAGATAATAAAAACAATCCACGTCGGAACAAAGCCATCCCCAAAATTGACTTGCCTACTCACGATTAAAAATAGTGTCTTTTTCATGCAAAGTTACAAACTGCAAACAACTTCAAGACAAGAGACAAGACACAAGACAAGTTGTGGTATTAGGATTAATTAAGTTTGTGGGATTTGTGTGCGTTTTGTGTGGCAGTAGTGGAGGGAGGGCTTGCATGCAAAACTTATGTATTTCGCACAAGCTTGGTTATCTTGCACGTAAGTAGCGAAGTAACAAGGTAAATATTTTGTGTTCATTGAAAGAAATGGACCTCCGCAAAGTAACGCCCGATTCAATAAAATATTGCAAACAACTTACCTGTTATTTTTACTATGTATTGTATCTATTGGGGGTCTTGAGCACCTTGTAATAATGGAACGAAAAATTGACCAATGAATTAAATAAACTAACCCCCGCATAAACGCTCTATAGGCTTCTGCTAACTAAGCAATCGTTTGTCCTTATCTATTCTGTACCTTTGACATTTACCTTTCACAGATAAGGACAAACGATTACTAAGTTAGTAGAAACTTATAAAGCGTTTATGAATAAGGGAGGTAAGTCACTAATTTTTCTGCAGCTATTAACAATAGTCAGTTTAGCCATCGTCTGGTTTTTGGCATAGGTATCGAAAGTACCTGGCGCGAATAAGGTTCTGTTATTTTTTTAGTGCTAATGCAACTATTAGTATCATTGTTATATCATAAAGATATCAATCTAACTAATATTATAAATGCGAAAGTATTGATGGATGGATGGATGGATGTTTGTTACTCAATCACGCCAGAACGGCCCAATGGATCTGGATGACATTTGGCACCTAGATAGAGAAAAGTCTGGAATAGCACATAGGCTACATTTTATCCCGGAAAATTGCGTAGTTCCCGCGGGATAGCGATAAACGAATTTTTTGCAGACGAAGTCGCTGGCAACAGCTAGTTTTTAATAAAGCATCTACAGCGGCAATTTTCCCGAATAAGGATCTGTATTTTTCCATTGTTCTTCGTACATAACCAAGTTACATTACTAGGACATTCTAAGGTAAAATTAAGACTGTTTCTAAAGTAAAACAAACGTGTTCGCCGCACCTAAAACTAATTTAACCCCAAATTAATCATCCAACGTTGGTTTTACCAGTGCTCGTAATGTAACCTGGTTATATACGAAGAACAAGCTGTATTTCCCTTGTTCTTCGTACATAACCAAGTGCTCAATATTATTTTAAACTCTCTAATTATTCCTCAATATTTTAAGCGCTCTATAGGCTGCTAACTTAATAATCATTTTTCTTTATCTCTGGGAAAGGTAAATGTCAAAATGACAGATAAGGACAAACGATTTCTAAGTTAGCAGAACCCTATAGAGCGTTTATGAATAAGGGGAATAATGTCGAGTCGTATTTCGACTGTCAGGTTGCAGTCAGTTGCACAGAGCATTTTCCCACGGTAAAAGAAAAGGTTACTAGTAACCATATAAAAGAACAATGGCCACACTTTTCCGATCGCTACTATCGTCTGTAAGGATTCAAATACAATTAATTCAGATACATTTTGAATTAAGTAAACAGACAAATTAACTAGGGCGATGGGCCACAATCGCAACCCGTTGGGTTCCGCGAGATGGGCATCGAAGCGTTGGCAGACCCAGAAGATGGCGGGATAACTTGGACGCATATCAAGTAGAGTGGCAGGAGCATGCCCTCGTCCGGGACAAGTGAAAAATAAAGGGGAGGCCTTTGCCTAGCAGTGGGGTGGGACACTCAATTAGGCTAAAATAATGACAATAAAATAGACAAATATCAGGAAAATGGATAGTGGCAGTGGGCGGGGCATATTGCTCGCAGGACCGATGGCCGATGGGGTCAGAAGGTTCTCAAATGGCGTCCGCGGACCGGCAGACGAGCTGTTGGTAGGCCTCCAACAAGATGGAGCGACGACCTGATCAGGATCGCGGGATCGCGGTGGATGCGGAAGGCACAGGACCGGTCCGAGTGGAATGTCCAGCAGTGGATGTCTTTCGGCTGATATGATGATGATGATTAGGAAAATAGACTCAGCTCCTGTCTCAATACTCTGTAAAGTTAAGTGTCAGTTATCAATGATTACCTCACTATTTTTTGCTACAAAACAGGCAGACAACATTATAACCGACACTTAAAACATCAGGGTCTTAACTGAGAATAGTGAAACATGCCCTCACTGTAACCAATATCAGGGATCAGCGGAAGCTATTCTAAAATTCGTAGTTGGTGTCATGCTATCCCTCTCACTTGCCTCATCATCATCTCCAGCTAGATACGTCCCACTGCTGGGCACAGGCCTCCTCTCAGAATGAGAGGGCTTGGGCTATAGTACCCACGCGGGCCCAGTGCGGATTGGGAACTCACACACACCATTGAATTGCTTCGTAGATGTGTGCGGGTTCCCTCACGATGTCTTCCTTCACCGAAAAGCTCATGGTAAATTTTAAATGTAATATCGCACATAAATTCCCAAAAAACTCAAAAGGTGCAAGCGCGGGCTTGAACCCACAGCCCTATGCTTGAGAGGCCACAGGTCAAACCACTAGGCTACTACTCTCCTATTGATGGCTTAAATATTATTATTGCAAGCGGAGAGGCCCGAAACAAACTTCAAATATCGGAGTATGAGGCCAGTATTCTAACACCGAAACCACTAGGTTTTGGTGTTAGAATACCTAGTTTACTGTCGACACCTGGGGCCTTACCATGACGTCCTTATTCCGACTCAGTTCAAGTTTTAGCTGTCACTTTTAGTATGAATCTGACAGCGAGCGAACCTAAACTGAATCACATTAAGACTGTTGCAGTCCGACCTTATACACCTTTTTTATATACTTATTGTTTATGTTTACTTCCATTTTTAAATATTAAAAAGATATAAAATTGGCTATGCCATTCAGTTTCAGTTCAGATTTGAAGTACAATAAAAATCGTTTCCAAAGTCGTGTTCTTCATTCATAAGTTTCATTTAATAGGAGATGATAGGCTTTTACGGTTATCCGGCCGCACGGGAGCATCCACTGCCATTGATCCACGGCCAGCTGTTTTGGATGGAAAGCACCCGCTCACTCGCCTACTAATCAACTCCTACCACGTCAAATTTGCTCACGGCAACAACGAACTTGTGGTGAACGAATTACGGCAACGTTTCTACATCATTGGGGTGAGACCATCTGTTAAAAGTGTAGCGAAACATTGTCAGCTCTGCCGGAACAGAAAGGTTAAGCCACAGGTGCCACCGATTGGAGACTTACCTGAAGCCAGGATGGCTCATCACGTCCGTCCCTTCACTTTCGTTGGTGTCGACTATTTTGGCTCGTTGAATGTCACATCAGGACGACGATCTATGAAGCACTGGGTAGCTCTATTCACCTGTCTGACAGTCAGAGCTATTCACATCGAAGTAGTAGAATCGTTATCAACAGACTCGGCCTTGTTGGCTCTACGACGATTCATAGCACGACGTGGATGTCCCACATGTGTCTACTCTGACAACGGAACGTGTTTTGTTGGCGCTTCGAATATGCTACATGAGCTGTACAACTTCTCGACAAATAGAGGAATATCGTGGAAGTTTATCCCCCCGTCGGCTCCCTTTATGGGTGGCTGTTGGGAGCGCCTGATACGCAGCGTGAAGACTGCACTTAAGATCACTCTGAAAGATCGATCACCCCGAGTAGAGGTCCTAAATACATTACTTGCAGAAATAGAGGCCATGGTCAATTCCCGGCCACTCACTCACGTGTCCGTGGATGAGGACAGCCAACAAGCACTGACGCCCTTCAACTTCCTGATTGGCACCTCAAGCCATGACCAGAGTCTTCGAGAATTTGACGAAGCTGATCTTTTACGACGCGCGGACTGGCGAAAGGCTCAAAGACTCGCAGAACATTTTTGGCAACGGTGGACTAAAGAATACTTGCCGCTCTTAATACCACGAAAATCAGTTACACCTCATGAAGAGTTAAAGTCGGGTGATGTTGTGCTGGTCGCGGACGGCAATCTACCTAGAAACTGCTGGCCTATTGGACGAGTTACTGAGTTATTTCCGGGTAAAGATAATATTGTCCGCGTAGTGAATGTTGCGACTAAAGGGGGTGTGCTGCGTCGGCCGGTCCGCAAGCTGGTACCACTAAATTGTTAATTGGTGTTCCACACCGCTTGGGGCCATGTTGCAGTCCGACCTTATACACCTTTTTTATATACTTATTGTTTATGTTTACTTCCATTTTTAAATATTAAAAAGATATAAAATTGGCTATGCCATTCAGTTTCAGTTCAGATTTGAAGTACAATAAAAATCGTTTCCAAAGTCGTGTTCTTCATTCATAAGTTTCAAAGACGTCATGGTAAGGCCCCTGCTATCTACTAGACGGCCCTGCCAATTTCCCCGTAGTAATTAAGACGCTCCAACGCTTCCAGCCGTGGCAGCTGGAGATCTATGGGTGAGGTCTATGTCCAAAAAAAAATGAATGTGTGGTAAATAAATGTTTCTCTCTCTCTTTCTCTCTCTCTCTCTCTCTCTCTCTCAAAGTGGACGTCCTATGGCCGATATGATAATAATGATGATGAAGAACTGAGACGTTAGTTAACACAAACGCGAACGGCTAAATTTGTGTAAAAAATGGGAGCGGATCAGAATTTATAAAGTTTAAAATGTATAATGGGTTTAAATGTATAATAGTTCAAAATATATAATGCAATTTTCTGTGAAACTATTAGGTATGTGATTTTTTTTATAGCGTTATCTATAGATTGGGTTAGGTTAGGTTTAGTTTACAGCAATTCTGTTAATTTGCAATTTTCTAAAAAAATCGCAGAATATATTTTGAACCATTACATAATTATGTATTGTAACCCATTATACATTTTAAACTTTATGAATTTTAATACGTACCCGTAAAAAATCACAAGATAGGTTATAGATACAGAGTTACACGCACTTATCATTATTATTAGGAATGGATAGTAGATTATATAAAATCCTTCGCTGCGTCTTTTTGTATGTCTATTCGCGATAAACTCAAAAACTACTGGACAGATTTTTATGTGAATTTAATCAATAGATAGAGTGATTCATGAGGAATGTTTAGGTATGTAGGTACCTATATAATTAATTTGACAAGTTTTCTTTTAAATTCGTTTAAACATGACGATTATTGTGGCAGCGCCGTTTTGTTTAAAAATCAGTACAAAGAAAAAAGTTTTGAAACAAGTAAACATACTTACTTAATTAAAATTCTTATTGTCTTAACAATAATAAGGCAATTTCCATAATAATTGCTTTTAACGGCCAGTCTGAACGCAATACGTAAATACATAACTGTCATAATGCTCACATTGAACTGAAAACCTAATTTTTTATCAGGTACGATTAATAACTAGTGCGATTGCATTACACTACAGTTAGTAATATTACCATTTACCTATCTCATTACCCTCTTATTTGTACGCTTATCAAGCTTTGGAGTTTTATTTGTCTTTTTCGGCCAATTTAAGCATTTGCATTCGCCAGACTTATGCAAAACATGAACCCATAGTATACGCGATCGGAAACATAATAATAATGATTTATTGTACAAAAGTGTAGGTAGTACTTATACATAAGCATATAATCTACCAGTAAGGTTCAAAAGTTCCTGGCCGTATATATTTAAAAGAAGAAAACGAGAAACAAATGAATGTCATTTTATTTGTCATTTATTCAGCTATTGTGTGGATAATTTCGTGGTTTGTAACTTTCGTTTTCATAAAATTTTCTTTGATTTAAATATAAAAAGCGGTGTAATTTGTACAATGTTCAAATTGGAGTATCGATCAGTGATAAAATTTCTGACAAAGGAAGGCATAAGTCCAACTATAATCAAAGAAAGGTTAGATAACGTGTACGGGAATTCCTCCCCTTCGTTTTCGACTGTTAAGGATTGGTGTAAGCAGTTTCGTTTAGGGCGTGAGTCCATCGATGACGAACCCCGACCAGGCCGCCCTGTTGAGGTTCTTACGCAAGATAACGTGGATTTAGTAGAACAAGAGGTACTGAAGGACAGAAGACTGAAGACGAAGGAAATAGCGTCAAGAACGGGACTTACGAAAATAACAGTCCTTAGGATTCTACACGACGATCTAAACATGAATAAGGTTAGTGCAAGATGGGTCCCGAAACTTCTCTCGAGTGCTCAGCGAGCTGAACGAGTGGCGTGCTCCAAGGAACTTTTAGAGGAGTTCAAGTCATGTGAGAGTGAATTTATCCAGTCCATTGTTACCGGAGACGAAACTATGGTCTTATACTATGATCCTCTTTCGAAAAGAGAGTCGATGGAGTGGCGTCGTTCTGGGGAAGCACCCCCTCGAAAGGCAAAGGTGTGCCAATCTACCAAAAAGATAATGGCCACAATATTTTGGGATTGCGAAGGGATATTGCTTATAGATATCAAAGAACGCAATCAGACAGTAAACGGCAGTTCTATGCTTGCCTTATAGACCAGTTGCGAGAAGCAATAAAGCTTAAACGTCGAGGAAAACTCAGCAGGGGTGTCCGTCTTCTTCATGACAATGCGCCTGTCCACACGGCTGCAGTTGTAAAGGCGGCTATATCTAAATGTGGATTTAAAACAATCCGTCACCCACCTTACAGCCCTGATCTAGCCCCAAGCGACTATTTTTTATTTTCTAAACTTAAATCGGACTTAAGGGGGAGAAAATTTTCGTCCGATGATGAGGTCGCTGCTGCAGTTTTCGAGCATTTCGAAGACAAAACTTCCGAATATTATTTTAAAGGCATAGAAATGTTAATCAAACGATCTGAAAAATGTATAACAATAGGAGGAGACTACATTGAAAAATAAAAATATTTTTTTTTACCTAAACGTTAATTTTCATTATTAGGCCGGAAACTTTTGAACCTTACCACGTAGTTTGGTACAACTGAGTCGTGGCTGATTGCCAAGATTCTAACCCCTAAACTAGGTAAAAGATACCTGTATCTTTAGGGACTAGGTAGAAAGTTACTCCGACGTTTAGGTTTAGACTTAACAAGAGATAAGGACGGAGTTCCTATGTAACATCGGTACAAAAGTGTACTTAAATTTTAATCTAGAGAAAAAGAAAAAAATAATAATAAAAGAAAGAAAAAACACCAGCAGTATACAACGCAATGTGAGATCGAATACACCTTGTAATCCTAAGTACGTACCTAACATAGAATGTACCTACCAGCTGATTATCTTACCGCTCAGATGTTAAAAGCCCATCGAGGGAATCGGCAATCTTAAGTACTTATCATGTTATAAGCAATGCAGCTAGCAACCAATCGCTGTTTTTGATTCCCTTTTTCCACCTATTCGTCCTGCTAAACGTAGTCTTTAGTTCTTACCCCGTCACTGATCTGTCTACTCCGTAAGGGATAAAGCCGTGATTTGTGTATGTACCCCTCATCACAGAGGTTAGTGGAGCAACCAGATTGCAGCGTCTAACATTTTCAATTAGCCACACTGCGCGGGAGCATGCCTCATTACCATGCAACGGTGTCAAAGACAATGCACTTTCAAAAATCTGTTCCAACGAATAGATACTAGGTGTGTCTGTAACAGATCGGGCCGTATTGACGTATTGTTTCGTTTCTTTCAGTTTTATTTCATAATCTATTATTAAATATTCATGTTGCGAAGGTATTATTCTGTATTCTAATTATATTCAGTTTGGAAATTTTGATCATGGCGTGTGAAAGCGAAATTGCTGCGCGTCATTTGTTTCATTTGGAAAAGAGCTGATAATCTTAAAAATACTGGACCGACTTTTACCAAACTTGGATGAGAACCACCGCAAGGAAACTGGCTTTCGAATGAAAAAAGCTGCATTCAAATCGGTTCATTCGTTTGAGAGGTACGATGCCACAGACAGACACACATATCAATGTATGTAACGTCAATATTTACGTCAAACTTTTAATTCACTTTTTGAGTCGAGGGTTAAAAAAACAATTCTAGAGTGAAAGTAAAGGGCAGCTCTTATTAATCTTAAACTATTCCATAATTTTATAGAAATTGTATGTAGAATTTTACCACTGTTGTATTCATTCAGTCATGCTAGGTACTTACTGTTTTGTACGAAGGTGTAATATTCTTTTCTTGGTCCAAAAACAAGTCTTTGGATGTACAAACAAACGTTTATTTTCGCAGAAATGGTAGTGCGTCTTAAAAAAGATGCAGAATAACAAGTATTCCAGAAATAAAACCGGATCGGCGACTTTTATTGTCAATAAAAAAGTCTAACCTTCTAAACGACGTTTCTGACTAAAAAAGTGTTGGCTTTTGCTTTAAATAAGTACGTTATAAGTCTCAAGTTTATCAAGCTGTATGTAAACATAAAAATCGCAATCACAGAATAATTACCAATGTGTACGTCATTTAATAATAATAATAAAGCTTCCATCTCGCTTTGCAGTTGTCAGATAAAAAACTATAAAATGACAATATTTTGCAAGAAGCTTTTCGTGTTGATCCCCGAAGCAACAATGATACAAATGGCACGAGATCAATACTGGTCAATCAAAGCATATCTAAACATGTAGAAGTTGACAGGAGTGACATGAAAGAAGTAAATAATGGTTGTGATGCAAGAGATTTCTTTTCTAATACTAAGACGATTAAATTGCAATTTAGTTTCACTTGAAACTTTGCTTGTGTGATGGATGATTGATAAAAATGTCAACATTGCACGAGCAAAGATTGCGGGGTCTATTTTAATCGTGATTAAAACTAACTATTGTGTATTTTTTCTTCTTCCGGAGGTGAGCGAACTTCCGCTAATGGACTTATCTAATGTGGATAAATTGACGGTAGAAAACATATCAGGGGCCCGATTTTTGAAAGCACATGTGTGAAAATACCACTCGAAAGTGGTGAAAAACTGTGCTGAATTTGAAATACGAGTAGCTTAGAAGGTACTTACGGCTCTCATTAATCATGTGGACTCGTTAAAAGTTTGATTGGAGCCGTAGTTTTGAAGATACAAACAGATGGGCCCCAATTTTTGAAAGCACATGATTGTGAAAATTACCCGAAAGTATCTAGTGAAAACTTTATTGAATTTAAACTCCGATTAATCTAGTCAATTAGTGGAAAATTTATTTTAAACTATGGATTTATAGTTAGTAAAGGTAAACAATTTTTTTCCACTTTCGAGCGTAGCGTTTTATAAATCGAGTCCCTACTTTTTAACAGACTTCAAAAAAAGGAGGAAGTTTTCAATTCGGTTGTATTTTTTTTTTAGTTAAGTACCTGATGAGCCTTGAACAGTTTACTCCAATAGCAGACAATAACGTTTTTATTTAGTCAGATAATATTTAACAGACTATATTCCCCTTATTTCAGGTTCCCATATTACAATATTTCCCATCATGAGAGAATTGCAAAACGACAATTAAGTGCTATTTTCTTGGCTCACCATTCACAAACCAGGCTTTAAAGGTCGTCGACCTCAGCATCAAGAGCAGACCCAGTCAATCATTTTAATTTTGCCGACCTCCATGAGCACTCACCTTGCAAACTGGAAGACCTCCAACGGATAGTTATTTTTTACTGCCGAGAGAAAGGAACGAACAATGCCTGAATAGCGGTATAAACTGCAAGAGATTAGAGAATAAATTTATTCTCTATTATGTTATATGCTTTCTAAAATATGTCATTAAGTTATTCGTGATCAGATCCATGAACACCTCCAGGCTTGATTATATCTTTGACATGCCGAAGCACGCCAACTTTAACGAGTGTGCTATTGAGATATGTGCAGTTTTATTGTTCTAAGCTCGTGTCAATCTTTTAATTGCATTGCGTACGAGCGATGTGAAACTGAGTAGGTACTAAGGTTAGTACTGTATTAAATTTAACATCTACTTGACGACCGGATAGCCTTAAGTGGTTAGAGATCCTGACTATGAAGCTTGAGGCCCCGGGTTCCATCCCCGGTCGGGCTGATATTTTTGTATGAAAATACGAATGTTTGTTCTCGAGTTGGATGTTTAATATTTTATGTATTTAAGCGCTCACGAAATTTATTTAGTGACAGATAATAGCGATGTGTGTGAAGTTCCCAGTCCGCACTGGGCCCGCGTGGAACCTAGCTCAAGCCTTCTCTTTCTGAGAGGAGGCCTGTGCCTAGCAGTGGGACGTATGTAAGCTGGAGATGATAATAAATAGCGGTGGTGTCTAAGTTTTTTTCATCGACTGGGCAAAGCCCTCTCGCTTATTCCCTCTTGTCTATAACCTCATGCTGCTACCACCCCTTGTTTTTAAGAGCGGTTAAGACGGTAAAACTGTCAGTAATAAAAACTAATTAAGTGTATGGCTTCACTTGAGCCCCATCAAACGCGTTACTGGCTCTCAAGAGCATCAACTTTTTAATCACGAACTAGGCAGTGAAAGGAAGTCTGGGAACCGAAAACAAGCGTCGATAAAAAGTTTGACAGCCTTCTTGTTTGTTTATTCTCATTATAAAAACTGTTTAATTAAAGTGGTCTACGAAAACATATTTTTTAATTACATTTACCAACCCGACTTTTAAACGCGTAAAATATTGCTAAAATTGCCTCCTTCCAACCACATCGAGGTAAAGAGTAAGATTGGAAAAAAAAACTTGTAAGTACTTGGAATTCATGCGTCAGCTTAAAAATAGTCTCTAAAGTGGTCTCTTTGTAAAATTTTCAAGGAAAATATGTCTTTATAAAGTACATTGTAAAAATAACATATACATAAATAAGTACCTACCTACTTGGTGCATTTATTCAAAGTTTAATAGACCAAAGATGAAACAAAAAATTGCAATTCCAGTTGCATCAAATCCCGTCACTTAGATTTGTTAGGTAATCGAATCGCAGTATTCTTCACGAACAGTAAAGTCGTGATAATCTATTAAGAGTATGTGCTATGCACGCAATCCAAATTGAACCCAGCGTACGTTAAATGGGTGATTGTAAACCCTTAAAGAGTTAATACGAATACCCTCATACATAAAATTACGTCTATCGAGTAGACCGCGCCTAGAGAAATAATAGCTATCCACGTTTAGCGTGATTATGGAAGTGGAAAGGGGAATCAAAATAGTAATGAGTTGCTAGCCGCATCGCCTATTGATTCCTATGCCAATGGATGATGATTGATGGGCTAGACATGGATAGTTTTGTAGCAATACATGGGTTTAAACCTCTTTCAAGTGATGTACTTTCGAAAATCGGATCCCTAGTCGTCAGACCTTGAGAACTAAATCTTAAGAGCGTGCATCCCTACTGAGCTGGCAACGTCGCATTTTGACGTGACAACGTCTTATAAATTGGTTTGCCGGGTGACACTTCAAGAAATTGCGTTACGCTCCGCTCACGTTATGCGCTCACAATGAGAGCGAGTGAGAGGCACGCGGGCATGGTTAGCCCGCCTAAGAGCGAGAGAGACAGACATAAAAAGTGAAAGGCACGCGTCCCTTCCACTCGAGCACAGTTAGCCCGCCTAAGAGCGAGAGAGACAGAGCGAGAGAGAGAGAGTGAGAGAGATAGGCATACACACCGGTTCATGTCTTGCGCTTCTATTTCGCTTAGGCGCCTGCATACAAGTTTACACGTCCTTCTTCCTACTATACGAATGAATATTCACATTAAAATTATTTTACCACTCAAAGTCGTTGTCACGTAAAACTTTCGCCCGTATACCGACTTTACAGGCAACCAATTTTTTGGTGATTTTTTACGATTATATCACAGAAAATGAATGAAAGTTTCAAATGTCCGTCTGTAGTGCACTTCGTTTATAGTGATGGACTTTTATTTTCGTATTAAAGGGATAAAATACTATATTTCGTTTAATAAGAAAATAAAAGTCCATCACTATAAACGAAGTGCACTACAGACGGACATTTGAAACTTTCATTCATTTTCTGTGAAATAATCGTAAAAAAGCACCAAAAATGCGACGTTGCCAACTCAGTAGGAATGCACCCTCTTAAAGTTACTCACAGTCTTTTCTTACTTGAAAGTAACAGCTGAATCAGCTATTTGATAACGAATTAGTTTTGACGGACATACAAGGAACATACCCATTCATTGCATGCTAGCTCCACCGCTCTTATGATTCACTAGCATTATACTCCAAATATAACATTTTTAAATTAGTTTCATCCTGTCCCACTCATACAAATTTTTTTTTAATGTGAATTGGAAGGCAAACGAGCAAGTGAGCCACCTGATGGTAAGCGATCACCACTGCCCATAGACACCCGCAACCCCGGAGGGATTGCAGATGCGTTGCCAACCTAGAGGACTTAGATGAAATGCCTCTTGTGCCCGTAATTTCCCCGGCTGTCTTACTCTCCACACCGGAAACAGCAGCGCAAACACTGCTGCTTAGCGGCAGGATTAGCGAGTAAGATGGTGGTAGCGATCCGGACGTACCTTGCACAAGGCCCTACCACCCGCAAAAAAAACAAATATTTTAATACGAGAGTGAGAAGGACAGCATTATACGAGAACTTCTAATTTGGGAGTAGACCCCAGCAATAGGTACACTAGACCAGTTCTCGACAGTTATTTGTATTGTGACATACTGATTTGTCGCTTCGTCTAGATTCGTGATAAGGAAAAGGAAAGTTGCGCACGCTATTTATTTGACCCCGTGTGTGAGTGACACTGTAAAGACTGACACGCCTGTCAAAGTTTGCCAACAGGGGCCTTACCATGACGTCCTAATTCCGGCTCAGTTCAAGTTTTAGCAGGGTATCCCCTGCCTAACCCTACCGGCCAATTGATGGAACTATTCCTGACAACTGAGTAACGCAATTTCACTTGTAGCTCTCAACCTTGACACTGGCAAAGTTGTCCCATTGGACAGAAGCCATCTACTTTGGGAAAAAATAAAATTGCTGTCACTTTTAGTATGAATCTGACAGCGAGCGAACCTAAACTGAATCGCATTAAGACGTCATGGTAAGGCGCCAGGATGTCGTCATAGGTTAGAATGAGACAGTACGAGGTAGGTAGTTCCACTATAATTATTATGAATAAATGAGTATGAGTATGAGTATCCTAGAAATTTGATATGAAGGTACGTAGCTATATAGCACAACTAAAATAAATCTTATAGGGGTAATCCAATTTATGTGTCTTTTTGTAAGAAACCAACATAATGGGGACTTAGGTATCTCTTTTTTTTATAAAATATGTTACACTTACGAACTTAAATCGTCTTAAGCAATAAATGGGTTAAGTAATTGTATAAGACTAGGCAAGTCATTTGTCTTATTATGCAATAGCTTTTAAGTTATTTTACACTTATATTCTTATTTTAACTACGAGGTACATTGCCCTCTTTGATATAAAAATATCGTGACAACTGACAGTCACTTTTCAAATTTAACAAGCTTATTGGAAAAAAAACAAAACTAACTAAACAGATTTACATGGGGAGTGTGAATGGGTGCGTTGGGAGGGGAAGGCCTAGGCGGACGTTCCGTGATCAAATTAGGGACGTTTGGGAAAAAGGTCAGGTCAAGAGTACCCGAAACCGACGAGCATGTATGAAGAGATTGATGAATGTGGATGAAGCGAAAGAGGTATGTCAGGATCGTAGCAAGTGGAACAAAGTAGTCTCTGCCTACCCCTGTGGGAAAGAGGCGTGACGATATGTATGTATGTATGTATGTATTGGAAAAAAACTGGGAACAGCTTGCTTACGATGTATGTATAGCTACGAGTATTCCAAGGAACTCTAGCCAAGATACGAACAAATTGTACCGAATTTGAAGTACAGTCGCCATCAGATATATCGTAGCAGGCGAGGTCCTCAAATAATTCGGAGCAGCCTTAAATTTCAATAAATTCGTTACACTGATAAGGTTAATAACATCAGAACACGCAATTAGTCAAAAATATAATAGCAGCGACTTTTCAATAAAATCGGGACGTCACAGATCGTCAAAGGTATCGATGCAGACAGGCTGACCATAAAGATCGGAACATTTTTGGAAAATATACCTTAACTTTGTGACAAACAGTTTAAATTACAGTGTGTTTATAATAAAACTAGCTGTTGCCAGCGACTTCGTCTGCAAAGAATTCATTTATCGCTATCCCGCGGGAACTACGCAATTTCCGGGATAAAAAGTAGCCTATGTGCTATTCCAGACTTTTCTCTATCTGTGTGCCAAATTTCATCTAGATGCGTTGGACCGTTCTAGCGTGATTGAGTAACAAACAAACATCCATCCATCCGTCCATCCATCCATCCATCCATCCCATCCATACTTTCGCATTTATAATATTAGTTAGATTAGTTTTATAAAAAAGAATTACATGCTTTGACTTATAACAGCAGAAGAAGAAAAAAATATTCGTAAAAAAAGTATATTTAGTAATTTAGTGGCCAGTAACAACTTACACTTTATACAACGAAAAAGGTTTTATGTTACTAACACAGTGAATAACACAGTGAATTATGCATGCAGACGCGTACACTAATATATATATATCTTATCTATACACATATCTTTCTTTTTGGCATGACGTTTGAGCCTTATTTGTATTTTGTTTGAAATTCGAATCTATTATTATATACGTAAGGTTTATTTTCCACATATGTTCCGATATTTATGATCACCCTGACTGCGTCGATACCTTTAACGATATGTGCTTCCTGATATTTTTAGCTCATTGAACGTCCCGAATTTATTGAAAAGTCACTGCTCTTATATTTATGACGGATTGCGTGTTCCGATGTTATTAACCATATCTAGTGTAACGAATTTATTGAAATTTAATGCTGCTCCGAAATATTTGAGGACCTCGCCCGCTACGATATATCTGATGGCGTAGAGGAAAATAACCAGATCTAATAAAATTAATCCTGTTAACTATTTAGTCGATAATTTAATTTGTGCTGTAGTCAACACTTCACTGCTTACATGAGAATTTTTGACACAAGTTGACATTAACATTAACTACAGCAATAGTAACAGTACTAACGTTGCTTAATCCTGTTTTATCAGCCGTTGCATATCAACGCTTTGTAACTTACCTATTATAAAGCCCATTTAAGCGTGAAACAATGAAACTTTGTATTCGTAAACAGGTTCGGAGTTAAGGTCCGGCCACACCGGTGCGTAAAGACGTTGACGGTGCGATTACGCAACAAAATATATGAAGAAACGGTGAGAAAACGTTACGTGTATACAAGTCACTGCGTACACGCGGCAGTGTGGTCGGTCCCTTAGTTTGGTCGCTGTATGAAATTGATCATGACCAATACTAAAGGCTGACACGCTAATTTCTAATTTACCTGCTTCATTAATTTTGATTACCTAATGTTTTCATGTTTAACCGCTGTATTTTTTACAACGTTGAGTTAAAGAGTTAAGCCTGTGAGTTCTTTTTTGGCGAGATTTTCACCTTTGGTTTTACAAGCACTGGGCCCCGATTTTTGAAAGCACATCACTCGAAATTGGTATAAATCTGTTTATATCTTCAAAACTACGGGTCTAATCAAATTTTTGACTACCTAGTCCACGTGATTAATGAGAGCTGTAAGTATCTACTAAGCTACTCGTATTTCAAATTCAGCACAATTTTTCACCACTTTCGAGTGGTATTTTCACACATGTGCTATCAAAAATCGGGCCTCCAGTATAATGAAAGTGTACACTGGCTTCACACTGTGAAATTCGATTTTCGAAGTTTGTTTGTTCCATTCCGCTCATGCTAATAGTTATTAATTAGAGAGTGAAAAGGACGAATATCGAAATTCGGATTAGCCCCGCTGTATCTAAATTAATCTGGAATAGGTACCATCGAACCCAACGAATCGAAGCCAACCGGCGTGGATTTTTGTCGAGTTTGTTTGTAATGTCACTTGTCAGCGACTACTGTCGCGTTGGTGGATTAGGAGCCAGGGTGGTTAGGTTAGTTCGATCTGTTATTTTTGTATACTCCATATTTTCTAGGTTTTAATTTTATTATAGGCAGGTAGTTGTCAAAAATGTTTCCATTCAAATATCAATACAATGATTTTAAAAGTGTATGGCGTCAAAGAGTTGGCTTAAGAGGCTGACAACACCTAATTTTGTTGAAATTTATGTTATTTAAACACTTTTTTAAGAAAAACTGCACACAAAAAAAAATACAAAAAAAATATAATGTTAATTTTCATCATATTTCAAACACGCTAGACGGGCTCGATACATAATTGAACAAAATCGGCTCGATAGAAAATAATTGCAAAGATTGGTCTTAAAATCATCATTAAACGGTTATGTCTTTATTTTTTCGACGTATGGGTCTGCAATTAAAAACATAAAGTCAACATATTCATACCTAAACGGCTAATGAGTCATATTTCACAAATAATCCATACTTTTGTTTATTTCTTATGATTTGTGTCTTATTTGCAAGATTTTAGACGCGCGCCAAGCTGCCGGAATAGATTCTTCTCTTTCACTAACAGGCACGTGAACCGTATGTATGAAGAGTGGCGCTGCTCCAGGTCATTTGCTGTTGACAGCGCCTTAATGTTAAATCCTAAATAATTATGGAAAACTTTTGCTATTCAATTTTGAACTAACCCAACCACATAAGTTGGCTTCCCTTCCATACCTTCTATTTTTGATTGATTTTCCTGTCATGCACATTGACTTGAGATCACAGATTTTATTGAATCGGGGCGTTAGTTTGCGGAGGTCCATATTATTTTAATGAACATAAAATATTTACCTTGCTACTCCGCTACTCAACCAGCGGAGTAGCAAGGTAAATAATATTTTATGTTCGTTAAAATCATAGTTTATGTAATGTAGGGTAGTTAGATGACAATGCAAGTGCAATCAACAAAAAGTACTGCAATTTTCTAAAATTAAAATGAAATGTAAAGAAAAAACATAAAACGTAGGTACCTGTTTGCTTATCTTCCCGCGCAGATGGTAAAAGCCCATCGAGGGAATGGGCGGAAATCTTAGGAATCATGTTATAGGCGATGCGGCTAGCACATCACTATTTTGATTCCCCTTTCCACCTATTCGCCAACAATCATGCTAAACGTGGCGTTTAGGTCTTGTCACTTTAGGCCCTGTCTACCCCGTAAGGGATAAGGACGTGATTTATGCAGGTATGTAGGTATGTATGATTTTTTTGTCATATTCTTTTTTTTTTTTCATTTCCCCACAATGGCGTCGGTAAACGTATTATAACAACAATAAGGACACCAAACTCTTAATAAAATTGCCAATCGTAATTCGTAATACGTGGTGTAATAATTTAATCGGTAATAATTACAGGTGACCAAAAATAAAGGATGATGTCAAAAGTCATTTTATTGACATCACACATGGGCATCGAGGCTGCGCGCGCGCCGGTCGACTTTCAGCGCAATGCCATGATACCAACTCATGCGCAAGGCCATCTATCTACACATTACGTATACAAAAACGACATTATTATCGTATAACATTTAAACTTTTATATACATAATGTACATGAATATCCTTTTATCCCTTACGGGGTAGGCCTAGTGTTTCAAGACCCAAAGGCCACGCTCACAGCATGATTGTGGGCGTATAGGTGGAAAGGGGAATCAGAAACGTGATAAACTATAACATGATTCCTAGCATTAGCATCTTTCGAAAGTGGAAAAATATGTGTACCTAAGTATTGCTATAAAACTAAAGTTGACTAGACTAAATTGGAGTTGTCATTTTTGTTTACCGCTTGTATTTCAAATTCATCTAAATTTTTCACCACTCGACTAAACTCACAGAGCTACTATAATATATATAGTTAGTGATATAATAACTGCAGATAATATGCCTCAAAATAATGATTTTTCAATCTTTTACTTTACCAAACTTGCCGTTATATTTTTAGTATTTTTATTTTTATTTTATTTCATTTATTTGTATTTTTAGTGTTTCGCAAGTCAAATTTGGTTCACTTCTGGGCCCCGTTTCTCGAAGCTTATTAGACTAATAATATTAGTGTTTTGTCTGGTAAATTAAAAGAAAAAATGAAACAAAACACTAAATACACAGTTAAACAATAAATGATTCTTATTCTTATTCTTAATATTACAAGTCTAATAAGCTTCGAGAAACGGGGCCCTGATAGTCAGTTTGATTGAACTTCGAGTTGCAAAGTATTTTAATGAATTGATAGCAATATGAAGGTAGAATTAAGAAGCTGTATCACGGACCAATGAAATGGCCTGACAATACGGTACATGGTTGAACGCATCGTGAGTTTTCTTGCTAACCTCAAAATACCTCGTATTCGGCACGTTCGCTAAAAGAAGGTGCCGTTATCCCAATGGAACATTACAATCCGAGGGTGGTACAATAAAGAAAGTCTCAGGGGGCCGATTTTTGAAAGCACATGTGTGAAAATACCACTCGAAAGTGGTGAAAAATTGTGCTGAATTTGAAACACGAGTAGCTTAGAAGATACTTACGGCTCTCATTAATCATGTGGACTAGTCAAAAATTTGATTAGAGCCGTAGTTTTGAAGATATAAACAGATAAACCTCTTTCGAGTGGTACTTTCGAGTGGTGTGCTTTCAAAAATCGGTCCCCTGATCGCAGAAATTTGTCGCACAAGCCAAAGGCAAGGCTTTCTTTATCACCGCCCGAGGTGTTTATATAATTTGAAATTCCTGCTCGCGTATCCCGGGGCGACGTAAATCAGATTTAGCTACTGTAAGATACAAAATCATGCCGACCCAGTACATCTCATTATAAGTAAGGGTGCAACACAAATCTGGGTTCTCATCTTCATAGTTGAGAACCCAGATTTGAGCTGAGCCCCGATTTTTGAAAGCACATCACTCGAAAGTGGTATAAATCTGTTTATATCTTCAAAACTATGGCTGTAATGAATTTTTTGACTAGTCCACATGATTAATGAGACCCGTAAGTATCTTCTAAGCTAGTCGTATTTCAAATTCAGTACAATTTTTCACCACTTTCGAGTGGTATTTTCACACATGTGCTTTCAAAAATCGGACCCCTGTAAACGTAACTGTTGCACGTTACAGTAATCAAAAATCCTAGTGGCTCGCGAGGTTTACCATCATTTGCTAAACAACATTTCTCAAATGCATCGTTTAACAAACACATCATTTGAC
The DNA here is from genome assembly GCA_963854515.1 of Pandemis heparana. Taxonomy (NCBI): domain Eukaryota; kingdom Metazoa; phylum Arthropoda; class Insecta; order Lepidoptera; family Tortricidae; genus Pandemis; species Pandemis heparana. The sequence goes on from OY978006.1 coordinate 30,054,485, forward strand.
AACCTATTATTTTCTACTGTCACATTGACTTTTTGGAAAACTTATAAAACAAACCTAACCTAACCTTATGTGAGCCACGCCTAAAGATTTTTCATTTTTTAAAAAGTTTACGGTTTATCAGATATTAAAGGGTTGCCAGATGAAATGTTTGACAAACGTTTGTCGGTCAAATGATCGGATACCGACTCGCGAGCCTGCCGCGAACGTGACACTGCGTCCATAATACAGTTTGGTTTGGGGTTACTGTAAAGTACAATAGTTACGGTACGCAGATGAGTACCCGGCTTAAAATGCCATCTCGCTCCCTCCATAGATGTGTGCAATCTGTTTATCCGACGCGTCGGTGTTTTTCCACTTGCGTGGCTGTATATTTGTACATCATCTGGTGACGATTTAAACCATTAAAGGTTTTTCCTTTGTTGACGATAAAAAACGTACCATTTTAAATTTTATTTGCTATCCTGTCCTCGCTGCTCTTAAACTACCCACTTATAACTATTTATACGTCTACGAAAAAATCAAAGATCTAATAAAAGTTTCCTTGTTCACTTAAAATGACACCCTATTGTACCTAATTATTTCCATTTGTTCAATACATCAATAATGACAGTATTGTTTTATTTCACAGTCGTATAAAAAATGTACAAGAAAAACTGGCTTTACCTGTTATAGTTTAGCCTCTGTATAACTTAGAACAGACCAATGTCACATAAGCCCTGGCCCCTATTTTATAAACGGTACGGGGTCCTTACCATGACGTCCCAATGCGATTTAATTCCGATTCAGTGTAGGTTAGCTTGCTGTTAGATCCATACTAAAAGTGACAGCTAAAACCTGAAGTAAGTCGGAATTGAATTCCATTACGACGCCGTGGTAAGTCCCCATGGCCTCATCACTCGAAAGTGGTATAAATCTGTTTATAACTTCAAAACTACGGCTCTAATCAAATGTTTGACTAGTCCACATGATTAATGAGAGCCGTAAAAGTATCCTCTAAAGTACTCGTATTTCAAATTCAGCACAATTTTTCACCACTTTCGAGTGGTATTTTCACACATGTGCTTTCAAAAATCGGGCCCCTGGCCTTACACTCTGAAGTTACAAATTTTTCTTCGCAACATTGACTCACTTAACATTATATTGTTTATTTACATGTTTTCTATTTCATAATTGTCAAAAGTATAATAATGCGATCAGTGTACATTGTGTTACAATTGTAAAATAACTAGTGCACTAAATTAATTCTTCTGATTTTAACTATTTGGACCAATTAACATCAATATTATTATTGCTACTTGTTTACTTGTAAATTTTTTATCCATGACGTCAATTATTGGTGGAATTTTTCGTTTTATTGATGAAACTCTAAATAACACCTCAGACACATTTTATTAATTATTCAAAATTAGTAACAATAACAATTAAATTCTGACTATTGATTAATTAGTTGGGTAGGTATTATCGTTGTTCTTCGAAACATTGACTCAATTACATTAGATTGTTTATTTACATGTTTTAAAAAGTTTTAATTGTAAAAAGTATAAAAATGCGATCAGTGTACATTGTGTTACAATTGTAAAGTAATTAGTACACTAATTAATTCTTGTGATTTTAACTATCTGGACCAATTGACATCAATCATTATTGCTACTTGTTTACTTGTACAAATTTTATTCGTGACGTTTAGTCAATTGATGCAATTTTTCGTTTTGATGAAACTATAAATAATGCCTTATAAACTTTTTTATTAATTATTCAAATTTAGTAACAATAGCAATTAAATCCTGACTGACGATTAATTAGTTGGGTAACTTGTGATATCATCACGCGATTGTCGAAAGCTTGTTCACTACTTGCCTGAAAAAAAATTGACCGATTCTGTAGGGTGATTTGACAAGAAACCAGTAATAAGATGACAGAATGACAAGTTTCTTGCAGCGCATTCTTCTTGGCAATAACGGTCTTTCTGAAAGCGCTGACAGTACCTGTCAAAAAAAGAAAAATGTAAGTAATAAAAAGTATTAAAATGTTTTGTTTAAGTACTTTATTTTACATACTTTTTCTTAAAACGGAAACATCAACCTTAACTTTGAATTATAGATAAATAATACTCATCAGTTTAAGTCTATGAGCCGTTTTTTTTTAATTTACATGAAAACCTAAAGAGAAGAGAAATATACGACGAAACTGGACGAAACACCATGCCCATAAAATTCATAAAAACCAGATCAGTTTTTTCGAAATATTAATTTCATAATGACATGTGATCCCGTCTAATTAAGAACTAGATTTTTTTTATAATGTCGTTAAAAGTCCATAAAGGCGATTACACATTTACAGTAAAAGTAAAACGTCATTTGCACGTAGCCTTATTTTTGGAATGCTGTGTAGGCGAGCGCAGGTATTACAATGAACGCCGGCTCTGGCAATGCATAGCAACCTCCGGCGGGAGACACACGTGCACCTAAATTAAAAAAAGAACATTTTATTATTTTTAAATTTAAAAAAATATTGTCACCATGAGCCGCGTTATCTTCTTAGTGGCCAGTTTGGCGTGTGTTTTAGGTGAGTTTTGTTTTATTTATGCCTTTAAATTAAAGTACTTTAGAACCACTTTTTTTATTTAACGGTTTTTTGTTTCAAGCAAAGCTAAGCGAATTTTATTATCATCTGTAAAGATTATCTAATACAGTGTTAATTTTACTTGTACTAGGAATTAGAAGCATGAAGTTGGTCCGTTTAGTTTTATTACGATTCTTACTTTTTATTTCAGTAAGTACCTAGTCGATTTGTTCGGTCGTTTTGTTGTCATACCCGTAACCGCCGTTTTTTGCTCGATACCATGATTTATAAAGAAAAATTACAAAAACCGGCCAAGTGAGAGACTGACTAGTACGTGAAGGGATCCGTATTAACAATGGACACTATTAAAATCGAAAAAAATGCGAATATATGACGAGGACCTCTCTTTTTTTAATATATTTAAGACAAATAAAAATGTACATCTTAAGTATGATCAGCGACCGAAAATCAAGGATGATTTATCTGCCGCTGACTGTTACAAGCTTCCAGCACTAAACACAAGACTATAACTTCAATTTATAATTGTACCTTCAATTTTTTAATGTAATACTTCTAATTTAGGTAATACTTGTTATTTATTATAGCGGCCACAATATACTGCGAAAAATTCAAATAGGTTTTTATCTAATTATTAAACGATTGAAAAGACAGAGTTCTGTGGATGACGGAAATTCGGACAGCAGAGCCTTAGTAGGTATATATACTCTTAGATAGAATCCGAGTGAGACCGTACAGCATACGGAACCCTACAAAGAATTTAATTTGTACGACAATGCAGAAGCTTAAACTTTTAAAACGAGATTTGAGAATGTTTTTGTCATCCACTTTTTCTGTTACGCCATTTTAAATCTCCAACAAGAAAAAAACGATTACCCACTTTAGCTCTTTTTTATCACATTGGCTGTCGTAATAATAACCAAATTATAGATAGTTTTGAGAAGCTATTACAAACTGTACTTAAAAGGGTTTAAAAGCTATTTCATAGTACCTACTAGCTCTTTCCCGTAACTTCGTCTGCGCATAATTAAAATTTGTTTCCCAGGCAGCTTGACTTTTACCCACACTTTCAACTATTTTATTATCGTTATATTTCAACCAATTTACAAAAAAACCTTGATAAATTATACACAGTTGATTTTGAGTTTATATAGCGAACAGACAGGCGCGATAGAGGATTGTAGGGAAGCAGTAAGTTTTTGTAGTGACGAGAGCTTTTTACATAGTAATAATAATAAGCTTTTATGTTTCTACATTACGAGGCGGTACTTACCTCTATAAATAGTCTAGCTTAGCACTCTTAAACTAAATACCTGACTTCCGCTTAAAATTTCTGACACGCCATTTTTTTTGTATAATTTTCATGTATACACACTGCCATTTAAAGCGTTTACGTATTTTGACACTTTCCGTCTATTTAACGCCTACAAACGGAGCTCTCGGTGCGCGAGTCCGACTCTCACTTGACCGGTTTTCCATGAGCATTACGCGTCAGAACTTCCTTCCTTTTTAGGTAACACTTCAATGTTATACTCGTAATACTGATGTATAACCATCGGAAGCGATTATAAAGTCAAATGTAAGAATTGATTAGTAAGGTTTATCGCGTGATTACCGCCTACAGGTAGCGGCACGTAAGTCTAACGTGGAGTACGCCCGCGTCCCCTGCATTCCCCCGCGATACCTTATTTTCGACTACTGCGCATCAAAGGTCATCGCTAGACTTACGTGCCGGCACTTGTACTTATTTTAATGGACAGTAGGTACAAATTGACATTCCTATATGGACTGCACTTTCCTGGAAGCTATGAGACCTAAAAGCGTTCGCATTCTAAGCGCAGCGGCCTTACTATGACGTCTTTATACGAATCAATTCCAAACCAAAGTTGGATCGATCGCTGCATCCATACTACAAGTATCAGGGTGCGACCAAACCACCGCGTATACGCAGTGACGTGCCGTATGCGTCACGTTTTCTCACCGTTTCTTCATATATTTTGTTGCGATTCCGTAACGTCACCGTTTTGTAAGCGGCGGTGTGGTCGCACCCTCAAACAGCTAAAATCTGAATTGAATCGCGGTAAGACGACATGGTAAGGCCCCAAGTATGTTTCCAGCAGATAAAAGGATTGGAAATACAAATTGCTTCCACATTACTATATATATTTTCGTATAAAGGTATAAGTAATTTCTGGGCCCAATGGTGAGCCACCCTGGCTTTTCCTTTATAAATGACTAGCTGTTGCCAGCGACTTCGTCTGCAAAGAATTCGTTTATCGCTATCCCGCGGGAACTACGCAATTTTCCTGGATAAAAAGTAGCCTATGTTCTATTCCAGACTTTTCTCTATTATATGTGCCGAATTTCATCCAGATCCGCTGGGTCGTTCTGGCGTGATTGAGTAACAAACAAACATCCATCCATCCATCCATCCATCCATCCATCCATTCTTTCGCATTTATAATATTAGTTAGATTAGATTGCTAATCGTAGTCCTCGCGAGAGTTACGGGCGGATGCGATTCTTTGAACATATTGATCTGGATTTTTGTACTGTCAACTGGGGTGACTTTAAAAAGTAGTTTTAATGACAAAACCATTATTTTTATTTGCGTTTACTGCTTCCAATCAATGTCTTCGTCGATCGCCTTTGCGTCTACATGCCAAACATTCACCGAATGTGGATAATATCGATTTTATAGCCATTTGACTTCCGGTTCATATAAAAAAAAAAAAAACGATCAAAGTAGCCCCAAAATTACCAGTCAAAAGTTGACGTACCCTAGGCACCGTAACCGTAATAAACAAGGACCCAATGCATAACACCTTTAAAAGAAACTAAGGGAATTACAACATTCATTTAATTTTTATAACCATATTATATTTAAACTAAATGTTGCCCGTGACTACGTCTGCAAAGAATTCGTTTATCGCTATCCCGCGGGAATTTTCCGGGATAAAAAGTAGCCTATGTGCTATTCCAGACTTTTCTCTATCTATGTGCCGAATTTCATCCAGATTCGTTGGGCCGTTCTGGCGTGATTGAGTAACAAGCAAACATCCATCCATCCATCCATCCACACTTTCGCATTTATAATATTAGTTAGATTATCTTTGAAGTGTCCATTACTGGTGCTTGTCAGCTTAGTGTCCAACACTGGTGTCATAACCCTAAATAAAATTAACGTATACGACAAACTAGGGGGGTAGGGTTCGAGGCTATTCAACATTTTCGCGGATACCTTAAGCTCGCGTGTTCGATCACGTGTTTATTTCGAGAACCTGTTGTTCAACACCATTTAGGCCTTAACGTCATACGTAACGAAAGCTTCATAAGACAGTTACATGACAACGTGCAGAAAGCTCCGTCATTGGAAGTTACGTAAGTCGCCAAACGTGATATTGTTTCATGCAAATTAAGCCACGCTTGTAGTTTGGGCTGCCGTCCTAACTCAAAAGGTCGCATGTCCAAAAAACAGATTTAATTTTTTACGTCATAATGTTCTCAAACTTATAGTGGGTGACAGTTCGCGTATATAAAAAAAAATATTTCGAACGTCAAGATCCATATCGGGTTAGTAAATATGTACAACTTAAACAGGCGACAAAACAAACAAATATACAGGCGAGTAAAGTCGTCGAGTAAGTAAGTATGTACTCGCATAGCACACTTGCAAAAACTTTAAAAAGCATGCCGTACCTACGTATACAATATTTATAAATACCTCGTCCCCGCGGAAAGTTCCAGACGAAACATCACATCATACTTATATCATAAAGGTGAAAGTTTGTGTGTGTATGTTTGTTATTTCTTCACGCGCAAACGGCTGGACGGATTTGAATAATATTTGGAATGGAGATAGCTGGTACCCTAGGTTAACACATAGGCTACTTTTTATCCCGGAAAACTGCGTAGTTCCCGCGGGATAACGATAAACATGTTAAAGGTCTTAGCTGTCTACTTATTGCAGAATCAACATCAGTTCTTGAATCTAATTCCATGCGGAGTCGCTGGCAGAAGCTAGTACCAAGATAAGAGGCGGTTCCTCTCACAGGCATAGACGAGACGGTCTATATTATCGTGATACCGGTATATCAATATAGGGTCGTGGATTTCAAAACAACCGGATTCGCCCGATACGCATCAATATTTCGTGATACGCGTGGATCACGCGATAATATATCAGCGCCTTATATTAAGTTCACTTGTAATTTCAACTTCAATTTGCGACAAGGCGGGGTTGATTTCGCAGCTGTTACCTGATAAAACGCAAACTAGTTTCCAGTTATTTACCTATTACGAAACCCATTTAAATAGGTACCACAGAAAGGGACTAGAAGTTATACCTTTAGGAGTTAAAATTGACAACTTGAGTAATAGCAAATGCAAACGAATTCAGGATTTGAACTCGTATTGGTACAGTCAAGGGCATATATATTATATACTAGCTGTTGCCCGCGACTTCGTCCGCGTGTGTTTTTTGTGATACTTTATAGCTATTCTCGATATCAAAATTATTATTATTATACCCTTGCAATAATATGTACTAATCCTGAAACAGGCACATTCAAATAGTTTTCTCGAATAGGTACTATTATGTACATTCAGATTTTAAGTATTTGTGAAAATTTTGTAAGCAAGCCTACCTTGAAGTGTTTAAGATACATGTTGCGTTAAGGCCCAGCAGCGCAGCGTTATATGTATATTCTTGGGCAGTGTGGTATTTAACCAAAACAATAAAAATCTTATATAAAGTCTGAGGACAGAAACTTTTACTATTTCATTTACCAACTTTTTCACAATAAAATTCTGACATGTTCGCAGCGCAGGCGTAAACGCGCCGTTGGATTTTGCTTTTTTTAGGCAAAGGTACTGAGAGCATACAGCTAAGCGTTTCACGCCGCCCTCATAATAATATCAGCTTTTCAAATAAGAGTGCGTTCGAAAACCGAACGCGCTGTGAATAATAGCGCAATAAATAAAAACAAAGTAACGGTATTTCATATCGAACTTTAGGTGTTAGGTAAAGAACACAATTTAGGACGCCAATTTAGGTTTATTTAGGTTGGACAAAAATGTCTTCGTTGAAAAAATACCTGTGCAGAATGTAATTATTTTATTAATGTTTTTTCACAATTTACACACTTTTCCGGCTTTATGTCTTATGTACATTCGTATCTATCTATTTTCTTCGTAGTATTATTGTATTTGTAATTATTACCAACTACTTTACCGAGGAAAGCTGATTTTCTTGAGTTCTGCTATTTTTTGCGAAATCAACTCAAAAATCAAATTTCAAGAAAACTGAGAAATTATATTTACCTGTATTAGATTGGAAGTATATGTAGCAACTTTAAAAGGTTAAACTTCATTGTTTTTTATTTTATAGGTGTATGAAGTTCATTATTTTTTAACACAAAACCCTCTTTTTTGCGTGTCTGGGTGAGATTAAAAAAAATGCTAAAATAGGTATTTCTTTATTTTTATTACTGAGTATATATTCTGAGTTTCATGATTCTAGAACAATCTAAATTTTTTTTTCATACAAACTTTAACCCCCCTTTTCACCCCTTTTTTCTAATATTTTCCAAAATTTCTATAGCCTAGATCCTATTCTGAATGTATTTAAATACATTTGTGAACATTTCAACAATATCCGTTCAGTAGTTTTTACGTGATGCTCAGTCAAACAAACAAACAAACAAACAAACAAACAAACAAAAATTTTAAAAATGGTTTTAATATGTTCAGTTACTTATTTTAAGTCACCCTGGTCGGTTTTTTTTTAAATATTCAATGTACAGATTTTTTGGTCTCAACGATTTTATTATATGTATAGATGTATAGATGTACGTTACCAAGACTTCAAAAGCACTAGACACCTTTATGCCATAAACAATAAGGTCGGTGTCACATATATTTGACACGATGTCTGTATCGATATTTATGCCCTCGAGCGTACAATCCTAACATCCTAAACGAGCTATTTAACACCTAAATTATACCCTATCAATATTCTGGACGTTGTACACATAATTTCGTGCTCAAATTACTTAAATAATTACACTTAACATTTCAATGCAGTAGGACACCGCTACTCGCGCTTAAAATTCTATCAATCTGTAGTTACGTGACTCTACGTTCTTACAATCGTACCGCCGTCGCATAAGGTCAAAGGACTACACAACCTTTACTTAATACGAGCATTAACCGAAACCATCCGATGAACCGGGCGATTAGCAATCGTCCTCCTTTCACTCACGTCCCAATCCTAGACATCATACATTACCCTATTGCCACATGCGTTGCAAACAAGTACTATACAATAGCGGGCTTGTATTGTAAACTGCGTTTCTTAACTCTTGGCAGTATATGCTGCAAGGACAATTTGACTATAGAATGTTGTCACGAAAATCGACCCCGGAACGTGGTGCGGCAGTAATGAACCTTGATCAGTACCTATCTAAGTACTAACACACCGATGTTCTTAATTTTTATTTTATCCGTAAGCGTGTTGAATTTTAAAGCAGGGTACTGCAACTTGTCGAACGGTAAAAGTAAAATAAAATAGCTACCCACAAAAAGGTAGGCACGTGATTTTCCGGATCTACCTTTTAGGATTGATATTCAAATGTGTCTTGTTAAGAAATTAAATACCTAGCTCTTGGGGTGTCGATTCACAAGAGCCTGGCACGAATGGTTCGAACGAAGTAATGTCACTTGTCACTGTGCCTCCTAATATTTTGTAAACTAGTACTAATATTTTGTATACTCGTAGTCAAGAAAAAGAAAAACCTCAACCTGTATTTAATCATTTTGTTATATAAGGTATTTTCATTCTTACATGTCCTATTTGGTAAACAAAATTCTAACCTCAAAAGTCTCATTTTTGTTATTTTATAACTATTTCATCGTAAATAAAGGAAGTGGAGATAAAATATCAGCAAAATTATGTACAAAATATTACCTCAGGATAATTTGATAACATAATACACCTTATTCTTTACAAAAGTTTGCACATTGAGGTTAGAATTTTGTTTACTAAATAGGACAGGTAAGAATGAAAATACCATACACATAGGTATATCATTCACTCATTCAATCCATTCGTGCCAGCTATTGCGAATCGACCTGTACAAATCTGATGTTTTTTAAGATTAAGGGCAAAGGCAATTTCGCTTTCAACCACACGTCTGCTACTTTATGTCAAAATGCTAGCAAATTGCGCGGTCAGGTTTAACAATTAGCAAAATAAATGGTTGGATTATGAACCGGATTGCGGTTGCAAATGGAACAATTTTGTTTTATGATATCAACAAACGTTGTTTTGTAACCGAGTATGAGTCAGCCAGGGCCTACCGACTCAGTATCCTTGTTACAGTTATCACGTTACAACTTCATAGTCATGTGTACAATCGTACCTAGATATTGGAGTGCCTATACGTATTGCAAGACTAAAAGATCTAGAAAAACGAAAAAATGATTCGCTAATTAAACTTTTTCATTTAAATTAAAGATTTCCATTATGTTTCCATTATAAAAAAACGGCTTCTTGGCCGGATAAAAAACGTTCTGTTCACTTTATCTTAATTTATTCATCGGTCTTGTTATTTTCGGCTGGCCTCTTAGAGCGCGCGGCAACTTTATAAGTAAACACAGCCTGTGATCTGAATACTCCATCTAATTCTTCGAACAAGTGTTGAAATTCGAAATGACTTTAATTTATGTGGCACACGTCTTGCCGCAATCCTAGGTATTATTCGATATTTCAAGCACGTTTTAACTAGACTTTGAATAAACGCCAGCGTGACATGTTGTGTAATGTTTCGTAAGCTGTACGAGGGGATAGTACTGTAATGTCCTATTATTGCTCGTAGCAATTACCAGCACGTCGGACGGAAGGCTATGATTTTTAAAACACTTATGTAGTGCAACGCTGCGTAATTATTATGAACCATAACCCACTGGGACGCCATGGCAACGTCGCCAACTACTACCCATTCGTATTCCACAGTAGCTTACACACTTGGCGACGCTTTGATGACGTCTTTGTATAGAATAGATACCTAGCGATGTCGTTATAGCGTCATGGTGGGTTAGGCCCCTAATTTAATTTAAGTTTTGAGTTATAGATCACATATTACAATTTCTTGGTACCTGGATATAGGTACATACGTAAATCACGTCTTTATGGGATTACGGGGTAGATAGAGGCTAAGGTAACCAGACCTAAAGTCGCATCGCCAGTAAAATGATTACTAAGATTTTCGCCCATTACCTCGATGGGCTTTTACCATCTGCGTGGGAAGAGAAGCAACTGGTACATTCTATACCATACTATATCAGTGGTAAAGAAAGCCTCAGGTCGCATGTTTATCACCCTCACCTTTGGCTCATGCGACATGTTCCGGCGGTCTGAGACATTCGTTATTTCACCTTGCTCTGCGTGTAATGTACTAAATTATTACTAACTTGTTACTAAACAACAATGTCTTTTCAGTTTCAGGGCAAGAATACAAGTGTCCAGAGAAGAGTGGCTTTTACCCGGATCAATACCAGTGCGACCTCTATTACAAGTGCAACAAAGGTCAGTATCGTGATTGAAAAGGCCAACTGGTATCGGAATTTTGTGAAAGTAAATGACATATACTTCATTAAAAGATATATTTATCTTAATCTGAACGGTTTGTTCAACACTGAACAGCATTAACTTTTGATATGCAGATCAATACTGTCTATGAATCGGGTTATGTCAAATTGTGTCAAAAGTTTATGTCATAACTTCAAAAGGTTAGTTATGCAAACGAAAAATGCTAAGAGCCTTTTGTGGTTTGAAAAACGGCTACTTTCTTCACTGGTGAACAGCAACATGTCATTGAAGATATGTCAAAATATAAAATATTCAAGGTTCAAAATGTCAAAACGTTCCAACCTCGACAACCGCCATTATGTGCTTACGACGACAAATAGAGTGTGAAAACTCCGTTTCTACACAGTTACGAAAAAAGGAATTTTTATAACAAGGCCCAGCGTGAAATTTATTGAGCATAGCGTAACTGCACTTGGCATTGTAATTGGTTACAATTCGTTAGCTATGGAGTTATGATGTTTATTTTTATTGGCATTGTAGTAAAAATCTTACGACTAACGTGAACAAGCCAAAAGATCAATTCACCCCAATTAAGTTCATTCCTCTTAACTTGAAGGCTTAGGTGATTATACATAACTACCATGACATAAACAAACCGGCAGGAGGTATTTTAGGAGGTACCTGGGTATTCAATTTTATTTATTGTATTTTTAAAAAGATTACATTAAAATGTAGGTTATTACAGGTTCTTTTATCAGCTAATAAACTTGTAATTAAACTTGTTCAACTAAATATTTTGCACTATTAAGGAAGTCCTTTAATTAAATTTTATAGCATTGAAACACTTATAATTATGAGCCCAAGCAACAGCAATTAGCGTCTATTCCTGTTAATGTTGGGTTGTGGGGACTACAAAACAGTAGTCAATAACGCATGTTTCCTTTCCATAATAGACATTGCAAAAACACCTGACGGCTTAGTCAACGCAAGTGCTTAATATTTCAAAATCGGTACTCAAAGTTGAGTAAAAACGTAAGAATTTGACCTCAAACATTTTTTTATGATCAGAATAATTAAACTATAACCGCATACTAGCAAGATTACAGTAAAAATTAAGATCTTGTTCTCATTTCAAAGGATAATTTAAATAGTTTAGTTTCACAATTGAGTAATTTTGATATTGCTCAGCGTAGGTAGTAAGAGCTAAACTAAACGGCTAGAGAAGTGGCGACATCTTAAAATGTTTGACACACCCCTTTAGGGTCAAGTCTTCGAGTGCATTTTAACTGCATTAAAATGGAAATAGAACTGTTGGTTATTGCACTGTATAAATGTGTGAGAGTACTACACCACAACTGCGAAAAACTGAGGCCACTACGCAAATATTTTTTACCATAATGTGACGCCATAGCCGAAATTTTGCGACGGGAAATACAAGGCGATTTAACTGGAGCCGCTGCCTTTCACAATGTCTTCGGATTTTCAAAATATACGGAACAAACCTTAGACGGGGTTCGGACACGTGAAATCAAATGCATTTGCGTAATCTACGGTCAATCTGATGTTTCACCCGAAAGCATACTGGGGCCTTACCATGACGTCCTAATTCCGACTCAGTTCAAGTTTTAGCTGTCACTTTTAGTATGAATCTAACAGCGAGCGAACCTAAACTGAATCGCATTAAGACGTCATGGTAAGGCGCCTGATTTGAATAATTTACTAACTAAACAGCTTTTATTTTGTGCAGGCAAATCAGAAGTGAAGCTTTGTCCCGACGGCTTGGTGTTTGTGGACGAGAATCCCAACAAGGAACGTTGTGACATACCCTCCAACGTAGACTGCGGTGACAGGAAAGAACTCCGTAAGTATATTAAGCAGGCTACAGCACAGACTGTGCCACATGGTAATGTTTTAAAAATTGTGTCTTTGTTGACGCTGTGTGTAAATCTACATTAGGGACACACTATTGGCATACCTAATGTATGTAACGGTATCATTTTACGAAGGCTTTCGTTATTGGCACAGCATACTAATAATTTGAGTAGCTACGAAATGTAGTTTTTTTCGTAACCCTACAACAACTAGAGCCGCACTCTGTGCTGGAATGGAACCTACGGTTCTCGCATTGATATTGCTCTTACTTTTGTTTCTCTTGACGGTTATGATGAACCAGAAACAGAGAGAGATAGAGAGAGTCAAACGCGAAATATGTTTTAGTAAGTGGGTCACCTGATGGTAAGCGATCACCACTGCCCATAGACACCCGCAACCCCGGAGGGATTGCAGATGCGTTGCCAACCTAGAGCACTTAGATGAAATGCCCCTTGTGCCCGTAATTTCCTCGGCTGTCTTACTCTCCACACCGGAACACAGCAGTGCAAGCACTGCTGCTTTGCGGCTGGATTAGCGAGTAAGATGGTGGTAGCGATCCGGACGGACCTTGCACAAGGCCCAACCACCCGCAAAAATTAAAAGGGGATATCAAACCTAATCGTTCTCGTAACTTTTCCAGAGGAGCCTCAGCCAACTAAGGACTGCCCTCGTCAGAACGGATACTTCAAGCACCCGGACCCACAGGTATTTCATCATCTCCACATAATATAGGTATATATACGTCCCAATGCTTGGCACAGGCCTTGTCTCAGAATGGGGATTCAAACCCACGACCATTTGCTTGAGAGACCAAACCACTAAGCTACCATGGGTTTTAAGCAGGGGTTAGCGTAACAATTGAGATACACTTGAAACTGTCAGAAGCAGCAACGTACCTACACTGACAACTTCTAACTCTATAAACTGTCCGTCTTCTGTCACTTCCTCAAATGTTTTTCGATGTGATGCTTGGAGATCATTTACATACCTTAACCTTTACTTTTCTCTGCACTAGGCATGCGACAAGTTCATTTACTGCTCTGACGGAGTTCCCAACGAGCATCCATGCCCACCTGGCCTGATCTTTGATGACGAGAGCTCCAACTGCGACTGGAAGGAGTCTGTCAACCGCGAGTGTGAACACCCCACTAAGGGTAAGCGAAGCGTCTTAAAAATTACTATGAACTATAATGGATATAATGGAAGATGTCTGTGTTATTCTGGAATATATAACTTAGGATTGTTAAGATATAAGACTCATCTTTTTAGATTTGTTAAACATCACTATTTTTGGTTCAAAATAAAGCACCCCTATGACTACAACGCTGCACACTTTGAATATCGACAAATGTGTGGAAATATTTGTCAATCACAATAAAAAAAAACTCGGGGCGTTCAGTCGAACTAATCCAACTGCCTATTGAAGTTTTCTGGTTTATCACAAGAGGCAGTGCATAGTAAAACCAAATCAAGTCTTACTCAGCAGTTTCACTAAAAAAAACATTAAGAGGCTGACAACACCTAATTTTGTTGAAATTGATGTTATTTAAGCACTTTTTTAAGAAAAACTACACAAAAAAAAAAATACAAAAAAAATATAATGTTAATTTTCATCATATTTCAAACACGCTAGACGGATTCGATACATAATTGAACAAAATCGGCTCGATAGAAAATAATTGCAAAGATTGGTCTTAAAATCATCATTAAACGGTTTTATGTCTTTATTTTTTCGACGTATGGGTCTGCAATTAAAAACATGGAGTCAACATATTCATACCTACACGGCTAACGAGTCATATTTCACAAATAATCCATACTTTTTTTTATTTCTTCTTATTTGTGTCTTATTTGCAAGATTTTAGACTCGCGCCAAGCTGCCGGAATAGTTTCTTCTCTTTCACTCACAGGCACGCAAACCGTATGTGCGAAGAGTGGCGCTACTCAAGGTCATTTGCTGTTGACAGCGCCTTAAGAAACCAGCTTACGTCCGTTAAAAAAAATAACAAACCTCTTTTCCTCCAGATGTCCTCGATGACGGCTTCACCTGCCCCGACGGTGACGTAATGGGCCCCAACGGCCGCGCCCTGCCCCACCCCACCTTCCCCCACCCCGAGGATTGCCAGAAGTTCTACATCTGCCGCAACGGTGTCCAGCCCCAGAAGGGAAGCTGCCCGCTCGGCAAGGTCTACAATGAGGAGACTTTTATGTGTGACGCGCCTGAGAAGGTCCAGGGATGGTGAGTGACCTTTATCCTGTGTATGTAATCCCGTGGGTTAGGAGAGGCTTAATCGTATGTCTAGCTGGGGCGTGCAATAGGGGTTGTCGGGATAGCCAGTGCATACAAATTGTAGTGCGCCACCCCCCTACTTGCCTACCGCTGGCGAGTGGCGACCTCTCACTGCACGCCACTAATGTCTAGTAGTGGACTGGAATAGATTAGATTAGATTCATTTATTTCGATTTGTAAATTACATTATATTTTTATGTCAAAACATAAGAAAGTCACAAAAAGATCGTCAATTGTAAATGAAATAAAAACAATAAAATAAAAAATATAAATCAGAAATCCAATAATAATTACAATCACAAAATAAATGACAAATAGGCTCATGACGATTGTTTCTAATCAGATGTTACTTATTTATCTATAGGATAGGATTGATATTTATCGACAGGAAAATTTGGCCTTAATGTCAAATTTTAACCAATTGTAAGTTTGAGGGTACTTTCTAATTTTATTATTTACGCCATGTTTTACGTATCGATGACATTTGTTAACGATTTTCAAATAAAATAATTCGATAATTGTTTAATATTATCGCTAGATGGCGATATCATTCGCAATCAGACTCTAAGAAGTAGCCTTGCTGTTTGACGTACTCGGTAGTTTTAATGTATTGCACTAGATGGCGGTGATCGGCGTCTTTACTAAACATATTGATGTAAGTGTGTAATAAATTAATATTTTTTATTATTTCAGTGAAAACTTCTACGACGGAGTGCAATTGGAAAAGGAGAAGAGCAAACTCCCGAAGAAAGCGTAAAGTGCCGTAGTATTATAAGACTTAGACATGTATTTAAATAAATCTAATATTTTATAAACTGTTTTTTTATTTTACCTGCCAGTTAGTTTCACTTACAAATTATAAAATAATAAGTGGAAAAGGCATGGCAACTGAAACCGCCAAAACGTGGACCTACTGATGATGTGAAACGGCAACATTTTTTATTTGTTCTCTCCTTCTGTTTATATCACTGCACACCAGAATAGCGACTTTTAAATTTGATATTAGAGATTTTTTGAGGTTATCGAACTCTAAACATAAACGGGCTACAAAATCCAGATTATAAAGCACATCACTCGAAAGGTTTGCGAAATATTCTGCTGAATTTATGATACATACGAGAGAGTCAAATTAAAACAGGAGCCTTACCATGACTCCTAAATGCGATTTCATTTCAATTCAATTCCGATTCAAGGTTCCCTTTGTCGTCCTACCCCGCGCCCCTGTACCCGCGCAGGCGAGGACTCAGTTAAGCGGTCGGGCTATAGTCTAAAATTTAATTTGAGCTGTAGTTTTGCAGCAATATACAAACGTTTCCACTTGCAACTAGTACTTTCGAGTGATGTGCTTTCAAAAATCTAATTGATAATGTAGTGAATGTCGGTTTACAATAGAAACTTACACCTTAGCCTTTTTGCCTCCACTGCTGTTGTCAACCGATCACTTGTAAATCTATAGCCCATTTTCTATCAATATTTCTCCTCTTTGTTGTCCCTAGGCTTAACCCAAAAGAATCTCATAACAATTTATGTTAGCTACTCTTCACAACCACAATTAAATAAGTACAGTCGCCACCTGGGGCCCTATTTTAAAAAGTATAGGTACATACATACATAAATCACGTCTTTATCCCTTAAGGGGTAGACAGATCCAAAGGTAACAAGACCTATAGGCACAGTATATATATAAGCTAAAGCAGTAGGGAATCTCCAAACAAAACGGTCGAAACGAACGCACACATAGACGCGCGCTTCTACACGGCCTCTAAGCGGATCTCGCGGTGCTGTCAGTCGCACGTGGCGCATTAAGACGAGCGGCCATTTTTTCCTTTTAAATATGCCTAGTGTATTGCACAGTGTACGGCTGCTTGAACTCGGCTTCTTCAAAACCGAAATAAACATAAATTGCAAATTAGCTTTATTAATTTACAAATAACTAGAAAAAAAGCAGTTTTATAGTGCCGTGTTCATGTTTTCCAATAGTTTATTTAAGATAGCTATTCATTCGGATGAGAATTTTTATACAATAAAATTTAATAACAGCTTTTCGAACGTGTCGTAGCAGGCGAAAGTATTTTTCAGTAAGTTAAGTAGTATATAATACTTAGCTACCGACAAATAAAAAAATCGACAAATAAAGAAGTCTTTTTTAAATACCCTATTTTATTTAAAAAATTGTTAATTTATTTGATTATTATTTAATTAATATAGAATCCATATATAAACGTTTGTTTCTCTTTTACACAAATTATGGGTGCCAACCCTAATACTGTTAATTAAGTGTAGCTAGTGACTCTAAAACAGGCCTTACCAGCTGAGATTATAGCGCTAACTAGACAAAAAACTTTTCAATTTAGCAAAAATTAAATCGACAACCCTAACGCTTTATTGGAGCGTAGGTACTTATTTCAAAAAGTAAGCCCCTTTCTTCCCTACTGCTTTAGCTTATTTATATATACTGTGCTATAGGCCACGTTTAGCATGACTGCGGGCGTATAGGTGGAAAGGGGAATCAAAATAGTGATGGGTTGCTATTGGAGCCACTTGCTCTGATAAAAATGCATTTTTTAAAGAATTGGGATTGAACCTTCAGTATCGGAACTTTCGACACTATGAAATTCCCGGTATTTCCCTGGAAGTTTATAACCGGTATTTCCCGGGAGGATGCCCTAGATTAGATAGATAAATCTATTTCATATTGATTCTCAAAATACTAAATATTCGTTTCTTTAGATCTCGCTTGCCGTATTATTATCAACTAGGATAGGGATAGATTCAAGGGCGTCGCCAAGGGGGGGGCAAGGGAGGGGCAGCCCCCCCCCCTAGAGATTCTAAAAAAGTTGCCAAATATAATTCATAGAGAATGAGAAAAGTATGAATTGTCGTAGGAAAAGTCAACTTGCCCCTCCCCCCCTCTGCGCCATCTGCTGGCGACGCCCTTGGATAGATTTCTAATATCCATTTCATACAGTTGCCCTCTATACAAAATACTCGGTTCTTCACATCACGCTCGCTACCATATCAACTAGAATGTATCGAATAAGCCGCTCGATTGTGTTCCAATTACCTCCCACGTAGTGCGAGAGTTGCGCAAACGCAGTAAACGAGATTAACGGGTCGAAGAAATATGTGTCAATCATTTCTACTTTAATCACTGATATAAATCTCTGCGAAAATGGGCACGCAATTGTGTCGTGCAAATTGGTAATTTAATTTTAAGTGGAGACATTAAATTGTCTTAAAAAGTCTCATTTGTCGCGTTGATCTTAAATAAAAATGAAAAAAAAAACGAATAGAATATTCTGACGGAATATACCGTAAAGTATTTATTTCGAGAGTTTCCTACAAAAAAATTCTTTGTATTCCATTTATCTTGATCGGGGCGAAGTATGTGTACTACATCACACGTCTAGATCTAAACAAAAAAATGATAACTTTCCTATGAACTCATACCTACACAAAACCATTACACGAATGCAATACACACACACACACACACACACACATAACCTTTGAAAGCTTGACTACAGATCAAATAAAATTTTGGACAAGTTCAATGTTTAAAAATGTAATTTTCTTCGACTCCACTCTTACTTTAATTATATTCATCTAAATTTTTCACCACTTATAAAACAGTGTTAGTCCTTACTACGTGCTTTCAAACATTCGGCTATCTTTCTATTGTAACTGTACCACAATATATGTTCTAGTGTATAAGATAGGAAGGTTGAAAAATTATAATTTATCATATCGAATAATAGTAATTTCTTTCAATGGCAAGGAAAAAACGATCCAACCCTTTCCAATAAAAAAAGAATTATCACGATCGTAGTATGAAACTACCGTGAGACACACATAATTACAACACAACGGATAACTCACGTATAAAAGCCGAAGGATTGCTCCGACAGTTGTTTCAGATTGTCGGAGCAATTATTCGGCTTTTATACGTGAGTTATCCGTTGTGTTGTAATGTAATAAGATCGTAGTACTGTATAAGGTTATGTATGTGTGGTCATACATGAAAAAAAAATATACGCGTCGAATTGAGAACGGTTAAAAACACTGATATTTTCGTGACAAATGACAATACATCTTCACGTGAACAAGGCATTATCAGTGAAATGTTACTATACTAGTTCGTAAGCTGGCAGTTTTTTTTTAAATGACCGAACGGGTTCGGTGAATAATTCAGCTTTGATACGTTCATATACGCCGGGATCCGACTTGTAAATCCCTAGCCTTGCTCGTTAAACCTTAGTAACGTAAAATTATTAATATGTATTACTTGGGGCTACGCAGTGTCAAAATTTCAATTGATAATACGAATTCGCCTACTAATTTAAGATTATTTGAAACCTTATGTTCTAAGTTGTGGCTCATTTACGTTTCCAAGTTATCATAAAGCGAAATCTTGTTTGAATATAAGGCTAAATGACACCCCATTAACTTTTTTTTGGAAATTATCAAGACAATTTCAGGATTCCAGGACAAATTAAACCGTGATACTTACAATAAATAACTGCGTGAGACGTATCTTTATAGTACTAAGTGGATGTAATAGCTTATCGTACAGCTTAGCTTACAGATACATCACAGATGACTGACAGATATTTACTTCGACGGCTGAATCATTAAGTACCCCTTTTATTTTCTCTTGCTCAATTTGCTAATTTTAACATTCTAAAAGATTCATAAATTTTCAATTAGTGGTCCTATTTACAACCCTACAAACAGTTCATATCTTTTAACACTGGCTTTAATGCAGCGAGATCCTGGTCTACAAGTGATTCCTTTGTAACGACATGGTGATTGAGCCTACGTAACTAATTGGAGAGGTCAACGTGAACCTTTGCTTACGTAAAACCAGTCTAGACAAGGAAGTATTTTGTACCTACAGGTCTACTCTGAGGTTAGAATTTCAGCGGGGTTGTTAAATATGATCTCTAAAAAAACACATTAGTCAGATTTTTTTTGGACGTGATAACACAGGCTGTACAAACGAAAAAGTGTCACGTTGTCGCGTTCCGCGTGACGTCAGGTGAGATAGAGGTCAATCGCTGGTCAGTTTATTATAAAAAAAAAGAACTAGCAGTCATTTTCCTTTATCGATAATTTTTTTTTAAGACGTTAACGCGTAAAACTATCGTCCGTAAACCGACTTTACAGACACTACAGGTTTTTTAAATAATGTGGTAGCCATGGATATTGGTTGCTTGCCATCGCACAGCCCCCTGGCTCGTTTATTTCCCTAAAAATCATGACCAGCATGTTTGGATAAGCCTACTATCACCTATTCTGAGATTTACCGATTGTGAAAGCTGGTACTGTCCAACAAATTGACTGGAACGTTCTCACAGTGAATGTTATAATGATTTTCCGTGTCAATTCTATGTGATGCCACCGGGACATGTACTGTGGAAAGGTTCCACGGTGGGTCAGGATTCAGTTGCTTTTAGTAGGTATACATAACAAGAACTGCAAAATAATTTCTAAGTGATTTGAAACGCATTCTCATTCTAATACGAAAGTAACTGATTGTGTTATTCAAGAACGTCGTAATCCTACTAATATTATAAATGCGAAAGTTTGTGACGATGTGAGTGAGTGAGTTTTTATCCCGGAAAATTGGATAGTTGCCGCGGGATAGCGATAAACGTGTCAAAGGTCGTAGCTGCCTAGAGTTGCGACGTAAAGGATTATTGCAGAATATACTATCAACATCAGTCTAATTCTACGCGGACGAAGTCGCGGGCAGAAGCTAGTAAATACATAATATTTGATTGTTACCTATTCTGAAATTCGCAAGGTAAAAGCCTGTATTAAATTACAACTCAAATACAATTTTCGTTAGTTGACTGGATTAATCAGAGGGGCCCGATTTTAGAAAGCACACCACTCGAAAGTACCTCTCGAAAGTGGAAAAATCAAATGAAATTTTCGGCTATAGTTGACTTAATTAATTAACTAGAGCTGTAATTTTCGTTATAGAAATATTTATCAGTTGTACGAAAATACGAAAGAAAGTGAAGAAATACCTATTTATAATTAAAAAGGTTCTGTTCTAATTTCTTAGAAGTTGCCAAATAAATAAACATACCTACGCATTTATTCGAATCCTTCCTTTTTATAATACTAGTGTAAATGAAATAGAATATAAGTACTTTTACAATCAGTAAATTTAATTTTATGAATGCACATAATCATAGACAATATTTTTGCTATACGAACTTTTCAACGCGTGAATCGATATATTGTGTGGTATTATTGCCACTCACTATTCTATCACACGCAACAAGCAAGTCTAGCATTTTTCTCCTGTGGTTGACAGAGGGTTGACATTAACAATAATCAGGAACTTCATAGTTGTGCAATGTGTCAGGATTGACTTCGTAACGGCCGGGGACTATAGTGAACATAACAGGGTGTCCTAAAAAGGTTGAACGCTAAGCCAGCCCCAGCGGGTCCTATTACGACACCAGCCAGGGGTCGATCTCGCGAGCGGGGGCCGTGAGCGCTCAGTGGTGCCGCACTGAGACCGACGCGCGGACGTACAATGAATACCAGTGGGATCGCCTCTCTACTCGCCTGCGTTGCTTTTGGTGAGGCAATTTTGTTTACTTGCTATCACAGATACATATATGTGATTCCCGTGGACATAAAAATGGCAAAGTTGACGCCGTTGTCATCAATCTTTCGTCCACACGACATTTAGTGTTAACCCTTTTAGAATATTTACTTATTTATTGAGATGTTGACTGCGATCGCGTTTAACATGCACCCGATATTTTGACGAAGCATGCACCAGTGGCGTGGCGTCCATAGAACTCGATTCCCACTGGCTTGCCTATTTTAAGGCAGTTGGGCAATTTATTGTGCAGAATTAGAAGAAAAGGCTAGTTAAGTTCCCTTCGGCTTGCCTTCTGATATACTTGACGCCACGCCACTGGCATGCACTATATTTTATCAAATTGTCGGTTACAGGTGACAATTTTGTTTACATTGCCAAATTGTCCAGAATATACGCCAGTTGGCTTCATATTGACTACGCGTTGCATTTTGAATTGCGACATGTCGCCGACATATTTCAAATTGGTGAAAGAGACCAGATGGCCCCAAACGCCCTCCAAACAACACAACAGAACAAATCCGATGAAACCCGGACGAACACCCTTGTGAACGCTTCCATACATTTTGATAGATGTTCAAAGGTGTGACTTTTTTTTTTTATTATTTTTTTTTTTTTTAATTTATTTAGGCAACAAACAGTCACATAGTTGAACATATTATTAAGACATAATAAAGTGTAGACCTGGAGTGCCATAACAATAATAAAGTGAACATCGGTAAATAGGAACGGTAGATGCAGTAGATGGCATTGCATTTGAAGTAGAAACAGGTACAATACCTACCTAATCAATGCTTAAAGAAAATAAGTTAACCTATAATAAGGTTATACTAAAAATGGAAAATTGACAAGAAGTGCATTTTGAATCCAAAATTACGATGAAATATATTTAGAGGGGGTACTCAGTCATTCACATCTGACCTCCTGCTGAATTATTCCTGAATAATTCAAAAATAATTAATTTATATGTGCTTTCGTTTGTGAATACGTAACAAAGCGAAACTTGTTATTCTTGTCTCTTTCAGTGACTGGACGAGACAATTATAAACATACCTACATATAGTTCCCTATAGGGTAAAGACACTAGAAGTCAGCCTCTCACGAAAAATTTTGAATTTAAACTCCTATAAGTAGTATTTTTATTCGAGGGTCAATAAAATTAACAAAAGCAACCCGGGGGCTCAAGTACAAACCTATTTTTCGCTTGTTACTAATTCTATTTATAACGAATAAAAGACTCAAAAGGCTGACTATAAGTTCCGGTTTGACTTCGGTGCCTTTACCCTATATGTGAAAATATAATCGAATAGATCTACAAATGTATACTCACAGTTACTCTTATAGTGGCAAATAAGTACACATGGTCTGAGAACCAATAAGTTTAATAAATAAGAAAATTATGTAAAAAAAAAGCTGTACTTCGTTCTGTAAGTTTTCGGTCACAAAATAAGTCCCAAACGCGTTTTGCGCTAAAATGTCAAATACTATGAGACAAATTTTTATTTTTTGTTAAGTACTTGTTACCAATATACAATGACCTCACACTGCCGACATTTTGTATACGATCAGGGGCTCGCCTTGCACTAGATTTTATATTCACAAATTTTAAATTGCATTGATACTGGCCAGTAAGGGGAGGATACTTCGAAATTCAAAATTCGTATCGTATAGGTACCATCCCTCTCACTCTTCGTTCGTTGTAACTTCAGAGTAAAGCTCGTCTACAATACAATGTGCGTTGCGTCAGAAAACCAGTTGGCCAGGCTATACTTATCACAATCTGTTTTCATAACAAACGCTAACCCAACTACCAGGTACTGCTATTTGAACGTAATCACATCACAACCTGATACTGGCATCTTCATGTTTGTACTTAAGATTTGGCTGTCAGCGCTCGCGAATTTAAATATACTGAAGAACAAAACAATAACCTAACAATCGTTATAGACTTTATATGCGAGACAGAACTGAGAGCATTGCAATGTTACAGGTTTGTAACTTTGTATTGAAAACCTTGTAATAACACACCATTATAACGATAGATGACAAAATTAAATGTAGAACATGTAATTTTGTCAGGGCTATTACAAACTTTTGTTTAACCACCAATGTTGGTAGTACGTAAGGCGTACTTACGACAAAAAAATGTTACGGTTGAAATTTAATTTTAGCTTAAAACTTTCATACAATATTTTCACACTTCTAGTTGAGCTTGAATTTAAACTGTTGATACTTAGGTTTAATTTTAAGTAAAGAACTAAGCGATTTTTGTCCACAACTTAGAAATAAAACGTTTCTTATTTACCAGACACTTAAAAACCCCATTTTGGTGTTAAAATATAGGGGTAAACCAATAAAATGACTGGGTCCCGATTCTCTGTACCTACAATCGAAAGTGCGATATTTCTTATAAAACCTCGTTCGACCACCCCCTGCTATTTTATTTTACAATAGAGATTAATCTCGATGATGAGATTTGGCTGATTACCAGTGCTTCTATTTCCTTAGCGTCTCTCGGCAATCGTTTTTAATATGACAGACTTTTGAACTGATGAAATAGGTACATTAAGAAACCAGAAACACATCTTAATGATACTTATCACTAACTCATTATGCTTAAACTTTAGTTAATTATGCCAGTGAATGACCTTCAAATGCTTCCTTAGTGCCTTTTGAAGCTATAAATCCTTTTTTATCAGAGGTTGGTTGCTAATAAAGAAATAATAGCATTGCTTTGTTTCTGCTTCGTTGCCTTTGGGGTTTCCCATATGTATAACTAGCTTCTGCCCACGACTTCGTCCTCGTAAAATTAGCAATTGACATGTTTATCGCTATCCCGCGGGAACTATGCAATTTTCAGGAATAAAAAGTAGCCTATGTTTCAATCTAGGGTACCAGCTATCTCCGTTCCAAATTTTATCCAAAACCGTTCAGTCGTTACAGCGTGAAGAAGGAACAAACATACACACTCACTCACATCGTCACATCGTCACTCACAAACTTTCGCATTTATATATTTATGAAACGATAATAATAAATGTTTTGATTATAAGTACGTATTATTTATAGTGTCTCTTAAAATCTTTCCGGATTAGCTTAGCTGTTACGTTGTTCTATACTTTTTGCATCTTAATTGACAAAATATTACAATATTTATCGATATTCAAAGTGAACCGGGTCAAGGGCGGGACGAAATTTTCAATCAAAACTTTAAATGAAAAATCTTCTTAGATTCAGTTAAACTTATTCAACCACCTGCTGTAAAATTCCAGAATTCTAAACCAACCTGTATAAAATGCAATTCGACGCTGTTATTTTGCTATGTAGGTAACTTACAACAAAGTATCGCTCTGTGCGGTCAAACCGGCGCTAAATGCCGACTTCCAAACCGTAGGTACTCCAGTTAAACAGCAAAGCTAATTAGTGATACAGTATTTCCGTTGCCCAACGATTGGAAAGGCTCGATCTCAAGGCCGGGCCTCCAGCTGGCGATTTAGAGCCCCGGGCGTGGCTCGTGTGTGATTTACTATCCCAGATGATAACTGCCACAGATATTTTCAATTCAATTCAATTTTGAAAGTAAAAGCAAGTTTTTTTGACAGCCCCTTCGGTATACGTGCCGGCACGTAAGTCTAGCGATGACGAGTCACGTGGAGGGGATCTGCGCACCCACGGATACCGTATTTTATATTTCTACGCATTCACGGTCATCCCTAGACTTACGTGCCGGCACTTATACCGTTGACGGTTTCGCCAATGTCAAGAAAGACACTACTTGTTTTTTAATCGTGTCTTATCCAACCTCGACATTGGCGGAATCATCGCACCGTTCGATGGGGCCATTATTATCCCAAAAATTGAATTGAATTAATCAGCCTTTATTCGGTAGCTTTGGCGTGCGGTAAACGGATGAGAAACTAAAGGTTTCCACCTTTATTTAACGAATGTATGCGCATGGCGTCGCGTCGGATGTTCATAGTGTGGTTCTGGTCATAGAAAATAATACAATTTGATTCGAGTCAACACGCGTCGCGTTGCATCGGGTCGCGTCGCGTGTTAACAATGTGTTTCCACCTTAAAATAGACAATGCGTACTTAAATTGTTAGACTACCCACAAATAACAGATACTCTCAATGGACCACTTTGTATACCAACTTATAAAATAACTAGCTGTTGCCAGCGACTTCGTCTGCAAAGAATTCGTTTACCGCTATCCCGCGGGAACTACGCAATTTTCCGGGATAAAAAGTAGCCTATGTGCTATTCCAGACTTTTCTCTATCTATGTGCCGAATTTCATCCAGATCCGTTAGGCTGTTCTGGCGTGATTGAGTAACAAACAAACATCCATCCATCCATCCATCCATACTTTCGCATTTATAATATTAGTTAGATTCATATTACAAGATGTCTCTTCGTGCATGCTCGTCAGTTTAGGGTACTCCTGGGCCCCGACTTTTGAAAGCACATCACTCGAAAGTGGTATAAATCTGTTTATATCTTCAAAACTACGGCTCTAATCAAATTTTTGACTAGTCTACATGATTAATGAGAGCCGTAAGTATCTTCTAAGCTACTCGTGTTTCAAATTCAGCACAATTTTTCACCACTTTCGAGTGATGTGCTTTCAAAAATCGGGCCCCTGATCTGAAGTTGTAAATACGACCAAAATTTGGTCAAAATTCTTATTCACTAATCCAAAATTTAATTTGAGCTAGTACTAATATTATCGCAGCAAAAGGCTCTTATTTTTGTCATTTTTGACAAATCAGTTTCTTTTTACAAAATGACGTAGCCCGATGGGGGTTGAAAATGAAAATAATTATCACATTCCAGCCATTTTAAGGCCTACACCTCGCAGATCCACTATTATTAGGGGCAGATAGTCCTTACCATGTACCTAACAAATATAATTAATTGAGTACTTCTTGCAAGTAAGCATCCGTTCAGTTTACATCATTTTTTTTCTAACATCTCATACCTTTGTTTTAATTACCTCGAACTACCTCCTGATTGTGGAAATCCTGACGCCCGGCGGACGTTCGCGTTGTGATTAATGATTAGAAATCAAGGATAAAACAGAGGTGTGAAGATATATAATTGGTGTAACAATTTATGATTTATTGGCATTATTTGATTGTTTTATTGACATCTAGCGACACCCCCCGAAATTGCAAAGGATATTAAACCATACGTATAAAACTTACACTCGAATCAAGGTGGAAACACATTATTAACACGCGACGCGACCCGATGCAACGAATGTATGCGCATGGCGTCGCGTCGGATGTTCATAGTGTGGTTCTGGTCATAGAAAATAATACAATTTGATTCGACTCAACACGCGTCGCGTTGTATCGGGTCGCGTCGCGTGTTAATAATGTGTTTCCACCTTCATTCTATCTCTTGATGAGAACCGCATTAAAATCCGTTAAACGTAACGTTTCAAAGATCTAAGCGTCTAACCTTAGTCACTGTAGAACCCTATCGCAATAAGGTGACCATGTCACTCGAATTTGAGAGATATCGGCCTGTGAATTGCGACAGGGTTCTACGATGGTACGTGAATACATTTCCCTCAACATACATACAGTACAGACGACGGCGTGGAGCGACTTTATTTATAACCGACTTTTAAAAAAAAGAGGAGGTTCTCAATTCGGTTGTTTTTTTTATACCATGTCCGCGTACCTACTTTCGTCGGTGATTCAGGTTTTAGCTGTCATTTTTAGTATGGATCTGACAGCGAACGAACCTAAACTGAATCGCATTAAGATGTCGTGATTATGCCCCTGTTCTATTTTCTGGGGTAAGAAGCCAATTTTGTTCTTCAATGTCAATTTTCTTGCTGTATTTTCTTCACAAGTTTTCGAATTTTCGCGTCTATACAAAAGAGTTCAACGCGTTATCATCTCTTTTTCTGTAAAAGTTTTTTAAGAATTTTCGACTTTCATGTGACACTTTTGTTTTTTATTCATAAGTGTCATCAATATTTCTTACCTACTTCATTTCTATAATGATGAGCAAAAATAACGAGTAACTTTGCATACAAAAGTGTTTTAAAAGTTCTGAAACTGCTCGGTTCAAAATTTTTTTTTTTAATTCTTGCTCTCCAGTATGCAGGTGGTATTATTATTTTCACATAGCAACCGCATAGCGTAGCAAGTTGACCGCATGCGTGACATGTTTTAGTAATTTTTCTGAGTTGCATGTTTGTTTGCGGCCGTGACATAAATCTTAACGAATGAATGTGGAATTTTATTTCACTGCGAAGATATAATTTAGAGAATATTTAATAAATTCAAGCTAAATTTTACTTGCGTTTAAATCGTGACTAAGTTTGAGATAAGATTTTCTCTAGGTAAAACAAAAACATTAAAGACATTGTGTATATTATAAAATAAAATTTAACACAGTTTATATGGGTCCAACAATAATTACATATTCTATCGAATAAAGCAAAGTCTTCTGATGGAAACGGACATACCTACATATACAAAAAACCCCTTCGAGGCAACCTTCATCTACATTTCAAATTTCATCTATAACAAATTTCAAGTCCATTCAACAACTGGAAGACCTAAACAAACATACATACAGACATTCCAAGTTTCAAGCTTTTAGAAAACTTCCGAATTTATCACCACCTCTTTTGAAAGTTGGTTAAAATGCCTCATATCTTAAATTTCCAGGTCTCAGGACTGTCTCTCGCAACGTTAACACTACACTTTGATGACACACAACAAACGACTGTAGTCTGTAAAGTCCCTTGCAAAACCTCTGTGGAATGGATAGTAATCAACAGAATCAATTAACAACCGTCGAAGAATAGAATTGTATTACGAGAACGTGTAAGAAGGCCGCCACACCGGTAGTGATTTTACTTTTAACCCGACGACTACCGAAAGGTTTTCTGTTAATCATCCTGTACAACTGTGCTCTGGCAAAGGCCACTTTTACCCTCCACAACCTTTGACCTCATACCTTTACGGGGAAGAGAAAGCCTCTGGGCCCCGATTTTTGAAAGCACATCACTCGAAAGTACCACTCGAAAGTGGTATAAATCTGTTTATATCTTCAAAACTACGGCTCTAATCAAATTTTTGACTAGTCCACAATGTGAAGAAGTGAGTCCTAGTGAAGAGTGGCGCTGCTCAAGGTCATTTGCTGTTGACAGCGCCCTAAGGCTTTGTCCACCCTGTAAGCTATAAAAAACGTTTCTTGAGTCAAAACCTACAGCATTCCACTCAATCCCTCGAATACACAGTCATAATGCTTACGTCTCTAATTAAGTGCAAATAACTCCGCCTATGTGCATTGTATCTCAGCTTCTCAGCGTTTTTCAATTGCATATATTTTATGTATATTGCACAATAAAGCGTTTACATACATACATACATAAATACATACATAAGTGGTATAAAACCTGAATTATATGAAACAACCCAGTTGCTGTGAACAAGTTGCCCTGTTGCTGTAATCGAGTGCTCTCTCAACGAAAGTAAAGATTGTGTAATCGAATAGCGACGCTTTCTAAATTAACTCTGAAAACGTCGCCTTTGATTACTTGATTTTTAGAATTTCCTACCTTAAACTTAGTATTAGTTCAGCCATTTTGAACTGAATTTATCTAAGTACCTGAGGCCTTACCATGACGACTTAATGCGATTCAGTTTAGGTTCGCTCGCTGTCAGATTCATACTAAAAGTGACAGCTAAAACTTGAACTGCCTCTTTGTAAGGCCTCAGTTTTTACAATGGCATTGTATCATTTGTATCCATACAAAAAATGATCAGAAAAACATTGCATGAACATTGAATTTTCCAGCTCATTGCTTGTTGAGTAGATTCAATAATATCTTTCATATTATCAGTTTTTTTCTGTGAACTCTTGTATTTGCCAATGTTTATTCTTGTAATACGCGACCCCTATACATACAATTCTAGGGACACCCTATAGGTTACCTGTATGCACCCTTTAGGCTAGGTCTTGTAGTATATAACCTTGAAACATGTGTTTTTCTCTTTCTCGCGCGACCTTCTCAGTAAGACGTCACAACCACCTAAATACCTACAGTATATTATTATGCAGAAATTGCAAGTAACATTTTTTTTACCATTTCAAAAAGACTGTTCATGGTCAAGTTTTTTAAAGAACTGTCAAAAGAGTTCTTCTTTAGCCGCATTGAAAGAAAAGACGAGCGCTTCTTTCATCTGTTTTGTTGCGTAAGCGCACATCACGGTTCGTTCGTCTTGCACAGTGGATACAATACAGTAGATCTGTTGATTATTTATTATTGCTCTTGTCTGAGGTTACAATACATTTGCTCACACTGTTCATTGCTATTCCGCGGGAGCTTTAACTTTATCACGGATAAAAGTAGTCTATTTTAGTTCTCAATTTCGGAAGTCTCTCTTCTCTAAATTCCACTACCTGCATCTTCCAAGAGATAAGAGTGCCATCTTTGCCCTCTGGGCTGGCAACGCATCCACAATCCTTTGGTTCTGCGCTCCATGGGCGATGGTGATCACTTGCGATCACGACCCACTGGCTCGTTTACCAGCTAGGTACTTTCTAATAAATACTTAAGCCACAGCAAGCAGTTCGCAATGCTTTTTTATCTGGAAATTGATCCCCAAAAAGTAAACACAGTTTACTTACTCTGCGCGTCCTTTCACTACCTGGGGCCGTACCATGACGTCTTAATGCGATTCAGTTTAGGTTCGCTCGCTGTCAGATTCGTACTAAAAGTGACAGCTAAAGCTTGAACTGAGTCGGAATTACGACGTCATGGTAAGGCACCTGTATTAATTTATGAATGAACGAACATGGTATTAAAATTGTTGTTCCGATCCCTTCTGTAGTCTATGTGTGTTGTGTCAAATAGTTGTGATGACGTTCACCCCAGGTACTATCTGCCGCATTGTGCGGTACAACGCTTTTCACACGTCGTCTAATACGTTACTAACACCGCTATTGTACTATAATGGTGGAGTAACATGCGATAACTTCATTATAATTGTATCTTTACTTAGATTGTTAGTAATCAGATAGTTTTAATTATCTGTACAAAGTCTCAAGTCGTAATTAACTAGTAAAAAGCATAACGGATCAAAATACATTTAGTTGCTTTACTGTCTTTTCTGTGACTGTCAACTTTGCTGAAATTGTTCTGAAATATACACAAGTCAATCTTGCTTAATGTAGATTAAATCGGTTAGAAAACGTTTATCTGTTTAACAGTACATACCACCGAAAATTGCCTTTTATCAAATGTATTGTTGCCTATTGTATCTTTCTTTATCCATTATTCTTAACTATATGCTTGCTGTATGCTTAATTTTTTTTTTAATTTAATTCCCTTGTTGTTCATTGAAACGGACCTCCGCAAAGCAACGCCTGATTCAATAAATTATATACTCTGACTTTTATGTAAACCCTCGTGAGTCTACAATCTCGCGGTCGTTGGATAAACATATTTTCTATTATTCAGCAACCCACTCGATAATGAGGTTGAGAAATGGCGGAAGGCGAAACCCGTTGGCTTACGCAATGTCGAATTCACGCGTCTATGTTCTGAGACGACAATGAGGCGCGGTTCTGTTTGAGGGACCGGTATTAAAGATAAAAACAAATTATCATCATCGTAGCCTGTTATCCTGAGCTTACAGAATATCTCTGAGCTCAGTGTGCCTGTTGGCAAAGGCCTCCTCTAACATTTTTCATTAGTTCCTTCCATTCGAACAATTTTTTTTATAAGCCTTTTTATTCCGAACTCGCTACAATTTCAGTAGGTACATGTTGTTGTTGTTATTGTCGTTTTTTTTTTATTTATTAAATTGTCGCGTAATTCGGCGTGCCTCATGGCATAGGCCTCCTCCGTGTATTGGAAAAAAAAAAAAAAAAAAAATGGCATTTCGAACAATACAGGAGTACAAATGTTAAGATAAACAGGCACATGCAAGGATAATTTGAAAGCTATATAGGTGAAAAACTTAAGTAAATGACTTGTTGTATGTAGTAGTGTGCAGAACTGATATGGGACAGTAATTTGGAACGTCAATTTGTCTATTCGCCATTACTCACACATGCATGGTCGTTTATTTAAGTTTTTCACATATACCTTCGACAAGAGAGGATGAGAACGAAGCAATATTTTCGTTCCACTGATTGATCCTTGGTGCTCTGGTTCTTGGTGTTCTGGGTACGGTCGACCAAAGAAGTGGTCTACCACTTTTTTGGTCGAAAAATGTTGCTAAAGTCGAACTTCCAAGTTGACAGCCACGTCTTAT
Source organism: Pandemis heparana (assembly GCA_963854515.1). NCBI lineage: Eukaryota > Metazoa > Arthropoda > Insecta > Lepidoptera > Tortricidae > Pandemis > Pandemis heparana. The sequence continues at coordinate 30,086,734 of OY978006.1, forward strand.
CGACATTATTATATTGTGACGTGCAAAGGATTTTTATCCTTAGGGTGGTAGACCACATATTTGGCTGATGGTACCTAATTAAAGTAACCTAATGCAACTCACTCCTAGAGTACCTACTCTGTAAGTTACACTTCTTCAAATAAAATGAGACGCGTTCTTCTTTTGTTTCATTGGTTATAAGCTGTGCCCATGACTGCTACAAATATGCTACCGTGCCTAAATGTACCAGCCACGTCGGCGGCGAAAATGTCAGCCTCCAACAACCAGCCGAAAGGTCAAATAAACCTGAACATTTGTTATTTATATTACTCTAATTTATGGTGACCTCAATGATTTTTTTAAAGTAGAGAAAACCAGCTCATTTGTGTTTCAAAAAGGCCAATTTTCTGACGATACGATTATTATTTTAAGCTCACATACGTTCTACTCACAGACGTGTTGTAAATCTTTATCTATGTTTAGGTCAGTTTTAAATTTTATTGACAAGTACGTTAATTAAATAAATGCAGATGCCACAGACGGTGATTGTAGGTATTGGGTTTAATTAAACACTGTATTAATTGTAAATTTGAATTCGAAATTCACCAATGTACGGAAAATTCACCATTTTTATAAAACCTTGAAAATAGGCTATCAGTCTTGGTAAAAAAAAAGCAAACCCAAGTGAGGTGTTCAGTCTGAATTATTACAGAATAGTTCTGAAACAACTTGTATAAATAATATATAACATAGCCGTGTCTGACCTAAGTATTATTAGTACTGTTCTACTTCACATAAAAAATAATGACACGTATGTAATCTAAGACAATAATTAAGTACTCGGACGCGGTCGTGGTATACACGCCAAGGTTGTCCACTCGTTACTTTCGCTCGCCGGCTCGCTGCGAGCCAATAAAATGGCGCATTACAATAACATGGGGCACGATGAAAAACTGGCCAAGTGCAAGTCCGAGGGCTCCGTAAAACTTTGGCAAGTGAATATAAAATCCAGTGTTAGCTGAGCCCTTAGTCTCAAGCAAAATGTAGGCAGTGTGAGTTCAGTTTATATTGGTTATTACATAGATAAAAAAAATAGATTTTTAATATTTTTTGTTGTAGCAGCAACAGAAATACGTCATATGTGAAAATCTCAACTGTCTAGCTATCACGGTTCCTGAGATACAGCCTGGTGACAAACAAACGGACAGTGAAGTCTTAGTAATAGGGTTCCGTTTTTGCCCTTTGGGTACGGAACCCTAAAAACAAGACAGTGTGCGAAACCACAAGTGCCGCACTTGTATATACAGAATTACTTCCAATCAGAACAACCTTGCATTTCAGGACATATTGAATGTAAAACAGTTACTTACTTGCATTTGGGACACTGCTTTTTGTACGGTTATCGCTGGCTAGACAATCTACAAATAAAATAATTGTAAAGTCATCTGACATTCAAGTTGCTGATAAAATAAATTATTACAATTTCGTAAGCGTGGGAAAGTAGTAGTCTTGAACTGACAGCACGAGTGCTATTTACTTCTTTGTAAAGTTTATCGAGCGACAAAGAGTGTGCTTGTACCTACTTTTGGAAAACAAATGTCATATTTCAAATTTAGCAAGAATTAAATGGTGCTATATGAACTTTAATGGTCTTGACTTAATTAATAAATGATCTGTCTGACTGATTTTAAAAGGTTAGTTGTGTAATTTACATCGACTGATTTAATGAAGGTTTCTTTATTACGCTCTTTGTGAACTTTACCACGCAACAATATTTTCAGCGTAAAAAAAATTGGTAATAAAATTACGAAAATAAGTATCAAAAGTTTTTTTCAGTTTACTGTTCAATTGATTTACTTAACACCTTTTTGTTGAAATAAATTGCATACTTACATCAACAGCTCATTACTTATACTTTATGATCAGGTATTTCAGCCTGCTTTACATGGTCACTTTAACACATGCCATTTATAAATTCAATTATTAATTTTTCATTTATTTATTATTGTTAATTCTCAATCGTTTATAAAAAAAACACCGTTAACGTTTGTTAAACATAACGTCGCATAAGACTTGTGTAGTGCAGCATTTTAGCGACACTATAGTTATCACAAAAGTGACAGCTCCGTACACCAATATAGCAAGGTTGCGAAAAGTGTCCCGCGTTAAGCCGGGTATTCACCTGCGAGCTGGAACCGTAACCGCTGCACAGTAACCAAAAACCCATGTGTAATATGGCGTTCCGCTCGCACAGGCTCGCGAGCCCCGTCCACACTAGAGTTTATGGTTACTGTGACGTGCACCCAGCGTTAATTACAGCCAACGCGGTAAACGTAATTAAAGCGAAAACATTTTCTTTCAATCATAACTCATCCTGACACACGAAAGCACGTGACAGTTTTAATAAAAAAATAACATCAATCCGAACGTTCATGAATTTTACGTGACTAAAAATAAATGTGTTGTAAAAACTTGTTTCTAATACCTGTCATTGAAGCGTCGTTTCAATTGTGTTCTAATATTTTATGTTACCTAACCTAAGTACCTTTAAATTAGGTACCATTAACTGTTACAAAAAGATACCTAACCTGCTTCCTTGAAAGCGCAGTCACGACCATATGTTGTCGAGAGGTTCGACCGCTTTAGCTTTCGTGTAGCACATAATCCTATCCAACAACATAGCAGAGTAACCATAAAGATAATATCACAATACCTATGAGAAAGTAATTAAAGGCACTCAGTCAGTCCATGACTTTTATAGCTTCTCTTCTAAACGATATTCATTGCCAGACTAATGAGCGTTTTTGACCTTTTTTCTTGTATGAAGATCGATAGGATAAACGATTCTGAGTAAGAATAACCTAAAATATTTACATCCAGGAAAAAATATTCATGGTATTTTTTTGAATAACGCTCTGTTACGTTACCTATTTTTAATTCTGTAAACCTAACTGGCCGCTAAGAACCGACAGGATTCGAAAAGTAAGTTAAGAACAAAATGAGAGTATGAGGTTCGTGAAGGGTTCGTGAGGTTTTTTTTTAAACAGGGTACCCTTCATTACAAGTGGCCAGTAACTTTGGGATTTTTTCGAACATACAGTTTAAATTTCCTATATTTAATAGCCACTGTTTTGTTTAACCTAGTTGTCAACGTGACACAAGCAACTACCGCAGCCACTTAAACCCCAATTGTTTCACGTCTGAACTAAAAAGCCTTCGACCTTAATATCGAGTGTGAATAAATCTTAATTACTGGCCGTGTTTAATGAAGCAATCGGGGTTATTAGCCTCTTTCGACCTGATGTCGACGGTTAGCCAACGTCACGCTTCACGCAAACGATTACACACGGCCCCTGTGCTATTATATCGAAAGCAACCTCGGTCCTAATGCGTAATAACCCCCTGAAAACGGTTTCGAATTCGTTTCGAGTTCGACTTGTAACTGACAAGGTTTGTTGCGTAATAATGAATACGGTCTGAAACATACTCGACTGGATATGATATATAATATGACTATGATAACATTAATACTTATACCTATCCCTTTTGGCTGCAAAAAAATCCTAAATCCTGATTATTGCTACTCTAGGGGCCTGTTTCACCACTTTCTGTTAAGTTCGAGTTGTCTTAAGTGTCAGTTATCTATGATGATGTCTCTGTCTGTTTCGTAGTAATAAATAGAGACTGAGAGAGGTGTCATGCACTAAGTCTTTGACCTGATATTTGCAAGGTCTGTCTATCGAGTAGGATCAACCTCTTCCCTTCCACCTAGCGTTACCACCAGACGCTCAATGAAGCCCTTCTTTCAAGATGTGGACGAAGAATCTGAGTACTCGTATAGCGTAGTTGACGAAAGTCGTTTAATCTAACACCTAACTCTACCACCTACCTAACCTACCAACCTACCTACCTACCTAGAGCCTACCTCCCTACCTACCCTAACCTATGTCACCAACGAGTACCAAACTAATATTCTTCTTTTTTTTTCAGTCAACGCTGGTATCTTGCTCGAGCATGCGCCTGAGTGCCCAGAACACTACGGGGTCCAGGTAAAAAAAATTAAATTTATAATAGCTAGTTTTAAATCTCGAGAAACCTGCATATATCTGCGAAGCAATTCAATGATGTGTGTGAAGATCCCAATCCGCACTGGGCCCGCGTGGGTACTATAGCCCAAGCCCTCTCATTCGGAGAAGCCTGTGCCCAGCAGTGGGACGTATATAGCCTGGAGATTGGATGATCTAAATACTTTTTATTTTTATAATACTGAGTGAATTTTGCGAAAATTCTCACACATAGGTACAAATTTTTGTGGGTATCTGGCAAGTTCCATTCACTTTTAGAAGTACCTAGCGTATTTACGAGTATAATTATAGGTAAATACTTTGCATATGCGAAAAATGAAACGGCATTCAAAAGCGATATTAGCCTGCAGGCGATTGTTATAGTGATATGAATTTTAATTTAATAATTGCTATGCGAATTGTATTAATACATCTTTGACTAAAGTCTTTAGCGAATATTATGTACCATTTCTGCGATACCAATTCTAGACACAAAATTTAACAGTATTCAAATATTTATTAATAATTATTAAATTTTGAGGCATTTAAAAAGCTCTCAAAGAGACTGCTGGGGCCTTACCATGCCATGACGTCTTAATTCGATTCAGTCTAGATTCGCTCGTCGTCCGATTCATATAAAAGTGACAGCTAAAACTTGAATTGAGTCGGAATTAGGACGTCATGGTAAGGACCCTGCGCACGCTGTGCTACAAGCTATAATGTCACCCACGGTGGGTCCATTGATCATTTCGTGCGTAGCGTGTGCGCGCACTGCTGTGGAAACGACCGCCTACATCTTAATACGTAGCGAATACGTACCCATGTGCGTAACGTGGCCGTACGCTGCAGTGGGGCGTCGCCTGTAAGAAAACAGACGCACTTAGTATCGTGTAAAGTAAGCCATGCGAGTTAAACCAGTTTATACGTAAAACTGACTGGATGTTCGTTTTTTTTCAGGCTTACGCCCACCCTGAGCTGTGTGACCAGTTCTTCCTCTGCACCAACGGCACCCTGACAGTAGAAACCTGCGAGAATGGTCTCCTCTTTGACGGCAAAGGCGCCGTCCACAACCACTGCAACTATAACTGGGCCGTCGAATGCGGGCTACGGAAAGCGGACTGTGAGTGACTCTTTGAATTGGAAACTTCTTTAGAGGCGTTGGGCACTTTTTGAGATGGATAAAAATGTTAAACTCGCGTCAGGCGTAAGACGGAGGGAGAGTTTTAGTACCAGGATATCAGGATCCTGTAAGAGCTTATTTTGAAATACGAATGAAGATAGTCGCGTTTAATATTTGAAGTGTACGTTAATTTCGTCGCCTTAACGTATGTGCATTTGGCCTAGTGGTATAAGGTGTGGAATAACAGTGCGTTCTCTCAAGTGACCGCAGTTCTAATCTAATCTCGTATAGAAACAGTTTTTTTATCTTTTTGCGCGAGTGTGCGTGTGTGTAGTTTTCACTTCTGCCGGCACTCCCGGAGTGCTACACAGTGTTTTTTTAGCAATCACTGAATGAAGCCAATATTTTTAGCTTTTGGCACGATATTTCTAGCCTATGTTAGCCTTGTTAGAGTCACGTAAGTTGCTAGGCAACCGCGTTTTGTCCTCTTCTTATTGCTCGTTCCCTGGTATTACTGTACTTCGTCCACTTCACGATGGCGATTGAGCTTTATCTGTGGTAAACACGAATCCGCATACACGAAATCACCAAGAAAATTGTGTTGGCAAAAAATGATTCTTAGGTCAAAATCGTGCTTATAACTATAATTGAACTAACCTGAGGGATAGACGTAATGAATACTTAAACATGTATGCATGTGTGAACTAACTTAAACAATTTATTTTCAGTGACGCCGCTCTCCACCCCTGGCTGCGAGTACCAATTCGGGATCTACCCAGACAGCGAAGAATGCTCCACCAGCTACGTGAAATGCGAGTACGGTATCCCGAATCAGGAGCCCTGTACACCGGGCCTGGTGTACGACCACCGCACCCACTCCTGCAACTGGCCGGATCTTCTGCAGCCTTTCTGCAATCCTGAAGGTACGTATCAGTTTTACCCGGTACACACCGGGCTATGAAATTCGATTTTCGATGTTCCATTCGTGCCATTCCACTCACTAGTACAGTCATTAATTTGAGAGTGAAATGGACATTGGACAGTATGATATGAACATTGAAAATCGAATTTTGGAGTAGCCCCCGGTATGCGCATGATTGAGACTGTAACGTTACGCGTTCAGGGGCCTTATCATGACATTCATGACGTCTTAATGCGATTTAGTATAGGTTCGCTCGCTGTCAGATTCATACTAAAAGTGACTGCTAAAACTTGTACTGAGTCGGAATTAGGACGTCATGGTAAGGCCTCTGATGTGTCAAAAACTCAGCTAAAGAATTGGAATTGAATTGCATGAAGACGTCGTGGTAAGGCCTCAGGACACTTTTTTCTGGGGCATGTGGCCCGATTTTTAAAGGCACATCACTCGAAAGTGCTTTCGAAAGTGGTATAAAGTGTACACCTACTGCTGCAAACTACAGCTCAAATTTATTTTTTGACTACACAAGTATCTGCACAAGACTAATTAGAGCTGTAAGTTTCGTCTACTTGTTTTTTTATAAATTCACCTCTTTCGATTGGTATTTATGTGTGAAATGGCATGACTGTTTTATTATAAGAACTACCTATTAGATAACAGACAAAAAGTAATAAACAGTGCATTTGTTTTACTTTACGCCCATGTGACGGTAGGGAAACGACCAAGCCAAATATTTTGACTAAGTATGTAGAGTTTGTGAAGTTAGGGTAAGTAGAGTTATTGCGAGTAGAATTAGAAACTTAGCTCTACATAAGATCTGATAACTTTTTGGCAGTGCGAGTCACATGGTCTCGTCTTAACAACATTTTACATTTACTTACTAGGCAATACTTAGTTTTGAACGTGACATGAACACAAGCGTTTCAAGTTTATTCCTGGGGCCTTACCATGACGTCTTAGTGCGATTCAGTTTAGGTTCGCTCGCTATCCATCGCCATACTAAAAGTGCCAGCTAAAACTTGAACAGAGTCGGAATTAAGACGTCATGGTAAGGCCCCAGAATTTAGTTAGTTTAAATTTAATTTATGATTCTTACCAACAGCGGTCGTTGGCTTCAAATGCCCAGCGAAGGTGCCAGCGGGCACGCAGTCGGCCAAGTTCTGGCCTTTCCCCCGCTTCCCGGTCCCTGGCGACTGTCACCACCTCATCACCTGCGTCGAGGGCCAACCCAGGCTCATCGCCTGCGGGGAAGGCAAGGTCTTCGACGACCAGAACCTCACCTGCGAGGACCCGGAACTGGTGCCTCATTGCGCACACGCGTGATTCAACATTCAACAATGACATGTATCGCAAGACGAAAACCGACTGATATTAACTTTACTAAGTGTAACCGACCTAAAAGCCGTCGAAAATTGTGTTCCTACTTTGGTATTAAAACTGAGATGTAGGAATTATAAATAGATGAAATGTAATCAACGACCTCTTTGCAACTGTAACGTCACGTAGATTGCAAGCCTAATTTGGAGCTTTTAGTAGCTAAATCTGATGGGTAATTAATTACCCAATTGGGTAGTAAGGAGTGACGTCACCAAGGCTTCATCCAACTAACATCATTTATCTATGGGTATTAGCATTACCTATGAATCAATGGGTTCAACGTACACGGGCTTCTATAGAAATCTTCATGAATCCTTGTGACCTTTGTATTCTGCGTAAAGTTTCATTTGTTTCGTGACTTTCGGCACTTATACGTCGGATTCAGTCTGACACTGTTACGCTACGTACGAGCAGGAAAATGCGTGAAAATCAATTAACCATTACCCAAAATCGAATTTCGCAGTGCAGTGTAATATTTATTTTATTTGTTTATACATATTTATTAGCTTCAAAGTTTGCTTTCGTCTAGCGATACGTTAATTCCTATCTAATAATTTAAAAACAACAACCACAATTTCGAAGCTATCTGCGGTAATTTTAAACAGTATCTTTTTTAAAGTCTGTTTAAAATTACGCATAAAAACTGTATTTTTTCCGAAACCTATTTATTTCCAGATTAACACAAAATAAGCTAACGTTTAACCTGAAATTTATAATACCGTTTGTTTCTGAATAACTAAGTTACCCGTAGTAACCAAGTTGCCAAATACAGATAATTCGTGATATTAGTTACCGTAGATAATTATAAATATGTATGTATAAATATGACAAAGTTTATATGTATGTTCATGTATACTTCTATGTAAATAGAACAGCAAAAGATGGATATGTAAATAGGAAAATAAAATATTTTTAAAATACTCCCGTGTTACCTTATTTCACCAAGTAAGTATGAGAAAGTGGTCACCGTTCGTACACTTTTTAGATTTCATTTTTTATTTTTTATTTAATTGTCAAATTTAGCTAGTTTACGTACCTAAGTATAAACTGTAACAAATATATTGTAGTTTGTTACAAAAAAGTCTGAAACTATTATCTCAAAATGTTAAAAGGTTATAGCCATTTTTCATCGATAAGGTATGTGTACGAATAGTGACCACTTTCCCCTACCTCTTGCCAGTAACCAAAGACAATTAAATAAATCCCACTGATATAGTACAAAATACACGTCATCTTGCTCCACCATTCCAGGTAATCCTACTAATATTATATTATGCGAAAGTTTGTGACGATGTGAGTGAGTGAGTGTGTACGTTTGTTCCTTCTTCACGCTGATACGACTGGGCGGATTTGGATAAAATTTGGAACGGAGATAGCTGGTATTCTCGATTGAAGTATAGACTACGTTTTATCCCGGAAAATTGAATAGTTCCAGCGGGATAGCGGTAAACATGTCAATTGCCAATTCTACGCGGACGAAGTCGCGGGCTGAAACTTTACATAGTATAACACTAAGATAGAGTTTCGTGGATTTCGAACTAAGTGATTAATCGAAGCACACCTGAAGCACACCCTTTCTGTGTAGTCATAAAAGTATGGCGTCAGCGTATTTTTTGGTTTAGTGTTTAGGACTCTAAGAGCCACTTGCATGGACCAGGGTTAACGACTTAACCCCGTGTTAGATGCTAATCCGGGGCTAAGTAGTGTCAAAATGTAGGAACTGTCCAACCTCACCCCGACTTAGCGATTTAATTTTTTAACTGGACTGTGCAAGTGGGCCTAAATTGACTATAATCCAACATGTCGACGCTATGTCAACCTAAGTAGGATATTTTGCATTCAACAGTGCGTTTTTATTCAATTAGGTCCATGTTCTTCACTATCACTACATACTATAAAACAAAGTCGCTTTCTCTGTCCCTATGTCCCTATGTCCTTATGTATGCTTAAATCTTTAAAACTACGCAACGGATTTTGATGCGGTTTTTTTTTAATAGATAGAGTGAATCAAGAGAAATGTTTATATATGTATAATATATGCATAATATACCGTGCGAAGCCGGGGCGGGTCCCTAGTATAAAATAAAGTCGCTTTCCTATGTCTGTCTGTCCATATGTAAGCTTAGATCTTTAAAACTACGCAACAGATTTTGATGCGGTTTTTTTAATAGATAGAGTGATTCAAGAGGAAGGTTTATATGTATAATTCTACGCAGATGAAGTCGCCGGCAGAAGCTAGTTAATTGTAATACCTATTGCCGTTTTACTAGTTTTATGAATTCACAATCACGGGCCGATGGGTAGCGCTTTTGACGTTCGTTCGACTACGAGAGTCATTAGACTAGAGAGGAAAACTTCAGGGTCCCGATTTGTAAAAGCACTCGAAAGTAGTATATAGCTACAAAACTGTAGCTCAAATTATTTTTTCATCACACTTGCATGTAAACAGTATCAAAATATACAGGTTAACTTGGCCGTAATGCCCTTTATAAAATCTTTGAGCTTTTTTTTTGTCATAAAACCCTAGGTCGGTAAGTAATGCCCGCGCCCGCGACGGCCGATTATGAATTAATGGAAACCCTCAGTCTTCGGGTTTGGGTTTCTACTAGAGCCTCGATTGTAATTCCATACTTACCGCCCTTAATACACAATATACTATTTCGTCTAGTACAATATTTTAAGCGGAACGCATGATTCTAACTAAACCATTTCAGATACGTTTTTAAGCATCTGAGGGGACAGTAGATAAAATTAACGAAATTTCGTCTAGTTGACTAGATTAAATTAGAACTGTAACTTTCATCTCTTCTACTCGTATTTCAAATTCATCGCAATTTCTCACCAAGTGACATTTTCACAATAATGCTTTTCAAAAATCGGGCCCTTACTGGGTTGTAGGTTTGTGCAATAAAACAAATGAGCTACTTAAACTAAACACATTTAATTAAGCGGCTCCTCTTCAACGGCTTTGCCTTTATGAGGGCGCTGCGGCTTGCGACGGCTCGGCTGCGATCCTGACGTCTTCGGCTTCTGCGTGGGTGGGTTCTCCAGGGCATCCAGCTCTGCGTCAGTCAGTTGACCCTTGTACCAGTCCGCGCTGAGGAAGTAAGAGAAACGTAAACAACGTAAGCTTCCAGCAGAGACAGAGTTAGGTGATGACACCAGTGGACACTTTAAGCTGACCAGCAACAGTAATGGATAATTCATTCACAAGACAATGTGGTTATAAATTACTCCCCTTGTTTCTTATAAATATGTAAGAGTTATTGTGCATCATTGGGTCGTTCTCCGTTACTGGTACCGCCTCCCTTGTATGTCTTGTACTTTAACGCCATCGCTGGCTGAATCGTGTAGGCTAGGGCGCTTAGCGGGGGGCCAGGTTAGGCAGCGTATACAGATTATGGTCGAAACTGAATCTCGCTAAAGGTTGTCTTGGTTTATTTCCCGTAGAAAATACATGTAATGTAATGCTCGTTAACTTACCACTCTGGCACCTTCCTTGCCCACTCGCACTTCTTGCTGACATCGTCGAAGGCCTGTCCGAGCCTACAGCCGGAGCGGCGGGGTGTGGCGCCGTTGATGCAAACGTAGAAGAACTGGCAGTCGTCAGGGTCCGCGTACCGAGGGTGCGTGAGGCCGAAGGTTTCGTTCACAGCTGGGCACTCGAACTTGAAGACATCTGTAACATATGATAAAGTTAGACCGTGCTAGATGATGTCATTGTTTGGAAAAGGAGCTCTAAGGAGTGTGTAGAAGAAGTGAATAGAAGCGAAACTAAAGAAAGCTCTCTGGCATCACAAGTTCAAAGCATAGTAACAATAGTTTACTTAAGGTTATGTTTGCTTTCTAAAAAAACTGGCACTCTTTGTGAGAAATGTTACGTTTTGCCCAAGTGCAAGTAGGTTACAGGGATACGATTCTCAAAGTTCGTATCATACCGTCCCTTTCACTCTCGAATTAATGAATATTAGTGTGAGCGGAACTGCACGAAACCAACTGTGATAATCGAATTTTGGAATACAAGGCCAGGCTTATGTCCATGTCGCGTGTCACTCTCATCAATCTCATCATGCATTATTAATAACTTTAACTTCCAAGCACCTTTCAAATGGGACCAAATTGGTCATGACACGAAAGTTCCAGTACGAGACAGATCAGAAAAAAGCCGGTTAAAAAGGCAATACAAGTAAAAGTAAAGGAAATTACCAGAAGCTCCGCATCCCTTCTTCTTAGCCTCATCGGGCCAGGTGCAGATACCAGTCCTCTCGTTGTATACTAAGCCGTCTGGACACGTAATCATGTTGAATTTGCCGTCGACGCAGTAGTAGAAGATGCCGCACTCTTTCGGATCCTCGTGGGAGAAGTAACCGTTCATACGGGGGCAATGCAGCGTTGGTTTAGGCTCCTCTGTTGAGAAAGGTAAACTTTAAAATGTCATGCAACCTTTATTTCTCTGAATTTATTACTGGCCGAAAAATAAACACGATGTGATGCGGCACGAACAACAAAAGAATATCAGTGCTGTCTGCTGTCACATTGTTCTCTGCTCTGCCCGTGAGTGTTTTCTTAATTTAAATTCCAAATTAGTTTTACTCATCAAAAGAAAAAGGACATGTTAGAAAATAATAAAAAAATGTCTATGATAGTTTTTGGATACTTCAAACAAAGCAGTCTTTGTCAATAAATAACAAAACTTAATCACGTCTTTTATTATTTTAAGTCCGCCTTGCATAAATATTGCAATGATACATACTACGTTTTATCAGGATTGTATCTACATATCCTTTGCTTAAAATGCGCTCGTAGGTAATCCTTTAAAAATGTCTCTTTGCAAATAAAAGCTAGTCATTAACATACGTCTACAATGGCCGCGGCCCAAGGTCCGGCTCCCCTTGAGATTGGAAAGTTGTTTGCGTCGCCAACTGCAACGGTATGGCTTATTCCGTATTCTGGTGCATCATACACGTGGCGTTATGATAAACATTAGCGACATGCTATCGATAATATCTATTAACGTGAGATTGAGAATCAGATCACAAAGTTTCCAGAATAGCACTCTTAATATTCATTGCCGTTAGGTAACGTTTTTTAGACGGCCGGATAGCCTAGTGGTTGGTGACCCTGACTATAAAACCAGAAGTCCCAGTTATAAGTAAAGTAACTATTTTAATTTCACCCTCTTTTGCCGGCAAGGTAAATGTTTTTAGTTCATTTAGATATCACTAACTGTTGCCTACGACTACTCCGTCTGCGTAGAATTTGCTTACCGCTATCCCCCGCGAATTATGCTATTTTTCGGGATAAAAACTATCCTATGTTCTTCCCCGGCACTGAAACTATCTTTATACTGAATTCCAGCTAAATCGGTTCGGTGGTTTAAGCGTGAAAAGATAACAGGCAGACAGACAGAGTTACTTTCGCATTCATATTAAGTAGAGATTTCGAAAATCGCCCCCTATTCATAAACGTTGACATAGACTAGATCAGTAGTTCCCAAAGTGGTCCAGGTTGACCCTCAGGGGTCCACGGAAGACTCGACGGGGGTCTACGTTGGGCGTGACCAAAAATGGGGGTCCAAAATCGCAAGCGGGGGTGCATGAAAATTGAATAAAATTTGTGAGAATTGATTGGTTCTTGTGCTGTGAGTCATTGTAGATTTCAAGAAAGTAAAGTAGGATGGAGTCACTCGCAGCACAAAAATATAATTTAATTGAAAATTTGTTTAGTCGACTTTATTTTCAAATAATTAACCCTATCAAGCAATCAATTCTAACCAATTTTTTCGAAAACTGTTAATTTATCGTTGAAACTCAGCAACAGCGCAAGTTTCCATAGGTTATAGAGCTAATCTTAATTTTTTTTTCGAGATTTAGTTTAGAAATTAGTGGTAATGTAGCTGCAGGGGGTCCACCGGATCCAGCAAAATTTTGAAAGTGGTCTATGGAACAAAAGAGTTTGGGAACCTCTGGTCTAGATGTTACATTCGACATGAGAGTTCACATTAAATTCACAAACTTACGTAGTTTAGGCCTCTGTGAGCAGTCCAGGTTGAAGGGTAGATCGCACTTCTCGTCATCAGGGTTGTAGTCATTGAACACCATGCCGTCGGGACACAGTTTCTCGATGATCTCGCCGTTTCTGTGAAGTCATGATCATGAACTTTAAACGTATTCAGAACTAAGTAGCTACCATCAGTCCACGCAGAATTGAAGTAGCGAAGCGCCTTTAACCATCTTAATCCGGCCCTGTTGCCTCCTTTCTTAGCGGATGCCTATGTCAAAATAACTATGTGCAAAATTTCAGCGCAATCCGTTCAGTGCATTGAGCTATACATTGATCGAGTAGAAGCGGGTGCCTTTTGTTTATTTTTATACGTGGATGACTGTATAAGGATAATGAAGTCACTCAATGAGTTAGGTACGAAAATATTTGCTGAGATTTTGAACTTCGGAGAATAAATCAAGTCGTATGTTGAAACGAAAAATAAAATACTTAACAGGATAATGCACTCGCCGATTGAGTTAAAAGCAATACATTGCTTGACGCATTATCATAATTAGGTACTTAAGTTAAAAAATGCATGTTTCACGATACTACGATTACGATCGCACCGCTAATTAGTATTGTGATTTACGGTGAGACTTTTCCACATTTAGTAGCCTAATGCAGAACCAATGCTGACTAAAGATGCCATCAAAAGATAAGTAGGTAGTAGAGGAAATCGAGTGGATGCATTTTACTTTGGAAAAATGTATTTCTACCAAGTTAGGGCGCATTATTCTTGACAACGGTCTTTTTATGAAATAGTCTTTTGTCAATTTAACTTTTCGGGGGCTCGATTTTTGAAAGCACGTTATTTAAAAATACCTAGGTACCTCTAGAAAGTGGTGAACAGTACTAGATTAAGATTAAAAGAAAATTTCAGATCTAATTAATCTAGTCAACTGTTCGACAATTTTATTCGAGCTGTAGTTTTGCAGATACAATAAAAACCACTTTCAATTGGTACTTTCGAGTGGTGTGCCTTCAAACTTCGGGATTTGATTAATTAGACTTGATGGTCGGAAACGGTCGTACCTGCATTCATAGTATTTATCGCACTGCTCGGCATCTGCGAAGAAGCCGTCGTCGGGACACGAATTGGTGATCTCCGCGTCTCTGTCCGCCGCCTCCTGCGCCCGCGCTGGCGGGCTCGGGGGTTTCCGCTTTGAGCTCTTTGGTAGTGCGGAGGATGCTAGCACTGTGGATAAATTAATGAATGAATAAGTTAACGAGTCAGTGAAATTGATTGCAGTGTGAGGCGTATGCGTGGGCTTCGCCTACGATGTTACGGAGCTTCACGCCTTGTAATTTTATTGTGTAAATAGCTTAGAACCAGATGCTGGCAGTCATCATCATCATCGTCAGGAGTAATCAAAAATGTAATTATTATTTTTTATCTTACATTAAATGGAAAGAGGTTGAAATATACTTGTAAGAAATGCTTTCATGTTTATATTTCCGGCTGTATCGGCTATAGGGAACTTACCATGACGCCTTAATGCGACTCAATTCTGATTCAGTTTAGGTTCGCTCGCTGTCAGATCCATACTAAAAAAGACAGCTATAACTTGAACTGAGTCGGAATTAAATCGTATTAAGGTCACATTTCTCAACAGAATATAAAGAACTTTTGTCGGTTCAGTTTTTAAAAATTCCGCTTTTTTGCTATGAAATTATGAAATACAACGTCGATATGACGTGTCTGTAAACTTGGTAGTTCGACTCAATTGACACATTCATCTGACAGATCGAAGTAGGACGAAAAGACCGCTTGGCCGACCTTACTTGGTTTTTTACTTATGTCTCAACGGTCTTTATATTCTGTCATGGCAGTTGGAATGACCAAGTGGCCTGACCATCGTCGACTATTTCCTGCAAAAGCGGCTCGCATTGACGGCGGCGCACGCGCAGACTTCCTGCTGGTCAGGCCACTGACAATGTAACTGGCGGCGGCCAAGCTTTTCTATTACGCCTTTCTCTTACAGGATGTTAAGGCGACCGTTATAATATTCAAATGACATTTCATTCAGTATTTTTTTTAATTTTTGTCTTGTAACCGTCGTCTTCAAAATTTTCAGTTCAATGACCCACCTCTAAAGTTCAGGTTGACTTGAAAGTTGGTGTGTACGACGCAAGTACAGTCATCCAAAATAAACTTGAGGTATAAGGGCATACATCACGGCTTTATCCCTTACGGGCTAGACAGAGCCTAAGGTAAACGCCACGATTAGAGTAATTGTGGGCGTACAGGTGGAAAGGGCAATCAAAATAGTGATGGGTTGCTTGCCGCATCGCCTATAACTGTGAATACTGCGATTTTCACCGATGCAATCGATGGGTTTTTACCATCTGCTCGGAAAGTGAAGCAACTTGACAATTAATTAAACTAGTTCACAAAGTTTTAAGAACAAATTTTTTGCTACAATTATTTCAAATTTCGAAATCGAATCGGTGACTACAGCTATCTTATCTTAGGTTAAAGCTTGACAGTTCCATACCAATATTATAAATTATGACACTACTGAATCGAGTTTAACACCTAAGCCAGTCTTGACTTTTGCAGCAAATAGCCTTAGAATTGAAATAACTGTGAGCATTTTATTCCGGACTAGAGCCGAGGAAAATGCCCCCATCATGAATGTAGTGTGGCAAAAGTTGTGTTTTGTCGGCATTTCGTTCTGGGAGCGAGCGGTTGTGTAATAGAGAAATCAGCGCAAATATTGTTGCTTCACCCTCTTTGTTGTCAGCCTAGCATGTTCAGTTCGGCATACATTAGGCAATTGATTGATTTAGGCTAGATAGGTGCTAAGTGTGCCAAAGCAACGAGCAAATCCCGCGACGCCACCAATAACAAGGGTGCATAGGTTTTTTTTTTTTATAATATTAATAAGCGAGTAGACTGAACGGAAGCTCATCACTTGAGAATACCACGAGAAAGTGGGGAAAATGGTAAAAATAAGTATAATAGATACAATAATTCAGCTGAAATTAAATTTTAGAAGTCGACATGATTACCTAGAGCTGAAGCTCTACGTCTTAATGTGATTCAATTCTGATTCAGTTCAGGTTCGCTCGCTGTCAGATCCATAAATTTTGAACTGAGGTGGAATTGGATCCCTTTAAAACGTCATGTTAAAGCCTCTGTACCTACTTAATTTTCGTCAACTCAATATGAAATTCAGCAGAATTTTTCATTATTTTGTTTTGTAATGATATTTCAGAGTCCGAAAGAGGGGAAAAGAAAAAAGAGCATTAAGTGTACTACTTAGTTAACTTATGCATATACATCATAACAAGAAATGTATGGCCAGCTTTAATTGATTATTATCAAGACAGATGACTGACATAACAAATCGATATCTACTGTACAGGAAATTAGGACACCCAAAAATAGAACGTTTTATCAGACTTGAACAAACATTTTTCAGTGATCGCAATAATTTACGAATTAGGGTTAGGGAGTTTACACAGCCTATCATTGTGAATATGATTAAAAGTCTAAGTTATATAGGATATAGGATGACCAGTGACGAAGGTTCGAAGGTGGTGAAAAATTCTGCTCAATTTGGTATCGATTGAAAGAAAACTACAACTCTGAAACTGTTCGGATGTTTATGAGCGCGTAGACAGCTCGGATGTCTGATGGACAATGTACTTTCGAGTGATGTCTTTTCAAAGACGGTACTCTAAAAATATAGTATCGACGGTGACGGTTCGATGCGTCTTCAAGTCCGATTCGAAATCGCGCAGCGCGTTAGCATACTACGAGATAAATCACCTTTAGCCAACGCTTAACCTTCTGTGCAACAAACTTTATGAATATTACCATGTTATTACCAAAAAATAACTTGAAAACTTGCCTCACTCTTAACGGCCCGTGACAGTTATTACTTTGGCATTGATTTCGTAAATTGAATCGAAACTTTAAACGCATAGCAATAGCACCTTAATTTATTAAAACAAACTGGTTTACAAAGACGCGTATACGATTTAAAGTTGGCCTCTTATTTATATTCGCAGCCGAATGCCGTGTCCGTTCTAGGAATTGCATATCTAGAATACAAGGTCAATTTTGTTAATAATGAATGTCTTGAATAATAAAATTCAAAGGTCACACAAATGGGTCACTGCTGCATTGTGCTAAGAATTAACAAAACTCGGACCATACACAGACACTGTACATACGCTGCACAAACATACGTAGAACTTTTTTCAAATATCTAAGAATGTAATAGTAAGCAAAGCGCTCGAAAACAAAAGCAAATCAGCATAACATTTCGCTATAGCCATACTCACCAACTAGGCACCCCAGGAAGACAATCGCTATACTCGACTTGAACGCCATCTCTCGAATATTATAATACACTATTATATAATAAAAATGTCACTTATATTATGTGACTCTAAATATTGAACTGACGCCCGCACCGCACACTCGAGCGCACTGAGTATAACAGTTTTTGTATTCGAATATTACCCAGTGAGCGCCTCGGCGAAAGGCTGGCTCGTGTTTTGTCCCTGTCGCTCTTATACCCCTGGGTATGCGGCCACTCTACTCACTCAAATTAAGTCGGAACACTTAAGATCCTGTTATTGCTGGACGTGATCAGCAAGGAAATTAGGATAATGCGCTAAATTAGGCTGTCAATGGATTTGTAATGATACCGCGTTGTTTTCCATTAATTAGTTTTATATTTGGCGAACAGAAATGGGGTTGCAAATTAGAATGGTGATTATTGCTGCTGAAATTTGTGAAATTAAAGTGTGGTAGTTTTTTAGATTTCAAAACTGGTCGGTAACTCATTATGATACTGTTTCACTACTTTCAACATTTTTTCTTGGGTTCATATATCCGAGAGACACCATTGATTGGTTTACTTTAATAGAACATAAAATGAGTCAGTATCATATATATAAATATATCATCTAATTGGTAGAACGGTCCACAACATTGCCATAAATTGTCGTCATAAAAAACTGAGAAGTAATCCAAATGCACCATGTAATGTACCCATACCGGTAATTCTAATTACAGCTGACGCATAAATTACAATAAATAAAAAGACTGGCAAGTTTTTTTTTATATGAATAGGAAGGAAAACGAGCAAGTGGGTCACCTGATGGTAAGCGATCACCACTGCCCATAGACACCCGCAACCCCGGAGGGATTGCAGATGCGTTGCCAACCTAGAGGGCTAAGATGAAATGTCTCTTGTGCCTGTAATTTCCCCGGCTGTCTTACTCTCCACACCGGAACACAGCAGTGCAAGCACTGCTGCTTAGCGGCAGGATTAGCGAGTAAGATGGTGGTAGCGATCCGGACGGACCTTGCACAAGGTCCTACCACCCGTGAAGTGCGAGTTGATCTGGCATATAAAGGGTTCACCATGGCAAATGCGATCAAGAAAAACACTAAAAAGCAGCACTATCTAACTACTTGTATGAGTTCATTTTTAGGGTTCTGTACCTCAAAAAAAACCGAAGTCTATGGGATTTCTTTAATGTACACCCTCTCTATTATCTCAGGAACGCTTAAATATTACATACATACATACACATACATATCGTCACGCCTCTTTCCCACAGGGGTAGGCAGAGACTACTTTGTTCCACTTGCTACGATCCTGACATACCTCTTTCGCTTCATCCACATTCATCAATCTCTTCATACATGCTCGTCGGTTTCGGGTACTCTTGACCTGGCCTTTTTCCAAAACGTCCCTAATTTGATCATGGAACGTCCGCCTAGGCCTTCCCCTCCCAACGCACCCATTCACACTCGCCGTATAAATCTGTTTAGTTAATCTTCTTTCATCCATCCTCTCTACGTGACCAAACCAACTAAGCATACTTTTTTCTATCCTAGTCACTATATCTTCTTTCACACCAGCACGTTCCCTTATCACACTATTCCTTATTCTATCTTTCAGTGATACACCTTCCATACTTCTTAACGCTCTCATTTCTACCGCATTTATACTACTTTCATGCTTCTTTAAATATTAAGTTGACATTAATACCAAATATTTAAGTAAGTACTCTGTTTAGTGGTCCCTTGGACCCTACTCTACTCAATCAAAAGATAAAGTCAATTAAAAAGGTGTTTCCATATAAATTGCCGAGCTCCCAAAAAATATGGGGTAGGTACTTCCAGTTGTCCTAGAAATTTGAACTATTAATTGAAATAAATCTGAAAATCTCAATTTTTTATGTCTGTCTGTGTCTGTATGGAACCTAGGTATATAAAATAACCTCATACTCCTCACATTTTGTTTAAGAGCATAGCTCGGTTGACACTGTTTGTTTTTCACTTGGTTAATTTTGTACGGAGCCCTCGGTGTGCGAGTTCGACTCGCACTTGGCCGGTTTTTTTTTTGTAATTGTTAATATCTTATTTCTACTGAGATGAGTACCTAATTAAACCTACTAATCGTGATATGAAAGTTGCGTTCACATACGCTTTACATTTAGGCAACATTCTATGCGTCATTGTGTCTCAAAACAATGCGTACTGCTTAACACTGCGTAATAATTACGCAACCATTAATTTGCATTAAAAAATGTGTTAAAAAGTGGCTCGACAATAAGACAGCAGTGATTATAGTTTTATTACGCAGTTAATTATTTTTTTAATTAATTAATTACTACAGGAAATTTCATGATAGGACTGGCATTTTTGTTATTTTATTTGTAATTATAAACCGGTGGTAGTTTTGGTTTTTAATGATGTGCGTAAATACATAATTAATGATACAGGGTGTTTTATTAGTCATAAGCAGAAATTTTCAAGTCGCTGAATAGAACTGAATAGTTTTTTTTTAATAAGATAGGTAGTTTGTACAGTCAGCATTGGAAATCGACGAACAATCGGAGAGCTCTAAAATATCTATACATAATCTTTTTGATTACCTTGGCGATAGAGTTTTGACTGTTTATCAACTTCTAAACCTGACTGTACTTACATAAAATAGGATAGTTATCAAAAAGTAACTCTAGGTTCCTATTCGTTATCAGAAATATTTCCAATAATATATTTATCTTATTTGTAGTTAAGTTAAAACTAGTAAACGAGAAATATGTGGATATGCAACAAGTTGTATGTTTTCAGATCTCGATCAATTTTCTATAATATATGGGAGACTAGGACGAAAGGTGGAACGCGTTGATATCTTTCGTATTACACGTGAGAACGTTCAATGATGTGACATATGTCTATAAGTGCCGTTTTGCTATGAATTTTTGTGCTTTTTCCGCTCGTTTTATACTGTAGCTGATGCAGGGGGCCAATTATTGAAAGCATAATAAGTGAAAATAACCACACGAACGTGGCAGAAATTTGTGCTTGATCAAAAATTTTTGAAAGCATTAATTTGGGTGCAAATACATTGTGCGCAATGCAACTCCGCCTCGCCGATTGCTCCCAAACTCAACACGGAAGCCCACGAACCCAGTTTCAACCACAATTCTAGTTTCGACAAAATTTCCGAAACTGAAACTAAAATCGAAGGCTTGATGGTCACTATAGAAATAAGACATAGCTATGACATCTCGAACGCGTTCAAGTAAACGTCTATGTTACTCAAAGGAAAAAATTTCCTTGTTGCTGCTTAGCTTACTCGTTGACGTGGACAGAATCAAGCGCACACTTGTCATTTAAACTGATATTGGCCCAGCCTTACGGCCGCCATTAAGGGAGAATAGAATAAGGAAAAATTGGCAATTTACTGTACCTAACTAGAAGGCGTGTTAGCCTAGTGGTTTGACCTGCGGCCTCTCAAGCAGAAGGTCGTGGGTTCGAACCCCGGGCTCGCACCGCTGAGTTTTTCAGAATTTATGTGCGAAATTATATTTGAAATTTACCATGAGCTTTTCGGTGAAGCAATTCGTTGGTGTGTGTGAAGTTCCCAATCCGCATTATGCCCGCGTGGGAACTATGTATAGCCCAAGCTCTTATTTTGAGAAGAGGCCTGTGCCCAGCAATAGGACGTAGGCTGGTGATGATGACGATGATACTGTTCTCATAGTATTTGACATTTTAACGCAAACGCCTTAGAGATGTATTTTGTGACCGAAAACTTATACTAAGCATACAGACTTATAATCTTTTCTTATTTACAGCAAATGTCAATTTATTCGTCCACAAACAGCTGACGACGTATTTATTCGCGTGCAGAAGATGCAAATAACACTTTCATCGCGCATGCGCACTAGAAAGTGAGCATCTAAGTCGGTTTCACTTGGCGAATCAATTGTTCAAATACTCTAATTTTCAGGGTACCGTGGGACAATTTAAAACCGGCCCATTGCCTCTCAAACTTTCGTAAGAAGGGTACCGAATTTGTATAGGACGTTCAGACTTTTTATATATAGTAAGGCGTTCTTATTCCTCCGAGTAAGACGTAGGCTAAGAGCTAAGAAAAGTAATAAGCCCATTTTTTTCAACATAGTTTTCGAAAAATTGATTTTGAAAATTATATTTTACGCAAAAAGATCACAAGGAACAATCTTTGGCAAAGAATATTAAGTGTCCCCTCCCCACAGCATCTTAGAAATAAATATATACTGGAGAGCCAAGAAACCGGGTTACATTTCATACAACTTTCTACAGGAAGTGACTCGATTTTTTTGCGTATTTATACATAATAGATGCTCTAATAAAGGTATATTCATCTCTTATGCGGTTTCTCAACCGCATAAGAGATGAATATACGATCGTGCTCAGATATTTCGTAGCGTATATACTTCGATTTTTTTAGAATTAGAAACCACAACAACATTATATTGCGGCTTGTGAACTTTACTGTAATCTCTTTACAATTTGTACTAGAGTAACAATTATTTATTTATTTATTTATAAGCCTTTTTATTCCGAATTCGCTACAATTTCGGTAAGTACATGTTGTTGTTGTTATTGTCGTTTTTTTTCTTTCATTTATTTATTAAATTATCGCGAAATCCTCATGGCATAGGCCTCCTCCGTGTATTGGTAGAGTAACAATTATTAACGACACGCAAATAAAGTGACATTAATATTTTTTTATTTTGCGGCTGCCAAACTATTGCACTGTACTATTTGCTAGGTAAGAAATAGTTGACCAGACGCAATATAACGTTATTGTGGTTTCTTATTCTAAAAAATCGAAGTATTGACAGCTCCGTTATCCTATACGATGGTCACTATGTGAACTGAGTCACACATTTTTTTTTATAAAATAGGTTGGTAAACGGCCAGAGCGTCAGATGGTAAGTGATCACCACCACCTATATATAGAACATCAGCAACACCAAAGGATTGCATTGCAAACGCGCCCCCAGTCGAGAGGGCTAAGATGTAACACTAGAAGACAGAACAGCCAGTAATTTCACCTGTACCTAACTTTACTAAAACAATTCCACCCATATTATATTAAATTTAGTTACCTAAATAATAATCAATGTCTGTATGTATTTTCGGTATGCGGTTGCGCATTATTGTTCTTTCTAATCTTAAACAAGTATAATGATAAAAAGCAACAGAGAATGTTGAAGTGTGATGTGATGGACTCTTATTACTTCGAAACAAATTCAGACATTTTGGTGTCTCAAAAACTTACGCTGACTATATAAAATCAAGAACATGGGAGCCCGATTTTTGAAAGCGC
The DNA here is from genome assembly GCA_963854515.1 of Pandemis heparana. Taxonomy (NCBI): domain Eukaryota; kingdom Metazoa; phylum Arthropoda; class Insecta; order Lepidoptera; family Tortricidae; genus Pandemis; species Pandemis heparana. The sequence goes on from OY978006.1 coordinate 30,109,876, forward strand.
CACATGTGTGAATATACCACTCGAAAGTGGTGAAAAATTGGGCTGAATTTGAAATACGAGTAGCTTAGAAGATACTTACGGCTCTCATTAATCACGTGGACTAGTCAAAAATTTGATTAGAACCGTAGTTTTGAAGATATAAACAGATTTATACCACTTTCGAGTGATGTGCTTTCAAAAATCGGGGCCCAGGGGCCCGATCCTCTAAGCTACTCGTATTTCAAATTCAGCACAATTTTTCACCACTTTCGAGTGGTATTTTCACACATGTGTTTTCAAAAATCGGGCCCCTGGTCGAGAAATGCAACACGCAGTGTGCAATTAACAGTTCACTAATGAAGGGTCAATGCGGCCGTGGGTGCAGCGTAATTAAGTAAGCCTAATACTCGGTACACCCACAGTTCGCCCACTGTGTTCTAGGAAGCACATATACTTCAAACACTGTACACCACATATAGTAAACTATAGTGTCCAAGTTAATATAACCCTTTATTCTAAGTAGTAGACTAGATTTTTGTATTGATGTCACATGGCACATGAGACTTTTGCTTATACATATGGCGCTGAGAGCATTTCTGAACCCTGTCCTATTCAATGAGATAGTTTATTAGCGGAGTCAATAAGTGCAGTAGAAATGAAGTTCTCCGATTTTTTAGATATTAATTTGGTTTTAAGTCATTACTTCCCATTTGAAACTTGTAACTATGGAGGATAGAGGCTTCCTGACACGAAATGGTCATCATCGTCATCATCAGCGTCTCCAATAATGATGCAGACTTAAGTATGGAGAAATAAACAATTTCTACTTTTTTGAATTTTGCATGTCGATTGTCAAAGTTGGGTTGCATGAATTTTCAGAACCAGACCAGATCAGAATCAAAATTAACTCAAAGATAGGTTTCAGTATGAAACAGCACATGTTAAAAGCGACTTTTTATCACGGAAAATTGGGTTTCTGCGGGCTAATGATAAACGAATACTTTGCAAACGCAAATTTAGGTAAGTCCTCATAAAGCATCACTTTTGAATGCTTCTAATGAAAGATTTGTAAATTCCATCAAATGAAAAGGCGGCAAGTTCCAATAAGCTCGGCAAATGACGCGAAAAGGACACAATCGTAGAGATAGTAGTGAATTACGGCTCGCTCGGACCCTCCATCATGATAATGATCGACTGCACTCAGATATGCAGAATGGACGGACACGGACATCTTTCTTAAGTATAGCTATTTGCGCAGAGCACAAATGCTTTCTGGTTATTTGTGGACCGATGGCTATCCGAAGGGTTGAGATTACGAAGTGATATAAAGGAATGACTGAATGTTTATTTGTAACGTTAATGTCAAAGTCAAAGTCAAAAGTTCATTTTGCAAATAGGCCACCAAGGGCTCTTTTACATGTCTTTTTTTGAATCTACCAGCGCATTCTGAAAGACCATCATTGCCAAGAAGAATGCGCCGCAAGAAACTTGGCAGAAAATCATTTTTTCAAAATAAAATAGATTTACAATAGTACTTAAATTCTACTTAACTTACCTATAATACAATTAATACATTTTATAAAAGGGATGTAAAAGGTCCCTAAGTTAAATCCGTGCCTACCTTAAATTACATTGGTCTATAGTAGAGATATATAAAGTCTCTACTGGTCAAAGCGAAACAAATGAATAAAGGATGTATAATATAATGTCTTGGTTTGATGTTTGTGCTCAGAACATTTAAAGGGTGATCAAATTTTACGAGTAGGTATTAAGGTAGCAATCGAAATAAAATGACCAATAGAATGCAAAAAGTTTTCAACCCTTTCAAGTTACCAGTACCTACAAGAAAAATAGCTGAATACGTATATAGAAACAATACAATAGAAATAGAGTAGAAAGAATTTCAGTTTCGGTTTATCTACTATTAGTCGAAATTGTAATTTCACCGAATACTTACACTGATTTTTACCACTTTCGAATGATAGGTTTGACACTCTTTATTTTTCTACGTTGTTTTTTTTTGTCTACAACCTATTGCCTAAGTATTATTGGAATTGAAAATGCATGTAATGCACTATGCAACTTCCGTGTACGGGTATCCCTTATCTCTCTAGTTTGTACATGCATTATGGCTATCAGCATTTTCAATCTAAACGAGGGATACTAGATCGGGACTTCGAGGGATTTCTCTTGTTTGTATCACATATAGATAAAGTCATCTTTATTAGGCCAGTCACACTCTGTTAAAGTAACTTTTTGGGTTCTAACAAAAGTTGTCCAACTGGACCCTATTACTAAGAACCTACTGGGGGGCTACTCCGAAATTCGATTTTCGAAGTTCGTATCACGCCGTCCCTCTCACTTTCAAATTAATAACTATTAGTAAGAACGGAACGGCACGAAACGAATTTCGGGGTATAAGGCCTGTCTGTTTGTTTACCCGTCTCTCACAATGCTTTATCTTTTCAACCTTAATAGTTAGTCCTATGTCAGCATAACTAGAAATAGTAAAAATAAAAATTATTAGTCGTATAAAAATTAAATGGAGGGATCATACTAACAAAGTGCTTTTTTTCTCAAAGGATATACAGAACCCTTTAGATCTGACTCCGGCTCAAATTAGGCCGGTTTTTTTTATTTGATTTTGGCAGTCCCTTTTTGTGCATCTTATCCTTCATAACCTTCATTATACTACTTTAATTTCTTTTACCTTTCATCAATCAATTCAAAACACTCATCAACATCATTCGAAAGTACCTAGATAGCATTCGGAAGCGATGAAAAATAGTCTGAATTAAAACAAGAATAGAGTAGAAGAACATTACAGCTAGGTATAATTAAACTTGACAACTAGCCGATAATTTCATTTGAGCTGTAACATGTAACAATGCACTGATTTTTACCACTTTCAAGTAAGATACTTTCGAGTATGTTTCCGTGTGTTTTCGAAAATAAGTATCCAAAATTTCAGCTCAATTGGTTGAAGATATGCTTCAAAATTGTGTCGCAAGATTACACCCAGACAAGCATACATACATTGCAAGTTAATGCGCTTGTAATAAAATGCAACTCACCTACACCTAAATATCAAACGTATAAAACGGCAATAAAAATAGTCGCACAATGCCATATCCTTTTAAACTTTCCTTAGTATCCTGACTTAAACTGAAGCCCACATACTTACTTATATAGGTACTTGTTTACGAAGCCGTACGGTATAAAAGCTAAGGATCCCACTCGTCCCTGACATTGCTCCTTGAGATCCTTCCGCCGTGTTTACTCCCGTGGTTTCTGCAGGCCTAGTACAATGTTGAAGATCCTGGTTTTCTTGGCGTTGGCGCATTTGTCTTCTGGAAGTCCTTTGATGGACAAAATTAAGAATGGGAACAGACAGAAACGGCTATTATGTGAGTATTCATTGTTCATGTTTAATATGATACTGAGTATACTTCATTTAATTTAGAATGAAAAACCACAATAGCATTATATTGCGCCTGGTCAACTATTTCTTACCTAGCAAATAGTAAAGTGCAATAGTTTGGCAGCCGCAAAATAAAATTGTTTTAATGTCACTTTATTTGCGTGTCGTCAATTGTTACTCTAGTACAAATTGTTAAGAGATTACAGTTCACGAACCGCAATATAATGTTGTTGTGGTTTCTCATCCTAAATTAAAATAAATGAAGTATAGTGTGTTGCATTGCATTTGCAGCTCGTTTTGAACTAGAAAGTGTTTAAAGTGCGTTTTTGGCCTTTAAATGCTTTTATTGGTTTGACTGGAGTTATCAACGCTCGTCGAAGTCTTTACTGGGGTCGTACCATGACGTCTTAATGCGATTCAGTTTAGGTTCGCTCGCTGTCAGATTCATACTAAAAGTGACAGCTAAAACTTAAACTGAGACGGAATTATTACGTCATGGTAAGGCCCCTGATCGTTTAGTATTAAGAACCGATTTTTCGTAATTTCGTACTAGATTTGTAGTTTTTGGGAAGTATCGTAAAATTTGAAGACGCAAATAAAAGATATTTAAGTAGGGACATAACTGATTGCGTATAATTTTGCACCTATTTAGATACAATAAATAGAATTAAGGCACGTGAGGTTTCCATCTTAGCCCTAAAAGGCTGACAATGCTACAATCCTCTGTCATTGCGGGTGTCCATGAGTGGAGGTGCTCTCTTGCCGTCTGATGACCCACTAGATCGTATACCACCCTATCTCCTAAAGAAACTAAATACAGCGTTACATTAACGTCAAGAGACAGGTAAAGCTTAGAAATGTTTTTTGTATTAAAGAAACAGTCACTGTAGTAGCGATGCTTTGAATATGTTTCTGTACTTAAATCTTGAAAAACATGGCTGTCGCGTTGTTAATAACGTCACTCTCATATTTAAAAAGTTCTCTAAATATATCTCATTTAGAAAAAGCGTAACAGATACCTAAAATAATGTTTGACACATTTTATTCAGTATTATTTTTTCTGGAAAGAGATGTGTACTACTATTGCTATCTCCGCAATATAGTGATGTCAAGTAGTGGAAAACAGGTACACTCCCCACGTGTTACTCTCCCAATTACCTACCATTCGAAAACGGAAAAAAATAACATAGATACAACCGAATTGAGAACCTCCTCCTTTTTTTAAGAAGTCGGTTAAAATGTCTGTGTATTGCTTCAAAATACAATACTACATACAATAATACAGCTCAGATTAAATTTTCAATTTGTTGACTAAATAGATTAATTATTAGAGGCGTAGGTCTTCTAATCTCGTATTTCAAATTCATCTAAATTTTTCACCGCTTTCCTGAGGTTCCAATTTTTCACCGGTTTCAAAAAAAGGCCCCCTGACTAATAGCCATTTATGAGCCTAGCAATGTGAGCTAAAAAAAAAAGCAGAAGGCCATGCGCTGAAATTTAACACAAAAGTTCGTATTAGCAGTCAATATTCAGGATCTAGGACTGTTGTTATCTATTAAAAGTTGTTGACTATGTAGTTCTTTCTTTGTAGTAATAATAGTTGGACCGGAGCGACTGAAGCGCATTTTTTAATTAGGGGATTTTAAACCACGCATAAATGACTTTAAAGCTGAGTTTACATTATGCAACTAATTTCGCGCAACTAGCATTACATTGCTCGGCCGATAACCTAACGCTTCAAAAGTGATTAATCAAACGCCGCAGTTTAAAGCTAGTTGCACGACATTAGTTGCATAGTGTAAATTCGGCTTAACATTAAATAAAACAAGTGCCTAATATTTTGATCTTCCCTACTATTTAAATATACTTAATCATTATTATTATTATAGCCTTTTTATTCCGATACTTAATCATATTAATCATTAAACCCATTTTAATCCAAAATCACTATATACATAGCATAAAATAAAGTCGCTTTCCTCTGTCTGCCTGACTGTCTGTCTCTATGTATGCTTAAATCTTTAAAACTACGCACCACAAGAGGAAGGTTTATTATGTATAATTCTACGCAGACAAAGTCGCGTTCAGAAGCTAGTTGGAGATGGATATTAAATAATTGAAATAATATCTATACAAATTTAAATATCGATGTACTCATCGATGTAGTACTCCACAGCGCAAAATATAGCTATTTATATGAGCCCACACACATGCAATACCTAGTTTAAATGCCTCCATACTGAGATGCACTGACCGGTCATTCAACCTAACCCATGCCCACAAAAGTATCTCTCTTAAATCCTTCTTAGACTCAGCAGTCTCAGCACTAGCCCGGAACCAAATAAACACACATGTCTTATAATACTAATGGATTTATGCTCTTTTAGAATAGCGCCGTATGCAAATTATATCCCTAGGTATCCATTGAATGGTTTGTTCGAATAAGTTATGGGTGCGGCCTTTGTCGGCACGTCAGTGGACGACGTGAGCACCTGCGGTGCAATCTGCATGCAACGAATGATTTGTGGGACTTAATAATAGATTTATGATGACATGCAAGACTTTTGAACTAAGAATAAATGATGGACTTGGCAGTAATTTATACTTATCTTTATTGCAAGCTTTGTTTTTTTACAAAAGTTATTAAAAATACATACAGTCAAACTTAGAATCTCCTTTATTCAAAGTCGGTTAAAAACCGAGCAAGTTCGAAAGTACTGTCGTCAATTTTCCATTTTCACTCCACTCTTTCATAGAACCTTAGAAGCAGAGTGGTGCTCATTACGGATCATAGATGGCGCTGACTACAGATTCAAACACGCTATCGTTGTTTCCTTGTGAAATTACAAATAACCTCAATTTCAATATCTAATAACTCAAATAACTCGAGCGTCCACCGCGGATCTCCAGTATTTTTGAAAGCGTCGTCGTCATGAATACCAGTTAAGACGCGCTGAGTGTTCGTTATAGTTACTGTAATGTTATTAGCGTGTACTATACTTCATTTAATTTAGAATGAGAAACCACAATAACATTATATTGCGTCTGCTCAACTATTTCTTACCTAGCAAATAGCACAGTGCAATAGTTTGGCAGCCGCAAAATAAAATTGTTTTAACGTCACTTTATTTGTGTGTCGTCAATTGTTACTCTAGTACAAATTGTAAAGAGATTACAGTTCACGAGCCGCAATATAATGTTGTTGTGGTTTCTCATCCTAAATTAAATGAAGTATAGCTTTTGCCCGTAACCTCGTCTGCGTTGAATTAGTATATTGGATAGCTTATTTTTAGTGGCAAACATACAATTATAGCATAATTCATATTATTATTACCCTTAAGGTATTGCATCTTTCATCTTGCCGGTTATGTAGCTTGGTTATGTACGGGGAACAATTTTTTTTTTACCTGTGAGTAACTTAGGGTACTATGGGTAAGCAATGTAAGGATATATAATACGGCGCGGACGATGTCGCGGGTGACAGCTAGTATTGCTTCCAGTAATGACGATCAGACATATTTTGTGAAAACGAAAGACTGTACCAATAGTGACTCTTGCTTAAGAGGGTGCACCCGTGCTGAGCTCGCAACGTCGCATTTTTGGTGATTTTTTGCGATTATTTCACAGAAATTCAATGAAAGTATCAAATATCCGTCTGTAGTGCACTTCGTTTTTAGTGTATTAATGTGTCTAATGCAAGAATTGATCGTGATGGACTTTTATTTTCTTATTAAACGAGATATAGTATTTTATCCATTTAATACGAAAATAAAAGTCCATCACCATTAATCATTGCATTGGACGCATTAATACACCAAAAACGAAGTGCACTACAGACGGATATTTGATACTTTCATTCAATTTCTGTGAAATAATCGCAAAAAAACACCAAAAATGCGACGTTGCGAGCTCAGCACGGATGCACCCTCTTAATATCTAAGTCGTTATAAATTTGTGTTTATATTATATTGAATTTTTGAAAATGGAAGCACAATAAATAATGACGTTTGGTTAGAGCGGTCGATACGCTCATACAGGGGAGCTACTCCGAAATTCGATTTTCGAAGTTCGTATCATACCGTCCCTCTCACTCTAATATGAATGACTATTAGTGCGAGTGGAACGGCACGAAACGAACTTCGAAAATCGAATTTCGGAGTATAAGACCAGTATACATCCGAGAGTCGTGCCCTCCGTGATCCTTTCCCCTCTCAGACCCCTCCTGTGTATACTCGGGTAAATTATCGGGTATATATATTTTTTTATTTATAAGCCTTTTTATTCCGAATTCGCTTCAATTTCAGTAAATACATGTTGTTGTTGTTGTTGTTGTTATTGTCGTTTATTTTTGTATTTATTTATTAAATTGTCGCGAAATTCGGCGTGCCTCATGGCATAGGCCTCCTCCGTGTATTGGAGGGTTTGGGCTATAGTTCCCACGCGCGCCCAGTGCGGATTGGGAACTTAACACACACCATTGAATTTCTTCGCAGATGTGTGCAGGTTTCCTCACGATGTTTTCCTTCACCGAAAAGCTCATGGCAAATTACAAATGTAATTTTCGCACATAAATTCCGAAAAACTCAGAGGTGCGAGCCCGGGATTTGAACCCACGACACTCTGCTTGAGAGGCCACGGGTCAAACCACTAGGCTACCACGGCTTTTCATCGGGTATATTATCATTATGTTATTAACTGACTGTTCCAGTTTACGACGAGCAAGGCAACCTCGTCCAAACATACAACAACCCGCTGCGTGATTTTCCGGAACAAATGGGGAAAATGCCATTCTTTGGCTCGTTTTTTCAGCCCTTATACAATTTTGTTCGTGTAAGTAACACACTCTAACTCCTAACAGTGTCAAAGTGTATTCACTCCTTGTAATTTGTGAATTTACAATATCAGAGATTGTATTACCATACAGAAGAAAAAATTAGCTAACTTTCAAATCATAGTTCCGATTTGGAAAGGCCCATGGGCCCGATTTTTGGAAGCACATGTGTGAAAATACTAGTCGAAATCTTAGGTGAAAATTGTGCTTTAATTTAATCTAGTCAAGTATAAAATTTTATTAAATAGAGCTGCAGTTTTTTGTATCAATACAAAGATTTTAACCACGTTCGGGCGGTAGGTACTTTCGAATAATGTTCTTTCAAAAATCGGACCCTATATCTTGAAAGTGCAATTCAACATACACAAATCACGTTTATATCTTACGGGGTAGACACAGCCTAAGTTAACAAGACCTAAAGGCCACGTTTATCATGATTGATGATTAAGTACATTCTAAAGTGCGAAGTATAATGCTCTCATTTTCCTTCTTTCCGATCATAGTTTCTTTTTCAGCCATCATCGTACAGCGGGCGGCCAATGACCTACATGATCCCAGTGTCCGACGAAGTAATCCATCAAATTGCGTCCGACCCGCTCATGCAAAATAAGCTCATTCTACCAGCGAGGGACCCTGTCATAGAGATGAACAGCTTGTGCACAGGAAAAAGGACCCAGATACCTTCTCCTAAAGTATGCAATAACTTTTTAAATTGCTGGGACGGCTGGGCTGTGGAACAGGAGTGTCCTAACGGCCTGCTTTTCTCTGTGGAAGGGTATTGTGACTACCCGCAAAGGGTTGATTGTAGTGATAGGAGGATGAATGGTGAGTATCACGCCTGGTGCGACGTACTTTTGATGGTGGTTGTGGTTTTACATACACATTTTTACACAAATCAGACAGAGCCTAAGGCAACAAGACCTAAAGGCCACAGTTAGCATGATTGTGGGTGTGTGGGTGAAAAGGGGAATCCAAATAGTGTAGTTGCTAGCCGCATCGCCTATAACATGATTCCTGATATTTTCGCCCACTCCTTCGTTGTGCTGTGTTCAATTTGATAATTTTGTTTTTTTTTTGGATTTTCTTAAGAGGGTGCATCCGTGTTGAGCTCGCAACGTCGCATTTTTGGTGATTTTTTGCGATTATTTCACAGAAATTGAATGAAAGTATCAAATATGCATCTGTAGTGCACTTCGTTTTTAGAGTGCTAATGTGTCCAATGCAATGATTAATGGTGATGGACTTTTATTTTCGTATTAAAGGGCTAAAATACTATATCTCGTTTAATAAGAAAATAAAAGTCCATCACGATGAATTATTGCATTGGACACATTAATAAACAGCACGGATGCACCCTCTTAATTTTTAAAACACGAGTGTGTCTTATCGTCGTCTCCAGCCTATATACGTCTCACTACTGGGCACAGGCCTCCTCTCCGAGTAATTAGCCTTGAGCCATACTTCCCGGTCGGGCCAAGTGAGGATTGGGAACACACACCATTGAATAGTTTCGCAGGTGTGTGTAGATCACGATGTTTTCCTTCATCGAAAAGTTTATAGTAAATATCAAATGTTTAGTAAATAAATTCTGAAGGTTGCCACAAGTGTATATGAAATAAATTGTCGGGGAAACAATATGCAGCTGGCATCAAATGAAGTGATATTATGTTAAAGACTAGGCATTCTCGCGTACAAGAATGAGCCTTTAAGGTCACTGACATCTCCCTCACGTAATTGTGTAAGGAAATGAAACTTGCGAACTTACTAGATGTCGTCAGATCAGTGGAAATGTCGTGTTAAGTAATCAACTGTATGTTACACAACCGCTTAGGCATGTCCGAATTATGGAATGCGATGGGTTTAAACTCGGAATCTTTTTCTGGCTTTGTATAAAGGATGATTTCCACCAAACGTCCCACATCAGATCGGAACTGATTAAATAATCTTTAAACGTTATAAAATCAACTACAGTGTAATTCCAAGTCTATATGAGCAAGTTGCGCACAGCAGCTTGACCGCGGGCGTCTGCGACACGCCATTGTAGTCGAAAGTATGCTGCGACATACGATTGCTTCCGTTCGGCTTTTGCGATAACTAAGAGCCACGTGATATTTAGTAATTCGAATTCGATTCATTTCGAATTACAACTTCGATGGCAGTTCTGCTAAATGGAAAGTTGAAAATTGTATGATAACTTTGTGATACTTTTTGCCTTACTAAAAATCAAGTAGTGCTCGTGATTTTGTTCTGAACCGCCATCGAAGTTGTATATTCGAGAAAAGGGGTGAGAGGATTTATTTTAAGAAAAATGCTGAAATCATACTTCAGAGTCAACCGTTTTCCAATCTTTTTTTAGACAAGCTGGCACCGGCCCCGCGATGCGCGAACGACTTCGAAGCCTTCCGCAGTGACTCGAGCTGCTCCGAGTTCTTCGTGTGTGTGAACCGCCAGCCTATACGGTTCCTGTGCCCTGCTGATCTCGCCTACAACCAGGTCAGTGGCGTGCAATGGGGAGACAATGGGTCACCAGGGTAGGCAAAAAGGGTTTTCGGTTACTGTAACCAGGATTGCCGACTATTTTATGGTCAAATACTTACATACATAAATCACATCATTATCCCCTTCGGGGTAGACAGAGATTATGAGGTAGCAAGACCGGCAAGATAGGCGGAAAGGGGAATCAAAATAGTGATGGGTTGCTAGCCGCATCGCCTATAATATATGATTCCTAAGATCTTCGCCCATTCCCACGATGGGCTTTTACCACCTGCGCGGTAAGAGAAACCAAATATAGTATTTGATCAAATTATAGTCTTGATCAAATATGGTAGTACCTATTTGCTTAGTATATTAATTAAATTAATAAAATCTTATTTCAGGAGCTGGGCATTTGCGATTACCCGGACAGGGTGAACTGTTCCGCCCCCGCCAGTGTTCCTCAGACCACGGTTGCGCCTGCGCCGACTAGCACAAGCGACACTACTCCCCCGCCAGACGCAAAGACAGTACTCTTGAGGAGCTCCGTCTATAACACTCAAAGTATGTCTTATTCTAGTACTTTTAACACATTTAATGCCATCTGTCGTAGATGCCAAAAAAGCACATTAGTGCGTTCGAATGACTACTAAATGGTGGCATTGGACAAAAGTCTTAAGCGCCTATATGCGTTGTGGACAGTGAATGTTCTAAACCAGGTTTTTCAAAGTGGGGGGCAACGGTATTTACGCGTCACCCTCGTTTAAGCCCTACGATGTAGGGCTTACGGCATTGCAAACCAATACTTTGGTGTTTGAACAGTGTTTTTTTCTGTCTTCTGATAGTGACCCGAAATTAACTATCCAGGGCTAGGGTATTATTTATTTTTAGAAATGGAGCGCAAAATAAATAAGCCCTATTTCAAACTATGAAGATAGTGTATAAATATAGTACACGTATTGGCATGGATTATTATTATTATATTAACGACGCGGTTGGCCTAGTTGGTAGTGACCCTGCCTACGAAGCAAGCGTCCTGGGTTCGAATCCTGGTAAGGGCATATATTTGTGTGATGAGCACGAATATTTGTTCCTGAGTTATGGATGTTTTCTATCTATCTAAATATGTATTTCTCTATATAAGTATGTGTATAACATTGTCTAGTACCCATAACACAAGCCTTACTATCGCTTACTTTGGGACTAGGTCAATTAAATTTGTGTGAATTGTTCCTAATATTTATTTATTTATTTATATTATCGTGTGATCCATCCGTATCGCGATCCATATGAAGAAGTATTGAAACGTATCGCGGCGAATCCGGTGGTTTTAAAATCCACGACGACGATAATTATTTACCGTCCAATCCTTGCCATATAAACTACAGCGAGCTCATTATAATAAAGGTCTTTTCATTCTTAACTGTCCTATTTGGTAAACAAAATTCTAACCTCAAAACGTCAAATTTTTGTTATTTTTTTAAGTATTTCATTTATTTTAAAATATCAGCAAAATTATGTACAAAATATTGCCTCAGGTTTATTTGATAGCATAATACACCTTATTTTTTTTTTTTTTTTACATTGAGGTTAGAATTTTGTTTACCAAATAGGACAGTAGTAGTTAAGAATGAAAAGACCTTACTAGTAGTGCCAGTGCGCTAACGTTGCGGCAATTTAGTATGTATATAAGTAATTGCAACTCTATTAGTTCTAGGAACCAAGTTAGAAAGTTTAAGATCACGACACACACTATTTCAATAAATATTGTTGTTATTGAGAAAGCTTAGACCAATTACGCTGTCAGTACGCTTCATTGAATAGTTTAATGTAGGTATTGTGTTACATAGGTCATTATATACAAGTACCTGTGACTATTATAATAATTTAAGTCGCCCCGGGCTGTAAGTAGCATTTTGCCGCCCGCTACGCGAGCGGACATCTCTGCTTTCTGGCCAGGTGTAAACGTTCAGGCGACAAGTTCTGCGATCAGAGACAATCTTTATTTCACCACCTTCTGAGTGTAATGAAGACTTTATTGACTTGGCTGAGGCTTTCTTAATCACCGCCTGGGGGGCTACTCCGAAATTCGATTTTCGAAGTTCGTATCACACCGTCCCTCTCACTCTCAAATTAATAACTATTAGTGAGAGCGAAACGGCACGAAACGAACTTCGAAAATCGGATTTCGGAGTATAAGGCCTGAGGTGTGCACACAATTTCACGTCTTCTCCTGGCCAGGAATCGGAAATTTACGCTCGGGCAGCTGGCGGTAAATTGCTTCTTACGTCCCGGGGTGATGTTACATTATAACACATTATAAACTTTACTTACTTTCAGGTTGGTCGACTCACGTGGCGATGTCCCGTCAAGACGCCGTCCGCCAACTGCAGCTCGGTCGCATCGCTAACGTCAACTCTTACTACTAAGCATTACTTTAGTATTTAACAAACACACACATTGCCACCTTATTGGTTATTGCGAGAGGTTAAGTATGTGTGTGTTTTAAATTCGATGTATTTAATACAGTGTGTGTAAATCGTTACGTTAGAATCCTCATGAACGTGAAAAGCGCTGGGACAGGGGCCCGATTTTTGAAAGCACATGTGTGAAAATACCACTCGAAAGTGGTGAAAAATTGGGCTGAATTTGAAATACGAGTAGCTTAGAAGATACGGCTCTCTTTAATCATTGTGGACTAGGCAAAAATTTGATTAGAGCCGTAGTTTTGAAGATATAAACAGATTTATACCACTTTCGAGTGATGTGCTTTCAAAAATCGGGGCCCTGCGTTATGATGATAAAAGCGCTCATCTAGCCAGTGTTTTCGTTTCCCGATTCTCGAAGCAGCTAGTGACAATTTAGATGTCTAAACTGGCAACATTGGTCCAAACTCAACGTATGATTGGTTGATTGGACTAATGTTGCTGGTTTAGATTTGTAAAATTGTAATTTTAACGGAAAAGGAACGGGTCACAGGGGTCCGATTTTTGAAGGCTCGAAAATAGGTGCAATTCGAAGTGGTGAAAAAAAAAGTTGAATTTGAAATACATACGATTAAGTATGTGTAAGTATACAAGAATAGAGGTAACTATAGAATTTATTCAATCTGTAGTTTTGCAGCAGCACCACATCTACTAATTTCAAAATGATATTAGATTGAGATTGGAATTCAATTTTGCTTCGTACGAGGATTTCGCTTGTTTTTATTTTGGAGTCAAAATCCAGCAGAGCCCGAAGCGTTTTTCACCGTTTATTAGGTTCGCAATAATCAGTTTTAAACTTAATAATCTAATAAGCATAAAATTATTTTCAAACAGACCAAGTTTACGTAGGTAGATCAACAATTGATAAACCTAGTATTTTCTATGTTCTGTATCATTGTATGAATAAATTAATACTTTATAGACCAGACCAATTATTGCACTACTTTGGTATTTTTTCCTCATTTGCTATTCTTTTTCAATTTTCTTCTCTATCTCATAAAGTTTTACTTAACAATAGTATAATCTCCTTTTATTCAGGCAAACCCGTGTTTATTCATTTTATAAATTAACTAAATTAACTGGGACTTAGGTAAGAGAATGACACTTCGTTATTGTAGAAAACAGAAAGTTTATTTACATTACCAATTTGTTTTGTTTCTTATAACTAAGCGTATTCCTAAGAGTATGACTAAACCCCCGACGTCTCGCCGGCCAGCGGAAACACTGGCAGAATTCAAATTTTTTGGCAACAATTATAAATCTAAACGATGATAAAATGTTTGTCAAAAAATTTCACGTGTTCTGTTATAACATGAGTATGTGGACTTAAAAACTAAGCTTGAGATTTTAGACTTCTGCCTCGAGCGCCTCTTCAGACAGACAATACCGAAAAATCAACAATGAACCTAAGTTCGTTAGCTGTCGCTTAACTGAAGAGGCCTGTCTTTATATCAAGTCGTAGAGATTGAATTTCAGTCTGTCTTTGGAGCCGCTCCTCGTCATTCAAAATCCCAGTTTCTTCAACGCTTTGAGGTCCACATCACCGTAGTAATCCTCGCTGAAAACATAACGCACAAATAAATTCTCAGAAAAGTACAGATGTGCGAGTTGCGGAAAGTTCACAAAGAAGTTGTTGAAAAATCTGACAAAAGTAAAAGAAATTTCCAGAAATAATGAATCTTCAAAATTTGGAAATTTTTTGAAATTTTCCTATGATAACTTTTCTGAAAATTTCGCAGTTTTGGAAACTTTCCATCGGCACATCGGTACTGAAAAGCAATAATCAATGACACGTACTCGCAATAGACTGTGCTGGCATTTATTTCTTCAATATTGCTACTGGCTGAAAACTATTTCACTTATGCACATGCATTAGAAAAAAAAACACTGTTTTATCCAAGCAGCAAGAATGTTCTAAGTAAAAAATCATTATCACCAACTGAAAGTAAATTTGAGCGCACATCACAGTCCACTGGAGCTGGCCAGTTAGAAAGCGTATCTTCACTTCATTTATGACAGTAAATAACTTCAAAGTTAAAAATAGA
The DNA here is from genome assembly GCA_963854515.1 of Pandemis heparana. Lineage (NCBI taxonomy): Eukaryota > Metazoa > Arthropoda > Insecta > Lepidoptera > Tortricidae > Pandemis > Pandemis heparana. The sequence continues at coordinate 30,125,113 of OY978006.1, forward strand.
ACAGCAAAACGTTATTGTTAATGGTAAAATGTAAACATACCTGAATAACCAAGGAAAGGGTTGACGAAAGATTGGCTGTTAGGAGTAAATAGTTTGTTACCGGTACAGACAAGAAAGTAAAATAGAACTAAATCCAGTGTAGAGTTATTAATGTTACTTAATAGAGTGAGTGCATTAAAAATAGAGAAATCGTAAAAGTAGACAGTCGTGTAGTGTAACTGGGATAGTGTGCAACAGTTCTTAACTACATAGACAAGTAATGAGTACACACATATTTTTATATATTTTTATTATTTTATCACTAAAAATAAAACTTAAGTATTACAGTTTCTATCGAACAACAACTCAGTCGCAGTGAAATTCAGTACAAAAGTAAAAAATATTTACAAGGTCATGGGTGCCGACAAAATGAATGTCCTCACAATGTGGTAAACGGAACTACTGGATGTTAAATGCAAACCTCCTGGCGAAGGCACTCTACTGACGGCTGGCTGATATTACACACTGTACGATAGCTTCCAAATCAATGATATATCGGGATCGAAACTAAGATACAATAAAAAATAAATATTTCTACCGCGATATGATCTCAACTAAAATAATTTCCTAACTTGCCTCTGAAACTGTTAAGGAAGTCTATAACGAGAATGGTATTTGGCAACTAGAAATGAATACAAATCAATTGGCATTACTCACTAGGTACGCGAATTTTTTTAGTTATAAATTTGAACCTGGGACACATTCGGCGCATACCAAAAGGAACGGATTTGGCTACGCGTTCGTCGTGATATGCGCGTTGTGAGTTTGTTGGATGTGAGTATTTGAAAGTATGGGTGGTTTGAAGTGTTTAGTTCTCCTTCTGGGGGCGGGGTTTGAGGGGCTTGGGCTGGGCCACGCGGGAGCTGCCGTCGCTCTGCAGACCGGCCAGCAGCTCGCTCTTGCGGATGGCTTTCAGATCCAAGTCGCCGTAGTAGTCCTCGCTGAAAATGGACGCGCACCTTACTGCTAGCCGCTTCCAGCTTCGCCATTGCTTAACATAACAGACTGCCTACGCTACGACTGAGACCCAATGTTTAACTAATCATTACAAAAGCACATCTAATTTCTACAAGTTGCGAGTATGAGCCAGCGGCCGAGATTGTGTAACAAATTCCTGCTCACAACTGTCGATATCGAGTAAACCGCCTTGAAACAGCAAGAACAGTGTCCGCTCGCTTTTCCAAGTAACGTTATCTAACAATCGTTTTTCCTGATCAGCCGTGTGGTTCGGAGCTTGCAAAAACTTTCAAGCGAAATAGTAACTGGTTGCGACCTTGACTCGACCCGTTTCAGCGCCGCGCATCTCGGCTCGCGCCGATCGCGCGATTGTTCGCCGCAGCCAGACCATGAACCATGGCGATACTTCGAAAGGCTTCATTGTTCTCAGGTAGGAACGCTGCATTAATGATGCGTGTTCTTAGCGCATTCCCATGCGAAGCCTTTTAAATAAATGACATGAATTTCTAAAGCCTCGATCCTAGTTCACCTTACGATGCGATCAACGAGCCACTCCTTAACGTGCTTAATGAATCATCGCCATAATTGATACTGGCACTAAGAGTGACATGTACGGTTCGAAATTTAAATATTCAAAGTTTTTTGTTAAGTTAAATAGCATTGTCGCCGAGACATGTGCATTGATGTGTACAGTTAGCGGGCGGCGAGGTGCGCGGAACCAACGGTCATTATCATGCGCGCCGTTACATACCCGTCGGCATTGACCACGGACGTCCAACAAAGTCGTGTGCACGCTAACGCTACCTTAAGTCATGTTAATTTCAGAGCTGTCCTAAATATTTCACTTAATAACCGTGCAAGGCTCCGAACCGCATATTTGCTGGCGAGTTCATGTGGGCAGACCTACCTAACAGACATTGTTCGAATATGTCGCTACATAAACATTATATCATAATCCCTTATATATTTAAGTGCAGAAGAATGGTTAGTCACAGGGATGACATTGGTTGTTTGGTTAATTTTGTGTTATCTCTGTGACAGTCATCAACACCACAGAGTATCATCCAGTCAGAAGTATAAGCGTTCAAGTTGCTAGTCAAATCTGCTTTAGCTTGAACGTGACCAAAGACCTACTTAATCATTTTGAACTAAGCGCTTACACTCAAATCTTGTAGACCCAATTCTGCGATTCAAAGAATAGCTCATATCGTGATTGAGTTCTTCTTAGTCGTCCTGCAGTGTTTAATTTCAAGCATCTGATTGAGTGTACGCACTGAGCCTTGTAAAGTCATTGAGACTTACCATCCGGGAACATCTTCTGGGTCTTCGCAGTTGCCGGTGCCGTCAGCATCACCGATCTTGAAGACGGTGCCGATGGGGCATCCGTATTCTCGGGCGACACCCTCAAGACAGATGTAGTATTTGCGGCAGTCTTCTGGGTGAGCGTGGCGGCTGAAGGAGCCAGCGTTGGAAACTTCACCAGGAGCGGGGCAGGCGAAACCGTTGGCGACCTCTGAGATACAACACGTAGATAAATATCAAGGAAACACTTCTACCTACTATATATCCCTTGTTTTTCTTTTGTGACAACTTTCCGAGCATGTTTTCGTCATTCGAATCAAACCTTTTAATAATTGGGGCCCTAATTATGCAATTATTATACACATACTTGTCTTTGTCTTGCTTATTCACCGAATCCCAAGAATAATTTGAACTAGAGAAGTAAAGAGATTCTTTTCACATCTCTATAATCTTAAGTCAGGTGATCCCCATCCTAAACTAAAGAGCAAAGAAGTTTTTACTGTGGCCATGGCTTTGACCATGCATCACATTCACAATCCAGTAATAACAGCTTAAATTAATTTACCTTCGTTTCTGCACTCGGGGACCTGGTCAGCCCACATGCACACGCGCGCTTCCCTGTCGTAGGCAAGTCCGGGGCTGCACTGGTAGCGGGAGGCTTCTCCGTTCCAGCAGTTCCAGAACACGTCGCATTTCGTCTCGTCAGGGAAGATGCCGTACATCCGCTGGCAGTGAGGAGTGGAGATCGGGGGTTCTGGAAGATTATGTGTCGTGAGAGTACGTACCAAGAGGGATAGCACAAGTGTGTGTAAGAAAATTTATGGAGACTTGGTAGTTGAATATGCTTTAAGGTTAAGTACACGACAAAATATTTTTTACGACGGCCACGTTATTTTTCCACATTCGTAAATCAGTCATTATAATGACACATTTATGAATAAATTTAGCAATGACATAAAGACGTCCACTAAATCATTTAAGTTCAAGGTTCCGAATAAACTTGTTACCGAGAAAAAAAATAGTTTTGTATTCAAAATGTTCGACCGTATTGTCCTCATCTCGTGTTTACGATTCGACCTTCACGACATCCTGGTTGGATTCTGCGTGTGCGAAAAATAATACCTATACTAAAGCGGAAAAACTTGTCAATCAATAGCCTTGACCTAAAATAAGCACGTATATCCATGTTGCTGGGCGATTAAATGGCACAGGTGTGCCCGCAAATCGCATTAGCAATTTTAAACGGCACTTTAGTACTCGAGCCTTGGGAGGTCCCTAAATTCTTTGCATAATCTCGAGAGTACTGTAACCGGTATTTAATACCAGTCAGTAGTACTTAAATATCTCGAGCAGGCTCCAAGCTGTATCTGTTGGCATGCCTTTTGCAGAAACATTAGGTAATGATACTGATATTTATGTGGTCAACGCGTTCCTAGTGCGAATCTTCAAGGAGGACAAGAATCAAGACGAGACCATGTCGTACGGTTCTGTTGTCGATTTACTCAGTGTTTATGTCCTCTGAACTAAGTGTCTTTTGGGGAGTTGTAAATGGTTAAACTCAAATTTCTTAAAGGTTTAAAATCCTGGCCTTTTTATTGGGGTTGTTTCCACTTTATTCTGCTTACCAAGTTGCGTCCTCTCTCCGCACTCGACGTTGTGAAGGTAGTCGCAATTTTCAGTGAGGTATTTGGAGTCGGTGGCGTCGAAGGCGAGTCCGTTGCCGCATGTCTTGATCTCCGCTACACCGTTGTCGCACTTCCAGTATTTGTCGCACGACACGTGGTGGGGGTAGAAGCCGAAGTCGTCTGGGCATTTGAAGGATTCCTGGGCCATCGCTGTTGAAGAAATTTAAATTAGGAAACTATTTAATGGTCAAAAACGATGTTTTTACTATACAAATGATACGACTGTGTGCATGGAATCGCTAAGCGTGTTACTTATTAAGTAGATCGGTACTACCTAAGCTGGCTCCGATTTACGGACTCAGCATCAGTGTCGATTTGCGACTGGTTAGTATCTTCGTCGAATGCAAATAAAATGTGTCACATCAAAGCGAATGAGGAAACGTACGACACGAATCCTCTTGAATTTTAATTGAAAATTACAAAATAAACCACAGTTTGCGCCAGCGATTATGGAGTGTCGCATTTTGCAACGCGGGCGCGGGCAGGGCCACTCTCTCCGAGGAATGTGCCCCGGCGGGTTGCACAACAGCTGTTATCACTGTTTGTTGTGAGCTTGCGACACACGAATTGTCGCTTTGTACACGTACTCAAAGCCGTTTTGTCAGAGATGAGTGTGGCAACGGCGACGCGGCTAATCGTTACTGAGATTGCTCCCCGTATAAAGATCAGTACCTAAGGTTATACTATGTTCGTTTTTTTAATGATAAAAAGACATATAAACAAATAGTACATCCGCAACACCGGAGCATTCCAGGGGCCTTACCATGACGTCCTAATTCCGACTCAGTTCAAGTTTTAGCTGTCACTTTTAGTATGAATCTGACAGCGGGTGAACCTAAACTGAATCGAATGAAGACGTCATGGTAAGGCCCCAGGTGTATTTCTCCGGCTATCTCATTTTGCTCGCCGAAACACGGCACAGTGCAAGCTCTACTTATTTCCTTATCTGTGGTGGTAGTAGCGGGAAAAAGCTAAGCAAACACGAATTTAATAATGACCTATGATTGTGCAGCGACATCCATATTACGACAAAAGTTTTCGGAACAATGCTCGATTTAATCGGTCAACTAGGTGTCCTTAAGATGCAAGACAGATTGTGTAAATATTTTCCTTCCTAAAATGTGAAGACCAGTTGAAATTGAATAACGAGCCGTTTATCACATTTTCGTAAGACGGGGAGCGTGTGAGAGGTCACGTTACGTCAGCGCCCGCGCACCGGTTGACATTTGATACCGGGGCGCGCATCTAGGAAGTTTCACAATGCGCCTCTCGCTCAAAATGTTATTCATACAGATTACCTAAGTTCGCTCGCTCTTAAATTTTTGTAGGTTAATTTCGGCAACAGTCAACTTTAAACTGAGGATGTATTCTCATTCTTATAAACATAAAACAGAGTCACATTTTATGATCTTCGATCGGTTGGATTTGTCAATACACAGGAGAAGTTTAAAAGAAAAATAATTGAAAAATATTTTTTTCATACATTTTTAGCGTGCAACGCCATCTCTGGTGGGGCATGGCAGAACTATGTTTGCTGGGTCAGCTGGTACCACTAGAAACCGACTGCAAAATTAAAAAATTTGCACACGCGATCATTGTCATTTTACGCGCTTTATGTCAAGAATGTGACCGTTACAATAGGAAGTGGCGCCACCATTAGGAAACCGAAAAGGATCTGATTAAAATTGAGATTGACATGTAAGTAAACGAATAATGCGTCTATTATTATGATATACTAGCTGTAATGTTGCCTGCGACTTCGTCTGCAAAGACTTCGTTTATTGTTATCCCGCGGGAATTTTCCGGGATAAAAAGTAGCCTATGTGCTATTCCAGACTTTTCTCTATCTATGTGCCGAATTTCATCCAGATTCGTCGGGGCGTTCTGGCGTGATTGAGTAACAAACAAACATCCATCCATCCATCCATCCATCCATTCATACTTTCGCATTTATAATTTAGTTAGATTAGATTAGATTAGATTCGACGTCTCGTCCACAGCCTGCGTGCTCAAAATTATCGAACCGCTGTCGGCCATTTCAAAATTTTAAACGTATGTGCAATGAAAACGGTGTTAATTACTTGATGTAATCGCAAATCGACTTTCTGGGTCGTGATGTGTTATTAGTTAACGTGACCGCATTCCGCTGTTTAAGATGCTCATTAATTACAAAATGGTTGTATATTAGGTTTTTGTAACAAACGTTTTGTATTTTAATATGCTTATACTTAATATGTTTTAATTGCTTCCTGTTATTCGCACAACTCTTGCTTTTGGAAGTTAATAAACCGCGTAAATGTTATTCACGACAACTTTTCTCCGATTAAAATACATGCACCAAGGCAATCTAGATTAGCAACAAAATGCCTCGAATTCCTTTGTAATGAGCTAAGTTTCGTTGCGATAATAACATATGTTGTTCGCGTGTTTTGTATTGCTTTAATTTGATATTTTCATGCCTATTGCTCGTGATGATGAGATAGTTGTTACTAAATTACTTGAACTGTATTAGACAACAATGTACGTTCTATGTTTTGCATTTTTGCAATATTTAGCGGGCGTTGAAACGTCAAATCGACCGTGACCGCCTGACGGCGAAACCATGCGAACATGAAACAAAATAACTTTTCGCTAAATCATTTATAATACACTTTTTTTGCTGGCTGTTTTTTTTGTTGACTGTAATCACACTGTCATCCTAAACTGGACTTGTAAGATTTGACCCACAAATACTAAAACGGCAAATCCAATAAAAACCTGTAATAACAGCAATAACTACTTTGATAAAAACGTTCTCAGGGGCCTTACCATGACGTCTTAATGCGTTTCAGATTAGGTTTGTTCGCTGTCAGATTCATACTAAAAGTGACAGCTAAAACTTGAACTGAGTCGGAATTAGGACGTCACGGTAAGGCCCGGATCTTAGTTAAGAAATCAGTACCTATTACCTTCCACGAGGTCATATACAAAATTAAATCTATAAGCTGACCACGTGAATATAATGTGAACTATTCATATTTTTTTAATTATTTATTAAAAAAATATAACACTACAGGAGACCCAATGCCATCTTAAGCTTCATCAAATTATGTAATCTCCAAGGCGGCTCATCTAAGTTAAGATAAGTGATCGAAGAGTAGGTGCCTACTTTCAACACCATAGTGCAAACTAAGGATCCAAGACTAACTGGGTAATCTCAGCAACGTTTCTTTCTAGACGGACTTGCCTTTGTTGGATTTTACAGCTTACCGCAACTGCCAGCTCAACAAGGATCATACATTATCAGTTAACAAATTATAATTAACCATCTACCATACCAGAAGGCTTATTGTCTAACTCGCTCGCAATCGCCATCGTGTTCATTTTGACAGTTCTTGTATGAATGTGACAGCTAGCCTGATTTCGATGCCAATTGTCAGTTCCCGCGTTGTTCGTAAAAGACCAGGACTACAGGGAACAGGCTAAAATCTTAGGAATGATTTTGGTTCCCCTATCCATCTATACCCGTAATCACGCAAAACGTGGCCTTTAGGTCTTACCCCATGCTCAGTCTACACCGTGAAGATAAAGACGTGACAACTACATATTATGTATGACTAGCTGTTGCCAGCGACTTCGTATGCAAAGAATTCGTTATCCCGCGGGAACTACGCAATTTTCCGTGATAAAAAGTAGCCTATGTGCTATTCCAGACTTTTCTCTATCTACGTGCCGAATTTCATCCAGATCCGTTGCGCGGTTCTGGCGTGATTAAGTAACAAACAAACATCCATCCATCCATCCATACTTTCGCATTTATAATATTAGTTAGATTAAAGCTACCAAGTAAATTGAATGCTCATGTCAATCGCGTCTTAACCGCAGGTTATCATGCGGTTTGTCCGACTTACACGCAAGCCTACTGTCCTCCGTAACTGCAATTAGCCGAGAGGCAAGAAGGGCGTGTCATGTCATACGAGTATGGGGCGTAAGCTGTCGCAACAGACATCGGAGCCGGTAACATAATATTGATTTGCTTACACACCGACTACTGGTTAGGTAACACGTAGCTTAGGTTAAGTTTACTGAGCCTTTTGTAAGTTTTCACACAAAAAACGTTTTTTTTTTTTTTATGTGAATAGGAAGGCAAACAAGCAAGTGGGTCACCTGATGGTAAGCGATCACCACTGCCCATAGACACTCGCAACCCCGGAGTGATTGCAGATGCGTTGCCAACCTAGAGGGCTAAGATGAAATGCCTCTTGTGCCCGTAATTTCCCTGGTTGTCTTACTCTCCACACTGGAACACAGCAGTGCAAGCACTGCAGCTTAGCGGCAGGATTAGTGAGTAAGATGGTGGTAGCTATCCGGACGGACCTAGCACAAGGCCCTACCACCCGCAAAACGCGCTCAAACGCGCGTTTCAAACGCGCTCGCGTAAACATCTCAGTAGCAATGGGAAAATTGCGGATCGAAATGGCAACAGTGGTTCATAGTGCTTGACATTTTAACGCAGACGCGCTCGACCGTATTTTATGACCGAAAAGTTACGCTAAGCATACCTACTGTAAAGCACATGGACTATGCGATATCAGATATAGTTAGAGAAAAAAATATATAAGTTACAGACTCTCGCTGATCGCTATTTACAACAGTGACCACCTATCTGTTTATAAATTCATATGTTATATACCAGTGATAACATTGAACTCGAAATATTGTAATAGTACATTACAGACCTAGGGCGGTGAATTCGTAATTGTCCCAGATCGCAGGTGTTTGTGGACCGAACCGAAGGTGAGGGGCATAAATATGCGATCTGGGGCTTTACGAATTACCGCCCGTGGTTTGTATAAAGTTTTACGTCTTGCCTCGGCCAGGAAGTGAGATTTTATGTCCGCGAAGCGGGCGTAAAATCCCAATTACGGCCAAGGGTGACGTAAAAATATTTAGCGTCTATTCTACTTGTGTACTTCATCTAAGTAGCTTATCATCTTCCCCTTCTTTCATGCAAGTTCTGTTTTTTTATCATCTATATGACAACGTGTCCCATTTGCCACTGTGTGTGACGTACAAGAGACCTCTTGCCTCACCTAGGGCGCATTACGCGTATTATTTAATACGTATAACATTAAGTAATGGTGAAAGCCCGGCCGACCCAGCGTGGGCGCTTTCGATTTCGGCTCGATGCGCGGGCGACCTTTGCACGAACTGGTTTATACGAGTATCATGTAAATTTGGGATAATTATTGCTGCATTTAAATGTTAATTTTAAATAGATCGTCCTAATAGCGCATCGACGCTCTGATGAAAGGTTTTAGACAAAAGACATTTACTGATTTTGGCATTTAAAATTTGAGTAGTTTTTTGGATGTTAAATTAGACTTTTGGCTAACGGTGTGGTCATTAGAGTTTTATCGTTTATTTTTTTTATTAGGAAACAAATGCATAACAAATGTATATTTTCTAAGTAGAGGTACCTAAAATGCAAATTATTTCGAATAATAGGTAGAACCACAGCAATTAGCATTACCTGCCATCATATGGGGACGGAGAAGATATTATATAAGTATGTATGTATGTTGCTAATTCAATTTTCATTTTCACATTTGAATTCTTCGACTGGCAACCAATCCCTTGTCCTATTCAAACCATTTGCAATAATTGATGACACTCGGATCAAAATCGTAACGATGATTAGACCATCAATCATTTGGAGAAGAGCAAGACAAAAAATATAATGGAGTAGGTAAGTGCAGTTACGCCGCCAACAGTGCCCCAAAAAAAAACTTAGCTCCGTGCTTTCTCTCCACGTAATTTAGTTAATTGCGATTAGAGAAATGATTGCGTCTCAAATTATGTAACAATAAAATAACATTAGATAACTATTGTTGCGGTGAAAGTTCTGTGTGTGGTCGTGTGTTCGTCACTAGATCCGAAGCGATGCATTAAGATTCATCTGTTGCTCATGGGCCACTATAGTCGAATAGACGCGCACATTTTTAATACGTAATCGTGTGTAATGGCCAGTGATCGCCTGTAGTCGACAACTGTTGGACAATAATGACGAATCAGAGGAAGACCTCGCGCCAGAATCCACACAATTGCCGCTGATATATCATGTAGAGGCCCATTACAGTTTATTGTGTACAGTAAACGTAAGCGTAAGAAAAAGGGTTTTAGATTTTTTTAGATTGATGACGTAGACTTTATGAATGTCATTTTCAATGGTGATTTGTGTAACTTTAATTAATGTAATCTTAATGTATTCAAATTGGCACCAACATGACTTCTAATTGTTAAAGTTTGAGCATGCTTAATATGGGAATGATATTCCAGATCTGGAAATGGTAATGAAAATGATACTGATACAGTGCGCTTATGTTTATCTATATAAGTATGTTTATCCGTCGTCTAGTGCCCATGCCCATGTCACAAGCTTTGCTTAGTTTGGGACTAGGTCAATTGGTGTCAATTGTCCCAAGATATTTATTTATTTATGTGTATCACTTATTGTATGATGCAGTGACCGTGGCCAAAGCGAGCATGCATATTCACTAGGTATTAGTTTAACTGGTTCATAATGCTGTTAACAATTAACTTTTGTTCGTCTTTATGTGTCGTTGTGGCATATGCCTCTCGCAGACACAGATAAATCCTAATTGCTCTTTGTAATTTTTTTTTTTAATTAGGTGACTTTATCGATCTGCAAAACCTGACATTTCAGGTATCTATAAGATGCGTTTTGGTATTTTGTTGCTATCCCAAGTGTAGTGAAAAATATCTTATACAAACGGTTAAGTAAATGAATATGAGTAATAAGCATGTTGTTTAAAAAGCATTGGTTAGAACTGTTTCATGTAAAGCAAGTTTTTTTGTAAGAAATATTAATTTAATAATATTAAATTTAGTTAGTACTTAGTAAGTCCTCGCTTAAATATGAAAGGCTCAGCATTATTATCTAAATTTCGCAAAAGCAAGCACAATCAAGTTGAAAAAGCACTGCATCTTCCAAACTAAAAGTTCAATGAATAACAAACGCTTGATGTCATAATAGAAGTAACTGATAATTAAATATAATAATTTCCAAACAAACTACATAGTAATATAAACTGGTATAAAACAAGATGGCTGAAACATGAACCCTTTTGTTTACTTAATGTCGTAACCCTTCGCGAAGGGCCAGGTTGTGTAACTGTTAGGTAAAAACTAATTTCATACTGCGGCTTCACGCGCTTTCTTTAGTGTCAAGAGGTTTAATTGACATTTGTAAATAGTTCCTACGTTGCAACAAACAATTACGTGTATAACCTGGCATCTGTTTAACTAAAGATGAACTAAGTTCTCGTGTTTCGTATTCAAGCGCGTTGATGTCTTGCGCAAACGGCGCTCGTTCGACACAATTTAAAAGAAAATAATATTGACTTTGATTACCATGTATCATATCAGATAAAGTCTACTCAAAAATTTGGTTCATTTCATTACCATACCTAGGAAGCTTTTGACGTAACGTAAGCAAACGCTACAGGGATTTTTGGAAATTCAACTTCTAAAGGGCAATTTGGGGTCAATGCATTCTACGCAGACGAAATCGCGAACAACAGCTATCATTAAATGAACTGATCAGGAATCGTGTATTAGTACCATATTTTTTACTGTCAGATCGCATTAAAAATTACATTTCCTCGTAAAACCGGTAAGCGGTACCTTACCAAACAGAGTGCGGAAAACGGCTCATGGTTTTGAAAATAAAAGGAATAAGCGTTCGTTTGTGGTAGAGGTTATTTATAGCCAGCCGAAGGACACACAGTCACCGAGATGCCATTGTGCGTCGAGACAAAAGGGCGAAGGTGTGACGAGAAGTGGTTAAGCCAAAGTAAATACGGCATTTGATTGGTTCCTTTTATTTTTACTACAATGTTAATTATGAGAGATTACCCGTTAGTTGCGATTTATCAAATTATGTAATTTTTACAGTAACGTAAATCTTACGCGAGTTTTTCGTGGTTCAGAGTACAATACTCGTACGGCCGATTTTTGAGGCATGTAATGTGAAAATTCTATTCGTAAGTGGAGAAAAATTGTGCCGAATTTCAAATACTTGTAGGCTGAAAGAAAATTAAATTTAACTAACATTAAATTAAGTCAAATGTTACTGACTATTGCAGTTTATTAGAAGTAAATGAACACAAAATGTGTCATAAGTACCTAAGTGATCACATTTATTTCGATCCTTGAAAACTAAGTGACTCATTCAAACAGTTAAGTCATTGTTGAGTGTTTCAAATTAAAGTACTCTATAAAATACGGGTTTATGGGACACCTCGGAGTACAAGTCAAATATTCGGTTTATATCGGTTATAGTCATGAGACAAACATGCGAAGCGACTATAACACCTATCATGCCTGCCAAAGTTTGGAATAAGTCTTTATTACACTACACAGCTTGATTTTTGGTTGTACTTAAAATAAATCCTTTTTTATCAAGCTTTCATTCAGACATTTCCGACAGTTCGAAATGTTTTGTTTCTTTTGTTATTTACTTGACACGTTCATAATTATGATATCGTGTATTATTATTTTATTTTGAAACATTCATTTGTCACTTCATATCTGTCTCGGTGTTGTTATTTATTTATGATCACTTTCTATTTAGACTAATTAAATCTTCATTTAAAACCGACGTGGTATGACTTGTTATTTCTGGCACGTCATGCTAGATGTTTTTAAACGTTGATTTTACTTTTAACGTTGACTGTACTCCTACCACAAAAGGGAAACGCAGATTATGATCAACACTTTTGCAAAGGAAATAGGTATAACGTGTCATCTGTTATCGACACAACTCATAATATTTGTATTAAAATTGTAACTGGACTAATAGTCGTTTATGAAATAAAAACTGCTTCGTTCAGATGATTAAAACCCTGAACAAAGCGGATTGCTTTTCCTAAATTTGATTTATAATCTCGAACCTTGGTACTGGTGAACTGTCGAGATAGTAGAATTTCCGGTGCATAATTGCATGTGTTCCGTTGACCTCTACGCTTTAATGAAATTTAATTTAGGAAGCGGAGAAGGTTGTGGGACAGACAGACAAGACTTCCTTGTTCGCTGCGAATATTCTCGAACGACAACGTGGGATAAAATTAATGATAAAACATTTGTTATTTGTTTTGCTGTATACCTTTGTGTTTGTGTTCTATGTGGGATACTTATTTCACATAGAGTTATTTCAATAACATTTCAAAATGTATTTGTACTAGTTGTACCACCACAATTTAAGTATACACTAATTAAATCGTTAACGATCATAGAGCGATTGAATAATTTAATCTGTTAATAATGTAATAGATTTGGAATTTACAACAATTAAACCGCGATTACCTTTATTGAGCTCCAGATATTTAGACTCAGTTTTGCATGCATCATGAAATATCGGGAGCTCAATAAAGGTAATCATATCTTTATTGAGGTAATCATATCTTTATAAAGGTAAATAAATAAAGGTAAACATATCCTGTCTATAATATTTCGAATAAATTTTCGGTTCATTAAAATGATTGGAGCTACGCAATTGTTTAATTTTCACATCAGAAACCAAGTTAGGTAGTTACTTGATGATTTAAACGTAACCGATTGTGCAAGCCGCCGGTTATTAAGGGCCCGAATAAAAGTTACAGTCAAAATCACAACTAGCACTGGAATACGTTAATTGCATCAGTTATCGGTAACACGCGAACTCACTGAAGCAAAAGAATCATTTTCACCTGTTTTCTTCTTCGTGAAACGCACGCGCCGCCACGCGCTATAATTGAATGCCTTCACGCTCCTCTATAGTTTCAGAATTAATTATTTGCTATTGCCATTCGTCGCGAGATCTAGTTAACTTTAGAACTACGGTCAAATAATGAGGGGAAAATATGCGGTCGACGACCTTACGCGGTTTGCAGTTTAGTAACCTTTTACAGCAACAAATTGGGGAAGTGTTTGTTATGTTTGTAATTAAGTAAAGTATAGTTTTTTTTCTAAGAAGAAAGAATGTAAGTACCAAAATTAATGTTCTATGATAAAGGTTACTGATGATACTTACTCGAGGTAGGTACTTTTAATTTATCTGTATCTCATTTTCATTACACAACACACGTGGGTTTTATTTTAAGTAGGAGTTGTAATTTTAAATATTGTGAGATACACAAATGTACAAATTTAAATATTTTTTAAATGTTTATGATTAGCCTTATTTATCAGTTTTATCCCTATAACAGACCACTGACTATAAATACGTTTTAGTGTGAACTCATGCCAATCTATTTTAGTTAATAATGCGAGGAAAATCATGACTAATACTTGTTAGGGGGTTCGTCCTACTAATAATGTAAAATGCTGGACAGCAGAAAGCTGCTGCGGATGGCTCCGTGGGAACCGGGAACGTGTCACACATACGGAGTGCAATAGTATTGACAGGACGTCCTGCAAACGTTATGTCATCCGGACAATGACCGGAGCATGTATGATTTTTTAAATAGGCTCCAATTTGTTTTATGACAATGGCGAGGATATCATCGAAATTGAGAAATTGAAAAAAAAAATTGGATTAGTTAAATTAAAAAAAGTTTAGGGTGATTTGATTATCTACGATCTTTTAAATTATTAGAATGATTTTTTGATGTGCAAGTGTAAGTCTGTAAAAAGTTGGCATTTGGGTTATTTACCTTATAACCTATTTGTGTATGCTAAGTACGTCGTAATCGACATAAATCGATGTGTCAACGACTTAAGCTCGAGAGTTGATCGCACTCATCGCTGGAACCATTCCAAGATGTTAATGTTAACAAATACATGATGTAACATCTGCACGGCTCCAACAGCCTCAAACCTTTACACTACGCGACATATCATCCAAGTTATGTTACATCGCTGCGGTCCATCGGCAGCTTAGAAATTAAAGCCTCGCGAACCCGCAATGTAAAGCAACCAGCGAAATTTGTCGTATCGTCTACGATACTTTAGGGCTCGTTACTTCACGCAAACGCGTTGTGAAACCTGAGATGCTTTGAAACCTTCGGAGCCACTCACACAACAAGCTGTCAGTAACAGATTGTACTGATTTGTAAATGCATAAACTGCAAACCAGTTGTGATAAAACGTTATTCAAGTGAAAGTGAGATAAGACTCGCTCTCGTCGAGCGGACCGCTTTCAATTCACAAATTGCATGTCCCAAGCTGAAATCCGCAGCATACGCCATTCCCGCAGTAAATTTGAGTGATACAGCTTTGTCCAACAACCAAGCTTCAAGGGAAAAAAAAACGTAAAAAAACTTGGTGTTTGGCTAGGCCGTCCATTGCACACAGTCGCATCGCTTTGTGGAATCAGTCAATCGGTTCCACTGCCGCATTCGCGTTTGCAATTAACAACGTGACAACACACGTCAACAACAAAAGTCGCCGGCAGTGACAACCGCTCGCATCGCCACATCTAGTTGTACGTACCCACGCCGAGGGCCGCCGCAAGCACTAATAAACACCTTGAATTCATCTTAAGTCCTTGCACCTGAGTAGTGGTCACTGTAACGTTTGAGCACACACTGCGAACGGGTGAATGGGAGCCTGAGTCTTTTATACCGGGTGCGCGCGGTGGCGGTGAAAAGCGGCGCGCGCGGCGAGTGCGCCGCGCACCCCATACCCGAATTGATGCTCACTAATCGCACATCACTCATTAACCTTTGTCCAAAAGCCCTAATTCGTGGATAACTGAATGATGTCAAACGGCTCCTGTGCCAATTGCAGTAGAAAAAACCGTTGACGTAGAGAGACGCTACTTTTTGAAATTGTCTCGTTTTATTTACCGAAAAAAATGTTTGGCGTCGTATATTTATTTATGAGACAGTTGACATATGTGTCTGTAGAAAATATACATTTATTCTGAATGTGATAGGTGCATGTACTTAATGTAAAATAGAAACAGCGATAAAATTGTTTTTCAGATTTGTAGCATTTGTTGCTTGTCTACGGTTTTACAGACTGAAAAATTTATGTTAGGTTTATTTGGTTATCAATTCGACATTGTTTTTAATTTTACTGTAGACCTATGTTTAGCAACATTTTCGCCATTTGTGAACAAATTTCAATTATTTTTAGCTAGTGTTGTGCCCCTCAAGTAGGATAAGAATAATAGTAAAAATACTTTTCAAATTACATGATCAAAAGGTACAGGTAAATACTTAAAAACTAATTAAAATACCATGTTATTGTGAAAAAGGAATCCACTAAGCACTTTTCGGGTCACGGACACTCATAATATATCTTAATTATCTAAACTGGTAATCGGTCATGTGGCTGTTTAAGGCAAACAATTGTTTAGCTAGATTTTCTTTCTCGCTAATAAAAATTCACAACATCGGTTTTTTCTTTATTTTCTGTTGGAACATATTTTTTTAATTCCGACTCAGCGCTTAGAAAACGACATAGTTCTTTGTAAAGCTGGGATTCGGGATCGCATCAAGCTCGTCATTTCGTGACACTTGCTAACAAACATTTAACGCATTATGCATTTTAGTGACTTTTTTCATGTGCCATTGTCATAATTAAGCATCATTCGAACGCACATGTGCGTTTCCAGCACTTCAAGATGTCCCGCAAATGATGGCTGCCACTGAACGCGTTTAGTTATTACTATGTTAGTGTTTTGTTTATCATTATTTTATTTTCTTATATTTTAGATGAATACAGTCATTTGGCAACTAGCTTTCATTTGCCATGTACTTCCATTTGCTTCGACAACAATTTGACTTTTGTTATTTCATTTTATCGTCCTGCTTCTAATACTAACTCTAGGGCCCAAACACTGGATTTGACATTCACTTGCGACATTTTCACGCAACCCTCGGTGCGCGAGTCTGACTCTCATTTGGCCATATTCTTAATAAACAAACATTATTCGTTACCTGTTCATGTTGGCACGTTACGTACAGAGCATAGCGGTTCCTGAAAAGTAAATCCTAAGACTCTAAAACTACCGTCAAAATATTATCAGAAGTGGAGTGCAAAGGTCATGTGTACGTTGCACCCACACGCTGTAGCGATAACCGAAACACTCCGGCGCAAGAAAGTGAGTCGCGTTAAACGATTACAACAGCTGTGTGGGACGACCTGCGCACACGGCACCGCGCACGCCGAGACGATACATCAAGAGATCAATAATGATCCGAGTTCAGAGCTTAAGTGGTAATTGAGCTAATTAAGATGAAAAACAACATCAGGATCCTCGACACTTCATTCGAAGAAGGAAAATCATGTTTTTTTTACCACAAAATATAACTTAACTAGTACCCCATGACCTACTAGAACTCTTTACTTAATAAAAAATATGGTAATCAAATGATGCTGCTTCAAGTGAGTCACTTAACACGTACGATCAAGTTTTAAAGTTTTTATAAAGACAAATGCGCGAAGCTCTCGACGTTTAACAAAATAAAGAAATAAGATTTAAAGATAAAAATACTTTTGCCTTCTTTGGCAGCGAAACACTTGTTTATCACCTGTCAATTGACAGCGAAAGTGCATTTTGATCGGTGACTCGTGTATAATCCGATGCAAAAGTGTTGCCAGCCTTTAATGAATATATAAGAAGTTAAGGGCAAAATATTCTGGGTACAATACCTTGGATTTTTTTTTCTACGCGCTCTAATTAATTATTTAGAGATAATTTATAAGAAATAGTAAAACAAAATGCTTAAAATAGTGTTATTTGAGACTAGTTAATATTTCAAACGAAAAAGAAAAATGCTGGTTTACAGTTGGAAAAAAAAAGTTTTTTTAAGTAAATTTTTATTACAATTTTAACAAAATAAAGAGACTTAATGTAATAAGTTCAAAATAATTTAATTCTTATAAAAATATTCTATTCTATACGTTCTTTCACGATCTTGTACATTGATGACCACCTTAATTATACATTTGTTTCCTTCACTGTACTTCCCAGCAGCAATGACTGATTAACGACCCCAAATTTTGGGATTAACCGTAATTTACAACAACCTGAAGGTACAATACCTACAATCAGTGTTTATTTTATAAAATTTAAGATACGTATAAAATCTTTCATTTGAAGAGCCGGGGTCCGATTTTTGGCACTCGAAAATACCATTCAAGTGGTCAAAAAACTGTTAGTAGCTGGAGTTTCAAAAGTCGATAAGGCCAAAACATCTGGGACACAATTTTTCTTGTATGTATAAGGATCGATAAGGTAAATAATTCTGAGTACCTATGTGAAACTCAAAATGATTACAATCTGAAAAAAAAAAACAAGTAAAATACTTTTTCTGAAAAAGCAAAAGATACAAGATTCATTTCCGTATTAAGGCGCTGTCAACAGCAAATGACCTTGAGCAGCGCCACTCTTCACACATACGGTTCGCGTGCCTGTGAGTGAAAGAGAAGAAACTAATCCGGCAGCTTGGCGCGCGTCTAAAATCTTGCAAATAAGACACAAATAAGAAGAAATAAAAAAAAGTATTGATTATTTGTGAAATATGACTCGTTAGCCGTGTAGGTATGAATATGTTGACTTCATGTTTTTAATTGCAGACCCATACGTCGAAAAAATAAAGACATAGAACCGTTTAATGATGATTCTAAGACCAATCTTTGTAATTATTTTCTATCGAGCCGATTTTGTTCAATTATGTATCGAGTCCGTCTAGCGTGTTTGAAATATGATGAAAATTAACATTATATTTTTTTTGTATTTTTTTGTGTGTAGTTTTTCTTAAAAAAGTGCTTAAATAACATCAATTTCAACAAAATTAGGTGTTGTCAGCCTCTTAACTAAGTCATCGCAAAAACAGATACGAACATAGAACAAGACTCAATAGAGTCGTAATAGTGTAACTATTATTTTGATTACTTAAACAGTATATTCGTAATGTCGTCGTAATAACATTTGACTTTTTTTAATTGCATATCTGTCGTAGTTATTGTTCTATTACCGTGTTGATTCTTTTGCGATGACCTAGGTATCCGTTCGGGCTATTTTAATTTGTTAGCCAGCGAGATTAATATGAGTTGCAGTATTTTTGTGTTTGTTTCAAATTCAGCGCAATCGAAAGGCGCAATTCAAGTGATATGTTTACAAAAATTGAACCTCTGCCTTGCCTTGTACAATACAAATAGGTATCAGCCGCCTGTGACGATGCATTCCGGTTGCCATAACATGTTATGTTGACCTCGACCAACAAAAGGATCTTGTATATTTTCCTGCACTAAGTATAGGTAAAGATTTTAAAGCCCCTCTTGCTTGTAGTTAGCGAGAGTGAGTCCGATGACGTTCCAAATTAGAAAAATGAATCGAAGATTACATCAGGTGCCCAATTTTCGAAAGCACATCACTCAATAGCGTGATGTCCCCTAGGCTTCACTTTTTGAGTCCCCCAGATACAAAAATTATGAGGAGGGCATCCAAATAGTGGAGCCTAGTGGACACGTTTACCAATTTTTATAATTTTGGTTTTACTGAGCACACTTGTAAAAGATTTTCAGCATTAGTTGTGCTCGGCGAATATTTCCCTACAATGGTCGATGTTCAAAGTCTACGGTGTCATAGGGGTTTAATTTTCAATCTAAAATTACGAAAAAAATCTTTATAGTAGTATTAAAAGTAACGCTAACCTGCCTAAATACTCCAATACAATTCTAAGACGCCTTCAGTATTCACACGAGTAAGTTTATCTACATAAAGGTTATAAAGAGGAACGATTTGATTGTTTGTTTTCATTGAATAGGCTCCGAAATTACTGGATCTATTTGAAATAATTGTTCACCATTACGAACCTAGGCCGTATCCAAATCGTAGGCGTAGGACGTCCACCAACGAGGTGGACGGATACCCGTTAAAGTAGCGGGTTCACGGTGGATGCAAGCCGCTCCCAACCGAGGCAACTGGAGGTCTATGGGGGAGGCCTATGTCCAACAGTGGCTGATATGATGATGATGATCCTAAGCTATTTAATTTTACGCGGACGGTGTGCCGGGAAAGCTAGTGTTGACTATAACACGACGACTGAATGATTCATACTTCAAAAAGCATGAATTTGTAAAGGTATTGTATTTACTAGCCTACAAGCATTGCATTCAACTGAATCATTGCGCAAACCGGGACAATTACAAATTAATTTAATGATGATTTGAATACTGAATTAATCTATTTTGTTATAGCTAATAACAAATTGACGTGGCGTTTAAGTAATCGCAAATCATGAGTGATTAGAGTAATAATTGGTAACAAATTCATTCGCCGCGTCGAAGTTAAAAACTAATAGACGAATTTTCAAGCAGTTGTCACCAATAGACAGAATTATTAGCTTAAAAGAAAAAGTAAAAAAAGTAGCTTAGAAAAAAATTACAGCTCTCATTATTCTTGTGAACTAGTTGAAAATTTGATTCGAGCTGTTAGTTATAAAAATATAAGCATTATTTCTACCACTTTCGAGGGATGTGCTTTCAATAATCGGGCCCCTGTCCCCCCGTCATTTGTCTCCTCGGTCTGCCTCGACAAATAAATATAACATTTTTTAATTCAAATGAAGCGTATTTCGCCTTAATCGACAGTGATAAAAGGTGCCGTATTTTTTATGAGTAGACAGCCACTGCATTTCATTCGCGCATAGCGCTACCTTGAATAATAAACTAAATGTACCGTTGTCAAGCACTATTAGGCTCGTCGATACTGAAATTATTGATCAGTACCTGACCAGATTTAAATTAGACTTGGATAAAAGCTGCCTCTACGCTGCATATGTATACGCTTCTAGTTTGTTAATGTATTTGACAGTAAGTTGCCGTGATTCGAATAAACATGAATGAGGTACATTATCGGAGATGAAAGTGATTAGTTTGGACAGAGTGATGCTCGATGCAGTATGCTTAGTGTGAGTTTTCGGTCACAGAACACGTCTCGACCGCGTTTGCGTTAAAATGTCAAATACTATGAGACAGTTTGTTGCCGATTCGATCCGCAAGTGGCGCTGTCAAATTTTCCATAGTAATTGAGACGTTTACGTGAACGCGTTTGAGACGTTTTTATATGCGAATGTTGCACTCGCTCTCGATCTTAACAACATTATTTTTCATTCATGTTTATTTAGAACACGGCAACTGTCAAATACAGTAAGAAAAAATAGAAGCACTGTGTACCTATACTCTGTCTTATCTACTTCCAGGGGCCTTACCATGAGTCTTAATGCGATTCAGTTTAGGTTCGCTCGCTGTCAGATTCATACTAAAAGTGACAGCTAAAACTTGAACTGAGTCGGAATTAGGACGTCATGGTAAGGCCCCTGAACACTTAAGTTAACTTAAAACCCCTTGTAAAAGATTTTCGGGTTTTTTTGCTATGGGTGTAAAACGGCAAAGGGATGTAGACAAATACTTTTATACATACATCGCGTCTTTATCCCTTACGGGGTAGACAGAGCCTATGCTATCAAGTTCTAAAGGCCACATTTAGCGTGATTTTGAGCGTATACATGGAAAAGCGGAATCAAAATAAATAGACCATGACGAGCATGTATGAAGAGATTGATGAATGTGGATGAAGCGAAAGAGGTATGTCAGGATCGTAGCAAGTGGAACAAAGTAGTTTCTGCCTACCCCTGTGGGAAAGAGGCGTGACGATATGTATGTATGTATGTATGTAAAATAAATAGAGATGGTTTGCTAACGCATCGCCTATATCGTGATTCCTAAATTTTCGCCCATACCCTCGATGGGCTTTTACCATCTGCGCGGGAAGAGAAGTACTTTCTATGTGTTTGCTTCCAGACAAGTATGGAAAGGATGTAGAACAAAAACAATATAATAAACACAGAAATGATAATATTATGAGTAACACAGCAATTATCTATTTTATGAGATCAATCAAGCGTCAGCAAATAAAATATCCCTCAATATTACTGAGCCGAAGATAATTCCTACGATTTTTACCGGGTTTTACTATCGTGACTGTGTTACGGGTGTTGGGGCTACTCCGGCATTCGAATCTCAAAGTTCGTGTCTGAACGTCCCTCTCACTCTCCTATAGATAGCTATAAGCGTAATCGGAACGGCACTAAACGAACGTCGATTTAACTTCAAAGTAGGCCTGTGGAGTGGCTTTTGCAGCTTCCGCATACTGCGCATAGCGTGCCGCGCCCGGTGTCAATTGTCAAACCACAATCATCGAAATAAAATTAATTAAATGAGTTGCACCAAGCAGTGTTTTGCTGTATCTGATTTAGGTATAGATTATCTGTTTTTATTGTAGGTATAACCTAACCTAAAAATTTCAATTTGGGTACAAGCTGTTTTTCTGACTGTACTTTTTGTTGACTGTGCGTGCATTGTCATCCGTCCTACGAGTACATTAGGGTGCGACCACACCGCCGCTTAAAAACGGTGACGTTACGGAATCGCAACAAAATGTATAAAGAAACGGTGAGAAAACGTGACGCATTCGACACGTCACTGTGTACACGCGGCGGTGTGGTCGTACCCTTATTTCAAGTCAATCGGACCAACCGCTGAAGAGACAGACGGTCCTAGCTGGACGACCAGAATTCTACTACCATATTGTGTGTGTGTGTGTGTGTTTTGACTAAACGCAATTTTATAGCGATCACATGTAGCTCTCAACCTTGACACTGGCAAAATTGTCCCACCGGACAGAAAACCATTAATCTATTTATAATATATAATATTATTTCCATCCTCGTTGTGTTGAAATATGTTGTATTATGATCACTTATCATCATTATTATTGTACTCATTACACGAGTAGGTATACAGTGGAACTTATTTATTATGACTTATGACATTAGATTATAGTTTTGTCAATTCTGTAAAGTTATTTTTTTTTAATATTCGCACATCCTGTGATTTCATGTCTTTAAATTAGTTCCGAATCATACCTATTTATTTTTATTATCGGGCAGTTCCAAAAATAGTGGCACCGACAGGTTAAAGTTTTTTGTAAAAATAAAATGGGTCTTTTTTACCAACGGAGTATGAAAAATATTTTTAAAATATTACAATTGGGGCATATTTGTAAAAGGCACCACAATATTCATAAAAATATAGAAATTGAAGCTTGTTGAAGTTTTGGGGATACAGGTTAAAGTTACATTGGACAGGTTAGTAGAGAAAACAATACAAGTTAAAGTTAATTTTTCTAGGTTATCTACGAAAGAGTAGATAAGAGGATATGCCTGTCCGGCATTTTGTGATTTAGTACACGGGTATGCGACCCCGGCCTCCTTTAGCTACGTTTTCCTTGTGGATTCCAGTCTAGGGCCTGCTTCGGGATGTGATCGGGCTCCCTTCGGAGCGTGTGGCCGATCCAGCTCCACTTGCGACGTTTGATCTGCTGGTCGATCGGCGTCTCGCCGCAACGTTCCCACAGGTTCGGGTTGGAGATTTTCTCGGGCCAGTATACACCGAGGATACGGCGTAGGCAGCGGTTGATGAAGACCTGGAGCCGGCGCGAGATGTCTTTCGTGACCTTCCACGTCTCACATCCGTACAGCAATACGGTTTTCACATTGGACCGGAATATTGAGCTTGACTCTCCTAGTCAGTTTCCGCGATTGCCATACAGGACGGAGCTGCGCGAAGGTTGCTCTCCCCTTGGCAATTCTCGAAGTGATGTCCTCTTCGGTCCCTCCTGTTTCCGACACTACACTACCGAGGTATGTAAACTTGTGGACTTTTTCCACCCCCTCTGTGCCGATGAGCAACGGCAACGAGCTCGTCGCTCCGCACCTCTTCTACTGCGGATATCATCATTTCTGGTTCTATTTCGCAGAGAAACCCCGAGCATAGCCCTCTATATAGCCCTATGAGTGACCTTGAACTTCCTTATGAGGCCCATCGTTAGCGCCCATGTCTCAGATCCATATGTCATCACTGGCAACACACACTGGTCAAAGACTTTTGACTTCAAACACTGCGGTAATTTGGACGAAAAGACACTGCGAAGCTTCCCGAACCCGAACGCTACCGAGCCGCTGATCAGGATCGCAGGATCTCGGTGGATGCGGGAGGCACAGGACCGGTCCAAAAGGAGAGCCTTGGGGGAGGCCTATGTCCAGCAGTGGACGTCTTTCGGCTGATATGATGATTGATTGATGTTAGATAGGAAAGGAATGGGATGCATTTAAGGAAGGAATTGTGAGTGTTGCTACTGAGATGTGTGGGGTGTGCGAAAGAGGAAAAGGGAGAAAGGAGAGGAACGTATGGATGAATGCTGAAGTGCAACTGGTGGTGCGAATTGGTTAGCCAAAAAGGCTAATCAAAAAATGCAAATAGTAAGATGAAGAATACGTAAAAATACAGCCTCGGGAGTCGGGGCTGAGTGAGATCAGAAGCCAAGATGGAAGTATTGTAAAAGGAGAAGACTGTGTGCTATAGATATGGAAGGAATAATATGAAAGCTTGATTGAAAGAGTAGAAGAATCAGTGCAAGTACCGGCTCATGCCGGAGACTGAGTGAAAAAAGTGAGGAAAATGAGATAGGTATGGAAGTTGTGGACGCCATGAAAAGAGTGAATATGATAGGGTGAATTTTTGATGAATGTATGAATAATTTAAACGTTTAAAATTAAGTAGAGAAGTTAATGATAGTAAGTTAAGTAGTGAAGATCCGTTTGACCGATGAATCACATCACCATCTTTTAACATTCGTGTGAAGCACTGGACCTGAGGTATTTTTTTTATAAATATTATTATAAAGACGACTCCACTCAAACACAAATCATTATTTCCACGTTATTGTTAACTTTAGGTACTAAGATAACCGAATAACTAATTCGTAATTGCCACTCAATATTATTTATCACTTTAACCTGCTTATGGTCACGTTAACCTGTATATTGATTACATGTGAAAGTGACACAGGTTACAGTGAAAAGTAGGTATACTAGACGATTACTTAAAAACCATTAATAATATCAATGCCGCATTCTCATTGTGACAAGATATGAGTATATAGGACATTTTAAGTACATATATAAAAATCGTTCCATACCAATTTCGGGAAATAAGCGAGACAAGCTAAAGTTACCATACCTGTTACAAACTCCAGATTCCCGCCTTCGATCACTTGTCGCCACAAAACTACATTCGTATGGTCGCAAACGCTTAGCTAGGCGGTTAGATGGATATTGACTGAATGTTTTGCCGTGATTTATGTCTACAAATGATTATCTGTGTGTCAGTGAGACCCTGTACAGTGAACACACAGGTAACAGTGAAAATATCGCTGGACAAATTTCGGGCATGGATATTGTTGTTTAAAAATGATATAAAAAATCCGTGCACTATATTTTTAATAACGTTATAATCTTGTTGTCATATAGCATAGTATTTTTTTAACATAGTATCGTAAATGAATAAAGTAAAGAACCAAAACTCGAAGAGTGTCGCGTTTGGACAAGGCAGGTTACAGTAAAAACTGGCACTTTCTATTTTTTTTTATTAAATTGTTAAATTTAAATTTAAAAAAAAGGCCTGGCCTTTGTGTATTTGATTGGTATATACCTGTGAACATTTTTATTTTTTCAAAAAACGACAAATTGAGCATAGTTTCTATTCAAAAACTAAATGACAGGTTAAGGTGCCACTATTTTTGGAATTGCCCTATCATATCTTTTTATTACGACATTAAAGTACGACGATATTTCATTGCCCAACTTTAGTTTTATCCCTTTATGTGTTTATATTATTTTACGTTTTTTTGTAAATCTGTTATGTTTTGATATGAGATATAATTAGCCAAATGGAATAGAAGTGTATACACCTCTATTTTTATCGGATCTACCCCATTTTTTTTCGGAGGGAAAATGCATTACGCACTATTTACTACGCCGTTGGGACAACGCGGCGGGGTATATGGGGCTCTCCTCTTCTTTTCCTTCCCTCCTATTCGGGAGCGAAGGAATGTAGAAGGCATACCCATTAAAACTTCCAGTACCTATTCCCTCAACTGCCAGACAGTGGGTGCTATGGGAGCATATTGTGAACCACGGCGCCCACTTGCCGACCCAGCCACCCAAGCTGGACCTCCTCTCCAAGAGGGGGGATCGGGAATATATGACCCCCCAATCGGTCCTACCTCACCTTACCGTAATTGAACCTAAAAAATGAGTGCTTACGACACATTTCATCAGCCCATCAATCTTAATGACAGTTATTAATTTTGAAAACACATTTTTCAATAATTAGCAAATCGTTGTTACTTAAAGCTTAGCAACATCAAGTCAGCGGCAATTACTCACTGAATAAAATGTGTAATTAATTTAATTGAAAATTTAGTAATACCTACTAAGAGTTTAGAAATGTAACTAATAGGCGTTTTTGACAAAAAGTTCGTTACTTGCGAAACTGAGTAGATAATAGGCAATGATAATACATATAAACTGGGAGTAGATATGTCACTACCGCGCCCGAGTTGAAGATTCATAAATGACCCAATTGTCTCATTTACCTCAAACAAGCCACAGTATGAGTAGTCCGTGACAGTCAATGTGACAGTTGACAGAGGGAACGTTTTTCAAACGCAATTTACTAGGAACGTAACATATCTATACTATGAAATATCATTGATAATAGGCATAACATTTACTTTTGATATTAGTTTAGAACACCTATTAAAATTAGTATTATATCGCATACCTACGTAAGAGCGGACAAGTCAATTGTCAAGTCCGTTATAACTGTTTTAACTTTAAATCGCACTCGTGACCTTTCGCCTCTCCAAAGTATTGAGTCATTACTTCAAGATCTCATCCAACGATGTCATTACGAAATATATTATACGAACTGGGGCCCAATTTTTAAAAGCGCAACACTCGAAAGTACCATTTGAAATTGAAAAAAAATTGAGTTGAGCATAAAAACTACTATGTAGTAATTATCTTTTGCTCTACTCGTATTTCAGTCGATTGACGTTTTTTCTAAAATCGGACTCCAAAAGTTAGCGTTCGGAATGCTTCGGCCTAAATCTAAAATGTCACATAAGATCGCAGCCTATCTAATATTAGTTCGATACCCTTCGTGTCCTAAATCTAAAATGTCACATAAGATCGCATCCTAACTAATATTAGTTTGAAACCCTTCGTGTCTTAAATCTAAAATGTCACATAAGATCGCAGCCTAACTAATATTAGTTCGAAACCCTTCGTGTCTTAAATCTAAAATGTCACATAAGATCGCAGCTTAACTAATATTAGTTCGAAACCCTTCGTGTCTTAAATCTAAAATGTCACATAGGATCGCAGCCTAAATAATGTTAGTTCGATACCCTTCGTATCCTAAATCTAAATGTCACATAAGATCGCATCCTAACTAATATTAGTTCGAAACCCTTCGTGTCCTAAATCTAAAATGTCACATAATATCGCATCCTAACTAATATTAGTTCGAAACCCTTCGTGTCCTAAATCTAAAATGTCACATAAGATCGCAGCCTCACTAACATTACCTACTTTGAAACGCTTTGTAACTTAAATCTGAAATGTCACTTAAGAACGCATCGTAACATTAGTAAAAGTTTAAAACGCTTCGTACGCTACATCTAAAATATCATATAAAATCACCTCCTAACATTTATAGACACAAGCTATTGTACTTAGTATCGCGAAAAATCATACAGAACGACTCGCAAGCATTTAGACATGACTCCAAGCTTAAGTGCACGTTACGACGGACAGTTCGAGGTCAAATCAATCGAATGATTAACGTAACGTATTGAGTAAGGCGTTACTGCATCACTGAGATGCAACTTGTGAAGAAAGTTCCTTCAAAAAGGTAAGGTAAAGCTAAAAATCTACGTACTGCTACAAAACTAGAGCTCAATAATAATTCCCAATTTAAAAAAACTTTTTTTTTTCACTTGACTTCACTATATTGCAGAGATAGCATCATCATCTCCAGCCTATATACGTCCCACTGCTGGGCACAAGCCTCCTCTCAAAATGAGAGGACGGGCTATAGTTCCCACGCGGGCCCAGTGCGCATTGGGAACTTCACAATTGAATTGCTTCGCAGATGTGTGCAGATTTTCTCACGAAGCTCATGGTAAACAAATGTAATGTCGCACACAAATTCCGAAAACTCAGAGGTGCGAGCCCGGGATTCGAACCCACGATCCTCTGCTTGAGAGGCCACTGGCCAAACCACTGGGCTACCACACGGGTTCAGGGCGCGGAGATAGCAAAGTAAAGCTATTGCTAGTTAGAGCTGTAGGTAATCTTCTGCTCGACTCGCACCACTTTCGACTGATGCCCTTTTGAAAGCACTGGGGCCTTACCAAGACGTCTAAAATAATGTGTAATGTGTAGTGTGTAATGTGTTTTATGTACAATAAAGAGTTATACATACATACATACGTCTTAGTTCTTAGTGCGATCCAATTCCGACTCAGTTCAGGTGCTGTCATTTTTAGTATAGATCTGACACTGAGCGAACCTATACTGAATCTGAATTGGATCGCATTAAGACGTCATGGTAACCCCGCAGCACTCGAAAGTGGAACAAATCTGAATTGAAAGAAAGAAAGAAAGAAAGAAAGAAAACATTTATTGACACAAAACGACACATAAAAAATAAAATAAAAAACAAAAAAGAACATTTCAAAAAAAAAAACATGTGCCGCAAGTGCCAAAAGGGCCACACTCAGCATATTGCTGCGGCAGCAACAAACATACAAATATTGCTACATAACGGCAGCTCATTAAATTTTTGACTAGTTGACTAAATTAATTAGAGAATTTAATCTACTCGTATTTCAAATTCAGCACCATTTTTCACCGCTTTCGAGTGGTATATCCACAAGTACTTTCGGAAATCGGGTCCCGTGCCTTAAAGTTTGCTAACTACGACTCAGTCAAAACTCGCTATCGCCTTTTCTATGTCGTTATCACAGTCAAAAACCTGACTTACACCAGTGTGAACCCCTTAATAAGGTTGCGACCAAACCGCCGCGTATACGCAGTGACTTGTCGTATGCGTCACGTTTTCTCACCGTTTCTTCATTCATTTTGTTGCGATTCCGTAACGTCACCGTTTTTTAAGCGGCGGTGTGGTCGCACCTTAAATCATGATCCATTTAACATCATTATCAATACTTATACGTATCTCTACATTCAACTAATCTTCTTTGATAATGATAACTAAATAGTTAGCGACCAAATACTTAGGACCGGTATATTTCTTTAGCTTTTAACTTCTTTGGCTTTTATTCAATGACGCCAACTCGACAAGCCATCAATCCTGTTATTTATAGAGCTAGAATCAACTCACGAGTCGATTACGTGGATCCTTTAAATTAATTTCGTGTTTCTGACGCATCTGGCGTAGGTACGTGCAGTTGTCTGAAGATGGCCTTCGACTTATGCGAGACAATGTTAGTCGAGTTAAAGCTCCACCTTTACTTATAAAATTTACAACATAGGGAAAGATTTTCGTAGTGACGTAAGTCTATAAAATACATACAAGCTTGTGAGTGGGTAAGATTCTTAACTGTCCTATTTGGTAAACAAAATTCTTACCTGAAAACGTCTCATTTTGTAATTTTTAGGGTTCAGTTTTTTGCTATTTAGATTCGTCATGTCTGTCTGTCTGTCCGTCCGTATGTCACAGCCACTTTTTTCCGAAACTATAGGACCTATACTGTTGAAACATGGTAAGTAGATGTATTTTGTGAAGTCTGTGTTTATGATGTGGCTGTGCTTCTGGTATATTTCAAAAAGCGCCTGTCTGCTAACCTTATTACTATTACAATGTCATGCTTCTAGACTAAATGGTACTGTCAAAACAGCCTTTCAAAATGACTACAAAAAGATGTCATGGCGCCAATATTCATAGCTACAATGTTTAACGCTATGATGCAATAGTAGATTGTACAACAAGAGCATAAAACAAGCCATTTTACCCGAGACGTTCATATAGCCACCCGAGCCGGTACAGCGAGGGTGGATAGACACGTCGAGGGGAAAATGGGTTTTATGAACGAGTTATACACTGCTTTTCACTTAGATTGCGAAGAAACAAAACAAAAACATTGGAAAAATTAATTAAAATTAAATGTGACATAGGAACAATTCGATATATTTAATGGTTTTTCCTGGCAAATTGACTGTGTTAGGAGTCAGTGTTATTTCCTCTTCACTTGACGATATTATTGAATATTAATCGTAAAACAGTAACAAATTGTAACATAAATCCTACTAAAAGAAAATAGGACGTTCCCGCCTGAGTTCCCGCCAATTACCTTTTTTTTCTTTTTTTTTTAACGTGATATTGCGGTAAGGTTCGAGTAGGCAGGTGTTGATTTATATTTTAAAAAGTTTTATTTTTCACGTACTTATTTGTTTCAATAATAACTTGTCAAATTATTGTTACCTAGTTTTAGATACTCATTAAACAGTTTAATAGACCGCAGATTATAATAAAAAAAAAACTTAAAAAAATAAACAAAATATGCTGTCGTAAAGTTTTAGTGATTGTTTGTGGCTGTTGGCACCCGATTGTCTTGGTCTTAGACGAAGATTTTACTTTATGCACAAGAGCATAAAATGCCATTTTATGCAGCCTACATCCAGCATAAAGTCGAACTTTTTGAGCATGAGAAGTGAAAAATTTATTTGCATGCATTTTGTGTCAATTGATTTATTTCTCTGCTGTTTTATATGTGTTTTTTTTTATTTGATGTGTTGATTGTCATGAATAAACTTTTTTCTTCTTCTTTTTCTTCTTCTTCCTCAAAATGTCGGAGGAAAACGGGCATTTGTGGTGTTTAGGAAAATGGGATATGGGCCGGCCGCTACCACGATCCTGTTAGGTAACCAAGAGTGTAATACATTGCGCGTCCCGCCAATTAAACGCTGTACGGTAAGAGTATCTACAGCGCAATAAACAACGATTCCACGTATACGTAAAAAGAATAGTCGTAGCTTGGTCGGAAGGATTCAAGAAATAATAGACAGTGCTGTCGCCGTGTGTTGGTTTTTAAACAGTTAGTCAATCAAGCTGCATGCGTTGCATTACTGCAGTTCTGTAATATGGCGTCATCGCTTGGTTTCGTGCAGGAGTCCAATTTTTTAAAGCACTTCACTCGATAATATCATTAAAAAGTAGCAAAAATCTGTCCATTACTACAAAACAGCTCAAATTTTGGATAAGTTAAAAAGGTCTCTATAAAAGCGATAATTTTGTCTGATCAGTAGGCTTATTGTCTAACTCGCTCGCAAGCGCGTCCGTTTTGACAGTTCTTGTATGAATGTGACAGCTAGCTGATTCCAATGCGGATTGTCAGCCTATACATGAACTGTCAAAATGAACACGATGGCGATTGCGAGCGAGTTACACAATAAGCCTACTGATTTCAAATTGTGCGCTTTTGAAAAGTATTTTCGAGTAACGTAGAAAATAGACAGCTAAAATCGGTGGTTTTTTAATTACGACTGGAGGAGTGGAAAATATTTTCTGGACCAGTCAGAAATAAACTGGAGCTTCACGAATTTTCGGATAAATGACGTAGGTAGGCTAAACTAGGCCAGGTCAAGAAAACCGACGAGCATGTATGAAGAGATTGATGAATGTGGATGAAGCGAAAGAGGTATGTCAGGATCATAGCAAGTGGAACAAAGCAGTCTCTGCCTACCCCTGTGGGAAAGAGGCGTGACGATATGTATGTGTGTATGTAGGCTAAACTAAATTCAAATAAGCCGCATAGAATGGTCCCTAAAGGTTAATTCGTTGAAAGATGTAGCTTCCACTTCCACCCATTCGGTCGCCAATCGTGTTGAATTTTCTTTTTTCAGCGTAATGCTTGATTATCCCAAGAGGTAATTGACAGACAATACGAGTAGTCAGACAACAAAATAATCATTTGCACTTTATTGCATTATTGACATTATTATTCCATCATTAACTTCCGTACTTAATCAATGACTTAACGCTTAAGCGTCTCTGAATGCGGGTGCGAGTATAGGGGCGCGATTTTTGAAAGCACGTCACTCGAAAATACCATTCTAAAGTGGTGAAAAATTGTGCTAACATGAAAAACTAATAGTGTAGAAGAAAATTGCAGCCATAACTAATCCAATCAACAACTAGAAAATTTAATTTGAGCTGTACTTATGTAGCAATGCTCAGATTTTCCACTTTCGAGTGATGTTTTCGAGTGACGTGCCTTCAAAATCGGCCCGTCATTAATCATCAGTCAACAGGTGTGCGTATCAAATGCCCATCAAATATAATTTACGGCCAGAAATTAGTCTAATCCGGTGACATTATTTCGGTGTGTTAATGATTTCGTTAACATACTGGAACCAACCAACTTCGCAATGTACCATGCCTTTGCCAAGGTCTGCGTCTCCAACGTGGCGGAGCCTCCGTCTAACACAATGTTTAAATTTTCTACGTGTTAACTGTAGTTCCAAATTTAGCCGCCGTCGCGCATACATTTGTAAATGCTATTGAAGTATTTTCGATTGGCTAACAGTGAATCGGGCCTTTGTGAAATTTGGGACGAGTTTTTGAATATTTATGCACCGTTCAAGGTTCCATAAATAGATTTATATTCGAGGCACCACCGAATGTGCTAAACAATTGTATTCGCCGTACATCATAGTATGCAAATGCCATTGCAACAATTTCACGGGAACCGCGAGGCGAATTTTGACAGAAATCAATTTGGAGTCACAAGGATGGCAAAGTACATGCCGTTAGCAGTAGGCTTATTGTCTAACTCGCTCGCAATCGTCATCGTGTTCATTTTGACAGTTCATGTATGGGCTGACAATTGGCATCGGAATCAGCTAGCTGTCACAAGAACAAGAACTGACAAAATGAACACGATGGCGATCGCGAGCGAGTTAGACAATAAGCCTACTGAACTCCGACTTAACTTTTCTTTCAGGATCTCCTTAAATTGTTCCGGAATGTTTCAGTCGGGGGTTACCATGTCGTCTTAATGTGATTCAATTTCGATTCAGTTTAGGTTCGCTCGCTGTCAGATCCATATTAAAAATGACAACTCGCCAGATCGGACCGATCCGTGTACTACCTGGGACCCTCCGTATACAACCGTCTGCCAGGCGATATTAGGAATGCAGCTTCCATCACGATTTTTAAAGGCCGACTGAAAAAGTGGCTTCTTGATAATGTTTTTTATGAATACAGTGAGTTTTTTGATCTGCCACTCGCAGAATAGATAAGCTTTATTGACTTGTAATGCCTGTTACCAAGAATAAATTTCATTTCATTTCATTTCATTTCAACCAGAATTGAGTCGGAATTGAATCCCCAAGGCCCCAGGTGGTTGAGTTAGTTTGACTCAATAGCCCTGTAATAGTAGATTGTACACCGAGGGGATAAAGCACTGTATTATGTCACGGGCGCGATATTGAATCCTGAGCGCAGCGAAGGACTCTAAATTTAACTCCCGAGCGAAGCGAGGGTGTTATGAGTTAATTCCTGAGCGTAGCGAGGGAATTAAGATGAGTCCTGAGAGGAGCGAAGAATTTAAGCGCACCCAAGACATAAACAGTTTTATCCCCGAGGAGTATACTCTACTTTTCTCACCTTTTGCGAGACAATAAAAACCAAGGCAACTAGAAAAAGAATTTAATTAAAACAACAGTAAAACAAAATTAAAAGTAAAAAATAATATTTGAGACATTGGTCCAGTTGTGTAATGATAAGTAATATTTTTATTTGGAATCTTAGCAGTTCAAATGCGTACCTCACTGTAATTACAGCGTCAGCAAAGGCTCGCGGCTTTTGTTTTATTTGAAATTTGTTTCGGTGGTGGTGGTCGTCGTGGGGCTGGCGCTGCGGCGGGTCGGGTGGCATGGCCATCTCGATTTTCGGAGCCGTGCGATTTTTACGAAATTAGACTTTAAGTGTATAACAATAAGAACTAAGACAAGTGAGATTCATATTACTAACCGGCGGGTTATAATGAAATTCAGTACAATATTATTACCCGGCTAGAGCCAAGGGCTATAATGAGTTACTTTGAGTAAGGTTTACATGCTATATAATTAGCCATTGTCGAGCAAGTGGTGTGAAAATGTATTTAAAGATTTTTGAATAATACTTGACATAATGTACATTGATAATGATTGTTCAAGTGTTTTATTTTTCTACTAGCGACCCGCCCCGGCTTCGCACGGTATATTATGCATCATTACTACATAGTATAAAACAAAGTCGCTTTCTCTGTCCCTATGTCCCTATGTCCCCATATCCCTATGTATGCTTAAATCTTTAAAACTACGCAACGGATTTTGATGCGGTTTTTTTTAATAGATAGAGTGAATCAAGAGGAAGGTTTATATGTATAATACATGCATAATATACCGTGCGAAGCCGGGGCGGGTCGCTAGTGTATTATACATTATAAACCTTCCTCTTGATTCACTCTATCTATTAAAAAAAACCGCATTAAAAATCCGTTGCGTAGTTTTAAAGATTTAAGCATGCAAAGGGACATAGGGACATAGGGACAGAGAAAGCGACTTTGTTTTATACTATGTAGTGATGATGATATAAATTGTCGCGTAATTCGGCGTGCCTCGTGGCATAGGCCCGGGTTTGGGCTATAGTTCCCTTATAGCAACCTTATTAGTTCAAAATATTCCTATGACCCTCAAAAACGGCTAACAGCTGATTTAAACGGAAACCGAAGCAATTGAACGCGATCCTAGCTGTAATTATAATGGACCTACATTCGCCAAAATATGTCACACGCCCATAAGTTGAGTGACCTCGTTATAGAACCATAGAAGAGCCACGAGCTGTTACGCAAAAGTCGTCGTTATTTCAACGTACTAAGAGCCTGGTCGGGTGAGCCGGTTGGCTGTTTCATGGCCCACTGGCCGGTCCCGATGGGCAAAAGTGTCCGTAGGTTTGTGTAACGGAAGCGGGTGTGAGGTGACTGACAACACCGGCCTATTATGTGAACCAAGTGACTGTTCTAGATACGATCCAGATTATACAAGGGGTTTTAAAATTGTTCCGCGATCTTTCAGCGGGATATTGGGCTGGCTCAAATGAACTGCAATCAGTGCTGCAGGTGTCTAACACCTCAGCGTTATGCTGAGCCAGCGACCGTTTCACTTTTGCGAAGACACACGCACATTAATACATTGCTGATCTATTTTCATGTCTGTGTTTTATGTTTCAATTTTGTACAATTGTGTGTATGCTCTATTTCTGTGCCTTTCAAAAGGGAATAAATGTCTTCTTTATTTCTTTCTTTCTTTCTAACTCACCTGATAAGGTTTTTCCTCTTAATTGTCACTCTGCTCCACTGTCTTCCATGGAGGTCTAGCAAAGAAATGACATAGAATGTACCAGTTGCTTCTTTTCCCGCGCGGGTGAAAGCCCAATTGGCCAAAATTTTAGGAATTATGTTATAGGCGATACGGCTAGCAACCCATCACTATATTTGATTTGATTCCCTTATCCACCACCCACGTCATGCACAAAAGGCTGTAGTCAGTTTTAGGTATTACAATAGCAATCACTACACGAGTACAGACGAGGTTCGTTTTGAGAGCCACACCTCTATTCGGGGCCTAGTTATGTTTCAAGGGCGTAGTTTAGAAGCTCGGAGTGAGCATATAAAATACCTACCTACTATATATCGATCGCTTAAATTATTCCTCGCCCGTACGGCACAGGGGAGCGGGGTAGGACGACAAAGGGGACCGAGAAAGGTACTACCCGCCCGCACCTCTCTCGGTCCCCTATGACGTCCTACCCCGCGCCCCTGTGCCGCGCAGGCGAGGACTCATTTATGCGGGCGGTCTATAATTACGGTGCTGCTATGGCCGCTGTCTCTGACTGCCTTTCACAATACCTGTTACATTAATAAATCAAATAATTAAATGTCGAGACGTGACCTATGCTTTTGGAATCTCTTTCGCATCCATCATTAATGAGACTATCCGATTAGTTTCAAATGCTAAATTAAATGTTAAACACGTAATTAAAATACTGTATAATAAGTCGACTATTTTATGCATGAAAATTAGATCCCCGGCTTGCATATAAGTACAAGGTCTATCAGAATCAGAATTATTCCGGAATATATTTGACGACCGAATGGCCTAGTGGTTAGAGTCTGACTATGAAACTTGAGGTCCCGGGTTCGATCCCCGGTCGGGCCAGATATTTGTATGAAAATACGAATGTTTGTTCTCGAGTCTTGGACGTTTAATATGTATTTAAGTATCTATTTATCTATATAAGTATGTTTATCCGTTGTCTAGTGCCCATATTACAAGCTTTGCTTCGACTAATTTATGGAAACAATAGCTGTTGCCAGCGACTTCGTCTGCAAAGAATTCGTTTATCGCTATCGCGGGAACTACGCAATTTTCCGAGATAAAAAGTAGCCTATGTGCTATTTCAGACGTTCCCCTATCTATGTGCTGAATTTCATCCAGATCCGTTGGGCCGTTCTGGCGTGATTGAGTAACAAACAAACATCCATCCATCCATCCATACTTTCGCATTTATAATATTAGTTAGATTTTTTAAGTAAGCACAATTGAAAAATCCTGAAAACATTTATAAGGGTTGTCGC
Organism: Pandemis heparana; assembly: GCA_963854515.1. Taxonomy (NCBI): domain Eukaryota; kingdom Metazoa; phylum Arthropoda; class Insecta; order Lepidoptera; family Tortricidae; genus Pandemis; species Pandemis heparana. The sequence continues at coordinate 30,161,707 of OY978006.1, forward strand.
GACCTCCTTGCTTTTGATACTTTTTTATACATGTTTTAATTGATTTTGTTTTATATACTAATCAGTACTGAAGATGAGTAAAGGAAGAAGCGGTTTCTTGGTGTTTCAGTTGCTCTTTCTATTTTCCCTTCATTATTTATAAACGCAAAAGTTTGGAACGATGTGAGTGAGTGCCCGCCACTTCTGCTCGCGAGTTCATCCGCGCAGAATTATGCAATTTTCCGTGCAATTTCCGTGATAAAAAGTAGCCTATTTTTTAATCTAAGGGTATCAGCTATCTCCATTCCAAATTTAATCAAAATCCGTTCAGTCGTTTCATCGTGAAGAAGAAACAAACATAGTCACTAACATCCTCACAAACTTACGCATTTATAATATTAGCAGGATTAACTGTACAACATTGCCATAATCCGTTTTTAATAGACGCAAATGCCTGCACATACCTGTACATATAGCACTGCATCTAGCTTTTATAGTTTCCAGAACATTCGACATTCACAATAAAATCATTCCGATAAAAACATTACGTAACGTTCTAAGCGTATTGTTCCAAGACGCCCATCGAATAGTTACGAGATTTTTATTCAAAACCAAATACGAGAAAGTGTTTATATTCGCACACTTGTGGCAAACTTAAATATGTACATTATGTATGTAGGTAAAGTACTGCAACGTCGTGCCAAAACAGTTGGATTTGTTCCCAAAAGTTGACGCAATCTATGTAATGATTTAGTAATGTTGACCATAATATAATGAATCAGGCGTTATTTTGCGGAGGTCTTTGTTAATGTGCCCGCTTCGCGAGCGGAAATTTCCACTTCCTGGAAAGGGGAAGACGTAAAATTGTGTACTGTAGAGCTGGCTTGAGTTGAGGAGGTACTAAAATTATGTTGTGGGCTATGCGGCTAGCAACCCATCACTATTTTGATTCCAGTTTCCATCTATATATACGCCCACAATCTTGCTAAACGTGATCTGGTCTTGTCACCTTAGGCTCTGTCTACCCCGTATTGGATAAAAACGGGATTGGTGTTTGTGGGTAGTTATGTATTATGCAATTGTATACAGGCGGAACATAAAATGTAACATTACCAAGGTATGGGAAGACAAAAGCATTTTTATGCAGATTCGACCATGTTATCACTATTGTTAGATGGGCCTTGCCACTTATCGTGGATATTTACTTACAAAGCTCCTATTTTGGCGTAAAATAACATTTACTATAGGATTCTTACTCTTACCCCTTAAAAGCTAACAGCCTTATTCATAAAAAGTTAGAGGCTCGCTATAAGCTCGCTATAGGACCGATGCAAAAAAACATGATTCATAAACGTCAATTAGCGCTAATCAGTCCATCAAGGGTCTGTTAAGTCTTCCGAAAGTTAGCGGGCCGTAGACCCTACTTTATCTCTCTGCTAACTCACAAAATGGCCGCCACACATGTGAACAGCTGATTTTGGCAAGAGCAAAACCATACGCAAGACAGTTTTTTTTGTTTTAAGTTTTTATTCCCTCCGGGAAAGGTAAAGGAAACTAGATCCACACTGCGTAGTCTGTCGTGTTAATTCGCTGGTTTCCCGCTAATTCGCTGCCACTGCTGTCAATTTATTTTTTTTAATTCACTAAAAGGCCATTTTTGGTCTATGATTTGTCAAGGTGACAACATAACGCGTCTAATCCATCCATTCCATCATTAGCTAACAGACTGCTAGCAAGCGTTTATGAATCATACTTTTTAACAACTGTCAAATAAGCTTAATCAGTCTGTTAACTCGACTGATCAAACCTCAACTAAGGATTTTTTATGAATAACGCTGTAAAACCCTTGTTAAGTCAATGGTGCTCCTGCAAAGGTGTTATAAAGACTTGTATAGCGTTAACATTAACTAACACTTAATAATATTTTGTTACAACTTACTGTATTTCTACTTTTTTATATGAAACGGGGGGAAACGAGCAGGCAGGCCACCTGATAGAAAGCAATCACCGCCGCACATAGACACTCATAACAAAGGGCGTTACGAGTGTGTTGCCGGCCCTTTAAGTCGTACCGGTCCGGAAAAATTGGGCTACGTACAAGTAATGTTATAAAACATCTGTTTTATAACGTTATATAACACTGTATAACGCAGAATATCATTCGTTTGTTTGTTTTTGACATTTGACATTGCCAGGAGGGTAGGGCACGGTGTTTAACCTGGTGAATAATGTACAGCTTAGGTCGGGTCACCGCTCAAATATTTGGCTAACCAGCACAACGCCACGCAATCGAGTCAAGTATACCAGAGGCCGGCCAAAAAGGGTTTGTTTACGTAAAATAATGTTTTACACACAAAATTGAATAATCAGAAACCTGATTCAAATTCGAGCCGAGCAAATAGTAGTGATGCAACGTTCGACGTATTGGAATTCAGAGAAGCCGCCGCGCGACATAATGACTCGATAGCATCTGAACCACGGAAACCGACGAAAGTTTTCGAATATCTCCGCAGTTTTACACTTTGCGGTACGGGGACGATACGCCAACTTAAAGCCAGTAAACTATCAAGCAAAGCTCTGCACGTTTCAATATTATATAGTGGCCAGGGGTCAATTCCGACGCAGTTCAGAAATTAGCTGTCATTTTTTGTATGGATCTGACAGCGTGCGAACCTAAACTGCATCGTAATTAAATCGCATTAAGACGTCATGGTAACCCTCCTGATTTATGAACGCACATGCCACTCGAAAGAGGTGAAAACTTATGCTGAATTTGAAATACGAGTAGATTACAAGAAAACAGAGATCAAATTTATTTAGTCAATTAGTCAAAATTTTAATTTGAGCTGTAGTTTTTTAGCTATAATACAGATTTTTCCACTTTTGGGTGGTATTTTCTAGTGATATGTTTTTAAAAACAAATTATAATAAAATCAATCATTCAAATAGCGGCCAGGGAAAACTGGCGTATAATAATGAAACGTATGTACTACGTGACCACGACTACTCAAGAGTATTCGACAAAGAAGAAGAAGTTTTCAAAAATCGGGTCGGGATTCCTTCTGGGTAATTTGAACAATAAAGCTAGGTATGCATCGCCTAAGAGCAGTTATTGTGTTGTCAGGCACACGATGACAGCAGCTGCGCCCGTATATACCTTAGCCTTACGTCGAATTAAGTCGATTAAAATTAAACAATAACGTTAAATATCTTCAAATGTAAGTGAGCGTGAAACCCGCAAATGCTAGAGGTCGCTGACCGTGGCCGAACTATGTGCGTCCTCGCAACTAACATCTTGTACATAACTGCATAACACCTCCGTGTTGCAATAATAGGTACCATTTTCAATAATTAAGTACATGCAATCACATAACTGTGAGCGGTTAAAAATAATAAAATACAAATTGTTTTCATAAAATTAATAACTGAAATTAAGTTACATATATGTATATAATTATGCATACTAATCACATCTTTATCCCTCACCTGATTATTAAATGTAGCTGTTTCCCGCGACTTCGTCCACGTAGAATTAAATTTAATGTTCATCAGGGATAATGTAAGATTCTAACGGTGAAAGAATTATATTCTACTAGCTGTTGCCAGCGACTTCGTCTGCAAAGAATTCGTTTATCGCTATCTCGCGGGAACTACGCAATTTTCCGGGATAAAAAGTAGCCTATGTGCTATTCCAGACTTCTGCCGTGATTGAGTAACAAACAAACATCCATCCATCCATCCACCCATCCATACTTTCGCATTTATAATATTAGTTAGATTCTATTTTACTTATAAGTATAGCATGGCATATTGACGTAGTATCTGTAATTCACTCTCTAGAATGGCTTAATTGGCGTGGATATAATGACACCTAATTGCCAGTTGGTCACATGCTAGTGGCGTTACCATTTTTTACAGTAGCTGTACAAATTAGTAGAAACTCCCAGTGTCGTTCACCGTAATTTTATTTCAAATTAACAAATGACTCGCGAGCCATGGTTAGCCGATTCTAGCCAAGTCTTTGGCTATCACCATCATCATTAGCCTATACTAGTCCACTGCTGGACATAGGCCTCTCCAACAGCACTTGTTGTGAGATCATAGCTAGGAGATAGGGGAAGGCCTGTGTTCAGAAGTAGACGTCCCCTGGCTTATAATGATGATGATGATAATGTGATAAGAATTATAATTTAAGGTTATTAAATGCCTAAACCTATACCGCGGATAGGCAAGCGCAGCGTAGGACGTCCGCCAACATGATGGACGGATGACCTGTAGGCTTATTGTCTAACTCGCTCGCAATCGCCATCGTGTTCATTTTGACAGTTCTTGTATGAATGTGACAGCTAGCTGATTCCGATGTCAATTGTCAGCCCATAAATGAACTGTCAAAATGAACACGATGGCGATTGCGAGCGAGTTAGACAATAAGCCTACTGGTTAAAGTTCCAGCCGAGGCATCTAGAGGTCTATGGGGGAGGTCTTTGTCCAACGTACTTAAAGATATATATATATATATATATAAGTTAATTATTGTTAGCAACCGACAAGGATGTAATTTGATGTTTCTGAAAGATAGATACTAATTGCTCATCACCATCTCAATATCACCGTCTAGCCTTGCAGATAAATCTAGCTTATATTATAAAACAAGACTGTTGATATTCGGAACAAAGATGGACGGCTGTTTAATTAAATTCTAGTCAGATTTAGACGGCCCTGACTTTTCGCGGCAACAGTTACAATTCACGGAAATATTACTCAGAAATTTATTTACTTATTACTGTATTATGTAATCGCACTGATTTAATCTCACCGGTTTCAGTGTAAGTGTCCTCTTTAGTCATTCGAAAATCACATTATATTGTGAACTATAGCTGTTGGCCGCGACTTCGTCCGCGCAGAATCAAAATTTGTAAATATAGTATCGTTAGATTTAAACAATTTACAAAAAACCTCATTTAATTATACACATAAAACTTTCTCGTGAATCATTCTATGAATTGATAAAAATTCGTTCTGACATTTTTGAGTTTATCGCAAACAGACAAACGCGGTAGAGAATTTTGCTTTATACTAGTAATATATTGTGATGAAAGTTAGCATAACAAGAAACTCAACCGTACACCTGTTATCAACCATCTATTATACCAATAAACTAAACATTCAATGCTGTCAAAACGCCGTCAGAAAGAACAATCCATAACGGTAAGGCAACGCGGTTACGTCTCCCGCGATTCGTCACAAACATAAGAATAATGTCGTGCCAATCTAAAAAGTAACATGTGTCTTTAAACACTCGATGAACGTACGCCATTTTAGCGTTGCGGCGCTATGACAAAGGTACTGTGTCAATTTCACGGCATCGGGTCGTCTGCGTGTTAGAAACATTACAGACAAAAGCAAGCGGGTGCTGCTTGGAATCGGATCCGATGTTTGACGAGAAAGCTCGCAGACGATATGCAAAGACCTTTGCGTAACCGAGTTGCATCACTACCCGATGGGCGATGATCAACGCTATGTGGGATGTTATGATTTTTTTTATTTGCGGAAGATTTTTAACGACTTTTGGATTCTTGCCGGCCAGCGACTTTTTGCTTGGAAGCTGAAAGCCCTTGAACCTGAGGCAGTGGCACGTTTCAGTTTACGGCCCAAAAAACCTTATTTTATTATCATGCCGAACTTGTATTACCTATTTGCTGTAAAGATACATAAGTTTTTAATTAGAACGAATTAGTAATAGTCCGATGTATTTCATGAAAGTTATATTCACAATGGCGTAAATAAAGCTGGTTGATTGATGACGAGTCACCTTCGATTATTCTTTTTCCCCGTCTAATCTATTGACGGGAAGGATTTCACACATAATGGAAGCCTCACCTCAACGGCCATTGTTCCCACTTACCCGAGGTAAAGGCCTTGCATATTTTTTACTCGATGAAACAATACGTATATTAATTTGACTATTTTTACTATAAAGTTCAACTTTTTTCCTATTTTTTTCCTATTTATCTCCGCCTGTTAAAATCATCACTCATGCCTGCGATGCGAATCAACGTGCAACCCAAATCACTATATTTTTTTAACAAGCGTCTTAAAACGGTTTTTTTTATTCCCTAGGGATAGGGAACTAGCGTATAATATATTATTGTATCAAAAAAGCGACCCGCGAACATAGGGCTGTTTTACTACAAAAGCCATTAATACGTAAAGATGAGACAATCTAATTTAACATCCATTCCATTCAAAAAAAAAATGTGGGTTTGATGTTGTCAGATATGTAACACGTCTGTACCATTTATAGATGCGTTGAATATTTATGATTGTTATGAGTGTGATATAACTATTTCCTATTGATGAAAGGTTAGATTCAACGGGCGTGTGTGAGTGACCTACACCTAGCTTTCACCTAAACATAGTTTTGAAGAAAAAGGGCTCAGCTGTCTGAAAAAAAATGAGAACCGCTTTACCTTCTTTACCCATAATATTATTTGACAGGAGTCCGCGAAATTTTCAATTTATAAACCTTTATATCTAGGAATGAGTTTTGACGAACGCGCTCCGTATCGGTCAACTGACTACTTAACTTTTACGTCTTTGATAATTCTCACGCCAATAGCGTTGCTAAATATCTCTGACAAGGAAGCAAAATTGATTAGTCTGATAACCTTGACAAACCGTTCCTAGGAATGCTATAAGACTGCATCCGTCATCGTATTTAGAAAGATTCGGTCGCATCCGCTGTCGTTTTTAACGTCAACTATCTACGTAAAATACATACGGCACCGTTACGCCTCTTTCCCATAGGGGTAGGCAGAGACGACTTTGTTCCTTTAGCTACGATCCTGACATACCTACCTCTTTCGCTTCATCCACATTCATCAATCTCAACATATGTAGTACTCGTCGGTTTAGGGTACTCTTGACCTGACCTTTTGTGAAAAAAAGTACTTATCTACGAAAAATTATGTAAGTAAGATACTGCAAATAGATTTGAGTCTGTTCAGGAATTTGTGCTGACAATTTTGTAACGTAATAGTGATGCGGTTATAGACGCAATGTTTAATACTTAGGTACAGCGAGCCTACTCCAAAGTTAGAAATTCGAAATTCGCTTCGTACTGTTCCGTTCACACTAATAGTCATCAATAGGAGAATGAGTGGGACGGTTAGTATGATACGAACTTCGAATTTCTGAGTAGCCTAGGAAGACATTTTAAATTGTCTGAATTTTGCGTAAGGGTGTCGCGTTGCAGCTTGCAGCGTGCGTTTGCAAGAGACTGGAGAAATGGCCTTCGGTTATACCTACATATCAAACACTTTTTAATACTATTGAATAAGTATGAGCTAAGTCACCCAGTTTTTGAAAGTTTTATGTAAATAGGGAAGGCCGACAAAGAAGCAGGTCTGATAATGATATCACGATGGCTATCCAGGGGTCCAATTTGAAAGCAATTAATATAAATACGCCACTCGAAAATGGTGAATAAATGTACTATGTGACAGCTTTAATAAATCTAGTCTATTCATCGCGCCAACGAAGGTAAAACGTTAAATGAATTCAACGTATTATTAAATTTTTTGCAATAACGGCTTTACATACATACAATTTTCAACTCTCTTCCTTTGGGCTTAGGTTCCCAGGCAGAACATCTAGCCTGGAGAGAGCTCTCTCTATTGTGGTCTTTCCCCACAGTACAGTCAGTCAAAGGGAATAAAAAATAAGGAAAGGAAGGGAAGGGAAGGAAGTGAATAAGGGAAGGAAAGGGGGGAGGGAGGGACAGAATGCCTGTTGTGTCAGAAAAGGCGTTTGCTCGTGACACATTTCGTCACCACCGATATTATCGGTGGTCAACCACGTCACCATACACCGTGCCATTAGGTTCATGCTCCAATTGAGGCATTATTGTCCGCTGACCAATTGTCTTCCTACTCAGCCCACCGTCCAACAAAGGGCATAATTACTCAGGCCAACCTGCTAATTGCCAACTTAATTAACACTTAAATAGAGCAGCATTTAGCCTGCGGCGATAGTCAAGTTGAATCTGTTATAACTTATTTCAAGGCCAACATAAGAATATCACCATTATTAAATGCAGTTGAGAAAAGCGAATTCCATGAATAAGCCGGCAAACGAATGGCGCGATTTTTTAATTCACTGAACGAGATTATCCTGGGCCCCGATTTTTGAAAGCACATCACTCGAAAGTACCACTCGAAAGTGGTATAAATGTTTTTATCTTCAAAGCTACGGCTTTAGGGTGCGACCAAACCGCCGCATATACGCAGTGACGTGTCGTATCCGTCACGTTTTCTCACCGTTTCTTCATACATTTTGTTGCGATTCCGTAATGTCACCGTTTTTTAAGCGGCGGTGTGGTCGCACCCTTAATCATATTTTTGGCTAGTCCACACGATTAATGAGAGCCGTAAATATCTTCTAAGCTACTCGTATTTCAAATTCAGAACAATTTTTCACCACTTTCGAGTGGTTTTTTCACACATGTGCTTTCAAAAATCGGGCCCTGTTCTTCGCATTCAGATACTTAATTTCATTGGTTAGGCTGAGACGAGAGGATGCCCCTTGGCTATATTTTACGTTCCCGTATTCAGGGCTATAGAGTTTCCTACCGTAAGGTTTAGGGGCGCTATTATTATTAATGAATGATGTCTAGTCTATCCACCCGTATGATCCACGGTTGTGCGGTGTCTTGAAGATGGATTCTTATCTGTGAGCTGCAATCCTAACTGTTGCACGTTACAGTAACAAACATTCTAGTGTGGATGTGGCTCTTGAGCCTGCCCCGAGCGAAACGCCAAGTCCACAAAATCGAGTACAGGGGCCTTACCATGACGTCCTAATTCCGACTCAGTTCAAGTTCAGTTCAATTAGCTGTCACTTTTAGTCAGATTTAGTTTAGGTTCACTCGCTGTCAGATCCATACTGAAAATGACACTTAAAACCTGAACTGAGTCGAAATTAAGACGTCATGGTAAAGCCCCTGATTAAAATTTTGAGTATAAACGAACAATATGATTATTGTTAATTTACTAGTGATTATTTATAATCATAAGTACGCGTAGACCGTGCAAGGGCGGAGATTGAAACAGAAAGTGTCTGTGGGTGTTCTCACGCATTGTTCAACAACAATGGAGGTACATATCTGTGCAATCCCGAATAGAGTACACTTGGCAAAAAATGGTAGGCTCAATCCAATCCCTAACACTGAGGCATAGAGACTGCCGGTCGCTAGGTGTACGTAAGTATTTAATGTATGCAGTTGCATCCGACTCTCAAGGCTTTGATTAGTCATAGGCGATGACAGTAAAAATGTAATCGATATTATTATTCCATAACTGACAATACATTACACCCCCGAGTGTGGTGAAATAATGAATTTCTCAGAAAGCAGGAACTTGAGACTTTCTTTATGGCCGAAGTGTGTACACAATTTTACGTCTCCCTGAAAATTACAGCCGATTCTTAAGTGGCCAGTTTAATAAAACGCCATATACAGAGGCAATGCCGTTAAGTATGGATCTCTCTTGAAACAGTAGCCTAGCGTATTCTGTCTGTTCATCCGAATCCGAAAACCGGTAACTTCCTTGAGTCATTATCCTTTGTCATATTTCCTCAGTTTCCATGCCGTATCACAATCATAATCGATAACAGTTAGTGGACCCACTAGGTCGTCTAGACACGGATCTGTGTCAGCGAGTCGTTGCTCCCGCGCGTGCGTACAACTTGCATACTGAGTGGCCATGTTGCGTAGGCGGAGAAAGAAAATCACACTTGGTGTCATACCCTAAACTCTTCCGCAAACTGTCAATAATAACTTGACCTAATGGGCTCTTGATACGATTGACGTCTTTATACGATTCAATTCCGATTAAGTTTAGGTTCACTCGCTGTCAGATCCACACTAAAAATGACAGCTAAAACCTGAACTGAGTCTGAATCGAATCACATTATGATGTCATGGTAAGGCCCTGGCAATGAAAACCGAAGCGCCACGAGCAGCAGCTACTTAGTTTATTTAACAATACAATACAACGACTCTTTATTGAACACTTCACTACGTATTATAAAACAAAGTCGCTTTCTCTGTCCCTATGTCCCTGTATCCCTATATCCCTATATCCCTATGTCCCTATGTATGCTTAAATCTTTAAAACTACGCAACGGATTTTGATGCGGTTTTTTTTTATAGATAGAGTGAATAAATAGGAAGGTTTATATGTATAATACATGCATAATATGCCGTGAGAAGCCGGGGCGGGTTACTAGTTTGTAATAAAATAAATAATACAGAAAACAGACGCATCCGGAGTAAATTACAAGGTAAGTAATACTCGACCTTATTGCTTCAGAGCGATCTTTACAAAAGTAATTAGTATTAAATTTTCGAGACAAAAACAGCGAGCAAAGGTCAGCTTGTCTGAGGATCCATCATTCTGCTTAATACTAGCCAGTTCGGTCCGATTAATCTCTCTGGCCCACTTAAGAACATAAATAAATAAAATGTGGGATCTCCAAGGTTTTTGGTAAGTAATGTGAGGGTCGGCTGCTTTTGCTTGTATAAAACCTGACCCCGGGGGTCGCACGGCCGCGTTAATCACATTATGTACAAGCTTAATAATAATAAGCCATTATATTTTCGGGTAACATCTTGCAAATGGACTTTGATCAACATCCTGAAGCCTAATTTTTCAAAGCGCACTCCGATGTTCCATTCGAAAGTAGTAAAATCTGTGTTGCTACGAAACTAGAGTTCAGATTATATCGTTGCTTAGTTGACAAGGTTTATTATGGGAGCTGTAATTTTCTTCTAATCTATACTCACGATAATGGGTTACTTTTCATACAACTTTCCATGAGAAGTAACCCGTTATTTTTGCTCGTACGTGTACTCGTATTTCAAAATCAGCACAATCAAGTCATCACTTCCATTCCATACTGGTCTGGGAGCAAAGAAATAACATAGAATGTACCAGTTGCTTCTCTGCCCGCGCATGGTAAAAGCCCGTCGAGGGAATGGGCGAAGATCCTAGGAATCGTGTTAAAGGAGAAGGCTAGCAACCCATCACTATTTTATTTAGCTAAACATGGTCTTTAGGTCGCCATGGGTTAGCATGGAAGAAGCACAATCAGACTCTTTGACAGAGATAATGAAACAAAATGTCATCGAATTATTTTCCATGCTAAATAATGTTCCTGAATTTAGACAATATTATGGAAGATAGCATGTTGTTAGAATTTGATACCTACGTAAACATAAACATTCAACAATGACCTTAAAGAAAATGCTAAGGACTTCACGTTGACCCTAGCCTTTGCAAATTGTAATCTTTTGTCCATACATTATTAATCAAAAGTCACCAAATATCATCTGTTTCCATCTAGTCCTGACTTACTCATCAACGGCCAACCCAAACCTTGAAAGATGAAATCTCGCATAACGTGACAAAAAATTAAGGCGTATTTGAGAAAATTCCTACAGTAGGTATGTATACGAAATTTCGTAACGGGGCAATCAGCGGGCACAAGCTACTGTCTCATCATCTCATGAACGCCCAGCCGCGGGAACATGCTGGTTGTTAGCAAAGCCATCCAGTATTTCCAATTTTGACCATGTTCATAATTACAAGTATTAAATATTCAGCCTTCAGACAGTATGGAAGAGCGAATCAAACCGGACTTTTGGTGCACCAGCATTCCAGAGGCAGCCTTGTGCGTGCGCATATATACGTCGCTTTGGTAATGACATTTACCTTGCTACTACATTTTACATACTATATTAATGTGTGCGAAATTACTCCTTAGGGGCCCGATTTTTGAAAGAACAAAAATACCGCTCGAATGTGGTGAAAAGCTGAATTTAAAATACAAAAGTAGAGTCAGTCTTGTGCACTTTTCGTAACAATATACAGATTTTCCAATTACGGTTGGTATCTTCGGGTGATATACAGGTCACTCGAAAGTGGGCAAAATTGTGTATTACTACACAACTATGGCTCAAATTAAATTTTCGACTACTTGACAAGGTTAATTAGAGCTGCAATTTTCTTATAATCTACTTCTTTTCCAAATTCAGCATAATTTTACACCACTTTTGAGTGGTATTTTCAAATTATGTGCTTTCAAAAATGGGCCCTTGGCATTGACGTACAATAAACAATAATTGTTTACTGTACGTCAATGGCCTTTGGCTGTGATTTTTAATCTGCGTGTGGCGATCTTGTGGCCCTATTTTATAAGTATACCGGGAGACAGATAGTGACACTTTGGTATACGTTTTGTAGCCGATGCGGAACCCGTTTCAGCACAGAACTTTTCAAGCCAGCCATGTACAACTATATGTAAGACTCTTTTTCCAAAAACTACTATGAAATACTGGCTATCATCTGCAATAGTGTTAAACAACTGTAAATAAATATTGTTTCTAAATTCACATGATCAGGAAGATTTTGTGAAGGTGTATTTTGATGCAAAACTATAGGAATTAAAACCCATATTTCCCGTTGACATAGAAATATGGAAGGCAAGAAAATTAGGCCTAACCACGAGTATCTAGGGATAAAGTCAGAAAACCACTGAGCAGCAATTAAACTTTTTTGCTTATAAGTATGAATGTGTATGTGTACGGCGCCCTCAGGACGCGAGACCGACTCGCACTTGCTCGGTATTTTATAAAACCGAGGGCCAGTATGGTTGTTTTAGTCTTCTATTTTATTACGCTCACTACCTTCACGATAGTATCCAATGATATTGATAAACTCGTTCGCTAATGAGAGGAAGGTGATCTAGTTACGAACGACGGTTATGGAGAATAGTGTTTAGTTAATTCAATGACTTGTTTAGGTACTATGTTTTTTATGGGTCTTTTAGTAATGAGAAAATGTTAAGAGAGGAATCTTGTAGGTCTTCGCTGAAAATAATATCGCTACAGACCAACGAGACCGTAAATGCTCTCGAGGATTGAGTACGTTCGTGTTAAGCAACTTATTACCGAGTGCTAGTGCTCGAAACCTAGTTCTAAGTACGAAGGGCCGTTCACGGTAACGTATTCGTAATGGGAATATTAGAATGCATGAACGTAACGCAACGCGTAACGGTACTGTACAATGAATTGAACAGGACGGTCCCGGAGGAACTCGGACCGAATTTTAATTTAACAACAAGCATTTAAGGCCGAATAAGACCCAGTTTTTTCATACTGATTTATGATGGCGCTAATTTTCATCGGCTTTTGCTTTTGGAATATTCAAATTTGGAATTGTTCATTCAGTTTAGGTGCAGACGTTTCGAAGAACGGTAAACGCTGTTGCTTTTGGCAATGCGCGCGGACTTGTTAGTATAAAAAAGTCGAAGTTTGTTATAGACCGACCGCTTAACTAAGTCCTCGCCCGCGCGGGTACAGGGGCGCAGGGTAGGATGACAAAGGGGACCGAGAGAGGTGCCGGCGAGTAGTGCTTAGGTAGCTTTAGTTTATGTTTAAATCACTACTTTTGTAATCATTTACAAAATAAATTAATGTTTTATAATGGGAACATGTTAAGTGTCAACAGGATATCATTATTGCTTGTTTCGACATATTAATCCAATGGAAGTTCCCATTGGAAACTTTCGATATGAAAACTTACCATATAGGGGTGCGGCGTGTCGGGTTACCTCCACGTGTGGCCGGGACCTGCGGTTCGTTTCTGGATCCGTCCGGGGGGAAGAGCAGTGGTTGGTCCGGTGCATCCTGGGCAACGGCTAATAATTTCCTGGCAGTATCTGAGGGATATCATTGACCGTTGGCTAAGAGCCCGCCAGGGGGGGGAGGTCTTTGACCATATTACCGTACAACGTTGCCGACATTTTGTCACAAGATTTTATAAAAAAAAAAATACCCTGACATTGGCGAAGTTGTCGTCGCTATAACGACTTGTAACACCACAAATAAAAGAAGAAGAAGAAGAATTTACCATATACTTTCTCGCGAAAGTGTCTGGTAATTTCTGAGATTATTCTTGCTATTTTGGGAATATTCTGCAACTTGCACACTGCTACCTCTAAATAAATACCCAAGAATTTATCCAAGTGTCGTTCACCACCGATAAGGTGTCATTGAACTTTGAGCATTTGATGTTCACACATACAAATTGCAGCGTCACGTGATCCTAATCACTAATGACCAAATTACTATTGTCACGTTACAAATTTCGATCTAATCGCGTGTCGGCTCGCTGGTAACTGTAAAAAAAGCGACGGGCAGCACTCCGGGAGTGCCGGCAGAAGTGAAAACAGCACCTCAGATTAGATATTAATGTTGTAACCTCCATGACGCTCAAGACGCGTACCGTACTGGACCCTATTTCATAATGTTACAAGTTACAATTTATAAGCGGAAGTCTCTTTTTGACCCTATGTGTTAGATAGAGACTTCCGCTTGTAAATTGTTACTTGTAGCTTTATGAAATAGGGTCCGGCCGCTTACAAAAAACACGTACGTATTATCTATATATATATATATTTTGCGGGTGGTAGGGCCTTGTGCAAGGTCCGTCCGGATCGCTACCACCATCTTACTCGCTAATCCTGCCGCTAAGCAGCAGTGCTTGCGCTGCTGTGTTCCGGTGTGGAGAGTAAGACAGCCGGGGAAATTACGGGCACAAGAGGCATTTCATCTAAGTCCTCTAGGTTGGCAACGCATCTGCAATCCCTCCGGGGTTGCGGGTGTCTATGGGCAGTGGTGATCGCTTACCATCAGGTGACCCACTTGCTCGTTTGCCTTCCTATTCACATAAAAAAAAAAAAAATATTGACAGACCTCTAACAATGTGCTGATGCCCTAGTAGTTTTCCTACACGACTCAACAAAAAACACTTCAAATATCGAACGCGATTCATTCGTTTGGTATGTCAAAATAAGCTCTTAGAGGATCTGGACCCCGATTTTTGAAAGCACATCACTCGAAAGTACCACTCGAAAGTGGTAACTATAAATCTGTTTATATCTTCAAAACTACAGCTCTAATCAAATTTTTGCATAATCCACATGATTAATGAAAGCCGTAAGTATTTTTTAAGCTACTCGTATTTCAAATTCAGCACAATTTTTCA
Source organism: Pandemis heparana (assembly GCA_963854515.1). Taxonomy (NCBI): domain Eukaryota; kingdom Metazoa; phylum Arthropoda; class Insecta; order Lepidoptera; family Tortricidae; genus Pandemis; species Pandemis heparana. The sequence goes on from OY978006.1 coordinate 30,176,793, forward strand.
CCACTTTCGAGTGGTATTTTCACACATGTGCTTTCAAAAATCGGGCCCCTGATCGGGTACTTAAACTCTCCCTCCGCCTCCGTCTTACGCCTGATGCGAATTTAACATTTTTTACCCATCGAAGTTTTCACTTCAAAAAGTTTCGTCACACTGTATTAGACATAAGAAAATTTTGCTTGTGATAGACAATTTTGTGTGTGTGAAGTTCCCAATCCGCACTGGGTCCGCGTGGGTACTATAGCCCAAACCCATCCATTCTGAGAGGACTGTGCCCAGCTGTGGGATGTATAGAGGCTGGAGATGATGATGATAGCCTAGCCTGGAATAAGGGGTTTGCTTTAGGGGTTATGTTTGAATTCCCATTGCGGTTTCATATATACCTACATACATACGTAAACAACGTCTTCATAACCGGGTAACCGGGATAAACAGTGCCTAGGGTGCCAAGGCCACGTTTAGCATGATTGTAGGCGCAAGAGTAGAAAAAGGAATTAAATTACATAGTGATAGATCACTAGCTGCATCGCCTTTTACAGTCGAAGGCATGAATAAAGATACAGCCATCGTTTCAAAATTAAATATATGTGTCACTGATCTTATTGTTTGTGGCATAATAGGTGTGTATAATCATTTTCATTCTTACCTGTCCTATATGGTAAACAAAATTCTAACCTCAAAACGTCTCATTTTTGTTATTTTTTAACTATTTCATCGTAAATAAAGGAACTGGAGATAAAATATCAGCAAAATTATGTACAAAATATTACCTCAGGTTTATTTGATAACATAATACACCTTATTCTTTACAAAAATTTGCACATTGAGGTTTGAATTTTGTTTACCAAATAGGACAGGTAAGAATGAAAATGATATAGATGTTTTTGACTTCTTTGTAATTTACATATATATATTTATGCCCTTGACGCGATGGACTTTTACGAGAAGTATTGCTGTTTCTGTTTCATTACACATGTAATTAAATTTAGCTACTATTAGAGAGAGTCTATACGCTACGAGTGACCGCAGAGCTGGCAGCTTCCTTGGACAACGTATTATTATCACTGTCCAAAGCGGGAACGCTCCAGCATCTCTGGTACTATGCCACGGGGGCCTCACTTTTCAATTGTTTTATTTTTAAATTAATTTTAGTTTAGTTTTTAAATAGTTTTAACTTTTTATTTATGTATACCTAATCTTAGCGACCACCCGGAAGAAGGCGTACTTCGTGGCTTAAGAATCTCCGGACATGGTTCAACCTTAGCACAAGCTCACTGTTCCGAGCTGCTGTGTCGAAAGTAAAGCTAGCGCTGATGATAGCCGACCTCCGGTAGGAGATGGCACATCAAGAAGAAGAAGAATCTTATTATTCCTAAAAATTTTCGCACATAGTCTGCTTCCTCTACAGCAGGAATTAGTTATACAATGACTAACTCAGGTACAAGCCAAGTCCACTGAACCCATCCGTATAGGGCCGCAAGAATCATGGGTATCAACGTTGTATGATCTTCCGGCAAAACCGGAAGCAGCTGATGTAACATTCATGTCGGTTGAGGCGTGTCCGGGCGACATTGGCGCTCTATAAATCGATATATCTCGAGGCCGACGGCAAAATGTTTAACTTTCAACGAAGACCTTAACGTAAGGGACATTCTTGTAACTGTATCTAATTAACTATGGTACAGTCCGGCTGAGCATACGTCGAGTAGAGTCAAGGAACTTAATTCCCATCCCATCGAGGAACCTCTTCTGATAAAACGTCATAGTGACATTACGTATATCGCAGGTTCAACGCTAATGACCTATATGTATACGTCTATTTTTTTTATTTTTTTTTTTATTTTAGTATACAGTTTATACAGTACATCTAATAAACATTCCATTACTTCAAAGCAAAAGCAACCTTCGTTCAATTGAGTTTAGGTTCAACTTAAGGAATCGCAGTGAAGAAGTCTGGCGTATTGGTAACGTCTCTTGTATTTGATGTGGAGGCGAAAAGGTTAAAAGGAAAATCGTTACGACGGTTAATACCTAACTTATAAAAAGGAAAATGGTTACGACGGTTACTACCTAACTTATACAAAAAGGAAAATCGTTACGACGGTTACTAACCGTGTCGTCATTGCAATTTTTAGTTTTTTTTGTTTTAGGTTTAGTTTTAGGCAAAAGGGTCACACTGAAAATCAGCGCTGCGGCATGCCGCAGCAACATGCTGAGTGTGGCCCTTTTGGCACTTGCGGCATAAATATTTTTTGAATTGTTCTTTTTTGTTTTTTAATTTTATTTTTTATGTGTCGTTTTGTGTCAATAAATGTTTTCTTTCTTTATTTCTTTCTTTCTAACCTAACTTATACAAAAAGGTTCCATCATGGGTTAGGAATTAAATTCCTTGACTGTGCATGTTATAAAACAAAGTCCTCCGCCGCATCTGTCTGTTTGTTTGTTCGTAACGAACTTTAACTGTTCGCTGTTATTTTGTAGCAGTACACAGATTTATATCACTTTCGTATGGTACTTTCGAGTGACGTGCTCTCAAAAGTTTGGCCAAAGGACGGATTTTCGTGCTGTTTCCACCAATATACGATGATAAAATGGTACTTACAATTTCAACAAACGTTTTGCTAAAGTCTCGTAATTTTTTGGCAGCTTGGGACCATGTAAAGATAAAGATAATTTATTCATAAATGTTTTACAAAATTATAACTTTCAAGAACAAAGTTTCCTTATTAACCTAAGTTAACAACTCATGTGCTCGAACTAGGAACTCCTGTGTTTCAGACTGTATTATACTTAAAAGTATTTTGGAACAGACTTAAACGGACTTTTATATCCATTCAACGCATCTAATACTAGTAAATTTCGATATGACTTTTTACTTTGTATTATAATGGTCACAGATAAACATTTGTCTACATTGTACGTATTTTCCCTCTTGTAATCTCGGTGTTGCAAAGTATTATGTATAATGTTTCGCAACGCAATTAGCACCTTTTCGTTTTACTGCTTGTCTTTTTATGCCTTTATCAATGGCTATACTGCTATTTGGATGTGAGTAAAGGCCGGTTGAAGGAAAGTACAAAAATCTTACTAATATTATAAAGGCGAAAGTTTGGATGTTTGTTGCTCTTTGGTAGGTACAAGAGATAGATACAGTCCCGGGGAAGGTCATAGAATAGTTTTTATCATAAACGGTGAATTTTTGGCATGTAGCAAAGGCGATGGATCAAGACTCCGATCGGAAGTAAACGCAAATAAAAATTAATAATTTCGTCATTATAAAACTACTTTTTAAAGTCACCCCGTAAGTAAAAGGTTTACGGCATACAATATGTTCCGACTGTACATGGCTGTAGTAATATAACATGGTAATTCTGTCAGCATAATTAACTCGCAACTTACGAGTCGTATGTTCGTCAATGCTATTCACCTGTAACCACGCATGTGTCAGTCAATTTGAAATCATTTGTTTGACATTGACATTTCAATTTTATTACACTACTGTCCAAAATAAAGTGTACCCCTTTTTAAACCCCGACGCAAAAAGAAGGGTGTTATAAGTTTTACGTCGATGTCTGTGTGCGTGTGTGTGTATCTGTCGTCTGGCATCGTAGCTCTCAAGCGGATGGACCGATTTGAATGCGTTTTTTTTTTCATTCGAAAGGCCAGTTTCCCTGCGATGGTTTTTAGCCATGTTTGATACAAATTGGTGCAGCAGAGGTTAAAATTGTTGACGTACGTTAAATACGTTTTATTACTCTATAACGCTTGGGGGGGTTTATTTACTTTATTTACAATATACTGTGCCCAGCAGTGGGACGTATATAGGCTGGAGATACGAGAGACGAGACAATACACGGAGGAGGCCTATGCCATGAGGCACGCCGAATTTCGCGACAATTTAATAAATAAACGACAATAACAACAACAACAACATGTACTTACTGAAATTGTAGCGAATTCGGAATAAAAAGGCTTATAAATAAATCAATAAATAAATGTATGTATAACACATAGGGTCAGAAAGAGACTTCCGCTTGTAAATTGTAACTAGTAGCTTTATGAAATAGGGCCCTGCTACTAATATTATAAATGCGAAAGTATGTACAGATGTTATGGATGTTTGTTACTGTTTAACGCCAGAACGTCTGAATAGCATGAAATTTGGCACAGAGAGAGATTATCGTCTAGAACAGCACACAACTTACTTTTTAACCCGAAAAAATTGCGTAGTTCCGAGATAAATACAGACTACTAGAGGGGTACGTATTAAAATCCATAAATTTTAAAATGTATAATGGGTTAAAATACATAATGGTTCAAAATATATAATGCGATTTACTCAGAAAATCGCAAATTAACAGAATTGCTATAAACTATACCTAACCTAACCGAAACCAATCTATAGATCACGCTATAAAAAAATCATATACCTAATAGTTTTACAGAAAATGGCATTATATATTTTGAACTATTATGCATTTTAACCCATTATACGTTTTAAACTCTATATATTCTGATCCGCTCCCCTCTCAGACGGAGTCGCAGGCGCCATCTAGTAAATAATATGAATGTTCATGAAGTACGCTTTAAATACATAGTTCGTGCGTTATGGGTGAATATTTATTTTAAAAAAAATTAAGACACAATAACAGTCCCTTTTCAATAGTAAGTCTCGATAATGTATCGGACGGCGGCGCCCAGCATTCCGGCCGCCACAGCCGTCACGTGCCCATTGCATTGGCCCAACATCTGTGAGTCCTTGGAGATTGACCACGTTTTCGTCGTTATTGCCTCGACGCTGGCGCTTCGGGGGCTCGGACTGAGGTCCTGTTTGAAGCAACCGCTGGTACTCTGCAGCTGTAGCAGGCTGGTGAGCCAGCGCCGCTGCAGAAAGGCTGCGTGCCCCGGAAGAGTGCAGAGGGAAACTGGAACGCGTCGAAATTTTTATGAACGGTGACTTTGAATTAGTAAGGTGTAAAAAACACCATGGCCCCGATTTTTGAAAACACATCACTCGAAAGTGGTATAAATCTGTTTGTCTTCAAAACTACAGCTGTAATTAAATTTTTGACTAGTTCACAAGATTAATGAGAGCCGTAAGTATCTTCTAAGCTACTCGTATTTCAAGTTCAGCACAAATTTTCACCACTTTCGAGTGGTATTTTCATATTATGTCCGATTCACTGGGGTATATAACCATAGCCATAGAAGATAAAAAGAATAAAATTAAAAAACATTTATACTTAAAAAACAAGATATCGTTATTCAAAATTTTGAAGTAAACTATGAACTTTAAAACAGAACGTTACTTAATATCTACTCATACTTATTTATGACTAAGTAGGTACATTAGTTTATGGGCACTAAAGTAAACACTAAAATACCGGTTGTATGTACGTAATTTAGAACCACAAGTAAATTCAGAGGCACACAACCTTTAAAAAAACTTTTAAAAAATTCGAAATATTCTTTTAGTTTTTTTTTTGTGAAAATTGAGGTTTTGTACTACCCTGCCCCTCTGCACCTAAGATCACGTGTGTTTTTTTGTACATACTAAGTAAGTATGTTTAAAAAAAAACCTTAACTTGAAAAACAGTTTAATCGAATTCGAATCTGTAAAAACAAATGTGTTTCAGTTTTGAAAATAAATACACGTGATATATCTTCTTAAACCCCCGTCCCTCCTTTGGGCCTTACGCGATCAATAGACAGCCCCATACGCATAGTTTGATTTAATTCTGCCTAGACGGTAAGATACCCAAGTGATGAGTATCTATGGATAGTAGTGTTGCCCAAATGCAAGAACAAGACGAGACTTAGCCAGTCTTGGTCTTGGTCTTGCGCCAATACACCTGGTCTTGGTCTTGGTCTTGGTCTTGCGCTCCCAGTCTTGGTCTTGGTCTTGGTCTTGCAGCAAGAGTCTTGCAAGTCTTGCAATTACCTATTAGTCTATTACTATTTATTAAAGTTTACTTTAAATCTTAGAAAAACGTATTAGAATTGGAACATTGTGAGCTTGAATTAACATAGCCATAACAGAGCATTATTTTGCATGAATAGTGTCAAATGTTATGATTTCGGCGCGGCGGCAACGATTGTTTTAGATTTCAAAAGAAGCCGCCGGCGCGTGTATCATAACCATGTACTTCCGAAAAGCGGCAAATTTCTTTGAGAAGTAAGTACAAAACCTTTGATGCCGCATTATCAAAGTACCGATGGTTAAAACATAACTATGCATGCACTCAGTTTGATTTTAATAGATATTTTTTTATTCGCTATGTTTATGGTATTAGTCGTAATGCGCATAGGTCCAGTTTTTCATATTCTTTGATATAGTTTTTTGCGTCTCATAGAATTCCTAAGCGTACCTACCTATACACCGAACTGTTACACCTAACTACTCCGTGAAATAGCGCTAAGTCCTAGCTGCAAGACGCAAGAGTCTTGCAGGCTATGTCTTGTTCTTGCTCAAGTCTTGCACGGTCAGTCTTGGTCTTGGTCTTGCTAAAAATACGCGGTCTTGTTCTTGGTCTTGGTCTTGCAAAAACGCAAGAACAAGACCAAGACTGCAAGACCAAGACTGAATTTGGGCAACACTAATGGATAGCCGGTGATTAATTTCCGTCAGATGACCCGCTTGCTCGTTTTCCCTCTATCATATTAACAAAATGGTTCCTGTATAATGTCAACATGTATTATACTTGTAATGGTCTGATTACGCTTCTAACACGCCATGGGACAAATTTTTGCAAGCATAATATACCTTGAAGAATTTGAATTACGAATAGCTTCAAAGAAAATTACAGCTGTCAGCACTCAACAAGTCGAAACTATAATTTCAGCTATATAGTTGTAACCATACACTAACTTATCATCCACTTCCGAATGGTACCTTCGAGTGATAAACTGGGGATCCAGCACACAATACTCAGAATGTTGCTTCCATGAAATTGTCGTTATCTCTACGTACTTTGTTCCATGATCAGATCCGCATACTGGTATCCATTGAAGGCTATGTACTGCGCCTCCTCATAAATGGTGGAACATAGTTTGTCTATCAAAGCGTCGTCCACCGTCGGCCGAAACGTGTAACAGTTGCGTCCGTTCCGACCCGCTAACAAATACAGCATCCTGTAAAATACAAAACAATACGATACGAATGCTCTTTATTGAACACCACAAATCAGTACAAAACAATACAGAAACAAAGAACAAAGTATACAATAGGCGGTCTTATCGCTCAAAAAAATAAGCCTCTATTAAAAATTCTCGAGTGGCGACCACGTACCGGAAAACGCAGCATTGGACCGCCTCTCCACAAGACGGGGCCCAATTTTTGAAAGCACCCGAACGAAAAAGTTGTGCATGACTACAAAATTACAACTCAAATTATATTTAGGTACGGCTAGTTGAGTAGATTAATTATTCAACACAATTTTTCGCCACTTTCGAGTGGTATTTACACATACGTGCGTTCAAAAATCGAGCTCCGGAGGCTAGTGCTTATGAGTAAAGTAAAATATTCGTAAGACCAAGGCAATCGCGCCAACAGCCACTAACACTAGAACTTCATAAAATAAAGTTTATTTGTTCTCAATCTACTAAAATTACTAAATCAATTACGTATCCTTAGATTTGGTATTTTTTGACAATCTGTGTTTTATAGTAATAAATTAATAAAACTAGGAAATTATAAGTCAGCCGTAGCAAAGGCAAAATATAGCTTGCAAAACATAACTGATCATGACATACGGCCTTAGATGAGTTTAACCGTGGGATTATGATGAGTAAAAATAACGGATGAAACTTACCTATGAGTGAGCGCGTAACCGTATCTTGAACCTTTAAGTACTATTTCACTACAGTGTTCTGAAGTAAAACATTTAAACGTGGGCCCTGGCTGTTTTTGTACTGGAGTCTTTGACAGAGAGTTCATACACTCATCTGAAAAATAAAATATCTTTAAATAATAATTATTAATTATTAATTTTTAATTATTTGACGACCGGATAGCCTAGTGGTTAGAGAACCTGACTATGAAGCTTGAGGTCCCGGGTTTGATCCCCGGTCGGGGCAGATATATGTATGAAAAATACGAACGTTTGTTCTCGAGTCTTGGATGTTTAATATGTATTTAAGTATGTATTTATCTATATAAGTATGTTATGTTTATCCTTTGTCTAGTGCCCATATCACAAGCTTTGCTTAGTTTGGGACTAGGTCAATTGGTGTCAATTGTCCCAAGATATTTATTTATTTATTTTTATTTATAAATATAACATCACTATATAGTATAAAACAAGTCGCTTTCCGCTGTCTGTCCCTATGTATACAGTATGTAGATAAAGTGATTAAAGAGTAAGGTTTACTTGTATAATTCTACGTAGATGAAGTCGCGGGCGCGGGTAGAAGCTAGTTTTGTAACTAATGCGTTTAAGTTAAAGTAAATGTTACTGTGATGTAAATAGTAAAATTGAACTGAATTCTTATAAAAAAAAAGTATATATATAGTATAAACGAAATATAGCAAAAATGGAAACTTGAAGAGATCATTGACATTTGGCTGGCTGCGTTTTCTCATTGTGTGCCAATAATGACATGTGTTTCGAGGCAAAAGGCATCCTTTTTGAAAACACATCCCTCGAGAATACCATTCGAAAGTAGTAAAAAATTGTTGCTACAAACTACAGCGGCAATAAAATTGTGATTCAGTTAAAAGATTAAATAACTACAACTGTAGTTTTCTTTAACTCTATATACTCGTATTTTAATTTCAGCACAATTTTTCTCCTATGGAGTGGCTTTAAAAATCAGCCCCCAAGCTTCAATCTTCAGTCCGCACGGTTGGGTTACTTTCACCCAACGGAGGGTAACTTTGGCCCATATAAAAATGACAATAAATACACACACACACGTTGAAAAAACAATAAAAACATGGTTGATTAGCTACCACTCATAAGATTGCCATCATTTCAACGCAATAATAAAAGCACCGAATTAGTGCCAAAGACCAAAACTGCCCTTCTGCCATAGGCTATAGTAACCTGACCTTACCTTAATCACTAAGAGTACGTAAAAAATACAATTATCATAATACCTGATTCCTTTGGGCTTGGGTGAGACTTGAAATAATTCGTAGCGTGGTCCATATACACACTCCAAGAAGAATATTTTTGTACTAATGTTAGTGGTTGGGTTTTTCCCTCTCTGACGAGCACCGTATTATATTTCTTTGTACTATTCACCCAAGAGTTAACATCGCTAAATAAAGATGTTACTGAAATGCAAAGATTATTGTACAAAAATACCGTTGTCACCAAATATTTTGTAGCTATTTGTGTGCAAATACGAGTTAGTGCCAAATGCTTCGCAGCATTTCGTTTGGAATTTTTGGATTTTGAAAGCACGTCACTCGAAAGTACCGCTCGAAAGTGGTATAAATCTGGTTATATCTTAAAGACTTTAGCTGTAATCAAATTTTTGACTAGTTCACAAGATTAATAGCTGTAATTTTCTTTTGATCTAAGTACCCGTATTTCAAATCCAGCCTGATTTTTCACCACTTTTAAGTGGTATTTTCACAATGTGCATTCAAAAATCGGGTCAAAATTCTATTTTAAAGGTTCGTTTCGGGCCGTTCCGCTCACACTAACAGTCAATCATTTAAGAGTGAGAGGGACGGTATGATACGGACTTCGAATATGGACTAGCCCCCCGGGATTCGATTTTTGAAAACACATCACTCGAATGTCGTATAAATCTGTGTATTGCTACAAAACTACAGCTCTTGTTTAATTTTCGACCCAGTTAACTAGATTAATTATAGCTGTAATACATACATAAATCACGTCTTTATTGCTTACGGGATAGACATAGAGGTGGAAAGAGGAATCATAATGGTGACGGTTGCTAGCCGCTTCGTCTAAATCTACTCGTATTTCTCAATACCACAATTATGCGCTTTCAAAAATCGGCCCCCTGAACCGTCTTCAAAATGCTCCTTTGACACTAAGGGCCACTTGCATGGAGCAGGGTAAAGGTGGAAACACATTATTAACACGCGAAGCGACCCGATGCAACGAATGTGTGCGCATGGCGTCGCGTCGGATGTTCATAGTGTGGTTCTGGTCATAGAAAATAATACAATTTGATTCCACTCAACACGCGTCGCGTTGCATCGGGTCGCGTCGCGTGTTAACAATGTGTTTCCTCCTTTAACGACTTAACCCCGTGTTAGATGCTAACCCGGGGCTAAGCAGTGTCAAACCCCCTTATTCATAAACGCTAGGTAGGCTTCTGCTAACTTAGCAATCGTTTGTCCTTGTCTGTCACTTTGACATTTACCGTTCACAGATAAGGACAAACGATTGCTAAGTTAGTAGAAGCCTATAGAGCGTTTATGAATAAGGGAGGACATGTATGGAACTGTCAAACCTAAACCCGAGTTAGCGATTTAATTTTTTAACTCTGGACTGTGCAAGTTGGCCTTATAAGGTCAAAAATCTTACTGTTTTTGTTTCTTTCGTGATCCGGGTCCGTAATATTGTTCACCATGGCACGGAAGAACTCTAACAAGGATTCGTTAGCTTTCAGTATTTTCTTTACACGTTTCCTTAAATCCAAAGGCAGTATTTTTTCTTTCTTTGTCATAAAATGTTTTAAATTCACTGGAACAATGAAAAACCATTGTTGAACTTTTCAAAGCCAAAGCCACTCCGATCGGTTCTACACACAGAGATTAACCTGCAAACCCGACAATGTTTTAAAAAAAATATTATCTTTCGTAATTTTCAAGACCTGGCTTGATTTTTGAAAGCACATGTGTGAAAATAACACTCGAAAGTGGTGAAATACTTACGGCTCTCATTAATCGTGTGCACTAGTCAAAAATTTGATTAAAGCCGTAGTTTTGAAAATATAAACAGATTTATACCTCTTTCGAGTGGTACTTTCAAGTGATGTGCTTTCAAAAATCGGGGCCGAGGTTTGTACGAATGAATTCACGAAGAATGCAACCGCGGCATTAACAAAGATAGGAAGAAACTGTTTTTAAAACCGATCCACAAATTAAACTATGTCTTTATCACTAGTACCTTGAACTAATCAACCTATCAATCACAAATCCCTTAAGGGGTAGATAGAGCCTAAGGTAACAAGACCTAGAACTAAAGTTAGACTTAAGTTCAATACAATAAACTAAAGTACTTTACAACAGATGTCTGTTTCGCAGTAATAAATACAGACGGAATCATACATAGGTACTGACACTTGAGACAACTTGGAACTTAGAGAGTAGTGTAACAGGGGGCCTACCATGACGTCTTAATGCGATTCAGTTTAGGTTCGTTCGCTGTCAGATTCATACTAAAAGTGACAGCTAAAACTTGAACTGAGTCAGAATTAGGACGTCATGGTAAGGCCCCAGGCCCTGAGTGATTCAAGAGGAAGGTTAATACGATGATACCGCTAGTCTAACTAATATTATAAATGCAAAAGTATGGATGGAAGGATGTTTGTTTGTTACTCAATCACGCCGACGGATCTGGATGAAATTTGGCACATAGATAGAGAAAAGTCTGGAATAGCACATAGGCTACTTTTATCCCGGAATATTGCGTAGTTCCCGCGGGATAGCGATAAACGAATTCTTTGCAGACGAAGTCGCTGGCAACAGCTAGTATTTTATAAATAAGGGCAGCGCCCTCCTAGACCGACTTAACGACATCGTTTTTCTGAGCTCCTACCCCTTCCTGGGAGTAAGGACCTCTTCAGAAACTTATGGTACCATTATATTAAGTTAATAATTAACTACAATATTAAATAACACGAAACAGACATTAAATGATTACCGTCTAACAGGAATATGCCGAAGTCTAAATTGAGCTCTATATCATTCTTATGACTAGCACAAAACTCTAGTATCCGCTCGATAGATCTCAAATACACAGTCACATCACTTTTTAATGGTAAATTCGATAATTCACTAAGACAATTGACATCCCAGTTTAGTTCTAAAATGAGTATCAAAACCAATGTACGTAATAACAATTTGTGCAAGTAAATAAATATCATGACGCTTCGTCCAGTATTGTTAGCGGACTGAATTACTCCCGTAAAAAACCTCCTTATATAGCCTTAGACGGGGAGCGAGAAACGGAGGCTAATAAATAAAAATTGGATTTAGTCGGGGGTGTACTACGAGCGAACTAAAAGAGAGAACTCAAAACAGCGCGCGTCACTAAGTTAAATTACTGTAAAGCGACAAATTATTCCTATTTTTAGGATTCCGCACGCGGGCGTTCGAATTAAATACGATATTGAGTTTTACGTATTTTTGTTGTTACAATTATGTGGTAACGTTGATGACCAATGAATTCAAAGAATGACTAGTCAATTTACTGGCATTACATAAACCTAATCAACTATTTGTACGTAGCCTGGGGAGACGGGTTCAATTGAAAAGTTTCTGACAAAACCGAATATTGCACCTTCATTTGCTACTGAATTTGTTTCTTGAGTGGTATCAGTCATAGTCAAGGTATGTAGCTATACTTGCGGTGAAAAGTTTTGTTCAGCTTCATCAGTGGGGTATCAGTGGTTTCACTGATAGGAAGTTAGAGGCTTTTTAGGAAACCTCGGGATTAGTTGCAACGCAATTAGCCAATCTTCCTTTACCTTAAGCCACCTTCGAAATATGTGGTCGCCACCCTAAGGTAGAAAAACTTTAGCACGTCACAAACTATAGTATCTAATGTCGAAAGGATACGCGCCGTCAAATTGAAAGTTCAACTATACTCATTTATTCACAATAATTATAATTATAGTTTATATGTTATTATCATTAGCATTCATTGGCATGTCATTATTATTTATAGCGACATTCATTAGATTAGGAAGCTAGATAAAAAGTAAAGCTAGGACAAAAGAAGACCAATTATTTTGGACGACCGCACTCGTCTACTGTCACTTTACGTGTAGACAACACACAATCGGTACAACACACGTCTACATGTACCTAAAGTCAACCAATTTGATTTCTGGGCCACCATAGACCCTTATAACATACATACATACACAAATCACGCCTTTATCCCTTACAGGGTAGGCAGAGCCCCGGGAAACAAGATCCAAAGGCCCCGCTTAGCAAGATTGTGGGCGCATAGGTGGAAAGGGAAATCAAAATAGAGATGAGTTGCTAGCCGCATCGCCTTAAACATGATTCCTAAGATTTTACAATCCCCGCGGGAAAAGAAAAACAGCTCGCTTATAAGGCTTATCGAAAGGCGTAAGTGTCATTAAGACAAAGTTTCTGTGCTGGCATGCACAGCAACATTCATTCATGTATACCGGGTCTCTTATAAAATTGTGCCATAATATGTTAATGTTTTTCAGGATTTTTGAATCATCGTTGCCAAATGTTTTCACACACTGCTCGATGTTCAAAGTGAAAGTCAAAAGCGGGACTAAAAGAAACAAAAAACTTAATAAAAACCTTTATAGGGGTGCTTAGCTTAGTCTAAGTAACCCAAGCAGCTGCTGAAATGATCCGTATAAATTCTGAGACCTTGCAAAATTGTTACTGAAACTGAACCCAACAGCTATACATCGATGACTCTATTGGTTCTGGGGTACCTATGAACAACAAGCAATTTAAACTCACACGACCAGAAAATGTTTCATTTCTATGCATCATAAATCAATTAGAAACCCACGAGTGATAACGGTGTTTGAATCCATTTTTATGTGTCAAAACCTTAAATCTGATATTATACTAGCTTTAGCAAGCGACTACTCGTCTGTTTCTTGCGCGGACAGTAAGAAAAACACGGGTACCAACTAGTCTGTCTCGCGCGCGACACAGCTCCCGCGTGCTTTGTGCTAGCTGTGCAGAATTAAAATTTGTGCCCTTACCTGGCTTTTCTCTCTCTACTCCAAAGCAATATAAATTCTTTGACATTTAATTTTAAGTGATGATGTAATTTTATATTGAATGATCAAATAAACATAAACATAAACATAAACCTTGATAAATTAAGTATATACCTAAACTTTCCGTCCTCGTGAATACTTTATCTATTGGTGAAAAGCACACGAAAATCCGTTCACTAGTTTTGGATTTTATCGCAAAAACTAGTGAAGACAGACGCAGCGGACTTAGTTTTACACCTATAACATATTTACAATGTTTCATACAGCAAATAATAAGAATCATTTAACTGTTTAAACTGCGTACCACGACTGTGACACTCTTCCAACTATAAGTATATCTGTGTAGTTGGGTAGTTAAAAAAAATACAACATCAGATTTCAAATTACTTTGAGAGCTGTTCTCTGCAACTTCAAAGTACACCCTTAATTTCCTAGTCGATTATAGTTCTTTTAAGTAGAGCAGTAGGCCCTTTAATGCCTTCAAGCTACAATCCTGGCCTTATACTCCGAAATCCGATTTTCGAAGTTAGTTAATTTCGTGCCGTTCCGCTCTCACTAATAGTTATTAATTTGAGAGTGAGAGAGACGGTGTGATACGAACTTCGAAAATCGAATTTCGGTATAGCCCCCCCCTGTAAGACATCCGACTGAGACCGTCGTCCGATAAAGTTTTCCTATTAGTACCTATTGCTTTGTAGGAGATTATTTTTGCTATTTTATTGCGTTAGGCGTTATTTTCGAGGAAATGTTTCTGTGGACACTACATTAATACATTTTGCTACACCATTGACCACAGGAAAGCATCCCTTGCAGAACTAGGTAGGTAAGTATTTGCTCGCCATTTAGTTACTGTTATTTCATATTTACACAATTAAAGTAATAACAATTTGATAATCAACACTTCGACGGTATTGATTGTATTATACGGATGTAGATGAAAAACTCAAGTAAATGATCCTTTGTAGGTATGTGAGTAAATGTGTGCGAATAGACAAATTGACGTTGCAAATTAGAAAAATGACTTAAGTCCCATATCAGTTCTGTAACACTACTACATACACTTTCATTTACTTAAGTTTTTCATTTCTAAATGACACTGAAAATTAGAACACATAGAAAAATCCGAAAAGTAAAGCTATGGCCGGGAATCGAACGCGGGTCCTCGTCATTCCGTGACGCGTGCTATACCCCTACACCACCCATAGCAGGTGAGTAAGCCTCCGAATTTTTCTATCTGTTATCAACTGTCACGTGACCTTGTTACTATGCGAATATTTGTCGCTAAGCGTCATCTGTTTGAATAATGTGTCTGTACGACACAATTACAAACTCCCGTGGAACATATACTGCTCACCAGGGACGAGAGAAGGCGCTGTTTTTCAAAATGATAGGAAATATCAAATTAATCAAGAAATTTACTAAGAAATTTACTTTATTTATTTTTAAGTTTTTCACCCATAAAACGGTTTGTATTCACCGCTCGTACTCCCCTGAGAGTGTGGAGGTGGAGGCCTGTTATAAAAGATCGTACTGCCCGCCGACCTCCCGCCGCGTGACAGAGGGCAGCGGCACGCCCGCTGAACCCCAGATCCCGACTAAAGCCGGTCCAATCCATTTTAATATACTGAAATAAAACAAAACACAGTCGAAAACTTATTTACGCTTTTGTTTTTCGCTTCCCGCTCTATTATTAGATGCTCACGTTCTTTTCCAATATATCTTCGAATGTTGACATATTGGTTGACACCAACATATTTGCTGTATTGTATTCTGTAGGTACAGTTAAGGATAAGGGATTATTCCTAACCCCACTGTGGAACCTTTGTATAGTCAGCGTCGTAACCGTCATTAGGAGAAATTGAGCGATTAAAATTTATGAAATGACTAGCTGTTGCCAGCGACTTCGTCTGCAAAGAATTCGTTTATCGCTATCCCGAGGGAACTACGCAATTTTCCGAGATAAAAAGTAGCCTATGTGCTATTCCAGACTTTTCTCTATCTATGTGCCGAATTTCATCCGGATCCGTTGGGCCGTTCTGGCGCGATTGAGTAACAAACAAACATCCATCCATCCATACTTTCGCATTTATAATATTACTAGCTGTTGCCAGCGACTTCGTCTGCCAAGAATTCGTTTATCGCTATCCCGAGGGAACTACGCAATTTTCCGAGATAAAAAGTAGCCTATGTGCTATTCCAGACTTTTCTCTATCTATGTGCCGAATTTCATCCGGATCCGTTGGGCCGTTCTGGCGTGATTGAGTAACAAACAAACATCCATCCATCCATACTTTCGCATTTATAATATTACTAGCTGTTGCCAGCGACTTCGTCTGCCAAGAATTCGTTTATCGCTATCCCGCGGGAACTACGCAATTTTCCGGGATAAAAAGTAGCCTATGTGCTATTCCAGACTTTTCTCTATCTATGTGCCGAATTTCATCCAGATCCGTTGGGCCGTTCAGGCGTGATTGAGTAACAAACAAACATCCATCCATCCATACTTTCGCATTTATAATATTACTAGCTGTTGCCAGCGACTTCGTCTGCCAAGAATTCGTTTATCGCTATCCCGCGGGAACTACGCAATTTTCCGGGATAAAAAGTAGCCTATGTGCTATTCCAGACTTTTCTCTATCGATGTGCCGAATTTCATCCAGATCCGTTGGGCCGTTCAGGCGCGATTGAGTAACAAACTAATATCCATCCATCCATACTTTCGCATTTATAATATTAGTTAGATTAGATTAGATTAGTTAGATAAGATAAAACGAGGGTCCGTAATTATTTTTTCCCCCCTCGGGTGGAAGAGGTTTTAGACATTCTAACGTGAAGAAAGAATCGGCGTAATGCGTATTGGACTACTTTTTTTGAATTTGAAGATATGTAAAGAAAAATATAATAAGAACAGCCTGATTTTTAAAAGCGCATAGGTATGTAAAAATGCCATTTTCGAAAGTGGTAATAAAAATATTGTGCAGTGTGAAATACCAGTAGATTAGAAGAAAGTTAAAGCTCTAATTAATTATGTCGAATACTGCGAGTGTAGCACACAGTGGTGAAACAAAAAAGGTGTAGTGAATAAAGCTTTCCCGTGACATTTCGTTGAATTCTAGGTATAAGCGTTTTATCTTTAATAACATGATTAAGTATTACAGTTATGTACACAATGCAGTTGACACTAATTGATAGATCGTCTGCCAGGGATTCCTTTATCGCAACCCGCAGGAACTACGCAATTTTCAATTTGAAATATATCTCTGTGCCAAATTTCACCCCGATCTGTTCAGTCGTTCCGGCTTGAAAGAGTAACAAACATACATACACCCGTACATCCTCACAAAGATAATAATATTAGCTATTAGTAGCATTAGTTGCCTCGAAAAATGCCGCGGATTTTTTTATTATAAGACAGACATGAAGAAATACAGATACCTGTACGGGGTATAAAAATTATAAGGGTCCGTTTTTGCCATTTTATCTACCAACGTAACCATAAAAAGCGTGGCTCCAAATTGCTCCAAGCTATGTGAGCTTGAGAACACCGGCTTAAAAAAATACAGCCCTGTAGGTAGGTACATCAAAATCGTCAGGGATTAATACCTACTTTAGGGGAATAATTATTTTGCCATGGCAACTCTTAACGATCCCGGCCTCTGAGAAATCAAATTAAAATGCCTATTTTGGTATTTGCCAGGGGTGCGAGTTGGGTTACCTTCGCGTGTGGTCAAGAGCTGCGGTTCGTTTTTGGATCCGTCCGAGGGGAAGAGCAGTGCTTGGTCCGGTGCACCCTGGGCTTCGGTTAATGATTTCCTGGCGGTCTCCGTGGGATATCATTGTCCGTTGGCTAAGAGCCCGACAGGGGGGGTCGTTTGACCGTGTTCTACCGTACAACGTTGCCGACATTTTTATGTCACAAGATTTTTGAATACTGTTTTTTTTACTTTGACATTGGCGAAATCATCGCATCGATCGATGGGGCCAAGAAGAAGAAGAAGGTATTTGCCAAGCAACAGGAAATTGTGATTTATCTATTAGTATCTGCATTCAAAAAACTTGATTGAAATTTAATTGTATCGTTTTAAGTGGCTTTCATTATTATCTTACCTACTTGTTTGCCGTTTTTGGGCGGTATAATCAAGGTACCTATAATACTCAAACTTTTTAAGTTCAGAGATTATTATGGAGAAGAGAATGCACTTTTATTTTTTCTCTTTGTAAACTTCGGGCATTTTATTTGTTAAAGCTAAAATCCTTACGGCGCATTTCCAAGAAGGTAGCTCTGTAGAAGTTCGCCCCCTCTCACCCTAATCCCCAATTCAAAGAATTTTCCCTTTCGAAAATACCTAATAGGTACTTACAGTGCAATACAGGTAATCCTAGCTGTGTCCTAACACCTAAGATTATTTTTTTTACAGTGGTGTAATAATAGAAATGGAGGTCAGGTCCAAATTAATTAAAAGTCCGTATCTATCAGGCACTAAAGAATGCTTCCATATAATTTTCCATTTCATAACAATAGGTATCTCACCTATCTCGGCAGCATGCGTGCTACCCAAGCTTAAATCATAACATAAACATACATACCTACATAAATTACATAATACTTCATGGAACCCTCCATTACATATTACAGCAGAGGGACGTTTTGCGAATGGGACATTATGCGCCTAAACCCCAAAACTTCGTCGCAATACAAAGTTGTGCGTGGGTTTTGATTGTTCACGATTCACGTGTCCAGTGCCGTGAATAGGGCGGTGCCGGTGCCACCGGTGCCGGTCACAGGGCGTAGACTCTTGGGGCGCAAGAATGGCCGGAACAAGCAGGACTATTTTTCTCCTGATAAGTTCTGCTGCGCAGTTATAGAAGCTCGAGCTCGCACAGGGCGCAAAAAAAGCTATTTACAACATTGCACGTGTCTATCGTGGGTTTAGGCGCAAAATGAATGTCCCATTCGCAAAACGTCCCTCCGCTGTAATATGTAATGGAGGGTTCCATGAAGTATTATGTAATTTATGTAGGTATGTATGTTATGATTTAAGCTTGGGTAGCACGCATGCTGCCGAGATAGGTGAGAGTGAGATACCTAACGAAGTTTTGGAACGAATCCGTCCAGTGATGTAACCCCGGTTACTCACACGTGCACATATATTCGCACATTGTCATAGAAGTTCGCACATATCTGTGCAGATGTGTACGAACTTCTGTACAATGTGCGAATATATATGCACGTGTGCGTGACCGGCCTAAGAGCAACGCATATCAAATTGATATTATTATGCTCAATATAATATCATTGATATTATCAACGGATGGTTATTTTCACTGTGCAAACTAAAATGAACTGGCCATGTACTCCGAAATTCGATTTTCGAAGTTCGTTTCCTGCCGTTCCGCTCATACTAATGTCAATTGGTTTGAGAATGAGAGGGATGGTACGATACGAACTTCGAAAATCGAATTTCGGAGTAGCCCCCCCTGAACGTATTTCGTCCGTGGGTTTATTTATAGAGATATTACGAGGACGACATAATGATGTTGTCCGAGGGTTCTAAAGTAACTTTTTTGGTATCCGGGTAATAGGTACATTTTTGCCAAAATTAAATTAAAAATTTTGTTTTCAAAAATCAAGTGAAGTTAAATTTCTCTACGAGTAAAATAGTGCAAGCGAAGTTTAAATTTATTAGGAGTCATCCACATAATTTAATATTTGACAATTATACCAAAATGCTAAGGCTAGAAAGGCTCGATGCCAAGCCGTAACAAATAAAAAAAAAGCTGACAACCATTTTGAAGTATCATTCCCCGATTGTTGTCGTTTCATATTGGGCGATCGCTTTGCATTTCGAGTCTTTTATAGTCCAATAAAATGGGTCTAGCGACGGTAATCGAGAACGAAGCCCATTTCCAAAGCGAAATGGCAAATGCTGGCACTAAGCTGGTCGTTGTGGACTTTACTGCCACTTGGTGAGTTGTAACCTAGAAGTGTTCAAAAGTACGAAGTCATTGTGGTTGAGAGAGTTTGTAACTAAGTTGATGTATGCAGGTGCGGTCCGTGCCAGAGGATTTCACCTTTCTTCGAGCAGCTACCAGCAAAGTTTCCCAGAGCCGTGTTCCTGAAGGTGGACGTGGACAGATGCGGTGAGACCGCTAGCGCGCAGGGCGTCAGCGCTATGCCTACATTCTTGTTCTTCAGAAACCGAGTAAGCCTTATTATATTCGTTGCTATAATTGCGAACGATGTGCGATGCACTTGCATATTTCGATAATTTGTAATTATTTTGTTCACTCTTGTCTTAAAAGAGAACAAAGTCATGCTGTCTGCACCTTTATTAGGATTAAGTTATACAATTGATTTTACTCTATGATTTCTCATTTTGATTTCATAATAACCATGCTGACTCAAGTCAGAGAGACTCACACTGAAGGCTTGATTTATTCCCAAGTAATTGTTTAATGTTAAATGCATCCTTCACCTAAATCATTATTTTGCCTCAAGAAATAAGAAGACTAGAGCATAACATAGTATAATTGCAAGCTGCAGTCAATGAGTCATTTAGGATAAGAGATTGTCTTGGGAACCACATAATGAAAATATTGTCACTCAGAGGATTATTTTGGGTATTAAACATTCCACGAAATGTGCATTACACAATGTATAATATACTTCACAGTTCTCAGGGATACAGCCTCAAAAACCAATTTATAAATACTAATTGCAAGTCTCACTATCAATGTATAGTTATTAAAAAAAATGAACTTGCCCGGTTTTTTTTTTTTTAAGTTTTAACTAGTTACTCAAGGTAAATTGTTTGATGAATAAATAAATAAATAAATAAATCATTTGAGTACAGAATCAGAACACTCGCTTATACTTCATTAGCTATGGCTCTGCAACTATTTTTCAGAACTGTTAAATATGACTTGTAAATCAAGAATACTTTAATCTTGCTGTCAAATGCTCATATGCGAATAGTTGCTGTGAATTCCTAAGCTTTACTTACTTATTAAAATCATGAGTCAAAATGTCAGATAACCAGATAATTATCATGGATTTTACTACAAATACACTAGGATGCCAATGGACTGTTGGGCATGCAAAGTAACTACTCTTAATAAGTACAATTCATAGAAATCCTTTGAAATTTTACTTCTTTCATGTATCTCCTTTTATACAACATTTAAAAACCTATTAGATATTTTTCCATGCTGATCTGGGAGAAAAGAAAAAACATAGAATGTACCAGTTACATCTCTTCCCGCGCAGATGGTAAAAGCCCATTGAGGGAATGGGCAAAATCTTAGGAGTCGTGTTTTAGTTGATTTAATTTAATGTTTTAATTTAATGCTTTTTGTTTGTTTTAGACAAGGATTGATCGACTACAAGGAGCGGACTCCAACGCTTTGGAGACTAAAGTCAGGCACTACTATGGTACCGACGAAGCTGGTGATGATGATAATGCGGTCGCTGGCCATGTAGGTTAAGTAAACTGTATAATATTTAAGTAAATACTAGCTGTTGCCAGCGACTTCGTCTGCAAAGAATTCGTTTATCGCTATCCCGCGGGAACTACGCAATTTTCCGGGGTAAAAAGTAGCCTATGTGCTATTCCAGACTTTTCTCTATCTATGTGCCGAATTTCGTCCAGATCCGTTGGGCCGTTCTGGCGTGATTGAGTAACAAACAAACATCCATCCATACTTTCGCATTTATAATATTAGTTAGATTATACAGTTTTTAACACTTATCGTAGTTACAACAGTTCTCCAATTTCAAAGCACATCACCCAAAAGTACTAAAAATATCAAGACCAGAGGCCTTACCATGACGTCCTAATTCCGACTCAGTTCAAGTTTTAGCTGTCACTTTTAGTATGAATCTGACAGTGAGGGAACTTAAACTGAAACGCATTAAGACGTTGTGGTAAACCCCTGTAATTATCTTCTGCTCTACTCATAATTATTTCAAATTCGTTAAATCGACGTCACTATCGAGTGATGCGCTCTTAAAAAAGCTGTTCAGTGATTTATCCTTTTTTTTTTAATTCCCAGATGGACCTGGGCACGTTCATTACTAAGAGAGAGTGCGAGTGCTTGAACGAGGCTGATGACCATCCGTTGATGCACGCCCTGACCAGCGAAGGCGGCTACCTAGCCAGTGACTGTGACGAGCAACTCATTATCAACATAGCTTTCAACCAGGTAAAATATATTTTGTAAACTTAACCTTTTTTGTTTACGGCAACACCACTTTAGGTTAGCAACCCCTACTACCAACCAACCACTTTACTTTGAGACCATGGTCTTTGCATAGTATAGCATGGTTCAGTCCATACAATACTTGGTCCTTTTCTCCGGAATCTCAGTATAGGCTCATACCTTTTTTAATTTTTTTCATTTCCACATAGTGGGGGATTAGATTTTTAGGGCTTTTAAAATTTTGGATTTCATATTGGTTGTTTCTTTAATGAATAGATAGAAAATTTTATATTTAATAATAAGTTTTGATACAGTTAATTTAGTTAAGTATCCAAATGAAACAGCAAAATGTCTGGTGTACAAATCGATCCTGAAACCTGTATGGATGTACGGCATTCAGCTATGGGGTAGTGCCTGCAACTCCTCCATCACACAAGTGCAAAGAATACGGAACAAAATCCTCCGAGCAATCAGTAATGTCCCTTGGTGTGTGACCAATGCTGAGATTCACGAATACCTAGAAATGCTCTCAGTGAGAGAAGAAATTTCCAATGCCAAGAATAAATACAGGGGACGGCTAGAAATCCACCCCAACACCCTTGCACAACAGCTCACAATCACCAGCTATGTTAAGCACCTTAAAAGAAAAGACATCTTGTAGTGTGGAGAACTATGAGTAGCTGTCCTCACTGGAGGACACGCTCTGAATGAGAGAAGCATGGA
The DNA here is from genome assembly GCA_963854515.1 of Pandemis heparana. NCBI lineage: Eukaryota > Metazoa > Arthropoda > Insecta > Lepidoptera > Tortricidae > Pandemis > Pandemis heparana. The sequence goes on from OY978006.1 coordinate 30,199,641, forward strand.
ACAGATCTGCTAAAAGAGAATGTACTGATTGCAGATGCAAAACGTAAAAAAAAAAAGTATCCAAATAACATGTACACACAGCAAAGCTATTCGGTAAGCACCTTTGCATGCACGCGCAGCTTTAAACCTGCTTACCAAATAGCTTTGCTGTGTGTACCTGCTATCATTATCTGTAAGTTTATACTATATAATAAACTTCATGTTATTTATTATATTACAGCTGGTGAAACTGCATTCACTGAAAATCAAAGCTCCTGCTGATAAGGGGCCTAAGTTTTTGAAACTTTTCATCAACCAGCCGAGAACACTTGATTTTGATCAAGCCTCTGGCAACACTGCCATCCAGGAGTTGGAGTAAGTTAAAATTAATGATAATAATTTTTTTTCGAACATGTTGATCAATTTCCTAATTTTCCCTGTCTTATTTTTAGATTCTTAATATGTTGTATGTATAGGCTACAATTAAATACAACGAGTCTTTGAATAAATTAATTTCGAAATATTACAGCAGGTGGCACTGTACACTTTAAACTTGAATATCAAGTAATGTAAGCGTATGTAGGTGTATGCTGTGTGTGTGTATATTTGCTTAAATATTTGCCCCTTGCCCCTGCTGATATATTTTCGATTATTTATAAGACAGTGTATACTTTTATTAGTTTAAGTTCTAATGTTAGCTTTATTCTTAGGATATCTCCGAACGACTTGGACGGCAATCCGATCCCTCTCAAGTTCGTCAAGTTCCAAAGTGTCCAGAACATTCAGTTGTTCGTCCGAGACAACCAGTCGGGCGGCGAGGTGACACAGATCGACCACCTCGCGTTCTACGGGTCTCCAATCTCCACCACCAACATGGGAGAGTTCAAACGCGTGGCTGGCAAAAAGGGCGAGAGCCACTGAATCAGCTAATCTTATTGAATACATTTTCCTGTCTAAAAAGACATGATACTAATATATTTTGACGTGATTAACTTAAATGCTATTTAAATTTAATACTAGATGTATTAGCAACTTTATTTGTGTAAGTGTATGGGTCAGCCACAGGCCACAGGATAAATGGACTGGAGTATCAGGATTTTGTATATTCAATAAAAGATTATATTTTAATTTTTGTCTTTATTGCACCTATGCTTATATCTATGTGTACATTTAGTCGTCCTGTTTTAGTTCGTATATCTGAATGTAAGCTTCCGTGAGCGTGATCATCTGGGGCAGTATGCTGGTGACGTGTAGGTCCTGCATCTCGTACCTGAAACAAATGAGAGTTGTTGTTAATATTGCTCATACGTAATACAACGCTGTCTTGTTTGATGCTGAATTGGTTCGCCTAGACATTGTTGACAATGTAAGCAAACTATGGCCGGCAGCGCTCCATAAATACACTTCTAATAACATGAGAGTGTATTTAACTTTTATCTGAATAACTGGGGCCTGGGTCAACTATACTGAAAATTTAAATTTTGAAACTCCTGCACATCAGTAGGATCCATCAGCCAAATACAAGGTCTGCCACACAAGCTTGAAAATCCTTTGCACGTCATAAAACATAACGTCGATAAGACGTGGCTCTCAACTTCTTCTATTTGATAGCAATGGCCGAAATGGGTTTAGGCGAATAACGTCCAACCCGCATAATGTCCCTTTGTCCCTTTCCTAAATGCCCCTTAAACATCCCTTCTGCAAAAGGGCCCGCTCGCAAAACGTCCCTTTCGCAAAATGGCACGTTCGCAAAACGATCCTTATCCCATGAGAAGACTCCTACAGCCTTATTCATAAAAAGTTAGAGGCTCGCTATAAGCTCGCTATAGGACCGATGCAAAAAAACATGATTCATAAACGTCAATTAGCGCTAATGAGTCCTTCAAGGGTCTGTTAAGTCTTCCGAAAGTTAGCGGACCGTAGACCCTCCTTTATCTCTCTGCTAACTCACAAAATGGCCGCCACAAATGTGAACAGCTGATTTTGGCAAGAGCAAAACCATACGCAAGACGGTTTTTTTTGTTTTAAGTTTTTATCCCCTTCGGGAAAGGTAAAGGAAACTAGATCCACATTGCCTCGTCTGTCGTGTTAATTCGCTGGTTTCCCGCTAATTAGCTGCCACTGCTGTCAATTTCTTTTTTTAATTCACTAAAAGGCCATTTTTGGTCTATGATTTGTCAAGGTGGCCAACATAACGCGTCTAATCCATCAACAGCTCATTAGTTAACAGACTGCTAGCAAGCGTTTATGAATCATAATTTTTAACAACTGTCAAATAAGCTTAATCAGTCTAATGAACCGATCAAACATCAATTAAGGATTTTTTAAGAATAAGGCTGCTAGTCTACTGAAACAAGCTTTTTTGCGAATGGGTCATTTTGCAGACGGGACATCTTGCGAAAGGGGTGGAACCTATTAAGAAAGGGACGATTTGCGATATATATTTTACACAAGGGACCATTTGCAGAGAAGACGTTTTGCGAATGGGACGTAATTTCGGTGGAGAGACGTCTTGCGAGTGGGACGTTATGCAATACAAACCCCGAAATGTGTGACCACTAATGTGGCCGACCGTACACATTAGACGATTGTAATGATCAACGCTTACCATTGCTGGGTGGGTTTGTGCAGCACGTGCGCCCTGTAGGTGCCCTTCTCGGGCGCACCGTCGTGCACGATGTTGCCTACCAGCTCGTAAGTGGTCCGACCGTTGTGCTTGGCTTTCACTTCGGGCGTCAGAATATCGCCGAAGTCCACGTTCCTGCGAGAAAGGTTCAAATTAATCGCTTGCTCGTTTGCCCGTATCATATAAAAAAACCTGGTTGTCTGTAAAGTCGGTATAAGGACGACAGCTCGTGATAAGGGTGCGACCACACCGGCGCTTAAAAAACGGTGACCTTACGGAATCGCAACAAAATGTATGGAGTAACGTTGAGAAAACGTGACGCATACGACACGTCACTGCGTTTACGCGGCGGTTTGGTCGTACCCTAACGTCGTAAAGAAACATTGATGAGAATTGCTAGCTCTGACGAAACGCGGAACGACACTTTCGTAGCAGGTGTTCATCGATTTATAAAACGTTATCACGTCAAAAATGCAACGGATTTTAATGTGGTTTTCATAGCGTCTAGGGATCATTCCCATGTGAATTCTACTCATTTGATCCTTTAATATTGGGCAGTGCAGACAGGATAGGACATTCAAGAAGATAGTTTATACGTATAGTTTAATAATCTATGCGCAGCCGGGGCGGATCGCTAGTAATAGATACTTCACAAATAAATACGAGACGCACAGAAACCTAGACCTTGTATAGTCAGCCAAACCTGCTGCTGCCCCCTTTTCAAAATCAATGTCGAAGCACAGCCACAAATAAGCCTAAAACATAATGCGATTTTGGTTGACCGCACATATTTCTTTACGTACGTTATAAATAAAAAAGTTGGCGACTCACTTGACGGGGAAGTTGACCACGGTGGGGTTCTTCTCAACGAAGAACGTGTTTTTGGTGAACCGCTTGATGTATAGTATGAGGTAGGGCGGCAGCTGGGTAATCTCGAACCGTTTGAGGAAGTTCTCTTTGTAAGTCTTGTACTCCTTCGACGATTGCCCGTTGAACTTGGACAGTAGCTGATAGAGATTCACCTGAAATTTACATACATAGGTACTTACATACATACATACCGTCACGCCTCTTTCCCACAGGACTCAGAGACTACTTTTAGATAGCATGTATGAAGAGATTGATGAATGTGGATAAAGCGAAAGAGGTATGTCAGGATCGTAGCAAGTTGGAATTTTGTAGTTTTTTTTAAAAGAGTGACCAGTCGCCTATTTGATCAACTGGACTATTGACGATGCCAAGTGACTATACAGTTTACATTACAAACTCGACCATAGTATCTACACCGGTTGGCTTCATATAGACTACGCCTTTAACGCCTTGCATGTCGAATTGTCACATATCGCCGACATTTGTGAAATTGGTGAAATAGAGGTCTGTTTGATTCTTTGTAGCGGTCAAATCATGCAAGTCAAAGACCCACTTCTATAGTCCCCGGCCGCTATGAAGTAAATCCTGACACATCCTCTAGGGTTGTTTGTTACACGTTCGATCATTGTATCGATAAAAATTGAGTCAAGCGTGAATCGACTTAAATTCAGTTTTCTACAGCTATAATAAAAATATATTTATCAGTTGTACGAAAATACGAAAGAAAGTGAAGAAATACCTATTTATAATTAAAAAGGTTCTGTTCTAATCTCTTAGAAGTTGCCAAATAAATAAACATACCTACGCATTTATTCGAATCCTTCCTTTTTATAATACTAGTGTAAATGAAATAGAATATAAGTACTTTTACAATCAGTAAATTTAATTTTATGAATGCACATAATCATAGACAATATTTTTGCTATACGAACTTTTCAACGCGTGAATCGATATATTGTGTGGTATTAATGCCACTCACTATTCTATCACACGCAACAAACAAGTCTAGCATTTTTCTCCTGTGGTTGACAGAGGGTTGACATAAACAATAATCAGGAACTTCATAGTTGTGCAATGTGTCAGGATTGACTTCGTAACGGCCGGGGACTATAGTGGCATTTGGTACACCTATCTAGGATGGATAACGATGCAAGCACAGTCAGAAAACAAAGCATGTATTAATAATGTTTTATACAACAAGAATAAGACAGTTAATGGGCGAATTTTCAGCGTTTTTTTTTGTCATTATCGTCTCGAAATGATGCTGAGACTTAACTTTTTATGACAACGAAACACAGTATCGATGCTTCATTAAGCTTATCCAAAGTTGTTGCGGCTTGTTCTTCTGTTAGGATAATAATTGTGGGACGACAATGACGCATGAGCCGAGCGGTCGAAACGCTTGAATATTGGCCCTAATCGGTAGCTGGCTGTACCTGGGGTATGATGTTCTCTCTAAACTCGTCGGTGAAGAGCGGCGTGGGTGGCAGATCACAGGTGAGGTACAGGAACGGCGACTCGGTGATCATCTCTTTGTATTCGTCGCTGTTGAGATTGACTCGTGCCGCGTCATCCGCGTCTGGCGGCGGAAGTTTCCTGAACGGAACGTAAAAAAGATCGTAAGAGGGATAAAAACGCGCGTCAGTGTTTGTGTGGTGTTAGGGTTAATTAAGTTTGTGGGATTTATTTGCGTTTTGTGTGGCAGTAGTGGAGGGAGGGCTTGCATGCAAAACATAATATATTTCGCACAAGCTTGGTTATCTTGCACGTAAGTAGCGGAGTAGCAAGGTAAATATTTTGTGTTCATTAAAATGGACTTCCGCAAAGTAACGCCTGATTCAATAAAATAATTAAAAATTGCATTAACTCGTCTTTAATAATACTTAATTGAAGCTTGGTATGCTTGTGCTTACCTTGTGTATATCCTCATGTGCCCAAGGAACGATTTGTATATTATCGAACTGTCCGCCTTTTTAGTCCCATTCAGTGCCATGTGCAATGAATTCAGGAACCAAGATAGAAAATCCACTGGATCACCTAAAAAGATAGAACAATACAAAATAAATAATCAATTCTCTCTTCTGATTTAAGTTGTACTAATAAAATAGGTAGTAGTTTCAAAGTTCTGGTCTGGAATTTTTTAGCAGGTGGGGGTTTCCATCATAATTTTAAATTCAAAATTAATTCACCCCTGACACCTTGCCTTACACTTTGAATATCAGTCTCTGAGACATCAACCAATGTGTGGACAAAAATGGTTGACAAAAGTCACAATTGACAATATTTCAAATTTCTTTATATTCATAAATCAAAAACCATTTCGAGAGAAACACTTGTAGATCACAAAAAAAATATTTTTGGATTTTTTCGTACAGCATTTTTTGGAAAAATGAGCAAAATATGTAAAACAGGAAATGACGTCCAGCGGCCGGTCCAATACTGCCATTATAAAAAACCTTGTCTTCTGGGTTTCCCTTTGACATTTACAACTTTCACAACACAAACACTACTGACAGCTGATGGTTAATTCATTCGCACACCGCTCGGCTTTGTTGCCATCGGGAACACTAGATAACTCTTTGCCGGGCAATAATGATAATATTTTTGCAAGTTTTCATTTAAAATCATATTTTTTGTGAAGTATTCTCTTTGAGTTTGTCAGCTCGTTTTGACATCCATCGACAGTGACAACTGCATTCACTGTCAAAGTATTTAAGCACAGGTTTTAGCGGTCAATTAATGTAATTATTTCAACGTTTTTTTAAGTGTACGAAACAAAGCAGTGACGTCATTTCGCTAATACTTGACGTTTGTTACTTACGTCCTTTCTGCTTGAGCAACGATTTAAATGGATTTTCCCAAGATAATACAAGATTTTCACGAATATAAAAAATATGGGTGTCTTAAATTTGTGCGCTCTTTCCAGCCAGACAATAAAAAGTAGCTCTTAAAAAATTGAAATATTGTCAATTAAAAAATCCCGGAAAACATTTACAAACGTGTTTGGTTACACTATCCCAACGACCTGCAAGTATTACGCATTAATTTTAAAACAGAGTGTATAATGTAATAAGAACACTAACTTTGTTTGATGAACTGGAATCTCTTCTTAGACCACAGCACCACGGCCTGAAGCATCTCATGAGGCGACACATGGGCTTTGAACGCCCTAGGGTTCCAAAGTTTACGGAGCAGCTCTCCGAACCTCTGCACTAGCAGGAAGGAGGAATCACCGGGTGGTCGCTTCACGTTGGCATAGTTAGCTTCGCGCAGGAAATAGTTGCGGAGAGGCCTCACTTGCGAGAGACACTGGAAATGCGGAGTATATAAGAATATGCGAAAAATAACAGGCAATATGGTACGGTATCGTAAAATGGACCAACTTTGTAGTATAAAAACCTGACAGTATCCATTAAAAAAAGAATCTTTTAACGATTTCTAATATATAATATCTTAAGCGCACACCTGCAAAATCACGTTGCAGTAGTCGTTAGCCTTGATGTTGTTGAGGCCCACAATACCCGGCATGTACATTGTCCCGTCAATGGCACGGTACATCTTGGTGTTAGTGTCCATCATTGCAATCTGCTCGGGTGTGAACACGGGATTAAGCACATACTTGATGTCATTTAATGATGAATCTGGAAAAAATTAATCATTTGAAATAGGGCAGAACACTTGTATAATACCTTCTGTTCTTAACATACAGCATCAAATATACTGCAGAAACGGACATGTTCCTAAACACCTGATAAGGCTTTGTTCGTACACTAACTGCTATGATACATCTGACAGCAATTTTGTACATTGACATCATGAAATTGCCTAATGATTATTGCTATTGTGGATTCAGACAAATGTAATATAATGATGAACACGCCTTTCTTTACCGTGGTGCTTTAATCTCAGGAATGCAATGAGTTGGAAGAAATACTAGCTGTTTTAAATAGATGCAGAAAAGTATATTGGAAATTTGAAGAATCCCTTTTTAGTGCAACTGTATTATAAAGGTTTTTTTTTTTTTTTTATGTGAATAGGAAGGCAAACGAGCAAGTGGGTCACCTGATGGTAAGCGATCACCACTGCCCATAGACACCCACAACCCCGGAGGGATTGCAGATGCGTTGCCAACCTAGAGGACTTAGATGAAATGCCTCTTGTGCCCGTAATTTCCCCGGCTGTCTTACTCTCCACACCGGAACACAGCAGTGCAAGCACTGCTGCTTAGCGGCAGGATTAGCGAGTAAGATGGTGGTAGCGATCCGGACGGACCTTGCACAAGGCCCTACCACCCGCAAAAGCCTGGAAAAGGCACCGTGTAAACACTTTCGGCGCCATTTTTTCGCGGCATGCAAGCGCTGGCACGGAATAGAACACGAGTCTATTTTTCGGCGCCAGTGACCTCCGCCCGCGTCTCTCGCTACCCCCGCGACTATTTTTCAGCCTCGTGTAAACACGTCGCTGCCAGTCGCAGGCACGGCTCCGTGCCGTACAGTAAATAGGGTGTACATTCTTCGGGTAAAATGGCGCCGAAACTCAGTGAAAACGAAATATTAAAGCTTGTTTAACTGTATAGAGAAGAATGTCTTTGTGACAATAGATGCGTCGACTATCGAAACAAGGAAAAGCGCCTAACAGCGTTGTAAACAATTACATTAGGAATGTCTATATAGAAGGATTGGATATCAATGAAATAAAGGCGAAAATTAAAACTATCAGGAGTACGTACTATTTAGAAGTGAATAAAATTGAGAAATCGACAAGATCAGGTACTGGAGGAAATGTTTATAAGCCGAGGGCAAGTTGGTTCGAAGAATTTCATTGCATTCTTCCTCCAACATATTAATCAGCTCCTCTCGTAATAACGCGGATAGTTTGGTTATACATTGCCTTTTTAACTCCAGAAGTCCTGAATTCATTTTAAATGATGGTGACCTTAGCGTAGAAAGACTGACGCGTAAACAAGGACCGTCGGTTGTGGCGGCGTGCTAACGACTGGCACTAAAAAGGCACCGTGTAAACGGTTTGCGGTTCACTGGCGGCGAAATTTAGGCGCCTGAAAATAGTCGTTGTGTAAACGGTCTGAGGATGTGACGGTGCCTTTTTTAGGCGCCGAAATTTAGACGCCTGAAAATAGTCCTCGTCTAAATCAACCTTATATGTTTGGATAATTTCAAGTCTCTAGCTTCAGTGTCAATATCTTAAGTCCTAAGTCAACATCTAATGGATATCATGCAGGCACACTGACACTAACACCAACAACATATGGCGAGACAAAAATGGTTAGAAACTTACCAATAACTTCATAATTGTCCGGCAAACAGTAAAACTTGAGGGTGTGCAAATTCAAGAAGACATGATGCCCATCAGACACTGAATGCGTATACGCATGAGTGTTAGTTCCACGGCCCTGAAAACAAACACAATATAGAAAATCAGTTCAGCTCTCCATGCATCACATAACTTAGGCTTGGCTATTAGTAACAACTACGCTATAACTAAAGCAAAAGATGAAAAGAAAAATAGGCCAACTGAATTTACATACTTAGCATCTAAAACACTAACCTGGAAGTATTTACCGCAGACTAAACAGGCGTAAACGTTGATTCTTGTCAGGGACACCGAACACAACTTCTCGAAGTCGAAGTCAAGAACGTGGCGATTTATGGTGTCCAGATAAGGACACTGTATATGAGGAATCTTCGCCGGCACCGAAGCATCTAGAATTGAGAAGGGTTTGGTAATAATTCACCATTATCCATTCAAGGTGTAGGTTATGCATCACTATTTATTTACCAGAAACAACGCCGTTGTCCTCGGACAGTTTGCGCTTCTTCGATTGGTCGTCAGACATTTTCGATATTGAAGAACAAAGTACCATTAAAATACACTTCTATTTAGTAGCCACTGAAACGAACTCGAATTTATAAACTAGCTCTACTAACAACTAAAAACTTCACTGTCCATACTCAGACTAACGTCAACTCTTAGCGTCAACTTCACTCAGCTCTGCCTTGGATGCGTGGCCTTTTGCGTAGCAATGTTGCCAGAGTAGTAAAATTAAACATATTTCTCTCTCTCTCCAGCCTATGTACGTCCCACTGCTGGGCACAGGCCTCCTCTCAGAATGAGAGGGCTTGGGCTATAGTTCCCACGCGGGCCCAGTGCGGATTGGGAACTTCACACACACCATTGAATTGCTTCGCAGTTGTGTGAAGGTTTCCTCACGATGATTTCCTTCACCGAAAAGCTCATGGTAAATTTCAAATGAGATATCGCACATAAATTCCGAAAAACTCAGAGGTGCGAGCCCGGGATTCGAACCCGCGACCCTCTGCTTGAGAGGCCATAGGTCAAACCACTAGGCTACCACGGCTTTTAAACATATTTTCATCACACTTGCTCGTAATGGGTGTTATAACACGCGTGCTTATAGAGCCGTAGTAGCTGATTTACCTCCCACGGGAATTTCAAATATTTTACTCCCGAGGGAGTTATATTTGTATGGATTTTCATAATTCCCTCGGGAGGAAAAGTTTAGTTTTAAAATTGAGAGTTCATTGTACGTCATTTCAGACTAAGGAGGTTTCAGATCAGCCAGATTCATTTAATATTAAAAAAAAACTACGAACCAATTTTATAAAACTTTCAATTAGACATTAAGTACTGATTACGATCCAAGATGGCGGATGAAATTTTGACACTAAAAATATTGATAGCGGATGTCATTTTCAAGTAATTTGGTGGCTCTGAGCCCGATTTTGGCATATTTTTTTTGGATCCAAGATGGCGGATGACATATTGACACTAAAATGTGATGGGTGTCGTTTTCGAGTAATTTGGTGATTCAGAAACCGATTTTGGCATAATTTTTTGGATCCAAAATGGCGGATAACATTTTGACACTATTGACGTTAAAATGTTGATGGGTGTCGTTTTCGGGTAATTTTGTGATTCTGAGTTTATTTTTGACGTGACAACGTCTTATAAATTGGTTTGCCGGGTGACACTTCAAGAAACTGCGTTACGCTCCGCTCACGTTATGCGCTCACAATGAGAGCGAGTGAGAGGCACGCGGGCATGGTTAGCCCGCCTAAGAGCGAGAGAGACAGACATAAAAAGTGAAAGGCACGCGTCCCTTCCACTCGAGCACAGTTAGCCCGCCTAAGAGCGAGAGAGACAGAGCGAGAGAGAGAGAGTGAGAGAGAGAGAGTGAGAGAGATAGGCATACACACCGGTTCATGTCTTGCGCTTCTATTTCGCTTAGGCGCCTGCATACAAGTTTACACGTCCTTCTTCCTACTATACGAATGAATATTCACATTAAAATTATTTTACCACTCAAAGTCGTTGTCACGTAAAACTTTCGCCCGTATACCGACTTTACAGGCAACCAATTTTTTTTTTTTTTAGTATGCTATAATTCGAAAACCATTTGGAGGAAAATAATCAACTATCCGATTTGTCATGTCCTATTTCAAAAATACTTTATGATTGCAGATATTTTTGTAAAAGCACTTTTGCCCCTTGTTTGACCGAACGACCCCGTTTTTTGGCAGAATCGGGCCTTAAATGTTTGCCACAAAAACGAAACAAAAAAGTTTAGCTACGGTAACTGTCAGCTGTCATTGTGACATCTACATCATAAGTAACTTACATGCCTACCTACTTAATCTACAAATGTTAGAAATAAAAACAAATTCACAGTATAAAACTGTTGTGCCGGGATGAAAGTGATGCAACAATGACTCGAACAATAGCCCCAACAAAATCATTGTGAAAATCAGAGAAGATTTGCGGAAGGAATAGTGTACGCAAAGGTACGCAAGCTAATATGGAATAATTCAAAGTTTACACCAATGTTTACACGATGTATTGTTGAGAAGACCACTATAATGTAAGTAGGAGTCGGGAAAAATGTGATGTATTGATCTATAGAGAAAATCATAGACAAAACTGTTTTTTTTGATATATTTTTTTTATTTCCTCGCAAATGTAATGAAAAACATTGTGTGTATCACGGGCAGTAAGGGGATTACAAACTCGAGTCATTAAAAGCCCTCCGCCTTCGGCGTCGGGCTTCTAATAGACTTCCCCTTTTTACCGCCCTCGGTGCACAATGTACTATTATTTCGCTGTTTTCAAAACTATTTTATCATAAACGAATACTGCTTATTTAATTTGTATTTTTTGATTTATAAAGATGAAGACAGTGATTATCTAAGGTTGGTTATTTTTCCATTGTACAATTAAGGACATTTCACGTGAAGCGGAACGCGAAACATATATTTTATATACAAAAACTGGATACCTATGAACTTTTCAAATCGAAATTTAAGTAACTTCGACCATTTTTTTCAAAATATAGCCAAAGTAGCTTTATAATACACCGAAGCTTAAAATGGAATCTGCAATAGTTTAAGAGATAAATCAATTGAGTTGCATACCTACTAAAAGTACAATTAAGCCGAATATGAACAAATTTCATAACGTCACTTTTTTTTCGCTGTCAGCGCACATGAAATGGGGCTATTATCAAAGGTAGCTCATAAGAACCTTTATGTTGTTAATTTAATCATAATAATTCCATTTAAAACCTGATACAATGACCGTAACTGTTAGCTATTGGTTAGCTAGAAAAAAATGAAATATGACGGTAGGTCAAGACCGTAGCTCAAGACGAAAAATTATTTAAATTTTTTGACATTTGACAGAATTTTGTTTTGGTGAGTTGGTCAACTTTGCCGCGCAATTCCGCTGCCGCGCAGTTCCGCTGCCGCGTAGTGCGTGTTATCTCATACAATTCCATATAAAGAATATTTTGCCGCGCCGTGCAGCGCAGTTCCGCTGCCGCGCAGTTCCGCCTAGTGCGGTCTGACCTTTAGGATTCTTTCGGCCGCTATTTGCTATTTGAATTCATAAAATGGAGGCTTTTGCGTTAATTTGCCACTAGAGACGCTAGTGTCCCATGAGGTCCAATAACATTAACTTTTCACTGGTTTTGGCGGGCTCCGTGACATTGACATAAATCATAATTTCTTTCATTTACCTGTTGAAAAGTGATCTCCTTCGTGAAATTATCGCAAATATGGATTATTTGGCGATGAATGTGAACGCTTTGAAGCGGAATTAAGAAAAAGGGGCGCAAAAATAAGCGGCCTCAAAGAGCAGCTAATTCAGAGGTTTGTTTCTTTAATAAACTTAATGAGATTCAAGATTTAAAACTTTGTTTCGGTGGCGATCTTATAAAATCGCTTTTGACAGCTATACCTGACCTTAGTCAACAGTGGCGCCAACTGGTGAGCAAAGAAACGATAATCCCCGTTGAACGCGATAGATGGCGCCTGCTACGCGCGCGTGGTCGTGCTACGCGCGCGTGGTCGTGCTACACGGAACGGAGGAGACCTATGCCATGAGGCACGCCGAATTACGCGACAATTTAATAAATACAAAACGACAATAACAACAACAACATGTACCTACTGAAATTGTAGCGAGGTCGGAATAAAAAGGCTTATAAATAAATAAATTATGTTAATTGGCGATTCCGAGTGTGAAAGTTAACTTTTGTTTACTCACTCGGTAGCGTCCACGTTTGAAGTTGTCATTATACTTGCTGAGGTCAGAAAAATACATTTGTAGATAGTGTGTCATTAAAATTGGCGTGTCCGAGTGTAAAACCTTCGCTTTATCTCTTCTTTCTACGGTATAAGCAAAGAATAAGTATAGTATTTCCACCGATTGCTTTCAAAATCAATATTTGAGAGTTTGAGTGATCTCCAAACAACATGAATCCGTTAAAAGAAATTGAAAAAGCGTCCGCCATTTTTTTTACTGTTTTGCGACCGATTGCTTTCAAAATTGATATCTGAGAGATCGAGTGGTCTCCAAACATAAATTCGTTATCAGAAAAAAATAGCCGCCATTTTGAGATTTTTAGTTTTTCGGCCAATTGCTTTCAAAATCAATACCTGAAGCTTATTCCTCTACATATGAGCGCTTAGACTTAGCGCACGGCCCCAGAACGACATCATTTATATTTCATTTTTGAAGATTATTGAAGACTAGCTTCTGCCCGCGACTTTTACATCATTTATAAAACAAGTTTAAATAAAAATGACCCATTTTCAAAGCAACATTGACAAGTTTCACTAAACCCCCATTGTTGCACATTTTGTGCCACGGCATGCGATGTGATTGTTTTCTGTACCCCACCACTTCGCACGTTCCCACATGCGTGCCCATTTTCATCTATTCGTCAACAGATAGCGTTTGTACTTAAGTACATTTTTATGCAGATATAATGTGTTTACCACAAATAAAGCTCACGCGCTATCGTTCATTGCCAGAGTTAAATAGATAACACTGCAGTGCAGGTTAAAATCAAAAGGAAATGTCAAAAAAAAAACAATGATCGGTTACTTTATTACCTTTGGCTTACTTTACGGCTTACAATAATAAATAAAAAAAATGCCAAAAAACCAAGCTCAGAACAGCTCAGAACCACAAAGTTACCCGAAAATGACACTCAACATTTTGTGCCAATAGTGTCAAAATGTCATCCACCATCTTGGATCCAAAAAAATTGCCAAAATCGGGCTCAGAACCATCAAATTACTCGAAAATCTCTCAACATATTTAGTGTCAATAGTGGCAAACAAAATGTCATCCGCCATCTTGGATGCAAAAATTTTAGCCAAAATCAGGCTTAGCATCACCAAATTACCTAAAAACGACACCATAATCATTATTAGTGTTAATAGTGTCGAATTGTCATCCGCCATCTTGGATCCAAAAAATTATTCCAAAATCGGGTTTAGAACCACCAAATTAAAGAAAGAAAGAAAGAAAAAACAATTTATTGCCACAAAAACAGATTTACAAAAAACTACAAATTTAGTAAAAATACTCCAAACGGTTTGTGACAAAAGGCAAACACAAAAAAAGGCAAATGGCAAATTCTCGAAAACGACACCCATCAACATTTTTTGTATCATTCAATTGTCAAAATATGACCGCCATTTTGGATCTTAAACAGTAAATGTCTAATTGAACATTGTATAAAATTATTTCGTGGCCATTTTTTTAAGATATTTGTCGGGGAAAGAGTTAAATATGACCTTAGAGGTCTTAAATGTATAACAAAGAATGTCTTCAGAGTAAAACAATAATTAAGAAATCACTCAGTGTGCACGTCCGGCCCAGGCGATTTCCATTGCTATGTACCTCATTTGGATTAGCTAGAAAAAAAATTACTTTCAACCCAATCGCGATGAGTCACTTTTAACCCGTTATCCAGAATCTGGATTCCAGATAATCAATGACCTACTTTCAGAGTGTGAGAGATGAAAAAATAATTTCATCTGGAGTAAAACATCTAAAATTCCCGCGGAAGCGGGAGGTAAATAAATCAGCTACTACGGCTTTATATGCTTTTTCACCAGCAATGGTGAAAAAAAGTTAATTCTAAGATATGTTCAGAAATGAGTTTAGACTGGCAACCCCGAATTTCAATTATCCAAGTCCGTATCTTACTGTCTCTCTCACTCTCAATCTAATGACTGCTAGTGTGAGCGAGACGACAAAAAAAGAACTTCAAAATCGAATTCGGTCGGTGTAATATACATCGAGCATTTCGACTGACGAGGTGCACAGAGTTATATTTGATATATATATATATATATATATATATATATATATATAAATAAATTATCTAAATTCCTAATTCGGATGAGATTGCGATGCGAATGGCGAGCGTGTGTATATAACTGTGTCTACTTCTCACTTCTCACTCTACTCTACTTTTATTATTGTCAATTTTAGATTATCTGTGGGAGTAACCATAAACTAGTTAGGTGATATGAGTTCTATTGAAAGTGACAGATGTACATTTAGCAAATGTTGAAGAAGGGAAGGGAGTTGAAAAGAAAATATTAGTTCGATAATGGCCGCTTCAGGAGGAAATATAAAGTGGTCTACGACGATAAAGCCTATAATAACTGCTTTGTACGGTTCGTTTTTTGACAAAAACGATGCCTTGGAAATAATACAGTCAATTCTTTTAAGGTACGTACCCATCTCCATAAAGAGTAAAATTGCAGTGTTTTTCCTACCGTCCTAGTTTTGAATCATCTTAGCGTTATTCAGCAAATTTATGTGTATTTATATTTTCGTCGGTCTTTTGAATTTGTCCTCTTAGTCTCAGAACATATGTGGCTGCGAATAAAGCTGCGGCCGTATAGAAGAGAGCGATACACCGATATAATTATTATAAGTCGCAATCGATTGCAAATGAGTCTAAACTGTTTTACTCACAAATATGTTATTACACGCTTACACTAGTAATTTCGATCAGCTAAATCTGATTGGAATTATTTCAAATACATTAGGAACCAGAATTCCAAAAATGGAACAGAACTTGTTGTTTAATTTTTGTATAGCATCAATTAATAACACAGAAGTTGGTAGCAGTTTAATTTCCTGTCAGGTATTGTGCATTCCATGAAGTTTCGTGAACTGTAATATATACATACACATACTGCCGTGCAATCCTTAAACCGCAGTAAGTGTAAGAAGTTCAAATAGCACTTACTGTGGTTTAAGGATTGCACGGCAGCATAGACAGGTGCCTAGTAAACCGGAAGGAACAATGCATTTATTTCAAAGCAGTAATAATAATATTTAGATGTCTCATTCTTAATTTTCTTACACAACACTACATTCATACTGACATAATGTAAATAGATTTAAACGGTAAGAGATTTATTTGCCAAAGCCATTGCATATGTAATATTTGCTCGAGATTTTAAACAAAATTGCTTCTGTCTCATTATTGACTACAGCATTCATTGTTTAATAAACCAATGTTATAAGCCTCGAGGGCATAGGCTATAGTGTTATATTTAATCCTACATGGACAAAGTCATGGGCAACAGCTAGTAATCAAATTGAAATAAAATCCTATTAGATTGAAGGAGATATTGATATTATAATTATGCATTTATATCATTATTTATGGAAACTAGCAGTGATGAGTCACACTCATGTTGCTTAATGTGGTGAAATTTTTTGATTATGAAGTATGAATAATGATTTTTAAAGGGTCCGCAACATGCATGGTATGGTAGCCACTTTTGCTTCATTGAAACTGACCGTGGTATAAAAAAAAAAAGTATATTGACAACTATCCATCTTTTCAATTATGTCTTTAATAATATTAACTAATATCAAATGTTAGTTCATATTGC
Source organism: Pandemis heparana (assembly GCA_963854515.1). NCBI lineage: Eukaryota > Metazoa > Arthropoda > Insecta > Lepidoptera > Tortricidae > Pandemis > Pandemis heparana. Next base: position 30,216,363 of record OY978006.1, read on the forward strand.
GTTCTATGGTCCCAGAGGAAGAATCAATAAATATCTTGGGACAGCTAACACTAACAGACTTAGCCTCAAATTAAGCAAAGATAAGTACAAACATAAAACTATCAAGACTTCAGAACAAACATTCACATTTTTCTTGATATCTGCCTCAACCGAGAATCAAGCCTGGGACCTCAAGCTTCATAGTCAGGTTCTCTAACCACAGGCTACCTGGTTGCTCAAAAGTGACAGCCATTTCATGATTTTGTCCATCTTGCCCTATATTTTTCTATTCTATTCATTGATGTATAGCTTCTGCTTCTACCATTTTTGTGAATGCCAGCAACAGCGAATGTTATTTAATTATGAACATGTCAACACGGTCGGCCTTGTTGGTAGTGACCCTGCCTGCGAAGCAAGTGTCCCGGGTTCGAATCCTGGTATAGGCATACTTACATTTGTGTGATGAGCATGAATATTTGTTCCTCAATCATGGATGTTTCTATCTATTGCATTATGTATTTCTCTATATATTAAGTATGTTATGTCGCTGTCTAGTACCCGCAACGCAAGCCTTTCTAGCGCTTACTTTGGGACTAGGTCAATTTGTGTGAATTTTTTATGAGCATTCTATGCTTAAGCACATAGCTGGGCATTAACTCGTTAATCCGTTAATCGTTAATTAACGAAGTTAACATTTTGATTAACGGATTAACTTTTTAAAATGTTAACGGACACGTTAACTTCCGTTAATATGCAGAAGTCCGTTAATCGTTAATCCTATGCCTACTGTTTACCGCACGGCACCGCGGCACGGCGCGAAAAACAGATTCAGACAAGTATGAAACGACAAGTGCCGGGCGGCGCGTGGCAGCGAGTGAAATAAAAACAAAACAAAACTAAAACTAGGTACATTTTGCCGGTGCGTGCGAGTGAGAAAACTGCGAAGAGATTTGTTTCGTTTGATCATTTCATTAGTTAGCGCAGAACCTAAACCAACAGGTTTTAAAAGTTCACTAAGGCAACGATATAAAAATGCAATTTTACATATATTAACGGATTAACGATTAACGTTAACTTGCGTTAATTCTTCCGAAATGTAACGCTTTAACGTTTAACGAAGCTAACTTTTTTTGTAGCAGATTAACGATTAACGAAGTTAACTATTTGATTAACGGTGCCCAGCTATGCTTAAGCATTGCTGCTTGCATAATACTTGCTTACCACCTGCAGTAGCACCTTTTTTTTATATAAGAGGGGGCAAACGAGCTGTTGACTACAGGCTGTAAATTCAGTTTTGCAAAACTTTTTGCAGTTACGGACCACTTTCAGAATTTCAAAAAGACCGTTGTCTAAGCGTATTATAGCAAAAGAAAGCAAAGCCTATTGGTTAAAAAATCCATGGAGTAAATATGTTAAAGGTTAATCTTACGGACCATTAAGGGGACCCCACTTTAAGAAACCCTGCTGTAGTTAGATTTGTTTGTTGTGAATAGTGGCTATCGGTTGATTGAACTGGCAAAATTCTACAGGCCCCTAGCTCTACGGGACTCCGAGTTGGCTAGTCCAGAAGCACAGAAGCGACTTGATGTTTTTTTATAATAGGACCCCATGTAACGTATTCTTAGTTACGCTACTGGTTGTGAATGAAGTGTGATTTGCACCAAGTTTCATTGTCAGAAAAGCTATGAGATATACATCAAACTCGTCGGTTGTGGTTAGCGTTATTGTTATAGTAACTTGGTCCAACACACTAACACTTGTCTTTTGTCAACAGCGAGAGTGAGTTCCAAAACCATGCAGACCAATATGATCTCTTCTACACGTGTTTGGCCTGCCTATCAGCGCATTTCATCACCATCCAAGCAAATGACTGTAAGTTTTTGATAGTTTTAAACAGATTTCCTAATTTTCATAATAAGATGGCGTTACTATAGACCGACCGCTTATATGAGTCCTAGCCCGCGCGGCACAGGGGCGCGGGGTAGGACGACAAAGGGGAGCTCTCGCTATTCAACTTTAGGCACTTTGTTTGTAAGGTAAAATATTGCATGCTGGACCCTGGCAGATTGTGACGTACTAAATTTAATAATAAGAACCTATGTATACTAACTCACAATCTATCAATAAAATATTTGAATTTATACGATAAATAGTAAAGTTATTGTAACATTATTTTTCTCTACAGTGTCACCAGATCAACTGGATGTAACGCGGGATGCGTTCCGTATAATATTAAGACAAATCCTTAAGAAGCTCTCCGAGGCCGGATTGAGCGCTGAGGATGCAACCACTACCACGGCGGCCCCCAATGTCTCCGTCAAGCAGGTAAACATCCGTACAACACTTTAAATACCAGCAAAAACAGAATCTATGCAATACTGGCACTCCACTTGGCGTATTTGTCTAAATAATTGCGTGAGTGAAGAGGATGCACTATATTGTTTGTAGCGTATGCGACGAAGATGCCAATAGCGCAACGCGAACACGCAACGCCAAGTGGAGTGCCAGTATAAAACAAAGTAATTTTTTGTGGTGTAGTGATTTTTGTATTTGTTGCTTCTTACATTTCAAAAATTCTATGTTAGAAAAGAAAAAACATAGAATTTACCAGTTGCTTCTCTTCCCGCGCAGATGGAAAAGCCCATCCAGGGAATGGGCGAAAATCTTAGGAATCATGTTATAGGCGATGCGGCTAGCAACCCATCACTATTTTGATTCCCCTTTCCATCCATACACCCACAATAATGCAAAACGTGGTTTTTAGGTCTTGTTACCTTAGACTCCGTATAAAGACGTGATTTATGTATGTATGTATGTATGATAGCTTTCTCTCTAGCTCTGCAGGAGGGAACTCTGGAAAGGTAGGAATGTTACCGTTTGGTCCGATTGACTTTTAATTTGGTATACATGTGCAGAAAAAAAGCATTAGCCGTGTATTCACTGAGCGAGCCGCCTCGCGCGGAAGCTTCGTGAGGCAAATCCTCGGCCTGTCAGGACGTGCCTCGCCCGAGGCAAACGGACGTCTTGCCTCGGGCGAGCGTGCCTCGACTCGAGCCGCGCGTTGCCGATTTTTGTCCATGCTCAAAGGCGCCTCAGCACGTTTGCCGCGCTCACTCAAGACGGTTGTGTTTTGCCTCGCTTGTTCGTCGCGTGTTAGCGTCATGGATAAAGAGCGGTGTCTTAAATTAATGGTGTCTAAAATATGGTGAATATAGACGATTATGGGATGCGCAATGTCCCGATTATACAAATAGAGGACTAAGAGAAGATGCGTGGAGAAATATTAGCGCGCAATACTGCCTCAGCCTCACCGTGGCTCGGCTTTGCCGCGGGAGGTAGCCTCGATCAGTAGGATTTCTTGCATGAGGCTGCCTCGCGCGGCAATCGTTGCGTGGCAAACGTCCGAGGCTGCCTCGCGAGGCGGCTCGCTCAGTGAATAAGCGGCTATTGGCGAAAACTTCTATTACTTAAAAGCTATGGTTCTCCTTAGCTTCTGCTGCCCATCGTGGGGCTGTGCGGCATCGAGGGAGGCAGCTACACCCAGCTGGACCTCGTTATTCTCACGTCGATACTCAAGAGTGCGAAGCTGCCGGCGAACGTCAATGTACCAGGTATGGCATACTGACTTTATTGGATCAGGCGTTGCTTGACCTTGAGACCTTGCTTCCGCAACTCACGTGCAAGACAAGTACGTGTGTGTCTTATAAGTTGACGTTTTCATACCATACTGTATAGTATGAATCTTCTCAGGTGAATTTTTCGCTTCAAGCCCTAATCTTTCAAACAAAGGACATTGTCTCTATTATCGCAAAACCGCAAGCTAACGAGTTGCACGTGCCACTACAACATTCATATTGAAAAAACAAACGGTATCGTTATAGTATTAAGGTTCAAATTTAATGTCACTGATATTCTAGACATTATTTTTAATTTGAACCTTAATACTATGACGATACCGTTTGTTTTTCAATATGAATGTTGCAGTGCCCCCAGTTTATTTACGCCCCGCCGCTTGCCTACTACTACTATTATTATAAATGCGAAAGTTTGTGAGGATGTGACTGATTGTTCCTTCTTCACGCTGAAACGACTGGACGGATGTGGATAAAATTTGAAACGGAGATAGCTGGTACCCTGGATTAATACATAGGCTACTTTTTATTCCGAAAAATTGCATAGTTCCCGCGGGATAGCGATAAACATGTCAAAGGTAGCTGCCTAATGTAAGTCACTACTCAATAAGGGTCTGTCTCAGTTAAGGAGTGCCTTAACTGTCAGTTATCTTTGATTCCGTCTCTATTTATTACTACGAAACAGACAGAGACGTCATGATAGATAACTGATAGTTAAGGAGTGGTGTGACAGGCTCTAAATATGCTTTTTCATGACAGAGACTGTGCCGTCGCCGGCCACGCAAGCCGCCACCGCGGAGAAGCAGGCGCCGCTGACCACTCTCCGTTGGTCCGATACGCTGCTGGACCAGCTGACGAAGCCGCTCAAGAACGCTGGCTCGTCGCTGACGTCGCCGCAGATACCCACGCTGACCGTCGCCACGGCAGGGGTCAACGACACGTTCGAGTGCGGGAAAGATGGCGCCGCTAGCCAACAGAACGCTATTGATATGAAGGTCAGTGTCTATAAGTTTAGTAGTATCTATAGTTTACGACCGGATAGCCTAGTGGTTAGTGACCCTGACTATGAAGCTTGAGGTCCCGGGTTCGAATCCCGGTAGAGGCAGACATTTGTATGATGGATACAAATGTGTGTGCCCGTGTCATGGATGTTGTATGTATTTAAGTGTGTATTGATGTACATTATATAAGTATGTTTATCCGTTGCCTGGTACTTGTAGTGCAAGCTTTGCTTAGTTTGGGACTGGGTCAATTGGGATTGTTCATTTTTTTACAACATACCCTGATTTGAAAACCATTTCGAAGTATGGGGCTTGCGAACTGTTTTATCTTACTGGCGTTCAAAAATACTCAAGGATTACGGATATTTTGCAAAAAAATTATTTGACCTTTATTCGACCTTACCGAGCGGCTGTTGGTAGTTCCAAAAAATAAATCGGCAAATATCTAGTTTGTCTATTAAATTTATATGTCAACTAGTTATCAGTGTCACCCAATGTCAGTAAAGTAAATATTATTTTGTTGAAAACTTAAAATTGTCGGTCGATTTAAAACGAAATAATGGAAATTACAGAAAATGCTTCGTTCCAACCTGAAATAATGACTCTAAAAACCGCTCCAAAACAATAGTTCGCACGCATCCGAGAAGATTTAAGAGAAAAGTGGTGTCGCGAAGTAAATGTTGAATACTTCAAAGTTTATAAGTACACAATATTGTTGCGAGGATCATTTCGATGTAAGTAGGTACCAAAACACAATGCCACATACTTCCACATTCATAAATTTTCAACTCATTATAACCATGATCAGGATTTAACACAACATACAATAATCTTGTAGGTAAACCAAAGGTAAACAGTATATTTGACATTGAGATGACAGTCACAACAGTTATGACAACTATTTTTTTTTAATTTCCAACGGATTGTGGGAAAATTGCCTATTTCAGCCGGCCGTATATAATTTACGAAAAGTCGTATCTGATTTTTTCAAGCAATTGCTTAAATTAAGCCATGAAATGACAAAATATTCAAATTAGTTTCTTAAAGTGCTCCATATTTTCTAAAAAAAATATAAAAACGGGGGGTTACAAAAATGAACAATGACCAATTGGTGTTCTATGGTGTCCCATGATATTTATTCATTTAAATATTTACATGCTGGTCTGGGAGCAAAGAAAAATCATAGAATGTAACAGTTGTTTCCAATATGCCTAAAGTAATGCCTTTAATTTAAATAGTAGGTGCAGTCGAGTTCTTTAATATATTTACTTCCGAACATTCAGAAGTATCTACACCATGGACCGCTTCAGTTACATAAGATGCGTGTTTAGATATTTTTGAACAGCTGGCTGCATAGATATTTTACAACTGGACAGAACCAATGTTATGTCGACGATACAGTTGTAGTCGTTATAATAAACGTCTTATAAATAAAAAACCTTGGTAGCCTAGTGGTTTGACCTGTGGCCTGTCAAGCAAAGGGTCGTGGGTTCGAATCCCGGGCTCGCAACTCTGGGTTTTTCGGAATTTATGTACGATATCTCATTTGAAATTTACCATGAGCTTTTCGGTCAAGGAAAACATCGTGAGGAAACCTGCACACAACTGCGAATCAATTCGATGATGTGTGTGAAGTTCCCAATCCGCACTGGGCCCGCGTGGGAACTATAGCCTAAGCCCTCTCATTCTGAGAGGAGGCCTGTGCCTATCAGTGGGAAGTATTGAGCCTGGAGATGAAATAAGACGTTGCGAGGTTAATGGCCTTCTTTTTTTTTCAGAAATGGGTGTCGACGACGACCGCTGCTCTCCTGATGGAGTTGCGCGCGGGTTCTACCATCCTGAAGGTGTGCTCCGCGCTGCCTTGTCTCCAACGTTACCTGAACCGATGGCAGGCGGCTAAGGAGACGGCCATGTCGCCGCAGTTTCAATCGGACGTTGCTCTGTAAGTAAAAAGTGATGCAAAACCCAAAAAAAGCGATGGGTAGCACTCCGGGAGTGCCGGCAGAAGTGAAAACAGCAGCTTAGATTAGATTTTAATGTTGTAACCTCCATGACGCTCAAGACGCGTACCGTACTGGTCGCTTTAAAAAAAAACGTACGTATTATCTATATCACGGGTGGCCAACAGGTCGATCGCGACTGTTAGTCCAGTCGATCGTGGCAAGGCAAAAAATATTAATACGAAGACCAGACTGCGCAACGTGTTTCAATTAAGGTTTCATGAAGTATGTAATTGGTAGATCGCGCAGGGTTTTGTTAATAAACTGGAGATCTTGGGTCTAATCAAGTTGGCCACCCTTGATCTATATTGACAGACCTTTAACAATGTGCTGATGGCCTAGTGCTTTTGCTCCACAAAAAAAAAAACATTTCAAAAATCGAACGCGATTCATTCGTATTTCAAAATAAGCTCTTAGAGTATCTGATATCCTGGTACCTAAACTCTCCCTCCGTCTTACGCCTGACGCGAGTTTAACATCATGTGCTCAAAGCCTCTAAAGAAGTTTTCACTTCAAAAGTAATTGGTTAAGATCGACCGCTTAAAAGAGTTCTCGCCCGCGCGGGGCAGGCGCACTCCCCGCCCGCACCGCTCTCGGTCCCCTTTGTCGTCCTACCCCGCGCCCCTGTACCCGCGCGGGCGAGGACTCAGTTAAGCGGTCGGTCTATAATTCTGTAAAATCCAGTGTTAGCAGAGCCCTGTTGTAAGTAAGATATAAGCAATTTGAGGTTATTTGGTTACTTGCATAGAGAGAGACGTGAAAAAAAATGATTTTTCGATTTATTTCATTACTTGTGCTAGAAGAGCTATCATCGTACCAAATTTCAAATTTCTATGACAACTGGATGTGTTTGTATTTTTTTGGGACCACCGCAATTTCTATGGAAACACCTTTTCTAAATGAATAATGAGTCCGTCAGTTGAAGTTAGATTATCGAAAAATATTGGATAGGTATGTTAAAAAAAAAAAAAATTAGTTTCGTCAAAAATTACAAAGTGGAGCGTGTTAGTTTGGGGCATGGAGGCTCGTGAAAATTATACCAAGATGTGACGTCATGCGACATTTCAACTCAATATATCTCCGTAACGATTATATTATGTTAAAAAAAGAAAAAAAAAACACGTCAAATACTTTTCGACAATCTACCTGATAGAAAAAAAAATAAAGCTTGTTCCTCGTACATAACCATAAGTTACATAACCGGCACTGGTAAAACCAATGTAGGCCCCATATATAGGAGCATACTACCACTGATTCAAAAGCAGCTATCTAATGCATACCTGACAAAGGGTATTTTCAAAGCTAGTCTTGTTTTCAATAATTACAATGGAAATTGTGACGTATATTGAAATTAATAAGGTTGAAATTCCAACACAATGCATGTGGGCGCTAAATCGCCTCTGCCTTATAAAGGGTTAAGAGCGTGCATCCGTGCTGAGCTCGCAACGTCGCATTTTTGGTGATTTTTTGCGATTATTTCCCAGAAATTGAATGAAAGTATCAAATATCCGTCTGTAGTGCACTTCGTTTTTAGTGTATTAATGTGTCCAATGCAATGATTAATGGTGATGGACTTTTATTTTCGTATTAAATCGATAAAATACTATATTTCGTTTAATAAGAAAATAAAAGTCCATCACGATGTATTATTGCATTAGACACATTAATACACTAAAAACGAAGTGCACTACAGACGGACATTTGATACTTTCATTCAATTTCTGTGAAATAATCGCAAAAAAACACCAAAAATGCGACGTTGCGAGCTCAGCACGGATGCACCCTCTTAAAAAAGAAAAAAACACGTCGAATACTTTTTGACAATCTACCTAATAGACAAAAAATAAAGCTCGTTCCTCGTACATAACCGTAAGTTACATAACCGGCACTGGTAAAACCAATGTAGGATGATTTATTTGGATTAATTTAGATTTAGGTGCCGCGGTTTTAATTTAGAAATATTCTTTAATTTACCTTAGAATGTCCTGGTTATGTAAAATAGTTATGTACGGGGAACAAGCGATAAATAATTATCCCTAAGCACAGATAAGAAGCTTGTATTAAATTCTGTCCTTCAGCCAACACTTCCTGGTGAACGAGGTGCTGGTATGCCGTCTGGTGCTGTCCCTGCCGTGTCTCGAGCCGTTCACGGCAAACCGGATCGCCGTACTCAGCGACGTGAGCACCGCCTGGCTGCTGTGCGCTACTGCTCAGGTACTGAAACAATTGACATAGCTGTAAAAACCGGCCAAGTATTATTTAATGTGGATTATTTTATGTAATGTTAATGTTTGTATTGCTTATAACTAATATGTATTTAGCTACACCCTATGGGCAAATTGTACCTTTGCAATTTGATGCTAATAAATAAAATTAAAAAAAATAAACCCAACGTAAGTGTGAGTCGGACTCGTGCACCAAGGTTTCCGTTCAAAACTGTAAAAAGTAGGTTTTCGCAATTTTTCCTTTATCTGTGTTATGAGGCGTTGCTTCGTACCAAATTTCAAGAGTCTGAGTTCACGGGAAGTACTCTGTAGGTTTTGATTCCCTTTCGAGTTTCGATGCGGAAATTTGCGGCATAGACAGCTGTATCTTTTGATTGCGTTAGCTTAGAAGTTTGATTTTTCACAGCTCCAAGGGACAGTAGACCTGAGTATTTGACATAAATTTCAGCTTGATACCTCCATTCGTTTCTGAGAAAAAGGGTATTGACAGACCGCTTTTTCCTTTCGAGGTGCGGAACCTTAAAAATCCTACGTAAAGGTGATATCAGACGGTTCACTCGAGTGAATGCTGCCGAATGAAAATATCCAACACCGTTTGATCAATTCACTAATGAATTCATTCGGCACTTCTCTTTCACATGGCGTTCAGACGTGTCACTTTGAGTGAAAGATGCAAAATGAAATAAGAAATTAAACCGTCTAATATCACCGTAACCTTAGAGGATACATTACAGTAGAGCGCGCGCATCGCTCAAATCGCCTAGTACACATCGTAGGCAGGTGAGCTATAGATAGTATATTGATGCGTGTATGACAAATAGAGATGGGGCAACGCGCTATCGATAAGTAATGTAAATAAATATGTTTGTTAAGTACATTTCATGTTCAATATTTTATTTCCTATACTATAAAAGGAGAAATGTATGTATAAATATGAAATTATAAATTTGTTTGCGGGAACTATGCAATTTTCTGGGATAAAAAATAGCCTATGTTTCATTCTAGGGTACCAGCTATCTTCGTTCCAAATTTCATCCAAATCCGTCCAGTCCTTTTAGCGTGAAGAAGGAACACTCACACTACACATCGTCACAAACTGTCGCATTTATAATATTAGTAAGAAATAGTAGCAAAATGTTGTATTGTACTTCGTACGGTATACCTACTTTCTAATATTTTTAATGCGAAAGTTTTAAAGCTTAAACTTAAAATATGTCTAAACTAGCAAAAATATTAGAAAGTATAATCGCACAAAACACAATACAAAATTATTGATAATAAATGATTATTACAGTCATTTTAAGTATTAAACTTACACAAAATTAAAATATGTTATAATACGTAGTTCTTCTAGCAAACATTATATCGACTACGGCGTTGGTCGTGTCACATCTCTAAAATCACGCGACGGGAGCGGCAAGTCGCGCGGGTCGGGGGCAAGTCTGTGCGTGCCCGCCTCCCATGCCCCGCTGACCCCCGCGATGCCGGACTTGTTTTCATAAAAATAAGTATAATAATCGACTTACCGATGAAATGTGATACTGGATTTAAAGTTCGTGTGTTTCCGTGTATCGTTTTTGCAAGATCGAACTGCACATTTCACCATTTTTACACCGTAAAGTTAAATAAGTTCCCAGAGCAACGCACTTCGCTAGCACTCAACACGACTACAAGCGCTCACGGCGGGAACGTCGTTTTGTTCTCACCCGTGCCTACTGTTCCCACTTCGTTGCGCGCGCTCTATACCACTGTAATGTATCCTCTAAGACCGTAACCCAGCGCCTCCCTCACGTCGGTGGGTATCTTGAGGTGGATTTAGACTAAAAAATATTGTGCAAGAGCTAAAATAAGAGCATTATTTGTCATTTTATTCCCTAGGCATCGCTGCACCAGAAGGATGAAGAGAGCGAGTACCAGACGGCGAACCTGGTCGAGAGCGCGCTCAGCCTCTTCAACACTGTCGGCGAGATCTTCAGGGAGTCCACAAGAGCCGGCGGCTACGTAAGTGTACCATAGACTTTTATTTCATTATTATTTTATTTAATAATCATTAGATTTTACAGAAAACTATTAATGTGTTGCCATTAAAATAAAATGGGTTTGCAACTTTTTTTAATGATGTAGGTCCAGTCAACCAAACGGAACCCTAGGTAGAAGCTTTTCACAATCAACGTCGGAGTACATTGACACTGACAGACACATAAAGAACAAGCCGATCACTTATTGCGATAAGGTTATACAGTGGCCCAGTAGTGATTATATTCTCTTTGGCCCAGGGTTCCATTTGGTTGACCGTACGTATATTTTTAAGAATTTTTTATGTAAAGATCAAATTAAATTCGACTGCCTGAGAAAACAATTTTATTTAAATATTAGTCGCACCGATTCATATTTAATTGAATCATTTTTTACCCACGACGGAACGGAGAAGGTATATTATATATATGCGTTTAGGCTGACAGGTATAAGTGCCGGCGCGTAAGTCTAGTCTGACTTTGTATGCGCAGAAGTATAAAATGCGGGATCCGTGGGTGTGCAGATCCCCTCCACGTGACTCGTCATCGCTAGACTTATGTGCCGGCACGTATAGTTTGTTTAGTAGCAATCGAATGTACCTGTTTTGAAGAATCAATGTTCATATTATGGCAATGTGTCAGGTTAATAGGTAAATTTTGGGGTTACTCACTTTGGCGACAGGTGTACCAGAATCACCTGATGATAGGCGGCTGGGTGCTCCTCTGCGGGTTGCATCATGCGCTCGCGGGTGCTCCGTACCCGGCCACCGCGCCCGGCAAGAGCCCCGCCAAGACGCAGTCGCGACCCTACAATCTCACCAAGATGTAAGTATTGTTAGGTAGTATATGAGTCTGCGAACTGGCTGGTTTGTCGGTGCGATTGAAATTCATACATCGAACACTCGTTCGATGATTTTGAATCCTTTGTTTTGGGATTTCGAGAGCACGCTGAGATCTATTGGAACCGGGCTTGCCGATGCATACCGACTGTTTGTAATTGTTTGGGGTCAAAGTTCATCTTACTTGACACAATCGACAGAAGCGCCCCCTACGGATAGATCCTGAACTAATGAGCTTTTTACGTCCAATCAAATGTGTGAAAGTAACGTGATTTGTGTCGTGCCATTTACGGATTGGCTCATTGTTCCCTCTCCCCTTTTTTCCTATTTTTTTTGTATGAATATTTTTTGATCATTAGAAGCAACTTTTTCGTATTCTACTGGCTGAGAAACATCTTTGTTAAAGTGTCTCTTAAAGACCAGATCTACAGTACCTACAATAGGGTAAGTTCGCGAAGCTTCGCGACGCTGTATCGTAAGTGTTATACTGGCACTCCACTTGACGTATTTATCCAAATATTTGCACGAGTGAAGGGGATGCACTATATTGTTTCTAGCGTATGCGACGAAGATGCCATTAGCGCCATTATAAATGCTAAAGTAACTCTTCTGTCTGTTACCTTTTCACGTTTAAACCGCTGAATTAGTTGAAATTAGGTACACAGATAGTACCAGGGAAGGACATAGGGATAGTTTTTATCCTGGAATAGCATAGTTCCCGCGGGATAGTGATAAGCGAATTCTGCGCAGATGGAGTCGCGCAATGTTTAATGCCCCGTGTTTTGAAACCCTCGCGACGCTCTATTGTTTTGAACCATTTGCTTTGCTCGTAGGTTAAATACTAAACATACATTCTAGTAATATGAGAATACTAGCGACCCGCATCGGCTTCGCACGGTATATTATGCATGTATTATACATATAAAACCTTCCTCTTGAATCACTCTATTAAAAAAACCGCATCAAATTCGTTGCGTAGTTTTAAACATCTAAGCATACATAGGGACAGACTGGAAAGCGACTTTGTTTTATACTATGTAGTGATAGTGATGAAGCTGTGGCTAGATGAGAGAAGCCCAGGATCGCGATAGTTGGCGCAATATGAAGGAGGCCTACGTCCAGCAGTGGATGGACAATGGCTGTAGACTGTAGATAGATAGATAGTGATAGTGATAATGATGTTTCCGCTCTGATAGTGTTTTGACGTGTGGTTTGTTGGTACGACCAGGCAGCAAGGCCTCGGCGCTGTATGGGTCGCGCTCGGCGGGCGGTGTCTCGCGTGGGTGGGCGCTTTGTTGGGCGACGCGCGGCTCGAGGCGCTCGGCGACGGCGAGGCGGCCGGCGCCGAGCCGGCGCCGCTACTCGTGCTGTCGCAGCACACGGCACACCAACGCGAGCTGCGGCTGGCGAGCGCGGCTCCCCTACACCAGGTTGGTTTTTGAAGGATTTAAAAATGAGGTGTATAGTTGCCGGCAAACTTCTTGAGCAAGAACGACGTGGAAGAGGTAAGTTCGCGCATGTACTTTTATACCAAAGAGACGCTAAATTCGATTCTGCGCATTCAAGGTCATGCTCAAGATGCCGGCAACTATAGTCTGGCAGATAAACCACTGCAGCCAGATGACACTTTCAGTGTTGTCAGTTTTTGGCAAATATTAAATAGTGATGTGACTTAGTGAGTGAATGAAAGAATGAACGATGTAATGAAATTAATTTGCGTCATAAATGAGAATTTTCAAAGCGTATTTTAATAAAATGGTTTGTTCAATAAGGTTTTTTTGGATGTTTTCTAGTTAGTAGTGTAAGAGCGCGATTTGGAAATGTGCGGAGCATGTCAAATCATTTACTAGTTTTCAACTCATTCCCCATTTTGCCATAAATAAAACAACAATTATCACATTAATATTTTTTTCTACCTTTGTACTTTTACTTAAAAACTTAAATTATTCCGAATCAGTTTCACTGCTGCTGTCACTATTTACGTTTATTACAAAGTCATCGCACATTTTATCTACTATGTTAATATGAACCTTGAATGCCTCAAAAGTATCGCGCTTATTTTGAAATATACTGAACTACGAATGTGACATTCATAAAATATTTCGTTCGTTCAATAATCAAATCATTCATTACGTGACCTTAGTCGAGCACTAGTGAAATAAATGTGGTATCATTATTTCGTAAAATGACATTTGGAAGTGTCATCTGGCTGCAGTGGTTTAGCTGCCAGACTATATACTGGTTTTTTTTAAATTCTTTGCACTGGAACTGGGTCTATGAATTACTAGTATTAGAAGTATTAGGAAGGAAGCTTAAAAAAAAAGTGAAAACTTCAATTCAAAATTCTCTTGGGCAGCCCCTGCTTCCCCTTGACCCAATTTGGTAAGCATATCATCGGGTTACCCGAAAAAAAGTCTGACCGTAATAACATAGTTAATTCCATAAGCGATTACCAAAACTAAAAACCCGGTTACCGTATATTGGGTTACCGGTATTCCGTTATTTTAAAACCACAATAGAAAACGGTTAACTTTAACAGTTCAATAGGGTTACCCTATGAAAAGGCTTAAGCAAGTAAAGGGGTATTCCGGTCCTTGTCTTTGACGACGTCATTGGGTGCGAAACCGACTCGCTCTTGCCTTTTTTTTAATGTTTTTTTTTTCCTGTACTGCAGCTGCTAGTGGCCCTTGGCGTGGTCTGTTACCGCAAGGCGACCAACCTGAAGAGGACGGTGGTACAGAAGCAGAATGCCGACGCGGATCCAGATAGATCCGACTCCACCGTCTACTTCCAGGATATGACGCTGTGCTCCGAGGACTCGGAGACTGATGACGGTAACGTAACTTAGAGCTAATTGCACGGACCAGGGTTAACGACTTAACCCCGTGTTAGATGCTAACCCGGGGCTAAGTAGTGTCAAAATGTACGGAACTGTCAAACCTAACCCCGAGTTAGCGATTTAATTTTTTAACTCTGGACTGTGCAAGTGGGCTTTATAGTGTCAAAATGTGCGGAACTGTCAAACCTAACCCGAGCGATTTAATTTTTTAACTCTTGACTGTGCAAGTGGGCTTTAAATAAATATATGTTTGTATTCGAGCTAGTGTGTCGTCTGATGGTATAAGCTCAGAGGTTCCCGAACTTTTTTTAGTCTTAGACCACGATTTACTGTTTTCGGTTGGATTTTTCCGCGGCAACGTGGACCCCCGTCACTTGATCCACTTTGGGAACCTTCGGTATAGCTCTTGCAATTCAGGATGCTGAATGAGCTTCTTTTGTGGTAAAAAGGGAATAAATTAAATAAAAACTCTATGATAGCAAAATATTAAGTTTACCATAATTTGCTAAATAACTTTGCACAAATGCATCGTTTCACAAACTCATCATTTGACAACCTTCTATTTTCTACTAAAATATTGAATTTTTGGAAAACTTATTAAACAAACCTAACCTAACCTAATGTGAGCCACGCCTAAAGGTTTCCGATTTTTAAAAAAGTTTACGGTTTATCAGATATTAAGAGGGTGCATCCTACTGAGCTGGTAACGTCGCATTTTTGGTGTTTTTTTACGATTATTTCACAGAAATTGAATGAAAGTTTCAAATGTGCGTCTGTAGTGCACTTCGTTTTTAGTTTATTAATGTGTCCAATGCAAAGATTAATCGTTATGGACTTTTATTTTCGTATTAAAGGGATAAAAAAATCACAAAAAATGCGACGTTGCCAGCTCAGTAAGGATAAACGCGCTTAAAGTAAATTAGCGAAGACTGTCAACGAGTAGAGAAGAGAATTATGCTTTTTCAACAGATAGCGAATTATTGTTCGGACTGTGGTTCGAGTCGACGCTTGCGGCTGCGAATGCGACGGAAAACACGACACTGGTTCGCGCGGGCGGGGCGGAGGGGGCGGACGCGGCCGAGTCGCCGGCGCGCCCCCAGCAGGCCTTCGTGCCCGACAAGACCGAGCCCTATTCTGTGAGTCATTGGCGTTCCGATTGGGGATCGGAAACCGGTTTTTTAAACTAACCGGTTTGGGGTCATTGACCGAAAGGGATTGCGGTTTACGTTTATTAAAATTTTCCCACCAATACAGGTTTTGTAGAGCGAAATTAACTGGTTAATTTGAGTTAAGACGCCATCTTTTCATCTCTCTTCGCTTCGAACATTCATCGAATTACGCACCAGTGAAAGTGATAGAAAGAGCATTGCCGCGTGACTTTTGATTTAGTTCCCTCCATTAACCGGTATTATACCGGTTTCTAAACGATATTAACCCCTTATAAGCCAGAGGCGATTTGGCGACCACATGCATTGTGTTGGAATTTCAACCTTATTGATTTAACATACGTCACAATTTCCATTGTAATTATTGAAAACATGACTAGCTTTGAAAATATCCTTTGTCAGGTATGCATTCGATAGCTTTATCCCTGGTATCAAGTAAAGGTCCGACCACAACGACGGTGCAATTACAGCCAACAAAGAGTACAGTCGGCAAAAAATCTTGTATTGTGACCAGTGTGTTATTCTGTGCAGTACATAAGGCTGGCGACGGAAGTGTTCACTCTGTTGACGTCGGAGATTATCAGCGAAGGTTCGGAACGTCTTGGGCAGAACGCTTTGCAGTTACATGACGCACACCAGGCGTTGCTTGCGGCGCTTTGCAAGGATCTGGACCGGGAGACTGCTAGGACTGACACGGGTAATTATAAATAACTCAGTTTTAATTGAACTTAAATCTGGTATCTTGAGGCTCAAAGTCTTCTATGAACTATATATACACGTACATTGAACTTTAGTGCCTTGTCGTTGTAACTTCATGTTCGAACTAAATTAAAAGATACTTGTTACTATAGTAAAATTAAAAAAATGCTAATAGAGAAATGTTACTACTCCTTATTTGATTTCTTAGACGACATAGTGGCAATGAAGTAGTGTCTGGAGCTGCCAAAGCTGAGCGGGAAATGAATTTTTGTGGACTGTATGGCGCGGGTTCTATTAAAGAGAAGATGGCGGTTAAATAAAACTTTACGTTTCGCGGGAGAGTTATACTACGACGTGAGATTGTCATACGATAAGAGAAAGGGAAGGGGTTGCACAATACCTCTACAATCCTTGATGAGAAGGTCCTTTGAGGGGAAACCAGGCTAGGTTTCCACGAATTCCTCAGGCGTGGCACGTGCTGCAGAATCCGGAGGCCTGAGTCGCTTCCAGGCGCAATTTTGGCGACTCCGAATTCACCCACTCCACAAACACTCAAAGTATTAATTATCACAATCGCGAGAGCTCTCGATTTAATAGTTTTATGGGTTTTCACAAGCTGAAGCGGAGCGACGCCTGCGGCGATGGCGTGCGCAGCGGGAGTTACATCGAACTGGCCGGTGGCCGGGAACCATCCTCTTCCTTCCGATTTGTTGATAGCGTATATAGCTATCTCTGTCGCGCGTATGCGCTGAGGCTGTGCGGGAATGGGATAGGGAGCGGAAGTGGCTCGTATGACAATCTTATAATTTTAAAGGAAATAGTAGTGATTTTGACTTAATACTAAACTAGCGAGTCGCGCGCGGAACTTTAACTCTGGCGGCGCCCAATAGATGGCGTTACATGGTAAAATAATAAAGTTTGCATATTGGCGTTAACAGTGTCGTCCCGTTTTCATATACCAATAGATTAGAAAGGGACGACACAACAGTATTGCCACTTTTTAATTTCTACTCTTTTTTGCCTGACTACTATGTACTAACTATTTTACATTACCAAGACGTTCTAAGGTAAAATAAAGACTATTTCTAAATTAAAACTAACATTTGCGCGGCTTAGGGATGGGTCAGGGGCCACCTCCGCCGCACCTATAGTCTGGCAGATAAACCACTGCAGCCAGATGACACTTTCAGTGTTGTCAGTTTTTGGCAAATATTAAATAGTGATGTGACTTAGTGAGTGAATGAAAGAATGAACGATGTAATGAAATTAATTTGCATCATAAATGAGAATTTTCCAAGCGTATTTTAATAAAATGGTTTGTTCAATAAGGTTTTTTTGGATGTTTTCTAGTCAGTAGTGTAAGAGCGCGATTTGGAAATGTGCGGAAGCATGTCAAATCAGTTACTAGTTTTCAACTCATTCCCCATTTTGCCATAAATAAAACAACAATTATCACATTAATATTTTTTTCTACCTTTGTACTTTTACTTAAAAACTTAAATTATTCCGAATCAGTTTCACTGCTGCTGTCACTATTTACATGTATTACAAAGTCATCGCACATTTTATCTACTATGTTAATATGAACCTTGAATGCCTCAAAAGTATCACGCTTATTTTGAAATATACTAAATTACGAATGTGACATTCATAAAATATTTCGTTCGTTCAATAATCAAATCATTCATTACGTGACCTTAGTCGAGCACTAGTGAAATAAATGTGGTATCATTATTTCGTAAAATGACATTTGGAAGTGTCATCTGGCTGCAGTGGTTTAGCTGCTAAACTATAAATCTAAATTATCCTACATTGGTTTTACCAGTGCCGGTTATCCAACTTGGTTATGTACGGGGAACAAGCTGAACATTCGCAAGATTCCGATAATGTAGCCGCACCATGATAATCATTACTCATTTGTTTGTTTCACCAGGCACGATATCGCCCTGCTTTGGGCCGCGCATCTGCGCGCTGTACGCGTCGTTCAGCGCGGCCCTGGTCCGTTACTTGCACAACTTGATCAACGCGCCGGCGTTCGTCGCGTTGCAGCCGGCGTTGCAGCAACAGCTCGCGAGCGGGGGCGCCGAGCGCGGCAACATGACCCCGCTGCAGGTGAAGCCACGTTGAGATGGGGTTTTGTGTTTTTGAATCTTGATAAGGGTGCTTCGATTGATTTACCGAAAATCGAATTTGACTAGAAGCGATTATTCCATTCGCAAAATTTCCCATTAAATTTTTTGTCAGTATGTTTTTTTCGTTTATGATTTTTATTCCACAAGCGATTTCCCAATATCATTTATTCTTAGTCTAAGGCACTTGATAGGTTAGGTTCGTTAGTAATCTTTAGACGCCCGGGAGGCAAAACGCCCGGAAATAGAAGCTTCGCTGCGAGACTCCGTTGAAGGTTTATGTATGTATGTATGTATGTAAACTCTTTATTGTGCAAAATATACAAGACAAATACAATCACAGCCAATAATAAAAAAATATTGGTAATTTTGTGTCTAGTAAAATAACCTTTCATGAAATTTACACACAGTAAAAAAAATAATTAGCAAATTTTGCGACTGGAAAAATCGCTTGTAGTCAATTATTTTTTTTGAAAATTGATCGCCACACTAGTGTGCGTATGTTATAAATGTTATAATATTGGTAGGGATTTCTTATTGCAACTTTGGGAATCTTTTTTGGCGCTTTTTATTCTACCAACCAGCCAGACATCCTACTAGGGTTGACACCAGTTTTTTCTTAGATTTTTATTGGGTAGTGTTGTAACATGTTTATCGATACGAGGCTTGCTTTGTGTCAGGTGGGCCCTCGTGTTGTCAAGCTCATCGGCGGCATGGTGCTCTGCAAGCCGGCGGCAGAGAGAGACAACAGCATATTGGCGATGTGGCACAAGATAGTGCACACGCTGCAGGAGTGCGCGCTGCAGGCGCAGCCCTCGCAGGACCACGATTACGAAGGTAAGGGGGGGGGGGGGGATTCCAACATGAAACTACCGTGAGACTCGATCATGATTACACAAACGGATAACTCACGTATAAAAGTCGAGTGATGCTCTACATGTTTCGGACTAGTTCGTAGTCCTTCCTCTAAGAGCGCTCGCCCCGGCGGCAGCGAGAAGAACACTGAGAGAGAGAGAGAGAGAGAGAGAAACATTTATTTACACACATTCGATTCACGTAGATTTAAAATATGAAGAAATACAATATACTTATACTTATCACGCACACACACACACGCACGCACGCACGCACGCACGCACACGCACACACACACACTGCATTAGTTGTAATTTTGTTATTGTTATTCTTATAAAAAACAAGTGCTTTAAAAACTTCTTATGTAGGATAATTATTATTATTATTATGACTTAAGAATACTACCGATATGGTGTAAAACACTGCGCGCCAGCGCTCTGCTCGCGCGGCTACTCGACGCAACTGGCAGCGTTTGTGTAATTATAATTAAGGTGAGGGGGACTTGAGGCACGGGCGGGGGGTTTAGGATTATAGCCGGTGTTTCAATCATTTGAAAAACCGGTTAAAATCGTTCCGAAAAAGGAATAGATACGGTCATTGGATTAACCGGTTAATGGAGGGAACTAAATCAAAGTATTAAAATAACCGAATATACGAAGAAATACATTTTAGTGCTCGCACTCAAACCGGTTTTACATAGCAACGCATGAGTCACGCGGCGATGCTCTTTTTATCTCACTTTCTTGCATACGCTTATGTTTGAAAATAGACGATAACAAATGACTCAAATTAACCGGTAAATTTCGCTGAACAAAACCTGAATTGCTACGAAACTCGGTTGCATTCATAACCGGTTAAAAAAACGGTCACCGAACCGTAAACCGGTATCCATTTCGGTTAATTTTAATTTAAAAACCGGTTTTTAGACTATCTAGACATTTACCAAACAGCAAAATTTAAGTATATTTAAGCTAAATTATGAGTTTCGCGTTATTTCGCCGTGATTTTTTGGATTGTGGTGCATCAATGTGAGAACAGGATATAAGTGAAACAAAAACTAGATCAATTGGTGTTCAGCATGTTTTTTTTTGTTACAGATTTGAATGTGGAACATGCCCAACTACTAGTGTACCTTTTCCATTCGCTGACCCTCATGCAGAAGAAATCAGTTCTGCTTATGACTTCAAACGCTATTATAAAGGTAAGTTAACTTTCTTATGACTGAGTACCAGGCCATAAAGATCGGCACGTCGGTCTTCTCGGCTAATTTCGGCTTCGTAGAGCGTTGTCTCGCTTTAACTTACGTGACGCCAATTGTCTCTTTCCAAAAACCGAAGTGAAATCTTTAGGGCCACCCAACCATTTTGGTGTAAGAAACCCTAAAAACTACAGGTCGATTCACAAGGGAACGAATGGATTGAATGAGTGAATGATAATACCAATCCCCCTTATTCATAAACGCACTATAGGCCTCTGCTAAGTTAGTAATCGTTTGTCCTTATCTGTGAAAGGTAAATGTCAAAGTGACAGATAAGGACAAACGATTACTAAGTTAACAGAGGCCTATAGTGCGTTTATGAATAAGGGGGTATGTGTGTATAACAAAATGATTAAATACAGGTTGAGGTTTATTTTTTTCTTGAGTATTATACAATACAAATAATCTTTATTGAACATCACAAATCATTACAAAATAATACAGAAACAAAGAACAAATTATACAATAGGCGGTCTTATTGCTTAGTAGCGATCTCTTCCAGACAACCAATAAGTCAGAGAAATAAGCTGGAGACAGTGAGTAGGTGGCGGAAACAAATAGACAGGAGAAATGCATGGATAATAAAAACAACAGAACAATAACAATACAAACATAAATATAATACATGGCTAAATGAAAAAAATAAAACAATACAACACGGTATCCTTCCATTTGACCTAAAAATTACTGACAAAACATTGACTTACAATAAACAACTAGACTCCCAATCGTGCTCAAAAACTGTCGGAAGCAAAAGTCTGCACGACGCGTCTATTGTGCAGAGTTTTGGTTCAGTCGTGTTTCGACCGCGCTTCGATAACAATGTACATGTCTCGTTCGCACCGTAATCTCAAACGCTTGAGAACAAGAGACAACCAGATTTCCAGCGCGTGGCGTCGTGTCATTACTTCTCACGATCGTATGCAATTGACATTAAACATTACTGCCACGAAATAAGGTGTTAATTTGAATGAATATGTTAATGTTATCTGTGTAAGTTGATGTGTTGACACACGCAATACATAGACAACGCCGCTCGGACGTTTCTTGAGGCACTTTTGTTTGCGATTGGGAGTCTAGTTGTTTATTGTAAGTCAATGTGACAAAAGCATCATTTTACAAAATGATCATTTGACAAAATTTTAATATTTTGATAAACCGTGAACTTTTTTAAAAATCGAAAAACCTTTATGCGTGGCTCACATTAGGTTAGGTTAGGTTGGTTTTATAAGTTTTTAAAAAAGTTTATGGTTTATCAGATATTTAAAGTTTGTCAAAATGATCATTTTGTCAATAATTTTTAGGTCAAACGTTAGTGAACCAATGCAACACACATAACATAAGATAAAATAAATGTGAGAATGTAATAAGGAAAAAACAAAAGAATATATAATGTACAAGATTATGTATGTATGTATGTATGTACAAGAACGTCACTCACACAGTGACAAGTGACATTACTTCGTTCATTCCATTCGTGCCAGCTCTAGTGAATCGAGCAGTATATTGTTAATGTTAATTTTATCATGTTATTGTTAACCAGGTGACGGAGACGCTGGCAGTCAGTGACAGGAAGAGGGCAATGAACCTGGCGCCGCACCAGCTGATCTTGACGACGAGGCTTATGCTCCTGTTGGAATATCTCATGCGACATTTATATGATGCGCCGAAGACTCTGCTGCATCAGGTAAAGTTACACTAGGAGCCATAGTAAAACGTAATACTAATAAAATTCACATAAATTTGAAACTGTACTGTGAAATGTGTACAATAATTTGTACACAGAGTCTGAGGAAAATTCACAGAGATCCTAGAATGAATACAGGTCTCCCCTTAATTTGGAACAAACATGTTCGTCGCACCTAAACCTAAATAAAATAGAATAGAATAGAATAATTATTTATTATACATAATAATTGTCACAAATAACAAACTTACAGGCTAAACATAGCAAAAGAGAAAAATATAAATGAATCCAAATTGACAACATTTCATATTTCTGAGCCTGTAATTTTAATGGTTCTCTGTATTTTGTTTGAAAAGATGAACATGCTGACAGTTAAATTTTTTCGCTAGGGCTTGTATTTAATTTATAATTAATTTATTAATTTGTGCTTATTCTAAAAGGGCGTAACTCCGATACTGTCACAGAATACACACTTATCCCTTTGTCTTTTCTCTATAGAAAAAAAAACTGACGTTAATTTCTAATTGTCAATGTCAGGCCCTATTCTCCCATATTCGATTTTCGAGGTCCGCTTCGGGCTGTTCCGCTCATACTAATAGTCATTATCTTGAGAGTGAGAGAGAAGGTATGCAACAAACTTCGAAAATAGAATTTCAGATTTGCCCCGCCTTGTACTTTGAAGTTGTCAAAAATACAAAATTATGATTGCTAATTTTTTCTCGTGAAAAAGGCAAAGGCGTTTCACCTATCCTGTGGTAGTTTTGGTAAAATTAGGATATAATTTTAATTATTTTTTATTTTTTATAGTAAGCGATATTAAAATTATATAAACATATTGCAGTGATCAGGAGGCAAAATGCTTTCGAACCATATATACATTTTCAGGTGTTATAAAAATGAAATGTTGTCAATTAGTCCTACATTGGTTTTATCAGTGCCGGTTTGTAACTTGGTTATATACGGGAAGCAAGCTGATCAACCTATGGAAACATGACAAACTATGGTTCAAAAATCCTGAAAAACATTTTCATCACACTTTTACGTAAACAGTATCAAAACATACAGGTTTAACTTGCCCACAACGCCCCATATAAAACCCTCGGGCTTTTTTTCTTACCATGACACTCGGGCGGTAAGTAGCGCCGCATACTACCGCCGCGACATCATCCCCCCCCCCTTGTCGAATGAAGGAGCATTTTACGCGGCATATACTGACTTCATATCAAGTCAATGGCGGTGAAAAGTTCAAGATACAGTTGAGAGCGACAAAGTCTTAATGCTTTTATATGTTGCAGATCGAATGGAACCTTGTGATAGCCACTGGGCTCGCGCAAGCCTCCGCCGAGCCGAATACCAACGGTGCTAAGGCTTCCACGGACAGTGCGCAGATAAAGGCACGCATATACTGCGAGGTGCCGAACATAGAAGAGGCGTATCGTAGGCTTGCGCAGAATGAGACCTCTATGCGGCCGAAGTTCTACGCGCTTACCAATTCGGAGATTAATAATCAGGTATGAACTGGATATAGAGAGAGAAAGAAAGAAAAAGTTTATTTATAACAATCGCAAAAGTACTTAAAAACAAAAAACATATAAAATTATAAAATTACAAAATAAAATGGTTCCAACTCAGCATTTGCTGGCCTTACAGCCAATGCTGGTGTTCCGTTGGGGCCATCGGGAAAGTGTTGAAATTAAAAGTTACAAATACAACTCTATTAAAAAAATAAAGGAAATAATCAAATATAACTCTATTATTTGTATCTGACTAGCTTTTGCCCGCGACTTCTTCGAATTTTTTGTCAGTGACATTCCCCCTTCATCATCTCGTCTTCAATTATTAACTTTTTGGATTGAAAACTTCTTTAGCGACGTTGTGCACTTTTTGGGATGGGTAAAAAATGTTAAACTCACGTCAGGACACGTGACCTGTAGGCTTATTGTCTAACTCGCTCGCAATCGCCATCGTTTTCATTTTGACAGTTCATGTATGGGCTGACAATTGGCATCGGAATCAGCTAGCTGTCACATTCATACATGAACTGTCAAAATGAACACGATGGCGATTGCGAGCGAGTTAGACAATAAACCTACAGATCGAAAATTCGTAAGACGGAGGGGGAGCTGACCGCCGGCGCGCGCGAGAGGAATTGACGACCGGATGGCCTAGTGGTTAGAGAACGTGACTATGAAGCTTGAGGTCCCGGGTTCGATCCCCGGTCGGGGCAGATATTTGTATGGAAAATACTAATGTTTGTTCTCGAGTCTTGGATGATTAATATGTATTTAAGTATGTATTTATCTATATAAGTATGTTTATCCGTTGTCTAGTGCCCATATTACAAGCTTTTCTTAGTTTGGGACTAGGTCAATTGGTGTCAATTGTCCCAAGATATTTATTATTATTATTATTAATTAATATCCCCCTCTCTACCGCGCGATTCGAGTTTTCAGTTACTTTTCTAATTGTCCCTTGTCTCTGGATAGTTCGCAACGAGTATCCGGCTTACCGTGTCCAAGAATGTTCTAGAAGTAACGACGGTTCATTTTGTGCTAGGAAAATCCAAAGTTCGACGGTCTCGCGTGCAACTTCGTGCTGGGCACGCCGCATAAGCTGAAATACCCTCTGTTGCTGGACGCTCTGCTCGCTCTGCTCAACTCGGCGTGTGTGTGCGACAACCCCGCGGCGCTGTCCTCGCCGACAGCCCTGGCCGCGGCGCACTATTGCTTCCAGACCGCATGGAGGTGACACTTTTTTTTAATTCAATATTCTATTTTATGCCAGCCAAGTATTTTTTCTTTTTCGTACACAATCGAAGCATTGGAGATAAGGATTGACGCATTGGAAGTGACGTGAAGTGACGTCATGGGTCACGAGCCCCCACTGCCGAACTTTGATGGTTTTATCTTTGTCATTTTTTGTTGTTGACGAAAGAAAAAAACGCGTGAACTCGTGTCCAATATTTTTAATAATCTAATGTTCCGACTAAAATAGAATTTCGTTTTTGACTTGTCACATACAGTTGACTTTGACGATCGGATAAACTGAACATGAATCTTGAAGTCCCGGGTTCGATGCCCGGTTGAGGCAGAAATTAAGTATGAAATATACGTTTGTCCTCGAGTCTTGGATGTTTTAGAGGGTGTCCTACACTACACTTGCCCGTTTATTACAGCTATTTAGATTTTTTGTTTAAATTTAAAGATTTACGTTATTCTTGTCTTATAGGCTGGTGGTAAGCATGCCGCCTGCGACCCCGCACATGGACAAACTGCAGGCCGGGGCCGCGGCCGAGCTGCCGTCGCCCCTGCCGCTGCACGCGGTCGTATGGGCCCCGCGGGCCGACAACAAGAAGGTTTTCAACCCCTGGCTCAAAGACGCCCTTGTCAAGCAAGGAATGTATACTCAGGTAATTTGGATTCGTACGTTGTTTTGTGTCTTATATTGGATCCACTTGGCGTTGCGTGTTCGCGTTGCGCTATTGCCATCTTCAAATATTTGTAAATACGTCAAGTGGACTGCCAGTATTAGGGCCTTCGATGGTGTTAAGTTCATGAGAACTATTTTGCAGAATAACTATGTAAGAAAAAGTTATGCCTATAAAGAAAGAAAAGTTTATTCGAACATTAAAGTTAAAAAACCTATAGTCTATAAAGTTGGTTTACGGGTGATAGTTTTACGTGATAACGTCATAAAGAGACATATTTGAACTGCTAGCTCTGACGTCACGCGAGAAGATCGTGCCTCTCTATCGCTTGTTCCGCACTCTCGCTTGGACACTCTGACGTCACGCGGAACGTGACAATGACTCGTGTTCTTTCGTGAGTGCAGCCGGCGTCCATCGATTTATAAGATGTTATCACATCAAAAAAATAAACAAAAAATAGTTGAAAGTTGTCAAATAGTCACGAAAAGGTCACAACTCAGCATTATGTTGGCCTTACAGCCTGCGCTGGTTTTCCGCTGGTCCCATCGGTTGATAAAACATAAAGTCGCGCTGGTATCATGTCTAAGCATATAAAATGACGTAATATTAAAATGACCGAGTATAAAATCTGACTTAGTTGTACACCGTCATGGGGCCTTACCATGACGTCTTAATGCTATACAATACCGATTCATTAGGTTCGCTCGCTGTCAGATCCGTACTAAAAATGACAGCTAAAACCAGAACTTAGTTGGAATTGAACTGGGTCGTGGTAACACGTCAATTGTTTCGTGTTCAACAGTACGCAGAGAATTTACTGGCTGGGGTGAGCGCGTCGTGCGACAACATCAAGTACCAGCTGTGGCTTGCCGGCGAAACCATCAAGCAGCTCAAGGAGAACATTACTGGTAATTGTGAAACTTAATTATAGATGCAGAAGGCGACGAAGGTGAAAAATTTAACCCAGTGAAAGGAGTATAGGTGACAAAACTTAATGACCTGTTGAATGTAGTAAAGTCGTCACAATTTAAAAGGCCCGTTTTGACAGTTCACGCCCATGAAGCTTTCTATTTTTTACCGATCGAAATGTTCTGAAGGTGATTTACATTGATTTTACATTGATGGGTATCGCTCACTCAGCTAAGTGCTATAACGATTTTTTCATATTGTCCACAGACTATTAATAATCGGTTAAGGAAAAAAATAAATCGATCTAGATAATTTTTTTAAGGCCGACTAGCACTTGGCCGGTTTTATTTATTTTATTTAGACCAATTAATTACTGAATTTCACCAGCTGTGTAGTGAGTGATCTTTACTGAAAATTATGACCTTAGAGCTCAAAGCCGTAAACAATGGCAACACTGATTTCAATAGAATGGCTCGTCTTCATCATCTGAAGAAAACGATTGACTGAAGATTCACTTTTTTCGATTTTTTTTTGTGATTGAATGAATGATATTGTAACAAAAATATTAAATGAAAGAAAATTGACCTTTCGTAGCATTTTATAATTTCAAAATACCTACAATATCAATTTAAGTTAAATTCTCTACTCAGGACTTTAATACAATGCCACTTTTCAATACATATTCAAATCGATCAAATACTCCTGCAAACTTAAATCGATTTATCGTGAGTATCGAGTACCGAGTCGTACGGTGAGATCATTAGTTACGTTTTAGACAAATGTCAAAACGGGCCTTTTATTTTGCGACGACTCTATTGTACAGAACTTGTTGCCTACCTATACCTATAGGGTACATCCAGTTGTCCTAGAAATTTGAAATTTCCTATGAAGGTAGCTCCATTGACTTACGATAAACAACTAGACTCCCAATCACGCTCAAAAACTGTCGGAAGCAAAAGTGCACGACGCGTCTATTGTGCAAAGTTTTGGTTCAGTCGTGTTTTGACCGCGCTTCGATAACAATGTACATGTCTCTTTCGCACAGTAATCTCAAACGCTTGAGAACAAGAGACAGACAGGTTTCCAGCGCATGGCGTCGTATTATTACTTCTCACGATCGTATGCAATTGACATCAAACATTACTGCCACGAAATAAGGTGTCTGCTAACACTCGATTTTATATTCACGAGCTGTATGCCACTTGGCCGGTTTTGTAATAAATTGTATCGTTTGTCAGGCAACGGTCTGCCAGCGCTGTTGGACGTGATATCGTGCGACGCGGCGCTGGTGCGTCTGAAGCATTCGTTGGGCGACGCGGCGGGCGCTGCGGAGGTGCTCGCCTTCATGCCTGACCTGCTTTCTCTGCTGGAGATGGTCTTCCACTGCTGCCGGTAACTATTGCGATTTTACTATCTGCAATGAAAATTATGCCTACGGGTGCTACCACCCTGATCGATCGGTCGTCGATCGATGGTAGAATGGAACAGTCGACGTCGATCGATAGTTTCTACTAGACTTATCGATTGATGGTAGAATGGAACAGTCGACGTCTATCGATAGTTTCTACTAGACCTATCGATTGATGGTAGAATGGAACAGTCGACGTCTATCGATAGTTTCTACTAGACCTATCGATTGATGGTAGAATGGAACAGTCGACGTCTATCGATAGTTTCTACTAGACCTATCGATTGATGGTAGAATGGAACAGTCGACGTCGATCGATAGTTTCTACTAGACCTATCGATTGATGGTAGAATGGAACAGTCGACGTCTATCGATAGTTTCTACTAGACCTATCGATTGATGGTAGAATGGAACAGTCGACGTCGATCGATAGTTTCTACTAAACCTATCGATTGATGGTAGAATGGAACAGTCGACGTCTATCGATAGTTTCTACTAGACCTATCGATTGATGGTAGAATGGAACAGTCGACGTCGATCGATAGTTTCTACTAGACCTATCGATTGATGGTAGAATGGAACAGTCGACGTCTATCGATAGTTTCTACTAGACCTATCGATTGATGGTAGAATGGAACAGTCGACGTCTATCGATAGTTTCTACTAGACCTATCGATTGATGGTAAAATGGAACAGTCGACGTCTATCGATAGTTTCTACTAGACCTATCGATTGTTGGTAGAATGGAACAGTCGACGTCTATCGATAGTTTCTACTAGACCTATCGATTGATGGTAGAATGGAACAGTCGACGTGGATCGATAGTTTCTACTAGACCTCTCGATTAATGGTAGAATGGAACAGTCGACGTCGATCGATAGTTTCAACTAGACCTATCGATTGATGGTAGAATGGAACAGTCGACGTCTATCGATAGTTTCTACTAGACCTCTCGATTGATGGTAGAATGGAACAGTCGACGTCGATCGATAGTTTCAACTAGACCTATCGATTGATGGTAGAATGGAACAGTCGACGTCGATCGATAGTTTCAACTAGACCAAAGCTACCACACCAATCGACCGATGGTATCGAACAACGTCGATCGATTGGTTCATCAGCCAAAGCTACCACACTAATGTAATCGATCGATTGGTGTGGTAGCATCCTAAAGCAGGTTTATTCACCAACATACATATTATTAATCATGTCTTTACTCGCTGCTAGCCACTCACTTGATTTTGGATTTTAAAAATGGTGGCCTATATTGCTTCGTCATTTGTGAAAATTTCCGCGAAATGCCGTGTTTTATTTAAAAATTCATAACTTGGCTTCTACTGAACCATTTGCTATGTTTTTTATACACAAAAAAGCCAATGAAACAAAGAATTTATTGCTGTTGCTTATTTTATGGGTTACGATATTGAAAATATTTATAATAAATGCGTAAAACAGACACACTGATAAAGTTGAAGACTTCAAGCGGAAATGTATTTTTAGAAAAAAATCTAAAGCGATAACACCCTTTTTGTTTGCATGCAAAAAAAAGTAGATTAGTTGTTCTTTCATTTGAAGCCAAATACTATATAAGTGTTCATATAAAATTATATAATAAACATCATTTCATTTTTAAATATGTGACGCAAGACTACGCAAGACGGGGCGAAATTGTTTCTTTGTTTCGTGATTTATTTGTGGCTAATTTTATAACTCCAGAACCGAAATAAAGTTCTAATTAGAACAAGCAACTAATAATCATAAATTAGAATAGATATATTTTGCAATAATCACGTAATTTACGGTTCTATGAGTCAAAATAACAAAAATTATGTACGTACCACCGAAGTTTTGATTTCCAGTTGAACTAAAAACGCTTTAAACCACAATAACACACAAAACAAACACATTATAAATCACAGTCTGTACCTAGCAAACCACAATTACATTAAGAAAATCGTTAATACATAGAATCACACTGATTTTAAGGTAAATAAACAAAGCCGGTACGCAAAAAACAAAACACATGCGACGTTACCATGCCAACTGCCGATTCAAATACAAAATACAACATGGCCGCCCGTTAGGGTCGGAACACAACGGAGCCGCCAGGTCTATGCAGTGTTTTAGAATTAAGCGCATACCTACGCTATTTTAAGTGGTCTATAAATATAGTATAATGTAAAAAACGTAATATTTGCAAATGTTTTACCTACTTTTCATTAACTTATGTTCGAGTCTTTACCTATGTTAGTCGTTATTTATTTAAACCGACTTCAAAAAAATAAGGTGGTTCTAGGTTAGACTGTATTTTGTATGTATACTAGCTTTTGCCCGCGACTTCGTCCGCGTAAACATCATTTATTTTCAAAGAGCCTTTGCCCGCGGCTTCTCTCCAGTGTACCAGTAGTATTTCAATCCCGTTTTTTTCCCGTTTTTGGAGAAATGCTCTCTTAATGCTACCCTACACTCCCCAAGCAATCCACTTGCCAAATTTCAGCTTTCTACGACCAGTAAAACAAAAATCCCGTTTTTCCCGTTCCCGTGGGAATTTTGGAAAGTCCTACCTTAATGTTCTTCGTCCGCGTAGACTCATTTGTTGACAAATAGCTTTTGCCCGCGGCTTTGCTCGCGTGTACCAGGAGTATTTCATTCCCGTTTTTTTCCCCTTCCCGTAAGAATTTCGGAAAATGCTCTCTTAAAACTCCCCTATACTCCCCAAGGAACCCACTTGCCAAATTGCAGCTTTCTACGACCAGAAAAACGAAAAATCACCTTTTTCACCCGTTCCTGTAGGAATTTTGGAAAGTACTCTCTTAATGCTCCTCTACACTCTTCAATCAACCTGCATGCCGAATTTCAGCTTTCTACAACCAGTAAAACGAAAAGCCCCTTTTTCCCGTTCCCGTGGGAATTTTGGGAAATTATCTCTTATAGCTTCCTTACACTCTTCAAGCAACCTACATGCTAAATTTCTACAACCAGTAAAACGAAAAATCCCGTTTTTCCTGTTCCCGTGGGAATTTTGGAAAGTCCTACCTTAATGTTCTTCGTCCGCGTAGACTCATTTGTTGACAAATAGCCTTTTCCCGCGGCTTTGCTCGCGTGTACCAGGAATATTTCGATCCCGTTTTTTTCCCGTCCCCGTAAGAATTTCGGAAAAGTTCTCTTAATACTCCCCTATACTCCACAGGAACCCACTTGCCAAATTGCAGCTTTCTACGATCAGTAAAACGAAAAGTCACGTTTTTTTGCCGTTCCCGTGGGAATTTTGGGAAATTATCTATTATAGCTTCCATACACTCTTCAAGCAACCTACATGCCAAATTTCAGCTTTCTACGACCAGTAAAACGAAAAATCCCGTTTTTCCCGTTCCCGTGAGAATTTTAGAAAGTCCTCTCTTAATGCTTCTTTACACTCCCCAAGCAACCTACATGTCGAATTTCAGCTTTCTACAACCAGTAAAACGAAGTCTCGTTTTTCCCGTTCCGTGGGAATATTGAAAATTAAAATTGTCTTTTAATATTTCCTTACACTTATCAAGCAACCTACATGCCAAATTTCAACTTTCTACGACCAATGTATAACAAAAAATCCCGTTTTTCCCGTTTGTTTCCGTCAGAAATTCGGGAAATCCTTTGTAGTGCTCCCCTATACTCCCCAAGGAACCTGAAGGCCAAATTTCAGTTTTCTACGACCAGTAAAACGAAAAATCGATCCCGTAGAATTAAATATAAATTCCCTTTTTTCCTCATCCCGTGGGAATTTCCTAAAATCCTTAAAACCGTTTTTATAATTATAGTTCATAGGATTTCGTTGACCTGAATATATAAATCCCGTTTTTTCCTTATCCCGTAGGAATTTCCAGAAATCCTGAAATTGCTTTCTTAATGTTGTAATCACCTACTTGTGTACGAAATTTGAAGAGTCTAGTTATTATAGTTACTGGGATAGGGTCACTCGGAATCGAATAAGTACATAAATCCCGTTTTTTCCCGTTCCCGTGGAAATTTGAGTGTGCGTGTGCGTGTGTGTGTGTGTGTGTGTGTGTGTGTGTGTGTGTGTGTGTGTGTGTGTGTGTGTGTGTGTGTGTGTGTGTGTGTGTGTGTGTTGTTGTTTTCGTAATCAGCGACCCGATAAACCGTACAAACAATACTACCCACTAATAATAATAATATAATAATACCCACGTTGATTTTCAGACTTTGTCACCACATATCCCCCTTTTAGGGGTTGAATTTTCAAAAAACCTGAAACACGTGTTTACTCATTTATCGTTGGGAGTACTCCTGTGAAGTTTCGAATAAAATAGTCTAACTAATCTTGTTTCCCCATACAAACTTTGGACCCCCATTTAACCCCTTTAAGGGTCGAATTTCCAAAAATCCTTCCTTAGTGGATGCCTACATTGTATAAGGTATTTGTGTGCAAAATTTCAAGTCTCTAGGTCCAGTGGTTTGGGCTGTGCGTTGATATATCAACAGTCAGTCAGTCAGTCAGTCAGTCAGTTTAGAATTTTATATATATAGATTTAATTAAATGATAAAATAAAGTTCTTACTATGGAGATTAGGCATTTAAAGAGCTTTTTAGCATACTTGCTGTTAGGCAGTGAATAAAAAAACGATCGAATGTGGTTGGAATTTTATTGTATTTTTGCTTGACTAAAATGACCAGACACCAAATTAATGATTATAAAATGTAGTATGTATGTAAACAATGGGGTCGTGGTGTCATCTAAAAAAAAAATGTGGGTCCAGGTGTGGCTGTGAATATCTCATGTCTTCCAGCCATTGGCGAACGTCTTCGGCTAAATTTGGTGGTAATATAGCGACTCTCCGCAAGTGATAACGCCGGGAGTTTGCTTATCATCATCAATATCACCAATATCATCTTCCTCGTCTTCATCACTTTCGGCCTGCATGGTTTGGCACCAGCCCTTGAAGATCTCCTCCGCTCTCGTGGTTCCGTAATCTAAAAATTAAACAAGCTATTTGATTATGTTCATACTTACATACCTACCGTCACGCCTCTTTCCCACAGGGGTAGGCAGACTATTTTGTTCCACTTGCTACGATCCTGACATACATCTTAAAATGATTTGATTATGTTCAATAACAAATACAACAATAAATGATAAAAAACAAAACACCGCTATGAACTTCAAATGTGTTTTTACAAATAATCTTATTCCATCATTATGTCCCAAAATGTTATTTCAAATAAAGTTGAGTATTTTTACCCGCCGGCGATATATAGGATTTTAGTAAAAGAAATCTAGTATCAGATTGAACATGAATACTTAGTAAGTAGGAACAAATCACAACAGCACCAATCGCGTTCGCAGCGCGTCGGGTGTGCTCTATGCCTTACAACGTCAAAGCGAGTAGTTGGCTAAACTGATTATGGTAGCTACGGCTACCACCCGTACTTACATGGACCGTTACTTGTTTTATTCGCTAATCCTGGGTAAATAAGTCATAGACGTTAATGATTTTATGTTTATTTAAGTAACTAATACTTAAACTGTTTTATTCACTACAATATTACGAGAAATATTCTTTATTCTTCAAAATGTTGGCCATTTCAATAGCAAGTCACCGAAAAAATATCTGTCTTAACTACTTTGAAGTGAGATTGTATTTCATAATTATTCATTGGTACTGAAATATAGCTATAATCTGATAGTTGGATAAACACTGAATCGTTTAATGTATAACTTTAATAGTAAAATATAAATTTGAATACTTACGGCATTTTCAAAATACTGTCCACTTTTACGCAACTTCACTTTTTCACAACGTTGAGAACGACAGCTATTTAAAAATATTTTAGTTCTATCATGTTGCCTGCCAATTTTTTTCTGTGTTGCCATCTTATTTGGGTATGTTTTGGACATAGTTTAAACCGCTTCGAAACTGCCCTTCACAGATTAAAAATCAAAAATTGTACAAAGGTCGTCTGGTAGCTCTGGCTACCAGAATCATTTTGTAGGTTATCAAAGTTGGTAGCTCTGGTTACCGCAATCAAGTGAGTGGCTAGTCGCATCGCCTGCAACATGATTCTTAAGATTTTCGATCGTTCCTTCGACGGCCTTTTACGATCTGCGCGGCTCGTAAATTCTGTTATGTCTTCGCTTCCGGCATTGAAAAAAAACACCAAGTAATTTTCATTTTGGTAATAAACCTCCAAGCTGGTCTGAAAGAGAAATCATAGAACGTATCAGCTGTTTCTCTTCCCGCGCTGATGGTAAAGTCCATCGAGGTAACGGGCCTACCCCGTAAGTGATAAAGACTTGATTTATGTGTGCACCTTTCAGTTTGAGCGCGGACATGGAACTGGATAGTTTTATGGAGCCCACGAACAACCCCTCCCGTGCCGCGGTCCGGCGCGTTCGTCTGCAAGTCTGCGGCACCAATAGCCCTGTGATACTGGCGTCTAACACGCTCGGGTGTTGGCTCAGCATGCAGATGCCTAGTAACGCGGCGGCGGCACTCGAGAGGCTCTCGTCGCCGCCGCCGCTCGCCTGTCTGAATGTCGTGAGTGTTAACTAATTTAATGTTGAGTCAACAATCATCAAACGTTCAATTGGGATTGTTCATTTTTTTTACAACATACCCTGATTTGAAAACTATTTCGAAGTATGGGGCTTGCGAACTGTTTTATCTTACTGGCGTTCAAAAATACTCAAGGATTACGGATATTTTGCAAAAAAATTATTTGACCTTTATTCGACCTTACCGAGCGGCTGTTGGTAGTTCCAAAAAATAAATCGGCAAATATCTAGTTTGTCTATTAAATCTATATGTCAACTAGTTATCAGTGTCACCCAATGTCAGTAAAGTAAATATTGTTTTGTTGAAAAGTTAAAATTATCGGTCGATTTACAAACGAAATAATGGAAGTTACAGAAAATGCTTCGTTCCAACCTGAAATAAGGACTCTAAAAACAGCTTCAAAACAATAGTTCGCACGCATCCGAGAAGATTTAAGAGAAAAGTGGTGTTGCGAAGTAAATGTTCAATACTTCAAAGTTTATAAGTACACAATATTGTTGCGAGGATCATTTCGATGTAAGTAGATACCAAAACACAATGCCACATACTTCCACAACTCATAAATTTTCAACTCATTATAACCATGATCAGGATTTAACGCAACATACAATAAGCTTGTAGGTAAACCAAAGGTAAACAGTATTTGACATTGAGATGATAGTCACAACAGTTTTATGACAGCTAATTTTTTTTTATTTCCTGAGGATTGTGGGAAAATTGCCTATTTCAGCCGCCGTATATAATTTACGAAAAGTCGTATTTGTTTTTTCTAAGCAATTATATTAATTAAATTAAGCCATGAAATGACAAAATGTTCAAATTAGTTTCTTAAAGTACTCTATATTTTCTAAAAAAAATATAAAAAGGGGGGTTAAAAAAAATGAACAATCCCAATTGAATTTAGGTTCAACTTAAGGAATCGCAATAAAAAAGTTTGGCTTATGGGTGACGTCTCTTGTAATTGACGTGACGGCGGAAAGGTTAAAGAGCTCCCGATATTTTGACGCAGTTATGATCACGAGTTAAAGCTAATCGCGGTCCTATATCCTTTTGATAATATGTAACCTAACTTGATATTTGGAACACGTTACGCAGGACGGATGACAATGCAAGTACAGTTAGCGAAAAAAGCTTTTATTAAAAATGGAGTTTTTAACAAAATTTTATTCAACAGGACCAGTACGCGTCCCACATAATACCCCTGGAGAGTGCAGTGCTGAGTTTGGTGGCTTCGCACTGCGACCTGATCAGCGCGAACTCTAAATACTCCATAGGTAAATTGTTGAAGTTACTCTACCATTTCGTTTATACGCTAAGTATGTAAAATTTTAGCCATATAATGACTTAGCTGAATTTTTTTTTTTTATTCAATATTTTGAAATTTTAAGAAAATGCCCAGAATTTGATAGTCACGAGTCAATGAGCGATAATTTGTAAACAAAATCTTTTATTTTTGATAGTTTAATGTGTATTGGACCAAATGAAATAGTTTTAATTACATGAAAAAAAAAGTAAAAAATTTAATTAATTTACTATTCAAATCACAACAAATTGAAGAGTAATGATACTAATGATTTATGACTTTTCGGATTGTTCGTTGTGTTCTAGTTTCAGCATACTTTGAAAGAATGAACACGTTATGCTTTAGCTAGCTCATTATCCATTGATCGAAGTTAACTTACTGTTGAACTCCACAGGGCCCTCTCTGATGGCGCTCGCGTTTTCCGGCGCGAAGATCCTCGAGCTCGGCGCGGCGAAGATAGCCGAAGATCCTTTGCTGCTGAAGCGTACGCTCGGACTCGTGGTGCCGGCTTTGGTGAGACGCTTTTGTTTTTAACAGGGTTTATTCCTACTGAGCTGGCAATATCGTATTTTTGGTGTTTTTACGATTATTTCACAGATTTGTCGATTGCTGAAATAGGGGCCAGGTAGTTAGTGACCTTGATTGTGAAGCTAGAGGTCCTGTCTTCAGATCTCAATAGAGGCAGACACTTGTATATTGAATATGACCGTGTGTGTTATGGTTATGAGTCATGGACGTTATACATATGTATTTTAGTATTTATTTATCTATACAAGTATGCTTTTCCTTTGACCTAGTACTTGGGACAGTTGGTATAATTATAAATTGTGCCATGATATTTATTATGTTCTTAATAATATTTAATAGTTAAATTTTGAAAAGGATAAAATCAATAACTAAATTAAAATTATAGCTATAGAATAGATTAAAAATATGGAACGTTTAATATAAATTATAGCGTAACATCTGACTGGAGAGAGATGGCTATTGTGATCACCGATGATTAAAAAAATGGGCTTCCTAAAAACAGGTCATTGGAATTCGATGGCTACCAATGCGAACACTGTTAACAATTTACGTTACCGGAAACTTCGTAAAGCATTATTTGACGTCACCAATTGGTCCACCAGACGGACGGGCGTCTCCAGTTCATGTCGCCTGAGCCGCTCGGCGCCACGCTCATCAATCTGGTGCCGCAAGAGCAGGAGTCGCTGCAGCTGATACACGAGCACCTGCTCAAGACCACATACCCGGTGCTCGTGGAACACCTGCAGCGTTCCACTGAGAAGACGTTACGGCACATGGTGAGTTTACTGCTCAGTGAAATAAGTAAATGTGCGACAACGGTCGGCAAGAGGACCGCGATAGGTCGGATCTTAGACCGCCAAATTTTTCTTTTTCGATAGAGAGATCCGACATTACATGTGACGTCATAAAACATTACGCCCATATAAACTCAATATTAAAATTCTGTTTTTCTAGGAAGAGATAGAGACAAATTTTCGATAGCTTATACTTCGGTTATATTTTATACATATTTGTTTTTTATGTAGTTGTTATTGTAATGAGCAATCAAAGCAAAATAAAAATAATGAATCCCGTAAATAAACAACTCAACAATAGTCCAAAAGCTCCCAACTATGATTCAAACCTGACTCAAATATTTTCGTTTAGGTGTGACTTTTATTAGCATGAGGAAGTTCAATATGTTCATTAACGGAAGGAAAATTTTGGACCAAACAAAAAAAGAATATCGGTATGGATACTTAAAGTTGTCTTGAA
Organism: Pandemis heparana; assembly: GCA_963854515.1. Taxonomy (NCBI): domain Eukaryota; kingdom Metazoa; phylum Arthropoda; class Insecta; order Lepidoptera; family Tortricidae; genus Pandemis; species Pandemis heparana. Next base: position 30,254,070 of record OY978006.1, read on the forward strand.
GTTATGGACCGTAGTTATAATACTACTACAAATAGTTGAGTAGTTTTACGGTTCTTGTATTATTTGTATGTTTAGGTGAATTACTGGGAGAAAGCGTTGAACAAGCCGGTGGGCCGCCTGGCTTACGAGAGCGTGTTCGCCGACGGTTCTGAATACGTGCTCGGGAAGATCCTACTGTCAGCGCCCAATGCCAGAGCTGGATACGCGGAGAAGGTCATCGAGTAAGTATGAAGTCCACTACACTAAAGTCGCTGTCAATTGAAAAGTCAAGAGTATATTTTGCAAATAGGCCGCCAAGGGATCTTTTACATGTCTTTTTTTAATCTACCAGCACATTCGGAAAGACCATCATTGCCAAGAAGAATGCGCCGCAAAAAAGTCACTTTTTCAGAATAAAATACATTTACAACAGTACTTAAATTCTACTTAACTTACCTATAATACAATTAATACATTTTATAAAAGGTCCCCAAGTTAAGTACGTACCTTAAATTACATCTAATTATCTAACTAATATTATAAATGTGAAAGTATGGATGGATGGATAGATGGATGGATGTTTGTTTGTTACTCAATCACGCCCGAACGGCCCAACGGATCTGGATGAAATTCGGCACATAGATAGAGAAAAGTCTGGAATAGCACATAGGCTACTTTTTATCCCGGAAAATTGCGGAATTCTTTGCAGATGAAGTCGCTGGCAACAGCTATTAGTCTATATAGTAGAGATGTATAAAGTCTCTACTGGTCACTGAAATTGCGAACAATGTACTTAAATAAACCATTTAATGAAATATCCATATTCTAGCACTTGTTTATTGTTTTAATGGTTTAGGTTAATGTTGTGGTAAGTATTGATTCAATAACGCACGGATTTAGCGGTATTTGATGAGGGAAAATGGAAATTAAAGACGTTTTAAATACAAGGTTTGTTTACATTGTTTGCAATTTCAATTGACAATATTTCAAATTTCTTTATATTCATAAATCAAAAACCATCGAGAGAAGCACTTGTAGAACCATAAAAAAAATATTTTTGGATTTTTTCGTACAGTATTTTTTGGAAAAATTAGCAAAATATCTAAAACGGGAAATGACGTCCAGCGGCCGGTCCAATACTGCCATCATAAAAAAACCTTGTCTTCCGGGTTTCCCTTTGACATTTACAACTTTCACAACACAAACACTACTGACAGCTGACGGTTAATTCATTCGCACACCACTCGGCTTTGTTGCCATCGGGAACACTAGATAACTGTTTGCCGGGCAATAATGATAATATTTTTGCAAGTTTTCATTTAAAATCATATTTTTTGTGAAGTATTCTGTTTGAGTTTGTTAGCTCGTTTTGACGTTCATTGATATTGACAACTGCATTCACTGTCAATCTATTTAAGCACAGGTTTTGTCGGTCAATTAATGTAATTATTTCAACGTTTTTTTAAGTGTACTAAACAAAGCAGTGACGTCATTTCGCTAATACTTGACGTTTGTTACTTACGCCCTTTCTGCTCGAGCAACGATTTAAATGGATTTTTCCACGAAAATACAAGATTTTCTCGAATATAAAAAAATATGGGTGTCTTAAAATTGTGCGCTCTTTTCAGCCAGACAATAAAAAGTATTATTTATTTATATTTATTTATAAGCCTTTTTATTCCGAATTCGCTACAATTTCAGTAAGTACATGTTGTTGTTGTTATTGTAGTTTATTTTTTATTAATTTATTAAATTGTCGCGAAATTCGGCGTGCCTCATGGCATAGGCCTCCTCCGTGTATTGGAGGGTTTGGGCTATAGTTCCCACGCGCGCCCAGTGCGGATTGGGAACTTAACACACACCATTGAATTTCTTCGCAGATGTGTGCAGGTTTCCTCACGATGTTTTCCTTCACCGAAAAGCTCATTGCAAATTACAAATGTAAATAAAAATGTAAAATGTGTGTGTATGTATGTGTGTGTACTGTGCAATAAAAAGTAGCTCTTAAAAAATTGAAATATTGTCCATTGACAGTGACTTTACTCGTCGAAGCTACTTCGTGCAACTTCGCTTCGGCCAACTTTCGTTCTGTTTCGGTTTTTTGCGTCCGAGTCAAAGGGCCCGAAGTTCGAGCATGTAGTGTCACACTATATTACTCGCGAAGTTGATCGAAGTAAGCCGAGGACGAGAGTATAATTACCCACTACACTAAATGCGACTGACTTTTTGAAGTGAATAATTCTTTAGCGGCGTTGAACACCTTTTGGGATGGATAATAATTGTTAAACTCGCGTCAGGCGTAAGACGGAGGGAGACTTTAAGTACCAGGATATCAGATCCTCATGTTCGATTTTTGAAGTGTACGTTGATTTCGTCACTTTAACTTATGTGCGTTTGGCCTAAATGGTATAAGGTGTGGAATAAGTGTGTTCTCTCAGGTGACTTCAGTTAAAATCTCGTGTATTTTTTACGAGTGCGCGTGTCTGTAGTTTTCATTTCTGCCGGCACTTTCGGAGGTGTATTTTTTTTCGAAGTCCTACGAGTGTGTAGTGTGTCTCCTCGCCTCGGCTAACTTCATTTTGACACTTCGCCAAAGAACGTCTGCTGAAAGCGTAGTGGGGCTTCCAGGCTTTTACAAGGGGTCTCAGATTTTATCCGGAATATTTAAGCAGGTTGGGTTAATTCGACTGAACATTTACAAAAAGTCGGGAGTACCCGAATGTATGAAGAGATTGATGAATGTGGATGTAGCGAAAGTGGTATGTCAGGATCGTACCAAGTGGAACAAGTCTCTGTCTACCCCCTGTGGGAAAAAGGCGTCGCCCTTGTGACGGTTATTTATGTATGTATGTATGCACAATCGCCATTCGATATTTCGCAGCGGCTAAGGTGAACTCTAATACCTTAATAATAGAGTGCATGTGCCGATATTTTTGGTCACTTTGGCCGCTCTGAAATATCTAATGGCGGCTGTACCTACAAAATTTTATTTATTTATAGTATTGATTTATTTAGTACCGGCCTTCACGTGGTTTACTTTGATCATCGATCAATGAATAGATCCGCTGAACACATTGCAACAGCTTGAAAGTTTTTAACAACATACTTTGACTACCAAGGAATAAAATAAGCTATTATTTACCCCGGAAAATGGCAAAGTCCCATGCTATAGCGACATCAAACCACTTGTGCCCCGCTTCAACCGTCTATTTGTTTCGCAGGGTCTTCATAAAGATATTCGCCGGCTGCGACAGCTCCGAGCTCAACAGCTCCCTCTGCATATCAGTGTGCAGGTTCCTTGGAGTAGCGGACCAGCAGAAACTGGCAGCCCTGCTCGCTCACATCTGTCATGGGACCTGTGGTATGCATTAATATAGTTTTTATCACCAATAGCGATACAGTAAATGTGTTTTTGAAAAAATTAAATGCTTGATAGATTTACCTGTGCCTATTGTCAATTTTTCTGAGTTGCCACGTTTTACACATACTGTTGTGTGCTTGTAAGTGAAAGAGAAGAAATGATTCCGGTGGCGTGGTGCACGTATGAATCTTTGGGAACCGGTGGGTCTGATTTTTTCATCACATTACCAGAAAGTGGTGAAAATTTGTGCTGAAGTAGATGAAACGAGTAGAGTAGAAAAATAATCTTGTCAACTTTTAGAAAATTTGGTTTGAACTATAACTTTGTAGCAATAGCTTCTTCATTAGTCTAATATTCATTTTGAGAACGGTCGCTTAATTGAGTACATGGGCGCGGGGTAGGCGACCGCGGGGGCCTCTGTGCGGGCGGCAGGCGCACTCCCCGCCCGCACCGCTCTCGGTCCTCTTTGTCGTCCTACCCCGCGCCCCTGTTAGCTCAATTAAGCGGTCGGTCTATGAATGAAATTTTAGACTCTGCTAATATTTGCGTTGTAGGCGCAGTTGATGGCAGCGGGGGTTCCGCGAACGCGTCTCCAGCTGAGACTGAGCCGCCGACGCCGACGTCGACGGCGCCCGAGGGCGGCGCGCAGGCGTCCCTGGCGCTCCGCAACGCGCTCCGCAGCGTGTTCCGGACGGAGAGCGACGCGGCGACGCGCGCGGACGCGCAGGAGGCCGCCTTCACTGCCGCCTCGTGAGTACCTGGTATCATGTTATTCTGTCTCATCAGCGAGACGCAGTGGCGTATAAGTCGACGCATGTAAAAAGTGCTCTTGGTGGCTAGTGGAGGGGATACGTTTGCGCATCTGGTATAGTACGCTGTATCTGATTTCTTTCTGATGTTGTGTGGAGTCCGGCCTTAGAATAGCGCCAACCCTGCAAAAGGACTTTGGTGTCGTAGGAGGCGACTAAAGTCCGCGAACAATTTCATACCGTTTATGTTCGACCACTGGGGGGATGGGCATTTTAGCAATAATATGCAACCTAGCTAGGAGAAGGCTACTCCGATATAAATTCCGGGAGTAAGGTCTAACCTGAAACATGCGGTAGACTCCTGCAGCCAACCCGGTTCCGCACGTGTTGACTTGTCTCTCCTGTGGGCCCCACCGGGAATGCCGAGAGGTTGGTACGGGTTTTGGGCAATCCCGCGCCTCCTTAACATCGTCCCTGGCGATACATTGTCTGTGGACAGCCATCAACGGAAGTGCCGCTGACAATATTTAAATCATCTGTCATAGATGTAGAAGCCTAGATGATAAGAGGATGAGATGATGATCTGATTTCTAAAACGATACATTGTAACCTGAGATTAACCCTACTTCATGTATTACCTGTTGTACTACTTATAGTATTGCTGTACCCCACCTGAGTCTATGTGAAACCACGGTTGTGATGATAATAATAATAATAATAATAATAATAATAATATCTTTATTTGCGGTAATATTAATAAATGAGTAAAATCAATGGTCTTTCGCAGGTCGACGCCGGAAAGCAGAGCAGTCGCCAGAGTTGCCGAAGCGGATCCATCTGGCGGTAAGAAAACATTTTAATTACGGCGACATCCACATATTTACCTTTTAACTTTTGACCGACAGCAAATATTCGAGAACGAATGTACGAGGTGAAAATGTTCGTGCAAAATTATATTGATCGGTGCGTAACGATGTCGCAAAATAAACTTAGCGGCACATTGGCCCAGTTTGTATACAAAATTACTGTGGGCATGAAAGGCAGTGTATCTAGACTAGATCTAGAGTATAATAGGAACAAATGATACAACAGTTTCTGTTTTTAAAAAGTTTAAAAATCGAAATTAGCGTTAGCGTTTGGACGTAAATTATTGATCCCTTTTGCGTTATTTCTGCACGGCTGACACAAACTAAGTGCGTGCGAGAGTTGTGTCGCGCGGGAAACAGACTATCCGTCTTTTTCCTACTGTTCGTACTAAAAAGAGACGCTCGCGCACTCTTGAGTAGTTAAATGCTTGCTGGTTAAATGAAGCTAGGGCGTTGCCCGCTGCTTTGTGTCACGTTGTCATTCCTCTCCCTCAGCGGACAGTTGGGTGGAGAGCGACAAAGACAAGACTGTTGTTCTCGATTCTTCAGCGACCGCCGCCATCATAGCGGCAGAGGAGACTGTGGTGCTGACGGACGTCGTCAGCGACAACGCTGCGCTGCTCACAGCTATATGCAAGCACATAGTTAAACACTGGTGAGTTCCATGTATTATTATTACTATGCTTATCTTACATACCAGTCGAGGGCATAAATATCTATACAACCATCATGTCATATATATGTGTCACCGGCCTTATTGTTTACGGCATAAAGGTGTATAGATGTCTATATGATTAATTATGTAAGTAAGTATGTATAATATGAATTCCTTTAACCAACTGTTCCAAAGGTATTTTACTGCGATTGAATGTTGTGTTGTGTATGGTTTGTTCATTGAGAATCGATACACGTTATTTTGGACGTTCAAGATTTTAATTTAAAGTTGAAAATCAATAAAAAAGTGAGCGTGGTAGCTTCGGATCGTACCCGTGCTGGCCATCCGTGAACAGGCACGGATACGTGCTTAAGCCCCCGATGGGTTAATTTGTTAGGTGGTTGTGGTTTTAAATGTAAAATATTTAACTTATTGAGAATTTTTTTAACTTTTAGCGACGAGCAAGTGTCTGAGAGAACGCTGCTGGCCCTCATATCTGTGTGCGGGGAGAACGCATGCGCGCCGCTTCTGATGCGCGAGATGTGCCGCCTCGCGGACGCGCACACAGGCGGCGACCATCGCCACCTGTTCCCCGCCGCCGTCGGCTGGCTCGCCTCATGGTAATACACGCACTTCTACATACACCCATACTCACACTGTTCAAACACCCACACTCGCACTCACGCACCCACCCATACTCGCATACACTCTCACTCACACACCCACCCATACTCATACTCCCACTCACACCTACACCCATACTCACACTAGCACTCACACACACCCATACTCACACTCACTCACACACCCACTCATATTCACATTCGTACTCACACCCACCCATACTCACACTCGCACTCACACACACACCCACACTTGCACTCACACACACACCCATACTCACACTCGCACTTACACTCGCTCTCACAATCTCACACACACACGCTTACGATTTCGCCGGTCAAACGAACTCAAAATTGTTGCTTGTAACTTCCAAAGGTTTATCTGTATCGTTTGTGCAGTGTCAACAAGCTGAGCAGTCCCGAAGTACTGGAGAAGCTGGAAGAGGGCCAGGTGGACGAGGCCCTGTCGCCGCAGATAGAGGCGGCGTGCGTTCTGCTTTCGTATCTCGCTGATGCGTTGCACTCCATCAGTAATGCGCAGCCGCCGAGTGAGTACACGCATGACTGTGGAACGAACGCTTGACTAGGTCGCCCGCGCGGGTAGAGGGGCGCGGGGTAGGACGGCAAAGGGAACCGAGACTTAAGGAATCGGCGAAAATCGTAGGAGTCATGTTATAGGCGAAGCGGCTAGCAACCTATCACTTTGTGATTCCCCTTTCTAACTATACGCTCACAATCATGCTATTCAAATTCAATTCAATTCAATTTATTAACCAAGATAACATTGATCTCATTTTCATTAGTAAATTATAAGCTTATAAACTAAGGTTAGAATACAAAAACTAAATTCGATTTTACCTTTAAAATAATTTCATTCAATACGGGACAACATACATGATTTGCAATCATCTCTAGGATGCTGTTCGGGCTGTTCCTCGTTCTGCTCAGTAGGGAGGCTGCCTTTTTGCGCATAATTGCTGCGAATCCGTCGGTGTGTGACTCCGCAAACATAGTGGATGCGCTGCTATACGTGGCTTAGGCCTTGTTGCCTTTGGCTCTGTCTACCCCGTAAGGGATAAAGCCGTGATTTATGTAGGAACCGAAAACCGGTTAATTTTTGCAACCGGTATTGTGCACTCGCCCGAGAATGAAAAGGATTTCGTTTCCGTTCGCGGTTACCGGTTAATGAACTGTTCAATTGAGATACCGGTTTGTGCGCTTTTCGTTCGTCATTCGTTTGTGGGGAACGAAGTTAACCGGTTAAATTGATAATTACGAAACAACAGCAAGATAGAACTTTTATTGCTGTCACTTTTACACCACTACTGGAGCGTCGTCGTGGCGTATGTCGGCGGCGGCTGGGTTTAACTGGTATAATTTCGTTAACGCGAACGTAAAAATTTTGTTCACTGTACTTAACGTTTCATCAATTAACCGGTATATTATCGAACGAAACAAAATAACGATATTGGAACAATATTAACAGGTATATCAATAACGGTTCCGGTCCCTGGATTTATGTATGTTTGTATGACTTAGTAATGTTATTTGTTGTTGCAGCTTGGCGCTCGGTAAGCCCTACTTGGGAGGCGCCTTACGATCTCGGCTTCGATCTGGATTGCACAGACGAACAACAGGACGACGACGACACTAGCGCTGATGATTCCGTAAGTCCACCTACACCTACATTGTACAGTTAGCGTCACAAGTCGATAAACAGAAGAGCTCTAAATATGCATACGACTCTATAATCGAGGTAATATGGTGTGTCATTTTGAGCTCTTTGTTTAAATTCTGATGCTGACTGTACAATAAGTTGTGGTACGACATGATAAATTATTAAAGTGGTTTTTTTAAGTCTTTTCCGGGCCGTAAGTAGCAATTTAAATTTCCGCGTCCTGGCCGGGGGAAGACGTAAAATTGTGTACTGTAAAATACTCCTTTTTCAATTCTTAATTTGAATATTTAAAAAAAAGAATTAAAATAAAAACATTGAGAAAGAAACAATCGGCTTAGAGCTTCCGCTGGAAGCAAATGTATTAAATCTTAAATATGTATAAAAAGAATATTAAAATACCGTAGTTATATTCTAAAATGCATTTTAATTAATAGGGCAAAAGTATACAGTGCCGTATGAGCCCCCTTCTAGTAAAAGTGCCTCCTCGAGGAAGCTTCACAGCACACCTCGAGCGATGACAAAGAAAGCCTCAGGTGTTTAGTTCCTGCGATCTGAGACATTTATTTCACTACCCTCAGGGGTGTAATGTACTATTTCATCTTGGGCGTTAACACTTGAATCCCTCAATACGCTCTTAATTCTATTGTATAATCCTTCGCTACATTCTGGATTCAATATAGCGACCTCGCCGTCAATACATCATTTTGCTCCCTTGTGACACATATAACTATTATATCACATGTGCCGGTTTTCACCAGGACGAAGACGCGATGCTCCAATACAAACTGTGCACGTTCACGGTGACGCAGCGCGAGTTCATGAACCAGCACTGGTACCACTGCCACACGTGCAAGATGGTGGACGGCGTGGGCGTGTGCACCGTGTGCGCGCGCGTCTGCCACAGGGGCCATGACGTGTCCTACGCCAAGTTCGGCAACTTCTTCTGCGATTGCGGCGCGAAGCCCGACTCGAGGTAGGGACTGTTTTGTGTTGGTTTTCGTTAATTTACATACTGTAATATCTTTTGCCGGCGACTACGTCCGCGCAGATAACGTCAAGTGACAGGTACCACCTTCATCCAATCATTTCTTCAAATATTAAGTCATTATTTCCTATCCCGTCCTTTTATCTCGTGAGAAGCGATCTTTCACTAATAGAAAGCTACACTGTTTTTGATTGACATTAGACTACTTTTATCCCGAGAAAGTTCACGCGGGATAGAAATAACTGTTTAGACCTATTTTAAAAAATCTTACATGACAATCAGAAACAGTGTAGCTTTTTATTAGGTAGTGAAATATTTTTTAAAAACAGCCCCGAAGTTGAATGTACTTATTTCTGTGCCGCGGGAATTTCGCATGTTCCCGAAGATGTTTTAGATAAGATAAGATAAGATAAACGTTTATTACCATTAAAGATAGAAATAAAACAATTACAGACTTAACTTAAGAATTAACATTAGATTGTTTTGTTAACAAAAAAAAAACTTGTACGCAATGGCAAAAGGAGCAGGCTCAGCTTATGCTGCGCTTACGCAGTGTTACAGTGTTACAATCATCTACAGGTGTGCCAAATTTGAAGAGTCTAGTTATTAGAGTTACTGAGAAATATATAAATCCCATTTATTCCCTTTCCCGTAGGAATTTCAAAAAATCCTTTCTTAGTGCTCCTCTGGGATACTCAAGATGCATCTGCCAAATTTCAAGTTCCTAGGTCCAGTGGTTTAGGCTGTGCGTTGTCTGTCAGTCAGTCACGGTACTGCTTTATAGGTATAGATTATGTCTGAGAGCTGTGTTATCATTTGACGTGTCGTTCCCAGCTGTCAGGCGCTGGTGAAGCGGTCAGTGACCCTGGGCAGCCGGTCGGGGGGCGCCGAGGAGGTCCCCCCTGCGCCCTCCCTCCGCCGCCGCCCCTCCAGCCCTATCCCCCCCGCGGTGCTCGCGCCGCCGCGACGCCCCGTGCTGGCTTCCAACATACAAGGTATAGACTCCTTCTTTATTCTCTGTCGAATTCTAAACTTAAATGTTTTAATGTTTAAATAAAATAAAAAAAATGGAATTCGAAACAAGGAGACAGTGAGATACTGCTTTATAAAGAAGTTTCATAGTTTATAAAGAAATGTGGGTTTAGGCGCATAACGTCCCACTCGCAAAACGTCTTCTCTGCAAATGGTCCCTTATGTAAAAGACCTCCTCCACAAAACGTCCCTTTCTCAAAAGGTCCCACCCATTTCGCAAAACGTCCCTTCTGAGAAAGCCCCTTTCGCTGAAAGTCCCTTCTGCATAACGCCCCTTTCGCAAAACGTCCCGTCTGCGAAATGACTCATTCGCAAAATGTCCCGTCTGGAAAAAGCTTGTTTCAGTAGAGACTCATGGGAGTCTTCTCATGGGATAAGAGATGGCCATTTGGCGAAGGGTCGTTTTGCGTAAGGGGCATTTAGGAAAGGGACAAAGGGACATTATGTGAGTGGGACGTTATGCGCCTAAACTGAAATGTGATATACAGGGTGTTTGGTAGCCAGGTGCAAAGCTTTAAGGGGGTGATAGCTGAGGTATTTTGGAACATTTTGAGCCATACATGTCTTAGCCGAAATTTGATATTTTTTTTTTTAATTTTCATTTCAAAAAAAATTCGAGTGCTCCCCGAGTTTGGTTTTTACTTTTTATCTCAGATTTAGCAAGCAATGTGAATGAGTGATACCTTAAAAGAAAGAGCAATAAACAGGCATGTTTGTAAAAATGTTTGAACACTTCCAGGTTTTTTTTTAAAAAAAAATTTATGGCACTGAAAAATGGCTCTGTTCCAAAAAAAGTCAATTTTAGTAATTTCGAATGCCACCTTTTTGTTTCTGTGGCAAGACAGACACTTAAAAATTATTTCACTTGGTCCAATACACATTAAACTATCCGAAATATAAGATTTTGTTTACAAATTAACGCCCATTGGTGCAATATTGACTCGTTCCTATTAAATTCTGGGTATTTTCATAAAATTTCTAAATTTTCAATTTAAAAAAAAAAAACAAATTTCGGCTAAGACATGTATGGCTCAAAATGTTCAAAAATACCTCAGCTAACACCCCTTTAAAGCTTTGTACCTGGCTACCAAACACCCTGTATGTATTTTTTAATGTATATTCACTATACCAGGCTGCCGGCAATACCTGTCCTCGTACCCCGGCTGGGGCGCTTGTATGGATCGCGTGCGCAAGCTGCTCGACTCGCTGTCGGGCCCGGTGCGCGCGGCGTGCGAGCGCGGCGCCGCCGTGGGCGCGCACGGCCGGGCGCAGCGGGCGCTCGCGCAGCTGCACTTGGGCGAGAAGCGGTTCCAGCACACCGACAACCTTATGGTGCCGACGCTTGGTGAGTGACTTTTTGGACTTGAGAGGGTGCGTAATGAGCTGGCAACGTCGCATTTTTGGTGTTTTTTTGTTACGATTATTTCACAAAAGTTGAATGAAAAGTTTGTCAACCACAATAGAAAAATATATGGGAGAGTTGAGTCAAACTGACCGTCTGCTGAAATGTTCTGGGTTAGTTTTAAGACTCAGTAAATTTTCTCGAAGAAAAAAAAAGTCGGTTTAAGAAGGTAGAGAATATTACGTGTAGGTTGTGTGCTGCCGCTCGACCGATGGAGTGGAAGAGAAGCCGAACGCTTAGGCTGATTGTGCCTCTCTATCGCTTGTTCCGCACTCTCGCTTGCACACTCAGACGTCACGCGTAACGTGACACTTTTACGTGCGTGCAGCCGGTCGGTTATCACGTCAAAAACAAAATTATAATTAAAATATTATCTATGACAGGTTCGCAAGAAGGCGCCTTCGAAAACGTACGCATGTCTTACACCGGCGAGAACGGGCAGACGATCCGACAACTGATGTCCAATCACAAGCTGCGACGCGTCGCCATGTGCTGTCTCGCTTCCCCGCAGGGCCGGCGGCAGCATCTCGCCGTCTCACACGAGAAGGGTAGGCTATCGCATAAGAAATTGACAGTTGAAGAGTTTGCATGTATTGCTTGCGAGCTCGTGTGCGTGTTTGCGTGCGTGTGTTTGTGTGTGTGTGTGTCTGTATATCTGTGGCATCGTAGCTCTCAAGAGGATGGACCGATTTGGATGCGGTTTCTTTTATTCGAAAGCCAGTTTCCTTGCGGTGGTACTTAGCCACATTTCGTAAAAATCGGTCCAGTATTTTTAAGATTATTAGCTCTTTTCCGGAATGATGTAAGGCATTTTTGGCATAAAATATATATTTTTTTTATTTAGTATGATTACTCGATTAATGCGTGGAGAGTTTTTTTTAAATTTAATGTTATTTAAAAATGACCTGGCAAGCAGTGTGTCTTGGCACGTTCGTCAATCATACCATAATTCTGCAGTCGCGCAATGACTAGGTGGATTTGGGACCATATTCTATGCCTGGGTCAAGGTGTTTTGCAAACAAAACTGCATATACAAATATAGACCGACCGCTTAGGCGCGGGGTAGGACGACGGCGGGGAGCTCTCGATGCGGGCAGGTAGCGCGCCTGCCGCCCGCACAGAGCTCCCACCCCGCGGTCATCCCACCCCGCGCGTCTGCACCGCAAAGGCGAGGACACATCTAAGCGGTCGCTCTATAAGTCTAACCTACCCTAGCGACCCTAACTCACAGTTACTTGACCTCAGGAAAGATCACCGTGCTCCAGCTGTCGGCTCTGCTCAAGCAAGCCGACTCCTCCAAGCACAAGCTGACTCTGACGCGTCTCTCGTCCGCGCCAATACCATTCACGGTGCTCACGCTGAGCGGGAACCCGTGGAACGAGGACCTGCTCGCCGTCTGCGGCATCAAGGAGTGCCATGTGCTCACTTTCAACAGTGGCGGTGAGTTATGAACGTTTTGCAGCATTTATACATAGCATAGAAGAGCACGCGTCACGGAATGACGAGGACCCGGGTTCGATTCCCGGCCATAGCTTTACTTTTCGGATTTTTCTATGTGTTCTAATTTTCAGTGTCGTTTAGAAATTAGTTTTGAACATTTCAATATAGGCATATTACTACCGAGTCAAAAGATCAAATTTGTCTAGGGAAAATGACTATCCCAAGGCTTTTTTGATGTGTGTAGTTGTCTCCCATGCTGGCCTGGGAGCAAAGAAAACATCGAATGTACCAGTTGCTTCTCTTCCCGCGCAGATGGTAAAAACCCATCGAGGGAATGGGCGGAAATCTTAGGAATCATGTTATAGGCGATGCGGCTATCTATCTAAGCTTATCACTATTTTGATTCCCCTTTCCGTCTATACAAGAGAAAATTTTACCTTTTAGGTATGTATTATGCGCCCATGGTAATTTGAAAATTAGGCGAATTAGTGAATAAAGTATTATGAAATTTAGTGGTTTTAAGCCCAAAGCGACTGTATAGCATAAATCGCGATGAAAAACCGTAATGGAAGTGTACAATCATACCAGACGCCTTCTGAAATAACTTTTGACACATTTTATTTTACAAACAGGCACTGTAGCGGACCACCTGGTGATCAGCACTGGGCTCGAAGCGAACAACTACATTATAAAGGCGCTATGGTTGCCCGGCTCGCAGACCCAGCTGGCGCTGGTCACGTCAGACTTCGTCAAGATATTCGATCTCAGCAAAGATCTCAACAATCCCATACATCACTTCCTCGTGCCGAGCGGGAAGGTAAGCCGACAGTTGTTACCCTGAGGCTGGCCCGAACGCGTGCCCGTCTTATTCTAATGCTTGGGAGTGAATGAATCAATGTGTCCCCAAAGCCTTACCCCCTCATAAACGCTCTACTTCTGCTAACTTAGCAATCGTTTGCCCTTATCTGTGACATTGACATTTACCTTGCGCAGATAAGGATAAGATTGCTAAGTTAGTGGCAGCCTATAGAGAGTGAACAAGGGGGTTAATGTTGAAAAGAGTTTGATATTAAAATGGAATGTTGACTGTTTTTTTGTAGATTGCATTTTTCAATCACTCTGCAGGCGAATCCGGCAAAACGTATTAATGCTCGCGGTAAACATGTTCAATTTCGTATTTCATTTGTTTTTTGGAGAGACTTCTATATGTTTTGGTGAACACAAAATATTTACCTTGCTACTCCGCTACTTACGTGCAGGGTTATCTTCTTATCTTGCACGTAAGTAGCGGAGTAGCAAGGTAAATATTTTGTGTTCATTTAAATGGACCTCCGCAAAGTAACGCCTGATTCAATAGGCTATGTTTCGGTTTTTTTTTTTTTCTCGGATTTTTGAAGTAAAATCGCGAATTAAAAATGAACATATTATATTAAGTTGAAAAAGTTTTTGTTAAAAGTTTCAGTTTTAATGCTGACTGTATTTTTCTATGACTGTACTTACATAGTCCTACGTACGGATAGTTACTAAATTTTAAGCTAATTTCACTCGTTAAAAATATACGGTCCTGCACTGCGCAGTGCACCCTGCAGGCTTTTTACGTAACTCGCTCGCGATCGTGATCGTGTTCATTTTGACAGTTCATGTATGGGCTGACAATTGGCATCGGAATCAGCTAGCTGTCACATTCATACAAGAACTGTCAAAATGAACACGATGGCGATTGCGTGCGAGTTACGTGTTAAGCCTGCAAATCGAACTTTCGTCGTACTTTGATGGTAGTTGTCTCTTAAACTTAGTTCTAGTATTCAGAAGCGTAATTAAACGCTATGTATAGACCGACAGCTTAACTGAGTCGTCACCCGCGCGGGTACAGGGGCGCAGGGTAGGATGACAAAGGGGACCGAGAGCGGTGCGAGAGCAGAGCGAGGCCCCCACGGTCGCCTACCCCGCGCCCCTGTACCTGCGCGGGCGAGGATTATAATTCAGTCTATAATTACATAGTATATTTACAATATTATGAATGTAAAATAGCCGATAATAGCTGGGTCAGCCTCAATACATGTAAGATTGTTACGAAATAGATACTTCCCGCCATTGACTCATATATATTCTCTATTCACCCAGGTATTTCAGGTATCTGGGTTTGTCCAAATGGATCATGTTAATTATACTATTCTACCATCCTCCAGTCTTCCAATCTATACAGTGCTATGGGCTGATATCCCGCCTGACTGTACCGTATCCAATTTGCTGAGCTTTAAACCGAATTCAGAAAGGGGTCAATCACACCAATCTGAGGCCGGTTCTTCAAACGTGTTGTTACAATTTTCGTTAGGCTCTAATAGTGCTTGCGATGTGCATGTGTGTGTGTATAATGATAACAGAAGGGACACTAACACTATACTGTCGCAGGTGCGTGATGTTACGTTCGTGAATCAAGAGGGGGTGATGCATATGATATGCATGAGCTCGGCGGGCCACATGTATTGGCAGCCGACGAGCGAGGAGTCCCGGGCGTCGCTCGGGACTTTCTATATTACCAACACGTTGGAAGTGCTGCATCCGGAGATACAGGTGAGTGTGGTCTGTTGGAGCAACGTACTGGATTAAGGGTGCGACCACACCGCCGCTTAAAAAACGGTGACGTTACGGAATCGCAACTAAATGTATGAAGAAACGGTGAGAAAACGCGACGCCTACGACACGTCACTGCCTATACGTCTGCGTATACACCTTAAGTTGTTATAAAAAAATGACTTCTTCGTAGTGGAGAACTAGGCTCTAGTTGTGGCTGTACTGAATGGACGCTTTGTGCACCTTTAAGACTGACGTCACGCGGAACGTGACACTTTTTCGTGCGTTCGGCAGGTGTTCATCGATGTATAAGACGTTGTCACTTCAAAAATCTCGTATAAATATTGTTGATCGTTTTAAATGTTCCATCTTTTATACAGGATGTAGCAGGCATGGTAGGGGGCGGCGGAGTGTCCGTATACTACTCTCACACGCTGAAAATGCTGTTCTTTTCATACGTCCACGGCAGAAGCTACCTGGCGCCGTTGAGTACAGTCGAAGACAGCGTAAAAGGTAACACTTGTAGTCAAAAATTAAAAAGTTAGTGAAACTACTTATCAATGGAAACCTGTCTGTCTCTTTTGTGTCAAGAGTAAGATTACGGTGCGAAAGACATATACATTGTTATCAAAGCGCGGTCGAAACACGACTGAACCAAAATTCTGCACAATAGACGCGACGTGCAGACTTTTGCTTCCGACAGTCAATGATATTATAAACCCTAGACGCACCGCCACACATAAAATCACCGCCAGAACCTGTTCTAAAAGTACATTCCAAATATACGTCAGTTGCAAATGCTAAATGATATTTCAACCACATTTTAAAATAATCGAAACACGACTATAACACAAGGATTACAGTTTTATTTAAAATGCACCTGTTCTTAATATACGACATACTTTGGCATGCTGACAGTCTAGACGTCCGCGCGTGTGCTTAGACAGATTCTAAGCACTCCCTGCTCGGGACGAGTTTTAAGCGCTTGTGGTGTATCTAGGGTTTATAATATCATTGCCGACAGTTTTTTAGCGCGATTGGGAGTCTGGTTGTTTATATACGTCAATGATTATTAGACACTGGGGCTGGCGATGCTAAAACGCTTGGCTTGTTTCCAGGCACGGCTCTTATCCCGCAGTCGCTGGCCACGCCGCCCAAGGAGGGCGGCCGCGGCGGCGGCAAGCAGGGCGGCGTGCAGGCGCTCTGCCAGTGGGCGGAGGTGCCAGGCCACCCCGGCGTCGTCACCGCCGTGCTACAGTCCTCCAACAACCCCGTTGTGCTCATGCTCACACCTAACAATATATACGTGCAGGAGATAAAGGTCAGTGCATTGACAGTGCCGTAACCAGGGGTCGGACAAAGAGTGCGGATGACGCCAAACCACTTATAGGATGATTTCAAATACTATTTTTGATTTTCATAAACAAATATCACTTATCATTTATCAGCCTCTTTATTAAATGATATCGCCACTTGAAATGAGTAAGTACGTTTTTGACTGACACATTGTCAATCAGATGATCAAAAAATTTACTTCGTTATCGTAAAGAACTATTGTATCTTCACGATTATATTTAGCTAAAATTTATATTTACTAATGTTAAAAAAAACGCTGTTAAATGTCATCTTTACTCGAATATTGTTACTACATGTCATACGGAAGTTTAAATACAAACATCATGCTGTGTGCGAGATTACGTCATTTTTACGTCATCCGCACTTTTTGTCCGACCCCTGGGCGTAACTATAGGATGGCAGGGCTGGCAAAATGCCACGCGCCCTCAGCTCTACAGTCTACGGGGCCCTTGAGCACAGAAGGGAAGATGATGCACTTCGTTATAGTAAGGAAGGGCCCCATCTGATGAATTTGCCGCGGGCCCCTGATGTTGTAGCTACGCCGCTGTGCATAGCCTTCTCTATTGTCTTCTACAAGTCGTGCTATTAGGTTAGGCAACGTCGCATTTTAGGCTTAGGTTCACGAGAGACGTCCCAAATCGCTGTAGCCTCGTAGGGTTTGGCTGCAACGTGACTGACTGGATCTAGAACACAAAAGAAACGATGATGCACTTATTTATTCTATGGTCTATTCATTCTTAACTGTCCTATTTGGTAAATGAAATTCTAACCTCAATGTGCAAATTTTTGTAAAGAATAAGGTTTATTATGTTATCAAATAAACCGGAGGCAATATTTTGTATATAGTGTTGCTGGTATTTTATTTCCAGTTCCTTTATTTACGATGAAATAGTTAAACGATAACAAAAATAAGACGTTTTGAGGTTAGAATTTTGTTGGGTCCCAGACACTATACATAGTTACCCCACTAGTGTAAATCTCCACAGGTTGTCCCAGCCAAGGCGAAGATAACTGACATGGTGGCCGTCCGCCATTGGTGCGGCGGGGGCGGCGAACAGAAGACCACACTAATATTGCTGTGCGAAGACGGCAGCCTACGGATGTACGCGGCCAGCCCCGAACATACCGGGTACTGTTTTGGTTTAACTTTTTAAAAGAGAATGAATGAGATTGTTAAAAAAAAACCGGTCAGGTGCGGGTCGAAATCGCGCACCGAGGGCTCCGTACAAATTCGCAGCGAAATGTGTGCAGTGTGAGGTCATTTTATATTGGTTATTTACATATAGACTGACATAAAAAATATTATGTTTTTAGTATTAATTGTTATAGTGGCAACAGAAATACATCGTCTGTGAGAATTTCAACTGTAACTAACACGGTTCATGAGATACAGCCTGGTGACAGACGGACAGCGAAGTCGAAGTAATAGGATCTCGTTTTTACCCTTTGGGTACAGAACCCTAAAAACTAGGGGTCTGAATCACCGTACGAATGCCATTATTAGAATGGAGCAAAAAAACTAAAATAAAAAATAAATGTAATAAAAAAAATTAAGGTACATATTACAATTGACAATATTTCAATTTTTTAAGAGCTACTTTTTATCGTCTGGCTGGAAAGAGCGCACAAATTTAAGACACCCATATTTTTTTATATTCGTGAAAATCTTGTATTTTCGTGGAAAAATCCATTTAAATCGTTGCTCAAGCAGAAAGGACGTAAGTAACAAACGTCAAGTATTAGCGAAATGACGTCACTGCTTTGTTTCGTACACTTAAAAAAACGTTGTAATAATTACATTAATTGACCGCCAAAACCTGTGCTTAAATACTTTGACAGTGAATGCAGTTGTCACTGTCGATGAACGTCAAAACGAGCTGACAAACTCAAACAGAATACTTCACAAAAAATATGATTTTAAATGAAAACTTGCAAAAATATTATCATTATTGCCCGGCAAACAGTTATCTAGTGTTCCCGATGGCAACAAAGCCGAGCGGTGTGCGAATGAATTAACCGTCAGCTGTCAGTAGTGTTTGTGTTGTGAAAGTTGTAAATGTCAAAGGGAAAACCGGAAGACAAGGTTTTTTATAATGGCAGTATTAGACCGGCCGCTGGACGTCATTTCCTGTTTTACATATTTTGCTCATTTTTCCAAAAAATACTGTACGAAAAAATCCAAAAATATTTTTTTTGTGTTCTACAAGTGTTTCTCTCGAAATGGTTTTTGATTTATGAATATAAAGAAATTTGAAATATTGTCAATTACCGACCTTAATGTTGGCCCCCGTTTCTCGAATTTTACAGGCCTAAAACTGGCAACATTTATCTCAACCACTTGTTGATTGGGCCAGTGTTGCTAGTTTAGACTTGTAGCTTCGAGAATCGGAACACTGTTGGTGCATATCTTTTTTTAATTTACAGGTTTTGACACGAGGGCAATCTGTCCCAACATTTCTGGACGAAATGGGATCACACGCTCATTAAAAAAAAAGTGGTTTTATGAAGTTCATAATGATGTTGTCATTGGTTTTAGGTACTGGCTATCGCCGACGATTCAGCCGACGCACGCGCCGCGTCGGCGTCCGCGCGCGCTCACACACACCAAGGGGAAAGCGCAACAGGTGATTGGTCGAAATTTTGTATTGCCTCATTGATAATTACGTGTCTGTGGTGTCGCGAGTGACCAAAGAAAACAATACTTTTTTTTACCACTATCTAAAGCAGGCGTTCCCTTATTTTTTATGCGACTGAAAAAAAAGACCACACCCGCCCATAGCCTATATATGTAATTATTAATTAATTTAAGGTTACCTACTTTCAAAAAATAAAGATAAAAAAAAATATTGTTCAAGTGTTTATACATCAAAATATTATAAGGTTTTTGACCCACATTTTCAAGCCTCGGTGCCTCCTCGGGTGGCGCGCCCCCAACTTTGAAGATCTTTCATCTAATAATTCGTTCATCTAATAAACATTCATTAGCAGTTGCCATAATAGTAGATTGTACAACAAGAGCATAAAACAAGCCATTTTACCCGAGACGTTCATATAGCCACCCGAGCCGGTACGGCGAGGGTGGATAGACACGTCGAGGGGAAAATGGGTTTTATGAACGAGTTATACACTGCTTTTCACTTAGATTGCGAAAAAAACAAAACAAAAACATTGCAAAAAAAAAATATTAAAATTAAATGTGACATTGTAACTTTGTAACAATTCGATATAGTATAGGTATTTAATGGTTTTTCCTGGCAAATTGACTGTGTTAGGAGTCAGTGTTATTTCCTCTTCACTTGACGAAATTATTGAATATTAATCGTAAAACAGTAACAAATTGCAACACAAATCCTACTACTAGAAAATAGGACGTTCCCGCCTGAGTTCCCGCCAATTAACTTTTTTTTCTTTTTTTTTTAAACGTGATACTGCGGTAAGGTTCGTGTAGGCCGGTGTTGATTTATATTTTAAAAAGTTTTATTTTTCATGTACTTATTTGTTTCAATAATAACTTGTCAAATTATTGTTACCTAGTTTTAGGTACTAATTAAACAGTTTAATATACCGCAGATTAAAATAAAAAAAATACTTAAAAAAATAAACAAAATATGCTGTCGTAAAGTTTTAGTGATTGTTTGTGGCTGTTGGCACCCGATTGTCTTGGTCTTAGACGAAGATTTTACTTTATGCACAAGAGCATAAAATGCCATTTTATGCAGCCTACATCCAGCATAAAGTCGAACTTTTTGAGCATGAGACGTGAAAAAAATATTTCACCTCACGCCGTGCTCAGTATACGTATACTAAACTGAGTGCGTGTTTGGTCGCTTGTGCACATATGTGGGGCCGAACTTGTGGAGCTATAGACCGACCGCTTAACTGAGTCCTCGCCCGCGCTGGTACAGGGACGCAGGGTAGGACGACAAAGGGGGCCGAGAGCGGTGCGGGCGGGGAGTGCGCCTGCCGCCCTCACAGAGAGGCCCCCCCGCAAGCCTACCCCGCGCCCCGCAGCCGCGCCCAAGAGGACGAGGTTAAGCGGTCGGCTGTGTAGGTTTCAATAAGTTGCGGAAATGGAAATGGGTGTAAACTAAATGCTTGCGATTGTGTGTACGGCTTGGCAAAAAAGAGTAGAAATTTTAAAAATGGCAATACAGTAGTGTCATCCCGTTTTCTTATATATACAATAATCAATAGGGACGACACTATAGTATTGCCACTTTTTAATTTCTACACTTTTTTTGCCAGGCTGTATATGCGAATAGAGTTTCACTTTGTGTTTTGTTTCAGGTGGCTTCTAAATCTACCGCTGGTGGCTCGCCGCAGTTCCCTATCGACTTCTTCGAGCATTGCGTGGCCATGTCCGACGTTGAGTTCGGAGGGAAAGACCTTCTGCAGGTCTACAATACCGCACAGATCAAACATAGACTCAACACTACTGGTAAGAGCAATATTGACTATCTACACTAAGGTATTTTCATTCTTACCTGTCCTATTCGGTAAACAAAATTCTAACCTCAATGTGCAAATTTTTGTAAAGAATAAGGTGTATTATGTTTTCAAATAAACCTGAGGCAATATTTTGTACATAATTTTGCTGATATTTTATCTCCAGTTCCTTTATTTACGATGAAATAGTTGAAAAATAACAAAAATGAGACGTTTTGACGTTAGAATTTGGTTTACCAAATAGGACAGGTAAGAATGAAAATACCTTAATATTATAAAGAGGTGAAATTTGTGAGTTTGAAAATACTTTTAAAAACTAATTAAATAAATAAAATAAATTCACCCTTAATTAAATAGATATATCCGTAATCCCAATCATAAATCGTGTTTCGCTAAATTAAATCGTTATTTTTCAATATTTTTGCACAGTTGTCATTTTGAGGCTATTACCTTAAAATTGGTCTATCACAAACACAAACGTCGTGACTGGCTGTTTAGGGGTTTCAAAAGTAAATTAAAAAAAAAAAAACTTTAATCCCTAGAGATTAACAGCCTTATTCATAAAAAGTTAGAGGCTCGCTATAAGCTCGCTATAGGATCGATGCAAAAAAACATGATTCATAAACGTCAATTAGCGCTAATCAGTCCATCAAGGGTCTGTTAAGTCTTCCGAAAGTTAGCGGACCGAAGACCCTACTTTATCTCTCTGCTAACTCACAAAATGGCCGCCACACATGTGAACAGCTGATTTTGGCAAGAGCAAAACCATACTCAAGATAGTTTTTTTTGTTTTAAGTTTTTATTCCCTCCGGGAAAGGTAAAGGAAACTAGATCCACACTGCCTAGTCTGTCGTGTTAATTCGCTGGTTTCCCGCTAATTCGCTGCCACTGCTGACATTTTTTTTTTAATTCACTAAAAGGCCATTTTTGGTCTATGATTTCTCAAGGTGACAACATAACGCGTCTAATTCATCCATCAGCAGCTCATTAGCTAACAGACTGCTAGCAAGAGTTTATGAATCATACTTTTTAACAACTGTCAAATAAGCTTAATCAGTCTGTTAACTAATCGACTGATCAAACCTCAATTAAGGATTTTTTATGAATAAAAGGCTGTAAGAATGTAAAGTATTTTTGTTGCAGGTCTTTATGTGGTGTCGACTAAGATGACTGGATTCTCGTTGGAGATCATCAACTCTGACCCCAATATGGTCATTTGCGGCATCAGAGTGTTGCTCGGCAGTCAAGACGTTGCCAGGACACCGACTTACATCGAAGTAAGCGGTTGGGCATTTGTTTAAGTGGACGTTTGGTGAACCGTAAAAGTTGCGGGAAACCGGTGGATGCAGGTGGCGAGTTGTCGTCCATTATGGTGTGCTAAGGGGGAGGCCTATGTTCAACAGTGGACGTCTTCAGGCTGATGATAAAGATGATGATGATGGTGAACCGAGCTTGCGAATGTTTGCTTTGTAACTGTATTTGAATTATTCATTTGTGTATAATTGTTCTAGAATACTTCTGCAGGTTGTTGGGTTAGATAAATCACTTTACGGTGGCACTCCACTTGGCGTTGCGTGTTCGCGTAGCGTATTCGCAGTGTTTGTCTAAATATTCTTTATGAAGTCCAAACATTACAAACACGACATCTACACCACACCATAGTTGCAATCCCAAACAGAAAATATATCAAATACGCAAATAGTGTAAAACTGAGCGAGCGAACCATGTGTAGACGCTAGACGGTGAACGCATATATTTGCGTCCTTTGATGTGTGACCAAAAACCGACAAGCGGGCGGTAACGCGTGTTTGCCTATTTGCGTGTTTGGCTTATTCGTGCAAATATGTCAAATATAGAAGAATAAATCCTTTTTGGCCAAATAAGGCAAGTGGAGTGCCACTAATAATATTTTTCATCTTAATTTATGATAAAAAAATTAAGTCACCCATTTTGATGTCGTACATTTTGAAGATCGACCAATGTATGTATTTGAAAATCATTTATACTTCATTTAATTTAGGATGAGAAACCACAATAACATCATACTGCGGCTCATGAACTGTAATCTCTTAACATTTTGTACTAGAGTAACAATTAACGACACGCAAAAAAGTGACATTAAAACAATTTTATTTTGCGGCTGCCAAACTATTGCACTGTACTATTTGCTAGGTAAAAAATAGTTGACCAGACGCAATGTAATGTTATTGTTGTTTCTCATTCTAAATTAAATGTAGTATACGGGGGTCCATCCAACCACTTTCTTAAATATTCCGGAATTATTGTAATACTAGCTGTTGCCCGCGATTTCGTCTGCAAAGAATTCGTTTATCGCTATCCCGTGGGAATTTTCCGGTATAAAAAGTAGCCTATGTGCTATTCCAGACTTTTCTCTATGTATTTGCCGAATTTCATCCCGATTCGTTGGGCCCATCTATTCATCAATTCATCCATACTTTCGCATTTGTAATATTAGTTAGATTAGATAATTTTTATGTAGTTATATCACCAACAAAACTTTTTATCCAGGTTCTCCGTAGAACAATACCGTCGGTGGTCCTTCGCAACCGCTGGTTCGACATGCCTCTGACCCGCGAGGAGTCCCTCCAGTCAGACAAGAAGCTGGTCATAAACTTCGGCCCCTCGCAAGACCCCGACGGCATATCCATGGTCGACTCGGTGAAAGTGTACGGGAAGAACAAGGAGCAGTTCGGATGGCCTGAGGAGAACGAGGACCCGTCTTCTTGCCCGTCTTCTAGCAAGACCACTCAGGTGCGTTGATTACAGCCTGTTGCCTGCGATTTCGTCTACACTATTGTTTTTTGTTTCGACCCCGGAAACAATGCGATTTTTCGGGATAAAAAGTAGCCTATAGCGTAGATGGACGGACCAATAATTACGCGGCTGGTTGAAACTAGACCGCAAAAGGGACGTTGGATGCGTGTCTACGTTCTTATATTATGGTAAACTAGCTTCTGCCCGCGACTTCGCGTGTAATTAGACTTAAGAACTGATGTTGATAATATATTCTGCAATAATTATTAACGTCCGTAGTCTAGGCAGCTACGACCTTTGACATGTTTATCGCTATCCCGCGGGAACTATGCAATTTTCCGTGATAAAAAGTAGCCTATGTTTTAATATAGGGTACCACCAGCTATCTGCGTTCCAAACTTTATTCAAATCCGTCCAGTCGTTTTAGCGTGAAGAAGGAACAAACACGTACTCATATCGTCACATTGTCACTAACTTTCGCATTTATAATATTAGTAGGATTGAGAAAGACGCCCCATTTGATGAATTTTTCAAACGCCACGGATGTTGATTGTTGCATGGCGGGCGCTTTATTATACGTTGTGTGTATGTATCGAAGGAGACGGAAGGCACAGCCGGTGCGTGGAAGCCGAGTTCGCTCGAGCGTCTCGCGTGCGCCGCCCTAGAGGCGCTCGAGCTCGGCGCGGGCGCGCCGGCGGCGGCGGCGGCGGCCGCGGCCGAGGGCGGCGCCGAGGCGGCGCGCCGGTTGCTGTGCGCGCCAGCGAGCGCGCACCTGCATGCGCGGGCGCAGTGCCTGCTGCGCGCGGTGCATCATCAGCACTACCATCAGTACAAGGTTAGCACATTGATGACTACAGGAAAATTCTTAAAGAATAATCCAAACTGTCGTACAAAAACAGAGGAATTTAGCTGTAAAGTTAGAATTGTTACTTTTTATTTGATGTATTTTTTTTTGTAACTTTAACATTAGGTTTTTAATTTGTAAGTTAGCTTGTTTTTATGTAAAAAAAATAATTTGGGTATATATGTAGATGAAATTGGTTTGTTTACAAACGCTTATAAAGGAACGAGACAATAATTTGTTAGCTGGATGAGATCTCTTCTTAGAGATAAGTTGGCCTTTGTACTATTTTCTGTATACTTCTGTAATTTTAAAATTTTTATGTGCATTAAAGAGTTTATATACCGACATACATAATTTGAGCCATGTTTAGCAATTTTTTATTTTCATTTTTGATATGACGCAATATAAATAAGGTTTTTGGATGGAAGTTGATACAGAAGTAGCAAGGTAATTGTTTTTTGTTCACCCATAGATATTGTTACCCTATGGTCTGTCCCCGTAAGGAATACAAACTTGGACCTATGTATTTACAAGATAAAGAAGTACAGAATGTTCAGCGTGTTTCACAAATACCTGCTCCCACAGGACCAGGCGATCCTGAGCTACGTCTGCGGCGCTCTCCGCGAGTTGCGAGCGACGCGTGACGCCCGCAACATAGACCCGGAGGCGTTCTTCCGTCTCGTTCTGTTGGCGCGGGGCGTGGCCGTGGCGCGGCCGGCGCATCTTGTCAAGTACAGCGCGCCTACACCGCCGCGGCCTGCCAACGGTGAGTATAAGAAATACCACTAGCCATCTAGTCATCAGCTTTGTATTTATAGATCGGTCGCTTGAATGAGTCCTCGTTCGCGTGGCTGCGGGGCGCGGGGTAGGCGACCGCGGGGGTCCAGAGGTGCGGGCGGCAGGCGCACTACCCGCCCGCACCTCTAGGCCCCCGCGGTCGTCCTACCTCGCTCCCCGCAGCCGCACGGGCGAGAACTCATTTAAGCGGTCGCTCTAGCGACTCTCACGTCACCCATGTTTTTATAGCTCTATTGGAAGCTACTCGCGAGGATACTTTAACTTCCCATGGAGGCCTATTCCACCTTATCCAATATCTGGTTCCAAGTTTTTTTATTCTTAACGCAGTTAGTTTGAATTAAATGTCATTTCATAATATTTGAGTAAATGTCGGTGTCTCCAGTAAATTTGATGAAGTCACCCAATTTTTTCTCATCATATTTCAGATATTGTATTTGTTGCCGCCATAACAACAAATAATATAGTCTATTTATTCATATTAATAATAACTAGAAATAATGATAACAGCTTTTTTTGTTTAGTACTTGAAACCATCGACAATGTTTGTGGTCTGGATACAAGTGGTTTGGTCATGTTATATTTTACGAAAATAATACGATTTATCATAATCAAGCAAATTTAAAGGTTTATTAGTTTATTACACTAGCTTATACATACAAAAATCTATGCTAAATTTGGTTAATCGTTAACTTTCGATAGTGGTGGCACATCACTGTTATTGAATTGAAAAAAACAGGCAACACAGGTAATGTCATTTTAGTATCTAGTAATAATAAATAGACTATAATAATCATTTTTTTCTTGTTTGTCAGTCAATGTAAACATCCAATATAAACTGACATCACACTGCCAACATTTTGCTTAAGAGTAGGGCTTTGCTAACTCGCCCTTGGCCTCTTTTTGGGTAGTACATGTACGGCTCTGCTGTTCCATCAGGCGACTGGTCTTTGCTGTGGAAGGGCGAGCCCAAAGATGAGAAACGCGAGCCGCACGTGTGCGCGCTGCTGACCAGCGTGCTGTGGCGGCTGGCAGCGTGCCGCAGCGCCGCCGGCGGCCCGCCAGGGGTGCTCAGCTACGGGCTGCGGCACGCTGAGCAAGCGCTGCACGCGTTGGCTGACACAGTGCACGCGTTCCAGATGCACGGGGAGCCTGAATGCGTGAGTTTGTCCATCGGCGTATAAGTATAACTAAGATGAGATAATTTATTCGAAGAATGAAGAGATACCGTACTGGGATAAGTTCGCCTTTGTGCATTTGTGATGTCCTGTCTTCATCGTTTTCATGTGTTTTATGTACAATAAAGAGAGAGAATACATTCACTTTACAAAATGGCTTAATTAATAGGTTAGAACATTTCTTTATAAATCTAAGTTATAAATGCGAAAGTTTGTGAGTGAGGATGGATGGATGTGAAATCATGATTAAACTTTAGCCAGCAAGTGGCCATTGCACGAGGGCATAGATGTAAAATTTATTTTTTGTCGCATTGCATAGTAGACTTGTTTTTTATTTACTAAGGCCAGTATAACACTGTCGGTTACTCATTCGATACCAAAACCAAGTACAGGTCGATTCACAAAGAGCTTGGTACGAATGGATTGAGTGAGGGAATGATAAATACTGGTGTGTATAACAAAATGATTAAATACAGGTTGAGGTTTATTTTTTTCTTGAGTACTTGTTTACAAAATATCAGGAGGCCCCTGTACAAGAACGTCACTCGCACAGTGACAAGTGACATTACTTCGTTCAATCCATTCGTGCCAGCTCTTGTGAATAGACCTGGGGCCTTACCATGACGTCTTAATGCGATTCAGTTTAGGTTCGCTCGCTGTCAGATTCATACTAAAAGTGACAGCTAAAACTTGAACTGAGTCGGAATTAGGACGTCATGGTAAGGCCCCTGTACTCGTGCAAACTTGAAGCTTGAACCTTCCGCAGATCGAGTTCGGCAACCAGATATACCTGTCTCTGCTGCTGGCTGAAGACCAGAGCATCAGCTTCGGCGCCAAGGAGGCTATAATGCGGGTGCTCCGACCGAGGGTCAAGAGGCGACGCGTATACATACCTTCGCCGCCCACTACTCCAGGTAAACTGCTTATA
Source organism: Pandemis heparana (assembly GCA_963854515.1). Taxonomy (NCBI): domain Eukaryota; kingdom Metazoa; phylum Arthropoda; class Insecta; order Lepidoptera; family Tortricidae; genus Pandemis; species Pandemis heparana. The sequence goes on from OY978006.1 coordinate 30,281,736, forward strand.
CCACGTGTTTGTAGACCGAACGCTTAAATTAGTTCTCGCATGCGCGGGCGAAGTAGTGCGCCTTCCGTCCGCACCTCTCTCGGCCTCCTTTGTCGTCCCACCTAGGGATTGCAAAATCCGGTTCTTTTCTCAAATCCGGATTTACAAATTATCAACTTGTACAAATCCGGATTATCCGGATTTTTATTAATACTTTGAAATTTTCATGTAAGTACATGTTTTTTGAAACCTAGTGGTGTTCAATTTTATTATATAAATTTAAAATTTCCCTAAGAATATATAAAATAAAACTGCAAAAATCTTAATAATCCGCGTTTAATCAGTCCAGTGCTGCTGTGTCTACAGTACAGTGCTACCGGACCGGCCGACTAGCTAGATCTAAAGCTAGGTATGAGGTAGCCAGTAAAGCGCGGAGGGGAGAGGGATAGATAGTGCTACGTGGCGGGGAACGAAACGAACGCATGAATGAATGAAATGAAACTAAATTCAATAGGAAATTCTGCTTAAATGTCAAATTTGTCAACTGTAATTGAAATCCGAAAAAACCGGATTTTTATGCTAAAAATCCGAATCTATAAAAGGCGACAAAAATCCGGATTTATCCGGTTATTTCGGATTTCGGATTATCCGGATTGCAATCCCTAGTCCCACCCCTGTGGACACACCGCGCGGGCGAGGACTCATTTAAGCGGTCGGTCTGTAATACCAGCGGTTGTTCGCGATGTCGTTTGAGATTTGTTTAACGCTATCCCGCGTGAACTACGAAATTATCCGGGTTCAAGACTAGCGTTGAGAAATGCCCAAAGGCATAGAAATAGTTTTTCCCGTTTTCTTAAAAATCTAACTAATATTATAAATGCGAAAGTATGGGTGGATGGATGGATGGATGTATGTTTGTTTGTTACTCAATCACGCCAGAACGGCCCAACGAATCTGGATGAAATTCGGCACATAGATAGAGAAAAGTCTGGAATAGCACATAGGCTACTTTTTATCCCGGAAAATTGCGTAGTTCCCGCGGGATAGCGATAAACGGTTTTTTTGCAGACGAAGTCGCTGGCATTACTAGCTGACTAGTAATTAAATGTCAAAGTGACAGATAAGGACAAACTAGTACTAAGTTAGCAGAAGCCTATAGAGCGTTTATGAATAAGGGTGTTCGTGTTTAGGTGCGAGCGGCACGGCGACGGCGGTCGCGCACGCGTCCAGCACCGTCGTGGAGGCCATAGTGTCCGCCGTCGAGATGTCGCACGCCGACCACGAGCAGAACCAGTACATGGAGATAGATGACTCGCTCGAGCCCATGGTGTTGCTCGCGCCTGACGGTGGTGAGTGCTTGGAGCCGTTTTATTACAAAGAGTTTTGGCGCATGACGTCCCACTAGCAAAACGTCACTCCACCAAAATTACGTCCCATTCGCAAAACGTCTTCTCTGCATATGGTCCCTTATGTGAAATACCCAATTCTCAAAACGTCCCTTTCTCAAAAGTCTTCGCTTAATGTGAAGTTAATATGACACGTATAGAATCTTCGTCCAGCACTTTTAGCACGAGAGCGTTTAAGAGTCGCGTCGCTCGCGAGACAGATTGCCTGTCTTTTTCTAACTGTTTGTTCTAGAAAGAGCCCAGTAGTCTATCTCGCGCGCGACACGACTTTCCGCGCTCTGGTGCTAGCCGGGTAGAGTTGGTATTGTGGATGAGTAGGGAATGTTGACGAAGTGTAGCTATACGATATATTTATTTATATCTGTGGTAGGTCTAGACGCTCTGCTGGACATACCGCCGGACGCGGACGACGAGACGATGGTCGAGCTGGCGATAGCGCTCTCGCTGCAGGAGCAGCCGCGTCGCGCGCCCCCCGCGCCCTCCGCGCCGCCCCCGCCCGCCCCCGGGTTCAGCGATGCTACCGCCTCGCCGCCCGGGTTAGTACACGCCAGTAGGCTTAGACCGACTTGCACAGTCCAGTGTTCAAAAATTTAATTGCTAACTCGGGGTCAGGTTTGACAGTTCAATACATTTTACTTACGGAATTACGAATACAAGTAAACAACTAGAATGTTGAGTAAAGACTAACTTTAATGAGTAACCTAAGTTATTGTTACATGAGCATTTTTTAAGCTAGATACTCTCCTCACATAGTCGTCACACATGAAACTACTACAACCCACGAATATCTACCGCCGATGATTTCACAACGTTCTACATCGTGCACACGAAGTTTCTTAACGCGGACGCGTAAATACAACTTCCAACTCTTTTTCTTCGTCGGTCCAAGCATAATAAGCCTGGAGAGAGATCTACTATTGTGGCATCAACCCAATGTCAACTCTTTTGTGTTGACAGCTCTGACGACGAAGGCAGCACGGCAGCCACGGACGGTAGTACACTGCGCACGTCGCCGGCCGAGGCCCCGGGCTCCGCTGGCTCTGAGAGCGGGGGCTCCGCGGCGGACAGCATCGGAGGCACCTCCGGCCGCAGCAGCGCTTACGGTAAACTAACATTCACACATTCAGTTTGACGACATCTCTTATCACGTTCGAGACGGTGAGAACGCAAAGATATAAAATGAAAAAAAAAAGCTAAAGCCGTATAATTTTCTAGGGGACGTAGTGTCCACGCCTTCGGCGGGCGCTGTGCCGTCCACGAATACCGCCGCGGCCGCTCCCACAGGCTAGTAATCGCGTCGCTAGCCACCATGCGTTCGCACGGGCCCGATTGTCACAACCACAGAAAAGAGAGATAGTATACTTCGATTTTTTTTTAATTATAAACCACAATAACATTATATTGCGTCATGTCAACTATTTCTTACCTAGCAAATAGTTTGGCAGACGCAAAATGAAGTGTCGTCAATTGTTACTCTAGTACAAATTGTAAAGAGATTACAATACAATACAATACAATAACTCTTTATTGAACACCACATATAACAATCAAAACAGAAAAAGGTATACAGAAGTAATAAGGTAACAATAGGCGGCCTTATCGCTACAGAGCGATCTCTACCAGGCAACCATAACGGACTGGAGAAAAGAACAGATCTGAGCAGGTGGTGCAATTTAGTACATATTAATATACCTAAGTAGTGAAAATACATACATACTAATACACATACAATACATAATACATTATACATGAAACACATTTATAATAAATGGAGATATAAATAGACACATACACACATGCCTAAAAAGAAAACCAGCTACATATAAGAATCATGGACAGGATGACAGATAGTGCTCCTTCAACATAGCTTTAAATAAGGGCAAAGATTTAGCGCACCTTATGCTTATAGGCAAAGAATTCCACACGATTACGTTTCACAAGCCGCAATATAATGTTGTTGTGGTTTCTAATTCTAAAAAAATCGAAGTATAGAAGTGCGATAAGTCGCTTTCGCGGCGATTATTTGTCGAAAATTGACAGAGAGCTGCTTTTCTTCTCGCACAGATGGTAAAAGCCCATCGTAGGAATCATGTTATAGATAATGCGGCTAGCAACCCATCACTATTTCGATTCCACTTTCCATCTATATGCCCCTAATCACGCTACACGTGGCCTTTAGGTCTTATTATTATGCTCTGTATACCTCGTAAGGGATAAAGACGTGATTTATGTATTTATGTATGTAATAGCGCGTATTTAAGGCTGTCTCTTCTATCTCGCTTGTATAGTCAATATGGTTGTGACAATAGGTAAACACCCGTTCACACGCTTCTCATCGTCATAACAAGAGCGTCGGCGCCGTTATAATCATCACTAACACTGTGCTAACAGTGACGTTGCATCTTAACTTGAAGTTACGTTTTAACTTTGCGTTAATAGTACAGTTTTTATACAGGGTGCCTTTTTTCAAGGGGCTTTAAATGCAAGGGTCGTTTCTACTCCCAAAACAGAGCATCTTTTGTTCTGCAACTTTAAAAAAAAAAGTCAAATCTTAATTTTTTTTTGTTCGTACAAATTAAATGCAATTTTCAATGTATGCAAAACAACCATAATACAACACTAAACTGACAGCACATTGATAAGGTTATTATTCTCCCTCTAACTCATTCTGCATCGTATTTATTCGGAGCTGCTCGGACCGTCTCGATGACATTATCTGACTGACGTAGACTCCATAAATCAATTTCGTTCCTGTCACTATCATTGTTTATTTGTCAACAGTTTGTGTATTTTTTCTGATTTTTTTCCAAAGGGTCGAAGTAGTAAATTAATAAGTAGAACCTAAAAGTTTAATAGCAATATCCAAAGTATGACCATCGTTTTCGATGAATCCACGGCTAAAATAGCGTTATTGTGAAATGTTGATAAATGAAAATAATGACTACCTAAACATCAAAGAAACGAATCGACAAATTCAACAAATGCAACAAACTAAAATGAAAGTAATGTATTTCTTCATATGATGAATAGGAATACTCCTTTTGATGGTAGAATAGCGTAGCGATGACTTAAGTTTTTGCTATCGTTGGTAAAAATGGATATGGAAGTTCGTAGTGTATTTACTAACGATAACGATTTTTTTACATGCATTTTGTTATTGTTTGAATTAAAGTTTACGATACCGAAGTATTTTTCTATTATTTCCAGAAATAAATCAACACAGATTTTAATAAAAATATCCGTTTATTACGGCTTGCAAACAATATGATCACTGTCAGGAATTGTAACGCCCGATCTCACTGTATTCATTCGATTCCTTGAAATCCGTGACCGCTAAAGTAGAAACAACCACAGCACTCGCAGTATTTCCTATCACAGCATCCTTAACATGTTGCTTTCGACTGATTTAAAAGTAGGCCATCTAAGTTAGACCCACAGTTTGTTCAATTACTAGTACAATTATTATTTGTAAGTAGATTGCATTCGTCGCACCATTGAAATCAATAATAGGAAACAATGTGACACGCTATGTTCATATGACGTAGGTACGTCATTATCTAAAGTAAAGAAAACACTCCAAAATCTGCTGACCAATGAGGGCGACGTTGCTACGGTTACGCTATAACAAAAATGGTTAACGAATAGCTGACCGCGATTTCTTTGAAAATTGACGTTAAGGACGGATGACATCGGGAAAACTCGGCGACCCCGACTTTTGCCGAACTTTGCCTACCAATGGGGCTGATGTTGCTATGGTAATTTTATAACAAAATCGGTTAACCAATGACCGATCACATTGTCTTCGGAAGGAAGCTGACGTTGCTACGGTTACGTTACAACAGCCGAGCAGTTGACAATATTCGAAATTGACATTGTCAAACAACACGCCCCTCTCGCTCTATTTTTTTCCATTTACAACCGCTTTGAAAAGGAGACTATCATAACTAAAAACCTCTTACCCAAGTAACAATTAATCGGAAAACATCGGAAATGATCGTGTAAGAAAAGATCGTAGAAACGTAAATTTGTCGATGTTAAACATTATGACATTGACATTGCGTTAAAATATTAGCTCTAGGTAGCGTAAGTTTGCTACACAATATTCAACAAAATTCAAAATTCAAAAGTTTATTCTGCAAATAGGCCGCGAAGGGCTCTTTTACATGTCTTTTTTGAAACTACCAGCGCATTCGGAAAGACCATCATTACTAAGAAGAATGCACCTTAGGTGGGTCCCAAATTCAAGCTCGAGACTGTACAATCAAGGCTGCAAAGATGAAAATAATAGACAAAAAAAAAATATTTAGTATCTAAAATATTTAATTTTTTCGAGTTATCACAACAAAAATCATGAAAACCTAACATTTTACTACACACAAACATTTCATTTACACCCACTCTCAGTGCCGTATTGAATTTTCAACATGCCTTCCGTGCCGTCTTATACAAGTTTCGTATCGCCTTAAAATGGATCTTTGAACAGAGCGTAAACTCGACAAACGAATCTTCCGAAAACTATTGATGATCTTTTCTTTCATAGCTTCTATCGTATCAGTCTCTGTAGCAAACACATCATCTTTTATGGCTCCCCATAAAAAAAATCCAGAGGTGTCAAATCCGGTGATCTCGGGGGCCATCGATGAGGGCCAAATCTTCCAATCCATCGGTTTTCAAAAATTTCGTTTAATCTGTTACGGACTGCGACCGATGAATGAGCGGGTGCCCCATCCTGGTCGATCCTCTCTTAGCCGTTAAACTGCATTTACTATTACACGAGAGTTATGTGGATGTCTACGGTTGGGAATCCGTTCTCGGTAAAGTCTGAGTGCGCGGGCTCCGTTTCCTTGTGTTTCCCCGTACAACAACACCATATCAGTCAATTCTGCTGCAGTAAACACTTGATTCGGCATTTTATTTCATGTTAATCGATGAACTGAATCAAATTCCTTTGACAGGAACAATTTTTGATTGACAAATTTAATATTTTTTTTATCAAATTGTAACTGAAGAGGTTGTTAAATTAAGAGGTTGTAAATTAATTTAGTACAAAAAAGGCGAAAAGGAAGATAAACCTCTGTATGGCACATTTGAAAAAGAGTTTTTAAGTGGAATAGAAAATTTAATATTGAAAGGCCCCCGTACCAAGAAAATGCTGCCCTTGTACCACGAGATAACGATAATACCGCCGTGTCCAATACACTGATTCAACGATTAAACTTTGAGGCTCAATAAATCATCTAAATTCAACTTAGTGGAAAAAGTTCCAAAACAAAAGTTGCTCAGTTATACGAGTAGAATCGAACCCTGCATTTAAAGCCCCTTAAAAAAAGGCACCCTGTATACTTGTAATACAGGTTGTTTGGTAGCCAGGTGCAAAGCTTTGAGAGGGTGATAGCCGATGTATTTTTAAGCATTTTGAGCCATACATGTCTTAGCCTAAATTTGTTTTTTTTTTTACTTGAAAATTTAGAAATTTTATGAAAATACCCAGAATTTGATAGAAACGAGTCAATATTGCGTTAATTTATAAACAAAATCTTTTATTTCGGTTAGTTTAATGTCTATTGGACCAAATGAAACAATATTTAAGTGTCTGTCTTGCCACAGAAACAAAATGGAGGCATTCGAAATTACTAAAAATGTCTTATTGTGGAACAGAGTCAAACTTTTTTAAAAACATGCCTGTTTATTCTTTCTTTTAAGGTATCACTCATTCACATTGCTTGCTAAATCTGAGATAAAAAGTAAAAACCAAACTCGGGGGAGCGCTTGCTAAGAATGCACTAGTATACACATAAACATTAAACTATCCGAAATAAAAGATTTTGTTTACAAATTAACGCTCATTGGTGCAATATTGACTCGTTTCTATCAAATTCTGGGTATTTTCATAAAATGTCTAAATATTCAATTTAAAAAAAAATATTAAATTTCGGCTAAGACATGTATGGCTCAAAATGCTCAAAAATACCTCGGCTATCACCCCCTTAAAGCTTTTCACCTGGCTACCAAACACCCTGTATAGCAGGGCCTTGCGAGGTTAACAACGTATTATCTATCATTTAACACCTTCATTTGCATATACATAACTATGTTTTCGAGACTCACTCCTTAACCACGTCTCGCAGTAACAATCAATGCAACCCTAACAACTTATCAATAAAGCCTGGTTTAGACTTGGTAGATCGACCGCTTAAATGAGTCTTTGCCCGCGAGGTGCAGGGGCGCGGGGTGGGACGACCGCGGGGGCCGAGAGAGGTCCCTTATCGTCCTACTCTGCGCTCCTGTGCTCGCGGGCGAGGACTCATTTAAGCGTTCGGTCTATAGAAACATCCTTTGCCAGGCTGTTATACAAACGGGTTAGAAAGTCGTCGATGTAATGCGACTCACAGACCTTTTCATGCAAGTCTAATCTGGGCTTAAAGCTTGCACTTCACTTGGCGTTGCGTGTTCGAGTTGCGCTATTCGCATCTCCGTCGCTCACGCCATAACCGATATAGCGCGTCTCTTTCGCTACGAGAACGCCAAATGCTCTTCACTTGAGATTAAGCGCCCTGCCTCACCGAGACACCATGGCGACGTTGCCAGCTACCGTAGCTACAAGTCCTATACATTTTTTTTCGGATTATATATCAGCAGGTGGTTCGGTTCCTTTCGGCGGTTAAGGACCACAATTAAAAAGGACCACTTCTTGAAATTACCATTCTTGAAAGGACGACTTCTTGAAATGACCATTATTTAAATGACCACTTCGTAAAATAACCATTTATCCAATTCAATTTCTCCATTAATCAGCTGCATTTGAGCATGTTGAATATAAGTGTTCCTTGTCTAAGTGAAATGGTGTCGGTTGAGAAAAAAAATTAACCAACCAAACAGGTAGTCAGGTAAGAAAAAAATATATCAACCAACCAACCAGGTTCATAGTTAAGAAAAAAAATTACTAACCGTCCAACCAGGTGGACAGTGGTTGGTCGGCTAGTAATAGACGAAAAAGTGGTCATTTTAAGAATCGGTCATTTTAAGAATGGTCATTTTAAGAAGTGGTCATTTTAAGAATGGTCATTTCAAGAAAGACCGTAGGCTTGGCGACGCTTTGGCGTAAGATTTGTGTAAGACACGCAGGCGACATCGCATGCCGTCTCGGTGAGGCTTCAACGTTTCAATGCACTCTGACCGATAAGTTTCCTCGCAGCGGGAGCGTCGACCTCCATGTCGCAGCCGGGACCGTCGAGCTCGCGCACCGTCGAGGTCGAGAACGAGACGCGGAAGCTTCACGCGTTGCGGCTGGCGTTGCTCTCGGCGGCGGTTGACGCGTTGCCGTCGCTGCGTTCGCTGCCCGGCGTGCGGGCTATACCCTTCGTGCAGGTAACTTGTTCCCTGTACATAACCATGTTACGTAACCGGCACTGGTGACACCAATGTAAGATAAGATAAGATAATGATTTATTTCCAGAAAATACTTTACATGCCATGGCAGGTTTGCAGTGACTGTTACCTTAACCTATTTAATAACTAGATTTTAGCAGTGGTTCTCACACTAGGTCGAGTCTGTGTCAAGAGGACCAGTGATGTGGGATGATTAATTTGGATTAATTTGGGTTTAGGTGCGGCGGGGGTGACCATTGGGCCACCCCTAAGCCGCGAACGTTTGTTTTAATTTAGAAATAGTATTTATTTTACCTTAGAATGTCCTGGTTATGTAAAATAGTTATGTAAGGGGAACAAGCGTATTATACTATACGCAGAATAAGTCGGGTAATCTACCGATAAAAACTAGTTGACGCATTCACTGCCACCGACGCGTATATGCGTTTTCGTGGCTTTCGCCCAGTGTAGCTGTCATAATTTTACAGGCATTTGAACGCACATGTGCGTCATTGGCACCTGAAGAAGTCTCGGGTTTGGCAGCTGGCAGCGAATGCGTTAATATATAATTTTACCGCTCAATTTTAAGCCCATCGAGGGGAATAATACAGGCGATGCGGCTGGCAACCCATCACTATTTTGATTCTATTTTCCACGTATACTACACGTCCACAATATTGCTAAACGTTGCCCTTAGGTCTTGTTACTTTGGTCTCTGTTTACCCCGTAAGGGATAAAGACGTGATTAATGTATGTATGTATACGCAGAATCAATAGGATGTTTGGTAGTAAATCTATTTGGGACTCTGTGGCTTGGTCTTATGTACTACCTACTGTAGCGACTTCCGGGGATGGTAGAGATGCAGTTTGAAACTTTAAATCCTATTTACTGTTTAACCAGAGCCCGGAATTTACGCGGCAAAACAGAAAGCTGTCGCGATCTAGCTAATAGTGTTCAACTGTTTTATCGATATCGATAGTTTCGTAATAGAAGAAAAAACGGTACATGCACGTTTCTATTTGCTTACGAGAGTTAAGAATAGATAATAATCGCTATTTAGCTCGGTAAAGTCTTTTTAGGGTTCCGTACCCAAAGGGTAAAAACGGGACCCTATTACTAAGACTTCACTGTCCGTCCGTCCGTCCGTCTGTCACCAGGCTGTATCTCAAGAACCGTAATAGCTAGACAGTTGAAATTTTCACATATTGTGTATTTCTGTTACCGCTATAACAACAAATACTAAAAACAAAATAATAATAATAATTAAGGGGGCTCCCATACAAAAAACCTGATATTTTATCACTTTTTCATTTTGTTGGCGTTTTTTGCTGTATCTCATCAACCGTAATAGCAAGGAGGTTAAAATTTTCACAGATGTTGTATTTTTATTGCCTCAATAATAACAAATGCTAAAAATAAAATAAAAATTATATTTAAGGGGGGCTTCCATACAACAAAAGTATTTTTTTTTACCGCTTAGTCAGACTCGCACATGGCCGGTTTTTTATCTCGTCTCGTCCTTTACGCACTGTATTGTATAATACATTGGTCCTTCGTAGGTGGTATTAATGCTGGCCGGCGACCTGGACAGCACCGCCGAGTCCGACCGCGCCGTGCTCGAGCGTCTGCTGGAGCTGCTCGTGTCCGAGCTGGACATGACGGCGGAGGAGGGCGCGCCCCCCGCGCCCCCCGTGCACGAGCGGACCAATAGGCGCGAGCTGCAACTCGTCGTTATGCGGCTGCTGAGTGAGTACCACATTTATGAAAGTAAGCTTGACGTGACTTCGTCTGCGTCGAGTCATACATATAAAGCTTCATCTTGAATCACTGTCTATTAAAACAACTACGTCATAATCCGTTGTGTACTTTTAAAGATCTAAGCATACATAAGGACAGACAGATAGCGGACTTTGTTTTATACTATGTAGTCAAGAAAAAAATGACGCAAAACTGACTAAAAAATTGAGGATTTACTCATTTATCGTTAGGAATACTTCTGTGAAGTTTCGAATAAAATAGTCTAACTAATCTTGTTTCCCTATACAAATTTTTAACCCTCCATTTAAACCCTTTAGGGGTCGACCCCTATACCTTATAAGGAACCTACGTGCCAAATTTGGAATCTCTAGAACCAGCGGTTTGGGCTGTGCGCTTATATGTCAGTCAGTCAGTCAGTCAGGCAGTCAGGCAGTCAGTCAGTCAGACAGTAAGTCAGGCAGTCAGTGACACTGACTGCCACGCGCGTTTAGTGTAAACTGGCGTAACTCCGCTGCGAGCCTATGCTAGCCCATTCATGCAGCACTGTTCATGTTTATTGTCACCAGGTGTGCTGATAACCCGCTGGAAGTCGTCGTCAGCGCGGGAAGGCTCCGCTGCCTACTGGCCGGCGCATGTCTCCCGGCTGGCGGCCGCAGCTCTCGTGCGAGCCGGCGCTCCACTCCACTGCTACCGTGTGTTGTCCGCCCTGCTGCCGTATTGGAAGGAGAAGACCAGCAGTGAGTATTTTTATACTATTGGCTTCAACAGGCGAGTGGCGGATTCGAGAGGCCGTAGTAGGGCTTCTATTCTCCATTCCAATTGCTCGGCACAGAGGTGCGGGGTAGGCTTGCGCGGGGGCCACGCTGTGTGCGGGCGGCAGGCGCACTCCCCGCCCGCACCGCTCTCGGTTCCCTTTGTCGTCCTACCCTGCGCCCCTGTACCCGCGCGGGCGAGGACTCGCTAAGCGGTCGGTGTATAAATTCGCGCACAATCACTCGTATGCAATTAGCTGGTCCACCGGAATGTTGAATGATCGTGCCATGATTATTAAATTTCAACTAGCTGTTTGTTGCCTGCGACAGTATTCTCTTATCGCTATCCCGCGGGAACTGCAATTTTCCGGGATAAAACTAACCCTATACCCTTCCCCAGGGACTGACACAAATCCTTGCCAAATTTCACTAAAATAGGTTCAGTGGTTTAGGCGTAAGAGCGTAACAGACAGACAGACAGACAAGAGTTACTTTCGCATTTATAATATTAATAGGGATTTTATATAAACTCAGGGGTACTTGTTTATTTGGAAAGGCGTTTAAATCGATTGTAGTAGCCTATAGTCCCGCTCGAAATCTAGGCTGTTAATCCAACAGGTATCGATTATACGTCGAAGTGAGTATGTATTCGTGATGTCTGAGCCTCTAGTGTAAGTTTTAGGTACGACAAACGTCTCGAACACGTTCGCGTTAACGTTTCAATTTACTATGGGAAAATGAACAGCGCCACAAGCGAAACGAAACGACAACTAAAATTTCTCATAGTATTTGACATTTTAACCTAAACGCGGTCGACACGTATTTTGTGACCGAAACTTGCACTAAGCATACTGTTCTAATACTGGCACTCCACTTGGCGTTGCGTGTTGGCGTTGCGCTATTGGCATCTTCGTCGCATACGCTAGAAACGATATAGTGCATCCCATTCACTCACGCAAATATTTTGATAAATACGCCATGTGGAGTGCCAGTATAAGAAGTAACGTTCTAACAAGTGTGGCAAGCATTACGACTAATCTGTTGTCTATCAATCCTGGTTCTTTGCTTTTATGTGAAATAATGCACCGAATAATGCTTTATATTTTATCTGTACACTATTTAGTCAGTGTATAATACGCTGATTAAACGTAGATAGAGGTTGTTACTTTCCTGCAGATGAAATAACTTAATAAGCGGTGAGGATGCGAAAGTGAATAAATAGATTTTGAATTTATACGGCAGCATTTAATTCATCTACAAGGAGAAATTCAATCTAAAATAATAAGTATTCTGTTTATAAGCTTTCCTTATCTAATATGCATGCGTTTCCATAAAGTTGAATTGGGTCGAACACTTTACGAACTATGTAAACAAACCGCCATTTTGAAATTGTTTGTTATGTTGACTTGAATAGTGACATGTCAAAATTAGTTAATTATCAAATAATTAATGCATATTGGTTGTTTTATAAAACAATTTAAAATGCATGTGTCTTTTAAAAACAAAAAGCAATGCTAGAAACTTTAACATACATACACATATATCACGTCTTTATCCGTTACGTGGTAGACTGAGCCTAAGGTAACAAGACCAAAAGGCCACGTTTAGCATGATTGTGGGCGTATAGGTGGAAAGGGGAATCAAACTAATGATGGGTTGCTAGCCGCATCGCCTATATCATTTCTAAGATTTGCACCCATTCCACGGGAAGAGAGGCAACTTGTATATTTTGTTTTTTCTTTGCTCCTGTACGGAAAGTGGAAGGAAAGGTGTGATAATGATAATCCATGGTGAAATACCAGCTAAAAGTTATGCTTACATTGTTCCGATCTGATCCAACTTTATATATATTATATGTTATATTATGTATGTGTATAATGCAAGCTTGTGATCGGCAGATCGCCGGCCGACCTTGGGCAACGAATTACAACGCCTACATTTCTCTGGACTCATGCAATCAATAGGTGATAATAATATAAAATTCCAAATTAGTTGTCGTGCTTATATCATTATGTTAACATATCAAAACATTGTATAAATTTACCCTCTTTTTATGTTCTTACCCACATATTCATAAACGCTCTATAGGTTTCTGCTAACTTAGTAATTGTTTGTCCTTATCTGTCACTTTAACATTTACCTTTTATAAGGACAAACGATTGATAAGTTATCAGAAGCCTATAGTGCGTTTATGAATAAGTGGGTTAGTATTTATACATATACGCTCATTATAAACATTTAATTTTAAGTTCTCATAATAAGTGAATTGTAAGATTCTTAATGAGAATAAATTCTATACCTATGACGTCTGAATGTTGCCTTTGCGTAGTCTGTTGGCTTTTTCATTCGGTTTACAGCCTGTTGCGAAATGATTGCGCTCGTTTGATCACTTGCTGGGGCCTTACCATGACGTCCCAATTCCGACTCAGTTCAAGTTTTGGCTGTCACTTTTAGTATGAATCTGACAGCGAGCGAACTTGTACTGAATCGCATTAAGACGTCATGGTAGTAGTGCCCTGTAGTGTTGTTCCAGAGCCTGGAATTTTCGCGGCATAACGAAACGTCTTCGCAATCTAGCTAGTGTTAGCATACATATATACCGTCACACCTCTTTCCCACAGGAGTAGGCAGACACTACTTTGTTCCACTTGCTACGATCCTGACATACCTCTTTCGCTAGTGTTAAACATTTTTTATCGATGTCGATAGGCAATAGATATTTAACTACGATAATCACAAATAGATATAGATAGATTTTGTACAAAATTGGGCCTTAATAGATATTTTGTTGTTCCTCTTGCCGTAGTTTCATTGTTCTACTGTTCCATAGACACGACTGCGGCGACGCCAGTGGTGCAACTGTTGAAGCCGCAAGCGCCCCACCCACTGCCTGACATGCAGCCGTTCTTTGTCAAGGAGTATGTGAAGAGTGAGTGTTTATGATTGGCTTTATAGTCTATGTTTATGGTTTTCACAGGTTTTGGTATAAGCTACGAGTAACATTTTGTTATTCTGTACCCGTGTTAGGTTATAGGACGCATCTGTATTTGTGAATGTCGTAAGAGGCGACGAAGGGAAGCGATTTGAGTGTGGACTGTAGCGCGTTCTGTGAACTATCTCAGGCCGCATGATAACTTTGGGGATAGTGCAATACCGCGTATCTAGCACAGGTAAATACTGCATATCTGCACAACACTCATAGGGAAAATCCGCGTAACTGGCATTGGTTAATACCGTGTATCTAACAAAAGTAGCCAAATTAAGATTTCCCGCCAACGAACGTAAAATCCTGATTAGAATATACAAGTTCAAACCATTATAAAATTGGGTGTTGTGTAGATACGCAGTATTTACTAGTGTTAGTTACGTGGTTTTTCACTATGAGTATTGTGTAGATACGCAGTATTTACCAGTGCTAGTTACGCGGTATTGCACTATCCCCGACGATATTCTGTTTAAATCTTAAGTTGTCGTAAATAACTTTTTTGACTCGCCCTTACGTTGTAGTAATAATCCTGGGATTATTGACGTTTGCCCCAAGCGATCAAAACGCCCAAATATTCATCCGCCAACTCGTATATCGGTTTAGTTTGTGAAAATTCAACTGTCTAGCTATCACGGTTCAGGTTCATGAGAAAACCTGGTGACAGACGAAACGGACTGGGTGCGGAACACTAAAACTTCACCTTGATCAGCATACTATCTGTGTTCTGTCAGGCCACGCGCTGGACGTGTTCGACAACTACCCACAGCTGCTGATGGAGATGGCATTGCGTCTGCCCTGCCAGATACACAAGCACTGCGACCCGTCGCACTTTGACGCGCGCTGGCGCACCCTGCTCTGCGAGTACATGATCAACCAACAGACGCCCCTCAGGTGGGTACCCCCTTGCAAAAAAATCGGGCACCTATGTTTTTTTCAGATTTGTAGGCATTAATGCTTAGAAAGTAAGTTTTTATGCACATTTTAACGACGCGGTTGGCCTAGTTGGTAGTGACCCTGCCTGCGAAGCAAGCGTCCTGGGTTCGAAACCTGGTAAGGGCATACATTTGTGTGATGAGCACGAATATTTGTTCCTGAGTTATGGATGTTTTCTATCTATATAAGTATGTATTTCTCAATATAAGTATGTATATCGTTCGAAATATTATAAACGAAACGGGATGTGAACCGCGATTACTTTTATTGAGCTCCCGATATTTCGATACAGTTGCATGCATCATGATCACGGGTAGACTGAAGAAATTGCGGGTGGATGTTATTGTTGGGTAGACCGAGCTCTGTCTACCCTCATTCTTGCGCGTCGACTGCGTGCACTCTCGTTACCGCTGGAACTGTTCTCACTCGAAACTCGATTCAAACACACTACACTCACAGTGTCACTTCGTCCACCCGAAATTGATTTTGGACGAGAATTATATAAGGAAATCACCGGATTCCAGATATTCGACAATTTAAATCCATCCTCACGATTAAAATTTTTATGTTTATGGATTTCAATTACTTCCCTCACCAGTCTCGGTATATAGTGGCGTTCTGTCGAAATGATCTTAGGGCTGTGCAGCTCAATCCAATGTATATCGTTGTCTAGTAGCCATAACACAAGCCTTACTAACGCTTACTTTGGGACTAGGTCAATTTGTGTTAATTGTTCCCTAATCTTTATTTATTATAAAATTCAAAAACCATGGGACACCATGGGTGCCCGTTTTTTTTGCAAGGTGGTATATACAGTCGCACGTATTTCCCATAGGGGTAGGCGACTACTTGGTCCCGATTGCTAACCTGACGTACCTCGTATCAATTCATCACTGACCTCATACACGCTTGTCGGTCTTGACCTGACCTTTTGTCAAAACGTCTGCGATTTGATCACGGAATATACAAAAAGTTGGGCTGTTGTTCCCGTTTTACATATTTTGGTCATTCTTTCGAATAAATATTGTACAAAAAATTAAGAGGGTGCATCCGTGCTGAGCTCGCAACGTCGCATTTTTGGTGATTTTTTGCGATTATTTCTCAAAAATTGAATGAAAGTATCAAATATCCGTCTGTAGTGCACTTCGTTTTTAGTGTATTAATGTGACTAATGCAATGATTAATGGTGATGGACTTTTATTTTCGTATCAAAGCGATAAAATACTATATCTCGTTTAATACGAAAATAAAAGTTCATCACCATTAATCATTGCATTATACACATCAATACACTCAAAACGAAGTGCACTACAGACGGATATTTGATACTTTCATTCAATTTCTATGAAATAATCGCAAAAAATCACCAAAAATGCGACGTTGCGAACTCAGCACGGATGCACCCTCTTAAATAAATGTATTTTCTCTCGAAGTCATTTTTGATTCATGGAATTATTTTTTTTTAATATGTCAGACAGCTAGTTCTTTGCATCTGTATGAATGTACTGTGATTTTAATTGTATTTGAATCCAGTGGCTATTAGAAATTTGTGTGGCCATGTTTTATTACACGGCCACAAGCAACCGCGTAATGGTGCGACCAAACCGCCGCTTATAAAACGGTGACGTTACGGAATCGCAACAAAATGTATGATGAAACGGCGAGAAAACGTGACGCCTACGACACGTCACTGCGTATAGGCGGCGGTGTGGTCGGACCTTAAGGCATAAATAAGGTCTTTGACCGTGCCAGTACCCCCCTGATTTACACGGTCGTCACCCCTCAGGAAGCAAGTGCGCAAACTGATGCTGCTGCTGTGCGGCACGCGGGACCGCTACCGGCACACGCGCGACGTGCACGCCCTGGACACGCATCTGAACGCGGCGCGGCTGCTGCTGCAGACCGACCCGGCCTACGACAAGCTCGTGCAGCTGATGGACCATCTCAAGGTATGATATCGTTGCTTCTTTACAGCTCCGATCGGTGAGAGGTACCGTTTGAAGCACCAACTTTGTTACGAGTAGAGGCTTGTCCGGAAATCATGTGATCGCTTAATTGGGTCAGAAAAATATCTTGAATGATCTCGATGGGGGTGGGGGGTGTCTGAGAACACATCACACACGTGTAATTTTTTTACACGGCAGAAAGGCCAAATATGATCACATGATTTCTGAACGAACCCTAGGATGTGCCAATATTTAACCAATTTTGCGATTGATAAATATCTGCCCAACCTCGAGCCAACTTCGTCGTCCAATGCTCAAGTTTGCCGGCAACTGTTTTCTGTCGACAATCCCCTATGCTAAGTTAGCAGAAGCCTACAGATATAATGAATAAGGGGGTATACTTATACGTCTCACAGCCCCAAGGTCTTCTCTCATAATTACAAGAGCATGGGCCATAGTTGCGACGTGGGCCCAGTGCGGCCCTTGTACAATGAATAAAACTATGTTTTACAACGTGTTACAAAATACCCCGTGAAATATCAAAGCCAAAAATATTGTCATCTCAGGAAACCATACTGGGCTTTACGGGTAGTTTCGTAACACTTTGTATCCTGTATTTTGTACAGGCGTGCGCGGAGATAGTGAGCGCTCGCACCGGCAACTGGCAGCACACGTGCGCCACGGAGCGGCGCGAGGCGCTCGCGTGGCTGGTCCGTTGCGCGCGCCGCGTGCACCCCCACGTGGCGCCCACGGTGCTGCAGCTGCTGCAGGCCGCGCTGTGCTCGCAGGCGCCCGCACAGCCCGACAAGGTATGAAAGAAAGAAAAAGGTTTATCTGGTGCAATGGTGCAATAAAACAAAAACCGTACAAGAAAATAACAATGAAAACACACACCAAAAAGGTTGCCGCTCAGGATGTGTCAGACCTATGTCTGACGCTGGTTTTCAAGGCAACCAAAAAAAAAAAACAAAATAATCAAAAACTTACAGCTAAATTACTACAACTAAAAAAACAAGAACATTATTTATACAGTTGGTATTAGTACACACGGCAAAATAATTCGGTAAGCATAGGCACGCACACAAACGTCGTCTATGTGTTGAGTACCGACATGAACATTACGTAGAATCCACATGTGAATGTGTGAGTGAGTTCGATCGTATTCTACCCTCTCAGTACAGTTTTTTTTAGTAATAAGATAAATAAGTAATGTCGCTGTAAATTACCTATTTATTATATAAACAACAACAATAACTATAAAATAACAATGAAGAAAGTTGCAATTATTTTAGTTAGGTAGTTTATAATAAACTAAGTTAAAAATAATTACAAATTAAACTAAAAAATCCCCTTGGTATCGTGCCTGGCTCAAAGGTTTAAAAATTCGATATCTCCGGTTTAAGTTAATTCTACAGAAATAATGTAAAAGTATTGTTTTATTTTTGCATTTTCCTAAAAACATTTTACATTATTATCTTACATTGGATATTGTCATCGCAAGTGTAAGGCAAGAGAAGGCACCCTGGATCGAGTCTTACTTTGACCTTGAATCTTTAAATTTATGCGATCTGACGCATTGAACTATTATTACCAGCGTAGTAGCTACCATCTCACTGATTCAACTTGTTATATTTTTATTTCTCATCAAGTCTGGTCTGAGATTCAATTCCAACATTTCCAACCAATATTCCTTACAACCAGCATCGCCATTTAAATAACATCCAAAAATGTCATTTCTTCTAGGATTCGAACTCGGTTTACTAGAGAGCGAGTGCACAAATCAAGTATCCGACTTGCCTTTGTGACCGCTGAGCCACCGAGACATTTAATATAGTTGGTGAATTTATGAATTACTACGTCCAAAGTGTGACTACTGCATTTGCAATGTGTAAATAGTTGTTTAAAGAGCTTTGAAATAAGGTTGAAATTTGCTAGACGATGCACATTTTATTAATTGCCGTCTAACAATATAAAGTATATTCTACCCTCAAATTATTAGTAATATGAATTTGTCAACGCTAGCCGCCATTCGTTACGCCTTGTTTTACAAGTGGTTTTACAACAACGAACTGTTTAATTTTGCCTTTGAAATACCTTGTGATTTGCAAAATATGGATAGTCATCATCTTTTTTGAAAAGAGCAGAAATTATTGTTCTTTACGAACAAAATATTTCTATAAGGAATCGCAACTCGTTTATTGATATCGGTAAGTAGACAAAATGTCTGATAAAATAATTACTTCTTATTTTACATCAAATTTCTTCATGGTGTTAAAAACAATGATTTATTATTGTATCCGTAATGTATTCAAATAACTTTCTTTGACGAAGAATGTTTTTTATTAAACTTAATTTATTTTGCAGCGGAAGACTTCAATTATGGATTCACCGTTATGCAGACTTCGGACACGATAAGAATATTCCTTCTGTGTCAAAACAAGAAGTCTCATCTTCACGCCATTTGACATAAGTAGTTGCCGCACACGCTAAAGGGACCTATTTCACATCAACGAGAGACAATGTTACCTACGTTGTGTGCGACTTCATCTGCATGTTGCAGGATAGCATTGTCGTAACTCGTAAACCAGCAAAAAAAAAATACTTCAACGGATCAGCCAGCATAGAAGAAACCGAATGAACTTTGATCGTGAATATTTATAATTTTGATTCGAATAGGTAATAATGTAGTGATTTTTAGTGATGAAAAACCATTTACGTCTGAAAAAGATGGACGAAAAATTTTGTGGCGAAAAGTGCTTGGATGTCATCCATGGGATTTGTGAGTTAGTGGGTTGGGGGTCGTAATAACAGTGCTAAAAAAAAGTGATGTGTGACCTATTTCGTGCATAACAATGTTATTGTGTCATAGTCAAAGACTGGCTGAGCACCCAACAAGATTCCTTAACTGTTATTAACTGGGATCCATCTGATATAAAATCCAAAGCAAATTTAGGTAGCTTAGTCACTTGAAAGTGGAGATTTAATCCAGTGTGCAATGATGTTATTGTTAATGGCTGTCATTTAACATGTCGATTCATTTCACCACTGACTTTATTTCTCGACAAATAAAACGTTTCGTTCATCTTTCTCAGACTTAAGTAAACTTAATAAATCGGAAATTCTTATAAATGATACTCTTTTCAAAACCCTTGTTAATTCGAATAAATTACATCTTAAAAATAGCCCTTTTGTGGTGTGCATTCAATTTACCATTTGTATTGTAATTTTAAATTATGTTTGTAACAGAAATTTTTAATTAACCTAAAATCATACTGGTCACTATAGTGTGTGTTGTTTTACGAATAAATGTTGTCCTTCTTCTGTTATATTATAAGGAATAGCATGCAGTCTTATTTTGCTAATTTAATTAGTTATAGTCTTATGGTAATAATAATTACTTAAATGTTGTAATAAACAATTTGAAACAATGATTTTATTTTCTTATTTTGTTCTTTTACTTTCTTTTTTTCTTGTTTGAAGCAGTCATGATTTGGTTTTGAGATAGTTATAAATTAAAAAAAAGAAAATACAAAATAGACACATTTGAGCAAGATTCGAACCGAGGTCTTTAACATTCATAGTCCTAATCAGTACGACTGAGCCACCGCGCTCATATTATTCATGACGAAATTATTGTTCCATTGAGCAAAATCGTTTGAATAACAATAACCTATACAATAAGAGATATGTGAAGGTAGTCAGAGAACACAATCAGCACACATAGGCCATGTTAGTGTGAATACTCGTGTGGATACAAAACCATTTTGTTGTGTGTGTAATTAAGGCAGCGGATAGGTGCGGATGTGTGTATAGAATGACACACATGGACAACTAGGGTGCATACCGAATAGTTTTGCTGTGTGTACCTGTAGGTTCTGTTCAATCCTTTGAACCACATATTATTAATCTTTCAGCTTTCGTGACATATAATTGCTCGTAATATTATTCGTAACAAACTAAACTAGCAATTGTGTACACCCTAAGAAATTTGAGGGATGGTGAGGCGACATACACAGTGACGACAAGTCTGCTGCCGGAAAAGTAAGCGAACTTCGTAAGCAAACTTCGTAAGCAAACCTCGTTCCCGCTAAAAGTTGCAACCCCGTGTAGCCCAAGCCAATTACCCACTAGCTACTCTGTTTCCTGGGAAAATATGCACGGGATTTCGTCTTAAATCTATAAACAGTATGTACAGCGGCCTGCGGTAGGCAGTGGTGATGCAACACAATTTTGTTGGCGACACTATAGCAGTGTTTCTTAACCTTTGTCAGCGACGGACTCCTAGGAAGAGACACAATTTTCAAGGACACCCTAATTTGAAAAATAAATCACCACGATGTTACGAGACTTGGTGGTCTTTATTTATTGTTGTCTGGTCCAAAGATGACACTGCGGACCCCCAAACGTATACTCACGGACCCCCAAGGGTCCGCGGACCACAGGTTAAGAAACACTGCTATAGCACACCAAGAATGGCGAACCAATGGCACGCGTATTGATGACATGACAGCTGGGTACAGAGGCGATTTAGCGACCACATGCATTGTGTTGAAATTTCAACCTTATTGATTTCAATATACGTCACAATTTTCATTGTAATTATTGAAAACACGACTAGCTTTGAAAATATCCTTTGTCAGGTATGCATTCAATAGCTGCTTTGAATCTGTGGTAGTATGCTCCAATAAATGGGGCCTTATAAAGGGTTAAAATATTATTGAAATTTGTTTGTTGACATGGCGTTACTTCACTAAGACAGCGTTCCATGTGTCACCAACCAAAGTCCTTGAGTGTACAAACCCTGCTTGCTACACACGCTCGTACATTCGCAGAGTTCCTCGGCGTCGGGGTCAACGTCCGAGTGGACGGAGCGCGAGCGCAGCGCCGACAGCGACGCGTTCGTCTCAGACGGCTCCAAGTTCCAGGAGCATCGCGTGCCACAACTGGTACAGCAGATTTTGAAGCAGGTAAGAGAGACGACTAAATTATTTACTATGTTCGTTAGTATGACAATAGTATAATGTCGTCGATGCTTACTCGTGGTATGTGAAGTGGCGAGGAAAAGAAAGAGATGGCAACGTAAGTCGTGCCGCGCGTCATGAAAGAAAATAAACAAATTCAATGTCAAAAAAAAAAATATATATTAAAGTGACCCACGTAATATTCACTCGGGGTTGCTATGGTAAACGTAACATCCCGGATCACTCTTGAATATTTTTGTCGTACTTTTGAGCCCCTTCTACAAATTGTTATCTAGGTATAGTCGACCAAGAAAGTGTTTTATCATTTTGATTGTCACATAGACTTGTGAGTGGAAATAGGCTTTGATGTTTTAAGCCGTATAATATTCAACCTTAATGTGGTAAAAGACTTTCTTGGTCGACTATACTAGGCGTGTTATAGACCGACCGATTAAATGAGTCCAAATGGGACCTCTCTCGGCCACCGTGGTCGTCCCACCCCGCGCCCCGCAAATGCGCGGGCAAGGACTCTAAGCGGTCGCACTGACAGCAGCGTATAGTGTAACGTGGGACAAAATTTCTTCTAACAAACTGCACTACTTTTATCCAGAATAGCAAGGCACAGTTGATCCATTTTCAAACATGTACTTTATCAAACAGGTGTCGCAAGATGAACTGAAGATGTTCGTGAAAGCGTTCCTTCTGGAGACGAACTCGACAGCGGTGCGCTGGCAGGCGCATGCGCTGTTGCTGGCGATCTACAAGTTAGTATACGCTCCCATGTCATCACCTACTTTGTAGAAAGCTTGTATTTCTAAATTGATAATCTCGCTGAGTGGACTTAGCAATATAAATACGAGTATGCGAAACGAGCCTGAAACAAGTTGAAACGCTAGTAAAACTTCTTTCATCGTCATCATCTCCAGCCTATATACGTGTCACTGAGAATGGGAGGTCTTGGGCTATAGTTCCCACGCGGGCCCAGTGCGGATTGGGAACTACAAATTTAATAAAACTACTTTACATCAAACTAATTTAATATTCATGATATTTATGCCTAGTAAACTTAAATTCGCTCAGAAGTGGCCGATATTATTGGTCTATCAGGTAGACTATAAAATAGTGTTTGACACGTGTTTTTTCTTTTTTCACACAATCAAAACATTACGGAGTTATATTGTGTTGAAAATATCGCATGACGTCACGTCTTGGTACAATACTTAGAAGTGACGTCACGAGCTCCCCCCATAGAACTTTGACGTGATTTATCCTTGTCATTTTATATTTGGTAGACGAAACAAAAATACGTGTCCAATATGTTTTAATAATCTAAGTGACGGAATATTCTCCATTGCAATTCATTTAAACGTTTCATAATTCCTATAAATCCTATAGTACTGTTATTCCATGCGTGTCCTGTCCAGCAACTCGCCGCAGACGGAGCAGGCGTCGCTAGTGGCTCTGCTGTGGGGCATATGGCCGGCGCTGCCGCAGTACGGGCGGAAGGCCGCGCAGTTCGTTGACCTCCTCGGCTATTTCACGCTCAAGACTGCTGACATCGATACGGAGGTGCGTACCTGCAGATAGGGATCTCACCAAACACGACAATTGTCGGTGACGAGTGACAATTATCTTTACGTTACGAACTCGACGAGAATCTACACCGGGCTTCATGTTGCATAAATAGTAGTCGCTAGTCAGTCATTACTGTTTAATTGCAAACGGCACTCATTATTTGAACACAGCATTTTGTTTCTATAAACCTAATATTTGTACACGTGCTTGCATGCTGAGACAAGAACACCATCCCTTATTCGAAATATTATTATATTTTATTTTATATACGGGATATGAACCGCGATTAGCTCCCGATATTTCGACGCAGAATGAACGTAATTGAGAATCATTGAAAACTCTTATCATCCCTTATTGCAATGCAATAAAGGTGAAAATGTCGTTACGCAAAGGACTAAATTATTTTTTGTTGTAATCAAGCCTTTAAATAGTTTTTTTTTAATGACGCATCAATGATTTGGGGTCAGAAGGTTCTCAAATGGCGTCCGCGGACTGGGAGACGAGCTGTCGGTAGGCCTCCAACAAGATGAAGCGACGACCTGATCAGGATCGCGGGATCGCGGTGGATGCTGAAGGTTCAGGTCCGGTCCGAGTGGATAGCCGCGGGGGAGGCCTATGTCCAACAGTGGACGTCCTTCGGCTGACATGATGATGATGTTCAATGATGAAGATCCATGTATTTATTTTACTTTATGAAATTGAATTTGTAAACTTGTTGTTCCCTAGAAATACGTGGGCAGCGCCGTGGACCTCTTGAAAGTGCAGAACCAGCTGCTCTCTTCACATGGGAACGCTTCCCTTTACGCCGCCCTCGGCGCGTACGTCGAGCTGGATGGGTACTACCTCGAGTCCGAGCCGTGCCTCGTTTGCAACAACCCTGAGGTCGCCATGTCCACCATCAAACTGCCTACGATCAAGGTGAGGGTTACAGAAACCACAGTAGTCAGCCGCGTGTGTACGTACAGTCGCCATCAGATAAGAAGATAGTAGCGGGCGAGGTGCTCAAATGTTTTTGAGCAACATTTACCATCTTCATAGCGTTTTTCCCGGCATTTGCCACGGCTCAGTGAGCCTGGGGCATTGACAACCTAATCCCAAGATTTGGCGTAGGCACTAGTTTTTACAGAAGCGACTGCCATCTGACCTTCCATCCCAGAAAAGTAAGCCTTATTGGGATTAGTTCGGTTTCCTCACGATGATTTCCTTTATCGAAAAGCTCATGGTAAATTTCTGATGTAATTTCGCACATAAATTCCGAAAACTTAGAGGTGCGAGCCCGGGATTCGAACCCGCGACCCTCTGCTTGAGAGGCCATAGGTTAAACCACTAGGCTACCACGGCTTTTTATTTCAGAGCTACATTAAATTTCCATAAATTCGTTACACTAGATAAGCCTTATCTGATAAGGTTTATAGCATCAGAACACGTAATTCATCATAAATACAAGAGTAGCGACTTTTCAATAAATTAGGAACATTCAATGTGGTAAAAATATAAGGAAGCACATCGTCAAAGGTTGAGATAAAGATCTGAGCCTCTAGTGTAAGTTTTTGCATATAAAGAACGTCTCGAACGCGTTCACGTAATCGTCTCAATTACTATGGAAAAAATTGGCAGCGCCACTTGCGGATCGAAACGGCAACAAATTGTTTCCACAGTATTTGACATTTTGACACAAACGCGTTCGAGACGTATTTTGTGACCGAAAACCTACAGTAGCTAAGCATACTGAACATTGAGGGAAAATATACCTTAAGTTTGTAACAAACAGTTTAAATTACAGCTTACTTGTTACTTTATTAAAAACTTATTTAATTTGCCTACAACAAAATTGTTGTGTCACAAAAAACTTCGCCAGATCGACTCGAAGTTCACGACGACGACGCAGATAGTGAAGCTGGTGAACAGCCACATGATCAGCCGCATCAGCCTGCGCATCGGCGACATAAAGCGCAGCAAGATGGTGCGCAGCATCAACTTCTATTATAACAATAGGACCGTGCAAGCCGTGCAGGAGCTTAAGAACAAACCCGGTGAGTGACGTAACATTATACGATTTTATAATAATAAGTTTAAAGTGGAATGGGGTTTGTGAAAAAAAAATCTAAACGATAATGAAAACTAGAACACGGAGAAGTCCGAAAAGTAGAGCTATGTCCGCGAATCTCGCCGTAACTCGCTTCTTCTTCTTATAAATAAAAATGAATTGCTGTTCGTTTTGTGTTGCTAAAACTCGAGAATGGCTGGACCAAATTGGCCAATTTGGGTAGGTATTGAAGTATTTGTGGAAGTCCAGGCAGGGTTAAAACGGCGAGAAAATATTAAAATTTAGAAAAAAAAAACGGGTGCAAAGCTGCGGGCAACAGCTAGTTATTGAGAAATATAACCCCCGTAAATGATGACCTAATGACCCGAAAGAACTAATGACCCGTTATTTTCTGGACTTCATCACAAAAAGAAATACAGTACAGTCCCTCACTCGCCCGATTCCAATATCAAACCTATAAGAGTGAGTGAGACAGTAATACAAACCCGAATGGCATTCTAACAGCTCACAAACTATTGTAAATAATGTATATGTTACATTTAACGTTCGCTTTGACCAGTAGAGACTTTATACATCTCTACTATAGACCAATGTAATTTAAGGTACGGTCTTAACTTAGGGACCTTTTACATCCCTTTTATAAAATGTATTAATTGTATTAGGTAAGTTAAGTAGAATTTAAGTACTATTGTAAATCTATTTTATTTTGAAAAAATTACTTTCTGCCAAGTTTCTTGCGGCGCATTCTTCTTGGCAATGATGGTCTTTCCGAATGCGCTGGTAGATTCAAAAAAAGACATGTAAAAGAGCCCTCGGCGGCCTATTTGCAAAATAAACTTTTGACTTTGACTTTGACTTTGACTTTAACATATGTAAAAAAACCCGGTTTCTTCCAGTTTTTTTTGTAACGCTATTTCTGACTCTAGGTTATAAATATAATTAAGTCGTGTTGTACTTTAATATGGCCGACGTTATGCTCTCTCTCTTTCTCTCTTAGGCATGTGGCACAAGGCGAAGCGAGTGCAGCTACAGTCCGGCCAGTCGGAGGTGCGCGTCGACTTCCCGCTACCGATCGTGGCCTGCAACCTGATGATGGAATACGCGGACTTCTACGAGAACCAACAGGCTACTGGTGAGTGTACCTATAGTTTTATAGGACTTGAAGTAGAGGAAGTTTTTTTTTTAATTAGCTTCTTATATGATGTTGTTACCTATACAGACCGATTAACGATTATCAATAAAAAATATAAATTATTTAAATCACTACATAGTATAAAACAAAGTCGCTTTCTCTGTCCCTATGTATGCTTAAATCTTTAAAACTACGCAACTGATTTTGACGCGGTTTTTTTTAATAGATAGAGTGAATCAAGAGGAAGGTTTATATGTATAATACATGCATAATATACCGTGCGAAGCCGGGGCGGGTCGCTAGTATTGTATATGAATATTTTTTTGTTTCATACACATTAACAACGATGCAAATATTCGATCCTCAAAATATCCGCATCTGGTTTTCTAGCACCTTGTATATTGTAGGTTTATCCGTTGTCAAGTACATGTTTTACAGGCTTTGCTTAGTTTTTGACTATTTCCAATAAGTGTCAATTGTCCCAAGGTATTTGTTTATTTTCGTTTTATACCCAGGCGAGTCGCTGCAGTGCCCGCGATGCTCGCAGTCCGTGCCCGCCAACCCGGGCGTGTGCGCGAACTGCGGCGAGAACGTGTTCCAGTGCCACAAGTGCCGGTGAGTTAATTGCGAGTTAGCTGTGGTGTAGTTGCCGCCAGATAGGCTAGCACGTCATACCTGCACGGCTAGAACGTGAGCACACGAGATAAACTATCCGTCTTATTCTTAAGGTACGGACAGACGTGCTCAAAAAAGAGCATGCTCATAAGCTTACTTAAAATTAGCATGCTCTGCGATTGTTCACATTTGCAATCAGCATGCTTAAAGCAAACGCAAACCTGTTCGGACGCGCTCGGAGCAAGCCCTTTTCTACCCGCGCCTCAGGTAGCATGCTCGAAAATCAAACATCATTTGATTTTTGAGCATGCTCATTACTAGCAATGTTGTTAAACATGTGCTACCTAATGAGCGCTTGGTCAGTAAAAGCATGCTTTCGTGGTAGTAATGAGCACGTCTGTCAGTACCTTTACTGGTCGGTTTAGCAAGAGATGGGTAGTCTCGCACGCTCTCGTGTTAGCCGTGCTGGGCATTATGAGAGTGCTGGGGTAGTTCCCGTGTATGCAGTGTATACTGGTTTTATAAAAAGCTCGCGATAAGTTTTAAATGAGATTTTCGCATATAAATTCAGAAAAACTAAAGAGGTGCGCGCCAAGCTTCGAATCTACGACCCTTTACTTAACTTTTTCGCCGCTATTATTAAGAGCCTATTGTGTCCCACTGTTGGGCAATATTTACAATTATCATCCTATATCCTATTACCAGCGCTATAAACTACGACGAGAAGGACCCGTTCCTCTGCCACGCGTGCGGCTTCTGCAAATACGCCAAGTTCGACTACACGCTGACCGCGCGCCCGTGCTGCGCCGTCGACAACATCGAGAACGACGAGGAGCGCAAGAAGATGGTGCAGACCATAGGAGCGTTGCTCGACAAAGCCGACCGGGTGTACAGACAGCTGGTGTCCAACAAGCCTGTGCTCGAGGTGAGTCGCTTTTAAGGTAAAGTCGCTGTCAATTGAAATTGCGAACAATGTAATTACACCATCTAATGAAATATCCATATTCTAGCACTTGTTTATTGTTTTAGGATAATGTTGTGGTAAGTATTGATTCTATAACACACGGATTTAGCGGTATTTGATGAGGGAAAATGGATGTTAAAGACATTTTAAATACCAGGTTTGTTTACATTGTTTGCAATTTCAATTGACTGACAGTTTACGGATAGACGTGCTCAAAAAAAGCATGCTCATAAGCTTGCTTAAAATTAGAATGCTCTGCAACTGTTCACATTTGCCAGCAATAAGCATGCTTGTTTCATAAATAAGCATGCTTAAAGCAAACGCAAACCTGTTCAGACCCGCGCCTCGGGTAGCATGCTCGAAAATCAAACATTGTTTGATTTTTTAGCATGCTCTAAATAAGCATGCTCATTACTAGCAATGTTGTTACGCGCGTGCCACTAATGAGCACTTGAGAATTTTCAATGATTCACGGTTAAGTTCATTCGAAATATTATGAACGCATAAACACGCGCGTGATCATGATGCATGCAACTGCGTCGAAATATCGGGAGCACAATAAAGGTAATCGCGGTTCATGTCCCGTTTATAATATTTCGAATGAGAACTTTCTCAATAAAAGCATGCTTTCGTGCTAGTAATGAGCACTTCTGTGCACCTTAACATTAACTGACTTTTTTGTGTCCCACAGTCTCTCGTCCACAAGATAAGCGAGCACCGTCTCGAAGGACGGCCCGGCGATGAGAACAGCAACGCGTCGGCCGCGTCGTTCGGCGGCGCGCAGATCAACCGCGTGATACAGTCGCTCGCGCACAAGTACTGCGTCGACAGCAAGGGCCACTTCGAGGACCTGTCCAAGATCATACAGAAGGTGCTCGCGTGCAGGTAACCGTGCAGTTTATACTGTAAAGATGTACAGCCTTATTCATAAAAAGTTAGAGGCTCGTTATAGGCTTGCTATTAGACCGATGCAAAAAAAACATGATACATAAACGTCTGTTAGCGATAATAAGGCTGGTATTATATAGTAATAGAACAGCAAGCCCGGCTTTGGTGAACGTTTCTCACTCTTATCTATGTTGCAGGAAAGAGCTGGTGGCGTACGACAGATCTCAGAGCGAGCAGCTCAAAGGCGACACGCTGCCAGTGTACGCTGGCCTATTGCAAAACTACGATGGCGATCTAACCAAAGGTGAGTTCAGAGCTCACAATTAGCTGTTCGAACACTTTACCATTAAAGTGTTCAATCAAACTATCCCCACCTCATGCTGAAGTGTTTCAAATTAATTTTAAATCACAGTGAATGCGGAAAGGGCAAGCGGATGACTCAAAAACGAGATTGATTAAGTTATATTACAAAAAAGAAATACAGTTATTAAAAAGATGTGAATGTATTTAAAAATTGGAATGATTTGACTACGCATGATATATATGTATACATATATCCATGCTAGAAGTGAAGTTACTGCTGCGGCCTGAGGTCCCGTCATCGTATGTCTAATCGTGCAATCTTTATGGAACTCAGCTTCGGGAGCGTTCAAGTATTACGTAACGCAATTTTTGAAGATTTTTGACCCCCCCCCCCCTTGTAACGCGCCGTAACGTTTTTCTGTACCTCCCCTCCCCCTCTAAACGTTACACGTAACTCTCAAATGACCATTTTTACCCAAAAGTCGCAAAAGTCATGTTGCGCAAAGTACAGGAATGTCGCTAAAATATCCTTGTTATAATTTTAATTGCCTTTGCGGTAATAATAATAATAATAAGTACTAAATAAAACGAGATTTTTAACCCGCAATACATTTTTTAATTCTCTAATTTTTTATTTTAAAAAAGAAACAATGTTACGTAACGTGTTTTAATAAAGACCCCTTCCCGCCCCTGTAACGCATCGTAACGTTTTACTAGACCCCCCTTCACCCCCAAATTGCGTTACGTAATACTTGAACGCCCCCTTCGCTTCGTTTCATAAAACCCCACTCGTGTTTTAATGCCTCTCATTACGCACCAGCCACAAATAACTATTAGAATTACGTGTCGATAGTTTTAAAACAGCTTATAACTTTCGTAGCAGCCTATGTATGTGGCATAGTGTATAAGGTGGTTGTTGTGCAGAGTCCGGCGGCGGCTGCTACGGCTGTTCGCTGGCGTGCGCGGAGCACTGCCTGACGCTGCTGCGCGCGCTGGCCTCGCAGCCGGAGCACCGCGTGCGGCTCTGCCGCTTCGGGCTGGTGCAGGAGCTCGTGCAGCACAACCTGCATCGCGGCACGCCGCAGGTAACGCGCGTGCTCTTAGCTAAGGTCTTTTCATTCTTAACTGTCCTCTTTGATAAACAAAATTCTAACCTAAAAACATCTCGTTTTTGTTATTTTTTAACTATTTCATCGTAAATAAAGATAAAATATCAGCAAAATTGTGTACAAAATATTGCCTCAGGTTTATTTGATAACATAATACACCTTATTCTTTACAAAAAAATTGTACATTGAGGTTAGAATTTTGTTTACCAAATAGGACAGTTAAGAATGAAAAGACCTTAGGCCAAACGTAGCTTACGAGTGAGAGACGAAATCGACGTATGCATTATCTATATGAAGAGACCTCTAACAATGTGCTGATGTCCCAGTACTTTTTCTCTACTCGTACTTTCTATCGACTCTCGAAACATTTCAAAAATCGAACGCGATTCATTCGTATTTCAAAATAAGCTCTTAGAGGTTCTGCGATCCTGGTGCTTTAACTCTCCGCCCGTCTTGCCTGACGCGAGTTTAACATTTTTTACCCATTCCAAAGATGCTCGACGCAGCTAAAAAAGTTTTCACTTCAAAAAATAACAGCAAGCTTTGTATGTTTCAGTTACCGATTTTTAAAAAGTGTTTTTTGAAAAACTTGGTTTTTAAAAAATGTCAAAAAATTCGAAGTATAGATAGACCCGACGTTATCGCGTGATCTGGATGATAATGATAACCAATGAAACAACCATTTATATTAACACTAATGTACGGTAGCGAAAGTTGGGTATGGCAAAAGAAGCATGAAAGTAGAATAAATGCAGTAGAAATGAGAGCGTTAAGAAGTATGGA
Organism: Pandemis heparana; assembly: GCA_963854515.1. NCBI lineage: Eukaryota > Metazoa > Arthropoda > Insecta > Lepidoptera > Tortricidae > Pandemis > Pandemis heparana. The sequence goes on from OY978006.1 coordinate 30,313,242, forward strand.
AGGTGTATCACTGAAAGATAGAATAAGGAATAGTGTGATAAGGGAATGTGCTGGTGTGAAAGAAGATATAGTGACTAGGATAGAAAAAGTATGCTTAGTTGGTTTGGTCACGTAGAGAGGATGGATGAAAGAAGATTAACTAAACAGATTTATATGGGCAGTGTGAATGGGTGCGTTGGGAGGGGAAGGCCTAGGCGGACGTTCCGTGATCAAATTGGGGACGTTTTGGAGAAAGGCCAGGTCAAGAGTACCCGAAACCGACGAGCATGTATGAAGAGATTGATGAATGTGGATGAAGCGAAAGAGGTATGTCAGGATCGTAGCAAGTGGAACAAAGTAGTCTCTGCCTACCCCTGTGGGAAACAGGCGTGACGATATGTATGTATGTATGTATTTATATTTAAACCCCAAATCATTTATTCAGCAACAATATACAATATACAATATACAATCAACAGTTTCAAATCTATTACAAATAAAAATACAAAAAAAAAAAAAAAACACATCCGCACTAAGCTTCATCAAAATAAACAAGTATTATCTGCCACAAGCTTCGTCGTAATTTCCCAAAGTGAAATCCGCAACAAGCTTCGTCATACCAATTTATATTTATATTTATATTGTATTTATATTTACCCGACTTTTCTGTTATAGTGTCAAGACGAAGTGCGCTCCCTGATATGCCTGGTGACGCGCGACAACCTGCCGGCCACAGACCAGCTCTGCAACCTGCTCTCGCAGCGAATCACCCTCTCCCTCATGGGACACGCGGCATCGCAGGACCTTAACAATTCAGTGAGTTGCTGCTTAAACTACATATAGACCGACCGCTTAACTGAGTGTTCGCCTGCACGGCACAGGGTAGGCGACCGCGAAGGCCTTGGCTCCCTTTGTCGTCCTACTCTGCGCCCCTGTACCCGCGCGGGCGACGACTCATCTAAGCGGTCGTTCTATAGTGAGTAAGTCCACGAATTTGCGCATGCTAAAGTGCGACCGTTCGGTTTTACCCCATTCACGTTTCGACACCAGGCGACACTTACAAACTTTTGCTTTTATAATGCTAGTGGCTCTGTCAGCTGTAGGTCTAGATAAGTTTATCGAATGAAAAGGTTGTTCGGAAATTAAAGTAGCATCATAAGGGCAGCAGAAAAGATTTACTGATGTTTCTGAGCATTTTCAATCCCCCGCGACACCGGCCATTTTCAATCTTTTTTTTTGCAAACTGAATCGTCAAAAAAAGGTCTTGTTACCTTAAGCTCTGTCTACCACCTAAGAGATACGGGCTTACATACACATTTATCACGCCTTTATCCCTTACGGGGTAGATAGAGTCTAAGGTAAAAATATTTTAAGGCCACCGTTAGCATGATTGTGGGCAAATACACTGGGGACACTGGTCACGGCTCAAGGATAGTCTTCATCCTCAGGTGCGTCCGCTGGTACTGCTGCTAGGCTCGCTGGTGAAAGTGCAAGACGGCGTCGAGTGCTGGGAGGCCCGCCTGCGGTGCGTGGTCAAGCTGTGGGTGTGGTGTTGTCCCGCTCTGACAGACGTCGCCGGTCTGCCGCCGGCCGCTAGCGTCCTGCTCCGGCCGGAGGCGCTCGCTGGCCTGCCCGGTATCAACACCTCGTCACCGAACTGTGAGTGATCAATTCTGTTTAATGTTTAACTTAATTGTCATTACACGATCATGATGTTGTTGATTTTGATGATGTTGTTGTTGTTGTTGTTGGCGACGATGACGATGTTGTTGGCGATGATGATGTTGTTGGATGGTGGTGATGTTGATGATTATTTGTCTGTTTTGCAGCTCACCAGTTCGCGACGATGATGATGCTGTTGTTGTTGTTGTTGTTGTTGTTGTTGTTGTTGTTGTTGTTGTTGTTGTTGTTGTTGTTGTTGTTGTTGTTGTTGTTGATGATGATGATGATGATGATTTGACCGTGTTGCAGCGCACCAGTTCGCGCTGCAGCAGGTCGCGCTGCCCTGCTTGCGTTACATGCAGCAGCTGATGGCGCCCGTGCCGCCAGTCGTCTCCGCCAACGGCACTGACGCCGAACAACCCAAGGATGCCAAGGTGACCAGCTCGCCCACCAGTACATACGGCCCTTTTGGAATGCCATTCGGGATTGTCTTGCTGTCTCGCTCACTCTTTGAATCTTTCATAATTGAATCGGTCGACGGTATCTGAAAACCGAATGGCATTTTTTTAAATTTAATGTTTTATCACGTCTCGTCGGCTTTAACTTTGTGATTGTTACCTAATTACTTCTGTATACCTTTTTTCTGTTTTGATTGTTATATGTGGTGTTCAATAAAGAGTTATTGTATTGTATTGTTCCAGGAGACGCCAGCTGTACCGTCGACAGGTACAGGCGGGGCGGGCGGGGCGGGCGGCGCGGTGGGCGCCCTCGCCGCCTCCACCGGCAACGTGGTCGTTGACCTCGCCGCGTGGCTCGCGGGTCGCGTCACGCACAACGAGTGGCGCCGTCTCGTGTCGCCGCCTGCTGACCCGGTAGCGCCGCCGCCGCGCGACGCTCATCTCGCGCACAAGTATCTGGCGCGATGGCGGGAACGGGTCAGTATTATACACTGAACCCTACCATGACGTCCTAATTCCGACACAGTTCAAGTTTTAGCTGTCACTTTTAGTATGAATCTGACAGCGAGCGGACCTAAACTGAAACGCATTAAGACGTCATGGTACGGCCCCTGAACGCTTGAGTCCTGGCCCGCGCGGGTAGGCGACAAAGGGGGCCGAGAGCAGTGCGGGTGGGTAGTGCTGCCGCCCGCACAGAGCGAGGCCCCCGCGTAAGCCCACCCCGCGTCCCGCAGCCGCGCCCAAGAGGACGAGGTTAAGCGGTCGGTCTATTAGTTACCATCGTCAGTCAAATATACGGTCTGCTAACCTTAGGTTGAAAATTCTTTCCATGTTTACAAGTGCTTACGTCATATTCATTTGATAGGAAGTTAGATGAAAAGCCCGCTTCTTACGTGAAATTAATAATACATTTAAAAAAAAACCTCTAGTGTCTGTAAAGTCGGTTTACGGGCGATAGTTTTACGTGATAACGTCATAAAGGAACATTGATGAAAACTGCTAGCTCTGACGTCACGCGGAACGTAACAACGTGACACTTGATCGTGCGTGCAGCCGGTGTTCATCGATTTACAAGACGTCACGTTAAAAAACCCGAAATCCTGTCCGCAGCGCCATGTAAGGTGAAGCAGTCAAAAGGCAGACATTTTGACAACTTATTTATTCATTAATCTTCTATCTTACTCTAACACAGTACTTATATTGAATCTCGCCATCTCTTTTGCCCTTAGGGCCCTTACAAATTACAAACATGGAAGACTAAAGAATGATACAGCGTTCAATATAAGACAGTATGCACCACCAATCAATCGACATGCTTTTTGCGAGATGTCTAAAACGCAATTTTATGTGCCAAAAGCTGTTACGTCACTTATTTGCTCAATTGTAACTTATGTTGTAACCAACATAACCAGACCTGATCAGGATCGCGGGATCGCGGTGGATGCGGGAGGCACAGGTCCGGTCCGAGTGGAGAGCCGCGGGGGAGGCCTATGTCCAGCAGTAAGGACGTAAAGTTGAAAAGTTAAAGGCGTTAGGCAATAAGTCCCTCTTATTCCAACAGATGCTGCTCTCGCACGGCATGCGTCCGCTGTTGCTCGAGGACGGCGGCTGGCTGCGGCCGGTGATATTCGAGCCGAGCTCTCGTATCGCACGCGACACCGCCTGCCAGATGGTCAGGTCGCTGTGCGACTCGTACGAGCGCAGCAAGGCGGTGAGTGACACTACAGACTTACTCCCTTATTCATAAACGCTCTATAGACTTCTGCTAACTTAGCAATCTGTGAAAGGTAAATGTCAAAGTGACAGGTAAGGACAAACGATTGTTAAGTTAGCAGATGCCTAGAGAGCTTTTATGAATAAGGGGGTTAGAATAGACTACCGTAGGTCGGATTACTTCGAACCAACAACCACCTTCGGGTGTTTAGATATAACCAATCATGTTGCAATGCAATGTGTCATAATTTTAACGCAATACTAGAAACTGGACCTCTAGCTGTACTTAATACTGAGGCAGCGAAAGTACAATGTTGTAAGTTTTGGCGCGGCCGAAAGGTTGGGCTGTTTTTTGGCCGAAACATGATTTTTAGGCCAAAACCGAAACTTCGGTGGGACTCTAGTTTTCTATGTTGATTTGCTATTCTATTACTGTTCTCATTATTATTGACTATTACCAGGTACTCATCTTGCTGACAAGCTTCCTGCCTGAAGTCGGTGCGGCGGGCGAAGCGAGTGAACAATTCTTACAGCTCTACCAAAGTAAGTGGGATGACGGCACCAGTAATAGACATGGGCCCAATAAATGCACAATAACTTTTATTTAAAATACACTAAGGCATAGTCATTTATTTTACAACAGACAATTTTAAGCCGTATCATCTTTAAATTAAGAATGAAGTGTCCATTACTGGTGCTTATCAGCTTAAAGTGTCCAACACTGGTGCCTAGAAATCATGGCGTAACTGTTAAACTTGTTACTCACAGTAGTCAAAGCTATTTTTTATGAACCATACTGCCACTGAAGCCCGAAACTAATGGGATCATTGACCCTCAGGTTTGGCGTCCGAAGCGCCGTGGAAACAGTTCCTCGCTCTCCGCGGCGTGCTGCAGCAGATCGCCGAGCTGATGACCAAGGAGATAGAACAGCTGCATCGGCTGGAGGAGACCACGCTCACCTCAGACCTGGCGCAAGGTAGGTTGGACAAGTCCATAGGCGTGGTGTGGTTGTCCTTGGGCGGCGGTGATCACTTACCATCAGGTGCACTACATGCCCGTTTGTCGTTTTTAATATTAAAAAAAGTCGTAACCGTTGGCAGAACTGTTCTCTCGGTAGATTGGGAATGTATACTATTGACGTACTCACAGTAAAGCTATTCGGTAAGCAGGTTTAAAGCGGCGCGTGCATGCAAAGGTGCTTACCGAATAGCTTTGCTGTGTACATTAAACAACTACCCCTTATTCATAAACGCTCTATAGGCTTCTATTAACTTAGTAATCGTTTGTCCTTACCTATGAAAGGTAAATGCCAAAGTGACAGATAAGGACAAACGATTGCTAAGTTAGCAGAGGCCTATAAGCGTTTATGAATAAGGGGGCTAGACTCCCAATCGCAAACAAAAGTTCTTCAAGAAATGTCCGAGCGGCGTCGTCTATGTGTTGTGTGTGTCAACACATAAACTTATACAGATAACATTAACATATTCGTTCAAATTAACACCTTATTTCGTGGCAGTAATGTTTAGTGTCAATTGTTTACGATCGTGAGAAGTAATGACACGACGTCACGCGCTGGAAACCTGTCTGTTTTTGTTCTCAAGCGTTTGAGATTACGGAGCGAAAGAGACCACCCCCGCTAGAATGTTCCAAAATAATTCCATGAAATCATGCATTAGGTTGTCCAAGAAAAATTCTTCTTTCCATCAATAGATTACAATAACCAGAGGCCTTACCATGATGTCTTAATGCGTTTCAATACCGGCTCAGTTCAGGTTTTAGCCGTCATTTTTAATACAATACACAATACAATACAAATACTCTTTATTGAACACCACAAATCAGTTCAAAATAATACAGAAACAAAGAAAATAATAACGAAAGTACGAACGTAATATGGATCTGATAGTATAAAAAAAAAACATTTATTTCGTGTTACTAAGTAACACATACATGAACACAAAATATTTACCTTGCTACTCCGCTACTTAAGTAGCGGTATTTAAGTAGCGGAGTAGCAAGGTAAATATTTTGTGTTCATTGAAATGGACCTCTGCAAAGTAACGCCTGATTCAATAAAATATTTTTTGCCGAAATATGTTCTACCAAAATGTATATGGTAAACGCACATGGCAGTATATGTTACCAAGTATTCTCAATGAGTTACCATCGGATACTCATAATGAAGTGTGTGCCAACCCCAATAGATGTAAGACAATTGTCAAAGCATTTTACCAAAAGTGTAAAGCAGCGCAACAATAGCCTGTCTGTTTAGTTTAAGTAACCAACTTGAGTAACCAGCAGCGGCAGATAAACTCTGCTGAGTTTTCGCCCGCTGTTAAAGCTTTTAAAATGTAATATTATTTTTTGTATTAAATAAATTAAAAAAAAAAAAAAATAACACATACATATAAAACAAAACAATTTCAATTTCGATTCAGTTTAGGTTCGCTCGCTGTCAGATCCATACTAAAAATGACAGCTAAAACATGAACTGAGTTGGAATTGAAACGCACTAAGACGTCACGGTAACCGCCCTGTTCGTTTCAGGATACGCTCTCAAGCGGCTCACCGAGCTTCTGGCCATGTTCCTGGAGGAGAGCGGAGCGCGTCGCACTTACAAGGGACGTTTGGTTGGCGCCGTTCTCGGGGGCTATCTGTCGCTGCGCCGGCTCGTGGTGCAGCGCACGCGGCTCACTGACGACACTCAGGAGAAGCTGCTCGAGTTGTTGGAGGAGATGACCACAGGTGGGGTCTCTATTATTATTACTACAAGCCTAATGCGTCCTGCTGAGCGAAGACCTCCCATCGACGCTTCTACTGCCCTCGCTCTGCGATGTGTAGCCGGTCTTTCAAAGACTTCCAATTCGTCCCGCTGTTGCCGTCTAGGCCTGCCGAGCCGCCGCATTAGCATATATAGAAAATTATTTTTTCAATGGTTCATTGTGATAATTAATGTCTCAAATAGTACATTAAGTAAGTAAATAATCAACTGTTTCCTGTATATAGCGAGGGGGGGGGGGAATGGTGTATATAGTATATTAGAGTAAATGTTGTGTCACCTTAAACTAACATGTTTAGTAGATGATGAATTATAGAAGAGGTTTAAAAATAAAAACCAGAAAAGGCATTTATGGTTGTTCCTTCTTCGCGCTGTAACGATTGGACGAGTTTGGTTAAAATTTAAAACGGAGATAAAGCGGTACCCTAGACAAACACATAGGCTACTTTTTTATCCCGGAAAATTGCATTGTTCCCGCGGTATAGCGATAAACATGTCAAAGGTCGTTGCTGCCTAATGTAAGTCTAATCTGCGCAGGCAGAAGCGGTTTTTACATATGACTTGTGTCATCCGGCAGGCACGGAGACCGAGACTGCCGAGTTCATGGCTGTCTGCATCGAGACGGTCCAGAAGTATCCCCTCCACGACTACCGGACTCCCGTGTTCATCTTCGAGCGGCTCTGTTCCATCATCTATCCGGAGGAAAACGACGTCGGCGAGTTCTTCTTGACGCTCGAGAAGGATCCACAGCAAGAAGACTTTTTACAGGTGAGTGTTCGTTAAGAACGAATATCTTCACTCACGAAGGCGTGTGCTTATACAGGGTGGAGAGTTGATATGGGTCAGCAATGGCGGTTGCTAGAGCCCTTGCTGCTACGCGAAAATGCTCTTAGGAGACCTTTACTAACTTTTTGATAGAAGTAACAACACTCACATACTTTCGCCTTTTGTAATTTAATGATCGAATCCAGGATGCAATTTCCCGGGATTTAAGTCCGTTATCTTAACATGCATATGACTTACAATCCCGCGCTTTTTGTTACTTATCTTTATAGAGCTTTAGATAAGCTCGATTAGGTCAGTCGCACATACCTTAGTCAAGTTTCACTTGAAGATCACTCATCATTTTGGAATGTAGAGGTGTTGTTGACGCATTTCTTATCATTCTAGCAAACGCCAGTGGTATTAACTACTTGGTTGTTTAAAAAAGGCAGACTGTATGTCATGTTATGTATGTCAGTTGTACTTATAATAATAATAATAATAAATGTATTTATTTCGAACAACAGAGATTCATTTTGTTAGTTACATAGTATGTCCCTTAAGTCTATGTTAGTACTACATTTAAATGAAAAATTAAATTGAAGGATAATGTCAGTCGCAATCAAATTGAATAAGTTAAATAATACAATAATAATAATAATAATAATAACAAAAATCTTTATGTCGTAAAGAAATAAAAGTATTTAAATGACCTAACTGTAACCATTGTAGATTAGCGAATATTTTCATTTTGTGTCGTTGATTATTATTAATAATCAATTCCCAAAAATCCCGGGAAGCCCGAGTCACATCCATGTTAAGCATAACGTTTGAGGTCGTTCACCCCAAATCGCCTTTGTAATATTAGTGTGATTGTCACTAGGGTCGCATGCTCGGCAATCCGTACTCGTGCCTGGAGCCCGGCATGGGCCCACTGATGCGCGACGTGAAGAACAAGATATGCACGGACTGCGAGCTGGTCGCGCTGCTCGAGGACGACAACGGCATGGAGTTGCTAGTGTGCAACAAGATCATGTCGCTGGACTTGCCGGTCAAGGAGGTCTACAAGAAGGTGAGTGGCACATCACTGGAAAGTGGTATAAATCAGTTTATATCTTCAAAACTACGGCTCTTATAAAATTTTTGACTAGTTCACACGATCAATGAGAGCCGTAAGTATCTTCTAAGCTATTCGAATTTCAAATTCAGCACAATTTTTCACCACTTTCGAGTGGTATTTTCACATATGTGCTTATAATTATTGTATTATATTTTCTTATAACATATTATAAGAAAATAACAGCTTTCACATTCTACAACAGCCGAATGTTCAAGTCGGTGGGCACAGTATTCGTGCTCTCGACTGCTATGCTGGTTAAATCGCTCGCCAAGAACGTCACTGCTAGTGCTAGCCCGTTGCCCGTCAAATGGTGTCCATGAAGAAGCCCATATATTATACCTATTGTTTTTAGATTAGATTATTCATTGGACCATAATATTGGAGATTGATATTTGTCAATTTAATTTGGAGCACGTGATATTTAAATGAGACTGTTTTTTCAGTCAGTTGAATTTAATTTAATCTTTACAATTTTAAGGGTGCGACCACACCGCCGCTTAAAAAACGGTGACGTTACGGAATCGCAACAAAATGTATGAAGAAACGGTGACAAAACGTGACGCCTACGGCACGTTACTGCTTATACGCGGCGGTTTGGTCGCACCCTAATACTATTTCGTTTTAATGGTAATATGTAGGTAGTTTTTTACGGCAAGTATAGTTCCCAATCCGCACTGGGTCTTCGTCGTAACTATAGCCCAAGCCCTCTCATTACGACAGGAGGCTTGTGCCCAGCAGTGGAGTAGGGTGGAGATGATACACCCATAATTTATTGTCATGACTATTTCATCCTGAAGTAATTTCGTACCTTACATTTACATCATCATGACACTTATTATATCTGACATACCAGGTGTGGTGCACATCGGGTGAGGGCGTGGACGCGATGCGCGTCGTGTACCGCATGCGGGGCCTGCTCGGGGACGCGACGGAAGAGTTCGTCGAGACGCTCTCACAAACCAACGCTGAGGCAGTCGACGACGAGCAACTGTATCGGATGGCGAACGTGCTCGCTGATTGCGGTCAGTCAACTTTGACGAGTTCATTGACCCGAGATAACTTCGATTACAGCGTCGAAGGCCCCTGCAAGATGGACTGGTGACTTAGAGGTCGCGGGAGTCCGATGGGAGAAGGCAGCGCAAGACCCGTCTTTACGGGGCTCTTTAGGGGGGAGGGGGGGGGGTTGCTATGTTCAGCAGTGGACTTTTGGCATAATATTACTTTTTTGTCAACGCTCCAAACTTGACTGCAATGCCGTTAGGCAACATTTTATTGTTATTTTATCAATCATAACTGTTTTAATATTTACTAGTTGCTTAGTTGTCTTTATTCCTAACTTGTCTACTTTGAGACCACACCAATCGATTAGGATCAGCCAAAGATACCACACTGACAAATCGATCGATTGGTCTCATAACGCCCTTAGGATTTGAATTAACCAGAAGAAATCTAATTTAATAATATCATTTGATATTCCCAATGATATTAGAAACCCTAGATTCACTACGAGCGCTCAAAACTCGTCCCGAGCAGAGAGTGCTTAGAATCTGTCATCAAGCACTCTCTGGCCCTATGGAGCTGTCAATATGATTTACGACTTGCTGTCAGTTAAAATTTTAATAATGTCGTATATTCCGGACACGTGCATTTTTGAAATTTTTGAAATAAAACTAATGTTTGTGTTATACAGTCGTATTTTGAATATTTTAAAATGTGGTGAAATATCATTTGGCATTTGCGACTGACATACCTTTGGAATGTACTTTTAAGACAAGTTTTGGCAGTGATTTTATACGTGGTGGTGCATCTAGGGTTTATAATATCGTTGGATATTCCGTGACAAATCGTTGAACATCATGCCATCACCAGGTGGTCTGGAAGTGATGCTGCAACGTCTCGCGGCGATCCAGCGCGTGGGTGCCGCGCGCGCGCTCTGCTCGACGCTGCTCCGGCTGCTCGGGCTGTGCGCGCGCGTGCGCCGCTGCGTGCGCGTACTGACGCGGGCGGAGACGCGCGCGCTGCCGGTGCTGCTGCACGCGCTGCAGCTAGCCGCCGACGAGGAGAGGGACATGCCGCGGGCGCATCTTGTTTACCAGCTGTTGGAGGTTAGTCATCTTCCTAGCGTTTTCCCCGGCATTTGCCACGGCTCAGTGAGCCTGGGGTCCGCTTTGACAACTTAATCCCAAGATTTGGCGTAAGCACTAGTTTTTACAGAAGCGACTGCCATATGACCTTCCAACCCAGAAGGGAAACTAAGCCTTATTGGAATTGGTCCGGTTTCCTCACAATGTTTCCCTTCACCGCAAAGCTCATGGTAAATTTCAATTGTAATTTCACACATAAATTCCGAAAAACTCGAAGGTGCGAACCCGGGATTCGAACCCGCGACCCTCTGCTTGAGAGGCCACGGGTCAAACCACTAGGCTACCACGGCTTTTAGTTGTTGGAGGTTAGTGCGTGTTGTGAATGGGTGAGTTGTTTGTGATTTTCTACGGTACAAAGATGTGCTAAAGCGTCACATGAAACGAGCCAACATTGAACCATCCAAGTGGGAGATTCTAGCTGAAGACAGCACGGTGGAGGCAAACGGTGCACGATAAAGTATAAGGGGGTAAGACCGTACAATTAAACCTTATGAAATTATAAAAAGTATAGATGTGAATATTGATTGTGGTTTTCCTCTCGGAAAATACTAAGGGCCGATTTTTCAATCGTCAGATAGGCCTTATACGACGAATAACTCTATGGGTATCTGTCAGTTAAGTGAGTATCTGAGGATTGAAAAACTGACCCTAAATGTGATGCTGATAAGGCTCTGGGGTGGCTTTTTACGATAACAAAAGACAGCGCCGGTGCCGAGTCTACTCTGTTCGAAGTTTGCGAATTTTATTGTCTCTGTAGTGGTAATAACGAGGATAATGTTCCCACAGATAATGGAGCGTATATTGTCGGTGGCGGCGAGCGAGAGCCTCGAGTCGTTCCTGCAGTTCTCGCTCACGTTCGGCGGCCCCGAACACGTCCAGGCACTACTCAACTGCACCGACAACCCAGGTAATTTGTCCCGTCACCTCCAACTTACTTACTGCTGGGCTGAGATATAAATGGGATAGCTTGGGTTGTAGTTCCCGCGCGGCCCCGGCGGTTCGGGAACTATGCACACTGTTGTATGGCTTCTTGAGTGTGTGAAGTAGTTGTTTAAAGGTGTGGTTATTTGTAGATGTTGTCATATCAATCTGTCCGTCTGCGATAAATTCTTTTGTCGCTATGCCGCGGGAACTATGCGGTATCCCATGTCCTTTCCCGGGGCTGTGACTATCACCGTACCACAATAAAATCGGTTTAGCCGTTTTGCCACGAAAGAACAACATTGCCAAACTTTCGCCTTTATAATGTTTATTTATAGACGCTTGTTATTTAAAAGATTAAATCGAGTGACCCGTTTCTCGAAGTTACAAGGTAAAAAAAAATATTACTCTCCACTAGCAACACCGGTCCAATCAACCAATCAAACGTTGAGTTTTTGAACAATGTTGCCAGTATACACTTAAAATTGCAACTTGCACCTTCGAGACGTTTCTCAATGGCCAATGGTAAAAATAAACGCTCTTACTTAGGAATACGAAGCAACTCCGTGGCGCTGGGGCATTTGACTCGCGTCCTAGCCGCCTTGGTCTACGGCAACGATTTGAAGATGGCGATGCTGGTAGACCACTTCAAACCGGTCCTCGTCTTTGATAAACTCGACACGGAGCAGTACACCGAGGAGGAGTTCCGCATGGAACTGTTCTGTGTGCTGTGCGCTAATATAGAGAGGAATTCCATCGGTGGCACGCTCAAGGACTATCTGATATCACTTGGCGTGGTTCGAGACGCGTTGGAGTATATTGTGGTGAGTGTATTGTTACTTTGTCTAAGGCTGCTTAAAGGTCATCGCAGCAGGGAACGGCAGCGCCTCGCCTCATCGGCTCGCCGTCAACCAGGCGTCAACCATACGCAAGCTCGTAAGCGGCTCGGTGTCTCCGAGCCGTCCGCGCGGCTACATCGCGCTTACCGCGAGCCGGCGACTGGTTATCATTTTAGATACAAGCTTTATTGCTGACTGTACTTTCTGTTGACTGTACTTACATTGTCATCCGTCCTACATATGTGAACCAAATTTTAAGTCAATCGGACCAACCGTTGAAGAGTTCCCTCCTGCGGAGACGGTCCTGGCTGGACCACCCGAATTCTACTACCAGATTATTGTATTGGCATCTGACTTACGCAAGTATGCAAAATTTCAGCTCAATCAGATGAAGATATCTGCTTCAAAATGGAGTCGCAAGATTCCACCCAGATATTATAAAGCTTTTAATAAAAACAACGTGAAAACGGTCACGCTATTAAGTACTTTTAACAAGAGCTATATTTTATAAGTTAACACAATACGATTGGTAGCACTACAAGCAAGACCCTACATGCAGGGCTTAAGAGAGTTATGAGCTCGATTATAAATGCTGCATTAGCAATCGTCCTTATCTGTGAAAGGTAAATGTCAAAGTAACAGATAAGGACAAACGATTGCTAAGCTAGCAGAAGCCTATAGAGCGTTTATGAATAGGTGGGTTAGTTTAATGTGCGTGTATGTGTTTGTTGTAGAAAAACGCGCCGTGCGTGAAACCGACACTGGTGTGCAACGACTCTGACGAGCTCAAAGAGTTCATCAGCCGGCCGGCACTCCGGTACATATTGCGCTTCCTGACCGGCCTCGCCGCGGACCACGAACCCACTCAGGTACCGATTCGGCCGATGTCCGGGCCCCTATACACCAAATTGACAATTGACAATATTTCAATTTCTTAAGTGCTACTTTTTTTTGTCTGGCTGGAAAGATTGCACAATTTTCAGACACCCATATTTTTTATATTTGTGAAAATCGTGTATTTTCGTGGAAAAATCCATTTAAATCGTTGCTCAAGCGGAAAGGACGTAAGTAACAAACGTCAAGTATTAGCGAAATGACGTCACTGCTTTATTTCGTACACCTAAAAAACGTTGAAATAATTACATGAATTGACTGACAAATCCTGTGCTTAAATAGTTTGACAGTGAATGCAGTTGTCAATGTCGATGAACTTCAAAACGAGCTGACAAACTCAAACAGAATACTTCACAAAAAATATGATTTTAAATGAAAACTTGCCAAAATATTTATCATTATTGCCCGGCAAACAGTTATCTAGTGTTCCCGATGGCAACAAAACCGAGTGATGTGCGAATGAATTAACCGTCAGCTGTCAGAAGTGTTGTGTTGTGAAAGTTGTAAATGTAAAACGGAAATCCGGAAGACAAGGTTTTTTATAAAGGTTTGGTTTTGTATTGGACCGGCCGCTGGACGTCATTTCCCGTTTTACATATTTTGATAATTTTTCCAAAAAATACTGTATAAAGAAATCCAAAAATATATTTTTTGTGTTCCACAAGCGTTTCTCTCGAAATGGTTTTTGATTTATGAATATAAGGAAATTTGAAATATTGTCAATTGTCGGCGACACGCGACAATTGACAATATTTCATATTTCTTTATATTGGGACCTTTTGCAAAGGTGTGTCGGGATCGCTACCACCACCTTGCTCGCTAATCCTGCCGCCAAGCAGCAGTGCTTATTTTTGAATTTGCCATTATTTTTAAATTCCCTCGTGTCACTGACGTAGCTCGAAGAGTATGTACGTTGAAGTGGCAATGGGCAGGCCACATCGCTCGTAGAACAGACGACCGTTGGGGGAGAAAAGTTCTCGAGTGGCGATCACGAACCGGAAGACGCAGTGTTGGCAGGCCTCCCAATAGGTGGACCGACGACATCGCGAAAGTTGCGGGAAACCGGTGGATGCATGTGTGCTAAGGGAGTGGCCTTTGTTCAGCAGTGGACGTCTTCAGGCTGATGATGATGATGTTAATTTCCTTGTTGAATTGGTAAACTTTTTACTTACTCTTTTAGTGTATACGATCCGTCTCTCTCTAACGCCCACGGTTTCCACAGATGCTGGTCTGCGAGAAAGTGATACCGATAGTGCATCGGCTCGAGCAGGTGTCCTCGGGCGAGCACGTCGGCTCGCTCGCGGAGAACCTTCTAGAAGCGCTGCGCTCGCAGCCGCAGTGCGCTGCCAAAGTACAAGAGGCCAGGGAGTTCACCAGACAGGTCAGTTAAGAAAAATAGATGGTCTAGCAGCGGCGTAACTACAACGTCAAGGGCCCGCGGCAAATTCATCAGATGGGGCCCTTCCTCATTATAAGGAAGTGCATCATCGTCCCTTCTGTGCTCAAGGCCAAGCCAGTTCGGGGCCCCGTAGAGCTGGGGGCCCCTGGCATTTTACCAGCCCTGCCACCCTATAGTTACGCCACTGTGGTCTAGTTAACTTTGATCTTCTCTCTCTCTCAAAATGCAGAGCCCTTCTGGGTATCATATTATTATATGTTTGTTTGTGTTGAATGATATTATTTGTACATGACATTATAATTTTAAATAGTCAATCTGGTAACGCATTTGTAGTCCTTACGTGTTGCAGGTGTCTTTGGATGGCGGTGCTCACTTACCATTTGCACCCTATTTCATTATGGATCGACTAGTTCTTGTTGTTATTCTGTTCCATGTGTGAGGGGACAAAAGTAGTACAGTTTGTTAGAAGAAATGTTATGTTTCATTATACTAACATGCTTAGTAGATGGCCAAAAACTGACGCAGAAACACACGTTTGGCTAATTTTTAACTTAGGTTTTAAAGAGTAACCAAGGAAAACGTAACGGTACTATTCTTTAGTATAATGTACTAGCTGTTGCTCGCGACTTCGTCTGCAAAAAGTTCGTTTATCGCTATCCCGCGGGAACTACGCAATTTTCCGGGATAAAAAGCATTTACAATATTAGTAGGATTTCTTCCTTTTATATATCTACTTGTATCGAATGTGTGTAAATCTCTCTCTCTCTCTCTCTCTCTTCGTCGTACATGTTTTTTTTTATAATGTGACAGGAGAAGAAGCGTCTGGCGATGGCGGTGCGCGAGCGGCAGCTGGGCGCGCTGGGCATGCGCAGCAACGAGCGCGGGCAGGTCACCGCGCAGTGCTCGCTCACGCAGCAGGTCGCCGACCTCGCCGAGGAGGCCGGCGCAGTCTGCTGCATCTGCCGCGAGGGCTACAAGTACCAGCCGACCAAGGTAGGCCCAAAGAAGTGATACCACTTTTCATCCAACTTCCTATAATAAATAAATAAATAAAATCCAATTTTCAAGTTGACAGCCTGTCTTATCGACATTATACAACGTGTTTTAAAATCTTCCAAAACTCCAATACTCGACTTGATATCTATGTAATAAAATTTTAGGTTCATTTTGTTGTTATGTCTATTTATCGTTCCGCGAATTATGAAGAAATGACATTCAAATTTGTGAAATGACATTCTGCAAGTTTACTCTTTGATTTTACTGAAATAGGGTTTGCACATCAATAAAAAAATGTTTTTTTTTCTTTTTGGGGTAAGTTATACAGTGATACTAAGGTTCTTAAATATTGTAAATGGACTTGTTATAAGGCCACATTTAACCTCCTTTCAGCTTTACGGGTATTTTTGTAACACCCTGTATATTATGACGTGCAAAGGAATTTTAACCATAGGGTGGTAGACCACATATTTGACTGATGGTACATACAAAGACCGGCCAAGTGCGACACGGACACGGAGTCGGAGGGGAAAATCTTAAGAACCATGTTACAGGCGATGCGGCTACCCTGCCCTTACCACCTGTACGCCCATGTCTGCTGAACGTGGCCTTTAGGTCTCGTTACCTTAGGATCTGTCTACCCCTGGGATAAAGACGTGATTGGTGTGTTATTTAGAGTTATTTCCACAACCGACGAGCATGTATGAAGAGATTGATGAATGTGGATGAAGCGAAAGAGGTATGTCAGGATCGTAGCAAGTGGAACAAGGTAGTCTCTGCCTACCCCTGTGGGAAAGAGGCGTGACGATATGTATGTATGTATTTTCACAGCTTCAGGCCTAAAAACGGGTGTCGATTTTCTTCTTTCTAAGGGTCGATTTTTCGATCGTAAGATAGGAGCTATTCGACGAACAACTCTTTGGGTATCTGTCAGTTAAATATTGAAAAATCGGCCCTGTATGATGTAAGCATCCTGAAGGCAGTTGAAATAAAGTCAATAGACTATACTGGACCCTACCTATTTTATAAAGTTACAATTTACAAGCGGAAGTCTCTATCTAAAACATGGGGTCAGAAAGAAACTTCCGCTTGTAAATTATATCTTGTAGCTTTATAAAATAGGGCCCCGGCCCCCGATTTTTGAAAGCACATCACTCGAAAGTACCACTCGAAAGTGGTATAAATCTGTTTGTATCTTCAAAACAACGGCTCTAATCAAATTTTTGACTAGTCCACATGATTAATGAGAGCCGTAGGTATCTTCTAAGCTGCCCGTATTTAAAATTCAACACAATTTTTCACCACTTTCGAGTGGTATTTTCAAAAATCGGGTCCCTGGTCAAAGCAAACTCTTCACTCGACTGATCGTATTAAAGTTCACACCGCACACGTACTTCCGCAGGTGCTAGGAATCTACACATTCACAAAGCGCTGTCCCGTGGAGGAGTACGAGGTGCGCGCGCGCAAGACGCTGGGCTACACCACAGTGTCGCATTACAACATAGTGCACGTCGAATGCCACATGGCGGCTGTGCGGCTCGCCCGCGCCAGGTACGATACAAGATACCGATATACTATAGTTGATTTTTTTTTATATGACTCTGTCCTTTTGGCGACAATTAGGGTACATTGCCCGTCGTCCTTAACGTTTGTTCTAGAAAAAGATGGGCTTATCTCGAGCTCGCTCTTGCGCTAGCCGTGCAGTGGGATTGTAAGAGCTGTTAATGACACGCGTCTTTTTGTTTAAGATTATTTCAGCAGGTGGCTGGGTTACTTTAAATTAATTACAACACACCGGATAACTCACGTATAAAAGCCGAAGGATTGCTCCGACAATTGTTTCGGACTATTTCGTAGCCCTTCATCAGAGACAAAAAAAAATACGATAAAAATGAGGGTAGTTGTGCGCCGATGTCAGCTGCGCCGAGTAGCCGCGCGAGCAGAGCGTTGGCGCGCAGTGTTCGCTTAAAACATTTATTATTATTGTGGTTAACAAGTTTTCATATAATTGGTTGATGACTCAAAAATTGCGAAGAATAACCTCAACAGGAGTATTATATGAAACTAAGATAACCACCTGTTGAAATATACAATTGTAGCGCAAACGCGTTCCGTTTCTTTCTGACGTAGGTGTAGGATGCGCATAGAAAGAGATACTGAATGGGTTGGCTAGCCGGACACTATGGCCTGTTTCTTGTAGCTACAATTTATAATTTTTCATGTAAAATTTTAACTTGTAGAGTTCACAAACGGGCCACTGTTTTTACATTATATCATATTATTGATGACTTCTTAGTCATTGAAATGTATGTTCACATAAAATTCAGCAGGCAGAATATTTTCTTTCTATGGTATGTACTAGAAATACTCTTGTAATTATCACTAGTAATTGTTATAAAATTAAATATGATGAAATAGATTCAATTTCAGCGGATAACGTTGTGTTTAACATTGTAGGGAGATAATGGGTAGTTAGTGTGCGACGATAAAGAATAGAATACACGAGACAGAGGGATCAATAACCACGTAATACTGATTTGCTGATAGAATGTCACAAAAAGTGTTGACGATCTGCTTGAACTGTAGCTAGAAAGTCCACCACCAATAGAAACCTAATGGTTGGGGGTGTATTTAGATCGATTATCCTGACGGGTACTTTTACCTAGGTGAAATGATAATAATAACCTTGAATGTTTCTTGCGACATTCGTTATAAGAGCATTTTGCGTCGATAATGTGACAGTTGCTTCATTTTAATTTCTATTCTTTATCGTCGTTGTTTTAGATAAACAAAAGTGTAGATTTACATATTCCGGCACGAAATAACTTTATTAAACAATTTTCTATCAATTTACTCTGTCACTCCACCATTGCTTCATCTACATGACATCTGCGTACTTCATGTTTGTTAAAGTGCATTTTTCTTTTTTATTTACTCCTCCAATCGTTGCCACAGGTGTAACTGGTATGTATCTATTCTGATATATAATCTGAATGGACCGCCGTTACTGAATGTGTAGCCTTCCCGCGTATAGAGTTTCACCACTATCCATAGTAAACCATTACGGTTCGTTTGGCACACTTATCAATCGTGTGATTATCTATGGTATTTTCATTTTTTACGATGAAATAGTGAAAAAATAACAAAGATGAGACGTTTTGAGGTTAAAATTTTGTTTACCAAATAGGACAGGTAAGAATGAGAATACCTTAGATTCCATCGTAATTTGACCTGTTGTCTGGCGCGCGCTATACGGACTAAGGAGTCTTATGTGGTTGGTCGTGTGTTGACCAGTTGACCAGACACATGGCTACCTATAATACCTACGCGAGAATGGGTCAAGTTATGATGGCATATCAAGCGCAGTGATCGCATTGCGGGCGAGCTTTAGAGAATCACACCCCAGTATCGGACCAGCATCATCTCGCCTCCAAGTCGAACGTTGCAGTGAACTTTAACTTGCGTTAATAAGGTAAAATTTTCCTGCCCCAGACCAAAGACAAGGACGGATGATAAAAAAATTAAAATTTTTTGGCCTTGTCAATTAAGTAACTAAGTTGTCAATAACTCGAATTAGTACTGGCAACTTACAAAAAAGTCTTTTTAACTCTTCGCAACCAAGATAAGTTAGAGCGCATCAACTTGACGTACTCGGCTACTACTATTAGTCTTTTCTTGTCTCTTGAGTCTTCGGACCATTTTACGTCAAAAGTATACAGTCTTATCACAACCTAAAGATCACTTCAGAGTTTCACATTGAGGCGAAATGATGCCGCTTCGATGCCAGACTGATACGCGTGCTTTAAAATTGCTTTTAACATCACAACTGTCTGAGGAAGATCAAGCGGTCAAAAAACAGCCAATGACTATGCTCGTTCTCACGTTCTCTTGGATTAATTTTCCTTATAGTTCTGATGGCATAGCATCCTATCATTGCACAGTGATAACGTCCGCATTGTTTTGACTCTCGACTCAATAGTCAAGTGTTACATTTGCTGAAAACGAAGTTTATCTAAGTACGAATTTGTTCGGTGTTTCCCAACATCGATGTACTACTTGACCTTATAGTTATAGTGTTATAGTTACCTTATAGTTAAAGTTGATTAAATGAGACGAAGCGATGCAGACGTTAAGCGTGTGGCACACTTTAATCGTCCACTGTGTGTCTGCCCAATAACGCTAGGTCTGTTGGAAAGGTTCTTAACTGTGCGAGAGTACTTTTTATTTGTAAAAATCAAAGTCAATGATTCGTTTGGGTTAGTGATTTTTCCCTGAATAATATTAGCAATGTTGGAACATTTGTACAGTAAGAACCTTTCTGTATTATGTTATGTGTAGGCGAGTTTAGAATTAGTGTATATCAGCATGCATGCATGGTCATTACAGCGACGTGTGTCGCGCGCGCACCCATAACGCACATCATTGAACGAATGGGGATGCATGCGAAGCATGAACGAACAATCATTCAAGCATTCACTTGGTGTAGTTACTATTGCCGGCGCCAAACACTACCCCGCTTATTCATAAATGCTCTGTAGGCCTCTGCTAAATTAGCAATCGTTTGTCCTTATCTGTGAAAGGTAAATGTCAATGTGACAGATAAGGACAAACAATTGTTAAGTTAGCAGATGCCTAGAGAGCGTTTATGAATAAAGGGGTACGAGTGGCATGGGCAAGTGCAATACGGGTACTAAGGGATAGACGTAAGATGCTTTTGGCTGCGTTACATGTCTTTGAATGTACAGGGTTTCTCAATATTGATCCAAATTATTTCAGCGGGGGTTTCACAAGCGTGACAATTGTCGGAGACGAATGACAATTCTGTTTACGTTACATAAACTCGACAAATTTCGGCGGTTGGCTACATATTGACCACGTATTGCAATTCGGATTGTTGGGAAAAAATCTGAGAGACCTTGTATATTCTAAGTCTAGACGTCATGCCTTGGGCTCTCTCCGTCTCTCTCCTGCCCGGTAAAAGAGACAGAGAGCAGTGCAGGTATTACTTTAGGAGTTGAGAACCAATGAAAATGCATGATTGATATTATACATGTTTAATGTTGCCGTGCGAGAGCAGAACGTGTTATCGCTATAAGCTGTCTCACTTCAACGTATAGCTCATTCTCAATCTGTCAGATCATCTGTTAGTCGATACACCGATCTAGCTTGAACGTTTCTGCTCTCACTCTAGAGTTAAAATGTGTTATATGTGTCCGACAACCACAACAGGTCCCTTAGACAAAATACGTACACTTAGTGGACCACGTAAGTCGAATTCTATCCTTCTACGTGTAGAATTTTACTGGCGTGCCTACAGCAATGTGTACATACCTACACTCTAATGTTTATTAAAATTTTAGGGTAATATCAAAATTTCGATGCCCGTGAGGTAATAAATTGTTCGATTGTAATTGGATAGAGCTGGAGCTATACGTGGTTCTAGAATCCATGGAGTAGCTATTTGTTAAGAATATTTTCAAAGTCAAAGTAAATATTGGTGCAGCTAAAAAAAATAAAGGTATTAAACGTTTTCACAATATATGTATTAAATAGAATTTTTTCAGCAAGTTATTGATTTAGGTTGACTAAACACTTCTTGTAAATATTTTTCAGGATTTTTCAAATTAAGTTTAACAAATATTTCACTATATTGGTCCTTATTCAAAGTGTACAGCGTCAAATGGCTAACTTAATTTTGATAAAAAAATATTATGAAGGTTAAGGCGCTGTCAACAGCAAATGACTTTGAGCAGCGCCACTCTTCACACATACAGTTCGCGTGCCTGTTAGTGAAAGAGAAGAATCTATTCCGGCAGCTTGGCGTGCGTCTAAAATCTTACAAATAAGACACAAATAATAAGAAATAAAAAAAAGTATGGATTATTTGTGAAATATGACTCGTTAGCCGTTTAGATATGAATATGTTGACTTCATGTTTTTAATTGCAGACCCATACGTCGAGAAAATAAAGACAGAACCGTTTAATGACGATTTTAAGACCAATCTTTGCAATTATTTTCTATGGAGCCGATTTTGTTCAATTACGTATCGAGTCCGTCCAGCGTCTTTGAATTATGATGAAAATTAACATATATTTTTTTTGTATTTATTTGTGTAGTTTTTTTTTAAAGTGCTTAAATAACATCAATTTCAACAAAATTAGGTGTTGTCAGCCTCTTAACAGGAGTGTTCAGTCAAAATAATTTTAATTGACTTTGAAAAGCATTTATAATAAAAAGCGACTCCACGGATTGTAAAACAATGACGTTCTACCAAACGTCTTCTCGCTAATTAGACGTTAAAGCCCAGCCTCACCGGTACGCCATGACAACGTCGCCTGCTATACTATACCCTTTTCATCCTTACATGTCTTATCATGTAAACAAACATTTCTTTGAGACATAAGTCACACTTTTCTTTTGAATTACACAATAGTTATGTTGTTTTAGGCTTAAAGAAACTCATAAAGTATTAAAATTGACCAAGTAACCACTGCAAACTATCATTTTTAATAAAATTTTATTCGATAATCGGAGGAACGAACGAATCAACTTGAGAATATCTGCAGCTTGAGTAGCGCCACAAAATCGAAAACCTGTCACAAGTTCTATTTATTTTTAAAGCGAAATAATCGGTCACGTTTTATGTATATTATGTATTTTATCCACATTTCCAATCACTAGTCGTTGTCTATTATCGCTTTTGATGTTACGTTTGTTTACATGATGAGACACGTAAGGATAATTGACCATACGTATCCTACACAAATCAGACGTCGCCAAAGCGTCGCCGACACATTTCTATTCATAAATTGCTTGGCTACGTTAGCTGGAAACATCACCATGGCGTCCCGGTGCTCTTAATTTCAAAGGAAGATCATTCGGCGTTCTCGTAGCGAAAGAGACGCGCTATACCGCTTTAGGCGTGAGCGACGGAGACGCAAACAGCCGTCAAACCTCGCGGGTGTCGGGATTGTACGGGATCGTAGTGCTACATGCGTGTTGTTACGAAGCAGGGACGAGTGGGAGAGCGCCGCGCTGCAGAACGCGTCCACGCGCTGCAACGGGCTGCTGCCGCTGTGGGGGCCGCACGTGCCGGAGTCGGCCTTCGCCAGCTGCCTCGCCCGACACACCACGTATCTACAGGTATGGCCTGGCCTTGTAACATCTGTCTACCCCGTGAGGGATAAAGACGTGATTTTTGTATGTATTATGTGTTATAATTATGACATAGATTTTTTTTTACCACTTTGAACGCCAAGCTTACAACTAGCTACCTTAGTGTCGATTTGCGTGTTGACCTTTGTGAATCGCTTATACTGTCCAGATTAAACTATTGCGATGTTATTTATGACGGTTGCATTCTTGGTCGCTCTAAGAGGCTTTTACAGCGAGTACAAAACGCATGTGCTCGTTTTTGTTTCCGCGTCCCTCCCCGTTCCCATATCACCCCATACCTGAACGCCGCCAACTTGCTGAACATGCCTGCGCGCAGGCGCATGCACCTCGCCACTTTGCTGTTCGGTGTGAAACGTCACGAGACCCCATCATACCTCTTTAACAAGATGGTTTGGTCGAGGAGTGAGCGCAGAAGCGCAATGGTTCTCGTGCCTAAGCACCGGACTGCGGCATTCCGAGGCAGTTTCAAGTTTGCGGCGTCCCAGTGCTGGAATGATATTCCTCCCCCAATCCAGGGAGCGTCAAGTAGTTACACCTTCAAGCGCAAGCTGAAGGTTCACTTATTGACGCTCCAAAAATCCTTACAATAGTCCTCCAGCACTTTGCACATTGGTATGCCAGCTTGTTGTTTTTGAACAATTTTGTTTACACTTCGTTTTTTGTTTATTGAAAATTATTTAATAAATGTATGTATTTTCTAGTTACACATAAGTCGGGTTCTATCTATTTATTACTTCACTTCTTACTTAAAAATGTATGGTTTATTTAGTATATTATTCATTTATTTAATCTACACTGTGTATCGTTTCTTGAGTCACAGACGGTTCTGGCTGAAAATCAGTGCTGCAGGTGTCTAACACCTCAGCGTAATGCTGAGCCAGCGACCGTTTCACTTTTGCGAAGACACACACAACGCTGATGATCAAATTTTCATGTCTGGTTTTTTTATTGTTGTTTTTTTTTTTTTTTTTTTTTTTATAAAATTGTGTGTACATGCTCTTATATTTGTGTGTCTGGCAAAATGAATAAATGTCTTCTTTCTTTCTTCTTTCATTCTTCTTTAAAATTAAAGTAGGGCTTTTATATATTTTTTTTGTAAAAGTTTTTTTGGTTGAATTATTCCTATTTATTTCAATACTAGCGACGCGCCCCGGCTTCGCACGGTATATTATGCATGTATTATACATATAAACCTTCCTCTTGATTCACTCTATCTATTAATTAAAAAAAACCGCATCAAAATCCGTTGCGTAGTTTTAAAGATTTAAGCATACATAGGGACATAGGGACATAGGGACATTGGAACAGAGAAAGCGACTTTGTTTTATACTAGTGATAATCAACACTGATCATTTAATGTCGCTTATTTTATTTTTCGTACAGTTTATTTGGTATCGCGGGATAAGCGGCGTATCCATATTACTCACTCTACTTGACAACCCGCACATCCTGCAGTATGGCATCCTATCACTGTTTATCAGCAGTAGGCGGGTTCAGTGGATTGTGTTAACCATCCCGCTGCCCTGGCCATCTCCCATTGCACGCTCTAGGTTCTCGTCCAGAAATCATGTGATCGTATTTGGCCTACTTTTGACCTCCCCCTACCCTTTGGTGATTATAACGCTACCCCCTCCCCCCATTCAAGATTACTTGTATTCGGACTTAAAGTCGTCGCAAAATAAAAGGCCCGTTTTGACATTTGTCTTCCCGACGTAACTAGTGATGTCACCGTACAACTCGGTACTCGATACTCACGATAAATCGATTCAAGTTTGCATGAGTATTTGATCGATTTGAATACGTATTGTTACTTAACTTAAATTGATATTGTAGTTATTTTGAAATGATGCAATGTTACGAAAGGTCAATTTTCTTTCATTTAATATTTTTGTTACAAAAACATTCACTTAATCACAAAAAAAATCGAGAAAACGTGAATCTTCAGTCAATCATTTTCTTCAGATGATGATGACGAGTCATTCTATTGAAATCAGTGTTGCCATTGTTTACGGTTTTGAGCTCCAAGGTCATAATTTTCAGTAAAGATCACTACACAGCTGGTGAAATTCAGTAATTAATTGGTCTAAATAAAATAAATATAACCGGCCGAGTGCTAGTCAGCCTTAAAAAAAATATCTAGATCGATTTATTTTTTCCTTAACCGATTATTAATAGTCTGTGGACAATATGAAAAAATCGTTATGCACAGCACTTAGCTGAGTGAGCGATACCCATCAATGAAAAATGCAATTACCTTCAGAACATTTCGATCGGTAAAAAATAGAGAACTTCATGGGCGTGAACTGTCAAAACGGGCCTTTTAAATTGTGACGACTTTAGTATGAATTAAGTTAGTTAATGAAAAAACAGCAATAACTTTGTTTTTTTTTTCGTTTTTTTTTTTACTATCCTGCTGCGTAAAAAATACACGTGATGTGTTCTCGAACACCCCCCTCCCTTATCGTGTTCATTTGTAATATTTTGCTGACCCCCCCCCCCCCCCCCATAAACGATGACATGACTTCTGGACGAGCCCTAGTTTGCAAGATCGAGCTTTGACGGTTTATTGTTTAGGAGTGCACGGGCCACCGCGACATAAGCAACACTAGCACCATACACGACCTGAAGCTGCTGCTGTGGCGGTTCGCGCGCGGGCGCACCTTCCACGACGACACCGGCGGCGGCGGCCCGCTCTCCAACATGCAGCTGGTGCCGGCGCTGCTGCACATGGGCCTATACGTGGTCAACACGTGAGTCATACTCATACTCATTTATTCATAATAATAGGGAATATTCATAAAATTTTAATCTGTGTTAAATACTTTTTTCTCGAATCTTTATTATCGTCACATTATGATGAAAAGGTATTTTTTTTATTTTGTTGTTATTTAAACCCATAAAATATTATTTAAAAGGTGAAAAATAAGGTGGGGAAATTCAAATTTTCAAAACGCGTCACTATTGGTCGAAACGGAATGTGACGTCACATGTCATAAATTGGATTTATCGCCGTTGAAATTCGTAGTGTGTCGTGTTTTGTGGTTTTTGTCAGAAAAAATTGTTTAAAACTGTATTCCTGTGGTGATTTCTAGTGAATCTATATTTGATGTATCTTCCTTAACCTGAAATTTATTACAGATGATTAATCATCATCATCAATCATCAAAATTTCGTAAAACCTCAATATGAATATGAAAGGTTAGGTATAAAGAAAGTTTTACCGAACTTTTATAAACTAGCTTAGGTTAGCTTTAAACTGAGTTTTCTACTGTTTAAAACCTGTGATCTGCATAGCAATTAAATCTGGAAATGTGTACGTAGGAATGAAGGAGTACACTAGCCTCCCGGCCTGGCTTCCTCCGGGTAGATATAGGTATTTAACAAAAGTTATACGTATACGTAAAAAACTGGCCAAGTGCGAGTCGATACGTTTTTCGTGTCAGAAACTTATACTAGGTTCTCAGGTCATTTACTTAAGTTTTTCACCTATAAATCTTTGAGCGAGTAACTTTTTTTATTGGATTTACCGGACTTTCTTCTATTAAGAGGCTGACAACACCTAATTTTGCTGAAATTGATGTTATTTAAGCACTTTTTTAAGAAAAACTACATGCAAAAAAAATACAAAAAAAATATAATGTTAATTTTCATCATATTTCAAACACGCTAGACGGACTCGATACATAATTGAACAAAATCGGCTCGATAGAAAATAATTGCAAAGATTGGTTTTAAAATCATCATTAAACGGTTCTATGTCTTTATTTTTTCGACGTATGGGTCTGCAATTAAAAACATGAAGTCAACATATTCATACCTACACGGCTAACGAGTCATATTTCACAAATAATCCATACTTGTTTTTATTTCTTCTTATTTGTGTCTTATTTGCAAGATTTTAGACGCGCGCCAAGCTGCCGGAATAGTTTCTTCTCTTTCACTCACAGGCATGCGAACCGTATGTGTGAAGAGTGGCGCTGCTCAAGGTCATTTGCTGTTGACAGCGCCTTAAGCAACTCTCCAAAAAATCCAATGTTCTTGCTCTTGATTTGGTGCAAGTGTCGAGGTGTTGTTGTGCGGTTGCAGTAGCCGGTTGGTGGCGCGCGAGGTGGCCGCGCTGGAGACCTCGCTGGCGTGGGCGCAGGCCCGCGTGCTCTCGAGCGCGCACGACGCCGACGGCCCGCTGTACTACGCCACGCAGATGATACTCGTCTACCCGCAAGTCAAGTCAGTACCGACAGCAATCATAACACCCTGTTTATGTACCCTTCCAAGCTGGGGTGTTACCGTGACTTCTTAATGCAATTGACAACATTTCATATTTCTGAGCCTATAATATTAATGGTTCTCTGTATTTTGTTTGAAAAGATGAACATGCTGACAGTTTAATTTTTTCGCTGGGGCTTGTATTTAATTTATAATTAATTTATTAATTTGTGTTTATTCTAAAAGGGCGCAAGTCCGATACTATCACAGAATAAACACTTATCCCTTTGTCTTTTCTCTATAGAAAAAAAAACTGACGTCAATTTCAAATTGTCAATGTCAGGCCCTATTCTCCAATATTCGATTTTCGAGGGTCGCTTCGTGCTGTTCTGCTCATACAAATAGTCATTATCTTGAGAGTGAGAGTGAAGGTATGCAACAAACTTCGAAAATAGAATTTCAGAGTTGCCCCCCTTGTACTTTGAAGTTGTCAAAAATACAAAATTATGATCGCTTATTTTTTCTCGTGATAAAAGCAAAGGCGTTTCACCTATCCTGTGGTAGTTTTGGTAAAATTAGGACATATTTTTAATTATTTTTTATTTTTTATAATAAGCGATATTAAAATTATATAAACATATTGCAGTGATCAGGAGGCAAAATGCTTTCGAACCATATATACATTTTCAGGTGTTATAAAAATGAAATGTTGTCAATTCCGTTTAGATTCGGTCTCTGTCTGTCTGAACTGAGTCGGTATTGAATCGCATTAATACCTAAATAAGTAATGCTTTATTGTACAAATATAAAGAAACAGATACAATTCACAAAATAATACAAATAACAATAATATATGCACAAAGGCGAACTTATCCCTATAAGGGATCTCTACCAGTTAACCTTTGAGTAGATGAGAGGAGCATTAAACGAGGGACCGACAAAGAGTTAGTTTAAAATTCCATATAGTGAAAGCCACAATAGAGCGTACTATATCTAATAATACATCATAAAATAAACTACTAAATATCATTACTCACATGCATACATACAAAATACAATTAGAGTACACATATACAATATCTAAGGAGATGGTGTGAGCCACATCTTCCTCAAGCCCTCCCTGAACGACACCACGGTGACAGACTGCCTGATGGAGGTCGGTAACCGATTCCACAGCCTAGCAGAGTGAACTGTGAAGGATTTGGAGTGATATGGATACGTCATGGTGGATCGTCAAAACAACCGGACTACCATCAATATTTACTGATATAGAACAGTATAATGTGATTATCACACGAGAATATTGGTGGTATAATCCATGCCACGCCCCAAGCGCTTTTATAAGTCAAGCCCTTGCACGGCATAGCCCCGTCTCTTTCTAGAACAAGCAGTAAGAAAGACGGGTAGCTTATCTCGAGCTCTCTCCCTTTAGCCGTGTTGTATCATTGTGCCTTGAACTTATACTCAGGGACATATTTAGCGGAACACAAAAAAAGTTAGCAAAACGCATACTTAAAGCTTGACCAGAAAATAATAAGAAAAATAAATATACTACATAGTTACCTACACTTTTTTGTGTTCCGCTAAATATGTCCCTGAGTGTATAATGCTTTGCGCAGATGGAAGGCTCACAAGATAGACACGCTGAAGCGGCTGCTTGTGATTGGTCACGTCCGCGCGCACGCGCCCGGCGGGCCCGCGATGCGCGCCCTGGCGGCCAAGCACCGCGCGCCGCGGCCCTGGGCGGACTACAAGCCGTACGCGCTGTTTGTGGCGATAGTCGATCAACTGTACACTGTCATGTTCAAGGTAATTTTTTTTTGCGTCTATCTAGCACCACGAATTACGATATCCGATTTAATATACCAATTTCTGACAATCCCAATGCCGGCTCAACAAACTCCGTCGCTTCTAGGGAATTATGAGTTCATATCATAGATGAAACAACATAGACTGGAAATGACATGTGAAATTTAATTATTGCCAGCCAGTGTGTCGATTGCTGCACTTCGATTGACTAGCCGAAGGTCAAGCCGGTCACTAGAATCGAGCAAGCATAATTTTATTATGGATAATTTTAATTAGTTCAAAAAGACGTCTATATTAATCTGTCGTGCTATAAAAAGAGAAGCTTAGGTATAAAAGCGTCCAATCCTGAAAAACGTTCACTGGGCTATTTAGTCAGAGTAAACCAACCTGGCCCATATTTCACCATATCGACAATAGTCGACAAATCATCATGTCAGCCGAAGGACGTCCACTGCTGGACATAGGTCTCCCCCGCGGCTCTCCACTCGGACCGGTCCTGTGCCCTCCGCATCCACCGTGATCCCGCGATCCTGATCAGGGCCCCGATTTTTGAAAGCACATCACTCGAAAGTACCACTCGAAATTGGTATAAATCTGTTTATATCTTCAAAACTACGGCTAATCAACTTTTTGACTAGTCCACATGATTAATGAGAGCCGTAAGTATCTTCTAAGCTACTTGTATTTTCAAATTCAGCACAATTTTTCACCACTTTCAAGTGGTATTTTCACACATGTGCTTTCAAAAATCGGGCCCCAGGTCGTCGCTCCATCTTGTCACAAGTCGACAAGTGGCAATGCGTAGTCAATATGAAGCCAACCGGCATGGATTTTTGTCGAGTTTGCAGACAGAAAGGTCACTTGTTTAGCGACTGCTGTCGCGTTGGTGAAATATTAGGGCTGCTGGAATATTCCAGAACTGTTTTAAGCGACCCTGTATAAGAATAAGAATAAGAATAAGTATAAGAATAATTTATTTGTTGAAAGCAGGTATACATAGGTGTATCTAACTAATATTATAAATGTGAAAGTATGGATGGATGGATGGATGTTTGTTTGTTACTCAATCACGCCAGAACGGCCCAACAGATCTGGATGAAATTCGGCGCATAGATAGAGAAAAGTCTGGAATAGCACATAGGCTACTTTTTATCCCGAAAAATTCCCGCGGGATAGCGATAAACTAATTCTTTGCAGACGAAGTCGCAGGCAACAGCTAGTAATGGTTATAAAACTGTAAACACACTGTTGTGTTGCATAACTGGATAACCCTTATTGCCACTCCATTTTATTTCCTCTGTAGTATAAAATATTATTAATGAATCACCTGTCGAGCGCTGTTTTCTCACGACCGCACCGTGGCATTGACATGGCTCCAAATACTGTCTTCTGTTATGCAACGTTTGTAAAGCGCACGGAGCCTTGGCCGTCAAATGGTTGGCTTTCTCTTGGCATTGAGGCGGCACATAGGATTTTAAAGGGATTTGTGTACGTAGGTAGGCAATTAAAAGTGGCAAGGGAAGTTTGCTGATTTTGGATAAAATTATCTTTTAGTTTGCGTTTGTATAGTTCTTTGATCCTATTCTGTAATTAATGTCACTCCTAATCGACCAAAGAAGATACGGATACATACCGTATTTGGGAACTAAAATTAAGTAAATAGGCACTGGTTTTCGGCGGAAACAAAAGTATAATCAATCAAAAGTCATCTTAAAAACAATAAACAATAACAAAAAGATAAAAAACTATCTAAAATAGAAATAGTTGTGCGGTGCAATCTTGCACATACCGAATTAGACTAAATTAAGCGTGAGCTAATTGCGTGGGCGTGTAGTGCGCCTGCCGCCCGCACCCCCTTTATCGCTTTATTAAGGGGACCGCCCTTTATCGTCCCACCCCGTCCCCCTGCACCGCGCGGGTGTAGACTCATTTAAGCGGTCGGTCTATAATTCCTTGAATAATTTTGTTCATAGTATACATTGTAACGTTCTTACTATTGCTCTTTTTTAGTAAACTCACGAGACTAAACATAACTATACTCTTCCAGGGCGTGACAGCGACGACAATAGACCAGTGGTCGGTGAAGCTTGCCGAGTACATTAGGAACAATGATGAGGCCAACGCGAAAGCGGCAGAGCGCATAGTGACCACGCTCACCGACGAGCTGCTGCCGTGCGCCTCGTTTGCGGAGTTCTGCGACGCCGCAGGCCTCCTGGCCGACATACCAGAGCCCGACAACTGGCTCCAAGCCCTACTCAACGAACAACCATAAACCCACACGCCTACTCTGCTAAATGTATTTGCATACCGTTAGAAAAAAAAAATATTTATCCTCCCTCGCAGTGGCGTAGCTTTAAATGGGCAGGGCGAATTCATCAAGTCTTTCGATGGAAAGATGTGCGTCGGTCCGTTGTTCTAGGCCCGGTACTGGGCCCCGTAGAGCTAGCCCGTGGCGTTTTGCCATTCCTGCCACACTATAGTTGCGCCACTGCTCTTCCAGTTAGTGTTGTTTTTAGCTAAATAAATATTAATGCATGTATGAATTAATTAATGAACTTGAATTATGGTAATTTTTAAATTATATAATGTCTCACATTTTAGCCATTTGCAGCTTCGAGTGTTCGTTTGCACTAATAAAAATCTGCTTTTATGTTTTTGTTTTATTTTTATGTGTACCTACTCGATTTTTGTCCAGCATGTCTAGCACGAGAGCGCGCAAGAGTCGCGTCGCGCGAGATAGATTGCCTGTCTTTTTCTCACTGTTCACTATAGAAAGAGACTCTCGCGCGCTGTCGTGCTAGCCGGATTAGATTACTATATCCGTGGTAGATAATGGTTTGACCTATGTCCTCCAAAGCTGAGGGTGTGCAGAGAGTCGTGAGTTCCAATCCCTTGTTGCTGCGGGTGTCCATAGCTAGTGGTGCTCGCTTACCATACGACATCCGCGCGCGATGTGTGGTTGTTAACCAACTTTACATCATTATATCGGACAAAAATGGTCGCTCAAAAAATAATTATCCAAATCGGTCCACGACATGAGGCAACAAACATAAAAAGTACAACCGAATTGACGACCTCCTCCTTTTTTTATAAATTATCTGAGAAAACTATGAATGTTACCCCACCACACAAATTTAATGATTACTGCAGCGCATAAAATCGGCCACCCAGTTTTATAACCATTTCATGTTTCATAGATCTGATGACGTATCTATTATTTATAAAAATCGGTTGAACCTTTGAGCAAACGAGCAGACATAGAAACGGACATACATACATACGCAACAAACACCTAACCTTCCTTTTACTCACCGGAGTCGGGTAAAGCTTACTCCGTACGGATCGTGAGTAAACTTTCAAGTCGATTGAACTTTGCATTGTCACTTGCACAGTTTCGGAGCATTTAACGTTCAACGCGGCATTAAGCGTTAATGACCTCGCAACTGACAGCAAATAGCCGCCAGTCCTCGAACCATGGCGCCAATAACCAATAGAGTGGAAATTCCGAACTTGCTTTAAGGCGACAACAGTCGCGAAACTAG
Source organism: Pandemis heparana (assembly GCA_963854515.1). Classification (NCBI taxonomy): domain Eukaryota; kingdom Metazoa; phylum Arthropoda; class Insecta; order Lepidoptera; family Tortricidae; genus Pandemis; species Pandemis heparana. Next base: position 30,345,643 of record OY978006.1, read on the forward strand.
CGCCACTTCGGAAATGTTCTTATATCTCTTAAATTAACAAAAAGCGGCCGTTTTACTTTTGTGCAAGTTTATTGGGACAACAACAGAACGATAAATTGTATACACAGATTTAATACATAGATACGAGTACTATAGGTATTTCCCTAGTATTCTAACATTCGGAAATTATTGAAAAATTTCTAATTTAGGAGATATAAGAACATTTCCAAAGTGGCGCTAGTTTCGCGGCTGTTGTCGCCTTAAATCATATAATAATATATTAGTCACGTCTTTATCCCTGACGGGGTAAACATAGAACCTAGGGAGAAAATACCTAAAAACCACGTCTAACGTGATTGTAGGCGTAAGGTATATGTGGATTAGATTTTCACCCATCCCATTGACGGGATTTTACCATCAGCCGGTACATTCTATGTTTTTTTCCGATGGCATAGAGGAATGGCTTTGCACCGGGAGCGGATCAGAATTTATAAAGTTTAAAATGTATAATGGGTTAAAATGTATTTAATAGTTCAAAATACATAATGTGAAACTATTAGGTATGTGATTTTTTTATAGCGTGATCTATAGATTGGTTTAGGTTAGGTTAGGTTTAGTTTATGGCCGTCCGCGGTGACAATGTAATAGGTATGCTCCCGCGGCGCCCTCCCACATGGCAGAGAGGGAATACCGGTGGGTTTTTAGTGGGTATGCCTCCCCCGGCTCCCCCCCGCCTCGGGGGGGGGGGAGGGAAGGAGAGTCCCACATTAAAAAAAAAAGGTTTAGTTTATGGCAATTCTGTTAATTTGCAATTTCCTGAGAAAATCGCATTATATATTTTGAACCATTATGTATTTTAAACCATTATACATTTTAAACTTTATGGATTTTAATACATACCCCTTTGCATAATCTATTATACAACTACTCCATGCTTCAAACCCACCAGACTCTCTAACTAGGCCACCACATTCATACTACCTGAGCACCACTTGTCACACGACAATGCGCGAGGATGACACGACCTTCAGAACTCGACCACATTGCCTCCCCAAATAAAAAGAGCTTTTGTAGGCTCTGAATCTGAAGTTACTTGCGACGTTTTGGCTACGGCCAGGTGGATTTTTAATACGATGTTGCGCAGGCGATGATAGCTCTAGTCGTGAGTTGCGACATGGATTAGGCGTGAGGGAGATATCATCTGTTGTGATAAGAGCGCCCACGCCGGGACGAGCTTTAGTTGGTGACTTGGCCTGAAATCGGGCCCGGATTGAGTGTGCGTTGAGTGGTTGGTCTCAATGAACCCATGTCCGTAGGCTGTTGAGAGCTTTTTGTTGTTTCAGCGTATGTCATCGGAATAATACAGGTGACTTCTAGGTCGTGAACAGAAATAACTTTTTTAATCTCTAAGCCCTTGGTTGGTATAAATATTTGCACGTAATACTTTGTGAATCTGTTGATTTTGATTATATTCAAAAATAAATTTTGTTAAGTTTTATAATTCATGGTAACTTTTGGTCACCCTACGTTTAATTGAAATATTAACTTGATAATTACCTAATTAAACCTTCATACTACTGGCTGGAAAGTGATGATATATATACATATATCATTGACAATGACAGCCTGTTACACGTCATAACATTGAAAATTAAATAAAAAGAATTTAAATCCTGGGGTGCGCGTCGGGTTAATAGGTCCCATTAAGGGAGAATTGAATAGAGTCGGGTTATCTTCGCGTGTGGTCATGAGCTGCGGTTCGTTTTTGGATCCGTCCGAGGGGAAGACCAGTGCTTGGTCCGGTGCACCCTGGACTTCGGTTAATGATTTCTTGGCATTTATTAAATTATTTTCACCTTATTCGAATAACTTTCGACGTTTACTACAACCCCCATGACTAAATCCACATTGGAGCACTCACCTCTTTCAAGTTTCAATCCTATTCATACATTTCTACGGATGTTCAATCGCTCCAAGGCAACGGTTCCAGCATGCATTGTATCAGGAATGATTAATTTATAATTTTATCTGAATAGCATCACGACGTCAGTGCGTTGCCCTCGCTTTTTGGGGTTCCGTATATCAAAAGGAAAAATACGGAATCTTATTGGAGTCACTTTGTAGTCCGTCCGTCTGTCTGTCAATATCCTTTTTTGCGGAATGCGTAGAGGTACAAAATTGAAATCAATACATTACCTACTTAAGTCTGATGCGGTCCCTTACAGCTATGAAAATAATCAGCATTCTAAGTCAACTCAATCAAAAGCTACAGTACCTAATTAGAAAAGGGCTTACCATACAAATTGCCATGTTCCCAAAAAATAATGGGTGCTTCCATTTTCTTAGAAATTCGAAATTTTATAAGAAAGTTAGCTCTTATAGCACAACTTATAAAATAAATCTAAAAATGTGTCTTTTTACCTATGTCTGGGTCAGTGTAAGCATCCAACATGAAATGACCTCATACTGTCTACATCTTGCTTAGAAGCGGGGCTCTTCTAACACTGGATATTGTATTCTTTTGCCGAATTTGTACGGAACGCTCGGTGCGCGAGTCCGACTCGTACTTGGCCGGTTTTGTTGCCTCATCATTGTTTGTCGATTCCTTTATTTGCTTAGTCAGCCATGATTAAATATTTTTTTTGTCAGCAACACTCTCATGTCGCTCATATGGTGTCGGAGTGCAACGCACTTGAGATGATAGCGGTGAACTTTACGGTAGGCGTGGGCGCACGTTTGTAGTCTTCTGCGCAGGAGGCTCATTGCGACAAGGCATACGTGGTTACTCTGGGGCGTTTTGTGTGTTCACGTGAGTCTGTACTTTTTACAAGCTTTTATTTACTTATAGTGTGTATATATATGAATATTATATACACCAATGTATGTAAATAATATGTTTGTAAAAAGCCGTGGTAGCCTAGTGGTTTGACCTGTGGCCTCTCAAGCAGAGGGTCGTGATTTTGCTTAGTTTGGTACTGGGTCAACTGTTGTAATTTGTCCCATGATATTTATTTTATTCATAACTTTATTATTCTTGCTCGTGAGTATATTTACTTACATCAAAAACGTCGGTTATGCTTAGGTAATGTTATTGTTAAGGTAACTTAACCTAACTTAACGCAACTCACACTGTGTGAAGCGATTGACTATACATTAGATTTGGTACTGAATTAATTATTGTGCAACGACAAATGCAAAATATAGGTATCAGCCGTCATAAGCGTTCTAATTTAAATAGTTTGACACGACAAGCCCTTTGCGGTGTCGACACACATGCTAATAGGCTTGGTTGCATTAAAGCCATATACTACATTACGAAGCAACAAAGGCTGCGCACATATGGTTGGTAACTACAGGATAGACCACGCCGAAGCCACTATTTAGCTGCTACGTATAATTTTCTGCATTGACTTATTCATTCGCTCAGCCACTTGCTTGGGTACCGGAGAATGGCCAGCGACGACAAGAGCCCGATTTTATGATATCACATAATGTGAAATACATGTAGCATTGAAGAAAATTACAGCTCTCATTAATCATGTGAACTAAATGAACAAAATATACTTACCTTGCTACTACTTACGTGCAAGATAGCCAAGCCTGTGCGAAATACAACGACGAATATAATATGACGTAAGTAGCGGAGTAGCGAGACAAATGTTTTTTTTTGTTCATTGAAATGGAGCTCCGCAAAGTAACGCCTGATTCATTAAAATCTTGTGAACTAGTCAAAAATATGATCAGAGCTATGGTTTTATAGACATAAGTAGATTTTTACCTCTTTCGTGTGGTACTTACTTTCGGTTGATGTGCTTTCAAAAAATCGGGCTCTCGGGCCTGACGTTGCTCCGGACCGGGAGTTGTAGAGGTTGAGAGGAGAGGTCTTTGCTCAATAGTGGGACGCCTTGGGGACGCCACAATAGGCTAACTAAAAAAACTAATTCATTCATTCGCTGAGTAAATAACCTAATGTGCGTACGCCGTTGAAGTTTATTATCTGGTTTTCAATTATAGTATACTTCAATTTCTGTATCGGTATGTTAAATTTCAATATGTTTCTTAAATGTGCAAGAAACTTATTTACTTTACGATTCCTAGTGTAGCTTGAATTTTCGAAGCACATCACTCAAAAATACCTTCTGAAAAGGTAGGTAATGAAAGTGGTTTTGTATTGTGCTACCAAATAGGTACGGCTCAAATTAAATTTTCAAATAGTTAAGAATAGGTATCTGTAAATAAGCTACTTGTATTTGAAATTCAGAGCAATATTTCTAAACTTTCGAATAGTAATAACTTAAGTAAGTATGTATACCTAGGCACTTGTCCGACCGCCGGCGAGTAGCGAGAAGCGAGTGTTTTTTAGTATGGAACTTTTGTCGCCCGGCGACAAAAACGACCATATTTCCATACTAAAAAACGCTCGCTTCTCGCTACTCGCCGGCGGTGGGACAAGTGCCTAACTAATGTGCTTTCTCAAATCGAATCCCATGTAGGTACAAATATGAAGAAACAGACACAATTCAAAAAATATTAAATACACAAAGGCGCACTCGTAGGCGCACTCCTATATGGGATCTCTAGCAGTTAACCCTTGAGTAGGTGAGATGAGCATTAAACGAGCGAGGGAAAGTGATAGGTAGGTTGATCATCATCAACTAAATATGTGGTCTGTCACCGCCTAAGGTTAATAATAAGACGTGCCACTTGCAAGTTAGAATTTAGCGGCATGTCAACTTAGGTCCTCAATCCTAAGTCTGAGGAAGTCGGATGAACGTGAAGACCGCTTGTTTGACCGACCGTACTATATTAGATGCAAATAAAACAACTTAATTAAATAGACGTATTTATTTCGTAATTAAAATAAATTTGTATGAGATAATGTTCGACAAATTGCGTTCTTACACTAATGCTTACCACTGGTAACCTCACATACGGTACTATGATTCACAATACCTCAGGCACGCGGGAATATTTATTTTTGTTACAAAAGATTCATTCACATGATATAAATAGCCACTTAAATAAATTAAATACTACCTTACTTTAGTAAAAAGTGTTATGATGAAATGATTTTAACCGATTTATCACTTCTGCTAACGTGAAAGTTAATACAGAAGAAAATCATCTATTTGGTTTCCATAGCTTTAGAACGAAGGTGCCTTTTGCACTTTATATACAGCAAGATAATCTGATAATACAAGATAATGTCCCAAATGATTAAAGACATTTGAACATTTGAAAGTGCAAAGCAATCATGAATTCACGAAACTAATAATAAATGTTAGAATGAGTAGATACAAACCCACTGATAAAGTTCTTTTACAATAGACTTTGGAATTAAAACAAAATGGCAATAAAATTAAATGAATCCCATTCAATGAGCTTACACTATGGCCGCGCGCGTCCGTGGTCCTACGCACCTCTGAAATATACATATTTGGCTGGCTTTATTCAAAGGTAACATTCGTTAACTATAACTTCGAAACCAAGCAATAAAATTTACAGATCGAACGTTATTTTACTTCAGTTACTAAATTTAACATTAACCAAAAGGATTAATAGTTCGCACTGCTCGTTATCAAGCAGACGAGAGGCGTTAAGTTACAGTAAAGAATTATAAAGGTTGGAGTACAGAGATAATTAGAATCTACCCCTCATAGCTCTTCTAAGTCTTTCACGGACGCGCTGGGCTTCGAGAAACGGTTTAACACAGACATTTGGCGATCGACCCCTAACCCCTAACCTAGGGGTTGGCGTTTAGAAGTCGTAGGAGCCGCTCTCGCCGCTCTTGCCGATGCGGAATATGTACCTGTAGACAAGGCCGGCCACGACGCCCCCGGTGACCGGGCCCACCCAGTACACCTGAAACAAAGAGTTGGTTAACTTGGGGTTTCACGACGTAACCAGGGCATGATCTTTGAAAGCACATCACTCGAAAGTGGTATAAATCTGTTTGTATCTTCAAAACTACGGCTCTAATAAAATTTTTGCCTAGTCCACGTGATTAATGAGAGCCGTAAGTATCTTCTAAGCTACTCGTAGTTATTTGGGTGGAATTTTGACGTTGTAATTTGTGTGCCATGCTAAACGGATTGCACACAAGTTACAACGTCAAAAATCCACCCATTTCAAATTCAGCTCAATTTTTCACCACTTTCGAGTGGTATATTCACACATGTGCTTTCAAAAATCGGGCCCCAGGGCATGATTTTTGAAAGCTCATCACTCGCATTACATGTGTAGCACAAAATCAGGGGCCTACCATGCCGTCTTAAATGCTACTCCATTCAGATTCCTTTAGCTGTCATTTTTGACAGTTCCATTATGGATCCGACAGCGATCGGTCCAACTTTGGTTCGGAATTGAATTGCATTAAGACGTCTTGGTAAGTTCCCGCTTTTATTAATCTCGTGAATTTGATTCGAGCTGTAGTTTTGAAGATGTAAACCTATTTTTACCACTTTCGAGTGATGCTTATAAAAATCGAGCCTCTGCCGATTTCAGATTTGTGAAATTACAATAGGTATGTGAACCTTCCACTTAAAATTCTGTCTACCTATTGCTTTAATGAAATGTTCATCTTACAAATATAGGTAGGTAGGTAGTGGTAGTGATTTACATTGCAAAAAACGTACACAATGTCATTTTAGTACCTATCTCAAATGCTACTTAAGTATTAAGTAAATGAAACAAATAAATCAGTCCGTCAAATACATGACTATACCTATTTATTATCAGATCGCATTATCTCAAATTTAGATCGGAAGTAGTATGCGTGCTTGCATCCGTTCTCAATAAAGATCTATGCGTGAGTTGCATGAAGTTACTTCATTAATAACATTAACCATAACACCTTCAATGCTGGGCTGGGAGCAAGAAAAAACCTAGAATTTACCAGCCTGATTCTCTTCCCGCGCAGGTGGTAAAAGCCCATCAAGGAAATTGGCGAAAATCGTAGGAATCCTGATATAGACGATGCGGCCACAACTATTTCGACTCCCCTGACCACCTATATGCCCACAATATTGCTAAATGTGGCCTTGTTACCTTAGGTTTTTTTTCAAAGAGCTAGTAGGTTTTTTGTTTAACATAATACAAATAACGTCAAAAAATACAATAAAAAAAAACATTCAGTCAAATAATCCGCCCCGCGTCATAGCAGGCGCAAAGGCCCATCACTCTCGCAGCATTACCATGTTGTACCGCGATGGACAAACCTTTGCACCAGAAACGACCCGGAGCGAAGGTCAAGACCTCTCTCACGAAGAAAGATTTTCAATTAGTTAAGTTCTTAGACGAGGATAAAATCTAGTGTTAACTTACAACCCAAGGCGTTCTTATTCCAGTAACTAACTACTTACTTTATTTCTAAACGTGCGAATTCCTTTGTACAAATGTGGGTACGTACTGCACAATGCATTGCATAACAAAGGCAAATTATAGAGCGTCGGAAGAAAGGCATGTCCATCACTTTCATACCAACATACTCGCATACTCGCACATATCTAAACAATCTGGCCCGAGCTCTAAAATGATCTTTAAACCTATAGCGGTACAGTATTTTATTGAAATCGGCACAGAACAAAAGAGGATCGTGCCCACATTAACCCAGCTGTCACGAGGGAAAATGAAATTGGAGTGAACTGTGACGTAAGAAAATAGATGATACCTAACGTTTATTTATTGCATAACAAGGTAATAACCCTCCTTTTGGACTTCGCGAGTGTCGGGTAAAAAAGAGCAGGTATTTAACAAGGCTATATATACATTTACATACATACATAGATGTGCCTCTTTCGCATAGGGGTATTACGCAGATACTATTTCGTTCCACTTGTCTTGCTACCATAGTGAAAAACAGTAAGGGAAATGTATTCACGTACCACCGCAGAACCCTAACTAATATTATAAATGCGAAAGGATGGATGGATGTTTGTTTGTTAATCAATCACACCAGAACGGCTCAACGAATCTGGATGAAATTCGGCACATAGAGAAAAGTCTGGAATACCTAGCACATAGGCTACTTTTATCCCTGTCAATTGCCACAGGGTTCTACGTTGGTTCTTTCGCTTCGTCCCCCTTCAGCAATCACTTAAAACATGCTCGTCGGTTTCGGGCACTTTATTTTACATTTTAATCAGCAATTTAAAAAATATTTAATACTCGCTGTTGCCACTGACTCCGTCGCAGAATTCACTTATCGCTATCCCGCGGGAACTATGCGATTTTCCGGGATAAAACTAACCTATGTCCTTCCCCGGGACTAAAACTATCTCTGTACCAAATTTATCAGTCCAGTGGTTTAGGCGTAAAAGCGTAACCGACCGACAGTTACTTTCGCATTTATTATATTAGTAGGGGTTTAGATTTAGGGTGCGACCAAACCGCCGCGTTTACGCAGTGACGTGGCATAGGTCTCACCGTTTCTTCATACATTTTGTTGCGATTCCGTAACGTCACCGTTTTTTAAGCGGTGGTATGGTCGCACCTTTAGTGATAGTTTTACTAACGCCACTGTGATGGCCGTCATGATTCATCTTGTATTAATTTATAAGCGACTTATAAGTATCTAAGTAGCATTTATGTTTAGAAAACCACGCGACCGCACGCGGTCTTGTGAATTGGTCACCATTCGTAGAATACACGACAGGATTTACCACAAACATGGTACAAAATCAGGATAATCGTTTTATTAGAACGTGCTTTTGGTATTTGGGAAACTGTAATACCCAGTAACCACACTGAAAAAAATATTTAACCAAACTACTTCGGGTATCTATTTCATCAATAACCATAATTCGGTAAGGCGTTTTATAAAGTTAATTTGATTTAACAAACAGGTTTACAACCAAAGATTTTGGTAATATATTGCCTTAAATAGTTATGTACTAGTCACTTTTTTAAGTTACAGGCTGACGAAAGTTCGGTTTCATTCAGCAAATTATTTTTTTCAGTGCATCGAGGAAATGGGCGAACCATCGAAGAATGGGCGATATCAGAAATCAGTTCTGTTATAGGTTATGCGGTTAGCAACCCATCACTATTTTGATTCCCCTTTCCACCTATCCACCCACAATCACGCTAAATGTGGCTTTATGTTTTGTTACCTTAGGCCTCTGCCTACCCTGTACGAATTAGACGTGATTTATGTATGTATGTATGTGATACCCAGTGCGATCGTGAACGTGAATGGTAGATCTTATACTTACCCAGTGGTAAGTCCAAATTCCCATGACGAGAGCTGGTCCGAAGGAACGCGCTGGGTTCATGCTAGCTCCAGTGAAAGGAATCTGTCGGGGAAAATACATATCAAACCATCATAATCATCATCATCATCCAGCCTATATAGGTGTACGTCGCACTGCTGGGCAAGGCCTCCTCTCAGAATGAGCTCGGGCTATAGTTCCCACGCGGGCCCAGTGCGGATTGGGAACTTCACACACACCATTGAAATGCTTCACAGATGTGTGGAGGTTTCGTCGCCAAACAAACCACCATACTTTATTTAAATAAAACCTTGTACAATATTCGTTAGTGTATGATGCTTAGAAGAAATTTCATTGTAATCTTTTCAATCGGCAACACAAAAGCTTGTTATTTTAACAAGTTCTATTCAAAAATTGGGAATGGATGATTATTTTAAAAGTGCTTGGTAATTTTTCTATTGATAGGAATAAGCATCCTTAGCTACGGAAAAAAGTTACAGATTTTTCCGTTGAGCCATATATTTTATAAAAATAAAAATAAAAACATTTTACTTAGCCATCAAAAATCTATGATTGCAGTTTTGTTTGTTTTCAAATATTACAAATGTTTCCTTATTCGAAAATTTGCTACATAATTCCAATGCTTAAGATACAACCAGAACTGAATCGGAATTGAATCGCATAAAGACGTCATGGTAAGGCAGGTTTAAGACTGTAGAACTTATCTAGCTTCTTGAGTGCGTGTTATTTTTCTCATTTTATTAAGTTACGTGTACTAACCCTGACGTGCATATACATCTTCGAATTATCAACATATGTTAAATGTAACAAGAGCCAATTTCCTGTTTTTAAGAGTTCTCGCCAAAAATGTAAAATAGACAGAAGACCATACAAAACAGCACTACTTGCTAAAAGTGTATTCGGAATGGCATCAAAAATCTTTAATAAGCTTCCGAAGAATATAATGACCGAGGATGTTAATGATTTTAAAAAACAACTTTTTGACTTTTTGGCGGATAAGGCCTACTATTCAATCGAGGAGTATATGCGTGATAGTTTGGTATAATAGGTTAATATGTTTAATACGTTTTTAGACGGTATATCAGTTTAATGCATGACGTGAATGTACCTACCTGCAAGATATTTGTACGCCCTTGGGCGCAGCATAGTGATACAAATCTACAATTATTGTACCACCAATATAACCTATGTTTGACAAATAAATTATTTGTATTGTATTGTATTGTATTGTGTTACTTACGCAAGCGGCATGGCAGGCGGTGATGCTGAGACCGATGGCGAGAGGCGCAGAACCCTTGATGTCGTTGCGGCGGCCGTCGCAGACTCCCATCACCACCAGGACCAAGACGAAGGTAATCAGCGCCTCGATCAGCACGGCCTGGACAGACACAGCTCACTTTAGCTATCAAATTGCCCTGAAAACCAGCGTCAGACAGAGGTAGCCTTTGTGTGACACATGCTGAGCGGCAACCTTTTTGGCTTTTCTTTCAAATCTACGTGGACGAAGTCGCGAGAAGCTAGTGACAAAATAAAGTATAAATGAAGTGGTTATGGTTAGTTACCTGGCCGGCCGAGATGTTGGCACCCGGTGTGGTCATTCCAAACGAGCGGACGTAGTCATCAGGTACTGCCAACTGTAGATAAAACATACCAAGAATAAAGACGTAATTTATGTACCTATGTGTGTGTAGGTATATGTATTTATGTACATACTGAAAACTGGAGTCAAACCTTCAACAGCGTATATACCTACACATCTTTAAAGCTTAAGTAGGTATGTGCTTTTGAATTATAATTATTACATTAAGGATAAATTTAATCCTCATTGCTTCCTTCCTCAACATCTTTAATTAAATGTCACCTTATAAATTGTTCAAGCGCACAGTTATTATTTTAAACGCTAACATTATAAGCCTATAATAAATCACTAAGCGCGACGCTTAGTTAAACGACAGTTAACTTGTTAACGAACTTAATTATTCATTAGCATTTAATAGTGCACACAAAGTCGGCTGATGTCGTGATCGAGGCGATTAACGGAGGCCGCTCATTCATTACATTAAAACATGATGGTCCCGTGCACTTTGTGGGTCTCTTCTTTAAACTTAAGAGCTTATACTTCGGTTTTTTACCATTAGAAAAAAGGTAAAAACAATATTGACATGTATTTTTATTGAAAAACAGTTCAAAAAAATAAATAACAGCAAGTTACAATTTAAAATCGCTGGAATTTCGTGATTTGTGTTGTTATGGTTTTATAATGTTCCACTTACCAAGATATATATAATAAAAAAGACATGTCAAAATTGTTTACCTTCTTTCTGATTAAAAAATCTCGAAGTATAGGCTAAGGTGGAGCAATTTCCATGAGAGCCTTTCCAGGGTCCGTGGGTCTGGAGCCTTACCATGACGTCTTAATGCGGTTCAAATTCCAACTCAGCAGCCATTAATAGTAAGTATGGATCTGACAGCGAGCGAACCTAAACTGAATCCGAATTGCACCGCATTGAGACGTCATGGTAAGGTCTCTGAGGTCGATCAGATCACACGGCTCGCGAATATTAATCGCACGTCAGATGTATGTAAATTGGCAGACGTGTGTGACGCGTGCGATGCTCGAAGGTAATCGAGGCGATGCGCCAATTACGTACTAATGTTCCAATTATTTAATCGCGCATTATCGTATGTTTACGTGTTCAGAACATGAAGATTATGTGCTGATAATGTAATTAGGTACTTTAGGGGACTTCAAAGAACGAGTCTGCTCTTTTTTAAAGGGCCGGTAAAGCAACCTAAACCCCATGTTATGTAATGGGCGTCAATGGGCGGCGGTTGCTTTCGATCAGACGACCCGCATGCTCGTTTTTCCGCTATTACAAAAAAACTAAACAAACTAAAGATCATTATAATGGCCGGTATAAGCGCTTTTACTTTTAGGGTTCCGTACCGAAGGGTAAAAACGGAAACCCTAGTCATGAGGCTCCGCTGTCCCTCCGTTCCTCTGTCACTAGGCTGTATCTCATGAACCGTGATAGCTAGACAGTTGAAATTTCAGAGATGATTTCTATTTTTTTTTTTTTTTTTTTTAATGTGAATAGGAAGGCAAACGAGCAAGTGGGTCACCTGATGGTAAGCGATCACCACTGCCCATAGACACCCGCAACCCGCAACCCCGGAGGGTTTGCAGATGCGTTGCCAACCTAGAGGACTTAGATGAAATGCCTCTTGTGCCCGTAATTTCCCCGGCTGTCTTACTCTCCACACCGGAACACAGCAGTGCAAGCACTGCTGCTTAGCGGCAGGATTAGCGAGTAAGATGGTGGTAGCGTTCCGGACGGACCTTGCACAAGGCCCTACCACCCGCCCCTTTTCCCTTTCTATTGCCGCTTTAACAACAAATATCTACCAAAAAGTTCGTTACGTTACGTGCCGTTCCGCTCACACAAAATGTTCATTGATTTGAGAGTGAGAGGAACACAATAAGAGGAACCTGACTTTCGCATCATTTTTATGCCCTTTCTGAAGACCGCATAACAACATTCCAAATTCACTTTAAGTCAAGTTGAATAGGTAATCCACAGATGTGGTTCAACAAATTCAAATTACAAAGGAATAAGTAAACCGCGACTCAAGTCATTCCGAAGTTCATATGCCATCCCACTCACTCTCAAATTAACGACTATTAGTGTTAGCGGGACGATACAAACGAAAATCTAATTTTCAGGTTAAAGAAACTACTAATCTCAAAATCATTATGTTACTGAGCTTTGTTAATGTAATAATATTATATTGATTTTCAATTTATTTTTAACAACAGAATAAACAAACAGAATGCAAAAAAAACAAGAGAAAACATGTCGATGAGTTAGAATTACATACATAAATTCCATTCTAAAATTAAATTTTGAGTACAAGAGTGCTCGCAAAGTCTCAATGATCCGTTTAATCAGTCTTTGAGCTGTCACAGTGCTAACAAGATGCTGAATCCTCATCATTAACACTTGGTTCGACCGAACCCCACAGACGAAGGTCGGCGCTCCATTTCAGTCCTTTATTCTACGATGATCAGTGTCACGGCGAACTACACCTTTTAATGGTGTCTCCATGAGGATTTTAGAACGTTATAGGTACCTAATAGGATTGAAGAAACAGAGTATAAAGCTTGACACACGTGAACACGAACAGCTCCCGTAATCAGGTTACTTCAGGCTGGGTAATTTTGCCCCTTGGGATTAACTGCGTCCAGGTTTTATTAATCATCATCATCATCCTAGCGTTTCTCCCGGCATTTGCCACGGCTCAGTGAGCCTGGGGTCCGCTTTGAAAACCTAATCCCAAGATTTGGCGTAGTCACTAGTTTTTACAGAAGCGACTGCCATTTGACCTTCCAACCCAGAAGGGTAACTAAGCCTTATAGGGATTCGTCCGGTTTCCTCTGTCTATGTAAATATAAAATGACCTCACACTGCCTACATTTTGCTTAGGAGCAGGGCTCTTCTATCACTGGATTTTACATCCACCTGCCGAATTTGTACGGAACCCTCGGTGCGCAAGTCCGACTCGCACCTGGCCGGATTTTTTATGGAAACTAATATCGATAGTCTGTGCTTAGGATTCTGTGGTACTTACCCTGACAAAAGCGGCTCCAGCAACGGCACCCAGGGCCTGCACGACGATGTAGAAAACAGCTTTCAGCAGCTTGACATCGCCTGCGGCAAACAGGCCAGCGGTCACCGCGGGGTTGATGTGGCCGCCCGACACGTGCCCGATAGTCTGAGGGCAAAGGAAACCATCCATAAGTAACGTGTTGCGATAGGTCTTGACTTTAGAATCAGGTAGGTAGTATTCTTTAGTTAACATACATAAGCCTCCCGAAACTGAGCTAGCAGCTAGCTCAATAGAAAAGTGTATATTCCCGAGCTGAGTATAATTTACGTTTTTTTTGTAACATTTTATGTGAACGTATTTTTTTATATTGAACAAATGAACTAAACTGAACCTAAGAGCAGATCTTCACGTTTCATAGTTTAAGTAGTTCCCATGATCGAACTAAATGTTACATCCTGTAGAATTCTAACTTAACCATCGCTTAGCAAGTGCATACGAACTAGCACTTCACGTAAACACAGGTTTAAAGGTTAAACCCAGGCTAAAGAGGCAATTAACAAAGGCACATGAGATACTTATCAATTTATATGACGGGTTAGTATATAAATCTCAATTAAACACTGTTATACCCGGCTTCTACTTAATTGTAAATTGAACGTTGCAGGTATCTGGATGCTACGATCCGTATCCTTCGATTCAACAAACTGCTGGCTCGTGACTTTACAAATGCCAAATTAAAATTCTGCCAAAGTGAATGTGGTTATGTTTAAAATAAACGTTGCCTTGTATTAAGTAGGTATATGCTATTTCGAAGCGTGGTATTAGAAATTTGAATGTTATAAAAAATGGGTACGTGTTTAAAATATACAATCGAGGGCATAAATATCGATACAGCCATGATGTAAAATGTATGTGTAACCGACCTTATTGCTTGTGTCATAAAGGTGTATAGATAGAATAGATACAGTGGCGTAACTATAGGGTGGCAGGGCTGGCAAAAAGCCAGGGGCCCCCAGCTCTACGGGGCCCCGAACTGGCTTGGCCTTGAGCACAGAAGGGACGATGATGCACTTCTTTATAGTGAGGAAGGGCTCCATTCTGATGAATATGCCGCGGGCCCCTGACGTTGTAGTTACGCCACTGTACAGATGCTTTTGACGTCTTAGTAGATTAGATAAGATTAGATTAGATTATTTATTCATTCAATAAAAATTATATCATAAATTGTACATTGTCAAGTTAGAAGGATTTTGATTGAAATCGTCAAGTGTTAATAAAAAATAAAATCAAATTAAATTAAATACCTAATACAGATCAATTAAATACTACAAAAACGTCAAAATCAGAGAAAATAATAATAATTGGTAGGTGCAATTAAATTAACCACTAGGGATCGTCACTTCTTTTAAACAATAAAAAAATAATTATAATAATAAGGCATTTAAAAAATAAATCAAAATGTCCTATCCAGAAATTCGTTTACAGAATAAAATGCATTTTTCAACAAACGGACTTTCAGTCGACGCTCAAATGTTTAACGACGCTCAAAAGTAAAAGTTTGAAATGCATTATGGTTCAGAATATGCAAGGTCTCTCAGATTTAACCCGGAATATTTCAGCAGGGCCCTACTTTATAAAGCTAAAAGTTACAATTTACAAGCGGAAATCTCTTTCTGACCCTATGTGTTAGATAGGGACTTCCGCTTGTAAATTGTGACTTGTAGCTTTATAAAATAAGGCCCTGGTGGTTCGGGTAGTTTTACTCTACGAAGATTTTCCATTTAATACTTAATCAAAATTTAGTGATGCGATTACTTCAGTCGGCGGAGACGCGGGCGCAAGTCAAGTTACCTATGTTCATAGACCAGCGGCCTACATTGCTACTTCACGTTATCCTGTGGCTCTTGACCAGAAAAGTGTGACGACCACTGCTTTAGCTGGTGTGTGGTAAGTCATTACATTTACAGTAAAAAAGCTCTACAGTAGTAAGCAAAGTTTCTTTCGCTTCTCGAGTATGTGCGCCGTCTAACGGAGCGTCCGCATGCGCTTGCGACCCCTGACTCATCGCTTCGCATAATGCTTCATAGGTCAAGTTAACTGGTGAATATTTATAAATACATTTAGTCTGAGGCCAGTCGTTATTAGCCTCTCTATCATTTTATGGTGATTTCTATCTGCGAAGCTGTGAGGATTGCATAGAGCTTTTTCAATTGACACACGAAAGTTATCCTATTTTACTATGAAAAACTAAAAATAAACAACTTATTTTTTTACTACTTTTTTGACTTGCAGCGCATGAATTTTGGTTCAAATCTTGATAGAGAAATTTGACCCACTTTTAGCGGTCGGATTATCATTATAGGATAATATGTACAGTTAAAAACAGTCGGGTAAATAGTATAGCCAGCGAAAAGGTGTAATATTAAAAACAAAAATCAATTAAGTAGGTATATACCCAAAAGCCCCACAAGATAACATCCTTAAGCTGTCAACTTTCTACTAAGATATAAATAAAATAAATAAATAAATATTAGGGAACAATTCACACAAATTGACCTAGTCCCAAAGTAAACGCTAGTAAGGCTTGTGTTATGGGTATTAGACAACGATATACATATTTATATAGAGAAATACATACTTATATAGATAGAAACATCCATAACTCAGAAACAAATATTCGTGCTCTTCCCACAAATATATGCCCTTACCAGGATTCAAACCCAGGACGCTTGCTTCGCAGGCAGGGTCACTACCAACTAGGCCAAACGCGTCGTCAAAGATATGTATCAAAAAATTTAAACTTGCGTGAAAATATACAGGCTGGATAAATTTTAGAGGCTAAACAATATCTTACTTCCATCTGAAAACGCACGTATGTTACTCTAGGTTAGACATCGTGATCTTGATTCAAACCACATCTAAATATTGCTACGGTCACAGGTCACGCTCGTAAGTACGTTAAAAACCGCAAGCATAATGCCAGTCCTCGGCTGGGATTGAATCCACCTGCGATTAGCCCGACCCCGCGACCTCATGTCAAAACTGACATTCTATAGTCATCCCGCTATTATACGGCACACAGTAACGGAAAACATAACTGTGTTGTATTTTACAACATAATTCAGCTTACGCTAACCTATTACGAGGGTAATTTTTGATGCCCTCAATCCTAATGAGAATCAAAAATATATATAAAGATAAAATGAAATAGTGAACAGCACTGTTGACCTAAGTGAACTTTTCAGGAGTATTGAGAGCTACTTTTCAAAATCACGCGTTTAAATAACACCGCTCAAAAGTATATCGAAACATTTTTTTAGTCCTTAGGTACGTAAAAATTACCTTTACCTTCTGATAGTCAGCTTAATTATTAATAAGTAGGTACTTTTCTTTTTTCACTGCCTCACGTCAGACTTATGAAACTTTATCTAACCCTATTTCAATTTGTGACCTCGCCCTGTATGTTCAATTTAAGCGACGCATTTGCCCCCTCAGAATATTTTTATAGTTAAGTAGGTAGTCAATGCTTTAGTTTGGGCGGCAATTTCAAATGCATGAATGGATTTTTACCATATTCAAACGGTGTCTAGTTTTAAACAAGGGCACAATACCGTGACTTACACTCAAGGCTTTATCAACAAGTTAAATACACTCAAACGAATGTAACAAGATTATTGATTAGACAGGTGACACCGACAGATTCACAAAAACAAAATGTCCTCTATAACCATCAACTCGGTAAATTTTTAAAAAACGAGAATCGGAAACGGCTTAACCACCAAGACAGCCCGCAGCAGTTCCCACGACCAACTAATTTATGAGGTGCAAATCCGAATTACACCCACATAATGTAACAACAAATTTATATAGATTTATTACCGGTTCTGTTATTACCGTTCTAAGGCTAACAGTACTTTGGCCGTGGCATTGACAGGCTGAATTACCACGATTCGGAGCATATATTAGCAATTAAAATCAGTAGTTCGATAATATTTTATAATATGAATCAGTCTTGTGGACCTTGGACGGGTCGAGCCGCACAAAGTTATATGTGCCGTGTACCGATGAAAAAGACCAAAAAGAAGCGTCTTTCTTGTACAAAATGGCCACCAACCGACGGCCTTTCCACAGGATTTTTTTAAAAATAATGATGTTACTTTTATCGCTTCGTAAATACTGGTGATTATCAGACGACATAATTTAGAAACTTAACTAAAATGTTAATATATTGCCAATGTCAGCGACCCCAATAAGTTGGTAAAGCATCAAATATGATGTAAGATAATATTATTAAACGGTTTCCTCGATAAACGCTAATTTAAGGGCTTAAATTGCCTGATGGTTATTTATTGACCCTATCACGGAAGAAGACCATTAATTTCGGAGTCCTTCCTTGTTTAATGGTCAATTTGGATTTATGAGTCATACAGCGTTATTCGTGTCTTTCCTGTTCGCATGATAAAAATTAAGGGTCGTTTAAGTTACATTTAATAAGAGAAAATTGCGCGTGTCATTTGGGCGTTTTTCAAAAAAAGTGTACACGCATGATATTTTTTCCAGATTTGAACTATTTTGGGTTTTACTTATTCAGTTTCAAGATCCTTATACAAGAAAATATAGGTCCCAGATTTAAATATTATGGATTCTTTTGTTCGTCACGCCCCATACCAATAAAAAAAACGACGAACAGGTATCTAACTAGTTCGCCTTTGTACATTTGTGTTGTCCTGTATTTACCTTTTTCATGTGTTTTATGTACAATAAAGAGTTATACATACATACATACTAACTGGAATTGAAGTCTTGGGACACTTTTTCTCTTGTACCTACATATAAGGATCGATATGGTAAATGATTCTGAATAAGAAAACTCGGAATAGTTCAATGGTGGAAAAAATAATCTGTACTTACACTTTTTCTTTAACATTTTTTTCAACACAGTTGCTCGTAAATTGAGTCTTATTGCACCGCATTTAAGCTCATAATTCAGCTTATTACGCACAAGTGCCGTAATATTACTACCGCACGAGTGCGGTAATGTAAACTTTTTTTAATCTCAGCAAATAGTTCAGTTTTGTATAGGAACAAGGAATATTTTCGTGAATATTAAACTATTTTAGGTTAAAGATGATAAATAAACAGTTAATTTCGACAAAGTATTCATTTTTATCTAAAAAGTGACCATAATTTGCATATTTAAGACAATGATTAATTATTTTATTACTATTTTAATATTAGGCTGTTTAGCAGTCTTGTCAGTGTCTCGTCTCATCCGCGTGCAAAGTGCACAGCGCGCATGCGTGAGTGCTGCGCGCGGATTGGCGCGGAGACATGATATCTGCCGCCATCTTTCACACTCACAGATTTTGTTGATTATTTTACCTTGTTATTAATTTAAAAATTACTAGTTGAGATAATAAAGAAAAACTAAATGTAAATAGTGTCCGTCGCCGGAAATACTAAAATATGTTCGGACAGGTTATGTCAGTAAGAAATACAAGGTGTTAATTGCCAAATGACAAAGAAAAGTTCAAAAGCCTCCAGTTAAGCAATGTTTGGCAACAAAGGTAAAGTAAAGTTTTTTTATACTTACTTATTAAGAATTTGTTTTTGTTTTTCCTCGCAAATGTGTTGAAAAACGTCGTATGAAACGCGTGTGCATTGATCATTACCACACTCGGCACCATTAACGCACTCGCTCCGCTCGCGCGTACAATCATGCCTCGTGTGTAATGATCAACATAGCACACTTGTATCATAATGTACTATTACGGCTATAACACTGTTACCAGCAAAATAATTATTTGACGTGAATTATGGTGCGTTCACAAGCTTTGCCATCTTAAACTTCTAAATACTTAACAGAAATTTCCAACCTGTAGTTCGGTGTCATTTTCTTTTATGCCCATGTGGCGTACATTACAGTGCAAGCATTTTGATAATGTGTATTCGTTTATACTTTGATTGGAAACTGTGTCATTTTTTGCAGCTAAACATTCTCATGTAGGTATAAAGTAGCAAAATGGCGGTATGTACTATTAAATATTTCACAATTCACATTATAGTTTCACAAACGTTCGAACACACCTAGAATTAAGTGTCATTTTTTGCAGCTAAACATTCTCATGTAGGTATAAAGTAGCAAAATGGCGGTATGTACTATTAAATATTTCACAATTCACATTATAGTTTCACAAACGTTCGAACACACCTAGAATTAAGTTTTGTCGCACGTTTGTTGATTAAAATTGTGGGCGCGTACCAATATTCGACTTAAATAAAGTTAAAGTAGTAATATCAAACTAGGTTAGGTACTTTAACATCTGTCACAGCAGTGGACAGGCGTTTTCAAAAGTATAGGAATGAATTAAACGGAAATATTATCGTATGATCCACGCATATCGCTATCCATATCACGAAATATTGATGCGTGTCGCAGTAAATCTGGTTTTTTTGTTATCCGCGGTCCTATGTTGACATGACCTGCGATAATATGACCGTATAATCCATGCCATATGACACAAAAAATGTTTCGGGTGCGTTCACGTTAATGTCTCTCTGGAGCGTATATTTTGAGTTAATCGTACCTTTACTATGAGCGCGTTTGGGAATATATTGCGTTAAAAAACTTACATTAATGGGGTCATCTTGTTACTATTAGATACTAGACTGTGTTGTAATTTGGTATATATATTTTTTATTTTTTTCTCAGATAAGTACGTCAAAGATAGATCAAATTAATACGCACTGGTACAATATATAGGAGCAAGCGGAAGTCGCACTGTTCGGGCTTCAGGCTCCATCGTTAATAAGTGAGGGGAAGGCGCGGCTTTCGTGTCTGTTTTAGATTTTTCAGTAACATTTATTTGCATAAAACGTTGCTAACAAATTAGGGGAAATTAAGGGCGGTCACGACTATTCTCCTGGGGTTACTTAGTCATAGAATGACGTGCACATTTAGAAATGAAAATGAATTAAATACCCACATGTGAAATATATCTGAGTTATCATTTTAGGTCATCGCTCATCAGAATACGTTAAGGTGGTCGGTATTATCGGGTGTAGAGGTATTTTTCTTTGATTATAGGCGTGATGGCGTTCATTTGATATTACTACAGAGTTGCAGTTTTCCAGAGTCAATAATATATAATCGCATGCTATAAAATTTTGTCATTGACTGTCGCAAGGTCAAATCAAGTTAAACTTAACACATATTAAGTACATAATTGATTAAAGGTCAAGTTTAAACTATAAATCTTAGTAAGTTAATTTAATTAAGCCAACGATTCTTAAGCTGCTGGTAATTCTGTTTTTTTATCTATATGTATGTATTTGTATGTACTTTTATCTACCTATATGCAACTTTTTATGAAAACACCGATAAACAGTTAGCACAATTACAATATATGTTATGTTATTATTAGTTAGTTATTTTACAATTTGTTAAATTGAAAAATGTATTTTGTGAGGTTATTAGTGTACGGGCCTAACTGTTGGAGCGAGCAGTATGTGTTCCGGCTGAAAAACAGCGCTGAAGTGCCGCTCGTGTGAGCTGGAACTGGCAGCATTTGCTGACGCTGAACCATTTACCACTAAGCTTTTTATTTTTGTTTTTGTGTTTTTATGTTTTTTGTGGTTGTTAGTGGTAATAAACATTTTTCTTTCTTTCTTTCTTTACAAAATAATTTATTAAGTAAATGGAATCTTCGAGTTCAAGCGTTGCATTGTATTTCGAAGGTTTAGTGAGTAAACCCAATAAGTCGAGCTAATGTTTTAAAGGACTACTGCCTATTCTTTCTCAATCAGAACAATTTTCAATTTCATATTTATTTTTTTAGGGAACAAAACACGTGTACTTGACTGCACTGGTCTTTGACATTGAGACCTTTGGAGCCCAGGGGACAGTGGCGTGGCCTGGGCTGGGAAACGCCGCGGGTCCGGCCGCTCCCGGCCACCGAACCGGCCATATATCACGTAACGCTAACGCATGCGCGTGAGCCGCAATCAAGGGCGCCTACAATCCCTAGCGCAGGCGTGCGGGCCACGAGCGCGAGCGCCCGCGAGGCGGAAAAATGCGTGATACTTTTATTCTATAGAAACTGAAATATAATATTCAACTAAAATACAGCCCACATTTTTTCTTGACTACACTTTTTAAAACTGTTCCTTTTGCATTGTCATTTAAATTTATCTTGTATTAGGTGATTTAGGTGCACCTAATTTCAAGGCAATACGAGCAATAAAAGTGGATCAAATTTGACTTGAAAGATTTAACTCATAAAATAAACAGCATGTTCAATAAAAGCTTGAAGGTACACAAAAACAAATACTTATTATTACACACATAGAGTATTATTTATTTACCTACAAAATTCTTGGAAAACACAGCCGTTTACCAGTTGAATTGTAAAATTTTCAAGTCTTAAGGTCTGGTACACCACGCCGTGTCAAGTAAAATCTTAAGTGTTAGATATCTATGATGCCATCTCTTTCTGTTTCATAGTAATAAATAAAGACCGCACCCTAGATAAGATATCGTAAACTTAACAGTGAAACTATAGGCTTATTGTCTAACTCGCAGTTCATGTATGGGCTGACAATTGGCATCGGAATCAGCTAGCTGTCACATTCATACAAGAACTGTCAAAATGAACACGATGGCGATTGCGAGCGAGTTAGACAATAAGCCTACTGGCCCTTATCCTCTTATTCCAAACTGCTTGTTGACTTAATATGAATTTGTCTTTATCTGTCATTTTGATATTGGCGTATAGCAAACATAGAAGAAAAAAAAATACTAGAATATTTTAACGCTTGTAACTTCTATGAGTAGCGGACAATTTCAATGTTTTAGAGAGACAATTTTGTTATAATATATAGGATAGGCGGTAACCTCACCGCTCCACCCCGCGCTTATGCCCGACGCTGCAGTCTAACCGTATCACACATACATAACACATGAAAATGGCTTCTCCACGGCACCGGATGAATTAATCTATTTCGTAGATAAATCTATTTCATTCACGAACACATTCGGGCGATTAATTAAGATCGGTCACGCCGAGATGTTTACGAGTCAAGAGTGATACTAATTATTTTAAATGTTACATGACCGTCGTGGTTAGGTCATCGTAATTTATTAAAATGATTTTGATGTTGTACCTGTCATATTTAAGAGGGTGCATCCGTGCTGAGCTCGCAACGTCGCATTTTTGGTGATTTTTTGCGATTATTTCACAGAAAATGAATGAAAGTTTCAAATGTTCGTCTGTAGTGCACTTCGTTTTGAGTGTATTAATGTGTCTAATGCAATGATTAATGGTGATGGACTTTTATTTTCGTATTAAAGGTATAAAATACTATATCTCGTTTAATAAGAAAATAAAAGTCCATCATGATCAATTATTGCATTAGACACATTAATACACTCAAAACGAAGTGCACTACAGACGGACATTTGAAACTTTCATTCATTTTCAGTGAAATAATCGCAAAAAATCACCAAAAATGCGACGTTGCCAGCTCAGTAGGGATGCACGCTCTTAACAGTATAGTGCAGCCGCTAAAAGATTTCGTCGTTCCTGCTGTTTTTATTTACTGTAGTACCTATCTTTACGAAGTCCATCTGGGACGGTCTTTTTGTAGCCGGCTTATATAGTTATCTAAACACGTGTAAATACACTTTGAATAAATATTAGAACATCACGAAGTGAGACGCAGTGAGACGTTAGGCTGGTTAACCCTATCGATGACTTTACAAGAAAATATGTGTCCCAAAAATTCCATTCCAGCTTGCGTCAATTTTTTATATGCCATTTTTTTATTTGTATGTGTCGTGACGAATCGGAAAAAAATCCATAGTAAAATCTAGGACACATTCTTTTTTGTGTAACTGTTTTAAAAACCCAAAATACGTATGGAAAAAAATATGTACACTTTTTATACAAGAAAGAACACAAGAATCTTATATGACTACTATATTGTAATATATTGTAAACCAGGTATCTATTAATACTTAGATAAGGTAAAACTTTTTTTTTGGAACTCGTTAAAATTTCCTCACAGTATCCGGACCTCGCCTATACTTGCCGACCCCAGGATATAGACCATCAAATCCATGCCAAAGGAAGTGACCTAATTTTATACTCGTCAGTTTATACCTATGAGCGTTTTCAAAAAGAAGTCCACATGATCATTTTTTCTAGAATTTAACTATTTTGGGTTTTTCTTACTCAGAATCGTTTACCCTATCGAACCTTATACTAGAAAAATGTGTCCCAAAATTTCCATTCCACGTCGTCACTTTATTTTAATAAGGGTATGTATGAAACGTGACGAGCAGGAAAAAATATTCCATAGTAAAATCTGGGACACATTTCTTCTTGTATGAGAATCGATAGAGTAAACGATTATGTGTAAGATAAACCCAAAATATAAATTCCAGATTTTAATAATTTGTTAGTGAAATCGTTTTCTATGCCGTGCGTTCTATGGAGCCGCGCGCGCCCTAAGATAAGTCTCGCGGCTGTGATTGGTCCATTTATTTAATCCAGGTCGCCATGTGTTTACGAGTATGTGCCGTTGAATACAGCCACCTGCATACCCATGTACTATAGCTGCATGCCAATTAAATATAATTACCGATTAACCTGGCGCTGACATTGGATAATTCTAGTAACGTTATGTGAATAGATAACTTATTTGTAACATTGTCTTTTGCTTTTTTTTTAACGCGTCGAGTTTTTTTTCCTTTTCTGGGCAAAGTTATTTCTTCTCTCGTCCTCCACAACTCTTAGATCTTGACCAGTGCAATGTCACACTTGTCCACTATTACATGTGTGTTTATTTTATGTATGTATGTATGTATGTATGTCGTATGTATAACTCTTTATTGTAAGTACATAAAACACATTCATTCAAAATAATAATTTAATAATTTGTTAGTAAAATTTTCGTGATATTCGCTAGGTGACCGAGGTGAAACCAAATTCTTGTTCACATTGATAGTACTGACTAATTAATCGCATTATTATGGTAAAAACCTATACTAACACGAGTAGTTCAAATTTTACACATATTCGATACACACAGATAATAAAAAACAGTACCTAAGTACGTTAGAAGACAAAATCAACTATACACCGCTACACGTTCCCGAGAAGAATGATCAAGACGAACGGACGAATGGTCGGATGAAAAACAGTGACCAGCACTGTTTTTGCTAACTTAGGCACGGAACCCGAAAAGGACAATACCTTATTTACCAAATAATCAAATAGACAACATTGTAGGCACCGATATGTGTCAAATGGGTAGCATTGCGGAATACCGCAGCGGCGGAACCAACTGTGTTAGTTAATTAAAACGTTAACACGAGTAATTTAACATGTACTAAACAAATTTATTACTATCAAGAGGAATTACACTGGAATTACCTCGTCACTGTGCGGGACAATAGAATGTCACAGGTAATTAGATGTCACAATTAGCAAGCTCACGTGAATGAAAACGGTCGACCAGACATACCATTTATTATACAGCAAAGTGATCTGTAAATTGTACAGCAATACTCGAGGAGTAATTGCAGAGGATTCAGGTGCCCGGGTTATGAAAGCACATCACTAGATACTCGTAGTGTGTTGGACACATAAAGTTTAAAATGTATAATAGCTTAAAGTACATAACGGTTTAAAATATTATAACGCTAGTTATTTTCAGTGAAACTACGAACTTTTTTGATAGCCAAATGATTATATCTATTGATTAGATTAAATCTATATATTGGTTTAGGTTAGGTTAGGTTTATTTCGTAACAATCTTGTGAGGTTGCGATTTTCTGAAAAAATCGCATTATATATTGAACCACTATGCATTTTAACCCAAAATTTTTGCGCAACCTGACGGTGACGTTAGTCTTTTTCACATAATGTCATCCAATGAGAAGACGGTTAAAGTACAAATAAAACATACTAATTTGAAAAATAAACGATTAAAATTATCATTTTGATGAGAATCACTGAAATAATAGGAATAAACAGTAAACTTATGGAAACCGAATATTTATGGAAATAGCTAAAGCTCGTAGTTTCGTAATTTTCAAGGCTATAAAATTTTACGATTCCCGTAATTTAACCAAATAAGATTTTTATCTGTTGTATTATGTTGATTTTACGAGGGACACAGTTACAGTGCACCGTGCACGCTGCAACTAAAGTAACGGGACGGACAGGTCCGATGTAGCACTGTTCAACTTTATATCTTTTATGTCTTCACAAATGTGGATACTGATATTTATGGCTATAATAACAATGATAACCGTTTAAGTCGACTTAAAAGACGCGGACATTTAGCGTACACCTCTTGCACCCATTTACTTTAACAACGTTAACTATAACCTGCGATTATTGACAGAAAATCTATGAAATAATGGTGTGATAAAATAAATTGTGTGACCAATGGAAAAAGGGTTTGTGCGTTTACTACGTGCTATGACATAATAATGTGTAATCAAGCACCTAACATGGATACGTGTAGTTTCACGGATGAAAACATTATCGTCAGGGTTTGCTGATCCACTTATTAAAATACTAGTTTGTTACAAGACCCAATAGCTCATTTTACCACCCA
Source organism: Pandemis heparana (assembly GCA_963854515.1). Lineage (NCBI taxonomy): Eukaryota > Metazoa > Arthropoda > Insecta > Lepidoptera > Tortricidae > Pandemis > Pandemis heparana. The sequence goes on from OY978006.1 coordinate 30,372,087, forward strand.
TAACAACAGTTATTGGAGCTTGTCTTAGAGACCTACAATAATTAAAAAAGCAATTAAAAAAATGAATTATAAACCAGCTCAAATTAAATGTTCGCCTATTTCTTTGCTTATTATATTTGTTTGCGGGTGGTAGGGCCTTGTGCAAGGTCCGTCCGGATCACTACCACCATCTTACTTGCTAATCCTGCCGCTAAGCAGCAGTGCTTGCACTGCTGTGTTCCAGTGTGGAGAGTAAGACAGCCGGGGAAATTACGAGCACAAGAGGCATTTTATCTTAGCCCTCTAGGTTGGCAACGCATCTGCGATCCCTCCGGGGTTGCGGATGTCTATGGGCAGAGGTGATCACTTACCATCAGGTGAGCCACTTGCTCGTTTTCCTTCCTATTCATATAAAAAAAAAAAAATTGTACTCTAATCTTTTTTCAAATTCAGCATAATTTTTAATAACTTTCCAATGGTAAGACTTGAATTGTTGAGATAGTTAGAAATTAATCCTTTTGTAATGAAATGAAAAATCAAGCTAGATTGTCGTTTGTTTTTTTCCGTGGCGTACAGAGCCCGCCACTTCATTCATAGTGTGGCCGTGAAAAGGTTTCATCAGATCAGGTCATTGCTATGACTATGAGTATTAAAGTTAACTTATAATCAGCATGCAAACGTATGCAGACCGCTCACACCAGCCGGCTTGACGCCTGTCGACGGATTCAACTTAATTACCATCCTTGTACAGATTTGATTGCTCGATTAATTAAAAACTGCCTAGTTTCTTTGACTAATAATTCGGCTGTGACTCAACTGATCAAAACAAAACACTGACGATTCTTTCCGCAATTTTTGAATTCCAAATCACAACTCCAGGACCCGATTTTTGAAGTTAGAAAATTAAGTATAGCAAATGAAATTACGGATATATCTATCAAATACCTTTAAACGAGCAATTCTTGTTTCTTGTTGTTTCCAGCTCCAAGGATTTTCATGAAATCTGGTATGCAGGGGTTTCGGGGGCGATAAATCGATTTAGCTAGGCCTCATTTTTGGAAAACGTATAAAAAACCGAGCAAAGCTCAGTCATCCGGGTAGTAAATCTTATAAACATAAAACAATCAAACTTGTATAAGAATAACCTAAACCTAGCCAAAACTAAAATAAAAGTACTTTTCTCAAGCATGCTCGGAAATGTACGCGTTAATGTCGCGAAATGAAGCCCAGAAGTTTCACATTTACGGCCTAGGCCAAGAAGTAATGTGGCGCGGTCGGCGGGTGCGGTCGGCGCGGCGCGGCGGCGCGGGGCGGGGCGCGGGGAACATGGCGCGAGCAATAGTTTGTTCAAACGGCATGTTTCAAATATTAAAAATGCGGCTAATTAAACAATTTTTACTTGATTTCCTCGCATCGCTTGAGAAAAGCACTATACAATCCTCGGCCGGAAACAGGGATTGCAGGACTCGCTTTATCCGGCCTCGTCTACGACTCGGCCGTGTACCCCAATCTCGTCCTGCAATCCCTTACTTCACGGCCTCTGCAGTAATGTACTATTATAGTTAAAAAATTTGTCCCAAATCTCAGCCAATGGGGTACCGTCTAACTTCAATACTTACAACACCGGACCATAATTTCGGCTTCGTAGAGCGTTGTCTTGCTCTAACTTACGTGTTGCCAATTGTCTCAAAGACCGAAGTGAGATCTTTATAGCCGGGTACTGTACTTGATATTCATATTGTTGGGTGAGCTACCTCTACCCTAATTCAAGTAAAAATAAGTAGAGTATCACTATTTCGAGTCCCTTTTCCACCTCTTCTTCTTCTTAGCCTTTCTCTACCAAATTCCTGGTGTAGGCCTCCTTCAACCGCTTCCATTCCGATCTATTTTGGGCAGTGAGAGTCCAGTTGCTGCCCGCTACTCTAGAGTTTCCACCTATACGCCCACATTATGCTAAACGTGGCCTGTAGGTCTTGTTACCTTAAGCTCTGTCTACCCCTTAAGGGATAAAGACGTAATTTATGTGTGTAGGTATGTATGTCTAAGTAGAGTAGGACTTAACTGTACCGTATGCTGTTGGTCAGGTTAAATCATGGATGTAATTCGAATGAGCTTCTAGTGTGAACATAAATCTACAAGATAAATGTCCTAAACGTGGTTAAAATATCACCCGGCTCCCGAGCGATACAGTTTACTTGCTTTTATTACGTGTGTCTTGTACGAATTAACATTTTTAAATTAAATTACGAACTGTGACTCGAAACTGATTTATGCAGCGTTAATGGCATAACGTCAATCACGATAAAGAAAATTCATGCTAAAATGTTATGATCTGAATAAATTCAACGTTGTATAATACTTACATGGTTTGTGCTAGTTTGATTTAGATTACTGTCAATATTAAATACAGCTAAATAATTGTCGAATTCTAGTTCGCAGTCGACAATTTATATAATTATATATTTTCTAATTGAGGCGTGTACTTGAATGCTTAGTAGTGCCTTTATTTACACTAGAGGCCCTAATATCCTAGATACCTCGTCAGTGTCAAAAACAGTGGGTAATTAAGTACATTTGTAACGCCAATAATTAAGCATTTTTTATAAACGAATCAGAGTGTAAATTGCGTGTGTAATTACATTGTGGTATCGCACGCAATCCGATGCATACTTACTTAGGTTCATAGTTAATGATTACGCTTAGATATGACTGGTTTCCATAATTAACATGTTTTTATAACCAAAGGCGACGCTGCGGCAACTATGACTAAGTTTTTGACAGTAACATCTTTTATGTCAATAGATTTTTTTCTATGACTGGGTAAATACAACGAAATTGTAGGTACTTATTCTGTTAGAATGTCAAAAAATATTATAGGTACCCGATTTTATATTGTTATCAAACAAAAACTGACTCTGTCTACCCCGTAAGGGATAAAGACGTGATTTATGTATATATCAAACAAAAAATTACAAAGATAAGCATCGTCGTCGTTTCAGAGCGATTTCAAAAAAGTCTACATTGGGTTTTTCATTCTCAGAATCGTTTACCCAATCGATTCTTATACAAGAAAATTTTCTCAAAACTTCCATTCCTGTTCGTCGTTTTTTTATATGTATGGAACGTGACGAACAGGAAAAAATCCAAAGTAAAATCTTGTACTTATAAGAATCGATAGTGTAAACGATTTTGAGTAAAAAAAAGAATTGAAAATTTTTGGAAAAATTCTTCATGTAGGTAGGCTTTTTTTAAAAACGCTTTTTTCTCAATGAATGTCCGTAATGTTCATGGGGAAAAAAATGGTGTCCAACACTTTTTGATACCCTACCAGACAAAGAAAAAAATAGGTCTAAGCCATTAGCAGTATCTATATCTATCTATGATAACTTTAAACGAGCAATTCTCTCTAATCTGAATCTCTGAAGCGGCTCCAACTATTTTCATGAAATGTGGTATGCAGGGGGTTTTCAGGGTGATAGATCGATCTAGCTAGGTTTCATTTTTAGAAAACGACACGTTATCCGGGTACTAACCTATAATACTTCAAGCTTTGCAATGCCAAAACTATCATTCCCGCCGTGTTTTACCTTAGCAAATCAATCAAACTCATTACGACCTGTCAAAATATCAAATATGCCTACAATTTCAAACGATGATGCATCTATTTATCAGCGATCAAGTTTGTTGCAGAATCTTGTCAAAAATCGATTTCGTTTGACGCATTGACAGGTGGTCTTGTAAACGGAAATAACATAATCATTTCGTGAAATAGGTATAGTAACCCGTTGCGTGAGTTACATACGTGTAGGTACTATAGTTATGTATACGTAGATAAGTACATACTCCTTCATAAAACGCTTCTTAACTGCAAGGGCCTTACCGTGGCGTCTTAATGGGATTCAGTTTAGGTTCGATCGCTGTCAGATTCTAAAAGTGACAGCTAAAACTTGAACTGCGTCGGAATTAGGACGTCATGGTAAAGCCCCTGTTAATTTTACATGTTTTGTCTTTATCTATCACTTATAAAAGACAGACACTGACAAAATAAAGGTTTTCTGTTAATAGTAAATTTTAATGAAGTTATAGTGTAAAAAAGTCAAATTCAAATTAATTTCTGTTCATATCACAATTGTTTTGTGTTTTTACTTCCTTTTTCAAATTTCAAGCTGATTTACTGAAAATTTCGTTATTAGGTAATACCTAAACAAGCTCAATCATCGCGCGCGTGCCTTTAAAGTTCTCAATAAAAAAAGAGTATAAAAATATAACCGAATTGAGAACCTTCTTTTTTTAAGTCGGTTAAAAATGGTGTGAGAATATTCAAGTTCAAGTCTAGAAATAAGAAGTGAATGAACTACCTACCTATGTATAACATTAAATTTAACTGTTCAAAAGTTCAAGATTGTCTTTTTAATTGACCCAAACGAGAACATTATTTAATATCACACGCACACAACTGACAAACTAAACCTTCGCATTCAAACAATCGTGAAACATGTGACCTAAGAGAAATAGAAAATTGATGAACGTCATTTATCACATTAAAGACAATAGGAACCATCGCACAAAAGGCTTCTATAAATATTAATTTGCATGTTAATCGACCGATTGTTACCAACAACTGGCTTAAAGTCGTCCGTTTTATTTGGCAGTTGAAGCGTGGCGCGGGGACCTTTAAAGCTACGTCGGAGAGTACACAGTTGAGTAAACATCGATTTGACAGCCGCAAATGCACATGTTATCTGGCTTTTGCACCGATCGTTTGTCAGAACAATAGATCTTAGGCGATAGTCGATTGATATTCGATTGTATCGTTTTGGACACACGCGTCAGTTGTCCGCCGAGTAACGACCAAGTCGTGACCGCCCTAGCAAGCCGATGCCACTCAAAACCGCCCTTGGCGGGATACGGTGGGCAACTGGGCAGTTCAAATATAATTAGAATCTTAATTTGAAATTAGGGTCTCTGAGCGGTTTATGGAGTTAGGTACAAGACAGGAAGAGCCTTTCTAAACGCATAAATTTGAAAATCGGATACAGTTTTCGGTGAAAAATGGTTTTTTAAATGTGCAATCCTCAGATTTCAGGATTTACGTATATGTACGTAACTAAGTTTTATTTTATGACAATCTTGTCATGTTGGCAATTTCTGAAAAAAAAAATGAAAATACAATTGTCTTTTGGTCAACGCTTTTCATTTAAGTAGTTACGCAAGTACCTACGTACCTACTTCAAAGGGAAAAGTAAAGGGCCCGATCTTTGAAAGCACTACATTCGAAAGTAGGTATCGATAGTGGTACAAATCTGTGTAAATTGTATTAACATAAAACTACACTTCTCAAAACAAATTTTCGACTAGCTTAATTAGAGCTGTAATTTTCTTCGAATCTACTCGTATTTCAAATTCATTAAAATATTTCACCTTCACTATTTCACTCTCGAGTAGCATTTCCACATTATATGTGCTATCAAAAATCGAGCCTGTGTCGATAACAATAAAACTGATTGTCAGGATGACTTGTACCCAAAGTACCTATATGGCTTCTGTCCAATAGGACAAACTTCAAGTCAGAAATAGCCTTAATGTTTTAAGCCGTACCTACAAATAACACAGAACCTGACAAAGTTACTGGATGAGATAAGCTATACCTCCTTTTTTGTAACCCGCTGTCATGCACAAGATTAGTAGATGTTACGGACCGAAGAAACTCGGCATCACATGACATGCGCAGGCGCACTTTCGTAATTGAAAGCGCTATAACATAACCACACTACCCAATAAGATGGTCAACGAACGCTTGCCAAAGTGCATCCGTATCCATAACATTCGCTCCGGCCATCCAATAATACCGTAGAGAAAGTGTCTCGAAACCAATCGTATACTTTCACTGTTAAAGTTTTAGTTTTGCTAGCTTTCGCCTTGTAAAAAACCGGCCAAGTGCGAGTCGGGCTCGCGCACCGAGGACACCGCACAAGGCGTGAGCATAAAATCCAGTGTTAGATAGAGCCCTGCTAAAGGTGTGAGCTCATTTTGTACTTATTTGTTTTTTACACGGACATAAAATTTAGAGTTTTCGATTTATTTTATTAGTTGCATTGTAAGAGCTACCTTTATACCTTTCATTTCTAGGACTACTCGAAGTACCCAACAGGTTATCGTAGGACGGCAATTTGTATGTAAACATTTTCTATTTGATTGTATCTTTTGATGGCGTTGATTCTTTCACAGCTCCAAGGAACCGTAGACCTAAGTCCTACTAATATTATAAATGCGAAAGTTTGTGAGTGACGATGTGAGTGAGTGTGTACGTTTGTTCCTTCTTCACGCTAAAACGACTGGACGGATTTGGATAAAATTTGGAACGAACATAGCTGGTATCCTAGATTAAAACATAGGCTACTTTTATCACGGAAAATTGCATAGTTCCCGCGGGATAGCGATAAATGATTTTTTTTTGCAGACAAAGTCGCGGGCAACAGCTAGTTGTTAATAATTTTAACTCTAGACCTCTAAATGCACCCGAAAGGGGCCATGACGTGCAGGCGGACAAAGAAATGATAAGGCTTCCTTTTAGAGGCACGGAACCCTAAGAACACATGTAAAAAGGCGATGGCAAAGGAAGAGGTCCGAGACCGGTCGGGAGTGGGTCAAGTGCGGTCTGAGGTTCGTTACGTCAGTGCTTGCCATTAATCGACAAGTTACAATTTATAAATAGAATAATTAATTCATAGAACGCGGTGTCCCTTGACTGATGGGCGAGTTTCGGGGCGGTCGCGCATGAGCTTGAATAGGGATTGCAAAATCCGGTTCTTTTCTCAAATCCGGATTAACAATTTATCAACTTGTACAAATCCGGATTATCCGGATATTTCGGATTTTTATCTTGAAATTTTCATGTAATTACATGTTTTTTGAAACCTAATGGTGTTCAATTTTATTTTATTTTTAAAATTCCCTAAGAACATATAAAATAAAACTGCAAAAATCTTTATAATCCGCTTTTAATCAGTCCAGTACTGCTGTGTCTGCAGTACAGTACTACCGGACCGGCCGACTAGCTAGATCTAAAGCTAGGTATGAGGTAGCTAGAGGGGAGAGGGATAGATAGTGCTACGTGGCGGATACCGAAACGAACGCATGAATGAATGAAATGAAACTAAATTCAATAGGAAATTCTGCTTAAATGCCAACTTTGTCAACTGTAATTGAAATCCGAATTAAAATTCGGATTCGGATTTCGGATTATCCGGATTGCAATCCCTACGCTTGAAGCTGCAAACTATAGTCTACTGTTATAGTTAAGCTGGGGCCTTAACATGACGATTCAATTGAGATTCAAAATGACAGCTAGAACCTGAACTGAGTGGGAATTTAATCGCGTTATGTCTTCATGGTAAGGTCCTGTTGTCAGCGACTTGTAAATAATTCGTTTATCGCCATCCCGTCGAACTGTGCAATATAACGGGATAAAAAGCCTATATGCTATTTTGAACTATAACCAGTCTATTCCAAATTTAATCTATTTTTGAACAAAGAAGTTCCCAAGTCCATATTCCAAGTCTAAGAAGAAGTCTAAGTTCATATAAAAACTAAACAACAATCATAGTACGATAAGGAAGGCCTTTGCCCAGCAGTGGGACACACAATTAGGCTAATATATTAATAATAGTACGATTGTTATAAATGTCGTGAGATGTCAAGTATGATCCTTCCTCATTCCGGTGGATGTGATGTATTGAGTACAATGGCGACCAAATGGAATATAATGGAGCATATAGGTGCACTTCATTATTAGTAAAATTAACTCAAGCCAGCCAATCAACGCAGATCTCTCGAGACTCAATCGAACCATGATTAAAGGTTTTCAATCACAAGTACACTTCAAATCAATTACGTTACAAGATCAAATCAGGTAAACTCTTTTGGTAAACGCAACGAAGGCTGCAGACTAGGTACCACTATGAATTAGACTTGACCGTTCGCGTTTAAATTGAATTAATCTTGTCCCATTCACGTTAATAAACCTTTTCATAACGATTAAAGAGGTTACTTGACATTACGAGTAGGTACATTCGCCATTTTGCAATCAGTGAATGTGGGTCCATTGACAATTAGCCCCTGCGGCTACCGGACTGAAATAAACTATTATTTAAACATATAAATATTGTCAAGTTATTAAAAATGTGGAATCAAACGGCAGCCAAGGCTGTATGTAGGCAGATTTAATTTTAATTAGCCTGTATTGACAAATAATAGGCCAAAAGAATTCGTTTCGTCACGTAGGTCTTTAGCGCAGATTGGTTTAACATGAGGTCACTCTGAAAGCCCGTTTGAAATTGCATTTGCGAATCGTTCCGACAAAAAAACAAATGCCTAATTAACATGTTGTAAAAACTTGACAACAACTAAATAGCAGCAACTTCCGTTTTTACATACATACGTACATAAATCCGCGATCCGGAAGACGTAGTGTTGGCAGGCCTCCCACTAGGTGGACTGACGACATCGTAAAAGTTTCGGGAAACCGGTGGATGCAGGTGGCGACTTGTCGTTCATTATGGTGTGCTAAGGGGGAGGCCTTTGTTCATCAGTGGACGTCTTCAGGATGATGATGTACATAAATCACGACTTTATCTCTTACGGGGCAAACAGAATCTAAGGTAGGTACAAGATCTGAAGAAGGCCACGTTTAGCATGATTGTGGGCGTTTGTGGAAAAGGGAATCAAAATAGTGATGGGTTGCTAACCGCATCGCCTATAACAAGAACCCTAAGATTTTCGCCCGTTTCTTTATTCCGTTTTTAAATGCAATCTATTCAATCATTGTTGTGAACCAATTTGCAGTATAAAGTGTGTGTCCTAAATTTCCTCAAACCCGCAGCTGCTTTTACTTTACGTGACAGAGTCCAACATTTATCCTCACCAGCTTTCGCATGCACCTATACATAGAGTATTAGTAAGGCTTCAATCACATCTAAAGAGCTTTGAGTTGTGTCGCACGAGAGTTCTATACCGCATTGACTATCCCCCTTATTCATAAACGCACTATAGGCCTCTGCTAAGTTAGTAATCGTTTGTCCTTATCTGTGAAAGGTAAATGTCGAAGTGACAGATAAGGACAAACGATTACTAAGTTAACAGAGGCCTATAGTGCGTTTATGAATAAGGGGGTATGACCTTACGTCAGAGAATAGTAAGGCTGTTCACAAACCGTCAAACGGCTTAGCATATGTACGTTTATAATTAGTAGAGAGTCGAGCGTCAAATGTTCTGCTAGATGATGGATGCTGCCAGCGAAACCAATACAATGGCAACAGTCTTTTTGAGATCGTTGAAGCTTAAGTTATAGGAGAGTTTTGTGCGTGGCAAATCGTCTCCACTGTTGAGAAAAGTCAAGGACCAAAACGTAGTAAGTTCTTACGTGTTTGACCCTGATACAGTATTATTATCCGCTGGTTCCCTGTACATAACTATTTTACATTCCCAGGACATTTTAAGATAAAATAAAGACTATTTCTAAATTAAAACAAACATAATTTCTAACCGACACTGAAAATTAAAACACATAGAAAAATCCGAAAAGTAAAGCTATGGCCGGGAATCGAACCCGGGTCCTCGTCATTCCGTGACGCGTGCTATAACACGCGTTTTAATTTTCAGTGTCGTTTAGAAATTAAATTTGTGACGGTAAAACGTAAAAAGTAAACATTAAAAATGAAGAAGTAAAATTTCTTGATTCATTTGATATTTTAAAACAAACATGTTCGAGGCTTAGGGAGGGGTGGCCCAAATTAGGTAATAATCCTACATTGGTTTTACCAGTGCCGGTTATGTAACTTACGGTTATGTATGGGGAACAAGCTTTATTACCGAAGGTTTTTACGTACTCAATAGATTTTATTTATCATGCGGATTATAACTTTAAAGTCATGTTTTCTTTCACGTAGAAACCATGAGAGGTGTTATTTTTTTTAATACAATATATAATGACTAATGAGTCATATAAAGCTTCCGTGCCGATCCATCTTGTTTATATTGTTGTCAAAATATCTGATGATTGGTAAAAAATAAACAAAGTGGCTTCCTACTTCCACGTTAATTCGTAGGACTTATAATCCAGCGAGGCGCTAATTATTTCCTATTAGTTCGTTACAGGTAAACAAAGTGTTTAATAGTACATTGTTTGGCATAGGGCGGAAATCATCCTTATTAGCCACAAATTTATAAAACCCTAATCTCAAGTTAAGACTAGTAATTGAGACGTTTACGTGAACGCGTTCGAAACGTTTTTATATGCGAAAACTTACACTAGATGCTTACTCTAAACAATATACTGAATATGAATTATTTTTATGAGTCAAAAGTCAAAAGTTTATTTTGCAAATAGGCCGCCGAGGACTCTTTTACATGTCTTTTTTTTAATCTACCAGCGCATTCGGAAATACCATCATTGCCAAGAAGAATGCGCCGCAAGAAACTTGGCAGAAAGTCATTTTTTCAAAATAAAATAGATTTACAATAGTACTTAAATTCTACTTAACTCACCTATAACCTATAATACAATTAATACATTTTATAAAAGGGATGTAAAAGGTCCCTAAGTTAAGTCCGTACTTTAAATTACATTGGTCTATAGTAGAGATGTATAAAGTCTCTACTGGTTAAAGCGAAACAAAATATGCGATAATAATATAATGATAAGAAAGAGAAAGAAAAAAGTGAATAAAAATAATTTAAGTTCCGTGGAGGTGTAAAACGCCTCCACCGTCAAATAAGTTAATTGGAGATATCTCCAATGTCGATGAGAAAAAGAGCAAAAAAATATATAATTATATATAATAAAAATTACGAAATAATAATATAATAATATCAGTGTCACACTTACCCGTGTAGTCGTACATTTCGATATCAAGCGGCGTACTTATTAAAAAGTTTTGATTCGCCTTGAAATTGTCAAGTTAATAAATCTTATCTTACTCGAAAACCGACGTCAACACGTAATAGCAATGGCGGCGCTCAAAGCGCTCACAAGCGAAACCAAAGGGCTAAGACTGTATTACTTACACATATCCAGTTAAATCTTTCACAGTTACGAAACAGAAATGTCATGGCCATTATCAAAATGATTCAATGGGTCGAAAAGGGTATCGAGACGTGCCAATGAATAAGAAAAAGGTCAGACACCGATTACGCCAAATGCGTTATATTAAGAAAACTGGATTAAGCGTAGGGGGAAATAATAGTAATTTATTAACCTAGATCATAATAATGCACTTTTCTCCCTATGCGCAAAAATTTAAATCTGATGCAGTATTGTTATATTTGGTCTGTAAGTATCTGACTAAAATATACCAAACTAATTCTATAATAATTGAGTCGTCAATATTTACTGGGGTCTTACCATGACGTCTTGATGCGATTCATTTTAAATAGGTTCGCTCGCTGTCATACTAAAAGTGACAGCTAAAACTTGAACTGAGTCGGAATTAGGACGTCGTGGTTAGGCACCAAGCCTTATACTCCGAAATTCGATTTCGAAGTTCGTTTCGCGCCGTTCCGCTCTCACTAATAGTTATTAATTTGAGAGTGAGAGGGGTGGCATAATACGAACTTCGAAAATCGAATTTCGGAGTAGCCCCCCTGGTTGCAGGTTTCCCAGAGGCTTCTATTATACGTCTCTCGCTAAGCCAGTTTTTAACCGGCCTAGTCTTGGTGAGATAGAGGAACGCACATAGCGACAACACGAGGCGCGACCACGTGTACTATACGTGTAGCCAACCGCGTACCGAAAAAACCATAGATCTATACCCACAGTACCAACACACTTACGACAAAAAATCTCCATACGTCCATCAAAATCGTCTTAATCAAATTCAAGCAACTATTGTAACCTATATCGAGCTGTCCAAATATATTCTAATTGCATTCAGAACCATTAATAAGTTATGACAGCAGGATTTTTTCACGTTTATCCTTGGTCCCACCACTAATTATAAACGCGCTCGTAAAAAATACCAGCTGTAAAAAAACAATTAACTGATTATTCTTTTTTATCGGAAGATATGATCCTTCTTATGGTGCCCGTTCAATTTGTGTAGGTTGGCAGTCATGATCTTCATAATGAACTAATCTCAAAACATCTATACTTCAGTTTTTTTAGGAAAAGGAATGGGAAACTATCTTGACATATACTTTTGTCGAAAAACGCTTTTTAAAAATCGGTAACTGGAAAATATATAATCATAACAAAACAAATCACAATATTCCGGGGATTTTAATTTGCAACTTGCTGTTATTTATTTTTATAAAAGTGTTTTTTAATAAAAAGTCATGTCAAGATATGCTTACTCATTCCTTTTGCTAAAAGAACTCAAGTATAGATTACCTGCGCAGCTGGGTACGTAATTGTATACTATGTATCTACCTACATCTTTGCTAGGATGCAGTGTTGAGGTTTAAGAACCAAGTACGAGTATGTTTTGAGTATTGTACACTGTATAATTTTTCAGTGATCACGTTTCATTCTTCATTTAATTATAAAAAAACAGCAGGTTTCTTGTCTATGTCACGTGTAATTAAACAATTTACTATCGATGTCCATAATATCTGCTAGCCCAACTCTATCATCCTGCGCGTGCGCGTCAATAAAAGTGCAGCATTGCCAACATGCCGACTGTATTGGCAATCCATACCATAAACATGGAAGCGGCAGTAAAATTAAATGACCGATTTAAGTTTTTTTAAACAACCTTAAGTTTCTAGATGACCTCTAGGAGCATTCGGATGCTCTGAACTAAGGATCAAACATCGTGATCTGAGATTTGTAATGCCATTTAAGATTCGCTAAGTACAGGCCAACCAAAAACTCGACCACGGCCAAGGCTGGCCATCAGTCATGATTATCTTCGTTTCCGGGGAATTACAATTTTTTTACCACCCCACTTTTGGCTAGCGATTTGGGACCTTATCACCTTAACTCTGCTATTATATCGTATGACAGCGCGTTTGGTGAATCCAAGATTTTGAGGCTCGAGTTATAAATAGTTATAATTTGCATTCGCTGTAAGATTAATTATGGGTGCTGTAGATGATATCGTTATTTAAGGTTTTATGTGGGAAAATTTTACTGTGCGCTCAATTTGTAAACAACCGAGGTTGGTATTATACAAAGATCGACAAAAAACAGACGATTATTCCAGCAGATCTTGTTTGGGGGACCATCAATTTGAATTCGTCAGTGCACGAGTTAAATTAACGTGGTCACTATTCGTACAAATTTGTATGGAAATTGACCCGTTGAGTTTACTTGTCCGTATATGCTGGTCCGAGACGTTTGATGTGGCCTCTTCTTGATGATAGAGGGTTATTGAATCATGCCTCAAATAATATAAAAATAAGAATTATTTCCGTCCTTCAATCATATTATCTACTTTAAATACAACATACCCTACTTAAGATATTATTATTTGTATGGAAATACTTGAGTATATTTATTTCAACATGATACCCCAAAAGGGTATACGGACGGATCAAAAAGTGATCCTGTTAGGGTTCCTTTCCGATTGCCGATTGCGGTACGGAGCTCTAATTAACATTTCAACTACTACTCGCACTATCCAGTTACCGTAAAGACCTCGGGCTACGCATGTGGCACTTGACCCATAGCAACTAGATTTTTTGCCCTTTTCCCATCTCGACGCGGCATCTAATTCAGAGCACCGTTATGCCAGTCACGCAGCGGTATAATAAGTTAGCCAGGAGGATAACACTATTATTATAATTACGTGAGTAGGTTTTTTTTACAAAAAAAACTCGACTCGACTCGGACTCGCGCACAAAGGGTTCCGTAAAATTATCTATCCATAAACATCTATAAACCAGTGTAAGCAGAGCCCTGCTCCAACGCAAAATGTTCGCAGTGTGGGGTCACTTTATATTGGTCACTGATATATATACAGACATACGTACATATTTACGGTATCGCAATTTTTCCTTTATCTGTGCTATGAGACGTTGCTTCGTACCAAATTTAAAGATTCTGCGTTCACGGGAAGTACCGTGTAGGTTTTGATTCCCTTGCGAGTTTCGAAAATTTGCAGAAATTTGCGGCATAAACGGCTGTATCTTTTGATTGCGTTGGCTTAGAAGTTTGATTTTTTCACAGCTCTAAGAAACAGTAAACTTGAGTATTTGATATAAATTTCACCTTGATACCTCCACGCGTTCCTGAGAAAAAGGGTCTTGACAGACGAACGGACGGACAACAAAGTGATCCTATAAGCGTTGCTTTTTTTCCTTTTGAGGCACGGAACCCTAAAAACAAGTGAAATCTCGAGAGATCTCACACTATACAAGTGATCATAAGAATGTAGTGGAATACACACGTGATTCCATAATTGGCCATAGACTGAGCAGTCCCTTATTCTACAGCGGTTTGTTCGGTGTGACCAATCGGAAGTGGCATAGTTGTTTGTAAATCTCAGAGCAAGTACCTGACGGCCAGTTCTAACAATAATATTGTTTTGACTACAATATTGGACGTTTACATGTTTCACAATAGTATACCGCTCGTAATCAAATTTTGTACTGAGAGAACGATGATAAAATGAGAATAGAAGAGTGACCGATAATCTTAATTGCAAAGACGAAAACGTTAGCAAGGGACCCGTGGAAGGGAATAAATTTTGAAACTACGCTACTCGAAAATGTCCGTTGGAAATGGTAAGCTGCTACTCGAAGTATTTAGACTATTTGAAAAGATTACTTGGAGCTCTAGTTTTCTTCTACACTATTCGGTATTTTTAATTCATCACAATAAATAATCGTTAATAATCATTAATAATCATTTGTGTTGTCCACTATTTACCTTTTTCATGTGTTTTATGTACAATAAAGAGTCACGAGCATCGATCAAGAGGTATTTTTGTGGTATTTTATTACGAGTAGAGCTGTAATTTTGCATCAATACTCACATTGGAGGCGGCATTACATATTTTGATTTGATTAAGTCTCTAAACGACGACCAGAAGGCCTAGTGGTTAGAGAACCTGACTATGAAGCTTGAGGTCCCGGGTTCGATCCCCGGTCGGGGCAGATATTTGTATGAAAAATACGAATATTTGTTTTCGATTCTTGGATGTTTAATATGTATTTAATTTAAGTATGTATTTATCCACTAGCTGTTGCTCAAGCTGTTGCCAGCGACTTCGTCTGCAAAGAATTCGTTTATCGCTATCCCGCGGGAACTACTTACGCAATTTTCCGGGATAAAAAATAGCCTATGTGCTATTCCAGACTTTTCTCTATCTATGTGCTGAATTTCATCCAGATCCGTTGGGCCGTTCTGGCGTGATTGAGTAACAAACAAACATCCATCCATACATCCATACTTTCGCATTTATAATATTAGTTAGATTAAATTAGATATAAGTATGTTTATCCGTTGTCTAGTACCCATATTACAAGCTTTGCTTAGTTTAGGACTAAGTCAATTGGTGTTAATTGTCACAAGTTATTTATTTATTTATTATTTATAGACGCTCACCACAACGCTTGTGAAAAAGTCATAACATTATGCGTAGTACAATAAAATTAGTGAATCCAGAGGTCAGTGAACCTTTACATAACGCGAATGCATCGAATGCATTATTTATTCAGCCTCTTTAGCACGAAGGCTTGATAAACAAGTGTAAAGTAACATTTATAAATAAGTATTTACTCCTCACGATTGAACACAATGCCGTGCAGTTATGATTCTACAAAGTCGACTTATGCGTAGCTATTTAGGGTTTACAATAGCTCAGCATAATGTTTTGAAACGGCATGGTTACGCTTGCTAAGTCCTGGGTGCGTGTGGGCCGAGCGTCAGAAACTATGTCGAGCTTCGTTTTTTGTTTACAATGTATCTGTTTAACTGATATTTGCTCATTTGCGCGTGAAAACGGATTTTAACAAATCTAATTCAAATAACTTAAGGTAAAAAACGGTTTTAAAAAACGGTGACGTTACGGAATCGCAACAAAATGTATGAAGAAACGGACACGTCACTGCGTATACGCGGCGGTTTGGTCGCACCCTAAGGCATTATCTTGTCTTATCTTATTACATACTAGGGGTCCTTACGGATACACTTTGACCCGCGTAGTTTTTTTGTGTATTTAATTTACCTCTCTTTCGCATTATTCCATCGCTCTTACCACCTAATTCATGAATTGGGCGATTTGGCGCAGTGGTAGTGCATTGAAGTCTCCTTTAGTTAAGGCATTTAGAACAAGACTAGTACTTAAGTTTGTAAGGGCCACTTGCACGGACCAGGGTTAACTATTGGGCAGTGGTTTAAATAAAAGTTCACTTTAGTAGTAAATTATATGTATATTTCCAATATACTTTTAGGAGAGGTGTGTCTACTCGGTATAGCAGTTCTTAATAGACTAAAATATGAAACAGTGCTATGAAGCAAGTTCATAATCCACTTAAAAGCATTATTTACATTAACAATGAGAGAGAAGGACTTATACATAAATAAGTATAAGTTAGAGTGAAATGGATTTGTTTTGGTATTGCATTCCAACTCCAACACGCCCCCTCAAAATCAATCCTAAAATAAAATTTAATCAAAAAAATGCTCGGTATATAAGTACAATATTTGAATCACACACTCTCCATGTTCTGGGGAAACAATTATTTACATGGTCCAACATTTGTTGCACAGGATCAGGGAAACCCAGGAAAACCTGATCAGACCACTCCATCTTAACTATGTCTTATGTCTATAATTTCTTTATGTTATTATATTATAGATCTAATTATTTACAATATAATTTACAATAAACCTAGTTTGTTCCTCATCTCGGAGAAACGCACTGTCGGTAACGACTTCGTTAAGATGTCGGCCAATTGGTTACCTGTGGACACATAAAACATTTTAATCACATTTTTCTCCACTTGTTCTCTTGAAAAGTGATACTTTATATCAATGTGTTTCGATCGTTTGTGGCTGGTTGGATTATTAGCAATGGATATACAACCATTGTTATCCTCATAAATAGGAATCGCACTTGGTATTTCGATTTTTATGCTGTTTATTAACGATTTTAACCACAAAGCTTCCCGAACCGCTTCAAATAAAGCCATGTATTCTGCCTCAGTTGATGAAGCTGCAACTGTAAGTTGTTTCTTTGTTTGCCAGCATATTGTGCATTGTTCAAATAATATAAACAAATATCCCGTCGTGCTTTTTCGGTCTACCTCGTTACTACCCCAATCAGAGTCGACAAAGCCACTTAATATATTTTTGTTTATGCTGCTGCAGTCGCTCTGAACGTAAGTTAACTTGAGATCAATAGACCCTTTTAAATAACGCAACAACCTTTTTAGGTGTGACCAAAGTGATTGGTTGTTTTTGTTAGCGAACCTACTCAAGATGTTTACTGCATAGCTCAAGTCAGGTCTCGTGCATAGCATAATATACATCAAGCACCCGATAACATTTCTACAAGGTGCCTTTATTGTTTCACTACAATTTAAAGAGTTAAAATCCACTTTGCTTTCTAAAGGTGTGCTGACAGGGTTACACTCACTCATGTTGAATTTTTTTAAGATTGTTTCTATGTACAGTCTCTGGTCTAATGTTATTTTATTTTTAGACCGCTCAACTTTTATTACCAAGAAACATTTGATTTCTTTTAAATCTACCATTTTAAACTTGTTCATCAAGTAATTTTTAAAACTAATCATGGTATTAATGTTTCCTGTTGAAATTATAAGATCGTCCACGTAAAGTAAAACGTAAATGTTGTTCTGAATGTCACCTACATCCAAAATATAAATGCATCTGTCAGCTGATGAATTTAGAAAACCCTTTTCAACTAAAGCTTGTTCGAACGTACGGAACCAACATCGTGCAGATTGTTTCAAACCGTACAATGCTTTATTTAATTTACAGACGTAACTTTCGTGACTTGGAATTCCTTCAGGAATATTCATGTATATTTCTTCTTCCAGTTTTCCGTTCAAGAATGCTGTTTTAACATCCATATGGTGGACAAGCAAATTAAATTGATTTGCAAAAGCTAATATAAATCTGAAACTTGTAATTCTAGCAACAGGTGCAAAAGTTTCATTGTAATCTATTAAATATTCTTGACTGAAACCACGAGCAACTAAACGCGCTTTATATTTCAGGGGTTTTCCATTTTCATCAGTTTTAATTGAAAATATCCATTTACAGTCGACGATATTTCTGCTAGTAGGTTTTGGAACAAATGTCCACGTTTCGTTTTCGTTAAGTGATTTAATTTCCTCGTTAATAGCTTGTTGCCATAAGTGCTTATCATCCCTTGATTTAATTTCATCCAACGATTTAGGTATTTCATATAAGAAAGATGAAGCAGACAACAAACAATTACCAGAGATATCATCGTCTTCATTGTAGGACACAGAGGGTAAATTTTTAATTCTATCACTTCTTCTAAGGTCATGTGAAGGCATTTTACTGTGTGATGGAGACAATTCATTTTGAAATGAAGAGCAGTCTGAATGCCTATCTGTTTCACTTACAGATTTATTAGGTAGTGGACCTAATGAGGTAGGTTCCGTTTGTTTCAGGTAATCAGAATTATTAAGCTTCTCAATAAGCTTGCCAGAGTTTTCAATACCAGAATATTCCGATATTATACCTTTCGACTTCACTGGTCTACTTGATAAGAAATTAATCTCATCAACAATTACATCTCTGACTTTTACAAACTTTTCATCTACCACATCCCACACCTTATAACCATTCGGTTCATAGCCAACCAAGATCCCTTTTAAGGATTTTTCATCAAACTTGGTTTTCCTTGTTTTGTTATGAAAATAAACAGTGGAACCGAAAATCTTTAAATATTTTAATTGAGGCTTCTGATTGTGCCACAATTCAAATGGTGTGTTTGCTATTTTCAGTGCTTTGGTGGGACTGATATTAATTAAATAAGTAGCAGTAAGCACAGCCTCACCCCAGAATGTTTTATCTAATTTCGCACCAGATATCATAGCGCGACTGCGTTCTGTAATTGATCTTATCATTCTTTCAGCAACACCATTCAAAGCTGGTGTATGGGGCACTGTTAAGTGGTAGCTAATACCTTTTTGCACACAGTACTCTTTCATTTCCTTTGATAAATATTCACCACCATTATCACAGTACAAATTGACAACTTTCGAACCAAAATGAACTTCACACTTTCCTACGTAATCTCGAAAAGCAACAAAAACTTCTGATTTATGAGTTAATAAGTATGTTGCACAGTAGTGGGTATACTCATCAACAAAGATAACGAAATAGTTTTTGCCGTCAAGTGTTGTAGGAGTGATGGGACCACACACGTCACTGTGCACGTTAAATAAAGGTCGTTGCACTATTTTAGATTTCGATTTATTAAATGGCAAACATGCTTGTTTTCCATTTATACAAGCTTCACATAACTTGTCGACAGGTGAAATATGTTTTATTGTTTCAATATCACGAAACATTTGTTTGCTTTTAATTTCTAAAAACTTAGATTTGCCAATATGACCTAATCTTTGATGCCATAAATCATAGTTTTTATTTTTATTTACGACTTTATTTAATGAGCAGTCAGTGTTATAAGCATATTTATTTAGTATAAAGTTAATGCCAATTAAATTGTTCAAACACTCACCCTTTATTACCATCTTACCATCTTTGTAGATTTTGACATCGCCGTTCATGTCAAAAACAACAGTCATTCCCGCCTGTTGCATCTTTTTAACAGACAACAGATTGTATGGAATATCTGAGCAGAAAAGAACATCCTGTATTACTCCTTCGCTTCCAGTGTTGCTTATCACTGGTAAGTCGCCCTTTTTTGTCGCTGTTATGAATGTTCCATTCTTCGCAACAGATATCTTTATTGGCGTTTCTAGTCTCTTGAAATGTTCTGACAAATCTTGTCTATTTATTAGGTGATCAGACGCTCCGGAATCCAGAACAAAAGTGATACCATCTTGATTTTGATTATCACTACAGTATTCTCCTGTCATGAAGGCAAAACCTGACATGTTGCAATCTCCATCTGCAACGTTTACTGTTTTGATCGTTCTATTATTAGGGTGTTCTCTTGTAGTAGCGTTTTTATTGTAGTAACAGTTTTTCTGCAGGTGGCCCTTCCTTCCGCAACAATGGCACTTCATCTTTTGCAATTTATTTCTAATTTTATGTGAATTCTTCAGAAAATTTTGTATCTGGAATCTGTTTTTACTATTATGTCTCGCTCTCCAAGTTTCAGCCTGCAAAACCTTCATACTATTGTCTCGATTCTCATTTGCTAATTTGATTTCTTGATCTAAAAGCCTTGTTTTGACAAAAGTCAAAGATAATGTGTCTTCTGCCAACGTTTCTATGGCTGTAATGACTCCATCATACGACTTGGGAAGAGTCATGAAGAGATGGGTGATTTTATCTGCTTCTTCTAATCTAGCGCCAGCTGCCAATAAGTCACTAATTAAAGTGTCAAAAGTTTGGAAATGTTTCATCAAACTCTCTTGACCTTGTAACTTTAAATTTAAAAGTTGTTTTCTCAAAGCTAATTGAGTAGCTATACTTTTTCTTTCATATATACTGTCTAATTTGTTTAAAGTTTCTCTCGCAGTACTATCTTCACTAGTCAATCCCAATAATGAATCTGACAAATATTCAACTAACGTATTTTTTGCCACTTTGTCTTGTGCAATCCATTCATTGTCTCGCTGTACGGGAGGTTCATTGTCTATCAGTCTTATCAGACCAAGTTCACTTAACAAATTGCGTATTCTAAGCTTCCAAATACTGTATTTCTCCCCATCAAATTGTTTGATATTTCTCTTCATTATAGTACCATCCATTTTAAATAGTCACTAGATTTATCACTAAAAGGCACTTATTTTACTTTAACTTACTGGCACAGTTTTTATTGTCACTTCACTTAATTACACAGAATTTAACTTTATTTTAATACTGGGCCCATAACCTATTGGGCAGTGGTTTAAATAAAAGTTCACTTTAGTAGTAAATTATATGTATATTTCCAATATACTTTTAGGAGAGGTGTGTCTACTCGGTATAGCAGTTCTTAATAGACTAAAATATGAAACAGTGCTATGAAGCAAGTTCATAATCCACTTAAAAGCATTATTTACATTAACAATGAGAGAGAAGGACTTATACATAAATAAGTATAAGTTAGAGTGAAATGGATTTGTTTTGGTATTGCATTCCAACTCCAACATTAACGACTTAGGTACCTAACCCCGTGTTAGATGCTAACCCGGGGCTAAGTAGTGTCAAAATGTATGGAACTGTCAAACTTAGGCTTGACAGACCAGAGTTAAAAAATTTAATCGTTAACTTGGGGTTAGCTCCGATTTAATTTTCTTACTGGACTGTGCAAGTGGGCCTAACAAGATTAACTTCCGAATTAAGTAATAGTACCTACCTACAAGTGGCGTTCCCTTCAATATCTTTGGCGGAGGCTTTACAGCAGTGGACGTTACCTATAACATGATTCCTAAGATTTTTGCCCATTCCCTCTATGGGCTTTTGTGTGCGCGAAAAGGGTAGCAAGATGTTTTTTTCTTTGCTCCCAGACCAGCATGAACTTTGATCTGCATGAATAGTTTAGTTTAAGTTAGTTTTTAGTTTGGTTAGAGACTGAAAACCAGCGACCTCGCAGAGTCTTCCTACCATTTTACCTTCGCGTCTAATTCTAATATTTGGTTTGAATCACTTGTATATTTGTTTCTTCTGTTTTGAATTGTTGTTGGTGAATAAAAATTTCTTCTATTCTATTCTATCTAACTAATATTATAAATGCGAAAGTATGGATGGATGGATGGATATGTTTGTTACTCATTCACGCCAGAACGGCCCAACGGATCTGGATGAAATTTGGCACATAGATAGAGAAAAGTCTGGAATAACACATAGGCTACTTTTTATCCCGGAAAATTGCGTAGTTCCCGCGGGATAGCGATAAACGAATTCTTTGCAGATGAAGTCGCTGGCAGCAGCTAGTACATAATAAAAGCATTTTAGGGGCCACTAAAAAGATTCGTGATCCAAAACTGTTACGCATAGTATTGTTCATTGTGATGCTAATACTCGACATATCTCTTTCGTCACTCGTACTTGTCACAACACCAGTCCGACTGGTGCAGGGGCGGCAAAGGTCGACACAATGCAGTTCGCCGTAGTTACACTTGAACACGATCGTAATGTTAAAGCTTCCATGTTGGTCCGGGAGCGAAAAAAAACATGGAATGTACGAGCTGCTTCTCTCCCGCGCAGGCTAAAGACCATCGAGGGAACGGGCGAATCTTTAGGAATCATGCTATAGGTGATGAGGCAACCCGTCACTATTTTGATTCCCCTTTCCAATTATACGACTAAAATCACGATAAACGAGGCTTTTAGGTCTTGCTACCCTAAGCTCAGTCTAGAAATATCAATTTATTTGTATTTTATCAGAAAGAACAATGTCGTAGCAAACTTGGTAAGTACCCAAGTTGCGCTGTACATCGACGACATATCGATATCGATACCACGATCGATACTTGATCGTGACGAATCGAATCAATCGGACATTTGACAAATTAAGATCCGTTATGCGGTTTAACGGATAACATTCAAATTATTAATTGGAGCGTGATTCGATATCGGAATAGACAAGCGAGACAGATAACATGTAGCTTTGGCGATTATCACTGAATTAATGTATTTTAGCACTACGGCCATGGAACTTAGCCTTTATTGTTTTGACCCAAATCGATAATAACGACACGTATCCACATAATTTATTAACATGCCCGGAAAAATAACCATTTTTCACGATTAAAGGATAAAGCTTGCAGCAGATTCGATCAATCTATTATTTTCGACTTTCAGATCACGTAATTTCCCACATGTGTCTATAATGCGCTAAACATTGTTCTTTATGACTATAAATATACCTTGAAGTTATTATGGAGTAGTTTACTGCAATCAGGCTGCTGGCCTTAGATGATCCACAGCACGCAACTGACTCTACCAATAAAAGGCACGTGCTTTCTTCAATAAATGAGAAATACAATCTCAGAATTCTTCCAGAATATTTTCGCAGGTGGTTGGGTAATACTGAATAGCCCTACAAAACATGTTCATTTAAATTTTTGATATAAAATTTAATCGCGCTCTTGTCGCAGTTCACTTTTAACACAGAAAACATTGTCAACAACGATTTAAAAATCCTAAAAAAACATTTACTGGGGCCTTATCATGACGTCTTAATGCGATTCAGTTTAGGTTCGCTCGCTGTCAAATTCATACTAAAAGTGACAGCTAAAACTTGAACTGCGTCGGAATTAGGACGTCATGGTAAGGCCCCTGGTCTATTCAGTCGAAGTAACCACCTGCTGAAATATTACGGAACAATGTTGAGACCATATGCCTTTGATATTAGTGTATCGATATCGGTAATGTCGTAGGCATATTTCTCGAAAGGTTTTCGATTTAGGGCGAATGAAAAATTTGAAATGTTGTCAATTGCACTTAGCAGTTAACGACGCGTGTCTCAATTAATAAGTAAGTAAGTAAATGCTTTATTGTACAAATATAAAGAAACAGATACAAATCACATAAAGAAAAAAAAAATAAGGGATCTCTACCAGTTAACCTTTGAGTAGATAAGAGGAGCATTAAACGAGGGACCGACAAAGAGTGCGCTAAAATTCCAGATAGTGAAAGCCACAATAGAGCGTACATCTCTAAATGCAACAATAAAATTAATTCATAAAATAAACTATAGACCAACCGCTTAAGTGAGTCCTCGCCCGCGCGGTGCAGGGGCGCGGGGTGGTACGAGTACGACCGCGGGGGCCGAGAGAGGTGCGGGCGGCAGGCGCACTCCCCGCCCGCACCTCTCTCGATCCCCTTTGTCGTCCTACCCCGCGCCCCTGTCCCGCTTATTAAAGCGGTCGGTCTATACCACAGAACCATATAATAACACAGATAAACAAATAAAATGAAATAACAAACTACGCCTTTTATTACCGTGACTAATAAACAAATGCCACACATAAGTAGTACATTAAAAGTCATGTCTATGTTGTTCTTACATTCGGTCACGGCCGTGTCTGATTGCTTTCGAAGACTTGATCGAAGAGTCAATCAAATTTATAGTATTTCATGTAACAAGGATTACATGACAGATTTATCTTTCTATTTAATATGGAGGTTTTATTGATACGCTTTTCGGTGGGCCTCGATTTTTGAAAGCACGTCACTAGAACCATTCGGGGTGGTGAAAATTTTTCCTGTCTTTGTTATTACGAGTAGCTCCTATGAACTAGTTGAAGGTTTTTTGAACTGAAGATTTTCTTCGACCACTTTTGAACAATATTTACGTGTGACTATCAAATATCGAGTCCGCTTGTATTCGAATATGCCTAACTGACAAGAGAGATTGACGATACCACTTTATTTACACGACGCGGATTATAGTGACACTTTTGAATGAAAGCTTTATCCTATTTTGCTCACCGACAGCTGTCAAATTTTTTAATCTCGCCTCGTTTGTTTTGAATTTTAAACTAACGGTAGAGTCTGGCTAGCGAAAGTTGAAAATGGAATCGCGTTCCAAATTTAAAAATTGTGACCTATTCTATTATTATTGTGCGCAAATACTGTATGATATTGAGAACAATATTAACGATCAATGCAGTATTTAAGCACAATATTATATTTAGGTAACATACTATCATAGAGGAAATAATCAATTAGAGTGGTAATAGAGCTATACAATTGTGGCAACCCATCAGCCTTTTTCGACTTATACCATACTGACACAATTTTTAGGTTATTTGCTCTATGCACACAACACATAAAAATTTATGTCTGGCGCGCGATTCCAGTCTCAACTTTCGCTATCCCAGACTCTACTTAGTGCATTCTATGTACCTATGTGTGAAGCATCGACTAATAAAATTATCCCATTAAAAGAGTAGCCGGTGTGATTGATTTATTCTGTCTGTGACCGTCTGTTCTCGGGTAACTATCATAATTTGACCTAGTCCCGCGCAGGCATTACACTGAATTAGGTATCTTGTCATTTGGCGCACCGTTGCGTGCTATTCGAATTTTGAAAAATGGAATGTCTGATTTCATTTGTTCAGTTTCTACTGAAACGTAGAAACGCTCTTTAGTCATGAATGCCTCACAGCAATAACATTTTGCGTGATGTTGATTTAAAACCGTTTTTCAGCTGTGTAATGGTACAATTATTTGTCTTAATCGTCCTTCGTAATTTGTTCCGCTTTAGCGCCTTTAACTTCATAATATTTGTCTCCAAAACGTTTATTAGCCAATTGAGGCGAACTTGGGCGATTGTATGATAGTTGCAACTGTCTCCAACTTATTTCTCTGACTTATTGTTTGTCTGGAAGAGATCGCTACTAAGCGATAAGACCGCTTATTGTATACTTTGTTCTTTTCTGTATTGTTTTGTACTGATTTGCCGTGTTCAATAAAGAGTATTTGTATTGTATTGTATTGTTTCTACACATCCCAAACCATCGCCCTGTGTGATGCAAATGTTTTCATCTATACTACTTTTTTTCATGATTTGTGTCTGGGATTAGAGACACTTCTAACATGCTCGCAATAAGCATCTCTCCTCTTTCTACCGTGTCAGATATTATTGAACTGTTACCTGCGTACTTTATGCTTTTATTTGACTAATAGACTACTGTATAATCGCCATCTAAGCCTTAGTGTGAGTTTACGAAAAACGTCTCAAGCGGGTTCACGTAAACGGATCAATTAATATAGAAAAACAGTTCTCATGACATTTGTCATTTTAACACAAACGCGTTCGACACGTACTCTGTGACCGAAAGCTTACTCTAAGCATACAGATACGTCGGAGCTGGTGAGGTGCTCAAAAATAATTACATGAACAACTTCGTTTATACGATTGCCATTACGGTTGTGTTCAGATATATTTGAGCATCTGGACTGCTCCGATATATGTGGTGGCGACTGTATGTCTCTGTTACCGCGGCGGGCGATAAAAGTACGCACTTTAACCAGTTACGTGGGAAGGGAGACCCGTGTCAAGGTCAACGATCGATCGTTTTGCATTTCGACCTCCACTTTCGTTCGGAGTTCGGACGTTCTAATAAGTCACCTTTGACAGATGTCATTCTGACTTGGGCACGGACACTGATACTTACGTGTAAGCGTATCAGTTGTCTTTACTTATAAGTAGTCCAAGAGAATTAAAAAAAAAAAATACTTTACAAGTAGTCGCCGCCAAATGCATCGGGCGGGAGTGTCTAGTCTAGTTACTCAAAAATATTTGAGTAAAATTAAACTTTACTACTTGTATTTCAAATGCAGCACAATTTTTCACCACTTTCAATTGTTTACACTAAATATGTGCTTACAAAAATCAGATCCCTAGTGGGTTCAGATTATTTTCAAAAACTTACACACTTCAACTGTTGGTGACTGAACTTGCATTTAAGAGGAGGAGATGGTTTTTTCTCATGTTTTCGTAGGTTAAGTTCTGGGATGACAGCTGTCAAAATATGACTCATTAGGAACGTCCGAAGTTTAATTATTGCAACATGATCTGTAAAAACTAACTCGTGTCTTGTTTACTAAATTCGTAGAGTATGTTAAATTGCTTTTTGAATAACCGGTTCAGATTGAAGATGGTGCCAAATAAACAGTACAAATTGTCGATATTGCCAACATCAAAGCTTACAAAATTATGTACGTGTTTATTTAAATGTTTGATAGATAATTTAACGAATTAGCATTGACTGTTTATAATTCAACGTTTTTTCTCGGATTCACACGTAGCGTTCACTTTGTTGTATTCATTAATTTTGAGTCTTATAGTATAACTATGTATTCAGGCAAAGCGAAAGCAGACTCATATCTTAATATCTCATAAAATACAATTTTAGATTTAATTTTAATCCGATACTTAATCAAATATGTAAATTTGAAGTTAAAGTCTCCATTTAATCAATACATTTCCACGGTACTGCGGAGTCTCTCCTTTAGTTTTAGTTTAGTTTTTCATTTAATTATAGTTTTATAATTTGTTTTTACTTTCTATATGTAATCCGTTTCAGTCTAATAATTAACAATATTTAACAGAAAAAATTTTACACACCAGATTTGACTTAAAAGTACCCAGGTTACTTTTCATAAAGGTTATCTGTTAAGTTCAACTCGTCACCTGTTGAACCGGCGTTCTCATCAAATCAATGTCAATCATTTGAATGCAAGTGACTTCATTCGAGGCGCGACTCAAGGCTCAACTTGGACTCTATTGGGCTTAGACCGAAGTACATATTAAAGTGTATAAAAGACCTTTTGAAAGTGATATATGGTGTATATGTAGCGTGGGAATGTACGAGGCGTACGACGGCTGCTACGGTATTGTGATCGGCGTATTTTGTAAATACGGGAATGTTTACACAACAAAGTTAAGCGAAGTTTTGTGGAGATTTAACAGCTGTTTGGGAGTCTGCGTGAATTCTGGTGTAGTTAACGTTTGCTTCGTCTGTCTACGGTGGATATTTGATATATACATAAGCATGCTCTAGTTCACCATTGATTTAACCGACTTCTGTTGAAACGGTATGAGATTAAAATCCATGTAAGTCGAGAGCATCTCAAACAAATACTCTTTACTTTTCCTAATGATAATAAGTACTTAAGTGGACTATAAAACTATGATTTCCTTTTATATGAGGCTGGCTATAATAATAATACCTTTCTAACAAGGCCACTGGTAGATAAAGATAACACATTTATCAACACTTACATAGCTTATGCTATACCCCCGCCAAAGAATATAAACCGGCCAAGTGCGAGTCGGGCCACGGGTGTGCCTTGCTGTAAACATGTTGATGTTTACAGCAAGACATGTGTGCTCAATTACGTCAAGACCCCTGACTCCGAATAACGCCTACTAGCGAGCAGGTCAAGTTATGATTGTCTCTAGACACGATCACGAAGGGGCCTGATTTTTAAAATCATATCACTCGAATTTGGATAAATCTGTGTATATACAAAACTGCAGCTCGTATTATATCATCGGCCAGTTAACTAGATTAACGAGAGTTGAAATATTCGTGTAATCTACTCGTATTTCAAATTCATCGCAATTTTTCATCACTTTTGTAGTTGTTTCGTCACATACATCGTTTCAAATACATCATATACGTCCCACTGCAACGCACAGGTCTTCTCTCAGAATGAGACAGCTTGGGCTACAGGTTCCCTAGCGTGGAGTTTTCACAAATATGCGCAAAAAAAAAACGAAAAAAACGAAAAAAAAAAAGAAAAATGGGGTTCCATAATTGCAAAGAATCACACCCTACGACTTAGTTCCATTTATAACTTCACTTAAAGGTATTTTGAAAGTTATTTTTTACATGCAGTTGTTTGCGAAGTAATTGAGTTGTCATGTGCCGAGATTGTTTGCTTCGTATCTTTAGTGTGCTGAAGATTACAACAGCTACTGGGGATTATGGCAGCCATCACAGTATGATAACGTTTGTATAAATTATACGTTTGTATTATTAAATATATAGAAGAAGGAACCAATTAGAGTGGTAATAAGAGCTATCCAATTGTGGCAACACATCAGTCTTTTCCAATTACACTATACTAACACAATTTTTCCCCGATTGTTTCATCATATCTTCTACATGGAACAAACCCATTTTGATTACTTATATATTTACTTATTGCCTTTTATTAAAATTAATCAAGTTTCATTCTCTATGCCGCAAACGACTAAACATTAACTATCCATATCAAAATAGCTGCTTTCTCAAACTTTACTTTAATGACATGTAATAACAATAATTATTACGAATAAATGAGTATGAGTATGAGTATGAGTACCCTTTTGACCTTGGCCTGGCCAATGAGAGTGCAGTAATCGCCAATTTAGGCTTGGCGTAATTTTATTTCATAGGAATTCTATGACGTTTCCACTCTATTATGTTGTTTGCTCTATGCATAAAACAGCCCGTTAGAATATTAACAGAGGTGTCTCAGTGAGATTAAAGCTGGGATGGGTAATAAACAGATTAAGGAAACAAGTCTTTCCTGAGACCATAACCACTTTCCCTTCATTCATAAAAGTTACAAGCCTGTTAAAGCAACGTGTATGCGTCTGCGTCTAGCATAGGTAAATTGTTGATGACAGATAAAGACAAAGAGTTTGTACAAAGTTTGCGGGTGCATTAGTGATTTTCGATATTGTGAAATCGAATTGTTATTAGAAAAAGATATGTCATTTATAACACGAAGATGTCTCTGTAGTTTTCGCGAATATTTATGTCTACTTAGCACTTTTAAATTTAACTTAAAGAAACCAGGATAAAGTTCAGTAAAAAAGAAAAAATTACTTATAAAAATAAATTTCGCTTGGCGGGCATATTAAAAATGTTAACATGTAATAAAAAGAAAAAATAGGTACACAATAAGTTTTCGATAAATACGAAAGATTAGAACCAATTAAGTTTATATATTTTTCCATCCATAAAATAGTAACGTTATCAAATTATACTATAACACTTCAAAAGGAATGATTTCTTTAAGGTATCGACAAAGTTTGCTGTTGCACAAACCCAGGCAAAACCTTTAGGCATATCAAGTCTAGAACATATAAAAATATCTTATTATAGGCTATATTTCTTCAGCTTATCGTGCCCGATACCAAAATGAGGTCAATTTACCTACACCGCGAGTAAAGTGTCGCGTAACTGTAAAAAACTTCTCAGTGTTATCTTAATTATAATTAAAAAAGACATTTTTTACTGTGAGAAAGAAACCCAATCAGCGGTGAGGCAATTTACTAACAAAATGGGAAGATATTAATCGTTTCAAATTAATACTTACCATTAGGCGCATACTAAACCTGTTACAACACTATAAGAACCTTTAGAGGTTACCTAATTAGTTCTAGACACTAACTAAAAAACTTCGGCTCGTCTTTTTAAATTCCGTAACTTTTTCATTGATCCTCGCAATTTACATTCAGGTAAAGTCACGCACGCTTGTACTTTAGTACGATCGTAATCTCAAAGTGTAAAGAAGTGAAAATCTACGCACTCTGTCCCATTAACTTTCAAACGGCACAAGTTGAGGGCGCTTTCCATACCCTAGAAAGCCATTCGCGCACGGGGGAAATCTCTAAGTATTAAATCCATTACGTCCCTTTATACTACCTTTGCATTACCTCTAATAGTACCAGTTAAACTTGAATTTTCCGAAGCCCCAAACCGGCAGCCATAAACCAACTATTACGGAAGCGACATCGTTACTACCAAAAATAGAATCCTCATTTGAACCCCGCATGCGCCGGTTTACGCCAATTTGACCACGTGCGGTTGCTGCGCAAGTTTATGCAGGATCTTGATCAATGTAACGACTCAATTCATTAATAAAAACAAACAATAAACTTAATCGGCCGGTCATTAACGGACGTTGTTAACTCCGTCGTCTAACAAATTACTAGTATCTAGAAATTACACCGGATCGAATGATACGCAAAACAACGTAAACTAGCCATTCATTTACAAAATTACCTTGAAGACGCAATACCGAAAAAAAGCGATCAATCGTAACAAATTTGGAACACTAACAACTGATCCTAACGATCAAACGCAAAAAAGAAATTGGATCAGATCAGGGATTTCTCGTAAGAAGGAGAACCCTTTAGAAACCAATAGAGTGCAGGGGTCACTAAAGAAGGCACCGGTGAGGTGACGCAACACAATTTGTTGGTGAGGCTGGTGACCCCCTGCACGCCGTAGATGGAGCCCTGGACATACCTGGACTATGGTGCCAACGAGAAGACCGAAAGCAAGCGCGATGCTGGTGACATCGCGCGCGACGCCGTCGATGGCAATGCAAGCCGCCACACCGATCGAGGTGAGCAGGAATGTGCCTATCAGCTCGGCCAGGAGCTGCCGCCAGATCAGCTTGTTGTCTGTCACGTCGGACAGCCCGAGGAACGAGCTGGTCCCTGCGAAAAAACATGGACATTAGGACTAAGTCTTACACTCCATAAGAATGTGATGTCCACTAATCCACTATTTGGATCCCCATACACAAAAATTACAAAGAGGTCCAAATAGTGGAGCCTAGTGGGCATCACGGGAAAGAAGGATGGGTCTGGCTTCAACTGGATGATGGAACGTGTTAACTGTAAGGGTCATGGTAGTGATGAAGTGATACCATCTCCTGAAGGCTGACCACGCTATTGTCGTTGTGCATGGAACCAAAGCCGTACTGAAGTTTTTAACACGAAAAGACTGCAAAATTCTGCTTTTACTTATAATTATATCGAGTGTAACTAAAGACAATTTCAACCTGAATTTCTAAAATGGCAAGGGACACGTGTAGAAAAGCAGGCACGGCATTGGTTATAGAGACCTCTGCAATATACACCAATTTAAAAAAAAGTTTTAGGGACAGGATATACCGATATATCTCTATATCTCTCCAGCCTATATACGTCCCACTGCTGGGCATAGACCTCCTCTCAGAATGAGAGGGCTTGGGCTATAGTTCCCACGCGGGCCCAGTGCGGATTGGGAACTTCACACACACCATTGAATTGCTTCGCAGTTGTGTGCAGGTTTACTCACGATGTTTTCCTTCACCGAAAAGCTCATGGCAAATTTCAAATGAGATATCGCACATAAATTCCGAAAAACTCAGAGGTGCGAGCCCGGGATTCGAACCCACAACCCTCTGCTTAAGAGGCCACAGGTCAAACCACTAGGCTACCACGGCTTTTTTTACCGATATGCTTAAATATAAAACAGAAGTATAGTAGTAGGTACACCGCGTAATCCCACTATATAATCAACTATTTCGGTTAGCAATTGAACTCAAATTTATCTTACCCCTGTCAATTCCCTGTTCTTTAGACAAGAAGGTTCTATTAATAAGATTAATACTTTGTTATTATAAGACTTGTCCAGTTTGCTTAGCTCGTAAGCCATTAATTACTAGAGGTTAATTAAATACTTATCTATGTGAATCGTGTGCGTGTTTGCTGATAGGCTTATAATCTTTTCATTAGCAAAGATGTGACTTAGACCACATAATAAGGTAATGCTTTTATATCCTGCTGAAGGACTTTATAAGTGTGTATTTTCTTTTATACTATACGTCATTAAATGGTTTTTAAAGTTAAAAACGTGTGTGCGTCTAAAATTTTATTTGAAATAAAATTATCGGATTCACTTTTCTCAGAGTTAATTCGTAGCGTTGGGACATATTAGTTAAATATACGTAGAAATTATCGCACTCGTAACGAACAACTTGTAACTTTAAAAGTAAATAAATAATTAAGAAAAAACACTCCGATTTTTTCTTTAGGCAACAACATAAATTCCATTTAAACTCGATATACGATATACGCCTTCTGCTTTTGCAAAACAATGTTTTAACCACCAATATTTTATGTCAACTAAGATCGATTACATCGCCGTGGCTCATAAAAACAAATGCGGTTTTATCAAAATATTGACTCAAATTAATAAATATCGGTACGCAAAATAATTTAAGTCTTAAAAACAATATTGAAAATAATATAAATGTTGCCAATACCCGACTTACTCTTCTGCATCTCATCCACCGCGTAATCCGTTTTCATTTCTAAGTTCACTTTCCAACGGGTCCAAGCGCTGAGGCCAATAGATGCACTGCGACCACACTGTTTCGAAAGATAAATACGCCGTGAAAGTCTAATTTGATTTGTAATTGAAAAATTCCGAACGCTGTGGTCGCGGGATTGCGGGCGTAATTTTTCTCTTGAATTTCGTCGGCGTCAAGTTGGCATGCGAGTGCGCGTGCGAGTACCGAGTGCGAGTGGCTCGACCGCGGGGCTTCATGCGTCTGAGTGCCGACGGGGATGACAGCCCGCGGTGACGGTTCACCGCCGTAACGGAATTTTTATTCCAAAAGTGTTCCGACTCTCCTCCAATTTTTGCTTCTTTTTATTCTCAACACGGCAGCATAACTTGAAGATATACGTAAGGGAAATTTATACACGTACCGCCGTAAACATGCAATAAGGTGACTCGAGTTTGAGGGATGGCGCCCTGTCAATTGCATTAAATACACTTCCCTTTATGTATCCGATTAAAGATCCCGAACATTCCGCAGTAATGAGTCTTAGTTATTGCTACGTTAAGTTGTCTTGATGGTTTGTTCAGTTGGCTCATCGATTGTTTTATCAGCGTGGAATGTTCGCCTAACATTACATTCGCTACGATAATATTCCAAAAGCAAATATTAAATTAAGGCCACAATTGAATACGATAATGTATGTCTGTTTAATGTGAGTCTGATTGGTTATTAACTTGTATGAGGCCCTTGTGGTTCTGAAATGAAACAGACGCAGGATAACGGAGGCCGGGGGTTCTTCGCACAAGCGTCTCGTGACGCACACGTGAAATATAAGGTTAAAACGTGAACGAGGAGCTGAAGATGCTACTATGGAAATAGTGTAAACTAACTAAATAGGTATATGTACCTATGTTAGATTAGACAGGCTTTGAATTAACTGAGATGAGATCGACAATTTTGACAATGCCTTTGACAACAACTTGTACTAAGTAGTTCGATGTGACCTAGCAAGTAACAGAAAGTGCAATTCTAGATACTTCGGATCTTCAGGTGGTTTTATCAACAACGAAAACTTAAACAACAGTTGGACACGTGTTTAACGTGTGAAAATATATTTTTTCTTAAATAACAAGGCCGAATACATTTATGACAAGACGATCAAGAGTTAAACAGTCACGTTTCACCTGCGTTATTAAATGAGTAGGTAGCAATTGTTCAAGTTATTAGGAAAAACTAAAAGTTGCTACATACATACATGGCGTCACGTCTCCTTCCCATAGGGGTAGACAGATACTACTTTGTTCCACTTCCTACGATCCTGGGAGCCGATTTTCGAAAGCGCGTTATGTGAAAATACCACTCGAAAATGGTGAAAAGTTATGCTAAATTTGAGCAGCATAGCAGTCAATTACAGCTCTCATTCATGGTGTGAACTTATTAAAATTTTTGATCAGAGCTGTAGTTTTGAAGATGTGAACAGATTTATACCAGGCAACGGATAAATAAATATACATAATATAATTGATGGTTAAACGAACTTACCTGAAGTGATTTTGACGGATTTTGATGCGGTTTTTTTAAATAGATAGAGTGAATCAAGAGGAAGGTTTATATGTATAATACATGCATAATATACCGTGCGAAGCCGGAGCTGGTCGCTAGTTATTCATAATATCGAGTATTATGTCGCGTCATGTAACTTCTAAGTACGACATTTTTTTTATGGTTACTTTGTTAACTATTATTATTTTGTAAAACATCGAACCATATTCGCAATCTTAAGGAATGAAAAGAAAACACGAAATAGAATAACCATATGTCGAAGTATTATTTCAACTAACAGGGTAGTTATTGAACTAGAGAGCGCTGCTCGCAGGCGTTATAAAGTAATTAAGTAAGTAAGTAATGCTTTATTGTACAAATATAAAGAAACAGATACAATTCACAAAATAATACAAATAACAATAATATATGCACAAAGGCGAACTTATCCCTATAAGGGATCTCTACCAGTTAACCTTTGAGTAGATGAGAGGAGCATTAAACGAGGGACCGACAAAGAGTGAGTGGTTTTTCATTTGATCACACTCTATATAGGTTAATTATAAACTTACCCTTTTAAACGCCGTATTTTTCTTTTAAGATGAACGTCTTTATCTTTATGTTTACGCTTGCCCATATTTCGGCTCACTTTAATAAACAGCAAATAATATTTTATTGAATCAGGCATTACTTTGCGGAGGTCCATTTCAATGAACACAAAATATTTACTTGCTTGTTAAGTAGCGGAGTAGCAAGGTAAATATTTTGTGTTCATTAGCAAATAATACTATAAGGCACTGCACGAAATAACTAAATCCTAACTTGGTAATCACTACACGCACAGTTTTCATATTGCGATGCCTGCACAATAAATACAAATGACTATAGCCAGGGTTGCCAGATGTCAGCTAACTCAATTCACAAGACAACCCTAACCTAACCTACTGTATTCTATAAAACCATAAAAGAATACACCGAGGAAAATTTTTGGTTTCGGAGAAAATCGAGGCTTGGGAAATGAAACATTTGGCAAATGAAACATTTGACTAAAATAAATTTGGTAAAACAGCAGGATCCGCATTCGGAAGCTATAGATAGGTAACTTCCAAAGTTGTTTAATATACTTTTGTGAAAAATGTACATAAATATTTCTGCTCGAAATTGTGACTTGTGTAAGTCACTCAATTCAAATGTATATACAAAATTAAAACATTAAATAAATAAATAAATTTCTTGGGACAATTGACACCAATTAACCTAGTCCCAAACTAAGCAAAGCTTGGGCACTAGACAACGGATAAACGTACTTATATAGATAAATACATACTTAAATACATATTAAACATCCAAGACTCGAGAACAAACATTCGTATTTTTCATACAAATATCTGCCCCGACCGGGGATCGAACCCGGGACCTCAAGCGTCATAGTCAGGTTCTCAAACCACTAGGCCATCCGGTCGTCAAATTGTTTCATTTAACACAAACACAACCTGTTTTATTTTGGTCTGTTTTCTACCTACTTTACAATATCCGTTCTGTCTAATTTCGGCTATTATTCTTAATCTATGTCCCTGTCATCAATGTCATCATACTCGAAGCGCAATGGCTTAGTTAGAGATAGCTATCTCTTTTATTCTCGCGTTCACCGTATCTTTGTTCGTCATTCATTAGTGAATCACGAGACCATAAAGTTTTATAGCTATCTATAACGCAGCGGGAACATTTTTCAAATGCAATTTACTAGAAACGTAACATATCCTGAAATAGCCTAAATCGCCCGTAATTTTTTTCCTAGGTAGCCTAATTGGCTACTGGTAGCCGATCGGATTTTTTGGTCGCCATTTGACCCCCTAAGGTAGCCTAAATGGCGATAAGTCACCTAATCTGGCACTAGCCGAGCATGCAGCGGGCGGCAGCGGCGCTGGGTGAGGGGTGGGGGTAGAGTGTCAATTTAATTACTTTTTTACTTTCTAGCTTTAAAAATATTGTGCGATGCCAGTACATTGAAAAATGAGTACTACTTAGTAAACGTGTATATAAATCTCGAGGATGTAACGTCGTAGTATAATATAGAGTAGATAAATACAGTACAACATCCATGACTCGGGCACAAACATCTGTATTCATCATACAAATGTCTGCCCCTACCGAGATTCGAACCCGGGACCTCTAGCTTCATAGTCAGGCTATCCGATCGTCAAATAGGTACCCACTTATATATAAATCTCACGAAGTGTTGGCAAAAGAGTCGAGCCTACTCACGAGATCTCAGAGAGTAGCTAAGGATTTACAAAATCGCTTAAAACACCTCTTAATAGACTTCCATACATACATAATAATAGATACAAGTATAGACATTGTGTCCTGTAATTTCAGCACGCGTTGTTTGTTCTGAAACGAGCATAAATTTGTACAGAGCTTATCAGTGGTAATAAAACAACGGTAAGCAGTTGCAGTGTAAACGAGATAAGTGGGCAATGCGCGTTGCTGGGAAAACATAGCAGGTTGACTCGCCTCACATGACGCTTTGTAATACTAGTAGCAGAGAGAATTTTGAAAATCTTACATTGGAAATATCATTTAGGGTCACTTACATGGACCAGGGTTAACGACTTAACCCCGTGTTGTGCTAAGCCGATGCTAACCCGGGGCTAAGTAGTGACAAAATCTGTGGAACTGTCAAACCAAACCCCGAGTTAGCGATTTAATCTTTTAACTCTGGACTGTGCGTGGACCTTAGTGTGGGTTCCACAGTGTTATTTAACAACTTCTCTAATTAATCTAGTCTAGCCGTCAATTTAATTTAATCTGTACTTTAATAGCAATGAATGGAATTTAATGAGTGATGTGATTACAAAAATTGATCTCCTTATTTGTTTTTAATTCCCTCTTTTTTATTTTTTTTACTATCCTCTCTAACTCCTTGCAATATCACCCGACATCAGTCGTATCGTAGTCATAGTCAGTCGCATCGTCGATTTGGCTCGCAGTGGCAAATACCCAGTTCTTTTGTAATAGAAACAAAATTCTTTGTGTTCAATTTATTATCCCAATTCAGTGTAAATAGCGTAAACGTTTTTGTTGTTCTTAAAATATATATAGGATCCCTCATTGTCCGTCGAGACATAACAAGGTGATTTAGACAAAAAAAAATATTTAAATCAAACTGCGTCAACAGTTATTTAGAGACGGCGCACGGATTTTTAAATGAAAACCACAGTTTTTGCTATAATCAAATAACGATTCGATCGGCGATTTCGGATAATCATTATTAAAATTAACAACGAACACCAAAATAGTGTCGAATTCAATAAACTACAGCGAAAAAATAACACTGGCGCATGTTAAAGTTTTTATTGGCGCAACTTATTTAATTACTTAAGTTATTCTGCGCACAATCGAATTATTCGCTCGTCTCGACGTCACTTCCTTAATGTTAAACTACCTATATATTTATAATGGGATCAATACACTAGGTACCTATATCGAAAAGATTTAATGATATTTTTAAAATTTTTAGCACAATACATGTTTGAAATAATATCACCCGAATCAAAAGTGGTTTAAAATTGTGCTGAATTTAAAATACGCGAACAGAAGATTAAAATTACGACTCCAATTAATCATGTAACCTAATTGATAATCTAATACAAAGACACACCACTTTCGACCGGTAGGTAGTATCGAGTT
Source organism: Pandemis heparana (assembly GCA_963854515.1). Classification (NCBI taxonomy): domain Eukaryota; kingdom Metazoa; phylum Arthropoda; class Insecta; order Lepidoptera; family Tortricidae; genus Pandemis; species Pandemis heparana. Next base: position 30,409,990 of record OY978006.1, read on the forward strand.
AAGTGATTTCAAAAATCGGGCCCCTAAACTCTCAATACTCCTGCTAAGTTCTGTACTCTAATTATAATATTTATAATTATAAAGATAACAACATAATAATGAATGTAAAATATACACTGAGAACGTAGTACTGATATTACATTCACACATACATTATCCCTTAAGGGGTAGACACAGCCTAAGGCAACAAGACCTAAAGGGCAAGTTCACCTTGATTGTGAGCGTATAGATGGAAAAAGGAATGAAAATAGTGACGGATTGAGCCGCCTCGCCTATAACATGATTATGATTACTAACATTTTCGCCAATTTCCTCGATGGCCAACTCGCCATATCAACTAGTCAGTTTTTTTGTATCAGTTAAGGCAATTTAACGTAAACGTATTTTAAAACCATTTCAGAGACACAAATGAAAAAAAAACATCGCGTGTCATTTCTTTATCAAGAGAGGCCAGAACGTGACCACTTAAATGAAAGCGGAAAAAAACATTTGATAGTTTAAATACAGTTACTAAAATAGGATTTGTTTTTTTAACTCGAATCTCGGCTTGGAAAAACTTTAATTCCTAAGTAACGGCATAACTGGCATTTCCGAAATCCAATGTTCGATGTTTCGCTGTCTAACCCCCGGGCCACATTAGCGGGCGAAGATTCGTGTCGCGATTTCACGATAAAAAGTTCGAGTTCGTGTAATCACGAACTACGTGGCCACACTAGACCAAATTATCGCAATAAAAACTTCGGGCGAACAATGTCGCGCAACTCTAAATTTGGTGGATAAATGAACCAAGAGCGCAAAAAAACAAAAATTAGAGGAAGCATTTGCTTTGTATTGTACGACTGTAAATAATTTTTGAAATGTCACTTGTCAAAATTGACGTCCATTTCATAAATTTCAAAGTACGAAGTGTAGACACTTACACGAACACGAACTCTGTCGCGATAAAATCCTTTGATCTCCGCTAGATACCGACAGGAGCCCGAACACAGTTCGAGTTTGCCCGAATGATTCGTGATAAAGCGAACTGTCTGTCCACACATGCCGCGATAGGGCGAACCATCGCCGCATCCCGCTAATGTGGCCGTAGCGTAACAGTCATTGACACTAGTTTGGGAGGGACGGTATGACACGAACTTCGAATTCCGTTCGGAATAGCCCCTCTGAGCGGGCTACCATGACGTCATAATGCGGTTCGATTCAGATCCAGTTTAGGTTCGCCCGCTGGCGTAGGTATCCATACTAAAAATGACAGCTATAACCTGAACTGAGTCGCTATTGAATCGCATTAAGACGTACGGTAAGGTTCAAAAACAAAAATGTCTGGTACATTCGTTTAATATAGGGGAGTTACAGCATCGCTGTGACGTCATGATAATCTGAAAGTGCGTAGTCATCTGTCGTAGCAGTCCGCGTCGTAAACTCCTCAAAAAATATGATACCTACCCAAATCAATATCGGCTAATGATTATAGGTGTTTTGGATAGCGCCGTATCAGCTTTCAGAGTGACATGACGATAATGAAGCGTGACATAACATATATATGTTACATTGTAATGAATAAGCACTATAGGCCTATGGGGGAACCTTGAAATCGAGACGTGCGTTAGCCCGATTTTTGAAAGCCCCACTACAAAATAACCACCTTTTCGAGTGACGTGCTTTCAATAATTGGGCCCCGCATTTCTCAAGTATGAATAAGACCAGTGGTGGGCAAACTTTTTTCATGGCGGGCCAGAAAATCACAGATATTTCAAAGAAGGGCCAAAATTATACTAAAATGCAATTTTTTTGACACATGACGCATGAACTACGCGGCTAGTCTAGCTGGCTCCTTTGCCTTCGCATCTATTATTCTATTTTATACAGCAGCACCGTCTAAATATCGTCATCCTGTGCCATAACACTCCAATTCGAAGGAACGTCGGCGGGCCGCATTAAATTCTTTCGCGGGCCGGAGTTGGCCCGCGGGCCGTAGTTTGCCCATCACTGAATAAGACTCTCAAGTCCACAAGACAGTTATGTCTAAAATAGCAACTTAATTCCAATATCGCTTGAGTTATTGTAGCTCCGGGAAACGGGCCACTGGCTCAGAATAACTATAGACCGACTGCCTAAATGGGTCCTCGGTGGGACAACCGCGGGGGCCGAGAAAGGTGCGGGCGGCAGGCGCGCTACCCGCCCGCACCGAGAGGTCCCCGCGGTCGTCCTACCCCGCGCCCCTGTGCCGGCGTGGGCGAGGACTCATTTATGTAAACGGTACTGGGTGGGGTGTGGTAGTGAAAAATACTTGCCCAAAATTTAACCCATTTTCTTTTAGTCGGATTGACTTCAATGTAGGATGTAGGATGGATGGCAATGCAAGTACAACCAACGATCAAATATTGTTTTAATACAAACTATTTTTCATTCACTTACTTTTGCAGAATCCGCTCATCTACTGCTTATTTATAAGTTGCAAAGCATTTAGTTAATTTGGTTCATTGGTCTAACAGTTTGTATTTAGTTTAGCTCACTAACATAGACGTTTAATTTACAACAAGACTGACAGTATGATTAAGTAGGCCTGAATTTAGTTGGGCACGGATTACAGGCATTTGAAATTTATTTAAGACTAGATTTTGCCCGCAACTTCGCAAATAATACAAATTAATATAATTTTTAAAAACAGCCCCGAAGTTCAATGCACTTATTTCAGTCCCGTGGGAATTTCGCGTTTTCACGGAGAACATGTTTAGTGTTACAATCATCTACAGGTGTGCCGAATTTGAAGAGTCTAGTTATTACAGTTACTGAGAAATATATAAACCTCATTTATTCCCTATTCCGAGGGAATTTCAAAAAAGTCCTTCTTAGTGCTTCTCTGGGATACTCAAGATTTACGTCTGCCAAATTTCAAGTTCCTAGGTCCAGTGGTTTAGGCTGTGCGTTGTCTGTCAGTCAGTCAGTCACGGTACTGTTTTATAGGTATAGATTCCGTACCAACCTAAAAAATACATAATTAATTTCATGATACTATAGAGCACATATTTAAACATTAAACGTAGGTATCACTACATAGTATAAAACAAAGTCGCTTTCTATGTCCCTATGTCCCTATGTCCCTATGTCCCTTTGTATGCTTAAATCTTTAAAACTACGCAACCGATTTTGATGCGGTTTTTTTTAATAGATAGCGTGAATTAAGAGGAAGGTTTATATGTATAATACATGCATAATATACCGTGCGAAGCCGGAGCGGGTCGCTAGTTAATAAATATATTCCAGATTAATTCTCAGACACGGCGCATTCCTAAAACAAGTGACGGCGCGACGCGGAACATTTAACGTAGTTTTCTTTCAACTTGACTTTGGCCGATGTAACATTGGTTGTCCGCAGACAATTCTAGAGCATAACAATATGATTAAACATAAAGAATTCTGTTGACATTGGCGGTCGTGCTTGTCAATTTGACGCGTTAGCGCCTCGGCGCGACCGCCACCATTGCCATGGCCACATTAGACCATACTGTTTGGCGATAATTTTATGATAGTTAGACGTTACATATTGCTACCGTAAGGGTGCGACCACACCGCCTCTTAAAAAACGGTGACGTTACGGAATCGCAACAAAATGTATGAAGAAACGGTGAGAAAACGTGACGCATACGACACGTCACTGCGTATACGCGGCGGTGTGGTCGGACCCTAAGCGCTAGGACCGTAAAGCCAGTTGTGAACGACTTCAACTGAAAGCCTGAGACAGGTTGTTTTCGTTTTTTCGTTTTCGTTCGCTCGCTGGCAGATCCATACTATAAATGACAGCTAAAACCTGAACTGAGTCGGAATTGGATCGCATAAAGACGTCGTGATACGGCATTCTTGTTTACGACGCTAGATGCAAACTCAGCTCGGTCGAGTTGTAACTGTTTTGCGCCATTTTCAAACACTTTCGAGTCATTTCAGTTAAATGAAAATTAAATGAAATGAAATGACTGCCGCCAAGCAGCAATGCTTGCATGCTGTGTTCCGGTGTAGAGAGTAAGACAGCCGGGGAAATTACAGGCACAAGAGGCATTTCATCTTAGCCCTCTAGGTTGGCAACACATCTGCAATCCCCCCGGGGTTGCGGGTGTCTATGGGCAGTGGTAATCGCTTACCATCAGGTGACCCACTTGCTCGTTTGCCTTCCTATTCATATAAAAAAAAGAAAGTTAAAATCGAGCTAACAAACAGAGACCATTTTGAATGATGCGGTCTCCTGGGCTATTTCGATATTCGATTTTTGAAGTTCGTATCATACCGTCTCTCCAACTCTCAGATTAATTTCTATTAGTGAGAGCGGAATGGAGTAATAAGACTTGGTGTATCGTGGCACCTGGCTGCGCGTGCGCCGCGGCCGTGACAATGAACGCGCGCCTGACCGCTCGAATCGATCACAATAAGCTCTTGCGCAACCGGCAGAGGGGAAATATTAGGGCGCCAATTGAAGTAATACTACTGCAAACAATTGCTGTTGGGCAAGAATATCACTACATAGTATAAAACAAAGTCGCTTCCCGCTGTCTGTCTGTCCCTATTGTACACTTAGATCTTTAAAAATACGCCACGGATTTTGATGCGGTTTTTATAATAGATAGAGGAGCTATCAAGACCTAAAGGCCACGTTTAGCATGATTGTGGTCGTATAGGTGGAAAGTGTACTCATAATAGTGATGGGTTGCTAGCCGCATCACCTAAAGATGATTCCTATTATTTTCTCGCAGCTAATAAGTATAAGTAAGTACCTAATTAATTAATGAAAAACCGAACAGATATATTTTAAAACAACAACTTTGCTAGTGACTCGAACATTCTCAACTAGTTCCATTGTAACATGTATTATCGCAGTGTCAGTGAGCAAACATCAAAAAATAAACGTCCATTTTTCCATTAACATGTTCAAATGCAAACCGATTCAAAGTATAAAGCATCTGTGAAGGTTTTTGAGTGTATTGTGGCCGTCCGTCGCGGGCAATCGGCTTTGTCCTTTACCCGCAAGATTGTTTTAACATTGTTATGAAAAGTGTCAAGTTGACATGCGATCGTGCATCACTAACATAGTCTATACGTGAATGCGAATAAATGAGTAGGAAATAATCATGGTTTGGAGCGATTCTGCACGCGTATCATGCTTTTGTCGCGGCGTCCGCCATTGTCAACCGTGGCGCGAGGCAGAAGCGATGCGGTTTGTATTTTACATTGAAAATGAATCGTTAATTAATTGGAACTAGGCAGCATTTTCAAACATTTTTAAGGTACTAATTCGGGCTGGATTCTTTAAGTTTCGGTTTTGTCATTATTACTTTTTAAAATTATTCTCTCAAATACGTTATTTTATGCTCAAAATGTGATCGTAGCCAAATTTCAGATGTTTCAAACGTTTTTCATTAAATTGAATTTTCATTAAAAAAAAAATGAAATGATTGAATTATTTTATTGGTAACGGTATACTGCGAGTTCCTATCTTAGATCAGTTATAAAACTTATTCTATCTATACTGCGAGTCCCTAGATCAGTTAAAAAGAAATACGTAGCTTTTAGGCCGCGGCAATACGCTTGCGTTCATGTCTTGCGCATGCGCCAAGGCCGCAACGCGGGTTTCGATACGCACTGCAGGCGCCAGCGCTAAAGCCCCATAGAAAATCTCTACACGAGGACTCATTGTCGGGCCAGTTATGACAAGTTGACGACAGATGGCAGCACAAAAAACCAAATAATTACTTAGAATTTTTTTAGTTTGCCTGATAAAGCTGGGGTTTTAGTTAAAAGGACTTCGATTTATGGTGATACTAAAAAGTAGGTAACCCAAAATGAAATAGAAGTTCATTTATTACAGACTTAACTTATTTTTCTCTGGTCTAGTTATTTATTTACCTATCATAAGTGTAATTTTGTAATTCTGCGCTAAAAAGATGTTTTGTAGTTTTGAGCATTTGTTTTCCAATTAGGTAGATACAATTTGAATTCCTTCAGTATAAATTTACAGGCATAATGAGTTATTACTGTTATTAGATTGTTACGACCACAGAGTAGGTACGCCGCGCGCATACAAATAAATAATAACCAGAACAATGGATACTAAACCAACATAAATATAAACAGTCGACTTCCCTGTTTACAAACTGGAAACGGCGATACAAAATAAAATTTGAACTTCCAAAAAAACATAAACGTAGTTGAAAGGAGCCGATTCTCCGAACCGATTAGCTACAGCGGTTTGATTCGTGATTGATGCGCGAAGCAAAAAGTGCGCCTGTCGCCGAATCCATGACGACACAGAGTTATTAATTAAAGCTTCAAAGACGACGAAGCGTAAGTGCCGCTCCGTAACTAATTGTGATTAATTCCTTTGCTTTATTTTAGGAAACCGCTTCACACAGGAGCCGACCTTGTACGGGGTCCGTCAGGGTCCTGATCACTACCACCATAAAACTGTCAGCAAGAAATGTTTAATACAACAATGAGGCTTACACATTCCTAAACTTGGCAGTATTGTTTACTAGCTGTTGCCCGCGACTTCGTCTGCTAAGAATTCGTTTATCGCTATCCCGCGGGAAGTACGCAATTTTCCGGGATAAAAAGTAGCCTTCGCGTTATACCAGACCATAATCTATCTTTGTTCCAAATTTCATCCAGATCCGTTAAGCCGTTCTGGCGTGAAAGAGTAGGTAACAAATGTCCATCCTCCTCGGAGTCTTATTCCTCCGAGCCATCCTCACAAACGTTCGCATTTACCTATAATATATTAGTTAGTAGGATAAGCTCAGTCTCAAGGAAGGTGTCAACCTTGTTGGACACAGTTAGGTTTACGTTGTTACTTAAATTTCCATCTTGGTATGTTTCAATGTAAATTCTGGGGTCCCAGTGAAAAGGGGCTTTTCTACGTAGCCATTTTAGACTCCGACTCCCCCCCGTTTTCACTTGGACCACACCATTTTACTCGCTACATGAAATGAAAAATGTGTTGCTTAAATCGTAACTGTAGCAAGTAATAAGGTTAGAGACCTACCCCTTTATTCATAAACGCTCTGTAGGCTTCTGCTAACTTAGTAATCGCTTGTCCTTATCTGTCACTTTGACATTTACCTTTCACAGAATAAGGACAAACGATTGCTATGTTAGCAGAATCCTGTAGAGCGTTTATGAATACGGGCTAGTAAGTATTCAAGATAGCCCCTAATTCTACCGCTAAGCATCGGAGCCGAATTTAGCCTGAGAAATTACTGGCACAATTATCAACTCAAAAGTTTTGATTTTCCGAAGGGGACCAAATATACTCAGCGGCATATTTAGCAGAACACAAAAAAGGTTAGCAAAACGCATACTTAACGCTAGAACAGAAAAAAAAATAGGTACCTACACTTTTTTTGAGTTCCGCTTAATATGCCGCTGAGAGTAGTTCCTGACAATAACGTGTTCAACCAAACAAACAAAAAAGCTTCAGCTATAATTGTATTACTACAGTTTCATTTATTTTTGTCATCCTACTACGCATGTAATAATAGCAAGACTTGACATAGCACACAAGGAAATCTGAATTGGCGGAAGCCGTCTGTTACGTCTCATTAAAATACCCACAAAACGAAAGTAGGCGTTCCCGAGAAATCTGATTCATAAAAAATCACGCACGCATTTCTATAGACCGCTTCAATAAGGTGCAGGGGCGCGGGGTAGGACGACAAAGGGGACTGAGAGAGGTGCAGAGGCGCGGGGTGGGACGACCGCGGGGGCCGAGAGGTACGGGCTCTCTCGGTCCCCTTTGTCGTCCTACCCCGTGCCTCTGTGCCGCGCGGGCGAGGACTCATTTAAGCGGTCGATCTACAACAAAATTTCCTGCTCGGAGACATTCTGGGAAACAATTTGGAGGGTTCAAGAGAAGTCGCACGATGCAGATAAATATCAGAGGCAATGTGAGGCAAGATGCAAATTCTGCGAAGCAAATAAAAAGGTTTTTGTTCTGCGAGATCCCGTACTAAGATTTGTTCTGAAATAGAATTATTATGTGTGTGTGCTGTGGTCGAATGACGCTATGTATTTTTCTTGAAAGGAAGATTTTCATCTGCATGGCTTAAATCCTACTAATATTATACATGCGAAAGTTTGCGAGGATGGAATGGGTGGATGGATGTGATGTTGTGAGCGTGTATGTTTGTTCCTTCTTCACACTGAAACGACTGGACGGATTTGGATAAAAATCGGAACCGAGAGAGCTGGTACCCTATATTAACATATCCCAGAAAATTGCATAGTTCCTGTGGGATAGCGTTAACTAATCATTTGCAGACGGAGTCGTGGGCAGCAGCTAGTAATTTAATAATAATAAATATTCAGTAAGAAAGGTGCGACCACACCGCCGCTTAAAAAACGGTGACGTTACGGAATCGCAACAAAATGTATGAAGAAACGGTGAGAAAACGTGACGCCTACGACACGTCACTGCGTATACGCGGCGGTTTGGTCGCACCCTTACGGTTTTGCGGTGCGGGAAAATGATCTAACTAGTTAGGTAGATCTCATCTATTGCGCAATATTCTGAATTTTGAGAAACGCGTTGATTGTGAAAAAGAAAACGCTATTCCGAGTGGGTATATCGAAACAAGCCTCCACGCTGGTCTTGGAGCAAAGAAAAAACATAAGTAGAATGCACCATGCGTGTTAAAACCTTTAGGAATCATGTTGTAAGGGATGCTAGCAACCCATCACTATTTTGATTCCCTTTTCCACCTATACGCCCACAATCATGCTAAACGTGGCCTTTTAGGTCTTGTTACCTAAGGCTCTGTCCATATTTTATCTACCTTGAAAGGGATAAAGATGTGATTTATGTGTAGGTATTCGTATATCGAAACTATATTAAGCGATAGTAAAGGGACTTATGGATGTGTTAAAGTCAGCAGTAGCATTTATTTGCGTGTAGTGCGGCTAGCGCACGTGCGCTTGCGCAAGGCCGTCGCATTGAAAGCTTTTCGAAGAAACGTCAAGCTCGCCGCAGTCAATTCAGGAAAACTGTCAATCTCCATCACTGACGGAGCCATTAAAATTATTGATCACTCCACGAGTTTACACATTTCTACGCGCTGTTTTATGATAAAGAATAGGAATGATGTCTAAACGAAAACGGAAAATTTAAAAACGATGAAGAAATGATATTCAATAACTGAAAGCAGTTATGCAATACTGGCGCCCATTTTTGAAAGCACATGTGTAGAAATACCACTCGTAAGTGATGAAAAATTGTGGTGAATTTGAAAACTATTATATGTAGTTACCTATAAAAAATATAGCTCTAATAAATGTAGTCAATAGTCTTGTAGTCGATAATTTTATTTGAATTGTAATTTTGTAGCAATACGCAGATTTATGTCACTTAAGTGAAGTGCTCTCAAAAACCGGACCTCGGGACAGGATCGATATCTACTTTTTATAACTATAAGCAACGTAGCCACAATAGATTAAGTTGACCAAAGAGAGAATACTATGTGGCATCTTACAACTACATCAAAGTGTCAGTTGACCGGGCATTTAATGGCCATATTTAATTCAACCGAAGCCATCTTCTATCGCAATACTCTCAATGGCTGTAAAGGATCACAAATAGCCTCTCCATCCACTCCTACGCAGGTAACGCAGGAGGGCGTTGACCCAGTTTTTGCTCACTTCATCTTTTCAATGCAATAAGACGTGTAACGGTCGGGTAGTTATTTCTGATCTAACCATTATATGATAGTCTATTATGTTCAATGGTAAATGTGTTTGTTGATAAGTGATTGGAAACGTTCATGGTTCATTTCTTAATGGATTGCACTACATGATTGTTTAATTGAAGAAACTGACTATATTTAGAAAATGGCGGAATGCCAACGGACGTATTTTTTTTTATCAACAGTGGTTCGGTAGTTAGCTGTTATTGACCTCATGACAATATTGTTATTTTGGATCATTTACATCCAGGTCCCAATTTTTGAAAGCACATTATATGAAAAGGTCACTCGAAAGGGGTGAAATTGCGCTGAATTTGAAATGCATGTAGATTAGAAGAAAGTTACAGCTCTAAGTAATTAGTCCATAGTCGAAAATTTTATTTTAGCTCTAATTTTGTAGCAATGCACAGATATAGATCACTTTCGAGTCATCGCTTGACTCGAAAATGGTAAAAATCGGCTTATATCTTCAAAACTACAGCTTGAATCCATTTGTTTAGAGCTGTAGTATAAGCTACTTACATGTATTCAAATTCAGCACGATTATACACCGAGTGATATTTTTCACGGGCATTCAAAAATCGCAGTATTGGGGCCCGATTTTTGAAAGCACATCACTCGAAAGTACACTCGAAAGTGGTATAAATTTGTTTATATCTTCAAAACTACGGCTCTAATCAAATTTTTGACTAGTCCACATGATTAATGAGGGCCGTAAGTATCTTCTAAGCTACTCGTATTTCAAATTCAGCACAATTTTTCACCACCTTCGAGTGGTATTTTCACACATGTGCTTTCAAAAATCGGGCCCTTGGCCTCCTTACTCGATGTCGTAGACATCAAACCTAGAAATACTACGGAAAACTTACAGCCTACATGTAGATAGAAATCCTTAAACTTTATAGTATACACTAACCCAGTTTAAGTTTACGAGGCAGTAAGGCGCTAATCTGAAGACCCACGTGATAGCACAATTGGGGGGAATTGTGCGTCGCGTGGGCGGTACCACTTTGCGATCCCACAGTTTCCTCTGACTATTTGTGGGTTGTGACATAACTAGACAATTTGGCTGATTGCTGTAATATTTGTGGTACTTTAAACTGTCACGGTTATATGGGACACCCGGCTGGTTTGTTTTGTTTTGACCAGTAGATACTATGAAACTTTTGGACGCCGACTTAAAAAACTTCTGTTGGATATGTCACTGTACTCTGTTAAAGAGTACAGTGACACTAAATTTGACATTTAATTTGTACCATTCTAGTACCTCATTTATTATTATATTATATTTTTGTTATTTATGTTTTGACGATATTTTCACATTTTGTGGTTTTGTATTTATTATTTGACATTTTAAATTGCTTTTACTTAAATTATTATTATTTTCTTTTTTATGTACTCATGACGATCTTTTTGTGAATCTAAGTTGACATTTCATATGGTTTCATTTTGTTTGTTTGTTGTTGTTATTTTGTTTTAATTTTATTTCAATTATTATTATTATTTATTTTTTGTATTTCAATTGACGATCCTTTTGTAATTACTTATATTTGACATTTAAATGTATTGTATTTTTAAAAAGGTGACAAATAAAACTATCTAATCTATCTATCTATCTATGTACACACGGCAAAATAATTCGGTAAGCATAGGCACGCACACAAACGTCGTCTATGTGTTGAGTACCGACATGAACATTACGTAGAATCCACATGTGAATGTGTGAGTGAGTTCGATCGTTTATCTACCCTCTCAGTACAGTTTTTTTTAGTAATAAGATAAATAAGTAATGTCGCTATAAATTACCTATTTATTATATAAACAACAACAATAACTATAAAGTAACAATGAAGAAAGTTGCAACTATTTTAGTTAGGTAGTTTATAATAAACTAAGTTAAAAATAATTACAAATTAAACTAAAAAATCCCCTTGGTATCGTGCCTGGCTCAAAGGTTTAAAAATTCAATATCTCCGGTTTAAGTTAATTCTACAGAAATAATGTAAAAGTATTGTTTTATTTTTGCATTTTCCTAAAAACATTTTACATTATTATCTTACATTGGATATTGTCATCGCAAGTGTAAGGCAAGAGAAGGCACCCCGGATCGAGTCTTACTTTGACCTTGAATCTTTAAATTTATGCAATCTGACGCATTGAACTATTATTACCAGCGTAGTAGCTACCATCTCACTGATTCAACTTGTTATATTTTTATTTCTCATCAAGTCTGGTCTGAGATTCAATTCCAACATTTCCAACCAATATTCCTTACAACCAGCATCGCCATTTAAATAACATCCAAAAATGTCATTTCTTCTAGGATTCGAACTCGGTTTACTGGAGAGCGAGTGCACAAATCAAGTATCCGACTTGCCTTTGTGACCGCTGAGCCACCGAGACATTTAATATAGTTGGTGAATTTATGAATTACTACGTCCAAACTGTGACTACTGCATTTGCAATGTGTAAATAGTTGTTTAAAGAGCTTTGAAATAAGGTTGAAATTTGCTAGACGATGCACATTTTATTAATTGCCGTCTAACAATATAAAGTATATTCTACCCTCAAATTATTAGTAATATGAATTTGTCAACGCTAGCCGCCATTCGTTACGCCTTGTTTTACAAGTGGTTTTACAACAACGAACTGTTTAATTTTGCCTTTGAAATACCTTGTGATTTGCAAAATATGGATAGTCATCATCTTTTTTGAAAAGAGCAGAAATTATTGTTCTTTACGAACAAAATATTTCTATAAGGATCGCATTTCTATAAGTTTATTGATATCGGTAAGTAGACAAAATGTCTGATAAAATAATTACTTCTTATTTTACATCAAATTTCTTCATGGTGTTAAAAACAATGATTTATTATTGTATCCGTAATGTATTCAAGTAACTTTCTTTGACGAAGAATGTTTTTTATTAAACTTCATTTATTTTGCAGCGGAAGACTTCAATTATGGATTCACCGTTATGCAGACTTCGGGCACGATAAGAATATTCCTTCTGTGTCAAAACAAGAAGTCTCATCTTCACGCCATTTGACATAAGTAGTTGCCGCACACGCTAAAGGGACCTATTTCACATCAACGAGAGACAATGTTACCTACGTTGTGTGCGACTTCATCTGCATGTTGCAGGATAGCATTGTCGTAACTCGTAAACCAGCAAAAAAAAATGCTTCAACGGATCAGCCAGCATAGAAGAAACAGAATGAACTTTGATCGTGAATATTTATAATTTTGATTCGAATAAGTAATAATGTAGTGATTTTTAGTGATGAAAAACCATTTACGTCTGAAAAAGATGGACGAAAAATTTTGTGGCGAAAAGTGCTTGGATGTCATCCATGGGATTTGTGAGTTAGTGGGTTGGGGGTCGTAATAACAGTGCTAAAAAAAAGTGATGTGTGACCTATTTCGTGCATAACAATGTTATTGTGTCATAGTCAAAGACTGGCTGAGCACCCAACAAGATTCCTTAACTGTTATTAACTGGGATCCATCTGATATAAAATCCAAAGCAAATTTAGGTAGCTTAGTCACTTGAAAGTGGAGATTTAATCCAGTGTGCAATGATGTTATTGTTAATGGCTGTCATTTAACATGTCGATTCATTTCACCACTGACTTTATTTCTCGACAAATAAAACGTTTCGTTCATCTTTCTCAGACTTAAGTAAACTTAATAAATCGGAAATTCTTATAAATGATACTCTTTTCAAAACCCTTGTTAATTCGAATAAATTACATCTTAAAAATAGCCCTTTTGTGGTGTGCATTCAATTTACCATTTGTATTGTAATTTTAAATTATGTTTGTAACAGAAATTTTTAATTAACCTAAAATCATACTGGTCACTATAGTGTGTGTTGTTTTACGAATAAATGTTGTCCTTCTTCTGTTATATTATAAGGAAAAGCATGCAGTTTTATTTTGCTAATTTAATTAGTTATAGTCTTATGGTAATAATAAATACTTAAATGTTGTAATAAGCAATTTGAAACAATGATTTTATATTCTTATTTTGTTCTTTTACTTTCTTTTTTTCTTGTTTGAAGTAGTCATGATTTGGTTTTGAGATAGTTATAAATTGAAAAAAAAAATGCAAAATAGACAAACTTGTGCAAGATTCGAACCGAGATCTTTAACATTCATAGTCCCAATCAGTACGACTGAGCCACCGCGCTCATATTATTCATGACGAAATTATTCTTCCATTGAGCAAAATCGTTTGAATAACAATAACCTATACAATAAGAGATATGTGAAGGTAGTCAGAGAACACAATCAGCACACATAGGCCATGTTAGTGTGAATACTCGTGTGGATACAAAACCATTTTGTTGTGTGTGTAATTAAGGCAGCGGATAGGTGCGGATGTGTGTATAGAATGACACACATGGACAACTAGGGTGCATACCGAATAGTTTTGCTGTGTGTACATTAATGGGCATAAATATATGTACGTTACCAAGACGCCAAAAACATCTACTTTATGCCAGAAACAATGAGGTCGGTGATACGTATATTTGACGTGATGGTATCGATATTTTATGCCCTCAACTGTACACAATGATTTGTGATTTTCTAAAGCAAGTATACATATGTCAAAATACCACTTCAAAGTGGTGAAAAATTGTGCTGAATTTTTATATATGAGTTGATATGAAAAAATCACAACTCAACTTAATCTATTCGTGTAGTCAAAAATCACGTTTCAACTGTAGTTTTGTGCCAATACACAATTCCTTCTCCCGAATTTTAATTTAAATTTCAACAGAGTCAATAAATACAAGGCGTTTTATTTATAAGTATCACAGTTTTATTTAAAAACGAAAGAACAAACAGTCGCATTAATTGTCAAATAATTTCAACACGCATTATTCGTTTTGGCGCACGCCGACAGCTTGACCGCCAGAGTAGCCGAACAACCATCAAATAATATATACTTGGCGAATATCGATTCATCCCCTCACTATTTTAAAAATCTACCCTCCTTTCCTACACAATTCTCTTCCAATTTCCTACGGCCAACCGGGGGTAGAATAAAAACAGCACTGTCGCCCTAAGTACTGCTGCGCGTTGGGTCGAGCTCCCCGCTCCCTTCGACGTTTTCTAAGGTTTTTAACGCGATAAACCCTCAACGATACACCCTGGGGTGGAAGAAGCAAGAAGCGAAGCCTGCGTCCATCAAGATCTAGCACGCGAGGGATATTTTTTCGAACCAGGTCAGCCTCCTTCATTTCCTTCTCTTTTTCGCCATCCCATTTTATGGTCCTTTCGAACAGAATTCATTAGTTAAAACTTACTTTCCTATCCTTTCTTAACTTAAAATCGAGTTAAAATCATATGAAATATTAAAATCAAATTTCTTTTTTCTTTCAAAAGTGCATTGTCATTTTACTCCCGTTAAGGTTAGTTTTCACTTGGACGTGACAGACGTCAAAAGACAAAGCTTAGGTTGTATGGGCATACATTCCTTCACCGGGCCCATATATTCAATTAAAAATAAAATACGTCATTTAAAGTGGATAAAGGTTGAAATGCGCCTCTGCTGAGTTGACATTGACATTGACAATAGATAATAAATTGCAACCTAATTTGTTATTGAGATAACTAGATCATTCGTTTACATTAAGTGTTGGATCGCATAATTTCGCAATGGAAAACGTGCAAGCACAAGTTTTAATTGTTAAATTCAACACTTCGTATAACTTTATTGGCGAATTGTATGACATGGCGGCTAATCTTAAGAGTCCGACACTGGAGCAAATAAAAGCTTTAAAAGTTCGTTTTGCTGATACGGATCGTATGCGAAATCAATTCGACGAGTCGTTTTCTCAAATCTTAGCTATGAGCGAGGACAAGAGCAAAGCTGAATTGGAGCTTAAGTACCGCCAGTTTTATGATATGTTTTACTCATTAAAAACTATGTATGATGATGCAGGTTTAATGCAGTCTCGAGCAAGCGCTAAGCCAGAAAATCATTTAAATAAAGCAGAGAGTACGCGTTTCCATTTACCTAAAATTGAGTTAGCTAAGTTCAAAGGTGCACATACGGAGTGGGCAAATTTTATTGCTATATACAATAGTTTAATACACAACAATGCTGAATTGAGTACCATACAGAAATTTCATTATTTGTTGAGTGTATTGGAGCAGGAACCGTTGAGCTTGGTTCGCCATTTGAATATAACGGTTGAAAATTATGACATTGCTTATGAGCTTTTAACAGAGCGCTATGAAAACAAACGGTTGATTGCATCTAAACACTTAGATCTTTTACTCAGTGTTTCATGTCCTACACTAATACATAAGAACTTACGCAAGTTTGTTAATACTTTGAAGGAGAATACACAAGCACTCAGAGCGCTCGGCTTTGATGTTACCTCTTGGAGTTTCATTTTGTTCCATCTTATTTCAAGGAAAATGCCTTCTGAAGTGCGCACTAAATTTGAGTTTACCTTAAAATCAAATGAGATGCCGGACTTTGAGAAATTGTTGATTTTCCTTGAAGATCATCTGCGTGTTTTGGAAGTTTCTTCAAGTACACTCAACAAATTGCATTCAAGCGATGCTCCCACCACCTTACACGTTGCACAAACCACCTGTATCTGCTGTGGTGGAAGTCATCCAATTTTTCACTGCCAAAAATTTAATTCTATGAGTGACAAAAGATCATTCATTAAGAATAAGAATCTTTGCTACAATTGTCTACGACCACATCATGTATCAAAATGTTTATCAAAGTCATGTTGTCAGGTTTGCGGTGGTAGGCATCATACTAAGTTACACACTTCTGAGGAGGAAAGTAGCACTACTAGCACTCGTACCCTGCGACAGGCAAATGTGCACGAATCTGATACTCAGAGCCATAGCGAAGCGAGATCAGCTCATACTTCAAAACCAATAAGCAATCAACGGCTGTCACAACCCTCTTACGGGACTGATGGTAAGCTCGTATTGCTCAATGCGGAACCATATTCAACTGGATTGTTGGGCACTGCTCTTGTTGGAGTCCAGGATGAAAATGGTCTGACTCATGTTGTTCGCTCCTTGATTGATCCTGGTGCACAAGTTTCTCTTATGACGGAGTGCTTAGCTCAACAGCTTCATCTTCAGCGTCAAAGGTCTTGTGATTTATTCGGTGTAGGTGACCATAGGCAACCTACCCATGGGAAGGTAGAGTGCCGTATTACCTCGCTTGTAGATCCAAATCATCATGGTTTATCCACGCATGCCATCATACTAAAGCGCATCACAGGATATCAACCAGCAAATCAAATAAGCTCTCGTGTTTTGGATAAATGCAGAGACATAATGCTAGCCGACAACAGTTTTCACATGCCCGGCCGCATTGACTTACTACTAGGGGTCGACCTGTTCGATGAAATATTCACAGGCGCTAAACGCAAGCTGGGAGAAGGTTTGCCCACTGCTCATTCTACAGTATTTGGTTGGGTCGTTATGGGACACTCACCTGTAACAACCTGCAGCTATCAGAATGTCAACATAGTGTCTGGCAATTCCAAGCTAGAATTAGCACTTACACAATTTTGGAGGCACGAAGAGCCCCCAGTGACACAGGTTTCGGATCCGGAAGATATCGCCTGTGAAAAACATTTTTTCGAGACGCACAGCCGCGATGAAAATGGTAGATTTATAGTTCGATTGCCCTTCAAGGTGGAGCACAAACAACTAGGCGAAACTCGCCCTGCCGCGCTCAAGCGCTTTCATAATTTAGAGCGAAAACTTGTAAAAGAGCCGAGGTTGCGTGAACTCTATGTAGAGTTCATGCGTGATTACAAGAAGTCCGGTCACATGCAACTTAAACAGTCCGATGACGGAGGTGAGAGAGTCTACGTTCCCCACCACGGAGTTTTAAAGGAAGACAGCAGCACAACAAAGCTAAGAGCTGTTTTCGACGCATCTCTGGCGAGCTCTACAGGAGTGTCCCTCAATCATAACCTTATGTCAGGGCCCAAGTTACAGCAGGACATACAAGACATAATACTAAGGTTTAGACTACATAACGTCGTATTTACATGTGATATAAAACAAATGTACCGCAACGTGCGACTGCATCCAGATGACTGGCGCTACCAAACAATATTTTGGCGCGAGTCCCCGGAAGAGCCGTTGCAGGAATTCGAACTGACCACTGTCACATACGGAGTTTCCAGTTCCGCATTCCAGGCTATCAGGGTCGTACATGAACTTGCGAATTTAAACTCGGGACTCTACCCTGAAACATCACGTATCCTACGGGAAGACATTTTTGTAGACGATATCGTAAGCGGCTGTGACACGCCCGAGAAGGCTAGGGCTCTACAATTACAGCTGGTTGAAGTGCTGGGTCAAGGTTGCTTTCAGCTCCGAAAATGGTCCAGCAATCGCAGCGAGCTTCTAGACGGATTCCCATCTGACCATCGGGAAACCCCCTTCCGCTTCGAGGAATCAGGTGAAAACATTTTTAAAATACTCGGCATTGAATGGAATCCAAACGAAGACGTGTTTTTATATCGCGTATCAGAAATGTCTAATACGAACACAAAGCGCGGCATCCTGTCGAACATCGCTCGCTTGTACGATCCCTGCGGTTTTATCACACCCGTCACATTCTTTGCGAAGTCTTTCATGCAAAATCTGTGGCTGCTGGATCTAGGTTGGGATGACTCAATTCCGTCTGACGCGCAGCAATCTTGGTCGAGGTTTGTCGAGGACTTCAGGGCTCTCCACAAAATCCGAATTCCAAGGTTCGTGCTCGCTGATCAACCGCATGAATGTCATATTCATGGTTTCAGTGACGCGTCCGAGCGGGGTTACTCTGCCTGTGTATATCTCCTTGTCAGGGCTCAGTTGGATCCAAGCGTGCATTTAATCCTATCAAGGTCACGAGTCGCGCCCGTAAAACAGAAGCTAACGATCCCAAGATTGGAACTCTGCGGCGCCTTGCTGTTGGCCCGACTTCTAGCACACGTTAGCAAGGTGCTAAGCACCAAAATAACTATTAGTTCCACAACGGCATGGTGCGATTCAACCATAGTGTTGGCTTGGCTGCAAACCGCTCCTCATAAGCTTCAGACATACGAGGGCAACCGGGTCTCTCAAATACAGGGTATGATGCCAGATACTTGTTGGAGACACGTTCCTTCGACTCTAAATCCTGCAGACTCGGCCAGCCGCGGGCTGCTCCCTTCAGAGCTATTAAATCATAGCCTGTGGTGGGGACCTGAATGGCTAAAGGATGTTTCTCCGATTTCCGCTAACCTCGCTCAAACCACCGAGGTAACTGAAATTGACATTCCAGCTGCTGCACATACATTGCAAGCTGTCGAGACTACCCCGGTTCCTGCGAGCTCGCCGCACACCAATGAGAAAGAACCCCAGATAATATCCCGATTTAGCTCCTTAACCAGGCTTCAAACCACTGTCGGCTGGTGTCTGCGTTTTGTAAACAACGCGCGTAAGCCGCATCAGAAAATCAAAGGCTACTTAACCGTCACCGAGTTAAACACCGCCTTGCATACCTGCATCAAACTCGTGCAGGTTACAGCCTTTCATGACGCAATTAAGGCGCTAAGTGAAAACCGAGGAATCAAGGGCAGCTTGATCCGCCTCAACCCGTTTATCGATAAGGATGGTGGCCTGTTAAGAGTGGGAGGAAGGCTGGGAAATTCAAGTCTATCTTATGGCCGCAAACATCCCGTGCTCCTTCCCCACTCGCATCATTTCACCAATCTTATGATAGACCACTTTCATCTCCTGTTTGGCCACGCCGGCTGTGCCACGCTACTTACGGTTATTAATCGCCGCTTCTGGATTTTATCTGCGCGAAGAGTTATTAGACACAGGATTTTCAAGTGCTTGCGGTGCTACAGGCTCAAGGCAAAGCCGTTAGCCCCCTTCATGGGAAATTTGCCTGCCAGCCGCGTTACCCAAGCACGACCCTTCCAACGAGTTGGCGTTGACTTCGCCGGTCCATTCACGGTTAGAGCGTCGCATATTCGCACCACCAAGACTTACAAGGCGTACCTTTGCGTTTTTATATGCTTCGTGTCCAAGGCCGTGCACTTGGAAGTTGTGTCTGCCCTATCCACTGACGCTTTTATGGCGTGCCTGGACAGATTCGTGTCTAGAAGAGGCCTGCCTTCAGATATACACTCAGACTGTGGCACCAACTTCGTGGGAGCTCGAAACCACTTACAAAAATTTTATGACCAGATAGATGAAGTTAAGGTTCAACAAAGGCTTGCACCACGGCAGATCAAGTGGCATTTCAACCCCCCCTCAGGGCCACATCATGGCGGGCTCTGGGAAAGTGCTGTAAAAGGGGCTAAAACTCTACTAATACGCATTATCGGAGAGCGGGTTCTCACGTTCGAAGAGCTCACAACTGTCTTCACTAAAGTTGAGGCGATCATAAACTCTAGACCGCTTTGCCCACTTAGCTCTGATCCGAACGATTTCGACGTCTTGACTCCGGGACATTTTCTAATTGGACAGCCGCTTCTGTGCCTGCCCGAGCACAGTGCAGAGCAAGCGCCAGGCAATCACCAAAGTCGTTGGCGGCTTTTGCAGCACATAACACAACATCTTTGGAAGAGGTGGCATAGCGAATACCTTCACACCTTACAACAGCGCTATAGGTGGCTGGTTTCTCGCCCTAATTTACAAGTAGGAGACCTGGTACTCCTCATTGAGCCAAACATCGCCCCGTTGCAATGGCGCAGGGCCCGGATCATAAGAGTCTGCCCCGGCGCTGATGGTATAGTGCGGGTGGCAGAAATTAAAACTTCTAGTGGCACGCTCATGCGCCCGGTGGTGAAGCTGTGCCCGATGCTCCACGACAACTAACACTAGCAACTCTTAAGCTCATGTCATACATTTAGCTAATAAATATCCTCATCAGCATCACCTTTTTATTTTATTTCATTCTATTTTTTTTTGTGTGTGTTATGTTTTTCTTTTTTTTTTTGTGTCAGATGCTAGTTATTTCTTTACATGTTTATATAGTGACTCAGCAACGCATTCACAACCCATCAAGCGAATGCACGCAGCTTCATTTTGTTTTCATCTATTTTTTTTTTTTTTCTCTTTTTTTTGTTTACATAAGTTTCCCAGAATTTTCAAGAGCACGTCTGCTCTTCGGGAGGCGGTATGGCGAATATCGATTCATCCCCTCACTATTTTAAAAATCTACCCTCCTTTCCTACACAATTCTCTTCCAATTTCCTACGGCCAACCGGGGGTAGAATAAAAACAGCACTGTCGCCCTAAGTACTGCTGCGCGTTGGGTCGAGCTCCCCGCTCCCTTCGACGTTTTCTAAGGTTTTTAACGCGATAAACCCTCAACGATACACCCTGGGGTGGAAGAAGCAAGAAGCGAAGCCTGCGTCCATCAAGATCTAGCACGCGAGGGATATTTTTTCGAACCAGGTCAGCCTCCTTCATTTCCTTCTCTTTTTCGCCATCCCAATACTCATAGTCCTATAACGAACCGTTGAAATTGTTAAACATGTCAAAAGCGAAATATCGACTCTTACGTAAGGCAAATTAGAGTATAAATATAATCGACAAATAACTACAAAGCGATGCCAATTCATCCATCGCAACCGTATAGTTTTACGTAGCAAGTGAGCCAAATAATGCAAGGGAATATCGTCGTGATCATATTGATTCCGATTACATAATTAAGTACACAGATATTTAATAGGAAAATATTAAGCTAAAATCTTAGGAATCATATTACAGGCGACGCGGCTAGCAACCCATCACTATTTTGAATTTCCCTCCCACCGCGCCCAGAATCATTTAAAGCGTGGCCTTTGGGTCTCGTTACCGTCTAACCCTTGGTCTGTGTTCCCTGAGAGATACAATCTGGCTGTCTACGAACTACGGTGAATGCTGGTGGGATTCGAACCCGGGACCTAGCTTCATAATCAGGGTGACTAACCACTATAGACCGACCGATTAACTCAGTCCTCGCCCGCGCGGAACAGAGGCGCGGGGTAGGCGATAAATGGGGCCTCTCTCTGTGCGGGCGGCAGGCGCACTCCCCGCCCGCACCGCTCTCGGTCCCCTTTGGTGAGGACTCAGTTAAGCGGTCGGTCTATAGGCTATCCGGTCGCCGTATATA
The DNA here is from genome assembly GCA_963854515.1 of Pandemis heparana. Lineage (NCBI taxonomy): Eukaryota > Metazoa > Arthropoda > Insecta > Lepidoptera > Tortricidae > Pandemis > Pandemis heparana. The sequence goes on from OY978006.1 coordinate 30,431,853, forward strand.
TTTATGCGTGCGTTGCGTAAACCGTACCACATTCGGGGTCAGCTCACACTTCCGCCCTCTGGACGCCATCAATACACTTCGTTAGCACCGTGAAGCCATCCGGCATCTCCACATCGTTAAATCTCCCTGCCATAGAGAAATTGACCAGTAGAGTAGTCGTTTGAAAAAAAGCGCAATTCACTGCGGCGGTACACGCGGTTGGGCAAGCAGATGTGATCAAAACATACATATATGCATATTATATCGACTTATTTAATCTCTTACAAGGGTAACAAGATCCAAAAACCAGGCTTAGCAGGATTGTGGGCATAAAGGTGGAATGGGGAATCGAAATGGTGATGCGTTGCTAGCCGCATGATTCCTAAAATTTTCACCGATTGTCTCATTCCTCAAATATGATCTATGTATACCCGATATTGCGCTTAAAGTATGTCAGTTGACGTAAACTGTCATTTTGGGGGGTAAGTAATTTTTATTTTTTATTTTCTTTATTCAGGATAACAACAGCCATACACATAATACGGGGAAACATAATCGGTTACATTATATAAAGCCAATAACAGTTATCCACTAATTACTTAATCTAAGTCAACATAGTGGAAATGCTCACAAAGCTTATACAAAAACATTAACTATACCTCAAAGCGCTACCAAACTATTATTTTATATACTACACTGCTGATATTTACTTTCATAATAAAGCATTTATTTACTTACAAATCTTACAGATCTTACAACAACAATAGAGTCACAGCCAGCCCATAGTGCCCACGTAACAGGCGTTATACCTATTCGTTTATATGTTTTAATAAAACGGATACAACCTCCTTTTTGAATTTATTTTTGGATCCTACGAAGGGATCGGTAGTATTAAATTCACTATTATATAGGCGGGGAATGCGCGACAGCACGGAATTGGAACCGTAGTTAGTCAAATGAAAGGGTTGATGAAACAGAGTGGTGTGCCTAGTGCGACGTTTAGGAGTACGCAGGTATATTGCGGATAACAATTCCGGACAATCAATGCACCCTCGAATAATATCGAAGAGCAACGTCATGTCAGCCATTTTACGACGGTCTTCAAGTGTAAGAAGATTGTAATGTCTACAGTTGTCAGAGTAAGCCGTTTGTGATCTTTTGAATCTATAGTTTAAATGAGTCAGGAACTTTTTTTGAATTCTCTCGATGCGGTTTTTATGGATAGCGTAACAACATGACCATATAGGGGAGGCATATTCAAGGATACATCTGACATATGCATAGTAGACTATTTTCAAACTCAATAAGCATTGGAATGGTTTACAGGTCCTCATTACAAATCCCAGATTTCCAAACGATCTATTAACTATATAGTCAACGTGGTCCCTCAAGGTCATTCTAGCATCGAACATAACCCCCAGGTCCCGGACTACTTCGGCTCTCTCCACCGCAACGCCGTTGAAGTTATAGGAAAAAATAAGAGGATTAGGACTACGAGTAAAACTGATACACTGACATTTACTGATGCTCAGTGTAATCTTATTACGTGTATAGTATTCAAATAAATTATCTAGATCCCTTTGCAGAAGCTCGCAGTCCTCTAAAGATTTAATGCGCATATAAACTTTCTTATCATCTGCGTATAACAAATGGCGAGCGTGCTTAATATATGTATTTATATCATGTATATATGCGTTGTAGAAGAGAGGGCCGAGGTGCGAGCCCTGGGGCACGCCAGATGGAATGCTTATGTAATCAGATCGAAATCCGCCAAGAACAACAGCTTGAGAGCGATTAGTAAGATAGGATTTGACCCATCTCAATAGGTCACCGTGGATTCCCAATGTCTCGAGTTTCATAAGAAGGATGACGTGATCCACCCGATCAAATGCTTTTTCAAAATCCGTGTAGATCACGTCAACCTGCCCCCCACCCTCCATTTCATTTAGGACGTAATTAGTGAAACAAGCTAAGTTAGAGACAGTAGATCGTCCTCTCAAAAAACCGTGCTGGTTGTCTGTGATACCGAGACGAACGACAGGGTAAATAACATTATATACAATTTGCTCGAAAATCTTTCCCATTGTATTCAAAATAGAAATAGGTCGATGGTTGTCAATCATGGTCTTAGAGCCCTTTTTATGGATTGGGATAATATGGGCTCTTTTCCACATAGAAGGGAAAGTGTACAACCTTAATGATAGGCGGAAGAGGATGGTAAGTGGTAACGCAAGGGCCTCGGCACAAGAAGTTAAAAAAATTGGTGGGACGCCATCGCAACCGGGCCCTTTTGATTTATCCAAGGCCTTCAACGACTTTAGAACCATGTCACATGATATGCTGATCTTAGATAATTCATTCCTATCATTAAGGCCACAATTAGGATCATTAACGGCGATGGATGTTGTGGAGGGACTGTTGACAAAGACGCTTTCGAAAAACCTATTAAATGCGTTACATATATCTTTACCATTACTAAAAGTGCTGTTGCCCAAGTTAAAGCAATTTGGATAGTTTGAAGTGCCCCGCTTAGATTTAACGTATTTCCAAAACACTTTAGGAGAGTGTCTGATGTGGTTTTCTATATTATTGTTAAAAAATTGGAAGCACTGCTCCTGCACGCGTTTCTGACGAGCTCTGAGCATCGAAAATGTGTCGTAATCGCGTGGATTTTTAAATTTTTTCCATTTACGATGAAATTTAGATTTCTCACGCAGTATTTTTATAAGCGCCGAACTGTACCATACAGGATAACAATCGTTTTTAGGATAAGTTAGAGGTACAAAAAGCGCAAAACATTCGTTGAGCTTATCATAAAAAACATCAACAGCTTCGTCCACGTCCTCCATATCCAAAAGGCTCCTCCAGTCAACATGCTTCAAAAATAAGTTAATTTTGTCATAATCACATCTGTAAAAATTATAACGCGGCGTGATATTGGTTTTTAAGGGTTTAATGTATAAGTCTATAATATCGATAGTGATGGCAGGGTGAAAAACGTCCAACTTAGAGATTGGATGGCATTGTGTCACTGACAGTGATAGGTTACTGAAACACAGGTCTAATATATTACTACTGGAGTTAGGGATTAAATTGAATTGAGCTAAACCTAAATATTGAAGATCTTCCACGAATGCCAGGGCAGCGTTTTGATAATCTACTTTACCTTGACTTAACAGAGTAAAACTTGAATCGATATTCCAGGAGATACAAGGAATATTAAAATCACCTAATAAGAGATAACTATCTGCAGGATACGTCTCAATCACTCGTGAGATATTACTCTGAATGTTATCTAAGTCGAAGGGTAATTTGTCCTGGTCGGGTGCAAGGTAAACTATTACTACAAGCAAGTTAGTTGAGATGCCGAGTGCGTGGGCGGGTATTCTTAAACACAGCGAATCTATCGCTGGGCATGACCACTCGCTGATCACAGTGGCACATAGATTGCGCCGAGCGCAAATCATTACACCGCCGCCCGTGCACTTGTTTGTGAGTTGGAGGTCCCTATCACATCGGAATACGTTGTACCTAGTGTCGCACAGTTCTGAGTCCAAAATATCACTTTGCAGCCAAGTTTCGGTTAAAAATATTAAATCGTATTCGTTAAGAAGTATATTGTTATATAATTCTAAACATTTTGTACGAAGCCCACGAACATTTTGATAGTAAACGTTTAATTTAGCGTCTGTATTTATTGAGGTGGCCATTTATAAACGAATGAAAAATTAATAAAAGTATAAAACATAAAATAGGCATCACAGAACCGACTAAATGTACCCAGATCGTATAGTACTAATTTAGCATCAAGGTGGCTATAAGTCAATTCAAAAGGATTGATATTGTAAATAACACGATCAGTGAATGGGGCAAAGGTACTTAGGCAATAATAACATTGCGACGTTGTAGGTAAACACCACGCTGCAACAACGCTTCGGTTCGTCGTCTTTATTACATACGCATTAAGGTTACCTTCACAATGGCATGTGATTGTTAATAAAATCAAGTGACATTCTAAAAAGGCGACGGTCGGTGCAAAATAACAATTAATGCAGAAATTACGTACATATTTTTCTTTAATATAGGAGGGCTGTAGATTTATTTTATAGGTATTGTGGGAACCATGGGTCGGCTTTGCCAGTGATAGTATATTCAGTAAGATTGACGTAAAGATATAAAATTGTAAGGGTATTATATTATTTAGTTTATAACCTGAGGAGTTACATGAAAGAGTAGCAGAGACACAGACATCTAATAATTCTATAAATTTACAAAGAGGATGTTTACGTTTACCTTTATGCAGTACAAATGGAAATAAAAACTGACCAAACATGAGTATAATAACACGGTGCTGAAGTCACTTTATTAGTTGCAGGTCGCATACGTCCCTTATGTAGAAAATGGTCGATGTATCAGTTTTTCTTGTAAAAATCCTGCAGTCTCTGACCCAAACGTGTTTGTAATTAGCCGCTTCAGCCGCTATTTTGGTATCTTTGCGCAGTTTCTTATAAAATGGGATGAGATGCTCGTTCACATAGATTTTAACTGGTTCCCCAGGCAAGCCAATGTCATTGCTTGTAATACCTTTTTTCTTACGGATCCCAGACAAAATACCATCCTTTATAATTAAAGATGTTAATTGAACAACAATATTGCGCGGCTTTCCCGCTACTCGGACAAGGGGTTGTACGCGATTGACGCGAGTTATGTTAATACTAGATATAACAACTTATTATCTAATGTTCATAATATATACGCTCACTTTATATAAACTCGTTTAGTATAACGTTTACTGGATATAATGAACGAAAATTATAATCTTAAAATATCTAATTTTGTAAGGTATAACGTTGTTTGTATATAATATCAATTGAAATAACGATCAAAGCATATAATGTTCATAACAGCTAACATCAAAAAGCATAATGCACAGTTTTTTATTGAATTTGCTTTGTGGTTAAGGGGTTTTCTAGGTGGTTATAAAAAAAATAACTAACACCAAAGGCTTATGCGGGAGCTTCGCTGCGCTACGCTCCCGCATTAGCCTTTGAACCTAACCTATCCGAGTCGCTTCCGCTCCGTACCGTCTTGCTCGCTCGCTACGCTCGCTCGCCGAAAATTAAACAATGTCTTGCAGCTGTTTCAGTTAGGTTAAATGTTTGTTATGTTAAAAGAAATTAGGCCATATAAATCTTATACAAATTGAAGTTATATAAAAATAACGTTATATAATTTGAGCCTTATACGTTAAAAAAATATACTTTTTGCTGTTATAGCTAACGTTCATTATATCTTGTGAACGTTATTATTATGAAATTAGATATTTTGTAGTTATATCTCGTGGGACGCACCCGCTCGCTACGCTCGCTCGCCGAAAATTAAACAATGTCTTGCAGCTGTTTCAGTTAGGTTAAATGTTTGTTATGTTAAAAGAAATTAGGCCATATAAATCTTATACAAATTGAAGTTATATAAAAATAACGTTATATAATTTGAGCCTTATACCTTAAAAAATTATACTTTTTGCTGTTATAGCTAACGTTCATTATATCTTGTGAACGTTATTATTATGAAATTAGATATTTTGTAGTTATATCTCGTGGGACGCACCCCATTTTAGGCATAGGTATGTAACGTTCTAAGATTATCGCCCATTCCCTCGATTGGCTTTAACCATTTGCGCGGGAAGAGAAACAACTGGCATAATCTAAGTTTTCTCTTCCCAACCCAATCCAGCATGGAACACATAATTAGGGACCATCAGCCAAATATGTGGTCTACCACCCTAAGGCATAGAATAGATAATAACAGGGTAGAACGGAATCTCTATTGACCGCGTCCAAAACGCCACCATTTATATACCTACTTCCCCCTTCACGTCGTTACACCCCTCTGTCGTCCAGGCGTATTGCTAGGGTTGCTTACCGTTGAATATTATACTTACGTCTAAAGATAATATCGCAAAAAAATAAGTTTTTATTTACTTTGAAATCATTATTTTATTCTAGTTTTACAAAATATGAAATTTATAAATCATTAGGTACGTACCTACATATTATAGATAGGTACTTCTAAATAAGAAGTTATTACAAGTGCCATACCAAATGAAGCCATTTAAGATGATTTAAGTAAGTATTACTTACGTAAGTATTACATACAGGCTCACGTAAATCTAGTAGCAGTTTAAGTGCCAAACGCGCGTGCGGCGACGCCGGCCGTGGCAGCCTAACTGAGTCGCTCGCTTAGCGAGTACTGTAATATCGTGACCTTGAATCCGGCCGGAGCGGGAGATTCCGTTCTACTATGTTCTTACTTATTCTATGCCTAAGGTTAAAATTCCTTTGCACGTCACAATATATAACGACGATAAGACAGGCTGTCAACTTGAAAATTCGACTTTAGCGACATCTTCATTTGATAGGAAGTTGGATGAAAAATGGTAGACCACTTATTTGGGCGACCGTACCAAAAGTGCAAAAAACGTGTTGCAGCATCGATGGTCCGCATTACCAATCTAATGGGAAATTGCTCTATCCTCACTGCTAACCGTAACGAACTCTTACGACGTAATTATCCAATATTAACGGCTCATTCTAGCTCGTATCTCACGATGCATCAGTGCCAAGATCAACTCTACCGGTCACAAGATAAGGTCCAACTTTAATTGTGTCACCCTGTGAGCTTGATGGGCTCCAGTTACCGTCAAGTCGAGACTGTTCCGAAGGGAAAGGGAGATACTTTCTCGTGTCAAATCCTTTCACTCATCCGTCAGATCTGTTTGATTATCTATGGGTTAATTGATCGTGGATTTACATAAAAGAAGAAACTTGTTATTTTGCGTTGGCTTCTGGGCATTTTAATCAGGGGCCCGATTTTTGAAAGCACATCACTGGAAAGTACCAATTGAAAGTGGTATAAATCAGCACCAAACCTACAATCAAAGTTTTGACTAGTTCACAATATTAATGAGAGCTGTGATTGTCTTCTAAGCTACTCGTATTTCAAATTCAGCATAATTTTTCACCACTTTCGAGTGGTATTTTCACACAGTCATGTGCTTTCAAAAATCGGGCCCCTGAAGTCTTACGAAACAAGGAATAAACATCTTTGTATATAATGTATTATGTTACTTTGTACATGATTTAATATTACTTAAAGATTATAAATTCATAAGATCCGATGCGACGCGAGCGAGAGGTGGAAATTATCCTTAGGGCGGTATTCCATCTGTCCAATGTGTTTATACATACATACATACATATCGTCACGCCTCTTTCCCACAGGGGTAGGCAGAGATGTGTTTATCCGATTTCTATATCCAGCATTTAATCAAATTTCTCTGATAAAGGTCCAATCCACTTATTCAAAATTTTAGCAATCATGATATAGGCTATGCGGCTAGCAACCCATCGCTATTTTAATTCTCCTTTCCTCCTATACGCCCACAATCATGATAAACGCGGCTTTTAGGTTTTGTTACCTTGAGCACTGACTCCGTAAAATAAAGAGACTTAATTTTTGTACCTACGTATACATGTCATGTAGATTTTGTCATTATAAGACAGTCCGATAATCATTGTTTTACTTAACATCGCGATGTTATGCAACTGTTATTTAAACGTAGCAAAAGATTGGATAGCGCACGATAAGTTATCACTCTTCACGCAACATTCATAATGAGTTTCTCACTGAATATGAAATGAGATCTTTCACACGGTTTATTTTTCCTTTTATTACAATCGCATCTCAGGGGCCTTACCATGACGTCTTAATGCGGTTCAGTTTAGGTTCGCTCGCTGTCAGATTCATACTAAAAGTGACAGCTAAGACTTCGAACTGAGTCGGACGGAATTAGGACGTCATGGTAAGGACCCTGTTCTAGTCGCTGGTCGAAACCATTGGTGAACCTTTTCACAATCAACCTCTGCGTACTTTAAGAGGGTGCATCCGTGCTGAGCTCGCAACGTCGCATTTTTGGTGATTTTTTGCGATTATTTCCCAGAAATTAAATGAAAGTATCAAATATCCGTCTGTAGTGCACTTCGTTTTTAGTGTATTAATGTGTCCAATGCAATGATTAATGGTGATGGACTTTTATTTTTGTATTAAAGCGATAAAATACTATATCTCGTTTAATAAGAAAATAAAAGTCCATCACGATGAATTATTGCATCAGACACATTAATACACTAAAAACGAAGTGCACTACAGACGGATATTTGATACTTTCATTCAATTTCTGTGAAATAATCGCAAAAAATCACCAAAAATGCGACGTTGCGAGCTCAGCACGGATGCACCCTCTTAACACTGACAGACACAAATAAGAAAGAAAGAAAATGCGTCACCTGTTAGAAGCGATCTCCGTCACCCATGGAGACCCCAGTAAAGGATTGCAGATGCATTGGCAGCCTAGCGAGCAAAGATGAAATTCTCTACCGCACGTGTACTTTGACATTAGTTATTTCACCGTTCAACTTACTTACACCGAAACGCAAAGTAATGTATGTGGAACCGGCGTAATTTTCTGTATCGGTAATAGGTACGAATTTTCGTATTTTCTTACACTTTAAATGTGTCCTAAGAGTCGTAAACCAATGATAAATCGCGCTGTCGTTTCCACATTATTTATAACTTCCTCACGAAAACATCGTCGTCTGCAATTTGATCAAGACTTGTTTTATTATCGAAAACATGAATATGAAAATTGACATGTACCTACCTACCTACTAAAATGCCATTTGTTCCTATGCTTAATTAATACAAAGCTATACTATCCCTAATTACTAAAGATCAAATAATCGGACGCTTAATTAAACTTCTCTTATTTTCACCACGACAGATTAATATAGACATGTCTTTCTGAATATTTATTTAATTATTTCCATGGTTATACTCGTACGTCTACTGTTACTAAACGAGTTCTCCTATAAACTTGCACTGCATATTAAATGTGCCAATAGAAACTAATTTTCAATAAAAAAACTATAGAACACACGACCTCCATGAAATTTGGTGTGTTTGTACCTACTTAACATTTCCAAAATTTTCTTAATCTTTAAGATATGCGAAAGCATGTCCATATTAACCTGTCCTTACTGATTACCATAGGCTACTTTCGTCCCGTCAGATTGCAAATTTCTATGGGGACGCAGATGAAGTTGCGGGCTAGAACTAGTGTGTGATATTAATATTATGATATTTCATGCCAAGAACCGAGTTTACCTAATGACCGTGGCGAGTGCAGTAAAGTGCAATTGGTGCATAATAGTTATCGTAAAAGTCATATCGAAATAAGCAGGCCACACCCGTATTTATAGTCGCGCTTTGCCAAACATACGGTGACCCGTTTATTTCAAGATGGCTGATGTCAGCATACCATTAGCTGTGGAAATTGATGATTGATTTCGTCCTTGGAAAAAATGCTGTGATTACAGTCATGAGTAAATACCGCAGAAGTTTAAAACATTGCAGTACCTTCAAGCTTGCCGATGCGTTAAAAAATGGAGTTTAACAAAATGCTGAAATCGAGAAATTGAAATCCTCTATAATTAAAGTGGCAAAAGTAATCAGATGATTATTTACAGGCCTAAGCAATGCCACTATTTTATCATCTCAGTAGAAAGGTCTTCCAAGTCTCTAAGGGTTTTTAGTGGTTCTGTGCTGCACCTTCACCACCTACCTAAGACCTTCATATCTGTTTCATCTTGTAGCCAGTGTAAGCTTGACCTTTCTCCATGCTGCAAATAGTTCTGCAAATGCACCGCCTTCCTATTTTTATATACCACCTCCAAATCTTCCCGTAAATCCAAGATGGAACACGCATCCAAGACAATACAAAAGCTAGTGTACATAATTTCCGACAAAACAATGGCTAGACAACACGCCAAACTAGCGTTGAACGCTATACGCTCGCTAGTAGCTCTCTTTCGCGCTAGTCGTACGCGTAAGAGTGGTATAGCACATCGCTTTGAGTTCGCGCCAGCATGCCTAGTGTCAGTTTTCGGTAGCAAAATACACCTCGAACGTGAATGTCAAATACTATGAGAAAATGCCTTAGGTAGGTACGTACTCTGAAATTCGATTTTCAAAATCCGTCTGTTGCCATTCCACTCGTACTGTTCATTAATTTGAAAGAGAGGAACGGTATGATACGAAATTCGAAAATCTAATTTCGTAGCAACCCCCAGTTAATTGCCTATCCACAAGTGTGGCGCTGCTATAGACCGACCGCTTAACCGAGTCCTCGCCCGCGCGGCACAGGGGCGCGGGGTAGGCGACAAAGGGGACCGACAGAGTCGCAGGCGGCAGGCGCACTCCCCGCCCGCACCGCTCTCGGCCCCCTTTGTCGTCCTACCCCGCGCCCCTGTACCGCGCGTCGAGAACTCAGTTAAGCGGTCGGTCTATAGTAATTGAGACGTTTGCGCGACGCGTTCGAAGAGTATTTTGTGCGAAAACTTACACTAGAGGCTCGGCAGACGTGTTGTCTATGGGTAGAGGTAAAGTGCAACGTGCCATACAACCCGTCATGCCATGCGGCTTACCAAGGAGCGGCAGCTTGGCTGCTTTGGCCGGCGCCTCGGCCTCGGGCGGCGCGGGCGCACCCATCTCTACATCTGGAATACACGCATTTCAATCAAGAACATTCTTAGGGCTACTCTGTGACATATCATCAATCATTGAGACGCTGTTCCAATGTGACATTTGGCTTGTGTATTTTGAGACTTACTGCGGTAAAATGGTAAATGTCTAATAGACTTCATAGCTTGATTTATAATTACCTAATATGTTATTGATAAAAAGGAAAAACTTTTTCATGTTTCGGGTAATCTTTTGTTCGGACGCTTTCAATCGACATGGAAGTTAGAGCTCTTTAAAAACTACCCTCAAATTACCTATTTAAAATTGTTTCCTATTCTTAATTCGAAAATATACGAACTTCAAAAACTAACTTGCTGAGCTGTGAGTACTTACTTAGCTGTAGTTCTCTGTAGATAAAAGCCATCAGAAGTTACAGGTGGCGGCAAATAAGTAAAACGTGGAGGGGATATGCGCAGTATGAAAATGATGTTGTTTTTCATACTGCTCATATCCCCTCCACGTTTTACTTATTTGCCGCCAACTGTGACACCGGTTATCAAATTAGACCAAATAGTTCGAGCGTATTTTCCCACTAAGAAATATTACGTGCATCGTTCAAAAACGAGTTACAACATTCTTATTTCCATAGATTTGATCATCTTACACGCTTCTTAGTAGATAGCTATTACAATGGTGTTCCGAACTAGGTATTACTCAACTTTATTTCGCCCATAGTAGCAGAAAGGAGGGTAATGTTCTGCCCAATCATGCCCCTTTAGACCGTCAGACTATGAACGGTATAATTTATAGGATTATGATGTTTTCCGACTGTTCACTTAGCATTTAGAGCGATGCTTTATAATTGGTAGGTTTGAAAATAAAACGTTTCGACTCTGTGATGAATTGATGGTCGTTACATCAAGCGTCGGAAGTTATAAGGTGATGTAAACTTTATTATGGCATTCCAAAAATCTAAAAAACGAGCGAAGTACGCGTTGGACTCGCATACGAAGGTTTCCGTAGGTGACTACCGTGCCAAAAAACACACTCCTTACAGATATGGAGAGCTTTTTGATTTTAAACTTTGTTTTATGTCATTATAGCGACTATAGTAATTTCTGTGAAGATTTCTGTTCAAAAGGTGTGGCTGTAATGACAAACGTACGTACGGACAAACAGACAGCGAACGCTTAGTAATAAATAGTTTTCCGTTAGGCTAGGCTTTTGGAGCAGAACCTAAATCATCATCTTATCATTTCCAGCCAATAAACGCCCCAATACTGGGCACAGACGTCTGAAAATGAGGCTTGGGCTATATTTCCTTTGCGAGCTCAGTGCGGATTGGGAATTCACACACACACACCACTGAAATCTCTTTGCATTTGTGTGTTTTTTTGACTGAAAAGCACATGGTAAATTTTAAAACGAGCATCTGCTTGAGAGACTATACGTAACACCATACTAAATACTACTAGAAAATTAAATGGAAATGTCCTAAGTACATAATTAATTATCACAATAATCCCATTTCCGATATCGTGCAGCTAATAACATTATTTAAAGGCGTGTTAATCCTTAATTTAATTAATTAACCTCAATGAAGCCGCGGTTTAAATTGTTTTTACAGACAGAGAACTTCAAACGATGGAATTACAGTAGGTAGTTAGAATTGTACGAGAAGGTATTTTAATTTTCGCAACTATCGTGTTTTTAATTACTTCCTTGCTGGTCTGGGAGCAAAAGAAAAACATAGAATCATTATTTGTCTATACGCCTACAATCATGCTAGGCGTGACCTTTGGGTTTTGTTACCCTAGGCCCTGTCTACCCCGTAATGGATAAAGACGTGATTTATGTATGCATGCAAGTGTTATTACAGATTTTTCAAAGGCTTCTTTTGTTTACAACGTTTTTCATGCAACCCAAATAAGCTAAAATTTTACTTCCTTATACGTACATGTATACATCAATTATTTTACGCTTATAAAAAAAGCACTTATTCATTGGACCAATCGTCTAGACCCTTGATTGATAAAATTGGTGTACATTTGTTTCGCATTCCACCTTGTTTAGCACGTGAACTGTGAATTGCCAACACGGAAGTCTGTACTTGTGGAAATGTAACTCGACATAATAATATTTGACTTTGGTATGACCGAACCGACCATCTGCCGCAGGATGGCGACTAGAAGAATAACCGTTAGCCGTCACCATAGCTATAAATACTTTAGTTTTTTTTTAGCAAAAGAAATTAGGCAGACAATCTTGACATGTCTTTTTATTTAAAAACAGTTTTATAAAATAAATAACACATGTTACAATTTAAAATCCCTGGAATATTGGGATTTGTTTTGATATAGTGTTATGTTTTCCAGTTAGTGATTTCCGATATAAAGACGTGTCAAGATTGTTTACCTCATTTGATTTGCTTAAAAAAATGACGTATATACGAGTACTTAGTCCATACACCGTCTTGAAATTTAATCATGAATACTTCGATAAGGTGGTTCCTTTAGTTGTGAGTACCTACTACTGTAAATATTTTTCAGTATTATTGAATTACGCTTAACACAATGTTTCCATATATGTATTTTATCGATGTTCTACCTATGGTCGTCACGATATTTTGCTGTATTCGAAAGATCCTAGCGCAAATCTGGCACAGTAGGCTCAATAAACTCCATCGCAATTTTTTAATTCTTCATTATTTTCGAGGCTTAAGGCACATGAGACTATGCCAGCCGCCTTGGTGGTCTCTTGGGTCTACTTAAACAGGTGACCAGCCTATTTGGCCTAAGAGACCACATGAGACAGGCATAGTTGCTATTATGTTGTAGCTAATAATCATTGTTAAAACGGTCACGTTCTAAAGTCGAGTAACTGCGCGGCATGTTTCTTAACTAATCATCCATAGCAATCATTGGTACTTACTGCAAAATTCAATTTTCGATATTCATTTGGTGCCGTTCCGCTCTTACTAATAGTCATTTATTTGAGAGTGAGAGGAACGGGTAGACATGAACTTCGAAAATCTAATTTCGGAAATCAATTGTCATCTATTTGCGAAGAGACGATACTGTACATTTGATCTCACTTTACCGCCGTATTACATATTTGTTGAAACCCGATTCTCGCGTTCACGCTGCTATGCACCAATGCTCTCAGGAACTTCCTCACCAGCCAGTCTGTGTTGTTGGTTCTTAGTCAAAACATTAGTAGAGATTTATCATTGAGCGTCATGGAGGTTACAACATTAAAATCTAATCTAAGCTGCTGTTTTCACTTCTGCCGGCACTCCCGGAGTGCTACCCGTCGCTTTTTTTTATTAAATCGAGACAAATATGACAACAAGTTTTATCATAAGTAGAAGAAGAATGTAAATCATTATGACTCACGTCGCTTCAAATCATTGTTAAAACGTATAAGTCATGTGTCAGATACTTAGTATTGATCAATGCTAGGTAAATACAGCTCAAGAATTTACTATGAGAATTCTAGATCTTAATTAGGCTCGGAAAAACCCCTATATCATTCGCGTAATTGTGATGTATTTTAAATTGTTTTGTTTCTTACTTTGTTGACAGGAAATGCAACGCAGTTTTTACCTACTGTGTCTCAAGTAGTCTTATGGTCATACGCGTAGCACTTTTTTTCCATGAATCTAAGCTATTATTTTTGTATTACTGCGTCAAAAATTCGTTAAAACCTGCCGACCATTATGATAATATACATCGTGTTTTGAAATTATCCGGGGATATACAGCGGGTGGTTGGATTGTGGTTTGACTGAACAGCCTTGTTTTGCAGTATTTTTTAGTAGGGAATATCCTTGATTATTTTCGTTACTTTCATTAAAAGCTCATTTATGTAATAAACAATTTTTTTTTTCAAATACTTAACTTTTTTTTTTTCAATTTACTTTTGAATGATGTGGTTTCAAAAATGGAGGCTTTGAACAATTCTAAGACACCTTTTATTCGTTTTGAAACTGAGTAATAATAAAAAGTTATTTCTTTGATTTATTGTTTAGTTTAAATACATAGTATAATAGGACAAAAATATTACCCGAACGCGATGATTAGATTGCCAATGATCGGTTCTTTAATGATGTTTGGGAGTTTCAATGCATTCGCTATCGGTGGCTTTTGCTAATTCGGATTAAATTTCTATTTTAATTTTATCTATAATCGTTATATCACTGGATTTATCGACCCGAGACATATAATACGAGTAATTAACGATAACATATAATTTCATTTTATTGTGATTCATTTGAAATATGTACTTAGTAACTGCGTTTTAAGTAATAAAGTAATTTATTTGGGAGAGTTCTTGAAAAGGGCATTAGTTTCTAGCGCTAAAAAAAGGCGAGTACAATATAATAATCATAAATAAATAAAAATATTATTATTATTTTAGACAAATTTTTAGCGGATTTTGAAAAATTGTTCTAATTGAGAGAGAGAGGGACAAACAATTAATTTATACACATTCGATACCTACACGTAGAAAAAAAAGGAAGAAATACAATATACTTAAGAATAGTATCGATATGGCGCAAAATGGGCCCCAATCAACATAATGTTGCGGCGCTGTTTTTCATTGGGACCAAATAATAAAAAATAAAAAAATTGCAGCCTTCACATGATAAAGGATAGAGGCGTGTCAGTAAACAACTTGATAATTTTTGATGGATCGGGCAGACAAAGCAAGAGAGTTAGGTGTGATTTATATATATCACACTAAGCAACGGCTACTTCAACATAATTAAACTGTATTACGTCCGTATCTATCTTTGGATTTAACGTGTCGCGGTCGGATTTACAATAGAACGAATCGCGGCAAAAAGGAAGGCCCGATTTCTGTAATAGATTAGAAAGAATGTTACAGCTCTCATTATTCTAACTAGTCAACTAGTCGATTATTAAATTTGAGTTGTTTTTTTGTAGCATTATACAGATTTATACCATTTTCGAGTGGTACTTTTAAGTGATGTTCTTTCAAAAATTGGTCTCCTGTAGTTTTGTAAACGTACCTACATAGATTTGTACTTTTGTACTTTGGAGTGGTACTTTCGAGTGATGCGTTGTCAAAAATCGGGCTCCAAAATTTTATGAGCACATAATGAAACCGATGTATCTGACCCTGCGCTACTCTAGCTTCCATTGTCCGGGAACCTAGTTGTTTGTTTAATCAACACATTCCAGTCATCTCACGCCACTCTGCACCTTAAAACAACGTCGTCTAATATAATTACAGAATCCTAAAGCGATAACAAACATTGTTCGTGAACAATGGTACGTGCGAGGTATCCAGCTGGACGCGAACAATGCCATCGCATACCAGCCTTTATCATGTTACGCATAGGACGTAAACGACCCGAGTCGCGGCAGCTTGTGCTGGCTGTGTAACATAAAAACTTTTTTCTTCTATCGAGCGAAAATGATACTGGCCACTGAACCTGGGCCATATCAACTATTTTATGAATAAAATATCGTTCTTTCTGTTATAAGAAAAACCAAGCAGTTCGTTTTGCATTTTTTTTTTAAATTGTTAAGCACAGTGAGGTTCTATTTCAAATGACCTTGAGGAAATCAGGTTAAGAAAATTTAACTACTCGATAAGTCTTGTTGATAATGCGCGAGCGTGAAAGAGATAGGTCAATATAACTAGATGTTAGCAATGAGCTGATATTGTCTTAACAAATTTAATATAATATCAGCTCTATACACCGAGTCTCTTAATTTCTCCCGGAATATTTGACCAGGTTTCCAACCAGGGTTAGCTTAGTTAGTCAAAAGTAAGTAAGCCCCGCGTAAATCATTGGGATTTTTTAATCATCATTGACAAATGATTTCATGCATTATCGATGCTCAAAGTGAACCGCATCAACGGCGGGACTTAACTTTAAATCAAATATTCGAATGAAAAATCCTGCTGATTTCAGAAAAAAAAATCTAGAATATTTATTCTAGATTTTTTTTAGAGACCTTGTATGTATTGCGAGCGCCCCGTATTGAATCCTGAGAATAATATAGCCAAGAAACCAATTGAAACTTGACGGTTTTATTAAAGCAAGTTACGCAACATTAATCATTGATTGAAAATCGTAAACCCATTCAAAAATGTGTAATAAAAATACCTTTTGATGTGGTACAGTCTGAGCGTCGACCAAGTTACGCATTTATTTCAACAACAAATAATTTATGTGGGTAGGTATAATATTCTCTCATAATAATATCTCATTGAAACGAATTCCGCCATCTGCCGATATTATTCTGGGTTAATTTTAAGGCACAATGTATAAACAAACAGACGTAGTTATACTCGTAGTACAGACTCCTTCTTTACTCTTTATCGAAGTTTTAATTTGTATATTAAAAAATTAAGTTAAAATTAAAAAGAAAAATAATTAAAAAAACAAGGAGAAAGAAACAGCTGGGTTAGGGCTTTGTATTAAATCTTGAATTTAAAAGAATATTAAAATACCGAAGTTATAATCTAAAGTGCATTTTCTTTAATAGTTCAAAAGAATAATTATAGTGCCGTCTGAGCTGCACCGTCACAGTACTGTAAATTATAGTTTTCGTTATACCCTACTAGTTCGGGGCCCAATTTTCATAAGCATATCACTCGAAAGTGTTATAAATCTGCGTTAGCTGAGCGTTTTTCAAAAAATGGCCACATGTACATTTTTTCCTGAATTTAAATCTTTTGGGTTTATCTTACTCAGAATCGTTTACGCTATCGATTCTCATACAAGAAAAAATGTGTCCCAGATTTTACTATGGAATTTTATTGCTCGTCACGTTAGTTAAATTCTGGAAAATTATCGTGTGGACTTTTTTTGGAAAACGCCCTGCTACAAAACTACAGCTCAAATAAAATGTTCGACTAGCGGCCTAGATTAATTACAGATGTAGTTTTTTTGTAATCTACTAGTAATTCGAATGTGTGAAAGCAAACACGTGCTTCAGGTACCGAGTGATAACGTTGTTTTGAAAACAAAAGCGGCCTATCGAGCCTTTGTCACAAAATAATTCACTACAAGTGTTATAAAGATACGCTAATGCCATAACAAGTGCCTTCAAGAGTTAGGTTTAGTATTGTGTGGCTAAACGCTTCAGTTTGCGGTTTGACTTTGTGGACCGCATGAAATTTTATAATTTTGCAAAACGAAGTTATTTCCTGTGTGCCTAATAAAGGTCAGCAGATGCAGATGCTTTATTCACTGTCAAATATGTTTTTTTTTGTATTTTTGAACCTTCTTTAGCGGCGTTAAGCACTTTTTGGAATGGGTAAAAAATGTTAAACTCGTGTCAGGCGTAAGACGGAGGGAGAGTTTTAAGTACCAGGATATCAGGATCCTCTAAGAGCTTATTTTGAAATACGAATGAAGCAGTCGCGTTTGATTTTTGAAATGTACGTTGATTTCGTCGCTTTAATGTGCGTTTGGCCTAGTGCTATAAGGTGTGGAAGAACATTGTGTTCTCTCAGGTGACCGTAGTTAAATCTCATGTATTTTTTTCTTTTTGCGCGAGTGTGTAGTTTTCACTTCTGCCGGCACTCCCAGAGTGCTACCCAGTGTTTTTTTAAATTCATTTTATGGGGCATGGTTTTGCCGCATTATTATGCTGAGTGGGATTTTAGTGGAGTCAACTTGTTTTTATTTCTTTTAATATTTCATAATATTGTATTGTTAGGTCTTAGGTCTTACAATAGGTCTTAGTAAACACAAAAGAACGGAAGAGAAATGTTATCTACCATACCTAGAAAACAGGTAATAAGGACCATAAGACGGTTGTGAAATACAACTGTTTCATGTTCTATCTGTCTGTTCACGATAAACTCAAAAACTACTGAACATATTTTAATGCGGTTTTCATAAATAGATAGAGTGACTCACGAGGTCGGGTTAGTTACTTAATTTGTCAAAAAAAATTATTCGTTTAACAATATTTGCTAAAAGGATAAAAATGACAAAAAATGTTGACTTTGCGTTCTTATGTCACCCTCTGCTATAGGAAAATGTAAACAGATATTCCTCACTACTTACTCATTAGTGGTAAAAAGACTGATGAGGACACACAGGTACAGGACGGACTAACTAATTATATAGGTCGGTTTTCCTGTGGTCATTCCTGATTTACTTCACATAACTGATAAATAGGTATCTACTCTAGTATTTTATAGTGTTTCTTGCCATATTAATACCTCGTTAAAGTGACAATTATAGATTTGCAGCTACGACCGTCTTACTGGGAAAACTTAATCTCGATTTCGTGCTAAACTGGATATAGCGTCAAGTAACTCAAGTGTTCAACCAGCAGGCTTATTACGTAACTCCCTCGCAATCACCATCGTGTTCATTTAGACAGTTCTTGTATGAATGTGACAGCTAGCTGATTCCGATGCCAATTGTCAGCCCATACATGAACTGTCAAAATGAAGACGATGGCGATCGCGAGCGAGTTACGTAGCTTGCCGATGTAGCTAAATTTAACTCTTCCTGCCTAACTGCATAAAAGTTTTAAGTGAATTAAACCAAACCTTGCTACTCTGCTACCACAAAGGGTGTAGGTAGCTAGGTAGTAGCGGAGTAGCAAGGTAAATTATTTTTTGTCATTAGGTAATACTGGCCATCGTAAAGTAGTGCCCGATTCAATAAATTATGTGATGTTGAGTTTGAACAAGTGCATAGAGTGATTCCTAAAGTCGTCCATATTCAGTCAATGTATACGAGATCTCTTAGAATTAATCCGGAATATTCTAGCAGGCCCCTATTTCGCCAAAGCGACAATTGTCGGTAGTGGTGGCAATAACGGCTGTTTTGAAATAATGAATAACAGTGTTGTGTTATTCTTAAATAGCTCTTATTGTAAACTGCTGTCTGTTATCCTGTTATATTGCTGTTTTACAAAACGATAATGAACTTATTATTAAATTATTGTTATTCTTATTTCGTCGCGATCGCAGCGTATTCAAAACGTACGGGAACAAAAGCAAAACAATGCTCTGTTACCTTGTTTGTTATTTACTGACTGACAACAAACAGCAACAGCTAATAATGATACCAAAAGTCAGTTATTTGAAATGCGATTGCGATGCGAGCTCGCGCGTATGGCGCTATCTCTCGCACACACCTACTTGATTTGTTGCGCACTCGCTTGCGCTTCTATGCCAATGCCAAGTGCGGCAACAGTGCGCGTATGAACAACGTTAACAACAGACAACGAATAATGATAACAGGATAGTTGACGATTCGATAATGTGTTGTTCGTTGCGTGCAAATAATGCATTACGTTATCTGCTGTTGTAATAACGACCACCACTAATTGTCGGTGACAAGTGACAATTCTGTTTACATAACAAACTCGACGAGAATACGCCGGTTGGCTTCATATTGACCACGCATTGCAAATCGAATTGCCACTTGTCACCGACAATTGTCGATTTGTTGAAATAAGGGCCAGGTTAGGTTAGTTCCACTGAATACCCCTGAAAAATGTTTTTCATGATTTTTCTATTGTGCTATACTTCATTTAATTTAGGATGAGAAACCACAACAACATTATATTGCGGCGCGTGAACTGTAATCTCTTTACGATTTGTACTAGAGTAACAATTGACGCCACGCAAACAAAGTGGCATTAAAACAATTTTATTTTGCGGCTGCCAAACTATTGCACTGTAATATTTGCTAGGTAAGAAATAGTTGACCAGACGCAATATAATGTTATTGTGGTTTCTCATTCTAAATTAAATGAAGTATAGACAGGTGTTTTCATAAATTTTCGACGACACTAACCCAACTACCTGCGGAAAAAATCCGGAACAAAATTCAATATTCAAGTTTTATTTTGCAAATAATCCGTCAAGGGCTCTTTTACATGTCGTCTTTTGAAACTACCAGCGCAATCAGTAAGACCAATATTGCCAAGAATAATGCGCCGCTAGAAAATTGGCAGAAAGTCATTTTTTCAAGTAAAGTACTCTTACTACAATACTTGAATGCTACTTATAAAAAGGATGTATGTATAAGGTCCCCAAGCATTAAATTAGATTAGCCTATAGTAGAGATGTATAAAGTCTCTACTGGGCTCCGTTTCTCGAAGCTATTAGACTAATAATAGTGTTTTGTTTCATTCTTTCGTTTAATTTACGAGACAAAACACTAATATTATGAGTTTAATAAGCTTCGAGAAACGGGGCCCTGGTCAAAGTACAAAAAATTCCATGCAAAAAAAAGAAAAAAAAAACGAATAGAAATAATTTCAGTTCAGTGGAGGTGTAAAACGATTCTTAGAGACCTAGTAGAATTGACTGATATAGCCGATTGCGTGGAAGAAAATGCCTTACATTACAGGGGCCTTACCATGACGTCTTGATACGATTATATTCCGACCCAGTTCAGGTTTTAGCTGACATTTTTAGTATGGATCTGACAGCGAGCGAACCTAAACTGTATCGGAATTGAATCGCAATAAGACGATATGGTACCCCTGATACTAAGTACATATGTATATAGCTTAAGCGCAAGCTATCCTGAAGAATGTTCTAAAACAGACAGGCATTTGAAAAATCGCTGATTCAAAGAACCTCGTAGAGACTAGTACAATAGCCCATTCTTATTATATGTCTAAATAATGTATCCAGTGATGTATCGTTGTACATATGTTATACAGGCTATTTTGAATCTACAATTGGTAGTTAATATTTAGTGGTATAGGTCGAGTCACGCTATAAATCCGCACTACATGAATGCTACATCTACTGCCTTTAATAGGTTTTTCTTACAATACAATGGGTAGGTAATCTGTACCATTTAATCATGATAAAGAAAACAGCCAAGCGTTTTTTTATCATACCTAGTTATGCGCCGAATAGCAACAGTATTGAGCGAGAAAGAAAAAAAAATGTGATGCTTACTCAGCTTAAATGTACCTACAAAATAAAATACACAAAAAAAAATTCGCCATATTTTTCGAAAAAGAAAAACTTACTTTGCGTCGTCTTGGATGCCATCGTCAAGTTCGAGTCGTCACAAATCGTATAGCACTACACGGCTACTCGTAGACCGCTACGCCGCTAACTCACACGTTATGACGTGAATATATGTAAAAATAAATTAATTAAAATCAATTTTTCAGCTGCGTGTGAACTGCTCTGCGCACGGACTGCGAATGCCGCTGCTCCCGGCGAATTTATTTATTAGGGGTCGCGATAAGTGGTAAATAACTGAATAAATACGCTTAGGTGTATTGTGATGGATCGCGGTTATATCACTGCTTGGAATACCGAGTGACTGCGGTTCGCGACGCTTCAGAAGCTACCGAAGTGCCGAACCTTCACTAGTTGCTAGTAATAACAAACAACAAGATTACGAGAGCCTCGTGAAATGGAGAGTTGCGGACGGAATTAGACAGTGGAGACAGCGGTGGCGCCATTGTCTTCGTAACTTTAAATTTTTAGAGGGCCCATTATATCCGAAAATCAGTTTTTCTTCGTGGCAATTATTCCGTTCCCATATTTTCCCAGCGGCATTTTCCCCCGATATTTTATTTTCTGTGGGCATTATTTCACAAAAATCTTTTTTTCTATTGACATACTTTCTCAACCTTTTTTAATCACATTGGACACCTTTTGTAGAATACTTGTGCCTCCGTCAATTATCAGCTTTAATCGAAAATTCTAGGTGGATTAATATAATCCAATAATAATAATACTTCCTGGATAATTAAGAGAGTAGAAAAAAAGATAACAGTAAAATTGAACATTGATAAAAAATAATAATTGGGGAAAAATGCCACTGGGAAAATATGGGAACGGATTATTTGCTACGAAGAAAAATTGATCTTTGGAAATTATGGGCCACACCATATACCTACCTACATAAAAATGCAGTCAAGTGCGAATTATGAAGATACTTTTCAATTGGTCTGTACATTTAGAATAGAATAGAATAGAATAGAATATATTTTATTTGTTAAACATAGGTAGATTACAAGATCTTATGACATTAAAGACCCTCCATGTTTTGCCGCTAGGCATACAAATATCCGTTGCATATATCGGAACACCATAGATAGACATGGGACATTAAAATTACAATACCACAAGCTACAATAAAATGTAAATTAAAAACTAAAAAAACCTCACGCAAAAAATACTTATAGTTTAAGAAACGACCCTTAGTAATTCAATTTTTCTACAAAAACAAATACATCATTTTGGAAAAGAGCTGATACTTTACAAAGTCCAACAGGGACAGATTTTTACCAAACATGGCTAAGAACCATCAAAAGGAAACAGGCTTTCGAATGAAAAAAACTACATCCAAATCAGTCCATCCGCTTGAGAGCTACGATGCCACAGACAGATACACACACGCACAGATATCTACGTCAAACTTGGTTTTTCTTAGAAATCATCATTTAGGTACTTTTTAGGAGGAAAAATATAAAATGAAATGACACATTTATTTTTCTTTAGAAATTTAAACTAAATTTAAACTTGTTTTTTTTTTCCATTTACCTACTCCGAGTAGAATAAACCCAAAATTTCCGAAGTGTATTAAAAAATATGACGGCATTTTTTTATTCCTCACTTCATACATGCTCTGTGGACTGTAAAGTTCCCACGGGACTCTTCATTTAACCAATTTTCAAGCAAAATAAAGTATTTGTATTTGTATTATGGAAGCCAAAGGCGGCATTGGGCACACGGCAGTAAAACAAACTGTAATCAAGTACTAGGTATTAGAAGCTTCAATACACTATAATACCGTTGCATTCGTTTTATCTATACAGAGGCTACCGGAGCTTAGTGTTAACAGATAACGCTTATCTGTTATCATTGGCTAGTCTAAATTTTACAATGATAATACTAAAATGGATGCTCGCGCTTTCTTAAGCTTATCTCTATAACTCCTGGATTAAAATATCGGGCAAGCGCGAGTCAGATTGTAGTACGACCAGTTATTGTTTATCAAAGAGTACGAGAATGATTCCGTATAGTGCGTTGGGGTAAGTTGAAAAGCGGGGTAAGATAAAAAAAACGGCCAAGTGCGAGTCGGAACCGCGCACCGAGGGTTCCGTACCATTATCTATAAATATCTATTAAGCAGAGCCCTGCTCCAAAGCAAAGTGTACGCAGCGTGGGGTCACTTTATATTGGTCATTGATATATACAGACATACATACATATTTACGGTTTTCGCAATTATTCCTTAATCTGTGCTATAAGACCTATCTTCATACCAAATTTCAAGATTCTGCGTTCACGGGAAGTACCCTGTAGGTTTTGATTCCCTTGAGAATCGTAAATTCGCGGAATTTGCGGCATAAATGGCTGTATCTTTTGATTGCCTTAGTTTAAAAGTTTGATTTTTTCACAGATTCAAGAGGCAGTAGACCTGAGTATTTGATATAAATTTCAGCTTGATACCTCCACTCGTTCCTAAGATAAAGGGTCTTGACAGACGGACGGACGGACAACAAAGTGATCCTATAAGGGTTCCGTTTTTTCCTTTTGAGGTACGGAACCCTAAAAACCGTCCGTAAACTCCGGGAGTTATGGACGGTTTTTTATCTTACCCCGACGCACTATACCGTAGTTTGGGAACCCGCGATTTTCATATGCAACACACACAATTTTTTATTGTTTATATTAGTCCCTTATTGTTATAACTGTCTCTAGTCTCTGCGACACAGGCCCTGAGTCTAGTGTGGAGGGTGCTGAACAAACATATTGTAACCTTTTGCATATTATAAACACAGACTTTTTTACTTTTGTACTACTACCTACTTCCATGCGGCCTGGGGTGCGTTCAGTTTGGACGCCCGACGACGCCCGACGACGCACTGGGCCGTTCAGTAAGTCAGTGCGATCGTCGGGTGATCACACCAAGTCGTTCAGTAACATCGTCGGGCGTCGTCGGGCGATCGCACCGGTCACCCCGTAAAATAGATGGGTAAAAAACGCCCAGACGTCACTTTGACAATTGTCTTAAGTATTACACTTTACATGCACTTTACTTTTTTACTTACTTTATAATAAACTTATTATTACGAAAACGAAATCGCATGCCATCGACATTTAAATTTAATGGTGAATTTAAATGAAATTTGAAATTTAAATTTCGACTGAATTCTACACTAAGTTTTGATTTGAATATTATTGACACTTTTGACAGAAGAACGCCCCAACTCGTTCAGTGAGTGTGATAATGATCGGATGATTTTCATCCGACGATAATCACACTGACACTTTAGTTACTGAACGTAGCCCTGGAAGCAAAAAAAAACATAGAATGTACCAGTTGCTTCTCTTCCTGCGCTGGTAAAAGCCCATCGAGGGAATGGGCGAAAATCATAGGAATCATGTTATAGGCGATGCGGCTAGCAACCCATCACTATATTGATTCCATTTTCCACCTGCACCCACAATCTTGCTAAACGTGGCCCGTAGGTCTTGTTGCCTTAGGCTCTGTCTACCCCGTATAAAGACGTGATTTGTGTAAGTATGTGTATGAATGTACATGTAGGCCAATTTAGAACCTTTTCACAATGATCGTTTGGGTTCTTTGACACTGAAAGACACAAATAACAA
This sequence comes from Pandemis heparana, assembly GCA_963854515.1. NCBI lineage: Eukaryota > Metazoa > Arthropoda > Insecta > Lepidoptera > Tortricidae > Pandemis > Pandemis heparana. The sequence continues at coordinate 30,457,022 of OY978006.1, forward strand.
ATCAATCACTTTGCGATAAGGTTATACAAAGGCCCAGGATGTTTGGTTGGCCGTACGTATGCCTACGTAACGACACAATAGATCCACAACAGTTTAAATCTCAAACTAAATAACAACTATAACATCTAGTAAACGAGTCACTTGCCAAAATAGAATGTTACTATTTTTCGTCTACGGAAGAATATTTAGTTTTTTTTATTTATTTATTGCTTGACCTGGATACTAAGTCTTTCAGTCGGAATATTAGTGTGCTAGTGTTGCCAGATGACCTCATCCTGCATGCGAGACGTCATTTGCCGAGACGATTTTTGAGCAACAACCAGGGGCCTTACCATGACGTCCTAATTCCGACTCAGTTCAAGTTTTAGCTGTCACTTTTAGTATGAATCTGACAGCGAGCGGACCTAAACTGAAACGCATTAAGACGTCATGGTACGGCCCCAGTCATCTTGAGTAATTGTTAATCTTAGAAAACAAAGAACAAAGTCCGCTTTCGTTTAATAATAATTTAATTGTGCTTTGATGTTGCGATGACCGAATGATGACCGAACAAAAAATGCTACAACGTTTTTACTGCCAAAGTTAAATATGGTGGATTTTCCGTTCACTTAATAATTATTTTGTCAATAACGTTGAACAGAACTTAGCTTACTATTCCAGGTTCCGTACAATAACATACATACATACACAAATCGCGTCTATATCCCCTACAGGGTAGACAGAGCTTAAGCCGACGTTTAGAATGATTGCGGGCGTATATGTATACTTCATTTAATTTAGAATGAGAAACCACAATAACATTATATTGCGGCTGGTCAACTGTTTCTTACCTAGCAAACAGTACAGTGCAATAGTTTGGCAGCCGAAAAATAAAATTGTTTTAATGCCACTTTTTGCGTGACATCAATTGTTACTCTAGTACAAATCGTAAAGAGATTACAGTTCACGAGCCGCAATATAACATTATTGTGGTTTCTCATCCTAAATTAAATGAAGTATAGGTGGAAGGGGGAATAAAAATAGTTATGGGTTGCTCGCCGCATCGCTTATTGATATGTTTTCCAAGATTTTCGCCCATGCCTTCGATGGGCTTTCACCATTTGCGCCGGAAGAGAAGCAACTGGTGCATTATATTTTTTCTTTGCTCCCAGACTAGCATAGAAGTACAATAATAACACCGCATCATTTCCAGCCTATATACTCCCCGACTGGAGGACCCGCGACCACACTGGAGACGGGCACAAGATCGCCAAGAGTGGAAGAAGAGGGAAGAGGCCTACATCCAAGATTGGATTACCAAAAGGCCATGATAATGATACTCCCCAGAATGAGATTGCATTGGGCTGTACCCGTAGTTCCCACGCGGCGCGGACTGCCAACTTTACACAAACCATTGGTACTTGGACGATCAATATTAACGTGATATTAGTATGTCAATAAATCGTGGATTTCAAAACGACCGGATTCGCTGCGATACCCATCAATACTCCGAAATATGGATGGCGATATACGAGGGTCATACGATAATAAATTGACCGTCGCATCCATGCCATTGGATTGGTTCGCAGATGTATGCGTGGAATGTATGAAACAAGAACACTTGGCAGCCAGGCTAGCACGAGAGCGCGCGAGTTAGACTACCCATCTCTTTCTATAACGAACAGTAAGAAAAAGACGGGCAATCTATCTCGCGCGCGACGCGACTCTTGCGCGCTCTCGTCTTAGACGTGCAAGACTTTTTCATTAGTTAACTTAGGTATTACAATGTCATTGTCGTAATCAAGATCATGGCCGGCCTTTCACGGTTTTTCATTAGTAAGTATTTTAAACTACTTTAAGTGTAGGATAACAATTGAGTAGTCACGATTTTTTGTGCGTTCTGATAATAAATTGGAAATGACTTTACATTCGTTTATTCTAACTCTCATAGCTCTATTACTCATACAGGGTCTATTAAATTTGTTCCGGAATAATTCGCAAATGGATTAGTTAGAATCGACAGCCCTGTAAATGATTCTCAGTATTTTATTTAAGAGTCAAATCTTTATCCCCTTATTCATAAACCCTCTATAGACTTCTGCTAACTTAGTAATCGTTTGTCCCTATCTGTGAAAGGTAAATGTCAAAGTGACAGATAAGGACAAACGATTGCTAAGTTAGCAGAAGCCTACAGAGCGTTTATGATTATACATATAAGGGGGTTAGTCTTTGACTCACTTCTAGAGGTTCGATTGACTTGAAATTTGGTATACACGTGTAAGATTGACCATGTCATTACAGTCAGCAAATAATCTTATATCCTACCAATATTATAAATGCGATAGTTCATGAGTAAGGATGTATGGATGGATGGATGTGAATATGTGTATGTTTGTTCCTTCTTCACGCTGAAACGACAGGATGGATTTAGATAAAATTTGGAAGAGGCATAGCTGGTACCTTAGAATAACACATATGCTATTTTTTATTTAGGTAAATTGCATAGTTCCCGCGGGATAGCGATTAACGGGTCAAAGGTCGTAGCTGCCTAAAGTCGCAACGTAAATAATTATTGCAAAATATAACTGTCGATATCAGTTCTTCAATAAAATTCTACACGGACAAAGCCGCGGGCAGAAGCTAGTTAAAAATATAATTTTTAAAATATAAACCTTTAATACCTATTTCAATACCTATTATAATATGAGCAACCGATTAGAAGCCTTTGAGATGTGGGTGTACAGAAGAATTCTGAAGATATCGTGGACGGATAGAATATCAGTAAGGGTTTTGCAGATGGTGAACAAAGAGGTAGAGATCTTGAAAACTGTCAAGAAACGCAAACTGCAGTACTTTGGTCACATAATGCGTAGTGATAAATACGACCTGCTTCAACTCATCATGCAAGGGAAAATCCAGGGAAAGCGACCACCCGGAAGAAGGCGTACTTCGTGGCTTAAGAATCTCCGGACATGGTTCAACCTTAGCACAAGCTCACTGTTCCGAGCTGCTGTGTCAAAAGTAAAGCTAGCGCTGATGATAGCCGACCTCTGGTAGGAGATGGCACCTCAAGAAGAGAAGAATACCTATTTCGTATTTCCACTCAAGGGACAATCGTAACTCATATAACTTATACCCTTTTGATGTACCTTTTCCTTGCATTGTTATTCTTCATTAGCGTTATCAAGTTTACGGATAATAACAATAGTTTAGTCAATTGTTTTGAATTGAAAATAAACAAATGCCGTCCTAGTTTTATTATGAGACCGCTGTGTAAAACGAGCGAGGGGCAGGGGACGACCTTTGAAATGAAATCACATCACGATGTTTTAATGTTTTGTTTTAATGTTTATATACCTATTCTACACATTTCTACAACATACATAATATAAATTTATAGGTAAATCACGTCTTTATCCCTTAAGGGTAGACAGAGCCTAAGGTAAGCGTATATAGGTGGAAAGGGGAATCAAAATAGTGATGCGTTGCTAGCCGCATCGCGTATAAGTAAAAAAGTATTCCTTAGATTTTCGCCCACTCCGACAAAAGCATCATTCATTTCTACAAAAACTTGCTAAATATTTCGTCTACCTACTGGCCAGGATTAAATTTGGCTCCTTGGAAGGTAAAAGTGATGAAAAATTGTGCTGAATTTGAAATACCTACAACTACAAGAAAATTCTAGCTCCAATTAATTTTGTCAACTAGTCGAAATATTATTTCGAGCTGTATTTTTGTAGCGACCATTTTAAACTTTCGAGTGATATGCTTTCAAAAATCGGGACCCTGAGCCGATTTTCGAAATCACATTACGAAAATACCACTCCGAAAATGGTAAAAATTTGTGAGTTGCTAGAAAATAGTTCGAATTAAGTTTTCTGTTTGACACAACTGAATCGTTGAGCTGTAATTTACTACTAGGTGTATTCTGCTCGTAAAAAAATCTACAGCAATTTTCACTACTTTGAAATTAGTACCCTACTTTCGAGTGGTTTAATTAAATTGATCCATTTATGTAGGCATAATTAAGCGGCCGCCACACGCTAAGCCGGGGTAGTGGACAATTCAAAAAATGTGTTTACTCTGTCGCATCCCAACAACGAGGCGAGGAGTTATTTGCGAATTTTTTACGTGTTTACGCGACAAAAAATGTGCTTTTCCCGTTGAAGGTGAGAATGCATCGAACAATAACGAACTAACGACGGAAACTGTAATTATAGTGATACAATCGCTTCGTCATGTTGACGTCAGAGACCCCTCAACCGAGGCGGAGCCCGGCTCACTTTTGTTTTTAGATAGGTAGGTACATAACGTATTTATCGTTTACGGGGTAGACAGAGCTTAAAGTAACAGGACCTAAAGGCCACTTTTAGCATGATTGTGGGCGGGAAAGAATGAAATAATGACATGACTTCTAAGATTTTCGCCGAATCTAGTACCATTATGCGCGGGAAAAGAAGCAAAATCCCCGTGTAACTATACTTCATCGAATAAGAAAAGAGTTACTAATTAAATATTAATACCGGGACAATAAGGGAGCCGTGGTAGCCTAGTGGTTTGACCTGTGGCCTCTCAAGCAGAGCGTCGTGGGTTCAAATCCCGGGCTCGCACCTCTGAGTTTTTCGGAATTTATGTGCGAAAATTACATTTGTAATTTGTCATGAGCTTTTCGGTAAAGGAAAACATCGTGAGGAAACCTGCACACATCTGCGAAGAAATTCAATGGTGTGTGTTAAGTTCCCAATCCGCACTGGGCGCGCGTGGGAACTATAGTCCAAACCCTCCAATACACGGAGGAGGCCTATGCCATGAGGCACGCCGAATTTCGCGACAATTTAATAAATAAAAAATAAACGACAATAACAACAACAACATGTACTTACTGAAATTGTAGCGAATTCGGAATAAAAAGGCTTATAAGTATAAATAAGACAATACCATCCTGTGCGTCGCGCAATCGGGTAAAAATACAACATACACGTCTTTATCTCTTATGGGTTAGACAGAGCCTAAAGTAACAAGACCTAAGGGCCACGTTTAGCATGATTGTGGGTGCAGGTGGAAAGGGGAATCATAATAGTGATGGGTTGCTAGCCGCATCGCCTATAACATGATTCTTAAGATTTTCGCCCATTCCCTCGATGAGCTTTTACCATGCGCGGGCAGAGAAGCAACTGGTACATTCTATGTTATTTCTTTGCTCCCAGACCAGTATGGAAGGAAAAAATACATGTAGTATTTAGCATTTTCTATGTGTTTTCCAGTGAAGCTTTTTTTTTATTTGGAGGCGAATTACACTGGCTAGAAACAATTCTATAGAACACGCCGTTTTCTCAATATTAATGAGTAACTGGTTATTATAACAATAACATATTGTATAATTATTTAATATGTTTCTAAGAACTTGCACTTTGTTTGTATCCCTTCAGTTTGTTGTTTTGCGGTCGGTTCCAGTTTCATGGTCAATTGTATTTTCATATTTTTCTACATACTAACCACTGATTTTTTTTGTATTAATTACATTGCGTAGTGTTTACAAGCTTTTTACCAGACTTAAAAAAAAGGAGGAGGTTCTCAAATTGGTTGTATTTTTTTTTATTATTGACTTGCAATGATTGCACTTGTCTTAAAGAAATCAAACCACTTTTTGATCACGTTTATAAATGGGCCGAGTCGACTTACTACAAAACTACAACTAAAATTATAATTTTGATAGGTTAACTAGAGGTGTAATTTTTTTTATAATCTACTCGTATTTTAATTTCGTTTTCTGAAAACACCAAAGTGAAAATACCGCTCGAAAGTGGCGAAAAATCGTGCTGAATTTATAATACCAAGTAGCTTACAAGAAAACGACAGCTCTAATTAAACTTTTGAGCTAGACAAAAATTTGATTCAAGCTTTAGTTTTGAAGATTCAAACATACTTTTATCACTTTCGAAAATTGGCCGCCAGCACAATTTTTTACCACTTTTGCGTGGCGTTATCACAATGTGCCTTAAAAAATCGGGCCCCTATGTCCCACACACGAACAACATAAACGTTTGTCATCAATTCGGGCGCTGGCGATGCCAATTTATCTCAACAACAGTCCAGTTACGATCCCTATTGATTATGTAGGTAGTAGGAACATTGAGCTCCCACGCTTCCTTGTAGAAACGAGTCTAGCGCGAGAAGAGTCGCGTCGCGCGCGAGGTAGATTGCCCGTCTTTTTCTTACTGTTCGGTCTAGAAAGAGACGGGTCTATCTCGGCCACGCGACTCGTGAGCTCTCGTGCTAGCCGGGCTGGGCTCAATGGGCAAGCAGTGTTCATGTATTCCAGCGTGGAGAGTAAGATAGCCGTATTAAAAATGTCCCATCAATATCGTCCCTATACCAGTGTTCGCACGACCTTCGCCGTCAGTCTGTTTGTCGTCCAAACATGATAAAGACCGCGGCGCCTCCCGAGCAAGCATTGCGTCATTATCACTTTATCTCACTTAACTTTCACCGAGTTATGGTTGCTTGTTTGCCTGATAGTGTTATTATGTCGTTGATAATCTTGCTACAGTTGGCCTGACGCGTCACGGCTGAATTTTATAATGCAAACGTCGTTGCTGTAAATTATTGAGTAACGTACGGTGATAACAGCGGGTGTGTTCGGGCAAGGAATACCTTTACCATCTTAAAATATGACAGACTTTAGATAGCGGCGAAGACGCATGGATTTATCAAATACATACATATATACATAAATCACGTCTTTATCCCTTACGGAGTAGACAGAGTTTAAGGTAACAGGACCTGTCTATAGGCCAGGTTTAGCATGACTATAGGTAGAAAAGGGATTCAAAATAGTGATGGGTTGCTAGCCGCATCGCCTATAACAGGATTTCTTAGTGGGGTCTGTAGACCACTTAGGGGTCCGTAACATGGTGCGCCAGGGGTCCGCAGCTAACTCAGTCAACACTTAACTGAATTTTGACATTAACCACCTCTAAGTTAATTAGCCACCGGAAGGATGTTATGACATCGCCGGAATGTAACCTGGAGTATTTTGTACAGTGTGCATAAAAGCGGTCAATTTTTTGGATATATTCTTCCTCATCAGGTACTGTGTGCTTACTTGCTACCCGATGAGGTAAAATAACCCAATGTTAGTACCTAAAAGCAATTTTTATAAATAATATGAGAATAAAATGAACGAAACCACGGACACTAACTATTCCAGCTAGTTATTTTCATAAAAGTCCCGTTATATTTGCCTGTTGACATCATGTAGGTACTCAAAACAAGACTTTTCATTTTCCTTGTAGTATCTTTAAAAAACTTCTGAAGTTGTATAAATTACGCCAGTATTGTATGAATTGTTTTTTGTTTATTTTCCTGTACCTACTCGTATATATCCATGGGGATACCCTGCGGTTGTTCTTAGTAGTTACTGAAAATTAAATTTGCATCATAATAGTGCATTATGTGCTAAGAAAATCAGCCGAAATTAAACCTTAACTCGTAATTTTTTAAATATAAAATAGAATATTTCTGACTGCGTCCTAAAAAAACAGTAACATTCTTTATTTAAATGCTATTCGGGGAACGCGGGTGAATGTTTTTGTTATCGTTTTTTCGTACATTTTCCTCAAAGAGGTTAGGGTCAAGCTGGAATTAGATGCGTACAATAATATCAGCAGACAAGATGAAACGCACAAAAGAGTTACCTATCAGACCACCTTGGTGACACTACGATGCCATAAGATAATGTAAAAAAAATATGTAGAGCGTTTCTCAAAAATAAATCATATTCCTTAACAATTTTATGATGTTTCTATGCGCATCACAAACTCATTCAATCTTAATGGGACAAAAATTATTCCTAAATTCTTTTTCCTATTGTGTTACCATTTTCCATACACCTGGCGTAACGGAAAGGGACTCGGGAAAGGGAGAACATAATGTGTGACAATTTCGGGACATTTTTCTCTCCTACAGGAATAGAAAGAGCTCGTGATTCTGAGTGGAAACAGCATGTTATTTGTAGATATAAAAAAATGAGGCGGTGGATTTTTTTTTGAGAATTGCTCAGTAGCTATCTACTACCTAAATCTTTTTTTACGTGTCATGATCTGAAATCTGATGCTAAATGACCCCTGCCGCGACCCCAGAGGACTGCTGATATGTTGTCAGCCTTATTTAGGTGCGGAAAATGCGTCTTATGCATCCGCTCGGTACGGGTACGGGCTACCGGGGGTAACTATTGGGGCTCTCCCGCGACAGCAGGCATACTCACTTAAAACCACACGGATTCCCTATCCGGTCGTATGTGAGGCGTTGTGGGAGCACTCGGTGTCACCGCTACACCCCACGACCAACCCGGGATTTGGTTCCCTCTTGCCGGTACCGCTGCAATGCAGGTTTGGGAATGTGACAGTACAGACATCTCACGTTCTTTACGTCGCACGGCTGGGCATAGATCTCCCTGATCTACCCTGGTCTACTTATCGGAGTAGCAAGGTAAATGTTTTATGTTCATTTTAATGGACCTCCGTAGGTGATACCTGATTCAATAAAACAGGCTTCGTCCTCTTAATGAATAGGGTTTGGATATTTTTGTAAGGAAATGATGATTTTTGAGGGAAATGTTGGTAATGTCTCCCACAAGGACGTACGATCTAGTATCGTGGGATACCATTGGCGGCGGGTGTTAGATCTTTGAGGAAGGCCAATGTCCAATATGGACGTCTCTCAAGGGGGTAAGGGGTATACCCAAACTAAAAACTCTGCGGAGTTGTCTCAATCCGGTGTGATGGGGACGCAATGGGATGCTACTAGAGTTTCGCCATAAACGCCTCCGCGGTGGCCCCGGCTTCCGCCAGGACCGCGCCAAGAAGGGGAGGCCCCGAACGCTGGGTCCGTCTTCCCTTAGAGGATGAGACCTTGCAATGCAGGTAGGTAATGCCGATATGATGTGCCTCAGTCATGCCTATAGGAAAGACATGAATAAAATACTACGTATGACACTAAGACAAACACAAAAGCGTAAATAAGGTCGCGTCGATTCGCAGTGTCAAATCGATACATTCAATTTACCTGCAATTATCCCTTGCATACACCGGATGTTCCTTAGCGTTCGACGGGAGCCAAGAAGTTGAGGAAAATACATACCTATAGAGAGGTCGGTCGGTGCCAGTGTCAACTAAAATATGCGGGGAATATTAACTAAGTACTTATGTTTTGACACCTAAGTACAAACTGCGCCTATTGTTTCAACCTGTGTGGTTAGATTAGACCCTATGGTAAAGAAAAATATAAATTTGTATAAATAATAGTTTATAATAAATCCTACTATTACATGTTAGAATTATAAATGCGAAAGTTTGTAGCGTGGATGTATGTATAGATGTTTGTTACTCTTTCACGATTTTGGATATGCCTAAGCAAAATACTTAACTAATAATTTTATCGAAAAAAAAGAAATATTTCGTATGCATCGTTATCTCTGGTGGCATGACAGAAACTGCTAAATTTTGGACTAGTTGTCTAGTTTAACATAACTAGAGCTGTACCTAATTGACGACATTTCATATTTCTGAGCCTATAATTTTAATGGTTCTCTGTATTTTGTTTGAAAAGATGAACATGCTGACAGTCTAATTTTTTAATTTATAATTAATTTATTTATTTGTGCTTATTCTAAAAGGGCGTAACTCCGGTACTATCACAGAATACACACTTATCCCTTTGTCTTTTCTTTCTCCGTAGAAAAAAAAAACTGACGTTAATTTCAAATTGTCAATGTCAGGCCCTATTCTCCAATATTCGATTTTCGAGGTTCGCTTCGTGCTGTTCTGCTCATACTAATAGTCATTATCTTGAGAGTGAGAGAGAAGGTATGCAACGAAGTTCAAAAATAGAATTTCAGAGTTGCCCCCCTTGTACTTTGAAGTTGTCAAAAATACAAAATTATGATCGCTTATTTTTTTTCGTGAAAAAAGCAAAGGCGTTTCACCTATCCTTTGGTAGTATTGGTAAAATTGGGACATACTTTTAATTATTTTTTATTTCTTATAATAAGCAATATTAAAATTGTATAAACATATTGCAGTGATCAGGAGGCAAAATGCTTTCGAACCATATACATATATATTTTCAGGTGTTATAAAAATGAAATGTTGTCAATTTCGTTCTAAGCCGTTCGTATTCTAAATTCAGTGCAATTTTTCACCACTTTCAAATGACTTTTTCAAATGTGCCATTTCAAACATCGGGCCGGCTGACTTCAACCGATCTGTGAAACTTTGCAATACATCTATACCTAGGTACATACATGAATTCTTGCGTGACTAAATGGGTCTTTACTAGATAAAGGTGTACAAGCATTAACATAAAATACAAAGAATATGTTCCATTCCACAGTTTTTAGAATCATCATATCTAATTGACTCAGTTAAGAATTTTCCGACGATCGTGAGGCAGGGCGCTTAGCTGTACATTTTTATGATACCACATTCATCTAATGTTATAATGATAAGTTATTCGTGTCTCTGTCATGAGTAATAAATACTTGGTGGATGCATTAATCATCGCTGGAAGCTTGTTGCGGTTTTATCTCTTACTAACCTGTTGCCCGCGACTGCGTCCGCGCGGTATTAAAAATAGCCTTTAAGACACTCACAAATAGTGTGGTTTTCTATTCTTCTTCTTCTTAAAATTGAGAGCTAGGCAAGACAGATAGACAAGAGTCGGTGGAGCAATTTCCATGTGATTGGATCTCTCTTTCTAATCACTGTCTAATTGGTAATTTAAAACGCTTGTAACTTTCGTACTTCTTGACCGATATTTCTTTTAATTTCACATTTTGTCATCTCTTTTACTGTATTTTCATATTTTGTTGCGAAATATGATTTTTTAATGCATATTGCCCGCGACACTGTTCTGCACAGAATTCGCCTAACGCGATTATGCTATTATCCGGGATAAAAACTATTTCATGTCTTACCCCGGGACTGAACGGACTGGGGCCCGATTTTTGAAAGCACATATATGTGTGAAAATACCACTCGAAAGTGGTGAATTTTTTTTCTTGAAATACGAGTAGCTTAGGAGATACTTATGCGGCTCTAGTCAAAAATTTGATTAGAACCGTAGTTTTGAAGATATAAACAGATTTATATCACTTTCGAGTGATGTGCACATCACTCGAAAGTACCACTCGAAAGTGGTATAAATCTGTTTATATCTTCAAAACTACGGCTCTAATTAAATTTTTGCATAGTCCACATGATTGGTGAGAGCCGTAAGTATTTTTTAAGCTACTCGTATTTCAAATTCAGCACGATTTTTCACCACTTTCGAGTGGTATTTTCACACATGTGCTTTCAAAAATCGGGCCCCTGTACAGCAAATTCCAAATAAATCACTTCAGCGGTTTAAGCGTGAAAGGGTAACAGATAGACAGAGTTACTTTCGTATTTATAACATTAGTAGGGTTGCAAACTTTAACGAAGTATGTTGCGATTAGGTAAATACTTGAAGTGTATTCAATGTCAGTAGGACAAGTCCTGGGGCCGTACCATGACGTCCTAATTCCTACTCAGTTCAAGTTTTAGCTGTCACTTTTAGTATGAATCTGACAGCGAGCGGACCTAAACTGAAACGCATTAAGACGTCATGGTAAGGCCCCTGGATGAGCAAGTGTGTCTCTACGTGACTGAGATTCGAATTGTGATGTCCACAGTCCACACATTATTCCGCGTCCGTGGCCATATTACCGCCGATTGTCATTTTATTCTAAGCTTCATAGTGCTTTGGATGTACTCGTATACTCAAGAGCAAAAATAATGGGTCGCTTTTCATAGAAATTTGTATGAAAAGTGACCCGTTATTTTTGTCCGTGAGTGTATTATGCCGTGAACCGTAACTCTGAGCATCAATATCTACGTTAAAAATTTAAAAAATTGATACATTCATTAGCATAACGATATTGTATAAGAAAAACATCAAAACTTAAGAAAAACCGAAAAGTAGGTATTAAATAAAAATAGACCAATGAAGACATCGAATGGGAGCAATAAAATTAATAAATAATAACTACTTGTTTAATAATACAACGAAGATAATATTTTGAAAATAATAATGCAATTGCCAATTAGTTAATTATTTCCAAGTTTTCCCTGTTTTTGTCCTGATATTCGTTGGCCTGTTTACCACAGCTACCAAGCAGAGGCAACTGTATCTATACGTTGAGAAAAGATTGACAATACTAGTTAGGAAAATATTCAATTTGCTATATTTGAGATACTACAAACGAAGAGTAGAGCGTAATGAAAGCGTGTTTAATTTGCTCTATCGTCAATATTAGTAGAAAAGATTGGAGAAGAAATGTTCAGTTTGCTCTATATTTCAGACTACGAGCAGTAAAGCATAATGAAGATGAAATATTCAATTTGCTATTAATATTATTTATTTCAAGGTAAATTAAAAAAAAAAATACAAAATGCACTACAATTCTAAAACTAACTTACAAAAAAAAACTATATTTACAAATAAAAAAAATACAAAAATAAAACATTTGAAAAGAAAACCCTCGTCTAGCCTACTGGCTGTGGCAGGGTTATTCTCGGTTACGGCAATTTAGCTTCACATAAGCTTATATTGTCGCGGCATTGTACAGATTACAACGAATTAGCATGGTATAAAAATAATTCGCAAGGAAATCCTTTTTGTATTCGAGTCGCGTGCGCATTAGAATAATTCGTCCCCACCGCGCCGGCGCGCCTCGCATGTTGATGCCCGGTCTGGGTCGAAGCTTCCTGGGTGTGCGTAAATCTAGAATTAAAACCAGATTTCTATGTCCAGGGGCCCAATTTTTGAAAGCACGTCGCCAAAGGCCAGACATGTGCCCGATTTTTGAAAGCACATGTGGAAATGCCACTCGAATCTTATTATAGCACAACTAATTAAATAAGTCTAAAAAACAGATTTTTATGTATATCTGTCTATGTGAGTAACCAATATAAAAAAATTATATGACCTTACACTGACTCTAAGAGGCAGGTCTTTGCTTTTTTTTTCTCAGGAACACGTAGATATAAAATTGAAATCGATACCAAATTCTGAGGTCTCCGGTACCTTGCAGTGCAGCCTCGCGCAACTGGTTCATTTCATGAAAAGTTGTACACTCAACTTTTTTCTAGGATTTCATTTTTATTTACGGTTTTGTACTCAGAATGACGAGAACTATCGATCCTGATAGGAGAGAAAAAAACTTTTATAGTGCTTTGTGTCAAGCTACAACCACAGCTGTTGAAATATTCAGGAATTGTAAGACATCCCGCCGCATAATAGTGAAGTATTATTATTTTAACCGACTTCAAAAAAAGGAGGAGGTACTCAATTCGGCTGTATTTTTTATATTTTTTGTGGTTATCCGTTTTATATAACTTTGTTTTTTGTCCGACTTGCCTACATGAGGGGATTTATTTAAACCAACTACTTAATCTAAAATAACAAGACATAAAATTAACAACCGAAACCTAAAATTATCCTTAACTTAAATGTATATAAAATAAATATAAACTACAACTAAAAAATATCCTATTTAGTACCTAAAAGATGCCGAAGATGCTGTTAGCATTCTCTCTGGATTGTGATGCTTATTCTTTGTCCAAGAAGCTGCCAGCTCTTCGGTGCCCTGTGACGTCTATTATCTACTTTGATATTTAGATCACAGATGGCGCTGGCTAGCTCTAAGGCATGCTATCGTTATGTTCCTGTAATTTACTTATTATTTAGGTACGTGAATGCTAGGTTATATACCATTGTAAGGCAGCGCCTTCTAAATAGATACTTATTTTTGCATACGTGTTCTTATGAATGCCAGTAAGGACACGTCGATAACTATTACCGCGAGGGATGTTCTATAAGTTAATGAGAATGGCAGATGTAGGTTATTTTTTTTGTCGAACTAGCTTTTGCCCGTGACTTCGTCTGCGTGGAATTAGCACTATTCTATTAGAACAAAACATTCTATTAGAGCACAAATTATTTACCCTTCGAGTATTGCATCTTAGTAGTAAATTTAACCCCCCTTTTCACATCCAGGACAATTCCTGCAATCAAAAACTATTTTGTCCTTCCCGGAAACAGCTATATCCAATATATCCATACCAAATTTCGCTTTAATCAGTCCAGCGGTTTATGCGTGAAGAGGTAATAGACAGGCACACTTTCACATAATAATAATTTATCTATACATCTGTATAATATATATATCGATAAATCCTTGCTATTCTCATTTCTTAGGTATTGAACCAAAAATATTGAACAGCCCTCTTACGTGTAACGTAGGTATAAGCTGGGTTTCCATTTCCTCCAATATATAGGGTGCCTCCAATATACAATTTTGGTATCTCCATACTAACATACGATCAGCTGACAGGGAGTTAGTATGAAGAGACCAAAATTTTATTTCATATTTCGACCCATATTCCTTGGGGAAAGTCTGTTTCATGAGTACTGTCACTGGGTTTCGGATAGTAAATAAAATAAAATTTTTTTTTTTTTACCAATACACAATGAAAAATTTACATTTTCCAAGCATTAGGTACAAAGTATTAGGTAAATAGGACAGGAGACTCAGCAGGCATGCTGGTTTTCAGTCTCCAACCTGATTAAAAACTAACTTAAAACCTAACTAAGCTAAGGTAAAGAAGGAAGGTTCGTTGCCAAAGCGACAGATGACAAAGTAACTTCTTTCTGGTTCTAATTTACATAATTCGGTAGGGGTTTTATTTATTTACATATTTAGGGGCAGATATACATTATAGGATTTCGAACTATTTCTTTCTTAAGAGTTAACGCGATAACTTAATGCGGTAACATGATTTTACCGTATCAGGAACAGGAGTAAGACCAACCAACCAGTCCAGGATATAGTAAAGTAGGTAAGTACTCAAATGAGCTTTACTTGTATGGATAGTACAGGAATTACAGAGTACAGAGCTACAATAATAGTACAGAGCTCAAATAGTGCACGCACTGGGCGGGCTATCTCCGTCGTATCAACCCGTCCCTTTCTCTCTGATATTGATGACGTAGTGTGAGCGGGAAGCGATATGAACTTCAAATTTCGGATGGAGTAAGTATTGGCCCTTAGGCCCAGGATTACCCATCTCGCTTTAATATCTACCTGTATCACCATAATCATCATCACGTCCAGCCTATACAAGGTCGCTCAGAATTACTTTAGAATAATTCAGCAGGTAACTAGTTGGCGTAAATTTAATGAACCCTGGAAATGTTTTTCAGGATCTAAGTGAAGTTCTAAGTGTTCGACGGCAAAGTTGTGACTTAATTTTGGTAGAAACGCATAACGACACATAGGTAGGCACCTAACACATAATAGTAGAAGAAAAAAGGAACTATTAGTATAGATAATTATTTTAAACATAGATTACATGGCTGTATACGTATTTCTATTGCTGTGTACCTCATTTGGATTAGCTAGAAAAAAAAATTACTTTCAACCCAAGGGTCGCGATGAGTCACTTTCAACCCTATATTCAGATAATCAATGACCTACTTTCAGAGTATGAGAGATGAAAAATAATGACACATACCTAACACATACGCATAATGACACATACGCGTTTTATTACATACCTACGCATAATGATACAACCAAAAGTATATTTACGTACGTTAATTATTCAATACGCTTTAGGGCTATTTAATTTAGGGGGCGGCGGGGGTGGCCCTTGGGCCACCTCTAAGCCGCGAACATATTTGTTTTACTTTAAAAATCTTTTCATCGCTCATACTCTGAAAGTAGCTCATTGATTATCTGGATATAGGGTTGAAAGTGACTCATCGCGACCCTTGGGTTGAAAGTATTTTTTTTTTCTAGCTAATCCAAATGAGGTACATAGCAATGGAAATACGTATACAGCCATGTAATCTATGTTTAAAATAATAATCTATACTAATAGTTCCTTTTTAATTGTAAAAGGCAAAATAATCTTAAAATAACATTCCCGCTATATATAAGCTTATGCAAGCGTATACAACGAGAATTAGTAGAAATTATTACGTTCGGTAATTTTTTTAGCTTGAAATATTTAAGTCGACAATTACTTGATAGAGACCTCCGTGTCTGCAAGTTTAAAAAAAAACTAGCCGGCCGCCGTTGGTGCGCAGAAGAAATGCGCAATGCGCGCAAATCGCGCAATAGAAAAAAGAGCGGGAAGAGAATGACAAACGTAACAAATATTAAATGCGACCATGCGACGTTAGTGAAATTTTAATTTCCTCATATTCGAAATGAAAAGTAGAGTGTTCAACTCGGATGAAATTACCCATTTCACCCTCAAACTATTGGCACCCTCACTTCGTTCGGGTGCCAGAAATATCTCAGGTGAAATGGGTATATTTCAACCCTAGTTTATCAATCTACTATTGCGATACTCGTATGCGTATAGGGCAATAAAATTGGCGTCGGCGTGTATGTGTCATTATGCGTATGTGTCATTAATGTCATTATGCGTGTAATGGTTAATTGGTAGATTTGAATCCAAAAATACAATGAAAAACCGGTTAAGTGCGAGTCGGACTCGCGCACCGAGGGTTCCGTATCATTATCTATAAATATCTATAAACCAGTGTAAGCAGAGCCCTGCTCCAAAGTAAAATGTACGCAGTGTGGGGTCACTTTATATTGGTCACTGATATATACAGGCATACATACATATTTACGGATTTCGCAATTATTCCTTAATCTGTGCTATATGACCTACCTTCATACCAAATTTCAAGATTCTGCGTTCACGGGAAGTACCCTGTAGGTTTTGATTCCCTTGAGAGTTGCGAAAATTTGCGTCATAAACGGGTGTATCTTTTGATTGCGTTGGCTTAGAAGTTCGATTTTTTCACAGCTCCAAGGGGCAGTGGACTGAGTATTTGATATAAATTTCAGCTTGATACCTCCACGCGCTCCTGAGAAAAAAAGGTCTTGACGGTCAGCAAAGTGATCCTATAAGGGTTCCGTTTTTTTCTTTTTGAGGTACGGAACCCTAAAAATCAGGACAGGTGTGTTTTGTGTCTTGTGTTGGACATGTACAGGCATAGGCATAGGATTCTTGTGGTCGAAAGATTTTTGCTACCTACAAAGTTTAATTCTGCGCTAACGAAGGTAATTATAATCAACGTCTCTGCGTGGTTAAATCCCGAGACAAAGTGCAATCAAAGTTACGTAATTAACTAAAAATGCCTGTCTTGAGATGACGGCTTCCGTAGAAACCTTCAGTTCTGAGAGACTAGGAAACGTAGTTCAAAGAGTATTGTTCGCCGAAGGCTCATTTTTATGCAGGATGCACATGAATAATAGGTTACTTAAGGAAAATAATTATGACGACGTAATATTTTTCGCATAACAATAATAATAAATGTATTACGTGTACCGACTTATTATTTTCCTGTCCTTTTAACCTTTTCATGTAACGCAAATATGACTGAGATGTAGTGAACGCTGAAGCTCCAAAGTAGCTGAACGCGCCTTATAATTTTCAGTAATTTGAAATATTTCAAGCTGTCTTAGTATTGTTGTTAACTACTGCGACAAAGTACTAAACCTTGCTTGCTTGTTTTTTTGTTGTGTGTCTTGCAAAATTAATAAATGTCATCTTTCTTTCTTTAAACTGTTTTATTACTTTTGAGCTTGATTGTTGTACCTATACATATACTGACGAGCGATAATATAAAAAGCGATTCTTTATTTTTGCTCGTCAATGTATTTATTATAGTAATTTGGTATCGTACCTGCTGAATATAACTATTTAGATACGTGGTCTCTTTTGTTAAAAAATATAAATTCTATCTTTCTTTTCCTTCGCGAAGGCTTCTAAATGTTAAAAAGAGATAGAGTTTTGAAAGATTGCGTAAAAAAAAAGTCATACTACAATAACTGAAAATAACGTGGAATAAAATCAACAACTGGTCTAATTATCCTGAAATTTAACTTCAGCTATAATTTCACATTAAATACTTATTTAATACTGATTTGCACCACTTTCGAGTGGCATTTTCGCATTACATGCTTTCAAAAATCGAGCCTCTACACTGCTTAATACATTCCTGCAAGTACCTAGCTTATCAGTTTTATTAAATTCCATCTCTCTTTCTGTAATAATCTACCTAAAAGCAAGATATGTTCTCATGATACAATTCCTTCGACTTTTGTAAATATCGAGTACCAATTTCTGTTTTAATAACGCTCGTTTCAAACAAACAGAGTTTCGCTCCCACGAGCTAATTATTTACAAAACAAAGATGTATTATCATTAATAACACTGGCACAATGGTCATAACACGATTACCTCTGCTAATAATAGGTACGACTCCCAAAATAGACGTGTTTTTACAGTCACCCCAACTTGGCCGCAAAAAATAAAACCCAAGCCGTTCTTGGAGTTGCTGCGACTCATTCCTCCACGTTTTTATCAATTTGATTTTTCCAGAATTTCGCTTTCAAGGTCTTCGAGAACGTTGACTGCGGCAAAAAACATTCGAAATCGCCACTGCTCTCGTGTCACAACCGATACTCCAAGACACTTAATACATAAGCAGACATTAACAGATAGCAGGCCAAGATATATCGGTAGAATCATAATGATAACCCCAACAGCGTGTCCAAACAAAGCATAGAATTTTTTGCACACTGTTAATTGCATTTTAAACCAAACGTTCAGACGAATAAAAGGTTATACAGTATCTCGTTATGCCTTCTAGAGTTATATTTATGATTGTTTAATTTTATAGATAATAGCACAGATTCGGTACAGAACAGACTGAAGTGATGAACCCAGTCTAAATATAAAAATAGATGCACACTCGCCGCCGGCTGTCGAGCGTTGTTCACGTTGTTTTAACCTTAAATTATTCAGTAATCACTTTCTCCGAAGCAACCGCATAAGCTTTAAGACCCGTGCGAGAACTAGACTGGAACAACTTGAAAATGTCTCAAAACAGTGAAGGATTCTT
Source organism: Pandemis heparana (assembly GCA_963854515.1). Taxonomy (NCBI): domain Eukaryota; kingdom Metazoa; phylum Arthropoda; class Insecta; order Lepidoptera; family Tortricidae; genus Pandemis; species Pandemis heparana. Next base: position 30,476,012 of record OY978006.1, read on the forward strand.
CATGAAATTCCACGAGACGATAAACGGCGCTCTAGACGACGTGGCGAGAAATAACTTCTCCAATTTAGAGTCCAACTCGAAACGTGTAGCCTACTTGTGCAGTCTCCCCGCGATAAGGAGTTACGATCTGGGTGCTGCGGCGAAATGTCAAGACTTTTCAACGAAGGACGTGGAAAAAGCGAGGCAATTGAAGGAGGGAGGCAACGGGGCGGTGCAGAAGGGAGACTGGGGCAAGGCATTGCATATGTACAGCGAAAGTATGGTGTATATGCCGATCCAAGAAAGTGAGTAATATACGTTTTGTCGAATAATGAAAAGGTCTACCTAATCGCTGGTCAAGAGATGCTTTGCGTTAACAGCATAAGTGCCACTGACATCGATGATATCATATGTTACAGGGGCCTTACCATGACGTCTTAATGCGTTTCAATTCTGATTCAGTTAGGTTCGCTCGCTGTCAGATCCATACTAAAAAATACAGCTAAAACCTGAACTGAGTCGGAATTGAATCGCATTAAGACGTCATGGTAGCCCCCCAGTATCTATATAGAAAGAAAGAAAGAAAGAAAGAAAGAAAGAAAGAAAGAAAGAAGACATTTATTCATTTTGCAAGACACACAAATATATGTACACGCAATTTTATAGAAAAAAAACAACAATAAAAAAACCAGACATGAAAATTTGATCATCAGCGTTGTGTGTGTCTTCGCAAGTGAAACGGTCGCTGGCTCAGCATTACGCTAAGGTGTTAGACACCTGCTGCACTGATTTTCAGCCAGAACCGTCATATAACACAATTGTAAGGGTAGATAGATGAATCTTCACGCGATAGATCTTTGACCATATACTAAGTAATCGGACAAGCTCTGAAATATTGAGAAATAGGTATAAGTAGGTGGAAATCTACGTTTAACGTTAGACAACCTAAATGCTAAGCATGGAAAAGACTAAGCCTCATTTAAGGTTCAGTCACCAGTCCGTTTTTCTACAAATTTTTGATAGCTTTATATTTCGGTTATTTTTATAATTATTTGAAAAATATTGTTTTATATTGTTTACTACATAAATGAGCTTTTAATGAAAGCCATGAAACAGAACATGAATATTCCATATTGTTGATCCACCCTACTGTAAAGAAAACAAGACGAAGGTAGGTAATACCTCGACACTAACCTTTGTTCCATTCGCGAGTTAATAAAACGATAACATATCACCAGCAAAGCGTAATAGAATTAAAAATCCTTTATAAACACGTCCAGTTTATCGTTAAGGAATGTTGTTGTATCGGAAACAAATTGCCGGCTATGCCAAGCATTGATGACGTCAGTTATAATCGTTTTAAGAATGCAGTTGCACTGTTGCTTGTAAGTTTATAGCAGGCGCCGCATTAGCACTACACGGTAGCGTTGTATCGATATCATTGTACAGAAAATTACGAAAACTTGATACCATCGATAGTATCGACACTATTGATACTACTGAAATAAAGGTAGCAATTGATTACAGACATAAAAAAGTTATATTTATGGTATTTTTTGTCATAGCGGCAACAGCAATACATCTGTGAAAATTTCAACTGTCTAGCTACCACGGTTAATGAGATACAGCCTGGTGACAGACAGACAGGACAGTGGAGTCTTAGTAATAGGCTCCCGTTTATCTCTCTGGACACGGTACCTTAACAAACGTCTCACTTCGTCCGCAGATGAGGAGCTATCCATAATCCTGGCGAACCGATCAGCCGCTCTGAATCACATAGGGCTCTACGAAGAGGCACTGGCAGATATACGACGCTGCCTTGCGCTCGGGTACCCGAGGCACCTGCGATACAAGGTGATGGAGAGGAGGGCTAGGTGTCTCCTCGTGCTGAAACGGAATGAGGGAGCCATTGCTGCCTTTCAGTAAGGCAACTATTTTTTCTAAAGTTATATTGAAACTATTCTGACAAGCAAATATAAGGCTCCTAATTCACCAACTTGGCAATTGTCAACGACATATGACAATTCGAAGTTGTCCCGTCCATGGATTAGAGTTCGCAGATTTTTGAGAGCCAAGGTGCTCCAATACATTTCGTGGCAAATTATACTTGCCTACTATGTACTCCATAATTTTGTATCAATCAGAGATGTGTTACAGGGATACAATAGCTGCACTCGACGACGCAACAAACCTTGCTAAGGATAAAAAACATAAGATGGTGGCAGACGCCAAACTGATGCTCGAAATGTTGAACAGAGGACTTGTGCTGGCTGGGAAACCCAAGGACCCGGAACCTACAATTAGGGCACCACCTAAGCCGAAACTACCAGGGAAACATAACCCTCAGTATCCAGCGGCATCTGATGCTGTTCAGATAGATTACAGCGAGTCTAAAGGAAGATACGCTACAGCTACCAGGGATATAGGGCCAGGAGAAATATTGCTGGTTGAGACGCCTCATAGTGGAGTGTTACTCGGTGAATTCTCGAAAACGCACTGTCAACATTGCCTTATGAAGTGAGTTCGCATGTTGTTTGTTTTGAATTCAAAGCATTCACTTTTTCTACACTGTCTCCGTAATCCGGATGTCTGTGTAATCGAGATTACGTCAGCATTTACAAGCGGAAGTCTCTATCTGACCCTATGTGATAGATAGAGACTTCTGCTTGTAAATTGTAACTTGTAGTTTTATAAAATAGGGCTCAGGTGGTTGGGTTGGTTTAACTGAAAACCCTTGTAAATCATTTTTTATCACACTTGCATGCACGTAAACAGTACCAAAACATACAAAGTTACCCATACCATAACCATAATGCCCAATATAAACTCTCGGGCCGCGCGTCTCCGTTTTTTCTGCCCTAATATATTATTTATTTACTAATAGCAAATTTGATAAAACACATTGTATGTTTCAAGTTTTTGCATAGGTGTGTGTAAGTAAGTAATTAAGTGTTCATTTAGGCTAATCCAACCACCAGCTGCAATATTCTGGAATAGTTTTGAGATACCTTCGTACAGTTCAATCTACGATTAAATTTTTGAGATACCGCTTTTTTGCTTAGCTTGGCAGTAGAGGTATATTATAGGTATAATTATTTCCAGATGTTCGATACCCCTAGCGTGCCCCAACTGCACGAACGCAGTCTTCTGTGGCGACAACTGCTTGGACGTAGCACAGAAGAGTTACCACTCTTATGAATGCCACATCCTCCCGCTCCTCTGGGCATCTGGATGCTCAGTCACCTGCCACTTGGCGCTGCGAATGATAACACAAAACAAGAAGGAATACTTCTACAACATCACCAAAGATATAGAGGAAAAATCAACTGGAGCATACAAGACTGATGACTACAGAAACATATACCATTTGGTGACACATGAGGAGAAGAGGACGAAACAAGATCTCTTGCACAGATCGCAGATGACTGCTTTTTTGGTGAAGCTTTTGGAAATAAGCGGCTATTTTTGTGGGAAACCGCGTGACGGCCCTTTGAAAGCTGACGATGTGAAGACGATGGGTGTTGATGACGTGTATAAAGATGATGTGGCATTGTTCGGGGGGTTGATTCTGAAGAATTTACAGGTGTTACAGTTCAATGCTCATGAGGTGTTCGAGTTGCATTGTCCTAAGCCTCAGGTCGAGCAGAATGTAATCAAGCACGTGGGCAAGTCTGTGTTCGTGGCTGGCGCCGTGTTTCCCACCCTGGCTCTGTTTAATCACTCGTGCGATCCGAGCGTTGTGAGGTGAGTACACAGTCTATCCCCCATCATAAACGCTCTATAGGCTTTTGCTAATTTAGTAATCGTTTGTCCTTATCTGTGAAAGATAAATGTCAAAGTGACAGATAAGGACAAACGATTGCTAAGGTAGCTAAAGCCTATAGAGCGTTCATAAATAAAGGGGTTTGACTGGACTTATTTATTGCCAATGAGCAGACGATCCACTTACCAAATAAGACATAGGGATCACAAATTTTGATGTAGGTACATATAGATGTGTGTGTGTAGCTACAGGGGAGCGTTACATCTGTTGTAATCCATGAACTGAAAGTAAGACTTTGCTAGTCTGGAACATATGTGTAATTGTCTCGTAGAAAATTCATGGATACCTATATCTCCATCGATCGTAGCGAAGTTGATATGGCAGTTGAAATGCTTCGAGGCTTTCACCAGATATCGGTGGAGGACGGACAGTGGTCATAAATAACAATCTGCGTAAGATCAGATCGCATGTTTATCGCCCTCGCCTTGGTATTCATATCTGAAAGATATCAATAGACGAACAGTGGCCTGTATCTCGAAACTACAATTTACAATTTTACAAGTCCATGGCAATATTATTCGAATCCCAAGCGCTGATTGGCTGATGTCAATGTTGCTAGTTTAGACGTAAAATTGTAACTATATAGCTTCAAGAAACGGGCCACCGTGGGCTTAAAACTAGTTAACCATTTCTAATTGATTTCAGATATTTCAGCGGCAGGCACACCGTAGTGCGCGCCGTCAAAAACATAGCAAAAGGCGAAGAAGTGGGAGAAAACTACGGCCCTATGTTCACAACTGTAAGCAAGCCGAAAAGACTGGCGCAGCTGAAGGAACAATACTGGTTCGACTGTACTTGTACGCCGTGTGAGCAGAATTGGCCGCTATACGAAGAAATGACTGAGAACTACATGAGATTCAAGTAAAATATTTCATTTATTTTTCTATCAGTAGAGCATTGTTGTCGAGTAGCTATTACTATACTTCATTTAATTTAGAATGAGAAACCACAATAACATTATATAGCGTCTGGTCAACTATTTCTTACCTAGCAAACAGTACAGTGCAATAGTTTGGCAGCCGTAAAATAAAATTGTTTTAATGTCACTTTATTTGCGTGTCGTCAATTGTTACTCTAGTACAAATTGTAAAGAGATTACAGTTCACGAGCCGCAATATAATGTTGTGGTTTCTCATCCTAAATTAAATGAAGTATAATGTAGTTCATGTACTCGACAAAAGATAGCGCTATAAGTTTGGGACTGTCCGTTAATTTAGCTATTCGGCAAGAGATGGCGTTGAGTTTTAGACTGTCAGTTACTTCAACTAATCTCCAGAGATGGCATTAGGTAACGTTATCCTACCTACAGTTAACTTTCTCGCAACAAAGTACATGAAAATATCGATATTAGACCCGGAACACCCAATTAAGTACCTATACATTTTATCGAACTATAGCACTACTATAACTATGTGCATATCTACATGATCTACATGATATTTACATCGTGTTATAAGGGTCACGACCTCCCTTCATGTAAGTGCTCTAGCTGCTGTATGCTTAGTGTAAGTTTTCGGTCACAAAATACGTCGCGAACGCGTTTGCGTTAAGAGGGTGCATCCGTGCTGAGCTCGCAACGTCGCATTTTTGGTGATTTTTTGCGATTATTTCATAGAAATTGAATGAAAGTATCAAATATCCGTCTGTAGTGCACTTCGTTTTTAGTGTATTAATGTGTCTAATGCAGTAATTCATCGTGATGGACTTTTATTTTCTTATTAAACGAGATATAGTATTTTATCGCAAAATTGCCAAAAATGCGACGTTGCGAGCTCAGCACGGATGCACCCTCTTAAAATATCAAATAGTATGAGAACAGTTTGTTGCCGTTTCGATCCGCAAGTGGCGCTGCCAATTATTTCATAGTAATTGAGACGTTCACGTGAACGCGTTTGAGACGTTTTTATATGCGAAAACTTACACTAGAAGCTCTGAAGTGAAATTGTTTACGTTTGCCGACCTTCCTTTGTCCCTTCCATTTGCAAAAGTGCAACAGAGAGAACGCTACTGTTAGTTATTAATTTTGACGGGATTATTTTGCACTTTGTTTACTATTTTAAGGCAACTTCAAGGTTATAATTGTTAAAACTGACAGGAATTAAAGTCAAAAGTGAAATTGCAATTATGTTAAAAAGAAATCGAATGTAAGTCAATAATCACATCATGTTTGTATTTCTATAGCTTTTATAAGTTGTCATTTGACTATTTTTGTAACGGCAACATTGTGCCGGGTAGGTGGTGGGGGAAACGACTTGGTGCCAGGCATTGGGTCGAGGCGGCAGAGGAAAGCGGGCTTTGGTGAAGTAAAGTCCTGTTACTGCACTCCCGTGTATTATTTAAATTTACCCTCTAACACTACATTAACTCGTTATCTGGACATGGTATAAATATATTGATTGTTCCCAGATGTGACTCGGACCGTCCTTGCCCCAACGTCATTGCTGTGCCTTACGACGCCAAGGAGTTCATGATCCAATGCGGCCTGTGCTTGCAGTACACGAACATCATGAAAGGACTCAAATCATTGCAGGCAAGTAACGTTCCAATGGTCGACACCTCATTGGGGGCTATCGTGTTTGAATTTGCCACTAGAGGCGCTAGTGTCGCGTGAGGTCCAATAACATTCACTTCACTGGTTTTGGCGGGTTTCGTGACAAATTATAATTTAAGAGTTTTTAATGATTCACGGTTAAGTTCATTCGAAATATTATAAACGGGATGTGAACCGCGCGCGCGCGGGATGTCTACCCGTGATCATGATACATGCAACTGTATCGAAATATCGGGAGCTCAATAAAGGTAATCGCGGTTCACATCCCGTTTATAATATTTCGAATGAAATTATAATTTCTTTCATTTACCTGTTGAAAAGTGATCTCCTTCGTGAAATTATCGCAAATATGGTTTACTCGGCCCGTCCCGGCTTCGCACGGGTGCAGCAAGCAATAAATATAACCTATGTCACTCAGGGTGAATATAGCTTTCCAATGAAGAAAGAATTTTTGAAATCGGCACAGTAGTTTTTGAGTTTATTCATTATAAACATACACACACACAAAAATACAAATCTTTCCTCTTTATAATATTAGTATAGATTAAAGGTTCGGTTTCGGTTTCGGTTTCGGCCGAAACTACAAACAATCAAAACCATAGAAAAAAATACATGTTTCGTTCGGACACTACATTTTCACTATATTTGGACCAGTAAATAATACGCTCGAATCCCGTATAAGATATTACGATACAATCGCAAATTGCAATACAAATAATTCAGACATGATGACAAACTGTTTAGGATCGCCGTGTTAGGATATTGACTCAAAACATGGCAATTGATCGTCAAATAAAATCGTAATAATTGGCAATTTTTCCGCGAAACTCCTTAGACACAGAAATTAGCGCTATTAAATTATTTAAAAATAAAGCATAGCTCAAGAGCTGAGAGAAGTAGATCTAAAAATGTGATCATTTAATTTCCAACACAATTTGATATATGACGTTCGCACTTTATTACATTGTTTGATCTATGTCCACAAATCATGCAAATTCATCTAGATAGGTACTAATATTATGAAGAGGAATGATTTGATTATTTGTTTGAATTGAATAGGCTTCGACTGGACCGATTTGAAAAGTTCTTTCACCGTTAGAATCTTACATTATCCTTGGTAAACATAGGCTATATTTGATTCTTGATGGGCAACAGCTAGTTCAGAAATAAAACTTGGGACTTGCTTAAAAAACGTCTAATATTACATTACAATAATTAAACACTATGAACAATATTCAGCCTTTAAACTAAAGTTACTCTAGCGACAACATGTCGCCGTGCTACTCTCACACAGTGATGCACAATTGGTTAGAGTGTGACAAGAAATTCTGGTGCAACTTTCTTTGTGCTTGGTGCATTTACCACTTAACCTTTTCAACGCCAAACCTGGCGAAATAGTTAAGCTAATTTAAAACTTAAGCCATTACGTAAAGGTTGCTTTTACGCTGTTTTCCGACGGATCTGGTGTTGCCAATTTAGCAACTTTGTCGCTAAAAATGGCGACAAAAAAAAGTTTTAACGACATGATCTAGCGACTTCTGGTGTGACTTTATTGTTGCATTTTTACAATTATACGTTCAATGAATTTGCACCACATAAAACATTTGTGTCATTGATTGACGTATCCCCGCCATAGCAGTTTTCAGTAGGGACCCGAAAACGGTTAATTTGTAAAACCGGTATTGTGCACTCGCCCGAGAACGAAAAGGATTTCGTTTCCGATCGCGGTTACCGGTTACAGAACTGTTCAATTGAGTCATTCGTTTTTGGGAAACGAAACTAACCGGTTAAATTGAAAATTACGAAACAAGAGCAAGATAGAACTTGTATTGCTGTCTCTTTTACACCACTACTGGAGCCTCTGGCGTATGTCGGCGGCGGCTGGGTTTAACCGGTATAATTTCGTTAACGCGAACGTTAAAAATTCGTACTTAACGGTAACCAAGACCATTTCGTTTTTTTTTGTTCGTTGCATCAATTAACCGGTATATTAACGAACGAAATAAAATAACGATATTGAAACAATATTAACAGGTATATCAATAACGGTTCCGGTCCCTGCTGTATATTATTGTTACACGATCAATACATATACACGGCATAGACAGTGGAGTGACAGAATATAGTGTCGCTTTTGTACAGCGCGTGCACATATTGGTCGGTCTCGGGGTCCCAGAGGCACCGCTGGCCCATCTTCATACCCGCGCCTTTCATCTCAGCTACCACGGTTTGCACCAGAATTTTGTATCTGGAATTAAACGGATTTTAGGACAATTTGAAATAAATAAAGCTAAAAATGATTATTTTAAAGATTCATTTTTATCATTATTATTAATTTATTTTGTCAAGCTTATTAAGTATATTGCTGTGGTTGTCGTTTGGTACAACCCTCCTAAAAATTTGTACGCCTAAAATGGCAAAAAGTGGAGAAACTTATTTTATTATGACACCTATATTTGTAACACCTACTTTTATCAAATAAATGATTGATTGATTGAATGATCATTATACTAGCTGTTGCCCGCGACTTCGTCCGCGTAAAATCACGAGTAAAGTAATATTCAAACGGTAAAAGCATTTTTCAAATCGGTCCAGTAGTTTCGGAGCGTATTTAATGCAAACTATTAAAGCTATCATAATGACCTTAGGCTTTCTTGTGAAAGTAACGCCTGGTTCAATATTGTTTTACTGTGTCGTATAGCAACACTGACCGTTTCATAGCGAGATCCTGCGTCCGCTGCCGGATGCCGTTGGCGATGGTGCGCGCCCAGCGCGGCGCCTGATCCGCCCTATACTGCCTGCCCATCAGCTGTTCCTGCATCGATGACACTATTATCTCGTACACGTTTTCTGATTGGAACCTGAACAGAATAGCAGTCTTTAAACTGTCAGTCAATTGAAATTGCAAACAATGTAAAACAATTTTGTATTTAAAACGTCTTTGATTACCATTTTCCCTCATCAAATACTGCTAAATCCGTGTGTTATAGAATCAATACTTACCACAACATTATCCTGCACCATTAAAACAATAAACAAGTGCTAGAATATGGATGTTTCATTAAGAGGGTGCATCCGTGTTCAACTCGCAACGTCGCATTTTAGGTGATTTTTTGCGATTATTTCACAGAAATTGAATGAAAGTATCAAATATCCGTCTGTAGTGCACTTCGTTTTTAGTGTATTAATGTGTCTAATGCAATAATTCATCGTGATGGACTTTTATTTTCTTATTAAATGAGATATAGTATTTTATCGCTTTAATACGAAAATAAAAGTCCATCACCATTAATCATTGCATTGGACACATTAATACACTAAAAACGAAGTGCACTACAGACGGATATTTGATACTTTCTTTCAATTTCTGTGAAATAATCGCAAAAAATCGCCAAAAATGCGACGTTGCGAGCTCAGCACGGATGCACCCTCTTAAATGGTTTATTTACATTGTTCGCAATTTTCAATTGACAGCGACTTTACCATATGGGTGCATCGACTGTTTCTTATTGAAGTGATATTCTTATGGGAGGGTGAACCGCTTCGTAACGTAACGCGTTACGGCGCCAGTCTGACTTCCCTTTTTCTGACGCATACGGCACCGGTAGACAAGCTCTTCCACTCACTCTAACCCACAGCACTAGTCGTATTCCGGACAGACGCTTCCCCTTCTTTCTACTGTGTTTAGTGTGTGTTTAACCGTGTCGCACATTTGTAAAAAGTGCTAGTGTATGCAATTTTAGTACGGATGTTTTCCGATAGATGTCACTCTCAAGTTCAGTCCCCATCCTGCATCGCGCTGTTGAGATTTTTCTAAGCATGACCGAAGGCGGTCATCTTTATTTATCCTTCCTACACATACTGTGACTAGATAATTTAGCAGCATTATACTAGTTCAGTTAGAGTTGTAGTTTCTAGGGATGGGTTATACTTGCTAAATCGCGTACCAGGGCTTCAAAGTACGTCCACCTTCTCATATCAGGAGCCTTACCATGACGTCTTAATGCGTTTCAGTTTACGTTCGCAAGCTGTCAGATTCATTACTAAAAGTGACAGCTAAAACTTGAACTGAGTCGGAATTAGGACGTCATGGTAAGGCCCCAGGTGCAAAAACAAGGTATCAGAATACTTTCAAAGTATTTTTTGTCCAACGTAACAAGTCGAATACTTGCTTCCTTGTAAGTTTAAACCTTGTTGTTGTACAGATAAGATTCAAAATATTTCAATCAAGACGTAAAATACTTTGAAAGTATTTTATTCCACGTATAAGCGCAATCTGAACCTTATGTGTATGAAGTAGTACTTACTTTGAAGGGACAATTTACTTAAATGGAAAAATACTTTCAAGTCTTGCAAGTATATCGGGTCGGTACCTGGTTGGTATACTTGCAAGGAAATACCTGGTATCAAAACCTGGTAACGTAAATACGCACCATCTCTAGTAGTTTCATTTCTTGGGATCATTTGAACTAGCTACCTTGACAGTACTAACGGGCATTTGTAGACATGGAACTGATCAGACAAGCATCAAGCCTTAACTTACTTTTCACCGAGGCCAGGCCTAACTTCATACTTGGGCGGGTCCAAGAGGGCTTGTGGGCTCACTCCGGTATCACTGTCATCAGCTCCTTGAAGTACCTCTTCCTCTTCCACACCTGGAATAGCAAAAGCATTTCATGATCAACAGATTAATACTTCCATGCTAGTCTGGGAGCAAAGAAATAACATAGAATCTCATCGCGAAAGCCCATCGAGGAAATGAGTCAAAATCTTAGGAATCATGTTATAGGCGATGCGGCTAACAACCCATCACTGTTTTGATTCCCCTTTCCATCTACAGGCCCACAATCACTCTAAGTGTGGCCTTTGGGTCTTGTTACCGTAGCTCTGTCTACCCCCTGACACGTAACCCGGCCCGTGGGGTCAGAACGTGGGCCGCTTGACTTTTTCAAGACAGGGGGCCGCAAGGAGTAAGGGTGCGACCAAACCGCCGCGTATACGCAGTGACGTGTCGCATGCGTCACGTTTACTCACCGTTTCTTCATACGTTTTGTTGCGATTCCGTAACGTCACCGTTTTTTAAGCGGCGGTGTGGTCGCTTCCTAAACCTCTATAAAAATCCAGAGGCTGACGGACCCGATTATACCTTCGGTACAGCTCTGCTTTCAGAGTAGTACATGAGGGTGTGAGAGCTGATGTGAGGGTCGGCGGGCATAAGCATGCCGTAGGAGCCGTGCAGTTTTCGTTTACTCATGTCAAAGGTTTTAAGTAGTTGACTTAGGCTATTTTAGGTTGGATAAAAAAATATCTGAAAGATAGCAGTTATCTTTAGTTACCTTCCTCATCCGCCATGTTGGTTTCAAAATGGTTTCAATCTGAAATGCAAAAAATACTTTAGGAGTTTCTTTAAGCCGACAACTGTGTAATCCAAAAGAAAAGTGTGACAATGTCTTTGAGAAGTGTTTGTTTACGTGATAAGACACGTAATGATAAATGGACCTTAGATGCATTTTTAATGGAATGTGATGTGACTAAGGATAACAGAGAGGTATGTGGCTGATTGGAGCCTGATTGGGGTACTTTGATTTTTGGGGTAATGAACACAATTGACAACATTTCATTTTTATAACACCTGAAAATGTATATATGGTTCGAAAGCATTTTATCTCCTGATCACTGCAATATGATTATATAATTTTAATATTGCTTATTATAGACAATAAAAATTAATTAAAAACATGTCTTAATTTTACCAATTCTACCACAGGATAGGTGAAATGCCTTTGCCTTTTTCGCGAGAAAAAATAAGCGACCATAATTTTGTATTTGACAACTTCAAAGTACAAGGGGGGCAACTCTGAAATTCTATTTTCGAAGTTCATTGCATACCTTCTCTCTCACTCTCAAGATAATGACTATTAGTATGAGCGGAACAGCACGAAGCGAACCTCGAAAATCGAATATTGGAGAATAGGGCCTGACATTGATAATTTGAAACTAACGTCAGTTTTTTTTTCTATAGAGAAAAGACAAAGGGATAAGTGTGTATTCTGTGATAGTATCGGAGTTACGCCCTTTTAGAATAAGCAAAAATTAATAAATTAATTATAAATTAAATACAAACCCCAGCGAAAAAATTAAACTGTCAGCATGTTCATCTTTTCAAACAAAATACAGAGAACCATTAAAATGATAGGCTCAGAAATATGAAATGTTGTCAATTGAGTTGTCCTTTGTCTTATCTTAACATGAATATATTAGACAGTCGCCAGAGAATCTAGTGGTAGGCAATGGTGTTTGAATTTGGCTTATTTGATCCTAGAATCCACCAATGGTACATAAGCCTCAAAAACAAAAACTGTAAAAACTGTCATGTATGCCAGTTTGATATTTCATTTTTTTGCCAGGACACTGATATGTTGGAGCGTCTCGGTAGAGGTGCCATGGAGCAAGGCAGCTATGGTGAAGCGATGAGGAAATTCACAGAAGTACTCAAGTTGTACGACGCAACGCTGATGCCACCATACCAGTCTTACTATAACTGCGTGCAAGATCTTAGACGCTGCATGCTGTCCCTCGGAAACTACAGTTTGGTGTGATTTGACTTTGTTATGAACTTTGTAATCCGTATTGTTTGTTTGAATAAAATGCTTTACTGAATGCGTTTTTATACTTTAAAAAGTAAATTGGGATTTCGATTTATAATCCCTACTAATACTTTAAATGCAAAGTAGCTCTGTCTGTTGGTTACTTTTTTGTACTTAAACATCTGAACTGATTTAGTTGGAATTTGGTATAATTTCAGTCCTAAAGTACCTAATTAAGGCACCATTGAAGATAAGGAAATTTCACTTAAATTTACTTCTTCCCAACTCACAAGCCTGTGAGAAAAAGATAACACAGATGAACAAGAAGTTTAATAGTAGATTGATAAACAAGGGTTGAAATATACCCATTTCACCTGAGATATTTCTGGTGCCCGAACGAAGTGAGGGCACCAATGGTTCGAGGGTGAAATGGGTAATTTCATCAGAGTTGAACACTCTACTTTTCATTTCGAATATGAGGAAATTAAATGAAGGTATTATGACAAATTTCACTAACGTCGCATGGTCGCACTTAATATTTGTTACGTTTGTCAATCTCTTCCCGCTCTTTTTTCATTTCGCATTTCTTCTGCGCACCAATGACTGCCGGCTAGTTTTTTTTTTAAACTTGCAGACACGGAAGTCACTATCAATTAATTTGTCGACTTAAATATTCCAAGCTAAAAAAATTACCGAATGTGATAATTTCTACTAATTCTCGTTGTATACGCTTGCATAAGCTTATATATAGCAGGAATGTTATTTTAAGATTATTTTGCCTTTTAAAATTAAAAAGGAACTATTAGTATAGATTATTATTTTAAACATAGATAACATGGCTGTATACGTATACGTATTTCCATAGAAAAAAAAAATACTTTCAACCCAAGGGTCGCGATGAGTCACTTTCAACCCTATATCCAGATAATCAATAACCTACTTTCAGAGTATGAGAGATGAAAAATCGATTTCTGTAACCGTAACAGTTCAGCAGTAATGAAATAATACACGCAATACGGATTAGAAACACTGATCTTGATGGTAGCGGCGATTTGCCGGTACGACTTTTGAAGATTTAAACGTTAAAACATGAACATAACCTTTATAAGAAACTGAGTCACGGTAAGATAGTGGTCAGAGATTAATTCTAGACTAAGATTAGAAATAATTATAACAAGCACAAAAAACAAGAGTTATTTCGTACCTTAGTGACCTAAAAGCTAAACGGCAAACAAATTGATCAAATTGATGCCAAATTGTTGTTATGACATTGATGTCAATGTCAATGTCAAAGTCAAATCATAGTTGTTGCTTTTTGAATTCATCCCATTTGGGATAAGCAAAGATCAAAGATCATACAGCCAAGATTTCTTTGACAACTCAAAATACAGAAAATAAGGCATGGAACACATTTACCTGAAATTAGGTCATAGCTATTTCTTTCTTTATAGCTAAAATCAATCATCATCCTATCATTGTAACTCAATCTTAACCCTAAAAATGTGTGGCTAATTAATTTCCTACTAAATAAAAAAGTGTCTGGCTCCTAGCACATCTACTTGCTCCTTGTGCCGGCTACTCACATGTGCACATATATGTGCACATAACGCCAACGCACATGTGAGTGACCACATTTGCAAAGTTCTTGCTGCATTTGCGCCTTCCCAAGCTGTGTCGGTTTCTTGACGCACATGTCAAAGTACACAAACCTCAAACCTTTGCGTAGACTCACAAGCATACGTGCGAATGAAGTTTGACATGCGTTTGACGTTTTAAGTTTAACTTATCTGTGTTTTAACCCAGCTTAAGATATATGTAAGTATAAGAACCTTATAAGAACACAAGTTAGTAAAACAGATCAACTGCACAAATGGAATCATCCTCACTGTTCATGTTTTACAAAATCTCAAGCAAGACTGAAGACATTCGTCACATATTCGTAAAAAAGTGTGGTAAGAAAGCGCAAATAGGTTCGCATATGAGTATCCGAACCATGTGCGAACCACATGCGAACCCATTTAAACACTGGGTTTGCAAATAAATTTTTGGTCGCCACTCACATGTGTGCAAACATTTGTACACTGTACGAATATATGTGCACGTGTGAATAACCGGGGTAACATAAGCATAGTGGTGCTCATTACGGATCATAGATGGCGTTGACTACAGATTCCAACAGGCTATGGTTGTTTCCCTGAAATTTATTTATATATGTATTTCAATTTCAATCTTTATTAAGATTTAAGAATATTAGATATGAATTTTGAAAGTGTGTCTTTATGAATACCAGTGAAGACGCGCTGAGTGATCATTAAATTATCGTTTTAAGTGCCGGCACGTAAGTCTAACCCCGGTTACTCACACGTGCACTTATATTCGCACATTGTATAGAAGTTCGCACATATCTGTGCAGATGTGTACGAACTTCTATACAATGTGCGAAATATAAATGTGTAGTGCACGTATGAGTGGCCGGCCTAGTCAAGGTGATATCAAGATCACGGCAAACTAAATATAAAATTAATTAGCTTTTAATAAAGCTAGTCTGTAGCCAGTAAAACATATAAGGCTTTATATATACATACATACATATCGTCACGCCTCTTTCCCACAGGGGCAGGTGTAAGGCTTTATTTAACTTTGTTTTAATGAAAAAATGTAAAATTCCAGTTGAACATTTCTGAAACACGCCCAACCACAGATTCTAATAAAAACCTAATCAATTTGAATTTGACAGCCACGCCACACCACACCACAACAGGAACTGTCAGGATATTGTTTGGGAATGGCAACTTTTGCATGTGTTTTGAATTGGGGTAATTGGAGGGATCTGCAAGCCATCATGTACTAAAGACTTATGTTAATACAAAACACCAACAATGGCCACGTTCGACAATAAGATATGGTTGCTGAAGCGCATTAGGGATGCATTCGTTGTAACGGATGATACCGGTCTGTGTGAGATTGTGATGATCGGGGAGGATTTCTCAAAGGTGTTTCAGGCTAAAGCGTTGGATGAAAAAGTGAAGGTGCGCGAGGAACGGCTGTGTCAGCCGAGCACGAGTCGCTGGCGTGACGGCATGGGGCATATATCTGAGGACGACGACAAGGAGGTCGTGACACAGTTCGATACTTACCCTCAGATGGACGACAGTGAGGAAGATGACCTGCTGAGTGGCAGCTACATCCGCTACGATGAGATAGGGGCGCACAGGTTAGTTTTTTTTTTTTAAGATGCGTAATAAGAAACTGTTGTCAAACAACCTAGCATATATATAAGATATTGGGTATTTAATTCTACTTAGACCATGATTATGATAATGTTTCCTCAAATTATTGATATTGAATGTCTTTTGATATCCTTGCAAAATGTAAAGAGACAGTTAAACAACTTTTATTTAACTGTTAAGAAGATTTAAAGCCATAAAATACTGAAAACTTATTCCATTATCTAAATGCCAATTTCGTTATATAGAATTATCTAATCTAACTAATATTATAAATGCGAAAGTATGGATGGATGGATGGATGTTTGTTTGTTTGTTACTCAATCACGCCAGAACGGCCCAACGAATCTGGATGAAATTCGGCACATAGATAGAGAAAAGTCTGGAATAGCACATAGGCTACTTTTTATCCCGGAAAATTGCGTAGTTCCCGCGGGATAGCGATAAACGAATTCTTTGCAGACGAAGTCGCTGGCAACAGCTAGTATGTATATATATGCCAAAGAGGTTATACTAGATAGCATGTTCTATCTTACTTCTTTTAACTCGTTGTTAATGGTGGTCGTTATTACAACAACAGATAACGTTATGCATTATTTGCACGCAATGAACAACACATTATCGAATTGTCAACTATCCTGTTATAGTACCTACCCATACTTACATCTTATCTGCCAACTGCTATAAATAAATAGAAAAGATAATTCGCGAATTGAGTTTTTTTGTATGTTTTGGAGTTATATGATTTATTTATTATTATTTATTATTTATTTATTTATTTATTTATTTAGTATGAAATCAAATGTTAAAAATCAAATGTTTGTTGCTTGCTTATTTTAAAGATAATATTGGTGTTTAGATTTTTTTAATTAGATGAAATATACATACATACATAAATCAGTCTTAATCCCATACGGGCTAGACAGAGCCTAAGGTAACAAGACTTAAAAGCCACGTTTATCATGATTGTGGTGTATAAGTGGAATATGAAATCAAAATAGTGATGGGTTGCTAACTGCATCGGCTACAACATGATTCCTAAGATTTTCTCCAATTCCCTTTTACCATTTGCATGGGAAGAGAAGCAACAGTTACATTCTATGTTTTTTCTTTACTCCCAGACCAGTACGTCTAGCACGACAGCGCACAAGAGTCGCGTCGCGCGCGAGATAGATTGCCCGTCTTTTTCTTACTGTTCGTTCTAGAAAGAGACGGGTAGTCTAACTCGCGCGCGACGCGACTCTTGTGCGCTGTCGTGCTAGCCGGGCAGCAAGGAAGAACCAATAAATAAATATAACAATAGATAAATATAATATAATAATTTTAAATTCTAAATGCTGGTGATCAAAATTCAAAATTTCCTTTTTCACTGCTATAGCGAAGTGTTTCTGTATTTCCATTCTATCTGTTACCTTCGACATGTCAATTGCTATTATTATTTTTTAATACATAACATCTGCAATCGGTTTTTAACCATGAGCAAATCTGTTGCATGAAGTATGGCATTTGGAACGAGGAGTCCATGGACAACTCACTTCCTCATTAGCTATGTTTCACTGTCGTAAGCGATTTAGAGCTCAGTCTGTTGCTGCATCTAATATTCTGCGCATCTTCAGACGGCATTCGTTATTATTGCTAGAGGCCAGTGCTTGTGCAAGCTCATCCTTATAATAATAATAATAATAATAAAAGATATGTAATAATAATAATAATAAAAAAATCCGAAATTAATGTCGAGTTAAAAAATAATTCAAAGAATAATAATAGTAATGTTATGTGATAATAATATGTCAATGGCGATGTGGTTGCAGATTTTTATTGCATTCGCTTATGTTATGGCTAAGTTCAATTGCTTGTGGAGCGAAATTACTTGTCATGGAACATCAAAAAACTGATTAATTTACTGATCACTTAGAACAAATGTTCATTATTATAACTTTTATTTAGATGTTAAAATGTTTCTCAGTTTTACTTATTTTATTATTATTTCGTATTAACCTATTAATTTAGTACCTATCATAATAAAGTAGGGTTGTAACGGAACTTCGCCTCCTCCTCCGTTACTGTGGAAGTCCCGCATTAAATCTCCGCATTTTTGTTTGTGGATTTGTAACATTAACACCATCACTGTTACCAAGACTGTCATCAGTGCAAAAATTAACTTTTGAATATAATAAAAAGTATTCTAGTTACACACTAATCAAACGTAGGTAGCTTTCCTGTCAGCTCCTGTCCCGAAATAAAAAAAATTGCAAACCGAACCATCTCCTCATGTGTGTAATGTCACTATGTCGCATTGGCGAAATGCGCGTTTCAAAATACATGGTTGAAAAAAAAAGAGCAATAAAAAAAGGGACGGGTAGCACCCCGGGAGTGCCGGCAGAAGTGAAAACAGCAGCTTAGATTAGATTTTAATGTTGTTACCTCCATGACACTCAAAACGAGTACCGTAGTTGATTTTTGCTCCATGACTCAACAAAGAAACACTTCTCTTAGATCATAGGATCCTGGTGCTTAAACTCTCCCTCCGTCTTACGCCTGACGCGAGTTTAACATTTTTTACCCATTCCAAAAAGCGCTCAGCGGCGCTAAAAAAGTTTTCACTTCAAAAAACAGAGATAATGTTGAGTTGAAATTTCGCATGATGTTACATCTTAGACATACATGATTGACTATACATAATACATATAATATAATATCTACACTAATATTATAAAGAGGAAAGATTTGTACCTATTTTTGTATGTTTGTATGTTTGTAATGAATAGGCTCAAAAAGTACTGGGCCGATTTAAAAAATTCTTTCACCAATAGAATGCTACATTCTTCCAATTTGACATAGGCTACATTTCATTTTGAAAAAAATTAGGGATCCTTGGTAAAATTTGAACAATGTAACCGAAGGTGTAGAAAAATGAGTCTTAAAATGTCTTTCGTCGAATGCGCTGCCGAAACTATTAGCGATAGAACAAAATAATGTACAACAATATTGAAGAACATCATAATGTCTACAAAAAACTCTGCGGTAGCATATGTCCAACTATTGTAGTTATGTCACTACAACAACTTTTTTCATTTTAAACATTAATGAAAATGCAAATAAAAATATTTGTGAAAAAAAGTGTTTTATATCCAAATTTCCAAAAATAAATAATTGTCTACCCCGTGCGAAGCCGGGACGGGCTGCTAGTAGTATAATATAATAAAAAGTATTCCGAATTCACAACAATTTCAGTAGGTACACACAGCAAAGCTATTCGGTAAGCACCTTTGCATGCACGCGCCGCTTAAAACCTGCTTACCGAATAGCTTTGCTGTGTGTACATGTTGTCTCTCCCTTTTTTTTGTTAATTATCGCGTAATTCGGCGTGCCTCATGACATAGGCCTCATCCATGTATCGGAGGGTTTAGGCTATAGTTCCCACGCGGGCCCAGTGTTGATTGGGAACTTCAAACACACCATTGAATTGCTTCGCAGATGTGTGCAGGTTTCCTCATGATGTTTTCCTTCACCGAAAAGCTAATGGTAAATTGTAAATGTAATGTAACATAAATTACGAAAAACTCAGAGGTGCGAGCCTGGGATTCGAACCCGCGACCCTCTGCTTGAGAACCGACAGGTCAAACCACTAGGCTACCACGGCTTTTTTTCTTATCTTATAATGATTAACTATATATAAAGGCAACCAAGTGTGCAGTAATGTGTGGTAACACAACACCCACATTTCTATTTCAGACAAAGATCTAACACGGCCCAATGGTTGGAAAGGAAAGAGGAAGCATTAAAGAAGGCAGCTAAAATAAAGGTAATAAAATGGGACGACACATCCACGGAACTCACGGAGAACCAGATAGCCGAGGAGTTCACCAAGATCGAGATCAAACCGCCCGGCAAACAGAAGTCAATGCTGGCGGACCTGCTGCAGAACTGCCCTGATATGCCTCACCGTCACTTCATGGAGTATGCCAAGTTTGACGGCACGGCTCAGATAGGATTCCCCACGAAGATGTTCAAGATTTTTATGAGTATGCTGTCGGAGGAGCATCAAGACTATCCGTTGGTTGTGTGCATAATTGCCAGTGCTCTTATAAGTGACTTGATCGGACTCACCTGCTATAAGTACAGGTAAGCAACAACTAAGCCCTGCCTACACTCGGTTTCAATAAGGAAGGGTTGTATGTGACATTAACATTGACAAATCTAGAGGTCAGGCTACTTTGTGACACCTTTCAATGATTATCGATTATATTTTAGTACTAATAACAATCGATTCCATAAAAATAACGACTGCATATTAATTCATTATATAAATGCTATTTCGATATAATGATACTCAAATCAATCTCCTAAGATTAATAATTATAATTTCTATTTTACGCTTTTTGCCAAGTTGTGTTTTTTCAACAAAATAGGTTGTATAAAATATTAATTGAACTTCATAATTGAAGTTTTAAGGAATCTATTTATTACCAATAAAATCGATTGGTATTGTGTAGTGAGTGTGAAATAATGTAAAATACTCACTTCGTGTTTTTGTATGTTGTCTTTGGATTTTCGATTATACGCGATTTTAACCGATTACCCAATTATACATAGTCACCTCTCTAGTTTTAATGACCATGGAACGTAACCTAGCAACGTCTCGTCAATAGTGACATATATTGAAAATTTGTACGTGAAAATTAAGTAAACGCAAAAAACATCGCCGTGATTCTTTTTAGAACGTTATTAATATACAGTACCAAGTATTGGTTTATTTCTAAGTAATTCAATTTAGTATTTATTTTGCTGTCAAAACTTTCGTGAACACTAACAGTTACATTCTATGGATCTGTCACACAACCCTTCCTTATTGAAACCGACCGTAACTGGAATGCCATGGCGATTTGTTAATACTTTACCTAAAAACATAAATACATTGTTGTCGTATTTACTCTTAACTCGCGTTGTGTCTATCGTTTATTCTTTTATAGAACGACCGCTTAACTGAGTCCTCGCCCGCGCGGCACAGGGGCGCGGGGTAGGCGACAAAGGGGGCCGAGGCAGGTGCGGGCGGCAGGCGCACTATCCGCCCGCACCGCTCTCGGTCTATAGTCTAATTTAACTATCGCGTTGTGTTTGTGTCTCAACCGTGACTTTTTTTTTGACTTTGGTTTTACTTAGTCGCATTTCATCTCGATAGCGTATGAACAGAATTTTAGTACAAAGATCAATTAACGTGTCGAATTAATTCTAATTTCAAACAAACATTGATCGCGGCTAAATGCGTCAGGGCAAAATAATTCATGAAATACTTATAAAAAGCTACGCGAAAAATTGGGACTAGTACAAGATTCTAATGAAATTTTGCTAGTTTGATGTGAAATGCTATTCGGTGAATTACTACAAGGAATTTATGCTTTTAAGGTGAAAGACTAACAAATGACCACAGCGACGTCGCCAGCTACGTATCCTATACAAACTAGAGGGGCTAATCCGTAATTCGATTTTCGAAGTTCGTATCACAACGTCCATCGCACTGTCAAACTACTAACTATTAGTGAGAGCGGAACGGCACGAAACGAACTTGGAAAATCGAATTTCGGAGTATAAGGCCAGACGTCGCCAAAGCGCCGCCAAGTGACCGCCGACACATTTCTATTAGTGTCAGACCGAAGTTTCGGTTTCGGTTTCGGCCAATTTCGGCCAAAAAAGTGATTTCGGCCGAAGTTTCGGTTTCGGCCAGAATCCGGCCGAAACCTTCGGCCGGGCCGAAATTACTTCGCGGCCTCTCGCTGCTCTCGCACTAGTTCGGGCACGCTCGGCCGGGTAGGTATAGGTAATGCACAGGCGGCCGGCCCAGCTGGGACCAGTGACAGTAGTATGCATGCAGTTATTTTATTTTGTTTAACAAAAAAAGTAACTGTTCTCATATAAGAAATCCTTGCAATAACCTTTTCCTTACGATTTGTACAGTAATTTTGAATATTTTGTTTGATATGATATGAAAAATTCATTCATCAAAAATTTCGGTTTCGGTTTCGGCCGAAATCAGAAAATTACCGAATATTCGGTTTCGGTTTCGGTTTCGGCCGGACACTAATTTCTATATGAGTCGAACACAATAATGCGATCGTCACTTATTCCAGCATTGAACATCCAGAGATGAAATTCGGCGACATCGAAGAGTATGGTCTCTGCATAGCCGAGGACGACGGCGAAGTCGACTGGGCCTTCCCTTGCCTGGACGCCAACGAGCCCTGCTCCAAATTCGGCTTCACATGCCTAGGCCTGATCGACCTTAAGTGCAAGAACGAGCTCATGCAAGCCACAAGCTCCATCCCCGACGATGGGTTCGGTTTCGCTGGTTTCCATATGTTTTATAAGGCTACGGATTCTGATGGGAGCCATCATAACCTATCGAGGCATAATACGGGGGGCAGTGCGACGTCTGAAGCCGTTAAGTCGGCGCTTGAGGCTGTTAGTGAAGGTATTTCAGTTTTCTTCGTTTGTTAGAACAGTTAAAAATAGAAGAGAGAAGGGGAAACTAGCATTGGCCGTTGCTATTTTTTGCAAAGCTTTTTCGGTCTGTCACCCACTTAAAGTTAGTTTACACTTGAATGCTACTTAACCTATTCGCTGCCGTTCACTTGATATGAATTCAGTATGTGCAGTGTAAAATGGTCTTTCATTTGACAAGATAAAGTTGACAGATGCTGGTGACACTAGAGCTGTTTGGCGGGTGAAAAGGTTAAAATTAGTGATGGGCCTTTGCCGACTAGTCGGTTGCAAAAATGCCGAATAGTCGCCTGCCGATCATTGTGTGCGTTCGTCAACTCGCTTTATTTCTGCAACCGTTCCGATCAAATTGTCCGCCTTCGGCTAATTGACAGCACTCGCGCATACTTGTGGGTCGAATTACCATGTTTTTGCAAAATTTTCTAAGTGTTTTCTTACCTTGCTTACAATAATTGCTTTAGAAGACATTTGATTTAGTCACTGTGGTTTCATTAATGCGCCCTTTTAAAAAAAAAAATACAACCGGCTAGTCGTCATTATTTGCCGAATGGTCGCCGACTATTTCTCCGACTAGTCAAGTAGTCGGCCCATCTCTAGTTAAAATTTATCAATTGGAATAGAGTTCTTTATTTTATTCGCTTCCATGGGTCTTCACTTCACCATTATGTGAATGTGGCCACGGTTAGCTTAGCATTGTGGGCATGATTTTCGCCCAATTCGCTCCATGGGCTTTTACCATGCGCGGGCAGAGAAACAATTGACAATATTTCAAATTTCTTTATATTCATAAATCAAAAACCATTTCGAGAGAAACACTTGTAGAACACAAAAAATATATTTTTGGATTTTTTCGTACAGTATTTTTTGGAAAAATTAGCAAAATATGTAAAATAGGAAATGACGTCCAGCGGCCGGTCCAATACTGCCATTATAAAAAACCTTGTCTTCC
Source organism: Pandemis heparana (assembly GCA_963854515.1). Taxonomy (NCBI): domain Eukaryota; kingdom Metazoa; phylum Arthropoda; class Insecta; order Lepidoptera; family Tortricidae; genus Pandemis; species Pandemis heparana. The sequence goes on from OY978006.1 coordinate 30,499,626, forward strand.
GGGTTTTCCTTTGACATTTACAACTTTCACAACACAAACACTACTGACAGCTGACGGTTAATTCATTCGCACACCACTCGGCTTTGTTGCCATCGGGAACACTTGATAACTGTTTGCCGGGCAATAATGATAATATTTTTGCAAGTTTTCATTTAAAATCATATTTTTTGTGAATATTCTGTTTGAGTTTGTCAGCTCGTTTTGACGTTCATCGACAGTGACAACTGCATTCACTGTCAAAGTATTTAAGCACAGGTTTTGGCGGTCAATTAATGTAATTATTTCAACGTTTTTTTAAGTGTACGAAACAAAGCAGTGACGTCATTTCGCTAATACTTGACGTTTGTTACTTACGTTCTTTCTGCTTGAGCAACGATTTAAATGGATTTTTCCACGAAAATACAAGATTTTCACGAATATAAAAAAATATGGGTGTCTTAAATTTGTGCGCTCTTTCCAGCCAGACAATAAAAAGTAGCTATTAAAAAATTGAAATATTGTCAATTGGTACATTCTATGTTATATCTTTGCTCCTAGACCAGTATGGAAGTATGCCTTATGTGTTGGATATTTCCCAGGTTTCTATAAAAGGAATGAACGCGAACGTGACAAGATGCACAAAATGGCTACCGAGGCGCCGCAATACAAAACGTACAGGGTATATAGTCTGCGCAAATTCAGGCCCAATAAGCTGGTACAACTCGGTATATCATTGGAAAAGATAGAAGTGGAGCCCCTTACGGCTAACAAGCACTATTTCATGGTAAGTTCTATTTTTTTTTACAGTCTTAATATCCTACTAATGTTACAAATGCGAAAGTTTGTGACGATGTAAGTGAGTGTGTATGTTTGTTCATTCTTGACACTAAAACGATTGGACGGATTTGGATAAAATTTACGAAGGAACGAAGATAGCTGGTACCCTAGATTAAAACATAAGCTACTTTTTATCCCGGAAAATTGCATAGTTCCCGCGGGATAGCGATAAACATCTCATGGAGAAAAAATCCTTTTTTTTTCAGTCTAAATCCAAATATTTCCTGCACACCATAGACACGATAGCCTGGTGCCAGATGCTGGAAGCGAAGAGCAGCAAATGTGTGTTCAGAATCGTTTACACCGGCAAACAGAACTCATCGCCCGGCCGTAACACGTGTAAGGATTGTTCATCATTAAAACCTAACCTAAAAATTGCATTTTAGATACAAGCTTTTTTGCTGACTGTACTTGCATTGTCATCCGTCCTACATATGTGTACCAAGTTTCAAGTCAATCAGACCAACCGTTGAAGTTCCCTCCTGCGGTGACGATCCTGGCTGGACCACCAGAATTGTACTACCAGATTATTGTATTGTCATCTGAATTGCACAAGTATGCAAAATTTCAGCTCAATCGGATGAAGATATCTGCATCAAAATTGAGTCGCAACATTCTACCCGGACAAACATACATACATATATGTATACAAGTTGCAAGTTAATATAAAGCTTGTAAATATTTGCTCAGTATTAGACCTTGTATTAGACGCCCTCGCCGACACTCTGCCTTCTAACGTTACTCGACCTCGTAACGCTTACTCTCACTTACACTTGCAGCCAGCTTCTTTCAACCCAATACGGATTACAAGTTCCACGTTTTCGAGAGTGACCACGCGACGGCAAAGGAGATCGTTGAGAAAGTCAACACAATACTAGAATTGAGAAACAGTCCGTGTCGTAGGGAGTATAAAGAGAAAAAACTGCAGACCCGACGGAGCTTCCACAGTAGACATATGACAGGCAGCTAACTACCTCATATATTATATTAAGACTAGGATCAGAGACGAGCTTGGACACCACTTAAACTCTCCCACGTCTTACGCCTGTCGTGAGTTTAAGATTTTTTAAGTTCAGACATTATCAAAGGACTTTGCGAACTGCGATTTCCCGGGATACTATCCTATGTCTCCCCGGGACAAACTATTTGTATACCGTATTTCGGCTAATTCGGTTCTGTGTTTAAGCTTGAAAAGTTAACAGACAGATAGAGTCGACGTAATCAATTTTTCTAGAATTTAACTATTTTGGGTTTTTCTTACTTGGAATCGTTTACCTAAACGTTCTTTATACAAGAAAAAATGTGATCCAAAACTTCCATTCCGGTTCGTCACTTATTTGTTCATCTTTTTTTGTTTTATGTATGGAACGTGACGTACAGGGAAAAAATTCCATAGTAAAATCAAGGACTCACGTTTCCTTGTATGACAATAGAGTGGGTAAACGATATTGAGTAAGAAAAACCCAAAATATAAGTTCAGAAAAAAATTATTGTAGACTTTTTTTGGTAAAAGAGAATTTTTAATTATGAACTTCGAACTTTTGTTTACAAAAGCGTTGAAATACATAGTCTTTTGTTTTTTTTTAACGGTGTTTAGGCTCGTCTCTTACTGAACTTACGTGACACAACGCATTCACTGTAATCTGAATCTGATCCGAGTAAGATGCCGCGAATGCGCACGTGCGTTTAGATTACTGGAAAAGCGTGACAGGGCCAATATTCAAGCGTTTCGACCGCTCGGCTCATGCAGGGGTGGAAAAATCCACCCGCGTCATTGTCGTCCCACAATTATCATCCTAACAGAAGGACAAGCCGCAACAACTTGGGACAAGCTAAATGCAGCATCGATACTGTGTTTCGTTGTCGTAAAAAGTTAAGTCTCAGCATCATCTCTTTTAATGGTATATGCTGAAACGATAATGACGAAAAAAACGCCGAAAAAACGCTGATTATTCGCCCGACAGCGGCTGGGCGGCTCGCGAATACGCGTATGTGCGTTCCGCGCAGTGAATGCGTGGAAGTACCCGTTGACAAGACGCATACGAAAACTATAATGATCTAAAATCATGTGTCAAAGAAACTGAATTGCGTACCACTGTGGAACACTGTCGATGCAAGTGCCATATTGGCATACCATGCATAGCCCTCGGGCTACAAGAAATAATTGTGATATTGTCTATGATTCCCCAAATGTACGCGATTCAGTTTCGACCGGAGATCCTATAAACCTTAACTTATAAAAAAAACTCGAGTTTCTACGAATCTGAATCGCCAGTTTTTTTTTATTTTTTGTTACTTTTGTGACATTTTTTCCTAACTTATATGAGTAGTCGCAAAACTGACACAATTTTTTTTTATATATGTATTAAGTGAATATTGCGTCTTGTCTTTGGGCCTTAAGTATAAGTGTAACGAAACCTTAAGATAACTCTTTTGTAATTCCCCATTCCAATCCATTTTGACGCGTTCGTAAACAAAGCAATTTCATCAAAATTCCCACACAATCGCTTATTGTGATACTGGCAATCCACTTGACGTATTTATCCAAATATTTGCGTGAGTGAAGGGGATGCACTATATTATTTCTAGCGTATGCGACGAAGATGCCAATAGCGCAACGCGAACAAGCAACACCAAGTGGAGTGCCAGTATAAGCAATTAGCAATCACATCCACCGGAATGACGAAGGATCGTACTCGTAGGTACTTGATATCGCAATAACAAAAACTATGATTTCAATTTTACATGTACTTAGGGGACTTGTTTGTTTTCAAAAGCGTTAAAATGGATTGGAATGGACTATACTTAGGGGTTTATTTCACTACTCTGTTAGGTTTCAGTTATGACGTCTCTGTCTGTTTTGTAGTAATAAATAGAGACGGAATCATAGATAACTGACTGTTAACATAACTGGAACTTAACAGAGTGGTTAAACAGGCCCTTACACTCGTGTGCAAGTTTTGTACGGGATACATATTATGTTACTTCTTTCATTGATCGTTAAACACTGACGAGCATTTAACTTGTTACTTTTTATACTTGAATACAGTATAATTACAACAAACCGGATAACTAACGTATAAAACGTAACGTAACGTAACGTAACGTTCGAGTCTCATGGTAGTTTCATGTTGAAAGTTGAATGCAGTACCCGGCCATAAAGATTACACTTCGGTCTTTGGAAAGAGACAATTGCGAAGTTTAACGTGAATGGCCTAGTTGGTAGTGACCCTGGCTCCGCCGGCACCCGGGAAACACCCAGGTTCGAATCCTCGTGAGGGCATAATTATATTTGTGTGACAGTGTATGGAATTTTTATCTATTTTTTTAAGTATATAAAAATAAGTCGGGTTTTCCTTCCTGACGCTATAACTCCAGAACGCCCGAACCGATTTCCACGGTTTTGCGTTCGTTGGAAAGGTCTCGGGCTCCGTGAGGTTTATAGCAAAGAAAATTCAGGAAAATTTCAACAGAAAAGCGGGAAAATCTTTTTTCGCATACAGCGCCATCTCTGATACATAGCATGTACTACAAACGAAGCCGTCTGGTGGCGAAACGGAGTTCGCCAGGTTTGCTAGTTTAAGTATATATTTCTGTATATCGTTGTCTAGTACCCATAATACAAGTCTTACTAGCGCTTTTGGGATTAGTTCAGTTTGTGTTAATTACATACATACATATCGTCACGCCTCTTTCCCACAGGGGTAGGCAGAGACTACTCTGTTCCACTTGCCACGATCCCGACATACCACTTTCGCTTCATCTACATTCATCAATCTCTTCATACATGCTCGTCGGTTTCGGGTACTCTTGACCTGGCCTTTCTCCAAAACGTCCCCAATTTGATCACTGAACGTTACGTTGTTTGTGTTAATTGTTCCCTAATATTTATTTATCTAAGTTAGATTGAGACAACGCTCTACGAATCCTAAATTAACCGAGAAGAGCGATGTGATCTTTATGGCCGGGTACTGAATGAAAACAATGTTTTTATGGTTCCGATGTATTTGTTGTTCTATTCGTAAACCGATGTACAGTCGGCGGTACAGTCTCGCATAAATGTACTTAACTTTTTCTAGCACAAACGATATGTTTTTGAATGGTTCAGTGAAAAAAATATGAATTCATTTGTTTCAATTGTTCCAGAATGATTTAGCTGGTGGTTGTTATTTGTCAGATGTCTGTGGTCAAATGAGACCACAGAGCGCTGAGCCCGAGGGCTGAGTCGCCCGTATTCATTTCTCTGTGGGTGACTTGACTATCTTAATGTGTTAGCCGAGATTTCTAAAGGAAAAAAAAACTAGTATCCCTGCCAAAATATTATTAAAGCGTATTGCATAATCAACTTATATTTTGCGTATCGAAATGTCTGTGGTATTAGTGTGGGTCGATCTACGAAAAAAAAAGTGGGCAACTCAGCCTCAGACTAAGTGGTCTGTGGGCATCTGACCACAAAGGTAGTCAGATATAATACATACACGACATTTAAAATTGTAATGACAAGAAGCTTTCCTTTTAAAATTTTAATATTTTTAAATAAATTACCGACATTAGAGACAGCAAAATAAATCGATTGTACATTTTTCACTGAATCATTCTGTTGCTGATAGAAATCAGTATCCGCTTTGTGTCTAGTATACTTCATGAAAAGCAATAAGCAATAACTATGTACAAAGTAACACCAAATTATGTTAAAAATATTTATAAATTATTATACATACCTATACAATATACAAAATATGTTTACATAATGCATTTGCGTCGGAGCTTCCATTATTGTTTTTATTACACGAACATTATCCAGATATTTAGAACACTACAGAGACTGACAGTATATGGAATGTTTTTAAATATAAAAAATCTGTATATAACTTATATTTAAGTATTCATGCCACCGCTAATGTATGCGAAACGGTTAATGTGCAGATCGTCTAGTAAACTATATAGACTAAGCTATATTGAGTGTAGAATTTATTCCCTTTGATATTTTTAAGGTGCTTTCTTGAATCCTTGCCTTTAGATGCCTTTCAGCGTAGACGGAACTCAACTAATTTTGCTCAGGTTTATAAATGCCTTTATGTATAGCTAAGTATAATTATGTTAAGTCGTTATCTGATGAAGTTTGTGTTGGTGTTTTAGTAGACGGACGTTATTATAACTTTATTATGCTTATATTGTGAAGAGCGTAACTTATAAAGACTTAAAATAAACGATTCAACTCACTATTGTAGGTTGAGGACGATCCGGATAATTGCCGTGTTTTTAGACCAATTTCAATTTAATATTGAGGGGTTTCAACAACTCTATATAATATACCCTACGGCACCTGAAAACGATTAACGTCACATAAGTCGAAATTAGCCGAGTTTCTTTCCAAAGATCGATGTCTATTCTTTATCGCCGGGTACAGTACTAAGGGGTAGCTTCAAGAAGTTGCGAGTCCTAGGTTTGTTGTGAGTTTATGATAGCAGAATTTGAGTGACCGTTTAATCACAGATTATATACCTAATAAAAGTGGGCACTATGCACATTACCGTTTTTCGTCCATTAACAGTAACATTAAAAAAAAGGTAAAAAAAAAAGCTCAAAGGTTGACTGGAAGAGATCCCTTAAAGGGATAAGTCCGCCTTTGTGCATGTATCTCATTGTTTGTCAATTGTATTTGTCTTGTTTATTTTGCACAATAAAGAGTTTACATACATACATACATTACTGCGCGCGCGACTAGCACAAGAGCGCGTTAGCTAGGCCAGCCGTCTCTTAATACGAACCGTAAGAAAAAGACTTACCTCCTTATTCATAAACGCCCTATAGGCTTCCGCTAACTTAACAATCGTTTGTCCTTATCTGTGAAAGGTGTCAAATGTTTATGAATGAGGGGGGTAATCTCGCACCCACTCGTGCTAGCCGTGCTGGTGTTTACCGCTAAATTATAAGTGAAACAGCAATATAGAATACCTTTGAAAGCATTACGCTGGCCCTTTATAGGGCGGCAGGGCGTGCCTTTTATAACAAGTCTACCTTTATATTATATAAGTATTAAAAGAATGCAGAAACGATTGTACAGAAAAGTCAAAAATATTTGCCAGATACTTATAAACATAGATGTAATTTATACCAGCGTTAGATTAGCCTATTTTTTTTTAAATTTGCTGGCGCGTTTCAAAGGTAAAGGAGCATTATTTCTCTCGGCGTTTAAGAAGAATAGTTTATCTATCTGTCACCGACATACGCGTATTATGTCGGATTTTCTCTTGTGTTGTCGATCTAAATATTTCTATAAGTACTCTGTATCTGTAAAGATTATACATACAACTTTTAGATTGTTATAAGTTAACTGCACGGTATAGTAGTAGCAATATTATGTGTCTATGATTGGGTCTATGATACTTTAATCTATATGTGAACTTAATAATAAACATTATTGTCTAAATTTAACCTTTGTAAATGTATAGCAACACAAAGCCAGTGTTTCGACCAGTCTTACACCGACCAAGAAATTATTGAATACACATAAAGACTCAATTTTGTCATAAATAAATATGGTCATTAGGTCAGGACTCAGGATTTTTTTAGCCAGCCCACTCGCTAAATATTCTTTAACATATTAAATTTGATACCTAAAATACTTTTCATCTATAAATGGCATTGATTAGACTGCTAATATTATCGTGTGATCCACGCATCCATGTAAGGAAAAATTTATGCGTATCGCAGCGAATCTGGCCTTATACTCCGAAATTCGATTTTCGAAGTTCGTGTAACGCCATTCCGGTCACACTAATAGGAATTAATTTGAGAGAGAGGGATGGTATGATGCGAATTTCGAAAATAGAATTTCGGAGTATTTAGGAGAGAATTTCGGAGCCCTGCTGTTTGTTTTGAAATCCGCGATACTATATTGACATACCAGTATCACGATATTGGCCCAAATCCATGTCCATTACCTCCACTACGTTTACCAGATTTTGTAGCACATTAGCTCTTGCGCGCGACTTCGTCTGCAAATAATTCGTTTAGCGCTATCTGGGATAAAAAGTAACCTGTGTTGTGTTATTCCAGGCTGTAGACTATTCCTGTGCCAAATTTTGTCCAGATCGGTTCAGGCAAACATTATAAAGTTTAATTCCTATATGTTTGTGTTGCTGTACTATATGCGTCTATTTTATTGTGCAAGTGAGAGAGAATAAATTGATAAGAGAGAGAGAGAGAGAGGTCGCAATATAGATCGCAAACTTTTTGTAGCCGAGCGATTAGAGATGGGCAAAATGTGGAATAAATTATTCAACAAATAATTAGGTAAGTGTTTATTTTGCGCTGTACACTCTGAGGAGTCTGCTAGTTTTCTTTAATTGAATAATAGCTAATTAAATGTTTTTGAGCTTTTAAAACACCATGTCAGTAACATACGAATATTATAAAAATAACCTAAAAAAAGGTCTGTCGCCAACAACTCGTATCAATCCAGTCCAATGTTTTCTCTATTTTCTTTCTGATATTTTATAGTCAAGTCCACTACACGGAGGAGGCCTATGCAATGAGGCACGCCGAATTACGCGACAATTTAATAAGTAAATAAAAAAAAAACGATAACAACAACAACAACATGTACTTACTGAAATTGTAGCGAATTCGGAATAAAAAGGCTTATAAATAAATAAATAAAATTTTATACTTAAGTATGAAAATATGGGAGCACACATCGACCGAGTATGTCACAACATGTTGTTCGTTAAATATAATTATTCATTGTTTAGATAATTTATTCGCGGATAATTATTCGAATAATAATTTGTTTACCAATGCCCATCTCTGCTAGCAAGGTGTTCCTGATAGACGCTTTACTGTCGTAAATAAAGCAATGTTGTTAAAAAAATGTATAATTTTTCTAATAAGCGATTATTATTTATTGATGTGTAATATGTGTGCGGTGTTTTTGGTCCTTAAGGTGCGATTAGGTCTAACGTGCTTTTGGTGTTAACGGTCAGATCTGTTCCATAAATGCTCCAACATAACAAAAATGGCCTTATAGTCACTTTCAAATTCGATTTTTGGAGTTCGTTTCGCACCTTTCGCTCACACGGAAGAGAGAGCGAGAAAAACAGTATGATATAGATGAAAAACTTAAGTAAATGACCTGTTGTATGTAGTAGTGTACAGAACTGATGTGGGACTTAGGACAATTTGTCTATTCGCACACATTAATCACACCAACAGGTTTCACCTATACGAATTTCGGAGTAGCTCATAGGCTTCTTGGATATATGAATAGGGACCCCAGTCTCTAATAAAGACCAGCCCACAATTTATGGAACGCTTGTCAAGCTAATATTTACTTAACATTCGTTTGACTGTGTCGGATAAAAAACATACACTTAGCTACAACTATTTTGTTTATTAACAATGATAAAATGGCATTTATTGATTAAATAAGCAGCCAAAAGTGTTAGACCTAGAAGGGGGCTATTTTATAATTCCAAGTTCGTATCATACCGTCCCTCTCACTCTGTTATTAATGACAACGAGTGTGAGCGGGAGCTCACGGAATGAATTTCCAATTTTTAACTTCGGAGTAAGTAGGCCTGGTTCCATACAATTGTATCGTCGGTTATTGTTTTTTTTTTTTGTGCCCGTACTTTGTTTGGTGCCAATGAGAAAGGACGTTGCATTGAAAAAAAAAACAAAAAACGCTCTTTGTTATATTTATTTATCTAAAAGGACGTTCAACGCTCTATGGGACAAGTACGCTAGTTTTTGCGAGGACGTCATTTGTACTTAAGGATTATTTCCACCAAACGGCTTGCATCGCATCGGAACTAATACGAATAGATGTGGCGACAGCCGACCGCGTCCGGCGGGATGACGAGTTTCCACAAAGGCTGTCATCGCAAAAGGCGAACGGAGCCGTTCGCGCGTCGCAGCATGCTTTCGGCTGCGATCGCGTGTCGCAGGCGCCCGCAGTCAAGCTGCTGTCCGCGGCTTGCTCATATAGACTAAATACTCCCCTGTCCCTGTTATCTTAAGTGTCAGTTATCTATGATGTCTCTCTCTGTTTCGTAGTAAGAAATAGAGAGGGAATGATAGATAACAGGAACTTTACAGAGGTGAGACAGGCCCTTTAATATAGTTTAAAGATTGTAAATCATTTTTTATCCCTGTAACCAGACCCACTACGCCGAAGTTAAATGGATGTGAGCTTCGTGCTGTTCCGCTCACACGAATTGTGATTAACTGGAGAGTGAGAGAGTAGTTATAAGAACTTTGAATTTGGAAGTAGCTCTAGCGTTTCCGAAAGGGATGAATACTTTGTTAGCAATCAATAAGCTATGGATGCAGCCGTTTCACAGAATTTGTGTAGAGCAATATAGCGTGTATTTTAATTGTTTATTACCTGTAGCTATGACGGATTAGGGATAGTTATAAAATAAGCCATATGTCTGATAATCGGAAACTTATTTTCAATTAGGCTTAAAGTCAATTTTTGCTGAGACTTAGTAGAATTTGGCACCAGATTGTAAATAATAAGTCCGATTATCGGACCAGTAACTGCTGTGTTCATGTTGAAACTTTGTTGCATTTTGTTATTATTGATGGCCTTACGCGCTTATTGCAATTAGTGAATTAAGTTCATTGACACTATTTATTCTAGATTCACTGTTTACTCTGATCTAAGATTTCTAAGTCATCACCATACTCTATGTAAGGAACCTCCCACACTGTCTAAAAATATTTTGCAACTGTTAAAACAATACGAGTCCAATATTACACCGACGAAAAATACTGAGGAGGTTCTCAAGTCGACGCGTACCTAAATATTTTTTATGTATGACCACGTATAACATTTAACAGAATATGTAGTAATCTAACTGACGGACTAAATAGAAATTAATTTCTTTGCTTGGTTGTCATCCCTATGATTCTGAAAAGTCACAAGAATACAAGACCGCAATGAGACTACCGTGTAGCAGACGTCACGTAAACGTCACGTCACGACTGATTTTTGACTGCCATGTCCATTGTAATTAATACTGCAGAATGTAAACCATCTTCATCTATTATGTTGTTTTTATGTCGATTAGTTGTTGAGACCATGTATATCCTCGTTGCAGATAGTAAGTAACTGGTAGTTATCCCACCGAAACCTGGCAGATCATTGAACAAGATATCGACCTACTTGCCGTGTCTCCAACCTCGACATTGGCAGAATCGCCAAACAGTTGATGGAGCCACATTTTCCTAATTTTGAATTGAATCGACTCGCCATACGATAAATAAATAAATAAACTGCCAGGTCCCTTGTTTTTCTTTTCGGTACTTATAATTCGCTGATCCGATGGTTATAGCCACGTTATAGCACGACGCGACTCGTCATAGAACTTTTGGAATGGTATGTGGGAGGTTCTTTATTCGAGTCTTGAATTCGTATGGGCGGTATGCGATTTGTTCCCCTAATACAACGTAGGTACCTAATCGATGATTTTGTTATTATAGAAAATAATTCTTCCTATGCTATGCCTTAATGGTATGTAACAGAGCAATACTATGTTTAAATGTAAACCGCGGTAACTTAGAAACTTCCCTGGATAAAATATTGCCTATGTTAGGGATGGTGTATGGTGTAATTACCATTAGTGGAAGATTTTTTAAATTCAGTTCAGTAGTTATAGAGACGATAAATACCTACAGAAAACAATGTTTACCTCTTTTTATATATTGGTGTAGAAATTTAACGATTCTAATGTGTATTTTGTAATCGAGTTAATTTAATTGTGTTTACCGATTGTAAGATTGCCACGAAAAGAGAATGCATGGAGAGTGAAATAAATTGTTATATTATAAACGTTATTGTGTTGTTATTTTGCTTATTCTTGTCCTTATAAACGGCTCTTATGGATAAACGTTATCTAATGCTAGGTAGAGTTGTTTTAAGTCCAGGAAGTCCGGTTGTACGGTAGGTAATTATTTTGGATAGTTTTGAGCAAAGTTTGGTGGCGCCATCTTTTGTAGTAAACGTGAATCACATACCTAGGTAATAGCTACTTGATAACAGATGGCATTGGTCTAACACTACACCGACCGTTTATGAACGTCAGTGTAAGCTTGTTTATAAAAACCCTGCTCCCGCCCTTTGCCCTGGAAAATATTAGTTATGATATGAAAAATATTAATGTTTTTTTTGGGTCTTGGATGATAATTTATGTAAGTAGGTAGTTATCCTTTGCTAAGACCCATAATACCGTCAGCATTATCATGCAAAAATTTTGCAAGCTTATGTCTAAGGAATAAGGCTGAATATTGTGTACACATTTATGATGCTGACCATGCTGACTGTATAAGCTTTGCTTTGTTTGGGACTAGGTAAGCCGATTGATTGGTGTAAATAGTCGACGAAGTTTATGTTCATTTATTTAACATAAAGCAAGTTTTTTTCTGAGACGTATGTGAAGACAGACCGGCAGAGAGCTAAAAAATATCAGGTAGGTAGGTACCTATCACTTTTTAAAGCTCAGCTTGCATTCTAGGATTTAGTCGTAGTACTAACTCTGTTAGTTTTATTTTGAAAATGAATCGAACAGTCAGGATATGCCGTTTCCTTCTTTGCCTCCATCCACAAAGCGTTTTAAGAATATTTGTCTATCTAGTATAATCTAGATGTTGCTACAGACAGTATTGACTAAGGAATGTTGCCGAAAGGGAGGGATTATTAACAAGTACCTATTATATAATAATTAGCGGCAAACTTTAACATTAGCATGCATTCAATTAAGTGCCGCTAGTGAGCCACAAGACAAGTTTTATTTTCTTCTCTATTTACTTGAACAGGTAGTGTTTTCGCTAGCCTTGACACGCTCCGTCCCATTTCGAACAAAGACAGACTACCTGGCTTTTATTATTTAGTTGTTTTGAATATTCAAACAGTGCCAGTCTCGCCGGAGCTTTCTCTTGAGTAACACGAGTTGTCCTTAATATTATTGGATATTGCGAATTTTTGAAAATTCATGCCAATTTTTGTTATTTCCTAAAAATAAGTTTGTTGTGTGGCGATTCCCGCGTGAAACGGAAAAGTTTTTTCTAGCTTCTCCTTCTTGACGTTTTTCTTTTGACACTTGTGCACTATCGGTAAATATTGAGTTAGGATTTTTGCTTTTATTGCCTCAGAATTATTAAAGTATAAAAATGTTTTGTTCTCGTAAGAGGACCTAGCTATGGATGGGTAAGATGGACATTGTTATGTCGAGTAGTTTTAGCTAGATAGTTGTTTGAATACAGTTTGTTTCGGTGGATGTTGTTTTTGGAGTAAATGTGTTTAAATCGATGTTTCTCAGCAGCATACAGTGATGGAGGTCAATGAATATCGAACAAATGATGTTTTGGAACCGGTAGCTGTGCAGTTTTATGCCGATCGGTCGCGGTCTCCGAGCCCTACACCCGTGCTGACCACTAATGTGTGTTGTGATCTAGAGGACATCTTGAGCGACGTGAGTACTTGCATTGTATTTTTTTTGGGCCTACACTTTAATAATACCGACAAACCCACGGCACACTGACGTTTTGTTACACAGTAAACAATAATCATGTACCTGGATAGACAGTTTAGGGGTTTGTGTTTTATGACAATAGTTTATTGTTTTACCGGAATCTAGTGAATAGCTCGTGTTTTTGTTGAAAGAAGGTACTATAAGTTTTTAAATTTTTATTAGTATTTTTACTCAAAGTTTGTAGATGATCCATGGCACTGTAATGATGCTCCTTTTGTTTCTTCATCCTTTCAGGATATGTAAACTGACAGCTCCATAAACTTATGAAAAAAAAGGATGTAGTTTTTTTTTGGCAAAGGTTTACATGACTACAGCCAATTAAATTGGCTTAATAATGTACCCATGTAGAGGTAAATTAAAAAACAAAAACAGAAGTTTATAGTTACCATCTATTAAGTCATGATTGAAAGCAATTAATGTTATCAGACATGTTTCCTTGCATTCATTTCAATTATCCAAATACATTTATCAATATACTTACCACTTCCTTAGTAGGTACAGATGACCCGTAGTATGTTTGTCAAGACCATATATGTAATATATCACTTATTTGATTTGCTAGCAGCAGTCCCCTACAGCCCACAGCTTTAAAGTATACTATGTTTCAAGATTGTTTACACAACAATCTCAATTTTCTATTATCAATGTTACCGTTTATAAAATAAATGTATTTTTGGAGTTGCAAGAGACAATAAAAAAAACGATGTAAAATTATAATTTGCAGTGTCACGGGGCCATCCTAAAATTACCTAAGTATATACATTTTATGCTTTTAACTATAAAAAATATACTACTTCCATGCTAGTCTGGGAGCAAAACATAGAATGTACCAATGCTTCTCTGCCTGCGCAGATGGTAAACGCCCATCGAGGGAACGGGCGCAAATCTTAGGAATCATGTAGGCGATGTGGCAGAATTCACTTTATACTGTATTTATTACTACTGCTGGGCAATGAGTGAACTTTTTTGCAAATCACCGTAGCGATAATACTATGAAGTGCATAGCGAATTGTTTTCATAATTTTTAAAAACCCCTGATATTGCCTTGCACAGTGTTTCCCAACCTGTGGTCCGTGGACCTCTGGGGGGGTCTGCGAGTATATATATGGGGGTCCGCGGTGTCATCTCTGGACCATACATAAATGCTAATGTATCTGTAATCTCTCTGTCTCTCTCTCTCCAGCCTATAATATCTGTAATAACTTAAATAAATACCTAATCTGATTTTTAAATTTTTCCATTAAAATTAAGTATTTTTGTATGAAGATTTACCGGTATCCGGTCCCTGACTCAAGGTTTTACTATGTTATTGATTGTATGGTAAATTCATCATTATTGATTAAAATATGGCTTTGTAATTAACTAAACTAATTACTTTGCTATATACTTTGAAATGGACCCCCCTCCCGCAAAGTATTAGCACTTTTTTATTGACAAACTGTTAGCTTAGACTCTAAGCCCTAGAGATTAGTGAAACTGACTATGAAGCTTGCAGAGGTCTCAGACTCGAATCCCGTTAAAAAAAAAGTGGCAGACACTTGTATGATGAATATGAATATTTGTGCCCGAGTCGCAGATAAAAATAAAATAAAAAAAAAAACTTGGGACCTTGACACCAATTGACCTAGTCCCAAATTAAGCAAAGCTTGTGATATGGGCACTAGACAACGGATAAACATACTTAAATACATATTAAACATCCAAGACTCGAGAACAAAAATTCGTATTTTTTATACAAATATCCGCCCTGACTGGGGATCAAACCAGGGACCTCAAGCTTCATAGTCAGATTCTCTAACCACTAGGCCATCCGGTCGTCACATGATGAAGTTATATGTATTTATTTAAGTATGTATGTATGTATTTATCTACATAAGTGTCTATTCATTTCCTCATACCACAGTACAAACTTGGCTAAGATTGGAACTAGGTCAATTGGTGTAGTGATATTTATTTTTATAACTAACTTCTGCCCGCGACTTCGGCTTCGTAGACTTATATAAACCTTCCTCTTGAATCACTCTATTTAAAAAAAACATATCAAAATCCGTTGCATAGTTTTAAAAATACATACATAGGGACAGATAGACAGATAGGCAGACAGACAGGAAAGCGACTTTGTTTTATACTATGTAGTGATTTGTCATGCAATGGGCTTTCAACTCGTAAAAAGATTTTTTGAGCGAAGATATATGTGACTTGCGAAAACTGTTCCTCCATCTAGGAGTATGTGTTAAAAAGTATTTCATTCTGTTACTTTACATTTCTTTAGATTCGCAATGGCTGATATTTATTAATTTACTAAAAAACTCAGTTGAATAGTTTGCTTTGCGTGCAGAGAAAGTTTTTAATGTTTATTAATTTCGTACACAGGCTTAGGTAGGTAGATATGTATATTTTAATGTTTTAATGTTTATTTGGTAGCAGTTTCAAGTGCGAGAATGCATTTTTTTTTAACTTTCTATTCTACACTATTTCGGGTCACAAATAATAAGATCCAAATTGTTTCTTATGACTTTGAGCAAAATGTACTTAGATTTTCGTTTTAAACATTAAGATAGATGTATTGAATGAGTTTATTTTCTAAAAGTGAGAAGCGTGCTAATGATTTCGCTGACTATGCAATTTAATTACAACTTAATCTTTATGTGATAGGTCTTTAATGATAATGACATTACCAGATCTACTTATGCTAAAACTCATCAGTGGTCACATTTGTGAACATATTTTTGTGTCTAATTATTATTCAAATTCCTTACCTCTACAAATTGAAGTCTTTAACTTCACCTTTTGATTGCTTTGATGGTTTACTCTGTCTCAAAATTATTGCGAAATACTTCAGCAGGTTATAGACCGACCGCTTAACTGAGTCCTCCCCCGCGCGGTGCAGGGGCGCGGGGTAGGACGACCGTGGGGGCCTCGCTCTGTGTGGGCTAGGGATTGCAAAATCCGGTTTTTTTCTCAAATCCGGCTTTACAAATTGTCAACTTGTACAAATCCGGATTATCTGGTTTTTTCGGACTTTTATTAATGTTTTGAAATTTTCATGTCATTACATGTTTTTTGAATACCTAATGGTGTTCAATTTTATTGTTTTTAGAATTTCCCTAGGAATATATAAAATAAAACTGCAAAAATCATTATAATCCGCGTTTAATCAGTCCAGTACTGCTGTGTCTGCAGTACAGTACTACCGGACCGGCCGACTAACTAGATCTAAAGCTAGGTATGAGGTAGCCAGTAAAGAGCGGAGGGGAGATTGATAGATATGCTACGTGGCGGGGAACGAAATGAACGCATGAATGAATGAAATGAAACGAAATTCTATAGGAAATTTTGGTTAAATGTCAACTTTGTCAACTGTAATTGAAATCCGTAAGAACCGGATTTTTATGCTAAAAATCCGAATTTATAAAAGGCGACAAAAATCCGGATTTATCCGGTTATTTCGGACTTCGGATTATCCGGATTGCAATCCCTAGTGCGGGCGGCAGGCGCACTCCCCGCCCGCACCGCTCTCGGTCCCCTTTGTCCTACCCCGCGCCCCTGTACCCGCGCGGGGGAGGACTCAGTTAAGCGGTCGATCTATAGTTATGAATACTCATGTATATAACGGGATTTATACATACCTTGGCCGAGGTTCAAAGTATACGACTTAACTTTGAACCAAATGTTACGATGCGAAACCTTAGTCAAACTAATATGCTGAATTCTGGGACAGTTTTAATACCTTAGACCAGCGTTTCCCAACCTTTTTCAGCCACGGACCCCTAGGAAATTACGCACAGTTTTCACGGACCCCCTTAATAAAATAAACACCAAAAAAATCGGATTACGTATTTATTTTAATTATTAAAGATACAAAATTACGAGACTTATTAGCATTATGTATGGTCTAGAGATGACACCGCGGACCCCCATACATATACTCGCGGACCCCCAGGGGTCCGCGGACCACAGTTTGGGAAACACTGCCTTAGACAAGTTTCAGTCAAGTGAACTGTAATTGCCTCTCAACACTGTATTGAAAGAAAATAGAATCAATGTTTGTCGACGACTTACTAAATATAATATTCACAAAACGGAAATGCATAATGACAGCAGCGACGATGTTTTTGCTAGATATTCTGCTGAATTACTAATGTCTAATAGTCCATGCTAACGATTATGAATGAATGAGTGTTCAAGGGTAGGAGGCGATCAAAAACAAAATGAAGGATACCTGATGCTAGAACTGGGGTTCTAAGTATGGCACTGGATCAATATTCATCGTTTTTACACCGTTATTGAAGTGAATTTCTTCTAAATGTTAAACTCGCGTCAGGCATAAGACGGAGGGAAAGTTGATATCAGATCCTCTAAGAGCTTATTATGAAATGCGATTGAATCGCGTTCGATTTTTGAAGTGTCTTTTTGTTGAGCCGTGGAGCAAAAAGTACTAGGGCATCAGCACATTGTTAAAGGTCTGTCAATATAGATAATACGTACTTTTTTTTTGTAAGCGGCAAGTACGGTACGCGTCTTGAGCGTCATGGAGGTTACATCATAATCTAATCTAAGCTGCTGTTTTCACTTCTGCCGGCACTCCCGGAGTGCTACCCGTCGCTTTTTTTATTATGTTGTCAGCAACGTTGTTAGAAAAGGGGCTGATTAATTATAATTAAAATTAACTTTGTATGCAACTGAAAGACAGTAACGATCCCCGAGTCTACAGTTTAAATTTGTTGATATCCTTCCATTGATTGTGGTAATATCAGAGTGCTCTATTAGACATCAATCATAATTTTCTCGAAACCAATGACACAGATAGGTAAGCGTCTTTTTTAATTAGGACGGCAGTTTTATGACGCGGAGTAGATACTGATGTCCAACTAATCTGTCAAAGAATTAAAAAAAACTAAATCTGGTTTTTTTTTGGACATGCGTCCTCTTGAATTAGGACGGCGGTATAGTTGTATGAATATCTGAGTTAGATATGGGTAGGCCGCGCAAGGTACAGTAATTGTGAATGGCCAAGCATGAAGTTAGCATCTAATTGTGCGCGATAGTTTACCAAGGTTTCATTGCGGTTTGAACTCTGCGTTGATAGACTGTTCAGTATGCTTAGTGTAAGTTTTCGGTCACGAAATACATCTCGACCGCGTTTGCGTTAAAATGTCAGATACTGTGAAAAATTTTAGGTGTCATTTTGTTCCGCTTGTAGCGTGGCTGTTCATTTTCCCATAGTAATTAAATGTTAACGCGAACGTTTTCGAGACTTGTCGTGCCTAAAACTTGCACTAGAGGCTCAGGTTCCCTTTTCGTAGTGAACACTTCTTTAACGGTGCTGAGCACTTTTTGGGATGGGTAAAAAATGTTAAACTCGCGTTAGGCGTAAGACGGAGGGAGAGCTTAAGTACCACCAGGATATCAGAATTCTCTAAGACCTTATTTTGAAATACGAATGAAGCTAGTCGCGTTTGATTTCTGAAGTTTACGTTGGTTTCGTCACTTTAACGTATGTGCGGTTGGCCTAGTCGTATAAGGTGTGGAATAACGGTGCTTTCTCTCAGGTGACCAGTGCAAATCTCGTGTGTGTCTTTTTTTGCGTGTGTGTAGTTTTCACTTCTTCCGGTACTGCCGGAGTGCTACCCACTACTACTACTACTACTACTGCTAGTGCTACTGCTTTTTTATGATAGGTTTTCCATGTGGTCACCTAAGCTACTCTGAAATTTGAAATATACGTATCATAACGTCCAGTTCCCTCTTGATAATAGTGTTAGTTTTATTTTTCAAAGCGTCCGGGTTCGATTCCCGAGCTGAGTGACATGGTTCCTAAGAACAGATATTCGTGTGTCTTATGGTTTCAGACTTTCTCACCTACCGATCTAAATCTACCGGGCCCCAAGCTAGCTTGGCCTAGAGCACAGAAGAGACAATGATGCACTTAATGCATCTATTATTCTATTTTATACTGCAGGACCGTCTAAATGTCGTCATCCTGTGCCATAACTAGGGCTTCCAATATTCGACAATTTTAATTATTCGAATATTCGATTCGTAAATTTGGAAGTATTCGAATATTTTAGAAAGGTTTAATAAAACATAGAAAACGACAGAATCAGCCGTGTAATTACGTGATCAGTTAAAAAAATCACTTAGCAGTAAAAAACAAAACAGTTATTATAATGTTCATAAAAAAATCAAAGAGGTCAACGCAAACATAGAGAACGTGTATTAGTTACCTAATTCACCTAATAATCTTAATATTATCATCATCACATTTTCAGTCTTCAGAAATCACCTAAAATTAAAGAATAACAGTATTATTAATTACTACCTTACGTACCGACTTAATTTACACGATAATACTCCAATACTTAAATCACATCGCTACTCGCGTCAACATTTTACTAACATAAAATCGAATATCGAATATTCGAATATCATGGCCCCAAATATTCGAATATGGAAATTAGCCGAATATTCGAATTGGAAGCCCTAGCCATAACACTCCATTTCGAAGGAACGCCGTCGGGCCGCATTAAATACCTTTGCAGGCCGGAGTTGGCCCACGGGCCATAGTTTTGCCCATGTCTATAGCGATTATCATTTAATTTGTTTGTAGATACCGTTGCTTATTGGGAACAATGACAGCGATGTACCGATATAATTAAAGCGTGACGCAATCGTCACTTTCGTCGATGACTGGCTTTGATTATAGAGTATAATATATAACTAAAGGGAAATTATAACATGTTTTATCGTGACGTTATCTTATGCGAGTCATCGACAATTGCATTGGTATTGTTTGTTTTGTTAGTATACATATTTAGTTTCACTCATGGAAATAACAAGTCTGTGAGGATACCATTCGAGCTTGTCTTGCCGTCTCCCTCAGTCGGCCGATTCAAGTATAAAACCCATAAGAGTGAGTAAGACAACAAGACACATCCAAATGGCATTAAGAGCCCACGGACTGCACTACAGTATAACGCAAAGAACGAATATAAAAAACGGCCAAGTGCGAGTCGGACTCGCGCACGAAGGGTTCCGTACCAGGAAAAATACATCTGTAAAAAATTTAACCTCCATGCTATTACGGTTCATGAGATACAGCAGAAAACACCAACAACTACTCTGTTGTATGGGAGCCCCCCTTAATTATTGTTATTATTTTGATTTTAGTATTTGTTGTTGTAGCCACAATAAAAATACATAATCTGTGCAAATTTCAACTGTATTAGGTACGGTTCTTGAGATCTAGCTCGGCGAGTGGTAGCCATGAAAAAGGGCTAAAATATCACGTTTTTTGTATGGGAGCCCCCCTTAATTATTGTTACTTTGTTTTTAGTATTTGTTGTTATAGCGGCAACAGAAATACACAATCTGTGAAAATTTCAACTGTCTAGCTATTACGGTTCTTGAGATACAGCCTGGTGACGGACGGACGGACAGCGAAGTCTTAGTAATAGGGTCCCATTTTTACCCTTTGGGTACGGAACCCTAAAAACAACCCGGTCCTTGTGGGGGTAACAGCCTTATTCATAAAAAGTTAGAGGCTCGCTATAAGCTCGCTATAGAACCGATGCAAAAAAACATGATTCATAAATGTCAATTAGCGCTAATCAGTCCATCAAGGGTCTGTTAAGTCTTCCGAAAGTTAGCGGACCGTATCTCTCTGCTAACTCACAAAATGGCCGCCACAAATGTGAACAGCTGATTTTGGCAAGAGCAAAACCATACGCAAGACAGTTTTTTTTGTTTTAAGTTTATCCCCTCCGGGAAAGGTAAAGGAAACTATATCCACACTGCCTTGTCTGTCGTGTTAGGCTGAAGCCATGTTTTCGGTTTCCCGCTAATTCGCTGCCACTGCTGTCATTTTTTTTTAATTCACTAAAAGGCCATTTTTGGTCTACTATGATTTATCAAGGTGACAACATAACACGTCTAATCCATCCATCAGCAGCTCATTAGTTAACAGACTGCTAGCAAGCGTTTATGAATCATACTTTTTAACAACTGTCAAATAAGCTTAATCAGTCTGTTAACTAATAGACTGATCAAACCTTAATTAAGGATTTTTTATGAATAAGGCTAAATTAATGTGAAATAAGTTTCTGTAAAAAAATAAAATTTTTAATACAAGCTTTTTTTGCTGACTGTCCTTGCATTGCTATCCGTCCTACATATGTGAACCAAATTTCAAATCAATCGGACTAACCTGAGAGTTCCCTCCTGCGGAGTCAATCCTAGCCCGACCACCAGAACTCCACTACGAGATTACTATATTGTCATCTGACTTACACACAAGTATGCAAAATTTCAGCTCAATCGATAGAAGATACGTGGTAAGGTTCAAAAGTTTCCGGCCTAATAATGAAAATTAACGTTTAGGTTAAAAAAAATATTTTTATTTTTCAATGTAGTCTCCTCCTATTGTTATACATTTTTCAGATCGTTTGATTAACATTTCTATGCCTTTAAAATAATATTCGGAAGTTTTGTCTTCGAAATGCTCGAAAACTGCAGCAGCGACCTCATCATCGGACGAAAATTTTCTCCCCCTTAAGTCCGATTTAATTTTAGAAAATAAAAAATAGTCGCTTGGGGCTAGATCAGTGCTGTAAGGTGGGTGACGGATTGTTTTAAATCCACATTTAGATATAGCCGCCTTTACAACTGCAGCCGTGTGGACAGGCGCATTGTCATGAAGAAGACGGACACCCCTGCTGAGTTTTCCTCGACGTTTAAGCTTTATTGCTTCTCGCAACTGGTCTATAAGGCAAGCATAGTAACTGCCGTTTACTGTCTGATTGCGTTCTTTGATATCTATAAGCAATATCCCTTCGCAATCCCAAAATATTGTGGCCATTATCTTTTTGGTAGATTGGCACACCTTTGCCTTTCGAGGGGGTGCTTCCCCAGAACGACGCCACTCCATCGACTCTCTTTTCGAAAGAGGATCATAGTATAAGACCATAGTTTCGTCTCCGGTAACAATGGACTGGATAAATTCACTCTCACATGACTTGAACTCCTCTAAAAGTTCCTTGGAGCACGCCACTCGTTCAGCTCGCTGAGCACTCGAGAGAAGTTTCGGGACCCATCTTGCACTAACCTTATTCATGTTTAGATGGTCGTGTAGAATCCTAAGGACTGTTATTTTCGTAAGTCCCGTTCTTGACGCTATTTCCTTCGTCTTTAGTCTTCTGTCCTTCAGTACCTCTTGTTCGACTAAATCGACGTTATCTTGCGTAAGAACCTCAACAGGGCGGCCTGGTCGGGGTTCGTCATCGATGGACTCACGCCCTAAACGAAACTGCTTACACCAATCCTTAACAGTCGAAAACGAAGGGGAGGAATTCCCGTACACGTTATCTAACCTTTCTTTGATTATAGTTGGACTTATGCCTTCCTTTGTCAGAAATTTTATCACTGATCGATACTCCAATTTGAACATTGTACAAATTACACCGCTTTTTATATTTAAATCAAAGAAAATTTTATGAAAACGAAAGTTACAAACCACGAAATTATCCACACAATAGCTGAATAAATGACAAATAAAATGACATTCATTTGTTTCTTGTTTTCTTCTTTTAAATATATACGGCCAGGAACTTTTGAACCTTACTGGTATCTGCTTCAAAATTGATTCGCAAGATTCCACCCTTGCAAACATACATACGTTTCAAGTTAATCCAAAGCTTGTATTAAATACGTTGCAAGTTAATACAAAGCTTGTATTAAATACGTTGCAAGTTAATATAATTTACTCCCAGACCGACATGTAAGGCTTTTTGAGGTACGGCACCCTAAAAACAACTCCTGGCAGTCCTTTATTGGTCTCTGCAACGCATACACAGGTGCTGATTATGCTGATTGTTGTTTTTCCGAATAATCATTCCGCAAGTCATCATCTTCCGAGCGTTTTTGCCCGGCTTTTGCCACGGCTCAGTGAGCCTGGCCTGGGGTCCGCTTTGACAACCTAATCCCAAGATTTGGCGTAGGCACTAGTTTTTACAGAAGCGACTGCCACCTGACCTTCCAACCCAGAAGGGTAACTAACCCATATTGGGATTGCTCCGGTTTCCTCGCAATGTTTTCCTTCACCGAAAAGCTCATGGTAAATTTCAAACGTAATTTTGCGAGCTCGGGATTCGAACCCGCGATCCCTGCTTGAGAGGCCATAGGTCAAACCACTAAGCTACCATCGAATTTTTTAATCATTCCGCAAGTATGGTTAATAAAACTGAGATCTTCAGTCAGCTTAACATTATTCATGTACATTATACGACCGAATGGCCTAGTGGTTAGAGAACCAGACTATGAAGCTTTAGGTCCCGGGTTCGATTCCCGGTCGGGGCAGATATTTGTATCAAAATACGAATGTTTGTTCTCGAGTCTTGGATGTTTAATATGTATTTAAGTATGTATTTATCTATATAAGTATGTTTATCCGTTGTCTAGTGCCCATATCACAAGCTTTGCTTAGTTTGGGGCTAGGTCAATTGGTGTCAATTGTCCCAAGATATTTTTTTTTTTTATTATTATTATCGCCTTTTTATTCCGAATTCGCAACAATTTCAGTAAGTACATGTTGTTGTTGTTGCTGTTGTTGTTGTTTTTTATTAAATTGTCGCGTAATTCGACGTGCCTCATGGCATAGGCCTCCTCCGTGTATTGGAGGGTAATATCTCCATATATGTTTATATATGGAGATATTACCCTAACCCTAACCCTATTTTATATATAACAATATTAATCACGTATTTATCCCTAACGAGGACAACGCCCGGGCAGCAAGACAAGAAAAATAACGACAAGAAAGGCCACCTTCGGCGTAATTGCGCGCGTATAAGCTGAAAGGGGTTTCGAAATAATGTTGGGTTGCTAACCGCGTCGCCTATTCCTAAGATTCCTAAGATTTTCGCCTATTACGATGAGGTTTTTACATTTGAAATCCAGTTTCCTTGCGGTGGTCCTTAGCCATGTTTGGTAAACGGTCCAGCCATTGACTTACGATAAACAACTAGACTCCCAATCGCAAACAAAAGTGCCTCAAGAAACGTCCGAGCGGCGTTGTCTATGTATTGTGTGTGTCAACACATCAACTTACACAGATAAAATTAACATATTCGTTCAAATTAACATCTTATTTCGTGGCAGTAATATTTAATGTCAATTGCATATGATCGTGAGAAGTATTAACACGACGCCACGCGCTGGAAACCTGTCTGTCTCTTGTTCTCAAGCGTTTGAGATTACGGTGCGAAAGAGACATGTACATTGTTATCGAAGAGCGGACGAAACACGACTGAACCAAAACTGCACAATAGACGCGTCGTGCAGACTTTGGCTTTCGACAGTTTTTGAGCGTGATTGTGAGTCTAGTTGTTTATCGTAAGTCAATGGGTCCAGCAGTTTATAGAGTACTAGCGACCCCCCCCCCCCGGCTTTGCACGGAATATTATGCATGTATTATACATATAAACCTTCCTCTTGATTCACTCTATCTATTAAAAAAAACCGCATCAAAATCCGTTGCGTAGTTTTAAATATTTAAGCATACATAGGGAGGGACATAGGGATGTAGTGATGATTAGCTTTCCAAAAATGATGTAAGGCATTTGTATTATTTTTTATTTAAAAAAGCCGTGGTAGCCTAGTGGTTTGACCTGTGGCCTCTTAAGCAGAGGTTCGTGGGTTCGAATCCCGGGCTCGCACCTCTAAGTTTTTCGGAATTTATGTGCGATATCTCATTTGAAATTTACTATGAGCTTTTCGGTGAAGGAAAACATCGTGAGGAAACCTGCAGACAACTGCGAAGCAATTCAATGGTGTGTGTGAAGTTCCCAATCCGCACTGGGCCCGCGTGGGAACTATAGCCCAAGCCCTCTCTCAGACTGATAGGAGGCCTGTGCCCAGCAGTGGGACGTATATAGGCTGGAGATGGATTATTTTTTATTTTCGTATGATTGTTCGATTAATGCGTGGGGGTTTTTATTTTATTTTAATAAATACATTAATCACGTCTTTATCCTCTGCGGGGTAGACAGAGCCTATGCTAATAAGACCTAAAAGCCACGTTTAGATTGTGGCCATTATAGGTGGAAAGAGGAAACATAAGTGATGGGTTGCTAGCCGCATCGCCTATAACATGATTCCTAAGATTTTCGCCCATTCCCTCGATGAGCTTTTACCATGCGCGGGCAGAGAAGCAACTGGTACATTCTATGTTATATATATCTTTGCTCTCAGACCAGTAACCACAAGTTTTATTTTAATAAATGTTGACTATGTGATAATTTGCGTGATTTGATGAACTTATTGTTTCCCATCCAGTTTCTTCTCGTTTTTAATCCGTTAGAAGTTAGCTGTCTCATCTGTACTAATTTAATTTGTCTTGTATAGTGCATTCCAAGGTGCCAAGATACAGGCTCTGCCTAGTTTGGGGTCTACCAGATAATCGCTTTTGTATACTGCTGATGTATTTTTTACGAAATAAATTTATTCTATTCTTATTCTAATAATATAATAATAATTAATATATTAATATAATATTATAAAGAGGAAATACTTGATTGTTTGTTTGCATTGAAAAGGCTCCAAAACTACTGGACCGATTTGAAAAATTCTTTCACCGTTAGAATCCTTAATTATCCCTGATGAACATAGGCTATATTTTATTCTACGCGGACGAAGTTGCGGGCAACAGCTAGTGTTATATAAAAATGCAATCTCTTGTTGCAGGCTTTAACGGAATCGCTACAGAGCTCGATACGACTGAACCGCAGTCAGCTTATCAACCAAGAACTCACGATAAGACCAGAAGCGAACATTGACGCGAACGTTCCCGAAGGTCTGGACCTTTACAAGGTCATATTCGAGGTTGAGAGCGACAACGAGCCAGACATGAGCGAGATAGACGGTGTAGCTGTGCAGGACAATAATCTGACGGAGCCGGTAAGTGTTTTTTACACCTCTCATTCAGAAAAGTAAGCTTTGCTCCCTGTCGAGAGGGATCAAAGTGCAACTTTTCTGTTCAAGGCTTTTCTAGGTGTTTTTGAAGTTGATAATTGTAAAACCACGCCAATTTCTATGCTGGTAGCTCTTTAATTATACCTATTTAGAATTCTTTTTTCAAGTTTTCTAATTTTCGGTGTGAAAAATTGTATGAGCCACTCGGGAGCAAAATTATTTACATATTGGGCGTTAACACTTGAACCCCCCATTACGCTCTGGATTCTACTTTAGAATCCCTCGCTATGCTTAGGATTCTATTGTAGAATCCTTCGCTACATTCTGGATTCAATGTAGCGCCTTCGCCTTAGATTTATCATTTTGCTCCCTCGTGACACAAATAACTATTTTATAAGACTAGGAAAGCAAATGGGTCACCTGAGAGGCGTGCGGTGTGCATGTTAAACAAATGACACTCATACTGGTGTCCTGAGTGCACAGAGCCAGCCGCCGCTGCCCGCCACGCTGCCCGCCCCGCCTATCGCCCCGCTGACAGCGTACCCTCAGTAGGCTTATTGTCTAACTCGCTCGCAATCGCCATACTGTTCATTATGACAGTTCTTGTATGAATGTGACAGCTAGCTGATTCCGATGCCAATTGTCAGCCCATACATGAACTGTCAAAATGAAGACGATGGTGATCGCGAGCGAGTTACGTAATAAGCCTGACTTTCACTAATATAGTAGTAGCGATCTGGGGCCTTACCATGACGTCCTAATTCCGACGCAGTTCAAGTTTTAGCTGTCACTTTTAGTATGAATCTGACAGCGAGCGGACCTAAACTGAAACGCATTAAGACGTCATGGTACGGTTCCTGTACGCACCACGAGGTTCTGGCAACCGTGAATTGACGTGATGAAGGTTTGGAATGGCGTTTAGAGCTGTTAAGAAGTCTAATGAGCACTAATGAGGAGATGCGAGCCGGCCGGCGTCGGGGCTAAGGGGTTTACCGACTCATTGCGTGGTCGAAGCGCGCACTGTCACTGTTAAGGGTGCGACCAAACCGCCGCGTATACGCAGTGACGTGTCGTATGCGTCACGTTTTGTCACCGTTACTTCATACGTTTTGTTGCGATTCCGTAACGTCACCGTTTTTTAAGTGGCGGTGTGGTCGTACCCTAATGGTTGACTGTCAGCACTTCTTGAGAATAAAACGCATTCATGTCGGTTTACCCGTTTCAAGATCGAGCTTTTTTATTATGCGCCGTTTTTGTGTTTTTTTTTTTCGGCACGATTTATAAAATGAATAAATATGTCTTGTCTACATCAAATAATAAACCCACGTGTTCCAACTTGTTAGGTATGTTATTAGAAATACCTTACTTTCTTCTAATAATCGTTTGTTCACTTATTTGTCGAAGCTTTTATGGGGCTATAATAATAGTCCACCTTCACCGGTGACACTGGGGCTCCGATTACAAACTGAAAGCCAAACCATTGTCTATTTTATCCCAGAGGTTTAATCAACACATTTTATTTTAACGAACAAAGGGGTCTAACGATTTTATTATGTGCTCGACAGCAATGCCCTGTGTTTCGTGGAAACCTATTTCCAACAAAAGCGTAGCCTGTGTTGATCTAGAGTAGTCTAGCTCTTTACCTATTCTCTTTCTGAGAGGCCTGTGTCCTGTGGGGCGTAATTATAAGAATATTTCGGTACGATAATTTTGTCATTTTGATAATCTAGTAATTCTATTAACCTACTCAGTAGTCATTCTGACAATCTAGTATTTTTGATAATTTAGTCATTCTGATAACCCAGTTATTATGAAAATGTAGTCTTTTTCACTATTTAGTCAATCTGAGAATGTATTATCTTTTATAATTTAATCATTCTGATAACCTAGTAATTCTGAGAATCTAAGTCTTTTTGATAATTTAGTAATTCTTATAACCTAGTCATTATGAGACTTTTTTATTTTGATAAGACGAGAGCTTAGACTAGCGTAGAGAATACAGGGATGGTTAAACAGATTGGCGTAACCGAGTAGCGGAGGGCCGTAAACTTTGACATGAAGCCTGTGGTTCGAGACACTGATTGATAAGAGATAAGCGACATCAAGGCGGCTCAACAACCACCGCAAACTTCTCTTGTCGTGTCTATGGTAGTAGTCTGTGGCTCTAGCACCGGTTTTCATGGCCACAGGTGCCTGATTTTTGAAAGCTTATCACTCTAAAGTACCACTCGAAAATGATACAAGTCCGCTTATATCCCCAAAACTACAGCTCTAATCAAAGTTTTGACTAGTTCAAAAGATTAATGAGAGCTGTGATTGTCTTCTGTGCTACTCGTATTTCAAATTCAGCACAATTTTCCACCACTTTCGAGTGGTATTTTCGCACGTGTGCTTTCAAAAATCGGTCCGCAGAAGGCGTTGTCTCGCGGTTACTCGGGACCAAAAAAAAAAACAAGTAGAAAAGTGTGTGACCCGGTTTTTTTGCTCCCAAATACATAAAGTAGCATAGCAACAGGGTAATATCCGTTTGATTGGCTGTAATTTAACTAAAATTGAATTATAGTATATCTTATGAAGAAGAAGAAATACGTTTATTGACAAAATTCGACACAACAAAAAAAAACATAAACGACAAATTAAGTGCCAAATACTGCCCAAAGGGCCACATTCATTCTGCGGCAAGCGACAGCGCAATAGTGTAAATAATGTGTAATTATTAATGTAGATTTTGTTAAATTGTAGGTCGTCTGTAAATACCGGTTACCTTAGTTACAAAAGGTCGATAATCGTATCGCATGATTTGCGTCTCGCGACAGTTTTCGGGACTTGATTACTTTGTATCATCGCTCTATACATACATATACATATTCAGAGGGGGTAGATAGAGTCCTTGAGCTCCTTGTTACTCTGGTGATAATACCTAAAGGCCACGTTTAGCGTGGTTGGGGGCGCATAGGGGGACAGGAGAATCGAAACAGTGATGGGTTGCTAGCCGCATCACCTAACATGATTCCTAAGATTTTCGCCCATTGCCTCGATGCTTTTACGATCTGGGGCCCGATTTTTGAAAGCACATGTGTGAAAATACCACTTGAAAGTGGTGAAAAATTGTGCTGAATTTGAAATACGAGTAGGTAGCTTAGAAGATACTTACGGCTTTCATTAATCATGTGGACTAGTCAAAAATTTGATTAGAGCCGTAGTTTTGAAGATATAAACAGATTTATACCAATTTCGAGTGGTACTTTCGAGTGCCGTGCTTTCAAAGCGTGGTACATTGTATGTTTTTTCTTTGCCCCGCCCTTCCACTGTTCTCTTTGGTCTGTTGTCATGCTATTTTTATTTTTGTTGCCGTGTCAACGAATACTGTGTTTATAAAATAAAAAAGGGAATGGGCGAAATCTTAGTAGTCATGTTGTAGGCGATGTGGCTAGCAACCCATTACTATTTTGATTCCTCTTTCCACTTCAACCTATGCGCCCACAATCATGCTAAGCGTGGCCTTTGGGTCTTGTTACCCTTGACTCTGTCTACCCCGTAAGGGATAAAGACGTGATTTATGAATGTATGTATGTAAAAAGAAAATATTTCAGACTCAAATAATCCATACATACAAAACTAGATGTTAGTAATATGCATTTATTTTTAGGTAAATATTTTTTTAATGCAGCAATTATTCTTAATGATTATCATTCACAAAGGGTTAAAAAAAAATCCCGTGATATTACGTGAAATTTATAATAGAGAAACGACGTGGAATTTCTTACCGTCGCTATATTTAACCTGATACCTGTCTAGGTACTCCTACGCACCTAATGGAAACTGCTATAGATTGCGACGTTTCGTTTGAAGGCTTATAATTTGTGTCGTTCCCAAGTCCCAAGTAATAGGGACCATAATGTCGAACAGATACAAAAGGAAACAGACTAACTAGAATATTTATTTTAGAAATTTTGATGTCAACGTGTACAGTTTTGAGATAATTTCTTCATCTCATCATCTTCATCAATCTTCTTCATTATGGCATATTTTAATCACTTGTTGAACAATCTACTAAAATGGCCGTTTATGATACACAGTATTTTTTTATGAAGTAAATCCAAAATCTTGCTCTGAACCTTTGATAAACAATAACTGTAGATACACAGTGCCATACAAAATCCCCTTCAAAAAATGTCCGAACTATTTATTTGTTTGCGTAACAAATAAAATCATCACCTACACAAAGTAATTAAGAGAATAAGTGACGAAATTTGATCCTAGTCTTTACTTAATTACAGTTGAATTTCGCTACTCCACAGTTAAAAATATATTTACGTGTGCGTAGAGAAAAGTAATCCCACCACACAGACAAATTGAAAGAATACGTGACGAAATTTGAACCTAGTCTTTACTTCATTACAGTCGAATTTCGGTAGCGGCAAAACTCCAAAACGCTTGACACCTTGACAGCTAAACATGACAATTTCACACACGTTTGGTTTAAACTCGGATATGAATGTAAGCCTTATCAGAAACGGCAGAGGGATTAATTCCACTTGTCACATTGAAGGCGACGCTTTGACGAGTTTGACGTTGCTTTGACGGACGAAATTATGTTGTTGAACAAAGAATGCATTCGGACTCTCGGAGAGGACTTAATTTTTTAAAAGTTTTTGACAATTAATGCAATAAAAAACAGGGTGAAATTAATGTTAACGCCAATACTTTACAGGATGAATGGGCAAGTCATTTAGATAATCTTAAAGCTAATTTTCTTTACTCCAAACCAAATGTTTACCGTTTTCGAGATACGTATCTATATCCTACTAATATTATAAATGCGAAAGTTTATGAGGATGGATGGATGTGACGATGTGAGTGTGTATGTTTGTTTCTTCTTCGAGCTGAAACGACTGGACGGATTTTGATAAAATTTGGAACGGAGATAGCTGGTACCCTAGATTAACACATAGGCTACTTTGTATTCCGGAAAGTTGCATAATTGTCGATAACCAGGCACTTTCTAGTCTGCTCGATTCTCTGGCTGTGCGGAGGGATGTAGCATCCCTCTGCATATTATACCGAATATATCATGGGGAGTGCTCCAATGAACTTTTCGGATTGTTGCCTGCGGCTAAATTTCACTACCGCACTTCGCGGAATCGTCTGTCCTTCCATCCTCAACATCTTGATGGTTGGCAGTCAAGTACCGTGCGTTTAAACGCAATTTCCTTCCTCTTACGACGAAGATCTGGAACCAACTTCCTGCTGCAACATTCCCTGAGCGGTACAATTTAGGGATCTTTAAAAAGCGAGCCTTCCTGTTCTTGAAAGGGTCGGCAACGCACCTGTGATTCCCCAAGTCTTGCAGGTGTCCATGGGCGATGGTGATTACTTTCCATCAGGTGACCCGTCTGCTCGTTTTCCCCCTCTTATATAAAAAAAAAAAACCCGAGGGATAGCGGTAAACATGACAAATGTCGTAGCTGTCTAAAGTGGCAACGTATATAATTATTGCAGAATAATAATATATCAAAACGGTTCTCAGAGACGTCAGTTAATATTATGATTATTAGAACTTAATCGACGTCTCTGAGTATGAAAGTTAACTTTAATTACCTACCCAGTCGGTTGTATTGACTGACAGTGGAAATTTAGAATTGTTTTACCATGTTCATGGATCAAGTTCAAGTTTCAATTAATCATCCCTGCAGCACTCAGAGTTCTTATTATGTTAATTGGCGTTTCTGAGTGTGAAAATTAAGTTTTAAAGCTGGCCGCCATTTTGAAATTCTTAGCTTTTGGACCGATTGCTATCAAAATCGATATCTGAGGGTTTGTGTGGTCCCCAAACATGAAACCGTTATCAAAAATGGAAAAAGTGGCCGCCATTTTTAAATCTTTACTTTTTGGACCGATTGTCTTAAAAATAGATATCTGAGGGTCCGAGTGGTTCTCAAACAGTCAAACTATCGCACATGTTTCCCAGTAACACATACACAAGATAAATTTTATTCAAATGTTATTAGAATTATAAAATTGACATAAATTTTATTCAAATGTTATTAGAATTATAAAATTGACATTATTTTTTACAAAACTTATTATTTTTGACATTTTATTTAATTTTTTTGTTTTAGTGTTTATAATTTATTATGCTCTTATTATTATGAATTTTTGACGATCTCAACAGAAATACTTATATTGGTGACATGCATGTTTGTTTTTATGTAATTTTTGTTGATGAATAAATAAGTCTAAAACTAAATCACACATACATGACTTACGTATACACATCCAGGAAATCAAAGCTTCACGCAAAAACACATAAGATTCTAGAAATAAAAAATAGGGTGATGGCAACTCCACTACACTTTTGTTCTATGTTCTGTTGTTTATCTGTTTCGTTTTACTGATAAGCTTTCCTGTGCGTGTGACAAAGACAAGGCATTATGTCAATGTTGTCGAATTCTGGCAAAAATTAGCAATTTAGAAATGGTTTTAAAATTAATTTAGATTAATATTTCTCTCCGATTCTTAGAATTTAATAGAAAAAACAACAGATATTCACTGAAAGTATGATATTCCATCAGATTTGTTCCGTTTTTGCGAGGGATTTTTGCACTATTTGAAGACACACGTGGACATCGTTACGCTGGCATTGACAACAAC
Organism: Pandemis heparana; assembly: GCA_963854515.1. NCBI lineage: Eukaryota > Metazoa > Arthropoda > Insecta > Lepidoptera > Tortricidae > Pandemis > Pandemis heparana. Next base: position 30,532,601 of record OY978006.1, read on the forward strand.
GTACTGAGAAAAAATTAAGCCAATTTTATTAAATTGGAGCTTATTTGGTTCGGAAATTTTCGGGAGCGCGACTGTGTATCTACAGTTATTGTTTATCAAAGCTCTGAACCTTTACACTCCAGTTAGCTCCACCCCCACCCATCAGTACTTTTGGTATGTGGTTTAAACCACCATTCTCTACAACTATGCCAAAATTCGCTTATACACGAGTTTTTTCCCCCTGAGAGACTGTTTGTTGTCTTCGTTGGTTGGGTGGCCTATGAGTGCAACGTCGTATGTCTGTTTAATTTTAAATTTCTGTGTTGTAAGGGACCTCAAATGAAACAGTCTGTTACGACATTCAAGCTGGATGAATTTAATTAAATATCATGCGTGTTGATTTCTTGTGAAAACAGTAAAGTTTATTATATTATAAGCTTTTATTTAGCTTACTTACTGTAGAGCTGGTCTTTAAAGACACTTTAACTAGTACGGGATTCGAGTTTTATGAAGTAGTCCTATAAAAACTGTGATGCAGAAGGCCAAATATACTTGATATAAATTCAATCATTAAATTATGTACTTTTATTTAATAGAAGCAAATAAAAATAGGTACAAACAGTCGGGTTGCATCGGCAAGCCCGGTTCCACGAGATCTGAGCGTGCTCTCGAAATCCCAAAACGAGTGTTCGATGAATGAATTTCAATCGTACCAACAAACCAGCCAATCCGACAAACCAGTATGCTTAGTGTAAGTTTTCGGTCACAGAACACGTCTCGACCGCGTTTGCGTTAAAAATGTCAAATACTATGGGAACAGTTTGTTGCCGTTTCGATCCGCAAGCGGCGCTGCACATTTTTTCATTGTAATTGAGACGTTTACGTGAACGCGTTCGAGACGTCTGTTCGTGTGAAAACTTACACTAGAGGCTCTGATACTTAATAATAACGGTACCAACGTACTAACGTTTGTCCGGGTGGAATCTTCAAATCATATCTTCGACCGATTGAGCTGAAATTTTGCATCATACTTGTGTAAATCGGATGACAATACAGCAATCTAAATAAATAAAATAAACATGTTGGGGCAATTGACACCGATTGACCTGTCCCAAACTAAGCAAAGCTTGTAATATGGATACTAGACAACGGATACTTGTATAGATAAATATAAATACTTAAATACATAAACATCCAAGACTCGAGAACATTCGAATTTTTCATACAAATATATGCCCCGACCGGGGATCGAACCCGAAACCAACGGTAAAACTGTAGTGATTATATGTATTCACTTTGCCCGGGACCTCGAGTTTTGTATAGTCAGGTTCTCTAACCACTACACTAGTCTAGGTCGTCAATCTGGTAGAGAAATTCTAATTTTCCGCAATAATGTGGAGAATTACTATTAAGGAGACATAAGCCTTCTTTAGTAAATAACAGTGAATATACTCATAAAGCTGGTGTTGTTATGAGGACTACAAAATATATATTTTAACTTGAAACTGGTTACAACTAACTCGAGGCAGTGGTTATTGTTATGATGTTAACGGAAAAGTACCTGGACCCGGATAAAGTATTGTAACCGATTTAAGCAGTCGCCCTTAAATAAATGGAGACTCGTGCCCAAACTTAGGGCAGGTACCTGCCATTTGGGACCGTTTAAATACGATGTTTCAATGCATAATGTGACAAAGAACGGCAGAATTGTAGTAAACACCAGTACCGCCATCTGGCAAACAATAGTCCAAAATTGAAATTCCCACGAAACAAAAGAGTCGCGGATGGAGATGGATTTTAACAAAATATTTCTCGGTAAAATATTGGCAGGTTTACGAATATGTTGATGTTGTTGTGACAAAAATTACTGGCCGTAATGAGGGTGGTATTTCTTACCTGTTTTTCCATAGGACAATACTGCGTACATTTCTAATCAATGTTTGTTCTCGAGTCTTGGATGTTTAATATGTATTTAAGTATGTATTTATCTATATAAGTATGTTTATCCGTTGTCTAGTGCCCATATTACAAGCTTTGCTTAGTTTGGGGCTAGGTCAATTGGTGTCAATTGTTGCAAGATATTTATTTTATTTATTTTAAAGCATTGATGATTCATAAAGTGAAGTTAGTCGCAGTATGAATCATAATTCAAGAAAGATGGGTGGTAGGACCTTGTGCAAGGTCCGTCCGGATCGCTACCACCATCTTACTCGCTAATCCTGCCGTTAAGCAGCAGTGCTTGCACTGCTGTGTTCCTGTGTGGAGAGTAAGACAGCCGGGGAAATTACGGGCACAAGAGGCATTTCAATCTAAGTCCTCTAGGTTCGCAACACATCTGCAATCCCTCCGGGGTTGCGGGTGTCTATGGGCAGTGGTGATCGCTTACCATCAGGTCACCCACTTGCTCGTTTGCCTTCCTATTCACATAAAAAAAGATCATTCGAAAAGTAAAGCTGTAGCCGGGAGTCGAACTTGAGAGAGAGAGAGAGAGAGACCTTGATCTTGAGAACTTGGATCTTCATTCGTGACGCTTTCGGGGCGCGATTGTTAAAAGCTTTCATTTAACTTGCCCTGTTTGTTTTTGACGTGATTAACGTCTTATAAATCGATGAACACCGGCTGCACGCACGAAAAAGTGTAACGTTCCGCGTGACGTCAGAGCTAGCAGTTTTCATCAATGTTCCTTTATGACGTTATCACGTAAAACTATCGCCCGTAAATCGACTTTACAGACACTATATTTTGTTTGAGTCAATTCTTGAAAGTTAAAGGCCCGTGTATTCGTGAACAGCTTTGAAATGTGGTACCTATGTAGTATCGACGTCAATGCAATTACAGTCAACATTAAGTAACTACAGTCAGCAATCAAAAACTTGTAATAGATATGAAGTATTTTAGACAAAGAGGAAGGCAAGCGGGGAGTGGGTCACCTGATGGTAAGCCAGCACCACCAACCATGGACACCCGCAACAGTAGGATTGCAGAGGCGTTGTCAGCCTATAGATAGGATAGAATTTCTCTTGTGCCAGTAATTTCACCGACTGTCTTAAGGTAGAGTTCGACCAAACGAGCGAATGTTCATTCTATGCCCACTCTGCCAAATTTATTGTGTCGAGCAAAAATAACAGTAGGCTTATTGTCTAACTCGCTCGCAATCGCCATCGTGTTCATTTTGATAGTTCTTGTGTGAATGTGACAGCTAGCTGATTCCGATGCCAATTGTCAGCCCATACATGAACTGTCAAAATGAACACGATGGCGATTGCGAGCGAGTTAGACAATAAGCCTACAGGTCGCTATTCATATAAATTTGTATGGAAAGTGACTCGTTATTTTTGCAGTACACAATAAATTTGATAGAATGAGCATTGGCTTGTTAGGTCTAACTCCAACTTAACACCCTTATTCATGAACGCTCTCTAGGCATCTGCTAACTTAACAATCGTTTGTCCTTATCTGTCACATAGACATTTACCTTTCACAGATAAGGACAAGTGATTGTTAAGTTAGCAGAAGCCTATAGAGCGTTTATGAATAAGGGGGTTATTCTCCAAGCCGGAACTCAGCAGTGCAAGCACTACCACCCGGTAGCGATCCGGACGGACCGTGCACGATAAATAAATAAATATCATGGGACAAATTAAACCAATTGACCCAGTCCCAAACTTAGCAGAGCTTGTGCTTTGGGTATCAGGCAACGGATAAACATACTTATATAATGTATGTATAAACATACTTAAATGCATACAACATCCATGACTCGGGCACAAACATTCGTATCCATCATACAAATGCCTGCCCCTACCGTGATTCGCACCCGGGACCTCTAGCTTCATAGTCAGGGTCACTAACCACTAGGCTGCTTATCCGGTCGTCAAATGTTGTTTTTACGATGTTTTTAGGTCCAGTTTTAGTTTACAAACGTCTATAACTGGTTAATAATCAATTTCAACGATTCACGTAGCATCTAGCGATAGCAAAGCAATAAAATGCTGGTAATTGTTACGTGTAGTGTTCGCGGAGAGGTTCACACGTGTTTATAGTGCTTGTCATTGCGTCGAAAACCCCGAAAGAAAAGACCTCGTGAGAAGGATTTTGATTGGCAAACGAGGTATGTGACTGAAAGACATACACACACATACACAAATCAAGTTTTTATCCCTCACGGGGTACAGAGGTTAAGGTAACAAGACCTACAGGCCACTTTTAGCAAGACACTGTGGGTGTAGCTGGAAATCGGAATCAAATTAGTGGGTTGCCAGCAGGGGCGTAGCTACCGCCGTGTCTGCCGTATCAATTATACGGGGCCCCCGGGCCACGGGGGCCCCCGACGTGCGTAAGCAAAAATAAATGTGAGTAATCTTTACCCTTCATAAGGGCCCCCAAATATTTTTTTATACGGGGCCCCACCAAGGCACGCTACGCCCCTGGTTGCCAGCCGCATCGCCTATAACTTGATTCCTATGATTTTCGCCGATTTCCTCGATAGGCTTTAACCATCTGTGCGGGAAGAGAAACAACTGGTACATTCTATGACTTGAGACCAGCATGGAATAAATACATACGTTGCAAGTTAATACAGAGCTTGTAATACAAATAATAACTTGTAACTTATAAAAATATGAACAGGGTAAGTACCTATAGTCCCCGGCCGTTACGAAGTCAATCCTGACACATTGCACAACTATGAAGTTCCTGATTATTGTTAATGTCAACCCTCTGTCAACCACAGGAGAAAAATGATAGACTTGCTTGTTGCGTGTGATAGAATAGTGAGTGGCATTAATACCACACAATATATCGATTCACGCGTTGAAAAGTTCGTATAGCAAAAATATTATCTATGATTATGTGCATTCATAAAATTAAATTTACTGATTGTAAAAGTACTTATATTCTATTTCATTTACACTAGTATTATAAAAAGGAAGGATTCGAATAAATGCGTAGGTATGTTTATTTATTTGGCAACTTCTAAGAACTTAGAACAGAACCTTTTTAATTATAAATAGGTATTTCTTCAGTTTCTTTCGTATTTTCGTACAACTGATAAATATTTTTTTATTATAGCTGTAGAAAACTGAATTTAAGTCGACTCACGCTTGACTCAATTTTTATCGATACAATGATCGAACGTGTAACAAACAACCCTAGATGATGTGTCAAGATTTACTTCATAGCGGCCGGGGACTATAGGTGGCAGAAACAAAAGACTATCATTTAAACATGACATGATCATGAGTGCGGCAAAGCTGATTGGGTCGTTAACGCTTAGGCCAAACTCTGGCCTAGGAACCAGAAATTTTGCACAAGGGTTGCCTATATGGCATAGGGCACGTAGGCAACGAATAAAAATTAAATCGCTAAACCAAGATTAACATTGGTTCCATACTTTTTACATACCTACATATATATTTCTCATGTCGTTTTGCCTTATGTGGTAGACAGCTTAGAGTAACAGGTAAAGGCGACGTTTAGTAATGTTGTGGGCGTACAGATGGAATGGGGAATCAAAATAGCGTTGGGTTGCTAGCCGCGTCGCGTATAACATGATTCCTAAGATTTTCGTCCATTTTTCTCGGTGGCGTGGGAAGAGAAAACCAGATCAGCATGAAAGAAATACCTTTTGACACTGTTTAACCCCATACGAATGGTTTCATCGGGAGTTTTATTACGTGGAAACCAGTATACCATGCAAGTTCGTCTTAAGCGAATTGTCCGGAAATTTCTCAGCGATTCGCTCGCCGCGGATCGAGGCCCTTAACAATAAAAAAAATGTACTTAACAACTTTAGAAAAAAAAAAAAAAGAAAGAAAGAAAAAGTTTGTTTGTGACAATCACAAAAGTAGTTAAAAACAAGAAACATAAAATTACATAAGAAATATCATTTTTTTTTTTTATAAGCCTGTAATTTTGTCCCACTGCTGGGCAAAGGCCTCTCCCTCAGATTTCCAACGCACCCTGTCCGCACTTATTTCTTGCCAGTCGCTCAAGAACGTGTCTAGGTCATCCCTCCATCTCCGCCTCGGCCTGCCGCGGCGCCGATAGCCATCCTGGGGCATCCACTGAGTGGTAGCACGTGCCCACCGCTCTGGGTGCTGGGGTCCGTTGTCCCATAGGAAATCAGTTTCTATCAAGCTGATCTGAATTGAATGACAATCCGATGACTTCTAATCGAAGTAAAGACAAGTAAGAGAAATATCAAATTAATCAAGAAATTTACTTCTTGATTTTTAATGTTTACTTTTTACGTTTTACCGTTAGAAATTTAATTTCTAAACGACACTGAAAATTAGAACACAGAAAAATCCGAAAAGTAAAGCTATGGCCGGACAGTTACAGTGACAGTTGGTAACAGATAGAAAAATTCGGAGGCTTACTCACCTGCTATGGGTGGTGTAGGGGTATAGCACGCGTCACGGAATGACGAGGACCCGGGTTCGATTCCCGGCCATAGCTTTACTTTTCGGATTTTTCTATGTGTTCTAATTTTCAGTGTCGTTTAGAAATTAAAATTACATAAAACGAATTGTCACAAAATGGTCCCAACTCAGCATTTGCTGGCCTTACAGCCAGCGCTGGTCTTCCGTTGGGGCCATCGGGAGAATGTTTACATTAAAAGTTAAATATACCTCTATAAACAATACGACAATAAGAACAAAAACAAACACAATATAATAAATCCTGTATTCGCCTATTAGTAAAATGTAGTTTGTTGTAGTAAAATTTTATTGCCTATTAAACTTGATTGTTTCGCTCCATTTAAAGTGTCGCGGGCATTCCGATTAGGTTTTGACTTTACTAACTGCCCGTGTAACCGTTTGGTTGCCGTGTGGCAACTGTTAAGTCATTACTCACGTCTTTATCCCTTACGGGGTAGACAGAACCCAAGGTAACAAGATCTAATCGCCACGTTTAGCATGATTGTGGGCGTATAGGCGGTAAGGGGATTCAAAATGGTGACGGGGTTGCTAGCCGCACCGCCTGTAACGTTATTCCTACGATTTTCACCCTTTCCCTCTACTATACAAAAGTACCTAGTAACAGGTTCTACTTCGGTTGTATTGATCTGGCTGACCAAAGGTTGTTCTCTAAACCGCCCACATTATTATATTATTATTGCTGTATTTGTGTACCACTGCTGGGCAAACACCTCTCTCTATCTAGAGCTTCCAGCCACTCGCTCAGTTCCACTTCGGCAGTTAGGCTTATTGTCTAACTCGCTCGCAATCGCCATCGTCTTCATTTTGACAGTTCATGTATGGGCTGACAATTGGCATTGGAATTAAGTAGCTAGCTGTCTATTTCATACAAGAATACGAATTTAATACGAAGAATAAAAGAATATGGCGATTGCGAGCGAGTTCGACAATAAAATAAGGCTGCTGGTTATTTCCCCGTCGCCTTGGCCTGCCTTGCCGCCGGTAGACGTCGGGCAGTACCCGCTACGTGGCCGATTGTGCCCATCTTTCTGGGTGCATTCGGCGGATGTGCCCGGCCCAATCGTAATTAAGCCCACATTCATCATCTTCCTAGCGTTTTCCCCGGCATTTGCCACGGCTCAGTGAGCCTGGGGTCCGCTACACACAACCTAATCCCAAGATTTGGCGTAGGCACTAGTTTTTTAATTAAGACAATTAAGGCCACATTATAATAGAAAATTAAAAAAAAATCCTCGTTATAAAATCGTAAAAGAGGTACTTGATCGGTACTAGGTACTAAGTAGCGGTACTAATGGCACTCGCCCCCCTTTGCAGGGGCCTTATCATGACGTCTTAATGCGTTTCAGTTTAGGTCCGCTCGCTGTCAGATTCATACTAAAAGTGACAGCTAAAACTTGAACTGCGTCGAAATTAGGACGTCATGGTAAGGCCCCTGATTCCATGTAATGCCGGCGAGTGAATAGGTCAAGTTATGATTTGTCCCAAGAACAGTGACTGAACAAAGGTCAATTTACATTTCAAATTGATTCTCTTTCATTGTTCTGACTGGACTCGGAGGCGAGAGCCCGGCTTCGAACCCACAATCATCTGCATAAGAAGCTATTGGCCAAACCACAAATTGCACAGAAATTTATATCTACATTTTATTTTCTTGACAGGTTGTTCTATGTAGGTATGTTCTATATATTAGCACTAGCAGTGTGGCGTACCTATGTAGGTTTGAGATGATGTTGATTATAATTTCGCTAAGTAGGTACTGGTCTAAAAAAATATACATCGACCATGTAGTGATCAAGTAAGTAATGTATGTATGTATGTATAACTCTTTATTGTACATAAAACACATTAATTTTACAGATAATGAGACAAATAGATGTACAAAGGCGAACTAATATGAATATGTCGTTAGTAACTTACTATATTCGGGCTTCGAAATAAGCATAATAGTAAATTGGTTTGTTGATATGTCTGGCTTGACTTAATGATAACGATTCATCTTCAAATAGCAAATTATTGTATTGAAACGTAATCTAGTATAACGAGAAATAAGAAAATAGCAGCTGCGCGCGAGTCGGACTCTCAAGCGGAGGATTCCGTCGTTCTGTTATAGACCGACCGCTTAGCTGAGTCCACGCCCGCGCGCGAGGACTCAGTTAAGCGGTTTGTCTATAGTCTGTTACACCGGAATGCCATTATAAATGTGAAAGTAACTCTTTCTGTCTGTTACCTTTTCACGTTTAAACCGCTGGAGCGATTTAGTTGAAATTTAGATTATAGTTTGAATCCCGAGTAAGAACATAGGATAGTTTTTATCCCGGAATATTGCATAGTTCCCGCGGGATAACATTAAGCGAATTATGCGCAGACGTAGATTATCTAAGACGCTGTAAAAATCCAAGTGTCTGTGTATCGGGGTATAAAGATACAGACGTATGACAGGTCAGGGCACGGAACCCTAATAAAACATGGCGTACCTAAAATTGGTCTTTCTATTAACATAAGTACCAGCCCAATTTCGGCGACTTATATTCTTGGTTATTTCAGCTAACTATCGCGGCAACCAAAAAAAGATTTATGAAATGGTATCGCTATAGAAACAGAAGAAAGAAGGTAAATCAGTTTATTATTATCGGGTGTTGCTTACAAGTGTTTGTGTCGACGTTGTGGCGTCCTTTGGATTGGAAAATCTCTATAATATATGCCATAATTTTGACATAAATGTATCACGTGTTATGGTTTTCAGCGTTCACACGTCACTGGTTCCTTGACATAATCATAATCATGCTCGATAGATACATTAAGTGCGTATAAAATATTAAATATTCATTTGTTAGATTATTACAGGTGAATAAATACGCTAATAATAACCTTGGCAGGTGATGTGTTACAAACACAAATCTTAGTCTTTATCCCTAACGTAACAAGACTTACAGGCCACGTTAAGCAAGATTGTGGGCGTGTAGATGGAAAATGGAATCAAAATAGTGATGGGTTGCTAGCCGCATCGCCTATTACATGATTCCTATGATTTTCGCCATCTGCGCGGGAACAGAAGTAACTGGCACATTCTATGTTTTTCTTTGCTCCCATACCAGCATACAAGTCGAAATCGATTTTGTCTACCCATTCTACTATACAGCACTATATTACCGCCCGTTTCTCGTCAAATGTTTTTAGCCAAAAGCAAAAGGAGTGTTACCCAGTAGAAACTTGCCTTTATTATTTTACATTTAAATACGCGTTACTTTTACAAATTAGTCTGATATTGATGATTTTTTTATTATTAGTTACTTAGCGGGTGGTAGGGCCTTGTGCAAGGTCCGTCCGGATCGCTACCACCATCTTACTCGCTAATCCTGCCGCTAAGCAGCAGTGCTTGCACTGCTGTGTTCCGGTGTGGAGAGTAAGACAGCCGGGGAAACTACGGGCACAAGAGGCATTTCATCTAAGTCCTCTAGGTTGGCAACGCATCTGCAAACCCTCCGGGGTTGCGGGTGTCTATGGGCAGTGGTGACCCACTTGCTCGTTTGCCTTTCTATTCACATGAAAAAAAAAATTAGATAAGGTTTACTTCAAAGTTGGTACCCTTTAAATCTGATAAAGTGATGAATGATTAAAATCAACTACTAAGGGTACAAAATGTTATTGTTTCTGTACGCACCTAAAAGCTCTGTTTTTGAACGGCTTCTCCGATGGGTCCGATTCCCAATCCCAGCTTCACTTTTCAGACTTTTTAAATTCTAACTTAATTAACAAAAACCTTTACCTTGTATATTGTAAGCTACAATTGTTGTTATTTCCGCAACTTAACGCGTGGTTCAATAAATTATTATCTAATTTTTCTTTTTTCTAATAACAGGCTAGCAGTTGACAGTATATAGGATGAAAATGATGATTAGATTAGATTATAATAAAAATTACATCATAAATTGTACATAATCAAGTTAGGAGAATTTAAATTGAAATCGTCACTTCGTTTGTTTGAAGAACTTGTTAAATTTCAAACCGTTTGTGTTCTTTAATTATAATCATTAGTTCAATCAAAATTAGCAGCCGTATGCTCTCATGCTTACAACGTCCTTTTTCTCAGGTAATGTGAGCAGTTGGAATATCGTTTTATCCTCATTTTTTTACCGAGACGTTTCCTTATCACAAACCTTGGTATAATTAGAGCTGTTTTGGTTCGACCTAACCTTAACCCATTCGGAGTCCATTTGAGCTCGTTACCGCTGCGCGCGGTTAATTGAGTCTCATTACCAAACCTGCACCATCTTGGTCTCATCCATTGCTCGCTTTGCATACCGAGATAGTTGTCTTCCTGAACTGACAAGCTTTGTACGGCGGAGCGATGCGCAAACGCATTCGGGATTCGGCATGTGTCAGTTATATTGTGACTTAGGTTGTGATTTTAGATGTGTGTGTTTTACTTCTGTGGGCTATGGTGGTGGTGTAATGTGAATAATGAAAGATGATTTCAACAGTCGCGAATGTAAACTAAAATATGTATGGGCATTGATGCTTTCGTTACTTCTATTCTAATTCTAACATACGTTGTGTGATTGTTTTTGTTTCGTTTATCAGTTCGGATTCTAACTTGACATTAGCCTTCCAAAAGGTCACTAAACTCGCTTCAATCATTCACACTTATTCAATAAAGGTTTGCTGTGTTATTCCGTGTTAAGAAATTGCGTATCGACTGACCGTGCCAAGTAGACTTGTGTTGTTGTTATTGACAGTACAATACGACAAAATTACGTCACACAGCCGTGTCAAATAGTCCTTTAAAATTTCACAGTTATTATTAAAGCGTTATCAATACGCGGACCAACAAAATTAACACATGAAAAATCGAGTGATGGGTGGGTAGTGTGTAAATTGTACCAACTGTGTGTCATCTGAATTTCAAAGCGTTATAATGTTGTATAGTACAATTTACATTGTTCATTGCTAGTGTGTACGAAGAGGATAACCGCCAGTGATTCATTGAAGGACCATGTTATTAAATATAGCTGTGTGCCCGCTGTATAGACGTCTTGGTACTCGTGGTTTGCACGGTATAACTATTGCTGTTTCGTTTATTAGAAAGTGTGGAGTGTCATAGTAAAATGCTGATTTCTGATTCCGCGGCCATGCCTCACGGGAAATATTCACAGTTTTTGGACAAGGTGAGATACTTATAAGTATCACATAAATGTGAGATTTTAGTGTGACTTTAAGGAGTTATTGGAGGTGTGTGTTTACAACGTTTCATCTGACCCCCCTGTCGCCTGGAACTGAGGGTATAGGAATATGCGTGTGCTAGCGTGATCTTCTTGCTGCTTTCTTTCGCAGTACGCGAGTGGTTGATAGCTATATTAAAAAGCGATGTTTTGAATTAGCAGAGTAAGTGAGGACCACTTTATATAACGTCAAATATTCAGGTGCATAGATATTTCCGACGGCGTACAAAGAAAATTACAGAGATAACTCGTGTATATGTACTTATAGTAAACCATCTTAAGGCTACATGACATGAAAAGTATGTATGGACTATGGACAGTTAACACATTCACTGCCACAGACGTATTTAAGCGTTTTAGTGACTTTCGCCGTGCCGCTGTCATAATTTTACAGGCATTTGGACGCACATGTGCGTCTGTGGCACCCAAGGAAATCTCAAGTTTGGCAGCTGGCAGCAAATGCGTTAAGAGTGTCGCTTACGTACATAAGAAATTACTAAAGCTAAACCCTACTCGGATAGAATTTATGTATGATGTAAACAAACCTATGAGCCGAAATTTCTACATGGATTAGTTCTTCCCAATTACAGCTATATTCTTATAAATATGATAGATATTTATTGTTTGGAGTTAATTTTGTTTAAAAAGCTACCTCGTCTTAGCTTGTGTTAATTAAGTACGAATGAACAAATTAGGTACAATTTTTTAAATCTTGTTATGTTTTTCTTTACCTCTAATTTAGCTCTGTCATTCTAAGAGGAGGCTTCTGCCCAGCAGTGGGACGTACATATAGGCAGTAAAAGATGATTATCGGTTTATCAGTCTAGTATTTATCTACATAATGAGCATAACTGAAGCAAGTTTAAAACTGCTATAGGAAAAATATTTCAAATATGTGCGGCTTCCTTCCTTATTTTATTGTTATAATTTAGTCTGAGAAGACTTCCAAATTAATAAATATTGTCAATAGGTTTAGGTATGCTAAGGGCCTGTCGCACCACTCCCTAACTGTCAGTTATCTATGATGACGTCTCTGTCTGTTTCTTAGTAATAAATAGAGACGGAATCATAGATAAGTGACAGTTAAGGAGCGGTGAGACAGGCCCTAAATGTCTTATCATCAAATAAAATTTACACGGTTATGTTTTTGAACAAGACTCACTGACTTAGCCAAGCGAATGAGAACAGAATGTGGTCGCTGGTGCCGTAAGGTTCTCGATTGGAGACCGCGGATCGAAAAGCGCAGCGTATGACGTCCACCAACAAGATGGACGGATGACCTGTAGGCTTATTGTCTTACTCGCTGGCAATCGCCATCGTGTTCATTTTGACAGTTCATGTATGGGCTGACAATTGGCATCGGAATCAGCTAGCTGTCACATTCATACTAGAACTGTCAAAATGAACACGATGGCGATTGCGAGCGAGTTAGACAATAAGCCTACTGGTTAAAGTCGCGGGTTCGCGGTGGATGCAAGCCGCTTCCAACCGAGGCAACTGGAGGTCTATGGGGGAGGCCTATGTCGTGTGATGATGATGATGATATTTTTTTAATAGCTAGAAACAGAGTAACCTTTTAGTTAGGTACCAGGAGAGTTAATCAAGCTATCATTGGAAGTAGGTAATTAGTAGTAACGAATGGATTAAGAAAACAATATTTCGATTAACGAATTATATTTTACCTTATATTAAAGCTGCGCATAAATTACAGGCTGCCTGCACGAGACACAAACGAACAGTATACTCGTAGATATAAAATAAACCATTGCAGCAACTGAAAACCTTAGACTCCATAACTGAGTCAAATAATTTTAAATAATTTCAAAATTGTTTATTTTTAAATCCGTCAATTATTACCAAAGATTTAGGGATGTTAAGTGTGTTGCATTTATAACATATAGACTGGGCAAGATATAAAAAAAAATAAAAGAAAAAACATACATACCGTCACGCCTCTTTCCCATAGGGGTAGGCCGAGACTACTTAGTTCCACTTGCTACGATACTCGGTTAAGTTCATTCGAAGTATTATAAACGGGATATGAACCGCGATTACCTTTATTGAGCACCCGATATTTCGACGCAGTTCATTTTATTTACTCTTAGGTAGGGAAGTTTATTTTTTAATTTCGAAAAGCAACTTCCCGTGTTCTATTTTCTAAAGGAAAGAGAAAATTTCCGAGAATGTTTGAGAAAATAACTTTTCAGACAACGTTGTGTAGAAAAGGAAGTGAGCGTGAGGCACACGGAGAAAAAAAATCTAGTTGCCTTTAACAGAATATTGTAAACTCGATTTGATTTTATTGTATTATGTGTGACAACTATACTTTATTAATAGAAAACATTAATAGAAAATCATTTCTAGTTCCTTTTACCCACTTACCTAGATCGTAGGAAATAAATTGTATGTAGTAGGTATACAAAGTAGTGTTGTAAGCTAAATGCATATTTTACTCTGTAACTATTAGATGGTTACCAAAACGATGTCTAGAGTTTTCGTGTACTAGAATATTCTAGTATTAACAAAAATATGACTTGTTGTTGTATACAAGAAATCTGTTAACCATTAGCTGAATTTTTCCTACACCAGAATCATAACTACAATCTGGTAATATTGTAAAATATTTTTTTCTCCGTGCATTATTTTTGCTTGTCAGTTCATAGTGTTTTTTTTATATTAAAGCCGACAGGACACACGGTACGGTTACGGTTCATGTTAAGTTATTATTATCACCGCCGCTCAAGACACCTACAACAGTAGGTACTATTAGGACTGCTCGTGCAAATATATCCAAATTGTAACATTTATTATTCGTCTTGAGTTCATCTTCATTATTGTTTAGTCTAACAAATAAAAGTGACGAGAGATTTTTTGTTCAATTACATTTTCTGTTAATCCTGCCCCCCTTCGTATTTTTTTACAGAGCAAATGGACACCCCTCTAATGGATTTGTAAATTTAGATTGCCATTAGCATTCTGAAAACAAAACATTCTCTTGTCAAATGGCAAAATTATAAAATTGTTTTTTTTTCGAAGTTTTGTATTTATTTTTCTTTCAATTAGGTACAAGCGCAACATTTCACTATCTTTAAATAACTGCGCGAATGAACCGAAGAGTTCCGTACAATTGCCTATTTTTTTTGAAGTCTTTTCCTTGTGGATGGAGGGGCAGATACCGAGTCGTGGTTCCCTTTGCTACTTACAGTACGAGTATGGAACCCTAAAGCTAAGAATCTACTTGGATTTATTTTAACCTTTTAACAATGTTTACAAAAACCTCCAGAGAGCGTAGGCAAATTGAACATTAATGAACGGACTTCTCGTTAATTAAATCTGAATCCAAAACAACTAGCGAGCGGAAATTTCCACTTCCTAGAAAGGGTTAGAAATAAAATTGGGTAAGCGCACGCCTCGGGCGGTGATAAATAAAGCCTGGAAAAATCAAGTCGGCCATCTTGTTTCTAAAGACTTCCCCGGACATAGACTACGGCGCGCACTCGTAGTAATGTCATGCGAGCTATTACCGACACAGTTCCGAGATACCCCAAAACTAAAACACGCGACGCATTTCGCTTTTCGCCCGGACTTTTGTAATTGACTAGTAAAAGAGTGAATACAAGAAGATGACTGGGAGAAAAAGATGCTGTCTGGGCTTATACTTCATTTTAATTTAGAGTGAGAAACCACAATATCATTAGCGTCTGGTCAACTATTTCTTACCTAGCAAATAGTACAGTGCAATAGTTTGGCGGCCGCAAAATATTTTTTTTTAATTTGCAATCTTTATCTCACATCCCTTTTCAAGCTGATTAAGCGGTGGTAAAAATACATCAATAGGATTATTTAATTTACCTAGCAACGGTCAACATATTGGTGGATATATCTATAGCGTGCAGTGGAGTCACCGAGGTAGGCAGCGCGTATAATTGTGTTGTCGCTTTACCGCTGCCTAACGCTGCCTGACCTGGTGACACGCCACTGCACGTCGTTAATTTTAAATAACTGTGTGCCGGGAACAAGCGCTTCTAATTACTTTGTGCTTGGAGCTCTAGGTTCTAAGTCGAATTAAGTATTTTATTTGCCCGAATTTCATATGCCATGGTACTACTTATCTTATTATGATGTTTAATGTAACTACATCTATACCTCTAAAACAGTGACTGACTGACAGACAACGCACAGCCTGAACCACTGGACCTAAGAACTTCAAATTTGGCAGATGTATATCTTGAGTATCCCAGAGAAGTACCCTATAGAATAAAAATAGTTATGGCATATGAAATTATGGCAAACGATACCGTTCTATGGATCTTTATTTGTATTCGTTATTGCAGGAGTCGTGCAGGCTGGTGGGTGGTTCGAAGTTCTACCAGGTCATGGATGGTTCAGCGTCATCTGACGTATGCACGCCCTCGCCAACAGAGAAGCATGACCACATGAAGCCGATCGAGAGCGAAGATGAAGGTAATTCAAACTAACTAGATTTATACGGTTATACAAGTCCCGGCACGTAAGTCTAGCGATGACCGTTGATGCGCAGTAGTCGAAAATAAGGTATCGCGGGGGAGTCCAGGTGTCGCGGGCGGGCGTACACCACGTTAGACTTACGTGCCGCCACCTGTACAAACGACGAAGCTTTCAAATTTTTTTTACATGGTCTCTCGGATTTTTTCCGGAATATTTCCGTAGGTGGGTTAATTTGCCTGAATATTCCTACAAAGACGTTTCATATAAATTGTTTATTCTTCCATGCTGGTCTGGGAGTAAAGAAAAAAATAGAATGTACCAGTTGCTTCTCTTTCTGCGCAGATGGTAAAAGCCCATCGAGGGAACGGGCGAAAATCTTAGGAATCATGTTATGGGCGATGCGGCTAGCAACCCATCACTATTTTGATCGACTTCGACTGCGTAGAATTATACATACAAACCTTCCTCTTGAATCACTCTATCTATTTAAAAAAACCGGCCAAGTGCGAGTCGGACTCGCGCACCGAGGGTTCCTTACCATTATCTATAAATATCTGTAAACCAGTGTAAGCAGAGCCCTGCCCCAAAGCAAAATGTACGCAGTGAGGGTTCACTTTATATTGGTCATTGATATATACAGACATACAAACATATTTACGGTTTTCGCAATTATTCCTCTATCTGTGCTATAAGACCTACCTTCATGCCAAATTTCAAGATTCTGAGTTCACGGGAAGTCCCGTAGGTTTTGATTCCCTTGCGAGTTTTGAAATTTTGCGACATAAACGGCTGTGTCTTTTGATTGCGTTGGCTTAGAAGTTTAATTTTTTCACAGCTTTAAGGGGCAGTAGACCTGAGTATTTGATATAAATTTCACCTGGAAACCTTTACGCGTTCCTCAGAATGATCGTCTTGACGGACGGACGGACAACAAAGTGATCCTATAAGGGTTCCGTTTTTACCTATTGAGGTCCGTATCGAAATCCGTTGCATAGTTTTTAAAGATCTAAGCGTCCATAGAGACGGACAGCGGAAAGCGACTTTGTTTTATACTATGTAGTGATCTATTAAAAAAACCGCATCAACATCCGTTGCGTAATTTTAAAGGTCTAAGCTTATATAGGGACAGACAGACACCTGAAAGCGACTTTTGTTTTATACTATACTTCATTTAATTTAGAATGAGAAACCACAATAACATTATATTGCGGCTGGTCAACTATTTCTTACCTAGCAAACAGTACAGTGCAATAGTTTGGCAGCCGCAAAATAAAATTGTTTTAATGCCACTTTATTTGCGTGGCGTCAATTGTTACTCTAGTACAAATCGTAAAGAGATTACAGTTCACGAGCCGCAATATAACATTATTGTGGTTTCTCATCCTAAATTAAATGAAGTATACGTAGTGATGACGTCTCTCTATTTCGTAGTAATAAATTGAGGCGGTATTATAGATAACTCAAAGTTAATATAATTGGAACTGAACAGAGCGGTAAAACAGGCGCTTCGTCCCTCTCCCGTCCGTTACGCGGCTAATTTTGAAAATCGATAAATGTACGGAAACATTTTGACATCTTATGATTCATAACATAAATGCTGATAAAAACCCACCCTGCTAAAATACTCCGCAACAATTGAAAGTGACCCCGGACAATGAGTCTTGGATGCTATACAAATATACATTTCCATTTATTTTACGTGGAATATAAACTTTGTTAAGTATACTTATAAAATACTTTGATGTTAACAAAAGAAAGATCTCGATCAACTCACCTACGCCACAGATAACTTTTCAATGGGTCACTACACGAGTTCACTTCTAAATTGTGTCTTATTCTAAGAACTTAAGGAGAAGACTTATGGTCTGTTTGAATAAGGAACGCATGGCTGACAGCATAATAAATACAAAATTGAATTACGTAGTCACTCAGAAATAAATCAATACTTGTACAGTACATTAACAACGTTCTAGAAAGAATCATGACGATGTTTGCGTTTACATAATTTTATGTACAATACAACACCGCGTTGATGTTTGTGTGTGTTTGCGGAGAAGCCGATTTAGACGCGGTTTTGTTTTTTAATTTGAAAACCAATTCCTTGCAGTGGTTTCTTACGTTTGGTAAAAATCTTTAAAATAGTATCAGCTCTTTTCCAATATCGATGGCTCCAACGTACATTATGGGCTAATCTAAATCATTCTAGCTAGGCTAGACTAAATTCTTTCTTAGTATACTTAAGGTAGCATTTACTTTGTAACTTTTTATTGATTGGTCCTTATACGTAAGACCCATCGGTATGATGTAAGGCATTTTTTGGCATAAAGTTGAATTAATTATTTAATTTATGTTCACGCGTAACATACATACGTACATATATCACGTCTTTATCCCTTATGAGGTAGATAGAGCCTAAGGCAACAAGACCTAAAGGCGCGATTGGATTGTGGGCGTATAGGTGGAAAGGGGAATCAAAATAGTGACGGGTTGCTAGCCGCATCGCCTATACCATGATTCCTATAATTTTCGCCCGTCCCCTAGATGGGCTTTTACCATCGGGAAGAGAAGCAACTGGTACAGTCGCCATCAGATATATCGTAGCGGGGGAGATCCTCAAATATTTCGGAGCAGCATTAAATTTCAATAAATCTAGATATGGTTAATAACATCGGAACACGCAATCCGTCATAAATATAAGAACAGCAACTTTTCAATAAATTCGGGACGTTCAATGAGCTAAAAATATCAGGAAGCACATATCGTCAAAGGTATCGACACAGTCAGGCTGATCACAAATATCGGAACATAATGTGGAAAATAAACCTTACGTTTATAATAATAAATTCGAATTCCAAACAAAATACAAATAAGGCTCAAACGTCATGCCAAAATGAAAGATAATATGTCACCTATATAGTGTACGCGTCGGCATGCATAATTCACTGTGTTAGTAACATAAAACCTTTTTTGTTGTATAAAGTGTAAATTGTTACTGGCCACTAAATTGCCATATACTTTTTTTAAGAATAAAAATTTTCTTCTTCTGCTGTTATAAGTCAAAGCATGTAGTTCTATTTTATAAAACTAATTTTATTATAAACACACTGTAATTTAAACTGTTTGTCACAAAGTTAAGGTATATTTTCCAAAAATGTTCCGATCTTTATGGTCAGCCTGTCTGCATCGATACCTTTGACGATCTGTGACGTCCCGATTTTATTGAAAAGCCGCTGCTACTTTATTTATGACTAATTGCGTGTTCTGATGTTATTAACCTTACAGTGTAACGAATTTAGTCACTTCAGTCGCGTCAGGCGTAAGGCGGAGGGAGAGTTTAAGTACCAGGATATCAGATCCTCGGAGAGCTTATTTTGAAATAAGAATGAATCGCGTTCGATTTTTGAAGAGCTCTTTGTTGAGTCGTGGAGCAAAAGTACTAGGGCATCAGCACATTGTTAGAGGTCTGTCAATATAGATAATACGTACTTTTTTTTTGTAAGCGGCCAGTACGGTGCGCGTCTTGATCGTCATGGTGGTTACAACATTAAAATCTAATCTAAGCTGCTGTTTTCACTTCTGCCGGCACTCCCGGAGTGCTTCCCGCCGCTTTTTTTTAATTTTAACGTTATCATAGTCATGGTGTAGTATCGTTAATATCCTCAACAGTTTCAGATGTGGACCAAGAATGTACAGTGTTCAGCGGAGTGAGTTACTTGGGTGCTCAGAACATAGCTTATCCCAAGTCGGAGAGTGACATACAAAGGATCATGAACGAGCTCAGTTCTATGCCGGAGAGTCGCGATGGTATCGCCGTGTCTATATCTATACCTGTGTGCTCGCAGGGGCTTGTTGTGTGAGTATAACTTAGTGTAACTCTTTCTTTTATGTATCCATGTGTATGTAATCGTCATCCTAGCGTTTTTCCCGGCATTTGCCACGGCTCAGTGAGCCTGGGGTCCGCTTTGACAACCTAATCCCAAGATTTGGCGTAGGCACTAGTTTTTACAGAAGCGACTGCCATCTGATCTTCCAACCCAGAAGGGTAACCAAGCCTTATTGGAATTGGTCCGGTTTCCCCACGTTGTTTTCCTTCACCGAAAAGCTCATGGTAAATTTCAAATGTAATTTCGCACATAAATTCCGAAAATATCAGAGGTGCGAGCCCGGGATTCGAACCAGCGACCCTCTGCTTGAGAGGCCACTAGGCTACCACGGCTTTTTTACATTCATATAAATTATATCTTTATTCCTTATGGGGTAGACAGAGCAAATGACCTCACGCTGCCTACATTTCATCAGCACATTGTTAGAGGTCTGTCCATATAGATAATACGTACTTTTTTTTTGTAAGCGGCCAGTACGGTACGCGTCTTGAGCATCTTGAAGTTTACACATTAAAATCAAATCTTAGCTACTGTTTTCACTTCTGCCGGCACTCGCGTACTACCCATCGTTTTTTTTATTATGGGAGTCGACCACGTATAACCGTCCCTTTCTTCCGCAGCTTGTACCAAGCGGACACCAACAGTGTGATGACGCGCTATGCCGTCAACCGCATCTCTTTCTACGCCCGCGGTGCCGCCGGCTCGCCGGTCGCTTCCTGCTTCGCCTTTACGTGGTCCCATGGGGAAACCAAAGAGTCTGCGGTGTATAGGTGCCATGTCTTCCGGTGTCACATCGCTGAGGCTGTCAGCCAGGTGTCAAGTGAGTGTAGTTTTAATACTGTAACAGATTTACCGGGTACAACCGTCGTACGTCGATAAGAAGGTTAGTAGCACGCATGGTAGCATGTATGGTGAGATTGTTTTGTTCCTTGCAGATAACGAAGCAGCCAAGAAGGAAGAAATTTTCTTCTCAGATAAATGGGTTTTTTAACGGGAAAGATTTTTTCCCCGTATATAACTATAGGGTAATACAAAGACTAGGTATTAGGGGTGGCCCTTACCCCCGCCGCACCTAAACCTAAATTAATCCAAATTAATCATCCTACATTGGTTTTAGCAGTGCCGGTTGTGTAACATGGTTATCGTCTAGGAAAAAATCTTTCCCGTTAAAAAAACCAGTTATCTGGGAAGAAAATGTCTTCCTTCTTGACAGCTGGTTAACTAACTTTTTTATCTGTGAGGATGACAAGGAGAGATTGACCAATGTGGATGAAGTGTGAGAGGTATGTTAAGATCGTAGCGGGTGGAACAATGTGGTCTCTGCCTACCCCTGTGGGAAAGAGGCGTAGGTATGTAAGTACGTCGATGACGTGGCTCGCAATTTGCAAGTCTATTGAATGAAATAAGACAGTGACAGATAACCTTGGTTATTTTCCTTTATGCAATCGCCATGAAAAAACTCGACCACCGATGGTAAGTACAAAAATGATCGAAAGCTCTCACTATAAGTAAATATCAACGATTCGCTTTTGGTGAGTTAAGAGGGTGCATCCCTACTGAGCTGGCAACGTTGAATTTTTGGTGATTTTTTACGATTATTTCACAGAAAATGAATGAAAGTTTCAAATGTCTGTAGTGCACTTTGTTTTTAGTGTATCAATGTGTCCAATGCAATGATTAATCGCGGGGAACTTTTACTGTCGAATTAAAGTTATAAAATCTAACTAATATTATAAATGCGAAAGTATGGATGGATGGATGGATGGATGGATGTTTGTTTGTTACTCAATCACGCCAGAACGGCCCAACGGATCTGGATGAAATTCGGCACACAAATAGAGAAAAGTCTGGAATAGCACATAGGCTACTTTTTATCCCGGAAAATTGCGTAGTTCCCGCGGGATAGCGATAAACGAATTCTTTGCAGACGAAGTCGCTGGCAACAGCTAGTAATATATATATCTCGTTTACCATGTGAGTATTTTTCTCCCATCACCAACCACCACATGATCCTCAAGAAATATAGTTTACAAATATTTAGTATTCATTTTCGATCCCGTGAGAAATTAAAAAATCAATTCTTATAGAGTGCCTCTCTTCTCTGTGTTCCTCAAGGAATATTATATCTGTAGTACATCAAGAATCAGTCTTAGCAAGTCACTTGGGGAGTTGGGGACCCAGTCGCACAACCCGTTCATAACTGACATCTACTCATAAACTTAACTCTGCCAAATCAGGTAGGGTCAAAATCATAAATAAGTAATCATTTATGTATTTTCTCATTTTAACGTCATGTTTGTAAAGCTACACGAAATTGTGTAACGACTGAAAGCGACAAGGTACATAAGAGTGAGGACCAAAAAGTGACACGTCGTTAAAGTGGCGATAGTAAGTGTGGTAAATCAAACTCCGTCAATCCAATAATCGCCTTTTTTATTACTTTTTATCGATACCTCTATATATCAACAACCGCTTCACGCGAAATATCTAGCCCGAATGACCATTCGCACCCTCAGCAATTAGTTTTTATTCCCTTCATCCGTCAAGTTAGCGGGTAGATGAGAATGATCATTTTCATCTCTCATACTCTGAAAGTAGGTCATTGATTATCTGGATATAGGGTTGAAAGTGACTCATCGCGACCCTTGGGTTGAAAGTAAATTTTTTTTCTAGCTAATCCAAATGAGGGACATAGCAATGGAAATACGTATACAGCCATGTAATCTGTTTAAAATAAAAATCTATACTAACAATTCCTTTTTAATTGTAAAAGGCAAAATAATCTTAAAATAACATTCCCGCTAAATATATAAGCTTATGCAAGCGTATACAACGAGAATTAGTAGAAATTATTACGTTCGGTAATTTTTTAGCTTGAAATATTTAAGTCTACAATTAATTGATAGCGACCTCCGTGTCTGCAAGTTTAAAAAAAAACTAGCCGGCCGCCATTGGTGCGCAGAAGAAATGCGCAATGCGCGCAAATCGCGCAATAGAAAAAAGAGCGGGAAGAGAATGACAAACGTAACGAATATTAAATGCGACCATGCGACGTTAGTGAAATTTTAATTTCCTCATATTCGAAATGAAAAGTAGAGTGTTCAACTCGGATGAAATTACCCATTTCACCTTCGAACCTTTGGTGCCCTCACTTCGTTCGGGCACCAGAAATATCTCAGGTGAAATGGGTATATTTCAACCCTTGTTTATCAATCTACTATTTCACAACTACCTTCTAAGTACTAGTTTATCTATCTACCTTAATTCTAATTAATTAAAACTAACTATAAACCCAATGAATTATCACATAAGGTTAGTTAAAATTCGCCATTTTTTTCCATTGCATTGTCCATACAAATGTATGACTAATTTTCGTGTCACAATGGAAAAAGTTAGCGGATTTTAACTAACCTTACTAACGCAACTTTAACGACGTGTAACTTTTTGGTCCTCACCCATAAATGATCACTTATTTATGACGTTGACTGTACAAAAAGCCAAGGACTCTTCTACAAATTTGCGAAAGTCCCAAATCCACCTTAATCCAGCCCTTTCACAATTTTTTTTTTATACTTACGTAGCCTACCTACAAATTGCCTCCGTACAGCGCTCATATCCCGTCAAGTTCCTTCACTCTAAAAAAAAATTGGTTGGCCCTATCAATATCTTGATAGTCATAATCAAGCATCTTGATTCCATACGAGCCTAACAAGGACTTAGACACATCAAATAAAGTAATTCTGATTGCTCTTACTATTGCTATGTAACTGAGCCAATTAAGATCTTGTTCAATATTTACATGAAAATTAATCTTATGTAAATCGACAAAGACAAAAATAATCAAATAAACTATGAAAATGTTCGTAACCATCAACATACTTATCTGTGATAATGAATTTGTTAAGGATTGAATCAATCTACGTTACATAATTATGCCAACAAAGTCAATAACAGATGCAAGGTATACAACTGTTAGGATTAATAACATACCTACTTTATTAGTTCAATCACAGATACACTTATTGTTTTAAGTGATCAGCTTTCTTTGATTCATATAAAATCTTAATTATTGTAATTAACTTAACGTCAACTAAGAGAAAACTGCTCTTAGTTGGTCTTAATTTTTTAGAGTGTTTTCTTTCATTCACATCCTGTTTGCTTTTAGACCCGTCTATTTATAAACGTATAGCAAATATAGGGTACCTGGTTTATCCTTTGACGCCTAGTAGTCTTAGCTTCATTGGAACTCGTTAGAGTACTCACAGACGTCGCTATATGTAGCAGCGTGACATTTGGTAATTAGTGATAAGGCTGTAGCAGTGAACTCTGTATCCATCTTAGTGTTATATTAGTTGGTTGACAAAATAGGCCTAAAAACGGCAAGGCAAAATGGGGCAAAACTTTCACGGTTCTAAGTTCTTTTTGAATATTTAACAATTACCATTATATTTCAATCAATTTACACAAAACCTTTACAGGTTTTATACCTAAAACTTCCACATGAATCACTATGCACTCGTACTCGTGAGAACGGTATGAAAATCCGGTCAGGAGTTTTTGAGTTTGTCACGAACAGACTGACGCGGCGGAGGACGTTTTTTTTATATTGTGTAGTGATGATAACTTAAACTGTAATTTTCAAATCTATGTTTAACTAGCTTCTGCTCGCGACTGCGTCCGCGTAGAATTAGCAATTGACATGTTTATCGCTATACCGCGGGAACTATGCAATTTTCCGGGATGAAAAGTAGCCTATGTTTTAATATAGGATACCAGCCATCTCCGTTCCAAATCTGAAGCAAATCCATCTAGTCGTTTCAGCGTGAAGAAGGAACAAACTACACTCACTCACATCGTCACAAACTTTCGCATTTATAATATTAGTAGGATATGGCAAAATACACGGTTGTCTGTTATTTGCACGTCCAATTGAATATCGTTTAAGTATATTCTTAGAATGAGTTGATCAAATACGACAGAAGTGACTAGTTGTCAGTGTTTTTACCCAGTCATACGTTTAGCCGCTATGTAGTGAAATAGTAGAAAATGAACACCGATAACTTGGCTGTTGTTTCGTTAATTTGCCTGTGCTCTGATTAGCCGATGCCCACGATTATGTTCCTAGGTACTTATATGTCGCCCGTGTGAATAAATGTTATACAATATTAAGCACTGAAAAGCATATGGAGAAATTTTACAAGGGAAGCGACAAACGGCCCGATTGCTGTAAATCGATCTGTTCCAAACGTTACAATATTTTTTAGAGGATAATAGTGGTTTTGAATTTGAAATTTTGGATATTATTTCAGCATTATTTCACGTTCGTTATTCAATGAACAGTTTGTTCTTTGTACAGTATTAATTTGTTCTTTATAAAATACACGAGGACTCACGAGAATAGATTGCAGTAGGAAGCGCAATTTGCTATAATATTCTAGGAGCATTATTGTGCGCTTCCCGAACACCCTGACTACCTGTTGCTACGTCTGTGTATCCTGTAAGTGTAAACTGCATTAGACGGCGACGAATCTATGAATGTATACACACCTGACCTAACCTAATGTATATTTTATTTTCTAGTCGT
The DNA here is from genome assembly GCA_963854515.1 of Pandemis heparana. Classification (NCBI taxonomy): domain Eukaryota; kingdom Metazoa; phylum Arthropoda; class Insecta; order Lepidoptera; family Tortricidae; genus Pandemis; species Pandemis heparana. Next base: position 30,558,177 of record OY978006.1, read on the forward strand.
CCCCATGCCCTTGATCTTGTTTGCCAAGCGAATGTGTATCATATAATCTAGCCGCAAAGCGATTGAATATTTATTATATTGACTACTCGCTTTTGCCCGCGACTTCGTTATTTACATATATAAATCACGTGTTTATCCCTTACTGGGTCGACATAGCCATAAGTAACAAGACCTAGTGGCCAGCATGATTGTGGGCGTGTTGGTAGAAAGGGGAATCAAAATAGAGACGGGTTGCTAGCCACATCGCCTATAACATGATGTCTAAGATTTCCGCCCATTCCGTCGATGGACTTTTACAGTCGGCGCGGGAAAATAAACATCTGGTACGTTCTGTTTTTTTTTTGCTCACTGACCAGCCTGGAACATGTCTTCGTCATATGCGACATCTATGTGAGGGGCTGCTGCTAGGTCTTCGTCGTAAACAACGGTTGCTAGGCAACGACTACCTAGGGCAATTTTATCCAGCTAACACGGAAACCGGAATTTTCTGGAACAAAAACTGTCTCGTGCCGGTCTCAGGGCCGTGTACGGTCAATATGCAAAGTTTCATCTAAAATTCGTTCAGCTGTATTGATTATACGCGGTTGACAAACTTACTAACATGCACATTTTTTATATTAGTTAGGATAAAGTGTGGTGTCGTGTTGTCTGGCTGTTTAAAATTTCCCTACTATTATATTTTATTAGCATTGATTGACGTGTCGTTCGCAACGGTGACTTAAAAAGTGGTTAAATATTTAACGATCCGTAGGGTTGCCGCGTGCGCGTAGACATACTTTCGAATTTATGTAGATAAATAGTTGTATTATTTTATCTTGCACACACATACCGTCACGTTAACACAAAAAATCTTTCCGCTTGTTCCCCGTACATAACTATTTAACGTTATCAGGACATTCTCAAGGTAAAATAAAGACTATTTCTAAATTAAAACACATGTTGCGGCTTAGGGGTGGCACTTAAACCTAAATTAATCCCAATTAATCATCCTACATTGGTTTTATCAGTTTAATACCTACATTATGTAACTTGGTTATGTACGGGGAACAAGGTGATCTTTCACATCCAAAACCGACCAAATAATCCCTAATATTATAAATACGAAAGTAACTATCTCTTTCATTTGTTGAAATTTGATATACAGATCGTTTCAGTCCCGGGGAAGGCATAGGATAGTTGTTATCCCGAAAACAGCATAGTTCCCGCGGGATAGTGATAAGCGAACTCTCGGACGATATCGGACGATAGTTAGTCAGATATAAGTAATTAAAACAAATAGAAGCATTGATTTATCGACAATGTAATTAATATGAAGTATACCTACTTGAAGTTACATAAACCTTAAAAATGAAGGAAGATGGTCTCTTTTACTAGTTTAGAAAAGTCCTTAATGTTTCAACAATAAGTACAATAACAAAGTTTTTTAGCTTTCAAATCAATACACATACGCACAAATCACGTCTTTATCCCTTATGGGGTAGACAGAGCCTAAGGTGACAAGACCTACAGGCCACTTTTAGCAAGATTGTGGGCGTATAGATGGAAAATTGAATCAAAATAGTGATGGGTTGCTAGCCGCATCGCCTAGCTATAACATTTTTTTTATATGAATAGGAAGGCAAACGAGCAAGTGGGTCACCTGATGGTAAGTGATCACCACTGCCCTTAGACACCCACAACCCCGGAGGATGCGTTGCCAACCTAGAGGGCTAAGATGAAATGCCTCTTGTGCTCGTAATTTCCCCGGCTGTCTTACTCTCCAGACTGGAACACAGCAGTGCAAGCACTGCTGCTAAGCGGCAGGATTAGTGAGTAAGATGGTGGTAGCGATCCGGACGGACGTTGCACAAGGCCCTACCACCCGCAAATCAAAATCGTACTAATATAATAAATGCGAAAGTTTGAGTAAGTGTGTATTGTTACTTCTTAAAGCTGAAACCCTGGCCTAGCTAGTTGGTACCCTAGATTAAAACCTGGGCTACTTTTTACCCCGGAAAATTGCGTAGTTCCCGACGGATAGCGGAACGAATTAATTGCAGATAAAGATAAAAGATAGGTCTGTCATTGCATGAAACGAAAAAAAAGGCAATTCCCTGCAACCCAAGCATTCTGAGACGCACGCTCATTCACTAAATATCGTAATTGCAAAATACTAGATATCCGAATTACCCGATTTCTAAAATATCAAATTCCTGATATACAGTCGCCATCAGATATATCGTAGCGGGCGAGGTCCTCGAATATTTCGGAGCAGCATTAAATTTCAATAAATTCGTTACACTAAATATGGTTAATAACATCGGAACACGCAATCCGTCATAAATATAAGAGCAGCGACTTTTCAATAAATTCGGGACGTTCAATGAGCTAAAAATATCAGGAAGCACATATCGTCAAAGGTATCAACACAGTCAGGCTGATCACAAATATCGGAACATATGTGGAAAATAAACCTTACGTATATTAAAATAGATTCGAATTCCAAGCAAAATACAAATAAGGCTCAAACGTCATGCCAAAATGAAAGATTATGTCACCTATATAGTGTAAGCGTCTGCATGCATAATTCACTGTGTTTAGTAACATAAAACCTTTTTTGTTGTATAAAGTGTAAATTGTTACTGGCCACTAAATTGCCATCATACTTTTTTTAAGAATAAAATTTTTCTTCTTCTGCTGTTATAAGTCAAAACATGTAGTTCTATTTTATAAAACTAGTTTTATTATAAATACTGTAATTTAAACTGTTTGTCGCAAAGTTAAGGTATATTTTCCAAAAATGTTCCGATCTTTATGGTCAGCCTGGCTGCATCGATATCTTTGACGATCTGTGACGTTCCGATTTTATTGAAAAGTCGCTGTTATTATATTTATGACTAATTGCGTGTTCTGATGTTATTAACCTTACAGTTGTAATGGATTTATTGAAATTTAAGGCTGCTCCGAAGTATTTGAGGACCTCGCCCGCTACGATATATCTGATGGCGACTGTACCACACTTTCTTGTTACTGTGTTTTTTTATATATCGGATTTCCAAAGCAACGTGTTCCCGATACACTATGTTCCTTTTCAAACCGCATTCCCACGATACCACATAGTGAAAACACTAGGTTCGCGAAATACAAGGTACTTGAAACACCTACTTCCTTTATCTACCAGATACTCGTACAAGATAGCCAGTTTATATAATTCCCAACACACAAGATGCTGTTTATTCTTGATTTCCGAATGCCTAAATTCCTAAAAGGCCAGATTTTTAGTTTAGTATTACATGAGTACTGGTAGACAATAAAACAGCGGGCTAAGAATAAATTAAAATTAAGTAGATTCAGCCGATTTTTTTCACACTTATCTAATCTGGGTTAGCGTAGATGCGTTACCCGACCGTAGATGTTGATATTTGATGTTTTGGAGATCTAGTATTTTGAAATTCTGGTTTAACGGAAATGTACTGTTTGAAAAATCATGTATTACATGCTTAGGTGAGATCAAGTGGTTTCAAGAAGATTGTGTTTTGCGAATCTGGTTAGTCAAATGATTCAGTGTTTAGAGAGTCTTAAGATTTCGAAATTTGATGTTTTGGTTATATGTATGATTTTAATGTAGTGATATAAAACTCATACATAAACGAACAATATAGATAAAGAAAGTATGGTATACTGGGAATCTGATATTTTGATGCGCCGGTACCTATGACGGCAATTTGGTATTTGGCAATTATGGTTTTAAGGGAATGAGGTACTTAATACACACATACGTACATAAATGACGTCTTTATATCTTACTGGGTAGACAGAGCCTTAGATAACGAACTCTAGGCCACGTTTAGCATGATAGTGGGCGTATTGGTGGAAAGGGGGATCATAACACAGCCTATACCATGATTCCTAAGATTTTCGCCCACTGCACTCCCTCAAAGGGGTTTTACGTGCGCGGGAAGAGGAGCAACTGGTTACATTCTATGTTTTTCTTTATGTATTCCCAGACCAGCGTGGAAAGAGGAGGAGTCAAAACATTTCCGAACCACCGTCTGTACTGCGCATGCTCGCTCAACAGGCGTTCTCTTAGCCCTACAGCCTCCCATTCTGGCTCAGAACAGAGCGAGTCCCAATAGCGGTATGACCTCTTCGGGATGCGTTTTCTGTTTGTAATCGCGATAATACTTAACCCGGACGAACGCGTTTGCGTTCTGTCCATAGAACTCAGAGCCGATTCAATTTTTAACATCGAACTTAGAGTTAACCTCACCGTCGGTTGGCCCCGGGCACATTTAGTTTGAGGTGGCGCTTCTTCGAGAGTAAGTAAGCTTTTTGATGTTGTGAAAAGTTTTGTAACTTTTTTTTTGAGTTCCGTACCGAATTTTCGGACGATTTATAGCGTTTCTAAAGAAAAAAGTTAAAAAGAGAAAAAAAGGGAAAAAAAGTAAAGTAGTTAAAGTAAAAAAAGTTTGTACATTTTTTTAGCTACTCCGATTTAAAAAATACATAGAGTGAATAAAACTGAGCCTAAATAACATAATCTCCCAAAATGTCTCAATTTACTCGTATGGAAACTTCCTACCAACTTGCTACCAAAATTCTGTGACGATACGAGTACTGCGCGCTCCGTCTATCGGGTTTGGTTTTAAATCGTTTCACGAAACATTTGTCACTTGAAAATTGTTTGGTAACTTTTTGAAATTGTTGAATTAATTTAAATTAACATAACGTGAGTCGAGCGTTTTTTTTTTAATTTTGTAATTTTGTGGAAATTATAAAATGCTTCCATGAACCGATGAAAAGATGCCTGACCGAAACACGAAAAAAGGGTAAACTTTTTCTATTTCATCATGGCAACGTCATCGGAGCTGTGTTAACTCACTAAATTTCAAGTTAATCCGACCACATGTAAAATTAATTTGCAAATTTTGAAACAACATTTAATTTATATCATACATAAGATGACGATGAAAATGTCTTGCAAAATATTGTATGCCGTTTTAATTAAGTGTATTTACTGAACAGGTGTTTCTATAAAAATTCAATATATAAAAATAATTGTGAGACTTTAAAGAAACTGTATGAAAAAAAAGTGCCGGCAGAAGTGAAAACTACACACATGCTCTCTCGCGCAAAAAGAAAAAAAAAGAAAAAAAAACTTCACGAGACTTGAACTAGTCACCTGAGAGAACGCACTGTTATTCCACACCTTATATCATTAGGCCAGACACACAAACGTTAAAGCGACGAAATCAGCGTAGGTACCTACACTTCAAAAAATCGAACGCCACTCTAGCTTCATTCGTATTTCAAAATAAGCTCTTAAAGGCTTAAGGCTCTTAAAGCTGATATTCTGGTACTTAAACTCTCCCTCCGTCTTACGCCTAACGCGAGTTTAACATTTTTTACTCATCCCTAAAAGTGCTCACAAGTTTTCACTTCAAAAAAAAATGTGTCGCTACTCGTGAAACTTTGCTGCTAAAATCTAAAAATAATTAATCAGAGTAAGAAGGCCGAGTAGCAGGAGATGGGCAATTGTAATTCTTATTTGCGCCACTTGGCTGATGAAATGCCGACACAACCGTGCCCCCTGATACGACCAGAGCCGCCTCAGTCGCCAAAGCCGCTAGAGTCGATCAATTTACAAGAGACGACCAATGTTCTACGACGTGTGGTCGACACTAGAATTAACACACGCCGTCGCCGTAGACACAAGGAACGAGAACCGATAGATAAAAAGATAATAGCTATTTCTATTCGCATGTAGTTTTTTTTTAAATATATTATCTTTGAAAAGTCTCGAAAGCGTTCGCTTTAAAGTCAAGTCGGTCTATAAGACACTCGTATTATAGACCGACCGCTTAAGAGGCTGACAACACCTAATTTTGTTGAAATTGATGTTATTTAAGAACTTTTTTAAGAAAAACTACACACAATAAAAATCCAAAAAAATATGTATGTCAATTTTCATCATATTTCAAACACGCCGGACGGACTCGATACATAATTGAACAAAATCGGCTCGATAGAAAATAATTGCAAAGATTGGTCTTAAAATCATCATTAAACGAGTCTATGTCTTTATTTTTTCAACGTATGGGTCTACAGTTAAAAACATGAAGTCAACATATTCAATACCTACACGGCTAACGAGTCATATTTCACAAATAATCTATACTTTTTTTATTTCTTATTATTTGTGTCTTATTTGCAAGATTTTAGACGCGCGCCAAGCTGCCGAAATAGTTTCTTCTCCTTCACTAACAGGCATGCGATCCGTATGTGTGAAGAGTGGCGCTGCTCAAGGTCATTTGCTGTTGAAAGCGCCTTAAATGAGCCCTCGTCCGCGCGGCACAGGGGCGCGGGTTAGGACGGCAAAGGGGACCGAGAGAGGTGCGGGCGGGTAGTGCGCCTGCCGCCCGCACAGAGCTAGGCCCCCGCGGTCGTCCCACCCCGCGCCCGTGTTCTTTGTATGACGTAGGTATCAGATAAGAAAGGATTTACAAAAATTCTACCTCTAAGGGGGTGAAAAGCGGGGCAAAGTTTGTGTGGGACTACGTGATTCCTTGGTCCGATCTACTTCAAATTTTGCATAAAAATTCTTTAACAGAATTGATGTAACATGTGTTTCGTATTTTCTTGAATTTCATCCCCTAACGGGGTTTAAAAGGGGTAGAAAGTTGTTTAGGGGGTGATTTGCTTCGAAGTTGATATCAATACTCCTTAGTGGTTTTGATTTAAATTGCATTCTATTTCGACATAGTCATGTTTGAAAACTCAATCCGATTTTATTAAAAAAAGGTTGAACTCATATAAAAGCCCGGTGCAAGGCATATACTCTTTAAAGTTGGAATGTCTCGAATATCACCGTAGGTATTATATTAGTACCGCATTTTGAAAGTTTCTAAGCATTAAAAAAACTTTTAGAGTGGTCATGCGATTTTTAGAAATTCCCTCGAAATAGGAAATCAATGGGGTGGATTTCTAATGTTTGGCAAAGAATGTTCCCCAAAGCATCACATCGCAAATTTTGTTTCCCAAATTTTTATTTGGCAAAAATTCAATTGTCTAAACTACTTATCGCAATATTACAGTTAGCAAACCTTTTTTTCGGCAAGTGATTATTTAGCAAATAATGAATTGGTCATGTTAATTTTCCCAATTTTTTTTTTGGCAACTGTATTGTTTAGCATAACGTACTAAACCCAAAATATCGCATGGCATACGATTTCTATCGCAATGTGAGTAATGCGTAGGATAAACATAACAATATGATTACATTTTGTAAGTCTTATCTTTTATAAGTCCGAAATTTAAAAATACCTAACGTTTACAAATGCGGTTTTCAAAATTCCGAATTTCAATACACCGAACAATAAGAAGTCCGAATGAATAATAATCCGAAATATCAAAAATACAAATTCCGATTATTAAAATACCGATTTTAAAAACTCCGAATATTATTGGAGTAAAACAAACATGTTCGCGGCTTAGGGGTGGCCCAAGGGCCACCCCCGCCGCACCTTAACCTAAATTAATCCAATTCCTAATAAACAACATTCCGATCATTGAAAACACGAATTTCATTATCCCGAATATCAAATTTCCGAATTAGCAATGAAGTATTAGATAATTAATAATCGGAATTTTGTTTTTCGGGCCAATGACACTTCGGACTTATCATCATTCGAAGTTAAACAAATCGGAATAATATACAACCCAACTATTTCTTTGTTTAAGCAATTAAATATATAATTTCTGCCATTTGTTATTTTATACTTAAAATTCCTGCAGTGTACCTACTATTGTATTATTTGTATTATTGCAACAGTAAAAAATAATTATCATTTGCCAGATTTTTGCTATAAGTATACCATGCAAAGTGTCACATTTGGGAATTTTATTTTTGGAATATAACTTATGACAAAACGAAACATTTGCTTAAGAAGCATTTGCTTAATAAAATCTTGACGAAATGAAACTGCGAAATGATAGTTCGACCAAATGAACTAAATGCTAAAGGTTCACTTGGAAAATGTAAGTATTGCGATAAGTTGTTTGGGAAGTCATATTTGGGAAAAATAATTTGCCAAACGGCAGTACACCCAATGGGGTTTATAATTTCGCTGCAAAGGCGCCCTGTCTCCGTAACTATAAATTACTAGAGTCATGAAATTAGACACACAAGTAAGGAATCATAACTGCTAAAAATTAATGACTAAAAAGGGTTAGGAAATAAAAGGGATTTATATTCTTATAACTATTATTACTAGAATCTTTAAACTTGGCATACCAAGAGTTAATTATGATATTCTGAAAACTGATATCTGTATTTTGCAAAATTCCACTGGGATAAGAAATAAAAAGGATCAATATATTATGCCGGTAATCATACGTAAAGCGAAACAATGCTGATCAGGTACTTAACAAACTATTTTACTCGGTTTTTTTAATGATTTGTTAAAATAACACTGGTTATTTGTGCTGGTCACACTCAGTAGAAAGCGGGGATTCCCATCCCATACTCTTATTAGGGAGTATTCAAGACACATACATAGAATGCATGTTTTTATGGTCCGCCGCTTCGTAAATACGTAAGTAATTAAATGCTTTATTGTACAAATATAAAGCCAAAACCAAAAGAAAACAAACGTTTTTACGTACGAGTCTATACTGAAAGAATATAAAGCCAAGTGAGTCCTTCCTCGCCTACTAAATGAATGCGCGTCATGTTTTCGGGCTTCTGATATTCAATCTACTTGATTTATTTTATTTGTTATTGTAGAATATAAAATGGGTTAGTTTTGAAAAGAAGACGGTTAAAAAAAACTTTTTGGTTTCTTAAATCGTTCGTCGTAATTATAAAAACGGTCCCAAACTGTCATAATTTCTTTTTCACCACACTTGCTCGTAAAGGGTGTTATAACACGCGTGCTTATAGAGCCGTAGTAGCTGATTCACCTCCCGCGGGAATTTCAAATATTTTACTCCCGAGGGAGTTATATTTGTATGGATTTTCATAATTCCCTCGGGAGGAAAAGTTTAGTTTTAAAATTAAGAGTTCATTGTACGTCATTTCAAACTAAGGAGGTTTCAGATCAGCCAGGTTATTTTAATATTAAAAAAAAAAACTACGAACCAATTGCGGATGACATTTTGACACTATTGACACTAAAATGTTGATGGGTGTCGTTTTCGAGTAATTTGGTGATTCTGAGACCGATTTTGGCATAATTTTTTGGATCCAAGATGGCGGATGACATTTTGACACTATTGACACTAAAATGTTGATGGGTGTCGTTTTCAAGTAATTTGGTGATTCTGAGACCGATTTTGGCATAATTTTTTGGATCCAAGATGGCGGACGATATTTTCACGCTATTGGTACATAAAATGTTGATGAGTGTCGTTTGCGGGTAATTTTGTGATTGAGTTTAATTTTTTTATTTTTTTTTATTTCCTCGTAAATGTGATGAAAAACATTGTGTGTATTCCGGGCAGTAAGGGGATTACCAACTCGAGTCGTTAAAAACCCTCCGCCTTCGGCGTCGGGCTTCTAATAGACTCTCGTTAGCAATCCCCTTCTTACCGCCCTTGGTGCACAATGTACTATTTTATCTGGCGAAATGTTGGTAGCCCTCCCGCAAGGAAGGATCATCTGGTATAGATCTTGGGAAGCGGGTCTTGCGGGTAGCACAAAATTGTTCGCCGTGGAGAGCTTTGGGGACGGCTGTTATGATGATAAATTTTCCGTAAGTAGGTTTTTGTTTTGTCGAACGGTATGGGAACTTTGCATCTGGTATTCAATTGTTTCTCAGCTTAGTCCTGGCCACGATTATGTGCGACTGGCGGCCAGCGAGCGTTTTGTATCCATTGCGCGTCTGAGACACACGACGAGCAGTGGCTGCCTAGCAGTACACGCAATGAACAGTGAATAGCATCGCCGCGTCGCTAAATCTTACTCGGGGTACTTATAACTATTGAAAAACTCGGAAATGCTTCGGAATTCCTACCACTCTTTATAAAACATACCTGAGCATAGGGGGCGTTCAAATATTACGTAAGCGCTTGAGGGGGGCGGGGGTCGATATCGTGATTACGTCAGCAGTTATTATTTAATTTTTGACACAAATGGAACCCACAGATTTATAAAAAAACTAGCTGTTGCCAGCGACTTCGTCTGCAAAGAATTCGTTTATCGCTATCCAGCGGGAACTACGCAATTTTCCGGGATAAAAAGTGGCCTATGTGTATTCCAGACTTTTCCCTATCTATGCGCCGAATTTCATCCAGATTCGTTGGGCCGTTCTGGCGTGATTAAGTAACAAACAAACATCCATCCATTCATCCATCCATCCATCCATACTTTCGCATTTATAATATTAGTTAGATTAGAAGAATACATTAAAAGATAAATGTGTATAGGTACCAATAATTACTTAAGCATTGGAGGGGGGGAAGAGGTTTGCTTACTTTTGCTGACAGGCGGAAAGGGGGGGGGGGAATAATTGTCTGCTTACGTAATACTTGAATGGCCCCAACCTATTGTTGGTAAAATATAGTGTATCAATATTAACCTCAAGTAAGTAATGTGAAGTAGCGAATTAGTGGATCTCTTACCATAGAATAGATAATAACAGGGTAGAAGGGAATCTCTTTTGTCCGCGTCCAAAACGCCGCCATTTATATACCTACTTCCCCCTTCACGTCGTTACACCCCTCTGTCGTCCAGGCGTATTGCTAGGGTTGCTTACCGTTAAATATTATACTTACGTCTAAAGATAATATAAAATAAAGAAAGAAAGAAAGGAAAAGGTTTATTTGGTGCAATATATATGGCTAAAATATAAGTTTTTATTTACTTTGAAATCATTATTTTGTTCTAGTTTTACAAAATATGAAATTTATAAATCATTAGGTACGTACCTACATATTATATTAAGGAAGAAGTTATTACAAGTGCCATACCAAATGAAGCCATTTAAAATGATTTAAGTAAGTATTACTTACCGCCAAATATAAAATAAAATACATACAGGCTCACGTAAAACTAGTAGTAGTTTATTCAGTTGGGTGCTTGGGTAGGCTTCGGTATATATCGTTTTTGCATTATTCATACAACCAAATACACCACAATAACTTGACACCATTGTAATTATTGTTTCCAAGATGAGTACCTACGTGACGGAACGCGCAAAAATGCCAAACGCCGCCTGACTGAGCCGCTCGTTTAACAAGTACTGTAAATACCTTGAGTCCGGCCGGAGCGGGAGATTCCGTTCTACTATGTTCTTACTTATTCTATGCTCTTACTTAATTAAAGACTTGGTTTAAAGGTACAAACCCAGCTATAATCTTCAAAAATAAAATGCAAACAAAAAAATAATCCGCCCATTCGAATAGGAATGACTATTTATTTTCTGAGCCTCTAGTCTTCCTCTAGTGTAAGTTTTCACATGAACAAACGTCTCGAACGCGTGGATGCAGGTGGCGACTTGTCGTTCATTATGTTGTGCTAAGGGCACACGGCGGCCACGACGTACAAAATCAGCGTTCTGAAATGAACACAGGCACGACGTCGTCTGTACACGCGTCAATGTGTGCGTAAGATACACAGGGCTGTCTATCGCAAAAACCTAGTACACTATAAGTACTACCAATGACATAAATATACTGAAGATATGGCTTAGATGTGTGCAAATAAATGTACTTAATCGTTATCTATTTATTTAAACTTACTTAAAATGTGTCTGTCTGTGTATTTAAGCATTATTACTTTCAATTACAACAGATGTACGACAACAAACTTAAGCGAATGATTTTGTAGTTATTTCATGTATTAATCGCAATAATTTCAGAAAGCATTAATTTTCTAACGTTTTCTAAAATGAAGTAGGTAGGATAGGTTCCCGAACTTGTGACGTGCGGCCGACACACGTCGCGTTGCGAGCCCTACTAGTTGCCAGCAGCTTTCCGGCAGACTGCGCTTGAGGGGTGGGGTAACTCGAATCGGTGCGGGGCGGAGCGTGGCCATTCTGTACGTTAGTACTATTATATATTCTGTGCTAAGGGGGAGGCCTTTGTTCAGCAGTGGACATCTTCAGGCTGATGATGATGATGATATCGAGTTGAAATGACGCGTGACGTCACCTCTTGGCATTTTACCCAGAATTGACGGGACGAGCAAGCCACGAGCCATACAGCCGAATTTTGACGAGCTTCCTCTTTGTCACGTTAAGTTCATTGGAGTGCATATTGATTCTCAGTTCAAATGGAAGCAGGAATTGAGCGCAGTAGAGGCATCCCGAAGTTCTGCGTGCCATGCAATTAAATGCTTAACGGACGAATTGTCAAACAGCTGAAATCCGTGTACCCTGCCTTAGTAGAATCCAAGTAGAGGTATAGCATCAAGTCATGGGGTAACAGCTATGACTACAATGTTAAAAAGGCTTTTATTATGCAAAAAAGATCATTTAGGACAATTGTACGGAATCATGTAAGAGTCATTTTTCTTCAAAAATCGAACGCGACTCTAGCTTCATTCGTGTTTCAAAATAAGCTATTAGAGTATCCTGATATCCTGATACTTAAACTCTCCATCCGTCTTACGCCTGACGTGATTTTAACGTTTTTTACCTATCCCAAGAAGCGTTCAACGCCGCTAAAGAAGTTTTCACTTCAAAGATATTGAAATTAATATAATGTTAATATTTAATAGTAGGATTGTATTGAAACTAAGCCGACTTTTTACCACTGACTTTGACGTCACAGCCGTAGTGACGGGAAATCATAACAGATTTGAAAACGCTGAGGCCCCCCCCCCCCCCCACCTATGTAAACGGTTTAAGAGGCTGACAACACCTAATTTTGTTGAAATTGATGTTATTTAAACACTTTTTTAAGAAAAACTGCACACCAAAAAAATACAAAAGAAATATAATGTTAATTTTCATCATATTTCAAACACGCTAGACGGGCTCGATACATAATTGAACAAAATCGGCTCGATAGAAAATAATTGCAAAGATTGGTCTTAAAATCATCATTAAACGGTTCTATGTCTTTATTTTTTCGATGTATGGGTCTGCAATTAAAAAAATAAAGTCAACATATTCATACCTAAACGGCTAACGAGTCATATTTCACAAATAATCCATACTTTTGTTTATTTCTTATGATTTGTGTCTTATTTGCAAGATTTTAGACGCGCGCCAAGCTGCCGGAATTGTTTCTTCTCTTTCACTAACAGGCACGTGAACCGTATGTGTGAAGAGTGGCGCTGCTCCAGGTCATTTGCTGTTGACAGCGCCTTAACTGGGCCCGCCGCCCTTCACAATGTCTTCGTATATTCTAAATTATGAGCGAACCTCGACGACTTCTACCGACAAGCGACAATACTGTTTACGTTACAGACTCGGCTGGTGTCTACGCCGGTTGGCTTCATAACTACGCCTTGCATTTAGAATTGACATGTGTCGCCGACAATTTTATTGTCAAGTTTGTGAAATAGGGGTCGGGGATTGGACACGAGGAATAGATGGTGTTATAGGATTGTGCCGTGACTTTACATATGCTTTTATTTTAGTTGCATTCTGATTCTAATGCATGCGGGTTCATGTAAGATGATCTAATGGTAATATATTGACTGCAGACGGAAAATAAGTAAGGTCAATTATGAATAATGCATAACAGACGACGCTGCAACGCGAATTGTGCCATTACAATAAATACATAAGCGACACAATTTTTGTATCTAATTAAATAGGGTTGTCTTTATTGTTTCTTTCATGCTGGTGTGGGAGCAAAGAAACAGTGTGCTAGCTGATTTTTTCTGCGTGGATCATAAAACTCTTACTAAAGAAGGGTGAAAATTTTAGGAATCATGTTATAATTATAAGCGGAGCGGCTATAGACCGACCGCTTAAATGAGTCTTCGCCCGCGCGGCATTGGGGCGGGGGACGACAAAGAGGACCTCTCTCGGTGCGGGCGTGTAGTGCACCCGCCGCCCGCTCCTCTCTCGGCCCCCCTGCACCGGCTATAGTAGCATATCACTAAATTGACAACATTTCATTTTTATAACACCTGAAAATGTATATATGGTTCGAAAGCATTTTGCCTCGTGATCACTGCAATATGTTTATATAATTTTAATATCGCTTATAATAAAAACTAAAAAATAATTAAAAATATGTCCTAATTTTACCAAAACTACCACATGTAAGGTGAAACGCCTTTGCTTTTTTCACGAGAAAAAATAAGCGATCGAAACTTTGTATTTTTGACAACTTCAAAGTACAAGGGGGGCAACTCTCAAATTCTATTTTCGAAGTTCGTTGCATACCTTCCCTCTCACTCTCAAGATAATGACTATTAGTATGAGCGGAAGAGCACGAAGCGAACCTCGAAAATCGAATATTGGAGAATAGGGCCTGACATTGACAATCTGAAATTAACGTCGGTTTTTTTTTCTATAGAGGAAAGACAAAGGGATAAGTGTGTATTCTGTGATAGTATCGAAGTTACGCCCTTTTAGAATAAGCACAAATTAATAAATTAATTATAAATTAAATACAAGCCCTAGCGAAAAAATTAAACTTTCAGCATGTTCATCTTTTCAAACAAAATACAGAGAACCATTAAAATTATAGGCTCAGAAATATGAAATGTTGTCAATTGGGAGTCCCCCACCCGCTCCCGCCAATTTGGTCCGTATTTCGCTCATGCGCAGGTATAACGCCAGGAGCTCTTTTTACGTCCGTTGATGTGTAAAAACTATTATTATGTAACCATGCAATAGAGGTCGAAGTGGCATTATCAAATTCATTTCATATCCTCAAGAGGTGGAGGGTGGTGTAAAGCTCGGATTTATAAATTTTATGTGGATATCATTGGGGTCACATATTACTATATATACACTGACGAGCAAAAATAATTATTTTTGCACGTGAGTATATATATGAGTATATATATAGCTGTTACATATAAGTGTTGACTGTCGTAGGTACTAAAAATGACGTTGCGTTTTTTGATTACACATTCGCTGCCACACATTGCTACGTGCTACGCTTGTAGCCGGTAGCAGCGTTTTTCCGCTTTGTAGCGAAAACTCTACGAACAGAGAACTCCCCTAAGGAGTTCCTGGCACTAAAAGTTTATGAAAGGAGTAGATTTGCACAGACGTATAGATGTACCTGGTGAACAACGATTTGCCTTTGGGTAACCGTAATAGGTACATATATATACATATCACGTCTTTATCCCTTACGGGGTACACAGGGCCTAAGATACCAATATCTACAGGCCACGTTTAGCAAGATTGAGGGCGTATGGGTGGAAAAGGGAATCGAAATAGTGATGGGTTGCTGGCCGCATCGCCTATAACATGATTCTATGATTTTCGCACATTCCCTCGGTGGGCTTTTACCATGGAAGAGAAGCAACTGGTACAGGTACATTCGGTTTTTTTTTGCACCCAAACCAGCAAAGATTATTAAGTACACATTATATTATAAGTACGTCAATGTATCTATTAGTAGGATCGTATTCTTTAATCTCAAAGTTGACGTTTGTAATACTTTTTATTGTTTAAATTATCGAATTTGTGCTTATACATTTATTATTTTCTGAAAGATTTAAAAAAGTGAAGTAGTTACTACATTTATGTATTTTCTATGAAATTTCCACAGCGCGCTAATTTTTAACAACAAAGCCGCAACGCGAAATCATAATATTTTGAATTATTATCTAAGTTTACGCCCACTCTGTTATCTTGTTAGCACATCGTCCAGATAAATGCCACATGTTATGTGTGTGTGAGAGAATATATCGCAACACGCCTGTGACAGAGTTCCATGTTGTTCGACGTTACAGAATATCAGGAACCTTGCCTCAGTTATACGAATTGACTTTGCAGTGGTGATTGATTATTGTTTAAAATATTTAGTTGACAGCATGTTTTTAGTATCATAAGAGTCTATTGCGAGATTATGCGGTATTGAGTGTTTTGTAGTTTTAATTTTTGTAATTTATTTTGGATTTATTGCTGTTTGTTTAATACTTGTGCGGTTATGGTTGTGAAATTCGGTCGATGATTTTTAGTATTTTTAGGTAAGTAGTCTTGCGTATATAGACGCGAAATATTCAGGTTTAATTCATGAGTGGATTAGAACCTCTGCAAAGTTGTGTTTGATCCAATAAATGGTACATAGAGTGCACCTAACTGAGATGTAGGTCATCGAAGAGTTAGTTTAGTCATGTGTTTAGTCATGAACAGGAATGAGAAAGTAAGGTATTTTATTTGCCTGTTGGAATATTCAGTTATTTTTAAACTCGTACGTTTCTTGGATGTCGGATATGCTTTTTTACTTTCGTGTACAGTTGTTCGTTTCTCGTATTTGCTATAATCCATGCAGTTTGGTTTGTCCATGCAGTCGGTTTTTCCTAGCTGATCTGGAAGCAAAGAAAACATATAGTACCAGTTGCTTGTATTTCCGCGCAGCTGGTAGAAGCTTTTAAATTATACCGAGTAAAAAATAAACAACTACCTATGTTAAACAATTACGCATCTTTATAAATTTAATGAATTAGGTTTATTGTACATAAAACACATGAAAATGATGAATGATGATAAATGATTGATGATTTTCAAAGTGTGACGACGAAACATTTTCGGTAGTTTAACCTTTTAGGATTGATACCAAACTTAATTAAGAGGCTGACAACACCTAATTTTGTTGAAATTGATGTTATTTAAGCACTTTTTTAAGAAAAACTACACACAAAAAAAATATAATGTTAATTTTCATCATATTTCAAACACGCTAGACGGACTCGATACATAATTGAACAAAATCGGCTCGATAGAAAATAATTGCAAAGATTGGTCTTAAAATCATCATTAACCGGTTCTATGTCTTTATTTTTTCGACGTATGGGTCTGCAATGAAAAACATGAAGTCAACATATTCATACCTACACGGCTAACGAGTCATATTTCACAAATAATCCATACTTTTTTTATTTATTCTTATTTGTGTCTTATTTGCAAGATTTTAGACGCGCGCCAAGCTGCCGGAATAGTTTCTTCTCTTTCACTCACAGGCACGCGAACCGTATGTGTGAAGAATGGCGCTGCTCAAGGTCATTTGCTGTTGACAGCGCCTTAAGCCGACGAGCATGTATGAAGAGATTGATGAATGTGGATGAAGCGAAAGAGGTATGACAGGATCGTAGCATGTGGAACAAAGTAGTATCTGCCTACCCCTGTGGGGAAGAGGCGTGACGGTATGTATGTATGTAACTTAAGCCGGGTACTCATCTACGGTCTATAAACGTAACCATTGCAAGTTACTTTACCCAAAACATTAGTGCATGTGCAGTGCCACGGGCCGAACGCCACGTACGGTCGGTCAAATAAGTGACCCAAATATTTCATCCATCATCATTGATCAGGGAGCGAAACTAATAGTAGTACTAGTAATTAAAATAAGGTTTTTTAAAAGCTTTATTTAACATGCAACGTATGTATGTTTGGCCGGGTAGAATCTTGCCGCCACATTTTGAAGCAGATATCTTCAACTGATTGAACTCAAATTTTGCATACTTGAGTAAGTCGGATGACAATACAATAATCTGGTAGTGGGGTGCTGGTGACCCAGCCAGGACCGTCTCCGCAGAAGGGAACTCCTCAACAGTTTGTCCGATTGACTTGAAATTTGTACACATTGTAGGATGATAATGCAAGTACAGTCAGCAAGAAAGCTTGTATCAAAAATTAAATTTAAGGGTTAGGTTGTTTATGTATACAACCGCCGAAAATCTAAGGAATCATGTTATAGGCGTTGCACCTAACCCATCACTATTTTGATTCCCCTTTCCTTACATCTATACGCCCACAATCTAATGCGAAAGTATGGATGGATGGAGGATGGATGGATGTTTGTTTGTTACTCAATCACGCCAGAACGGCCCAACGGATCTGGATGATATTCGGCTCATAGATAGAGAAAAGTCTGGAATAGCACATAGGCTACTTTTTATCACGGAAAATTGCGTAGTTCCCGCGGGATAGCGGTAACCGAATTCTTTGCAGACGAAGTCGCTGGCAACAGCTAGTCATGCTATAAGTGGCCTTTAGGTCTTGCTACCTTAGGCTCTGTCTACCCCGTAAGGGATAAAGACGTGATTTATGTATATATGTATGTCTACAACTTAACTGATAAGCGCGCGACAGTTGCTAACATAAATGCATTTCATTCACGTTAGTGCGCTCGGCTCCTCATGCCTAATTCATTGTTATTTCAGATCTCTGAAAGGTTGCACATACATTAACATTGTTATGACGATTTTGACTTTGCATTATCTTATATAAAGACGGTAGCGAGCCGGAACGGAGCAGTTCGTTTCCGTACGCGGACCGCCGTGGTGTTGAAAGGTTTGCTATATTTTATTATAGCAGGGGACGGTAGGTAACTTAGATTACTTGACGCGTTGGCTGCCCACAATACTACGCCTAAAGTATTGCTCCCACGCCCCATACAATTGGGAATGGATGATTATTTTAAAAGTGCTTGGTGATTTTTCTATTGATACGAATAACCATCCTTAACTACGGAAAAAAGTTTCTGATTTTTCCGTCGAGCCATATATTTTATAAAAATAAAAACATTTTACTCAGTCACTGGGCGGCCTTTATACGGCAGATAAGCAACTGTCTATTCCGAATACTTAAATCCTACTTAGATAAAAGATGCTACCAAGTGAAGTACAGCGATGACCTCTCAGAAGTACACGAAATAAAATCAGGTGTCCCTCAGGGCAGTATCTTGGGCCCTGTATTATACTTAATTTTTACAGCAGATATCCCAACAACTGACCACATCACAACTGCGACATACGCTGACGATACGGCGCTACTGTCGGCTCATAGCAACCCAGAAATGGCATCATCACAGCTGCAAAACCACCTGACAGCAGTTGAGACGTGGCTGAAGCGTTGGAGAATAAAAGTCAATGAGAGCAAATCGGTACATGTAACATTTACACTCAGGAGAGAAACATGTCCACCGGTAACGCTAAACTGCAAAGTTATCCCTCAAGATAATAACGCAAAATACTTAGGCATGCACCTAGACAGAAAACTTACATGGCAAAAACATATTTGGACTAAGCGCAAACAGCTAGATGGAAAACTGCGGTCACTGAACTGGTTATTGGGACGCCAATCACAACTAAATCCTAACAGCAAAATGCTAGTGTACAAAACTACCATAAAACCAATCTGGACTTACGGAATACAACTGTGGGGAACGGCCAGCAACAGTAACATAGATATCCTGGAGAGATTCCAGACCAAAGCTCTGAGAACAATGCTTAGCATCCCTCATTGTATAAGTAATAGATACATATACCTCGACCTCGGCATAAAAACAGTTCGGCAGGAAATAGCTCAAAACAGCCTGAAATACCAGGAGAAACTGACCGTCCATGTAAACAAACTGGCGCACGCTCTGAGTGGAGAGGGCGCTCTTCAGCATACCCGGCTAAAAAGGAGTGACATACCGAGCTTACATAAAAGATTTACCAATTGACATCAAGAGAGTCGTGTGAAAGGAGTTTCATACAAGTGGGGCTCATGAGGAAGACATAAACTGAGAAGTCACACAGAGAAGAGGCTTATTGTTGAGAAACAGATTGCCTTGAAGCAGAAATATCAAAAAAAAATAAAAAAAAATAAAGTGATCCCACCGGCGCAGTCTCACTCAATTACTTAAGTACCGGTAGCATCAACACTGAACGAGCTTTTGATCTCGGGATGATCACGGCCGCACGGAAAATCACGTGTGCCCACTGGGCCCCGTTTCTCGAAGCTTATTAGACTAATACTATTAGTGTTTTGTTTCATTTTTTCGTTTAATTTACGAGACAAAACACTAATATTATTGGTCTAATAGTAAGCTTCGAGAAACGGGGCCCTGGTGATGCTCGTTGCAGCCAATGTGTTAGCCGATTCTTTGGCTGTGCTCCTTTATGCACTTTCATTGGTCGATAGGGCCCCGTAAGCGCAAAGTCCGTTCAGACCCACTAATGGGACTAAACGGACGAAATAGTCCATTTAGTCCTACTATTTCTGTTGCGAGTTTTGATAGGAGTAAACGGACGAAATAATCCGTTTAATACCAATAATTCTGGTATGTAGGTTTAGGTTTTGTGAGAAACTTCTCATCGGCCCGAAGGGCCATAACAATACAGGAACAGGAGCTCCGCGTTAGCAGAGCTCCGTTGACAGTTTCTGTGCCGATTGGGATCGAGTATAAATGCGACTAGTGGAACTAAACGGATAATTTTGTCCGTTAAGTCCTGTTAGTAAGACTAAACGGAATGTTCTGTCCGTTTATTCCTACTAAATAATCGGACCAAACGGATTTTTCTGTCCGTTTAGTCTATTCTATAGTCTGTCTATTTATAGGACTGAATGGTAGACCAATCGAACTATATCCCCGTAAGGGATAAGGGAGATTTCCCTAACGTATGCTATATGGCCTGTATTTCGATGCTATATGCATGCTATTTGAGAGTAGCTGAATATGTTACCAAAACGTCAAAAACATCTATACACCTTTAAGCTGTTTATGCTTTATATGTTTCGTTTCCAAGTAAAAATTTTACCTATGTTGTAATCTACATATTTAATAGTAGCAACTTAAATTTTCTAAGTAATTTTGCAACTTTCGGTCTCTGTCTGCCGATTATATACGAAGAAATGCAGGACCCAGTTTTTTTTTCTATTAATTAACCAACACAGATTCAGACCTGTGCCCCAAACCAGTGATTTGTTCAACCAATAGGTATGTACGTGACGTCATGCGGCATTTCAACTCTGTATATCTCCGTAACGATTTGATTATGTGAAAAAAACCTGTATCCCTCTCTAATAAGACACAAAGAGGGTGTGCGCAAGAAAAGGATGGAACAACCCTCCTGATGAGCTTACTACGCTTTTTCTATACCTCTCTGAGTATTATTAAGTTTTTTGGCAATCTACACACGGAAAAAATTAGTCATCGTTCTTATTGCTAACAAGGTGTTTTTACTTACCACACTTAACGTACACGTTTACCAGGTTAGGCAGCGCCTACATAAATATTTTGCGTCACTGCCTACCCTTAACCCACGCCTGTAGCTGTTACTCACCGTTGCCTTTGCTTGCAGGTTGCTTCGCGAAGGCGTTTGATCGTATACTACCTAGATCAATGGCGTCTTCCGTGGCAGGCGATCTGAGCGCGGCGCCGTCTATGACCGGCTCGCTGACCGAGAACCAGGCGCCGTGCGCGCCGCCTATGCAGCTGATGCATGTGCTGGAGTGTACCGTTGAGATCAAGGAGACTGATGCCAAGGTAAAGTATTGAGGTTTACCCATAAGAATAAATAAGAACATAGTAGAACGGAAACTCCCGCTCCGGCCGGGCTCAAGGTCACGATATTAGAGTACTCGCTAAGCGAGCTACTCGGTCAGGCTGTCACTGCCGGCGTAGCCGCACGCGCGTTTGGCTGTTTGCGCGTTCCGTACCTTCATCTTGGAAATGATTTATAAATATCATATTTTGTAAAACTAAAATTAAATAATGATTTCAATGTAAATAAAAACTTATATTTTAGCGATATTATCTTTAGACGTAAGTAATATTTAACAAGTAAGCAACCCTAGCAACACGCCTGGACGACAGAGGGGTGTAACGACGTGAGGGGGGGGGGTAGGTATATAAATGGCGGCGTTTAGGACGCGGTCAAAAGAGATTCCGCTCTACTCTGTTATTATTTTATTCTTATGGTTTACCTTATCTACACAGACTTTTTTTTGGTGTGGCGGTATAGCACGCATCGTATGATGAGGATCCGGGTGCGAATTCCGGCCGTAGCTTTACTTTCTGATTTTTCTGTGTTCTAATTTTCAGTGTCGTTTAGATATTTTTTTTTTTCGAAAATTTTAATACCGTGCTGTGTGTTGCGCACGACACCTTCCCCCTGCCTACCCTTTTTTATTTCGAACGTAGTGAAACCCCTTTGCGAGCACCCTGCGGAAAGGGGTGGGGGGAGCATACCCACTAAAAATACTAGTTAACACTACACTGCGGCGTTGCCCGCGTGCCGGGCTTATGAAGACGCCGTGGGATCCCGAAGATTTGAGACGACGACGCCCCCCGGCTGCCCCGGCTTTTGCCAAGGCCACCCGCGCCAACGAGGGAGGAGTCGGAACGCTTCGACCCCCCAACTTGCGGGACCGTGCAACCCCTGCTTACCCTTTCGAAACACCACTGCGCCACTGTACATGTCAATTGGACGCACCTATGGACCATTTATTGGATCAGGCATAACTTTGCAGAGGTCTTCATGGCCAACCTCGTTTTGATTTGTGTCGTTTTCCACAGGGTACATTCAGCCATGTTCCCAAAGAGAGGCTCGGGTTCAAGCTGCGCGGCGGCATTGACAAGCAAGTTACCATCAACGTGCAGCAAGTCACTAATAGTGCACAGCCCAGCGCGTCGGCCGACGGTGAAGATCCTCAGGTAGCTCAAGCAGTAACTGAATATAGTTCATTGACCTTTTCACCGCCAAACAGCTCTAGCGTTACTCGCAACTATCAACTTTATCTAGTCAATTGAAGGTGCATTTTAGCTCATGACACTGCACCATGACATGACATGGCACCGCCTCACCTCATCTGCTCGCCGTCAGACAGGCGTCAAGCGTAAGCACGTAACGGAAACGGCTCTGTATCTCTGGTGTCCGCGTGGCTGCGGCTAGGTGACGTCGCGCTTACGGCTGAGCGACAGCGCGCTTAAAACGAGGCGGCGGCTAGAGCTGGTGGTCGTTGGTCGCGGGGGGAACGATGGCGGTCTGGGCGCCGTCTCCGTTCCGGCGGCGAGACGCAAGCGCGGCGACGGCCCGACGTAAACTCGGTGACTGCGACATGCCCGCGCCGCTTGCGGATTAAAGGTGCGACCACACCGCCGCGTATACGCAGTGACGTGTCGTATGCGTCACGTTTTCTCACCGTTTCTTCATACATTTTGTTGCGATTCCGTGACGTCACCGTTTTTTAAGCGGCGGTGTGGTCGCACCCTAATATAGTATCCGCAAAATCAAGTCGCGAGTCATGCCATTTATCATCGGAATCATACTATCTCATTCGCACCTGCACTGCCTTATGGAGCGGGCCGTCCAACAAAAGTGTAGTTAGCGTTAGGCATAATCTTCATGATCATAAGTTGTCGACATGTTACCACCTCTACGGTAACTGACGTTTATGCCTGACTCGCCACTTGGTTTTGCGGATACTGTAGCTTCTGCCGAGCCGAGGTGATGCTGTTTCGATGCCGATATGTGTGCTTTATTTACAGTATAG
The DNA here is from genome assembly GCA_963854515.1 of Pandemis heparana. Lineage (NCBI taxonomy): Eukaryota > Metazoa > Arthropoda > Insecta > Lepidoptera > Tortricidae > Pandemis > Pandemis heparana. Next base: position 30,581,561 of record OY978006.1, read on the forward strand.
AATTTCTTACAAAGAATACTGGACGGTTTGAGTGGTCAGGTGTGCAATATTTAGACGGTCAATGTGAACGCGTGATCCATGCATAACGCGATCCATATCCCGGAATATTGATGCGTATCGCAGCGAATTCGGTTTTTTTTTATCAACGATGTTGACCGTCTATCTAAGCCATGTCGACGTTTGTTCCGTTCCAGACCCCTTACGGAGGTTTGTATATCGAGCGATGTTTCGGTATACTTCTGGCGCCGGCACGTGGTGTCAAGCATCCAGACATGAGGCTGCTTGAAATGGTGAGATAGCTATACTATACCTATACTCTGCGGCATAAAAGTTTGACCCAGTCTCCGTACAAAATTACAGCTTGTTCCCCGTACATAACCAACTTACATAACAGGTACTGATAAAATCAATGTAGGATGATTAATTTGGATTAATTTAGGTTTAGGTGCGGCGGGGGTGGCCCTTGTTTTAATTTAGAAATAGTCTTTATTTTACCTTAGAATGTCCTGGTAGTGTAAAATAGTTATGTACGGGGAACAAGCGAAAAGTACGAATATTGCATATGAGGGCCACATTTTTTGCCGCTGAGTATATTATTAAAATGATTAACACATACATATTTACACATCTAACTAATATTATAAATGCGAAAGTATGGATGGATGGATAGATGGATGGATGGATGGATGGATGTTTGTTTGTTACACGCCAGAACGGCCCAACGGATCTGGATGAAATTCGGCACATAGATAGAAAAAAGTCTGGAATAGCACATAGGCTACTTTTTATCCCGGAATATTGCGTAGTTCCCGCGGGATAGCGATAAACGAATTCTTTGCAGACGAAGTCGCTGGCAGCAGCTAGTACATACATAAATCACAGGGTAGACAGAGTCTAAGGCAATAAGACTTTAAAATTGTGAAATAAACTTGCACTTCGTTCTTTGGAAAGAGATAATTGGCGTCACGTAAGCTAAGAGGGAGACAACACTACGAAGCCAAAATTAGCCGAGAAGATCGACGAGCAATATTTTTGTTACTTTAGTTATCGTTTGGTGCATCACACTGTAACAATGGTTGTGAACAGGTGAGCGGGTCGGCCGGTGGCTCTGGGTGCTCCGTCTGCGCTCTGTGGAACGCGGGAGAGTCCGCGCTGGCAGCCTTCAACGTCGCCAGTGGTGATGGCGCCCCTGCTTACATGTCGTTGGCGCTCGACCTCGTCATACGCGGCATACCGGACCCGCTGCGGTAACGTATACCCATCATGGCAGCCGGTAGACGCCCACTGCTCCATAAGCTTACCATAGGCTTGCGGGTGGTAGGGCCTTGTGCAAGGTCCGTCCTGATCGCTACCACCATCTTACTCGCTAATCCTGCCGCTAAGCAGCAGTGCATGTGTTCCGGTGTTGAGAGTAAGACAGCCGGGGAAATTACGGGTATAAGAGGCATTTCATCTAAGTCCTCTAGGTTGGCAACGCATCTACAATCTCCGAGGTTGCGGGTGTCTATGGGCAGTGATCGCTTACCATCAGGTGTCCCAATTGCTCGTTTGCCTTCCTATTCACATAAAAAAGGCCCTCCAATCAGACCGGTCTTGTGCTTTCCGATTTGGTACCATTGGGGGAAAATGCCTTACCTTATTCATAAACGCTCTGTAGGCCTCTGCTGACTTAGCAATCATTTGTCCTTATCCGTCACTTTGACGTTTACTTGTTACAGATAAGGACAAACGATTGTTTTTTACCAATAACATGAGGAAGAAGCCACAGTAGAGAGATATTTGTCTAGGCATTATGCCTGAGGGTGGCAGTCCGAAGGAAGCGTGTTGGAAGTTGTGTTTATGCATCCTCAAGAAATTTCGTTGGCGCGATGTAGGATGTGACGTCACTGGCGCAAGTTTCTCGTGCGTCGTAGTAGTTAATGTAATGGAATTACTAAGTGGCACTAGCGTCGCTACAAAATGATTCCCGTTGCAGATTGGTGATAGAAACGCCCGTGAAAATCTTCCCGCCGACTGAGCGGTTCTGGTACTACTCGAAGCGTCCGCTCGTCCAACAATTTTACATCAATCTGAAGGAGGTAACTTGAGTGTTTTTTAATATTTTCTTACTAATCGTTCAGTGCGTCCTTTACTCTCTGTACCGCGGTGAAAGGGATACAATTCCTCCAATTCCTTCATAACGCTCTAACATGTCATAACAGGATTCAAAACATAACTTTCTAGCATACTTTTATATATCTCGTGAAACAACTTCTAGTGGTTAGATTCACTTGAAATTTACGGATGACAAAGCAAGTACCTACGTGAACAAAAAGCTGTTACCAGTTTTATTTAAAAAAATAACTTGCAATAATCTTGTATTTTTTTTCAGACGGTAGACACTCAAGGCATGCTGCAATACGAAGTGGCTAGCGTGGATACGTCAGGCGAATTGGATCGTTCGCGATTGAATCTGCCGCTATCCCTGTCTAGTTTGCTGCCATCGCCGCTGGCCAGCGCGCCGGCGCCACCGTCGCCTCTTGACCCTGATTCAGGTGACACGAGTCTCATACCCAAGGGCATATCCATATATACATACCAGCAGGGCTAGGCAGAGACTACTTTGTTCCACTTGCTACAATCCTGACATACCACTTTCGCTTCATCCACATCCATCAATCTCTTCATACATGCTTGTCGGTTTCGGGTACTCTTGACCTGGCCTTTATCCAAAACGTCCCCGATTTGATCACGGAACGTCCGTCTAGGCCTTCCCCTCCCAACGCACCCTCTCACTTCCCATAATGAATCTGTTTAGTTAATTTTCTTTCGTCCATCCTCCATATCATATCCACACTATTGTTTTTCTCTTTTATTCAGTCCCATTGCCCAGCCGTGGGGGTTAGTGGACCTGGAAGATGTCGATACGAGGGCTGATAATTAACTTGTTTTTATTCAAAGATGGCGACGAGCCTTTACTAAGCGGCACCGGGGAGGTGTCCAAAGATTGCGGGGAAGATGTTCTAGAGAACTGGGCGCAAGTCCTCAGAAGGTAAGTTGAAACTTGAAGGTTTAGCAGCGGAAATGTAGAGCGGGATTATAGAGTCACCGCTGAAACGTGTCCTCGCTCTTGCGGTTGCGACGCGCGGGGTGGGAGCTCTGTGCGGGCGGCAGGCCCACTACCCGCCCGCAGCGAGAGAACTAACAACAACAAATGACATTTATGTTTTCTATTCATTTGTGCTAGCTCTACTGAATCGACATGGCCTCTACACCGACTCGACAATATTGTCGGTAATAAGTGACAATTCGAAAGGCGATGCGTGGTCAATATGAAGGCAATCGGCGTAGATTCTTGTCAAAAGTCAAAAGTTTATTTTGCAAATAGGCCACCAAGGGCTCTTTTACATGTCTTTTTTTGAATCTACCAGCGCATTCGGAAAGACCATCATTGCCAAGAAGAATGCGCCGCAAGAAACTTTGTAGAAAGTCATTTTTTTTTTAATAAAATAGATTTACAATAGTATTTAAATTCTACTTAACTTACCTGTAATACAATTAATACATTTTATAAAAGGGATGTAAAAGGTCCCCAAGTTAAGTTCGCACCCTTAATTGACAACATTTCATTTTTATAACACCTGAAAATGTATATATGGTTCGAAAGCATTTTGCCACTTGATCACTGCAATATGTTTATATAATTTTAATATTGCTTATTATAGAAAATAAAAATTAATTAAAAACATGTCTTAATTTTACCAATTCTACCACAGGATAGGTGAAATGCCTTTGCCTTTTTCACGAGAAAAAGTAAGCGACCATAATTTTGTATTTGACAACTTCAAAGTACAAGGGGGGCAACTCTGTAATTCTATTTTTGAAGTTCGTTGCATACCTTCTCTCTCACTTTCAAGTTAATGACTATATTAGTATGAGCGGAACAGCACGAAGCGAACATCGAAAATCGAATATCGGAGAATAAGGCCTGACATTGTCAATTTGAAATTGACGTCAGTTTTTTTCTATACAGAAAAGACAAAAGGATAAGTGTCCATTCTGTGATAGTTTCGGAGTTACGCCCTTTTAGAATAAGCAAAAATTAATAAATTAATTATAAATTAAATACAAACCCTAGCGAAAAAATTAAACTTCCAGCCTGTTCATCTTTTCAAACAAAATACAGAGAACCATTAAAACTATATGCTCAGAAATATGAAATGTTGTCAATTACATTGGTCCATAGTAGAGATGTATGAAGTCTCTACTGGTCAAAGCGAAACAAAACATGCTATAATGATAAGAAAGAAAGAAAAAGGCGAATAAAAATAATTTAAGTTCAGTGGAGGTGTAAAACGCCTCCACCGTCAAATAAGTTAATTGGAGATATCTCCAATGTCGATGAGAAAAAGAGCAAAAATATATATATAATATATAAAAATTATGAAATATGCATTTCATGTCAAGTAAGTAACCGATAAGCTTTTGGGTTCCGAAGGCAAGCTTACGTCTGCCGTCCCCAATGTTGGCTCACACGCGCTCATGTCATGCTCTGAAAGCAGAGCGGTACCGAGGGCATGTATCACTTCCGTCGAGTTTGTAATGTAAACAAAATTGTCACAATTCACCGACCATTGTCGAGATGGCGAAATAGGGGCATGTAAGTCACAGTATCTTTTAGTTCGATCACACTTCGCTTGTGTCTACCCGGCATTAAGTTAGTTCATTTTAGGACCTGTTTCATCACTGTGAATTTCCAGATATCTTAAGTGTCAGTTATCTATGATCCCGTCTCTATTTATTACAACGAAACATACAGAGCATAAATATCAACATCCATAATTAGAGCGACCAGTATGTGCCTTCATGGCACCCGCCACAAATGGAAGCCAGCAGCGAAACCCTACCACACTTTGACCACAGTATATATATAAGCTAAAGCAGTAGGGAAGCTAGGCTTACTTTTTGAAATAAGTACCTACGCTCCAACAAAGCGTTAGGGTTGTCGATTTAATTTTTGTTAAATTGAAAAGTTTTTTGTCTAGTTAGCGCTATAATCTCAGCTGATAAGGCCTGTTTTATGAGTAACTAGCTACACTTAATTAACAGTATTAGGGTTGGCACCCATAATTTGTGTAAAAGAGAAACAAACGTTTATATGGATTCTATATTAATGAAATAATAATCGAATGAATTAACTATTTTTTAAATAAAATAGGGTATTTATAAAAGACTTCAACAGTTTAAGATTTTTTATTTGTCGGTAGGTAAGTATTACAATATATTACTTACTGAAAAATACTTTCGCCTGCTACGACACGTTCGGAAAGCTCTGTTATTAAATTTTATTGTATAAAAAAATCTCATCCGAATGAATAGCTTTCTTAAATAAACTATTGGGAAACATGGACACGGCACTATAAAACTGTTTTTTTCTAGTTATTTGTAAATTAATAAAGCTAAATTTGCAATTTATGTTTATTTCGGTTTTGAAGAAGCCGAGTTCAAGCAGCCGTACACAGCGCAATACGCTCTTAGCATATTTAAAACGAAAAAATGCCCGCTGGTCTCAATGCGCCACGCGCGACTGACAGCACCGCGAGATCCGCTTAGAGGCCGTGTAGAAGCGCGCGTCTATGTGTGCGTTCGTTTCGACCGTTTTGTTCGTAGATTCCCTACTGCTTTAGCTTATATATATACTGTGCTGTGACTGACAGACTGGCTTGACAACTTTTTCGTAATAATTAATTCACCTATACGCCAATTGTAACCTTATCACTTCTGTATACCTTTCTTGCCGTTTTGATTGTTATATGTGATGTTCAATAAAGAGTTTGATTGTCAAACAGACAGACGTCATCATAGTTAACTGACATTTAAGATGTAACTTAACAGAGATACAGGCCCTTACTACGCTTGTGTGTGCAGCTGGACGGGCCCGCGGCCGCGCGCCCTCAACCACCTGGTGCGTGTAGGTGTGCCAGAAGCCCTGCGCGGAGAAGTATGGCTGCGACTAGCCAACGTCGATCAAAATGATAAACTGATGGAGACGTATAGAACGCTCATCAGCAGGGTACGAAACATACATTTAACGACCCCCCCCCCCCCCCCCCCCAGCAGTTTTTAAAGTTAGAGGCTCGTTATTGGCTCGCTATAGGACCGATGCAAAAAAAATGATTCATAAACGTCTGTTATAGTACTTCCAACCATTTATTTTCTCGATGACAGCTCCCGTAGAAAGTAACTGCGTTTAGTTACGCTAAAAATAACTTAAATGCGAGGTACCAAAAATACGACATACGACATACGACTGCCTAATTTTGTTCCTTGATCCCATATAATATTCATCTAAGACAAATTGAGTCCATAAATGCAGTATTTTTTTTTAAAGTACGATAAATAATAAACGTTTTAATAAAGTTATCTCGGAAAATTCTCGCGGGATAGCGATAAACGAATTCTTTGCAGACGAAGTCGCGGGCAACAGCTAGTACTTAATATAAAGCAAGCAGGAAGTTAATACACCCCCTTGCAAAAAAAAACGAGCACCCATGGTTTTTGTATTTTACGTGCTTACTTTCTAAGCTTTAATGCCTAAAAGTCTAAAAAAACATAGATGCCAGTTTTATTTGCAAGGGAGTGTATAAAACTTGTAACACACCCTGTTGTGACGCCTCATTTCCCCCAGGAGTGTCCGTTCGAAACCGTCATCCAACGGGACATTGCGCGCACGTTTCCCGCGCACGACTTCTTCCGCGAAGCTGGTGGGCTAGGCCAGGACTCTCTGTTGCGTATGGCGCGCGCGTACGCAGTATATGACGTCGAGGTTGGATACTGCCAAGGTTTGAGCTTCGTGGCTGCTACGTTGCTGCTACACGTGAGTACTTACCATAGTATTGTTAAAGCGCTGTCAACAGCAAATGACCTTGAGCAGCGCCACTCTTCACACATACGGTTCGCGTGCCGGTTAGTAAAAGAGAAGAAACTATTTCGGCAGCTTGGCGCGCGTCTAAAATCTTGTAAATAAGACACAAATAAAAAAGTATGGATTATTTGTGAAATATGATTCGTTGGCGGTTTAGGTACGAATATGTTGACTTCGTTTTTTTTAATTGCAGACCCATACTTCGGAAAAATAAGGACTTAGAACCGTTTAATGATGATTTTAAGACCAATCTTTGCAATAATTTTCTATCGAGCTGATTTCGTTCAATTATGTATCGAGTCCATGCAGGGTCTTTGAAATGATGAATATTAACATTATATTTTTATTATAATTTTTTGTGTGTAGTTTTTCTTAAAAAAGTGCTTAAATAACATCAATTTCAACAAAATTTGGTGTTGTTAGCCTCTTAAGAAAATGACTAACACTATTGTTAGTATCGAGTGTATCGATACGGGGGGGTTGCCATGACGTCTTAACGCGATGCGATTTCGATCCAGTTTAGGTTCACTCGCTGTCAGATCCATGCTAAAAATGACAGCTCAAACCTGAACTGGGTCGGAATTTAACTGGCCCTGACTATTAGTGTGAGCGGGATAGCACGAAACTAAATTTAAAAATCGAATTTTGGGGCATAGGGCCAGTTCTACGAGCTTGATTGCAAGCGTTCAATGCTGTTTGTATTTACAGATGCCAGAGGAGCAAGCGTTCTGTCTGCTTGTCCGTCTCATGTACGGTTACAAGCTGCGAGAACTCTACAAAGATGGCTTCGAAGCTCTATACATGCGGCTACATCAGCTGGATAGACTTATGGAGGTGATTAACGCGTTAAATAAGTTTCTGTCGAAAACAACAAGTTTAATACAAGATTTTTGCTAACTGTACTTTTAGCTGGCTGTACTCGCATATGTGAACCAAATTTTATTATATATTTTTTAATTTTATATTGTCATATGACAGGAGCAACTTACTGACCTGCGGGCCCACTTTCAAGACCTGGGCGTGGAGCCTCATATGTTCGCATCGCAATGGTTCTTGACCGTGTTCACGGCCAGGTTCCCGTTGCCCCTGGTAAGATATACACTATCTTCGTATTGCCAGAGCTAAATGGACGACAAAGGGGACCGAGAGCGGTGCGGGCGGGTAGTGCTGCCGCCCGCACAGAGCGAGGCCCCCGCGCCTCGCTGCCGCGCCCAAGAGGACTCGATTAACAGCTGTCGGTCTATATTCTCAGTAGCGTGCAGTGGAGGATCGCCAGGGTAGGCAGCGATAGGCAGCGGGAAGGTGACGCGGTACAAGTTCGACGCGCTGCCCAGCTCGGCACCTTATCATTAATGTCAAGTGTAGATAATAGGATACGCCCTGAAAATAAATAAAAAGACTACATTTTTGTGATAAAAAAAAAATAATTTTTAGGACTCCAAACTTACGGTCGTGTATTTTTTAATTTACTACTTATACTGTTAAGTTAGGCATTAAAACGCTCGTGCGACCTCATTATGACGCTCATCTTCTCTACGTTTCATAAGCCGACACACGTTCATTAAGCAGCAGTCACATAACTTCTCTTTATTAGGTGTACCATATTCTGGACGTGTTCCTCCTGCAAGGCATGGATACGCTGTTCCAAGTGGCGCTGTCGCTGCTGTCTCGCTCCCGCAAGGAACTTCTGCAGCACGACTTCGAAGGCGTACTCAAATACTTCAGGTAATAAAATAAAAGCGACTGGCAACACTATGTTTTTTTCTTTACCCCCAGACCGGCATGGAAGATGTTTACTTTAAGAACTAAATTAATATCTATACCTATAAAACAGTACTGACTGACAGACGACGCACAGCCTTAACCACTGGACCTAGGAACTTGAAATTTGGCACACGTATATCTTGAGTATCCCAGAGGAGCACTAAGAAGGGATTTTTTGAAATTCTCACCAAATTAGATTCCAAATTAGATTTATATATTTCTCAGTAACTTTAATGACTAGACTCTTCAAATTTGGCACACCTTTAGATGATTGTAACACTAAAACATGGTCTCCGGGAAAATGCGAAATTCCTGGCGGGACAGAAATAAGTGCATTCAACTTCGGTGCTACACTGATTAAAGAATTTTTAAAATAAGTCAAAACAGTTCTATTTCAATCAGACACAATGTGGCTTTTTATTATAAACCAGTATTTGTATTAGTTGAGTTTATTGTCTACGCGTTCGAAGTCGCGGACAAAAACTATATTCTAAATTCTTCCACAGAGTAACGCTCCCAAAGAAATGTCGCGCCGAAGAGGCGCCGCGTCAGATAATCAAACTAGCTTGCAGCATAAAAGTGAAGCGTCTACCCAAATACCAGCTCGAATACGAGAAGTTCATCAAAGGTAACGTTCATTGCTCGGTCTGTACGCTCAGCGCTCAGCGATTCATTGACGGAACAAGCAATGTATTACAATAATGCGCGCCGTGTCGTAGTCGACGGTGTTTTGCTTGCGTAACATAGAAAAAAGGAATAGAAGTGCTATAAGTCACATTAGCTAGGGAAACCGGTGTTGCCGAACTCTCACATCGACAGTTTACTCCTACCTTGAAATCTTAGCAACCTCACCATCATCAGCCTGAAGACGTCCACTGTTGAACAGAGGCCTCTCCCTTAGCACACCATAATGAACGACAACTCACCACCTGCATCCACCGGCCACTTTAGTACTAATATTTATTCTGTGCCACCGATGCCGTGGCCTGTAGGTATTGTCACCTTAGGCTCTGTCTACCCCGTAAGGGATAAAGACGTGATTTGTGTATGTATGTATGTATGTGCCACCGGTTTCCCACAACTTTCACGATGTCCACCTAGTGAGAGGCCTGCCAACACTGCGTCTTCCGCTAATCATTGGTCGTAGCTTTTCAATTATAAAAATGTAATAAGTTCTGAATGGGTTGTGTAATTTGAACTCTCCATACACAACAACACAAACACAATTGCTAAAGGTCCATTGCACATGTATATAAACACAATCTATTATGAAGTAGCCAAAAAATAACTAAATAATAATTTGCCATTACACAATAGATGTCGTTAAAATAAGTGCGTTGCAAAATGAACTCTGTCGATTGAGATTTAGGTTTAAGTGATTGAAATCTTAACTGATGACAGTGGTACGTTCAAGAAAATAGGATTCTGGCAGAATCTTTCTGCTAATTGAACTGACTGACGTTTATTCATGCGATTTGCGCATATAAGTGGCACACGTACACGTTTCGCGAAGTTAATGTAAAATCCAGTGTTAGCAGAGCCCTGCTCCTAAGCGAAGTGTATGCAGTGCGAGTTCATTTTATATTGGTTATTTACGTAGACAGACAGACATAAAAAATATACTGTTTTTTAGTATTTGTCTAACAAGAGCGGCAACAAAAATGTATCATTTGTATAAATTTCAACTGTCTAGCTATCACGGTTCATGAGAACAAGCCTGGTGACAGACGGACGGACAGCGAAGTCTTAGTAATGGGGTCCCGTTATTACCCTTTGGGTACTGAACCCTAAGATGGCCTAAGGCCCGTGCTAGGCGTGCTCTAAGAAGTGTCATCATTATCATCATCATCATCATCATCAGCCTGAAGACGTCCACTGTTGAACAAAGGCCTCCCCCTTAGCACACCATAATGAACTACAACTCGCCTCCTGCATCCACTGGTTTCCCGCAACTTTCACGTTATCGGTCCACCTAGTGGGAGGCCTGCCAACACTGCGTCTTCCGGTTCGCGGTCGCCACTCGATAACTTTTCTCCCCCAACGGTTGTCTGTCTGTCTAAGAATTGTGGCGACAAAGTGACTCGCTGTCTCTTGTGGAATTTGTTTCAATGGTAACGTTTTGGCAGAATCGGCAGAAAAGGAAAAGATAAACGTTGAATTGGAGAGGCTCAAGGGTACCAACACTCAACTGCAGCAAGAAAAGGAGTCGGTGGAAGCTCAACTGTTGGAGGTTTGTTCATGCGTCAACTAACACAACATCGTTATGTGACAGCTATTGTTTTTAATATTTGAACACGGTAGGTATACAATAATTAAAAACGGTCAAGAGCGAGCGAACACGGAGGTTTCCATACAAATTCGGTTTTTTTTTGTCAAAACATAGTCAAATACATACATATATCTTATGCGTATATTTAGGACCACTATGTTGCGCCATTAGGCATACAAATAGCCAATACAATGGATGGCACGCATTTATCGATTTTAAACGGCATTACATTATTATAATCTACAATATTTTCATTCTTACCTGTCCTATTTGGTAAACAAAATTCTAACCTCAATGTGCAAATTTTTGCAAAGAATAAGGTGTATTATGTTATCTAATAAACCTGAGGCAATATTTTGTACATAATTTTGCTGATATTTTATCTCCAGTTCCTTTATTTGCGATGAAATAGTTAAAAAATAACAAAAATGAGACGTTTTGAGGTTAGAATTTTGTTTACCAAATAGGACAGGTAAGAACGAAAATACCTTACATGCAAATTTACAGCCTTTCCGCTAAAGTCGTGGATAGAGTAATATGCTTTTTCGAATAAAAAGTATTGAATTTTGCAAACAGGCTCCAGGGCTCTTTTACATGTCTTTTTTTTGACGTGATAACGTTTTATAAATCGGCGAACGCCGGCTGCACTCACGAAATATCATGACTCAGTGTCACGTTCCGCGTGACGTCAGTGTGCAAGCGAGAGAGCGGAGAGGCACGATCGGCCCAAGCGTCGGCTTGTGATAAGTTTATCGTTTTTTTCTCCAATATTGCCAGTTATGGTTATGGTTAGAGTTTAAACTGGCGCTTATAGTAGTTCCAACCATTTATTTTCTCGATGACAGATCTATTTGATAGTTATAGTGTTGTAACCAAACAAGTGACCAGTATATACGATATCGATCCTATTTAAAAAAATTACCTATCATTGTAATTATTTCATGTCATTGTTGATTACCTGTCTATACTTACATTATAAAGAGGAAAGATTTGTATGTTTGTAATGAATAAACTAAGAACTACTGGAAAAACAAAAAATATATCACCATTAGAACGCTACATTGTTACTGAGTAACATATGCGATTTTTTATCCCGGGAAAAAAAATACAACGCGTACAAAGTCGCTGGAACACATCTAGTTCATACACACGATACCGATACAATATCGAAATTTCAATCATAACATCACTATGTGTATTGCCATAGAATGTAACTTTATTAAAACGTCTATTATTTATCGTACTTTAAAAAACTATTACTGCATTTATTGACTCAATTTGTCATAGATGAATATTATATGGGATCAAGGAAACAAAATTAGGTAGTTGTCGTATTTTTTATACCTCGCATTTAAAAGTAATTTTTTGCGTAACTAAACGCATTAACATTCTACGGGAGCTGTCATCGAGAAAATAAATGGTTGGAAGTACTATAGTAATTGTTTACACGTTCATAGGCGCGCGTCGCCATGGAGGTAGCCAAAAAGGAAGCGAGGTCGCAGGCGGCGGTGGCGCGCGACTACCGCGAGATATGCGCGCGACTCGACCACCAAATGCACCAGTTGCAGGTACTGATTATATTAGACTAGCATCTGCACGCGACTTCGTCCGCGTAGGAACCGATGGTGATAGTTATATTCTGCAATAATTATCTACGTTGCGACTCTAGGCAGCTACGAGCTTTCACATGTTTATCGCTATCCCGCGGGAACTATGCAATTTTCCGGGATAAAAAGTAGCCTATATTTTAATCTCGAGTACCAGCAATCTTCGTACCAAATTTTATCCAAATCCGTCTAGTCGTTTCAGCGTGAAGAAGGAACAAACGTACACGCACAGCGACAGGTCACTATACGAAGTTCTTTATCCGCGACCGCAGTTTATTCTTCAACTTAAACATTTTTCTGACTTATTGCCTTTTGATAGTTTATAGTTTTACACTCATGTTTTGGCTGAAACTAAACCACGACTTTTACAATTAGGGCCTGTTTCACGACTCTCGGTTAAGTGCTAGTTATTTTAAGTGTCAGTTATCTCTATGATGACGTCACTGTCTGTTTCTTAGTTATAACAACGGTGAAAAGGCTTCTTCTTTCTTTCCTAGCCTTCTTCAACCAATGAATTGGTGTAGGCCTCCTTCAACGTCCTCCATTTCTCCCTGTTCTGGGCAGTGAGGGTCCATTTTCACTTTCCGGATATCATCCTTCCACCGCATTTGTGGCCTTCCGCATGGAATCCTCTGGTCTCATGGCCTCCAATCCAGTAGGCGTTTGCACCAAGAGCCATGCTTTCTGGCAATGTGGCCGGCCCATTCCCATTTGAGTCTTGCCACCCTAAGGCCGATGTCCGAGACTTTACTCTGTTTCCTGAGCCACTTGTTTGTCTTTCGGTCCCTCAGAGTGACTCCTACCAACCTCCTCTCCATTGCTCTTACATACCTTACATACCTTTTAACTAAAAAAACTGATTTTACAGGAAACGAAAAAACGTTTCGTTTTTTTGGAAATATTTTTATGTGTATAATATTATTTATTGTCTAACTGACACTTAAGATAATTAGAACTTATCAGAGCGTGATGGGACAGGGCCTAAACTGTTGTTGTTTGCAGGCCAGCGTCAAGGAATGCGTCAGCTGCAGTGCCAAAGCCGCCCAAAAGGACAACAAAGGTAGTCAACATCTCCAGCCTATACACGTCCCACTGCTGGGCACAGGCCTCCTCTCAGAATGAGAGTGCTTAGATTTGTCATTTGTCACAACGCCCGTATAAACTCCATATTAAAATCCCGTTTTCCTAGAAAGAGATAGAGACAAATCTTTAATAATTACAACACAACGGATAACTCACGTATAAAAGCCGAAGGATTGCTCCGACAATTGTTTCGGACTATTTCGTAGCGCTTCATCAGGGAGCGCTCGCCCCGGCGGTAGCGAAACGAACACTGCGCGCCAACGCTCAGCTCGCGCGGCTACTCGGCGCAGCTGACATCGGCGCACAACTACCCTCATTTTTATCGTCGTTTTTATTATAGTCTAAAGTAGGCAGCACACAACACTGATCACGTCAATTGTAAAGGTTCGCTCACACTCACCGTTTGGTCAATATTTAAACGGCACCGACCATCCGCTGTCACGATTAAAATTGGGATACCGACTTATTTCAATGAAGGGCTACGAAATAGTCCGAAACAATTGACAACATTTCATTTTTATAACACCTGAAAATGTATATATGGTTCGAAAGCATTTTGCCTCCTGATCACTGCAATATGTTAATATAATTTTAATATCGCTTATTATAAAAAATAAAAAATAATTAAAAATATGTCCTAATTTTACCAAAACTATCACAGAATAGGTGAAACGCCTTTGCTTTTTTCACGAGTAAAAATAAGCGATAATAATTTTGTATTTTTGACAACTTCAAAGTACAAGGGGGGCAACTCTGAAATTCTATTTTCGAAGTTAGTTTCATACCTTCACTCTCACTTTTAAGATAATGACTATTTGTATGAGCGGAACAGGCGAACAGCACGAAGCGAACCTCGAAAATCGAATATTGGAGAATAGGGCCTGACATTGAATATTTGAAATTAACGTCAGTTTTTTTTTATAGAGGAAAGACAAAGGGATAAGCACAAATTAATAAATTAATTATAAATTAAATACAAGCCCTAGCGAAAAAATTAAACTGTCAGCATGTTCATCTTTTCAAACAAAATACAGAGATCCATTAATATGGAATGCTCAGAAATATGAAATGTTGTCAATTGTCGGAGCAATCCTTCGGCTTTTATACGTGAGTTATCCGGTGTGTTGTAATTATGTGTGAGTCTCACGTTAGTTTCATGTTGAAAATCTTTGATAGCTTATACTCGATTGCTTTTATAGTTAGGGCTCGTCCAGAAATCATGTGATCATTATGACCAATACTATATATTACTTTTGACCAATAGTGATTTTTGGTGATTATAACGCTACTCCCAACCCCCCATTCAAGATCACGTGTATTTTTCGGACTTAGTATGAATTAAGTTAGTTAATTAAAAAAGCCATGGTAGCCTAGTGGTTTGACCTGTGGCCTCTCAAGCAGAGGGTCGTGGGTTCGAATCCCGGGCTCGCACCTCTGAGTTTTTCGGAATTTATGTGCGATATCTTATTTGAAATTTACCATGAGCTTTTCGGTGAAGGAAAACATCGTGAGGAAACCTGCACACAACTGCGAAGCAATTGGGAATGGATGATTATTTTAAAAGTGCTTGCTGATTTTTCTATTGATAGGAATAACCATCCTTAGCTACGGAAAAAAGTTTCAGATTTTTCCGTCGAGCCATATATTTTATAAAAATAAAAACATTTTACTCAGTCACTCGGCGGCCCCTATACGGCATTATCAAATTAAAAAAAACAACAATGACATTCGTCACTGACGTTGATAGCACCGCACTCTCGGAAGCTAAAACAAGCAACGGCTAAGTGGCGCCGTCTGTAGATTGTTGGTGGTACTAAACCACCTATTTGGGATTTCATTACCATTAATTTCTGATGTAACTTTCAGTAGTGTTTTTGATTCGGAGTAGAAATAACCCAATAATTCCAAAATCTGAGAAAAAAAAAATTATGGTAATTGTTATTGACATTCCCCATGTATGGTTTAGTAACACGAACAATCTACAGACGGCGCCACTTAGCCGTTGCTTTTTTTAGCTACAAATGCCATCGTGTACCACATTTCAAGCAGCATTTTTTTTTTAAATTTGATATGTCATTGGCGTACTGCTTACTGCCGTATAGAGGCCGCCGAGTGACTGAGTAAAATGTTTTTATTATTATAAAATATATGGCTCGACGGAAAAATCTGAAACTTTTTTTCGTAGCTAAGGATGGTTATTCCTATCAATAGAAAAATCACCAAGCACTTTTAAAATAATCATCCATTCCCAATTCAATGGTGTGTGTGAAGTTCCCAATCAGCACTGGGCCCGCGTGGGAACTATAGCCCAAGCCCTCTCATTCTGAGAGGAGGCCTGTGCCCAGCAGTGGGACGTGTATAGGCTGGTGATGATGATGATGATGAATTAAAAAACAGCAATAAATTGTTTTTTTACGTTATTTTTTGTATTCCAGGGCCCTATTTTATAAAGCTACATGTTACAATTTACAAGCGGAAGTCTCTTTCTGACCCTATGTGTTAGATAGAGACTTCCGCTTGTAAATTGTTACTTGTAGCTTTATAAAATAGAGCCCTGCTGTGTAAAAGAAATACACGTGATGTGTTCTCGGACAACCCCCCCCCCCCCCTCCTCCGTCGTGATCATTCGTGATATTTTGCTGCCAAACATCACATGATTTCTTTCTGGACGCGCCCTTATTTAAAAAAAAATTGTTGTTTATTAAATGGGCTTTTAAAGAGAGCCATAAAAAACGACATGACTATTCCTTATTGTTTATATAATCTATGTTCCACAGATAACGAGCAAAGTGTGGACGAGAAGACCAACAGCGACACAGAGGCGCAGCTGAGGCAGCGCGTGCGCGATCTGGAGCTAGAACTGGCCCAAGTCAAGCTCGCTCACGTGCAGGCGGAATGCAGCAACCAGGTACGGTCGGACTCGCGCGCCGAGGGCTCTGCGCAAATTCGCCGAGTACACAAACAGCGTTAGCATGGTTTGGGCGCATAACATCCCACTCGCAAAACGTCTTGTCTGCAAGTGGTCCCTTATATAAAATACCCCATTCGCAAAACGTCCCGTCTGCGAAATGACCCATTCGCAAAATATCCCAACTGGAAAAAGCTTGTTTCAGTAGAGACTAGGAGTCTTCTCATTGGATAAGGATCGTTTTGCGAACGGGACTTTATTTATGTGAAGGGACGTTTTGCGAACGGGCCCTTTTGCAGAAGGGTCGTTTTGCGTAAGGGACATTTCGCGAAAGGGACAAAGGGACATTATGCGAGCAAAATATGTGCAGTGTGGGGTCATTTTATATTGGTTACGTTCACGTTTTTGTGCCTCGTCGATCGACCACACCGTCGCGTATACGCAGTGACGTCACGTTTTCTCACCGTTCGTACATTTTGTTGCGATTCCGTAACGTCACCGTATTTTAAGCGGCTGTGTGGTCGCACCTAAAGGCGACTTGTGTATGTATCATCTCTACTGTGGCCTTTCCCACAAGCCACACATACAGGCCACCAATGAACGCTCGCCGTTACAGGAGCTGAGCCACCAGCTGAACGCGGCTCTCAACGAGGTCCAATCAGCGATGAACACGAAGCAGACCGTCGCGCCGTGGCTCGTGCGCACGCTCGGTAAGAAACACGCTATGTACAGATCTAAGAACAAGCCCAAAAGGAAATACAACTACGTGGAGTGCGCCCTGATCGCGGTCGCTCTCTTCGGCTGGGACTGGATCGCCGTTGTCGCTTACGTCGTCTTCATATTTTACGTGCTCTTCTTTTAGGTACGTCTGCGGATGTGCGGATCGCGGATTTTCCAAAAGGTTTTCGGGAAAAGCTCTTAAAAATTTCTGGAAAATTTCATTTTCACTACAAATAGGTACAACAGTTTCAGAGTTATCGGTTTTTTTTCTATATTCCACTTTTAGGAATTTCTCGGAAATTTCTGGAATTTTTTCCAAAAAATTCGGAAAAGTTCTTAAAAATTCCTGGAAATTTTCACTACAAATGGGTACAACAATTTCAGAGTTATCAGTTTTTTTTGCTATGTTCCACTTTTAGGGATTTCTCAGAAATTTCTGGATTTTTTTTCCAAAAAAATATAGGAAATTAATAACGATCTACCTTCACCAGTTTACTGATTTTTAACGTAATAACTCTTATAGATAAAGTAGCAATTTTTTTTTAAGTAAATCCAACATCGGAAATTTTGTTTTTCACTTTTTTTTCTGCGGTTTTCATTTTTTTTATTAAGGCTTGTCGTTTCGAAAGCCGTGCTCTTTAGTTTTTCTGAATTCTCGGTTCATGGTCCCGTGTGTCTCTTGAACCGAGTGTCGACTTGCTGCTCTATAATTTTCAGGGCTCGGAAAAAAGGGCGGATGACGTAAAAATGACGTAATCTTGCACACAGGATGATGTTTGTATTTAAACTTCCGTGTGATATGTAGTAATAGTAACAATATTCGAGTAAAGATGACATTTTACAGGGTTTTTTTATACATTAGTAAATATAAATTTTAGCTAAATACAGTCGTCAAGATACAATAGTTGTTTACAATAACGAAGTCAATTTATTGTTCATCTGATTGACGATGTGTCAGTGAAAAACGTACTTACTCGTTTCAATTGGCGATATCGTTTAATAAAGAGTTTGATTAACGATAAATGATAATTGTTTATGAAAATTAAAAATACTATTTGAAATTCCTATAAGTGGTTTGACGTCTTCCGCACTTTTTGTCCGACCCCTGATTAATTTTGAATTCACTGTCGTAAAGATGAATATGATCTTATCTTAGTGCTGGTAACGCATTTGCAGTATTTTGGTATTGCTGTCAATGGGAAGTGGTGCTCGGTTACCATCAGGCGGCCCACTTGCTCGTTTGCCTTGCTTGTAGTTTAAAACTTATATTTTTATCCGTCAATTCTTCAGTACGTCGATCTGTCCGCCTGTACCAGGGTATCAGCTGGAAATTAGATTTAAAATATACTTATGTTAGTTTATCATAAGGCGCGATATCGCAATCGTATATTTGTATTCTCCGTTCCAATATATTTTAACGCCTTTGTAAACAAATCAATTTCATCTAAATTCTCACACAATCACACATGAAAATTATTTATTTATTGGAATAATGAACATTGGTTATTAATATAGGAGCTTAGTTGTGAATCCATCCGGATTGGCAATAGTTCACGTGAAACGCCAGTGTTGCCATACGCGGCGCGCTAGACAGGATCTGAGGTTGTTGCGCGGGAAAACGATTGTCATTTTCTTAGTATAAAAAGAAATGGACGCGCAGACAGTGACCTCGGGAACTGTCCCGCGTTTCTTAATTGAAAACTAGGATTTTCTTTTCGTTACTGTGGATTATTGTGATATTGACGTTACCTAAGTTGCAGTGGAAGTTTTTAATAATGTTTCGGTGTTGAGTTTGCTACAATAGTAGAGTTCCGTCAATTTTCCAAAACAGTTTCATTAATGTCCGAATTCCCTTTTTGCCCACGTTAAACACACGATTTAGTCGGGTCTTGACCCTTTACATTCGCTCTCTTCAATACATATAAGATTGCAAATAGAAAGTAAAAACAAATGATTACTGATTTTATGCAATTAGTATAACATCCATCGGAATGTTGACGAATTATATGAACTTAGGGGGGGGGGGGGGACTTGTTTGTTTACAAAAGCGTTCAAGTGGATTGGAATGGACTATACATAAATATGTGTTTTGATTTATAAGTTTTTACTAAAAAAAAATTACAAGCTTTTTGTTGTGAGTTAATTAAAATTTAAGGACATGGAGTCATTGACCTTCGTAAAGTAACGCATGATTCTATTCAGTTTGTATGTACAGTCAATATCAGAAATATGGATTCGCGCAAAGTTGCAAAAATATGTAAATATAAAACTTAACGCCACTGCAATGAGGTATGTAAGTATACATATTTTTGTCATTTTGGGGTGTATTATACATATTGGTGACCTTGACTGTACTTTCATCCATTATTATAAGAAAAACGGGACTTAATCACGTAAATAAAAGCGTTAGCGTTATTATTTACGTGATTAAGTCCCGTTTTCTTATAATAATGTGTGAAAATCGCGAAAGTTTGTACTTCCATTGTCATCCATTCTACATTATACTAGAAGTGGTTCTTTGACATGCAATATTTGACCGACTCATATACATTGCAATGGAATGCTTGTATTTTTTTACATAGCTATAGCTAATAATACTAGACTAAGGCTTGCCAGTTCAGTTTTTCTTATTTTCATTTTTATTTACCCGACTGCCCAAGGGAAGGAGTGTATCGTTTTTCGAGTGTATAAACACGAGCGGCGAAACATATAAATGCATCTCAGTGTACTTGTTAAGTATGTTTAAGTTCATCTAAGTTAAAGTTTTTATGTTTAGTTTTTTAATAAGACTTAATATCATACTTAATTATAATATGTCAGAGCTCCAGTAATGAACCTTCGTCACAAAAAAAAATGCAACTAAATAGTCGCCAAAAAAAATCGTTAAATAGTGCGGGGTACTCATCAGCGAGCTGTAACCATAACAATTGCGTGTTACAGCAACCAAAAACCCTAGTGTGGCGCGGCGTTCCGCTCGCGGCAAACTCGTGTGCCACACTAGGGTTTTTGATTACTTTAAAACAGCGAAGTTTTCATACTACGCAAACAGTGATAAAAAAACATAATTATTATGCAGATACGGAACTCCTCGACTTTTTTTATTCTTTGTGTATATTCGTCCAAAAAAATCGTTTCAGATTCGCATGTTTTACTGATGAAATTAAAATTTAACTTATTTATAAGTTTTTTTTATCTAGTAACGCGGCAGCGCGTCAGTAAAGTTT
The DNA here is from genome assembly GCA_963854515.1 of Pandemis heparana. NCBI lineage: Eukaryota > Metazoa > Arthropoda > Insecta > Lepidoptera > Tortricidae > Pandemis > Pandemis heparana. Next base: position 30,602,040 of record OY978006.1, read on the forward strand.
ATACACAACATATGTACTAAAAGCTTGTAAAAAAACACCACAAGCTATTTAATTTGACTCGGTCTCTTTATTGTTGTGTTGTTACCAGACTACCGAATTATATTCACGTGAAAATGATAATACCAAGCAAAGATGACCGAAGGTGAAGACAAATCAAATCTTATAAGAAAGACAAACTAAATACGACTAGTTTAGCGAAATTAACTATAGTTACTCAATTTTTTTTTTCGCTTAGCCCTACACGCGCAAGACGCGCGTGTACTGAACCCGTTTGTTTTGACATACCTTAATTGGTGCATGGGATATTTGCATGGCTGACATAATAATGTAAATCTCCCTTTTATAATGTACAACGCGTCTTTCCAGGCAAAAGGAAGTAACCTGTAAAAGCGAGGAGTTCCTGAATGAAAATATATAGCGTGAAGATCTTTTTGGCCCCTCAAACCGAATAAAAATGGTATGCGAATGGTATTATGAGGCCGGTTTATACTACGCCTCGCGGGTATACAGTCGCGAGATAAGTAGAGCTGCGTGAAATCGCACTAGTGTTGTAAAAGACTCGAGTTGTAGAGTCCTAATTTTGTAGACTCGACTCACTTAATAGAGGACTCGGTGAACTCGAAGAATCAAGAGTCCTGAGCCGTACTAAAAATTACGTTAAAACCTGAACTTGGGCCTTATATGACAGCGAGCGAACCTAAACTGAATTGAATCGCATTAAGTTGTCATGGTAAGGACCCTATAATTATTTTCTATCTATGGCTCCCTATTTACTCACGCTTGACACGGCTCGGGACTCGGATTGTTCGAGTTCACTGAGTCCTCTATTAAGTGAGTCGAGTCTACAAAATTAGGACTCTACAACTAGAGTCTTTTACAACACTTAATCACACAGGGTGAAGGTTGACGCACACATAACCGCTCCGCGCCGGAACGGCTTTATGCTAGGCAAGGCGTTGCCGTTCCGAAGCCGATAAGTGTGCGTCGAAGTATAGAGTTTCATACAAAGAATACTGAGCGGGTCGGGTTGAGTTTTGTGCGGGTGCCGTGCCGGCGCGGAGCGGTTATATCTGCGTCAACTTTAAGGCGTAGTTTTAACCGGCTTCATTTTGCCGTGCGCCAAACTCCGTCTTATATATATATCCTAGATAAGTCGGATAGCAATTGCGATAAGTTTGAACAAAATACTCTTTAGCGTAAGTTTGAATCTGAATGATTTTTTTATGGAAGAATGGATTGAAGAATGCGTGTGTTCAATTCTTAGGCGTTTAATAGAAATCTGAATGAATCTGAGGCCGTGTTGCCTAACCTACTCTGATCGCATCGCATGGAGCCTTTCTTTTTGTCGTATGATTGTAATGTTAGAAAGAGATGCAGAATGCGGTTCCGGGCTTTAGACAATATGGCCTCTGTTTTTGTGACAAGTACAGTAGAAGTAGGTTAGTAGTTGTATTTTATTAAAATTGAATTATTTGAAACCTGAAAGTAATACTGCGAAAAAATATTTTTCCGATTTAGGTTAGGTACTTAGTTTTAAAAGTTTAGTTTAATAAGTAATGTGGTGTGAATGAGATAGCAATAGCAAGAAAGAGAGAGATGGATAGCGAGAGAAACGTGTCACGCTGTTTATTTTACTTTAAACGCAACGGTAAGAGCGTTTTCACTTTATCGTTCACTTATCGGTGTCGGACTATGAACCGATATCGAGCCAAGTAAATGTATGAATTTTATATTGCCTTTCACGTTGTTAGCTCCATATAATAAGAAAATACTACCGTAACTTTACCGGTGTTACGCCGTGTTGAGCCGGAAAACGGCGTCGGCAAAAAAAAAATAGTTTCGTCTCAGTTATTATACTTCCATGCTGGTCTGGGAGCGAAGGAAAAACATAGAATGTACCAGCTGCTTCTCTTCCCGCGCAGATGGTAAAAGCCCGTCGAGGGAATGGGCGAAAATCTTAGGAATCATGTTATAGGCGATGCGGCTAGCAACCCATCACTATTTTGATTCCCCTTTCCACTTCCATCTAGGCGCCCACAATCATGCTAAGCCTAGCCTTTGGGTCTGAAGCTCTGTCTACCCCATAAAGAATAAAGACGTGATTATAATATGTATGTTTGTATGTAATATGTATGTATGTGTCTTAGTTATTTAATAAAACGATTAGGAGAGGATCTCTTCTGGAGGGCTTCTTGGGGTGCAACCGAAGGCCGGGTGAATATAAAGCCCTTCAGCATTCATTGAATACTTTAAACATCATTACCGAAGACAGTTATTTACTAATATGGCAATTAGTTAATTAATTAGGGACGCAATCTCACGGTCTAACTCTGCTAATGAAACATGTGGAAACATCCCATTATGGATATCGGATCAGACATGCTTCATGTACTTTAGTTGCTCCGATATCGTGTTAGCGTCCGACACCGATATTTGGATCGGAACTGTGAGAACTCTCTTATATGTGTACATCTATTCCGTACGAGTATTAAAATTCGATAAATAAATTCAACAATCGTTATATGTATACAAAAGTTACATTTAATAATATTAAGACGTATTACCGAACAAAAGAATAAGCCGTAATTCATCTAATTTTATTATTAACTAGCTTTTACCCGCGACTTCGTCCGCGTCGACTTAATTTATCTTCAATAAACTAAACAATTTCCGTGTATAAATGTATCCAAATTATATAAAAAAGTCATTACCTATATTTCTCGATATTGAAAGCAATTGACAGGTTTTTTTATGAGTTCTAGTGATAGAGCCGCTTTAAAAGAAATGTGCCGATCTTTTATTTTCAACCCCGTGAGTTTTTTTTTCTCAAAACACCACTGTGATTCTCAAGAAATGTAGTTTACAAATACACTGACAAGCAAAAATAACAGGTCACTTTGCATACGAAGTTCTATGAAAAGCGAAACGTTATTCTTGCACGTGAGTATATGTAGTATTCATGTTCGATCCCGTGAGAAATTAAAAAATCCATTCCCGTCCTGATCCGTCAAATTTTCATTCAACCATACACCACAGACAACATTACGTTTAGCTGTCAATTGCGTTTTGTTATTCCATGTCAGTTGCGTTCTGTTCCATTATGTTATTGTTTTGTTGACAAATGAATATCAAAAAAAAGTATCCTATTACCTATTCCTGGTTCTAAGCTACCTCCCCGCCAATGTTCAGCCAAATCAGTTCAGCCGTTCTCGAGTTATAAATAGTGTAACTAACAAGATTTTCTTTTATATATATATATAGATTTTCTGACGCAAGCATTTTTGCTAAATAGCAAATAAAATATTTAAAAAAATAACAAAACTTGCACAGTATCACACAGTATTGCACAGTTTTTTAAAACATTATTAATCAATACACGACTGTTTTTTAAAGGTATGGATGTATCTGAAACATTTGCTCAACTAGTTTTAAAGGTGATGGTTCCTAAGTTTACTATAAGCAATATTTTATTAATATTACCTACTGTAAACAATCTTACAGCTTAGGCTTAACCCCTAGAAGAATTAAAAGAACCTTATCAGTAGGAACGAAGAATCCGTGCAATGAAGCTTAGCTATAGGTAGGTACTATAATCACTCCAGCTGTCTGCAAAATTTCAAGTTTAACTCCAGTGATTAAGACGCTGAAAACCGTCAATGACCTTGAGCAGCGCCACTCTTCACACATACGGTCCGCGTGCCTGCTAGTGAAAGAGAAGGAACTATTACCGCAGCGTGGCGCACGTCTGAACTCTAAATAAAACACAAATGATTAAAAAAAGTATGAATTATTAGTGTAATTAGATTCGTTAGCGGTTTAGGTACGAACATTTTAAAATTCAAAAGAATAAAAACATAGGACCGGTTTAATGATGATTTTTAGACCGATCTTTGCGATTATTTTCTATCAAGCCGGTGTCGTCCAATCATGTGTCGAGTACGGCCATGGCCATGGTCTGTGAAATATGACGAATAATAAAATAACATAAATTTTTTCGCTGCACCAAAACAATTTTTTTTTTGTTAAAAACCTGCTTAAGGCGACTAGTGCCTTCAAATGCTGTAAATTGACAACAATTCATATTTCTGAGCCTATAATGTTAATGGTTCTCTGTATTTTGTTTCAAAAGATGAACATGCTGACAGTTTAATTTTTTCGCTAGGCCTTGTATTTAATTTATAATTAATTTATTAATTTGTGCTTATTCTAAAAGGGCGTAACTCCGGTACTATCACAGAATCACACTTATCCCTTTGTCTAAAGAAAAAAAAAACTGACGTTAATTTCAAATTGTCAATGTCAGGCCCCATTCTCCAATATTCGATTTTCGAGGTTCGCTTCGTGCTGTTCCGCTCATACTTATAGTCATTATCTTGAAAGTGAGAGAGAAGGTATGCAACGAACTTCAAAAATAGAATTTCAGAGTTGCCCCCCTTGTACTTTGAAGTTGTCAAAAATACAAAATTATGATCGCTTATTTTTTCTCGTGAAAAAAGCAAAGGCGTTTCACCTATCCTGTGGCAGTATTGGTAAAATTAGGACATATTTTTAATTATTTTTTATTTTCTATAATAAGCGATATTAAAATTATATAAACATATTGCATTGCAGTGATCAAGAGGCAAAATGCTGTCGAACCATATATACATTTCAGGTGTTATAAAAATGAAATGTTGTCAATTAGGTACTTTCTAAAGCCTACTCCTCTTAAACGTCTAAACCAAATTTTTGAAAAAAATATATATGAATTATCAACTCTTATGCGGCATTTGCAACGTAGATCGTTTAGGTATCAGCAAAAGTTCTTTATTTAAATAAAGTTCAACCTCATGGTGTTTTTTGGCTTTCATTCCCCACTGCTCCTAAACTAAACGATAACGAATTATGAAAATATTTAAATGTTTAAAATAAAGAATCCTTAAACACAACCTAGCATTTGTAAATCAATAGACTTTCTCATCACGAATAACAACAAAAAAAAATTGAAAAAAAAATTGCAGAAAAATTTGCAAAAGTGTTTGAGAAAATACTCTTCATCCTCTCACCTAAAGAAAAAGACAGAGAACATTTTGAAGGCACTAGTCGCCTTAAGGGACATTTATTTCAACCATTCAGGTGTCGACAGCCTCTTAAAGTTTGCAACTTGTCTGTCGATCAGTCGCGTTACTGGTTTATAGGATAAAATTCTTAACTTTACTTCAAAGGTTAGACGCGTTCAAAACTACTAACAGCGTTTCTATTTTTCGATAGTTGTTACGGCGGTTCTTGTGATACTAGCTGTTGCCCTTCGCATATGTTCCTGATCAGAGTTATGGCATCGGTCGACGAGAATTAGTTCCAAGGCATTTGTTTGGCGTGAAGTCAATGAAGATTGCCGAGAGATTTTGGCAAAAAACAGTAAGAAATGTTCTTCCACTGGAAAAAGATCGGGAGTGCTTTTTCAAACTGGCTTTACCTCGAGTAAACTGGAGCCTCTTAACTTAATAGAAATATTTAATAATTAATAATAGCTCTACATTTAAACAACCAGCTAACCCGTTTTATTTTTTTTATTTTTTATTTTACTGCCTTTTATGTTTTGTTTCTTTGAGTTAGTGTTGACATATCGTGTATTTTAGGTAGTATAATAATTGTAATAAATAAGTATTACAAATTAAGTTTTGTTTTTAATTTATAGACATCTTTTATATACCCCCCCCCCCCTTTTGACGTGATATACACTCTTTACGAACGCCATTCGGTTAATATACACTAAGCTATAGCAGTTTTTTTGAATACTATTTTGACAAAACTTTCTTATACAACGCTTTTAAAAACGAATAACTGTTATTTCTAATATCATCATTACAAATTATTTTATCTCGTTATTGATTAATTTGTTTCTTGCTGATGCTTATTTTTGAAATATATTTTTTAATAAAAAGAAGTCAAGACTGATTACCTTAACCATTATTAAATTTGAGACGACTGAATAGCCTAGTTTTTAGACAACATTATGGATGTTTAATACGAATTTTGTCCAGATTTTCTTAGTTTGGGACTAAGGCAATCGGTGTCAAATGCCCATGAAAAATATAAAAAAAAAAATAAAAAAAAATATTATAAAAATGAAAAAAAAAGTAAAAGTGGCTTTTATTTAGTAAGCTTGATAGATTTTGAACAGACTGATCACTCATTGCTCATTAGTTACTAATTCGCTTAGCACATAGTTTTTTTTTAATGTTAGTGTATGTCAGTGCATTGTACTTAATATTAGATAGTGAGATATTCCTTGTAATTGTTGCATATTTTTGTGTTTTCATATGCATTGCTCACCCATTCTTTGAGACTGATTGTGTAGTTTAGCGCTTGGCATTTCGTTTCTTTGTTAATTTTAGCACACCGCTATAAAAAAAAACGCCGAATAGACATTGTGTCTTAAATAATCGAGAATATTTCGGCAGTTGGTTGGTTTAGTTTGGCGTAACACCCCTGTCATTTTTTCATATTTTTTTTTATAAGTTTTCTATAATATCACAGGCCTTCACAATCATAACCCAGCCACCTGCTAAAATATCTTACATTAATACACTGTATATGTTGTCTTTTATTAGCTACTTTTTGATATTTTGTGATTTGCTGTAGTTATTTTCCTCTTTAGCATCGGCATTATTATTTTTAATTTAGATCTGTTTGTGAACGTTTTTGTTTTGATAAGGTTTTGGCTGTGCGTGATTTGTTTTCAGAATGTGACGATTGTTATCGATCAAAAGCGTTCATAAACGGTTCATTGTAACTCCATACTTCATTACTTACACCGTAACTCTTTAGTTTTCGTAATTCGCTTGTAAATCAGTCTTAGTTTAGTAAGTCATTTAAGGTTGTCATGGAGCATTGAGTTTCCTTTATTCGTTTAAAGAGTACGTATTTTTTATAGGTGCGTAAATTGAATGTAGCTTTACTGATACCTAATTTAGAAAATGTGGTGTAGGTACAAGGAGATGTTTTTTTTTTTTAATAAGTTTTGTTCTTTTTTGCAATCGTTTAATTCTTATACAAAATTCGAAATCACGGCTACATGAAATGGTTCAAATTTCTCTTACAAGGTAAACCTTAAAGACACCGACACTGTGAAACATGAAACTGAAAAGTTTGCTATAACAATTATATTTTTTTTCTTTGGGCAGTCCGGTAATTTTTATATTTTTATTTTGCTCAAAATAGATTAGAATATTTTAATACTTAAATAGTGTGTGCTTTCAATAGAATAAATTAAATAATGAGGATTTTTAGTTTATTTTGTTTAGAAAATATTGCTGTAGACTTTTTATGGAATAGTTTTTTCAACGCCAATGTCGAATATACAGCTGCCGCTGTTTGAACGCCAACTTCGAATGTGTCCGACGTGCAATTTAAATGTGAACTATTGCATAAGAAAAGAAAAGTTTGTTATGTGACTTACTTTTATTTTGAAGTGGCGTTGAAAAATATAATCTTTGTTACAAATAAAATAGAATCTTTGTTACAAATAAAATATAACCTTTGTTACAAATAACATAGAATCTTTGTTACAAATAAAATAGAATCTTTTTTACAAATAAAATACACTGTTACAGATAAAATAGAACCTTTGGTACCTACATATAATTTTCTAACGTTATGAATAAGCTAGCTTACGCTCGCCGCTTCGCTTCTGTTGCAGATTAGTCTTTCAAACATACGCAATTCTTCTGACGATTTGTATATGTTCACAGTAATATTAACAAACAATATACGTAGATAGTTGTATGTAATTAAGTAAAGTGAGAGGTAGCAAGTTCCTAATTTGTTTTTGCTTTATGTGATTTTTTTTATTTTTTTATTTTAATAAAAATTTTTTTCTGTGTGGCGATTACTTTTTTCATTTATTAAAATATATTTTTATAATTATTTATTAATAGTGTTTCAATATCCAACAAGAAAATACGTTACACTTTTACCTTTAATGCATTTGCTGCCATCTGTCAAACCCGAGACTTCTTCAGGTGCCACTGACGCACATGTGCGTTCAAATGCCTGTAAAATTATGACAGCGTTACTACATTAGTTAATAATAACAAATCATAAACATACCTTATGTAGGTAGTTTAAGTCCATATCACAAGCTATGCTTAGTTTGGGACTAGGTCAGTTGGTGTCAATTGTCATACATAAGACATACAAAACATACTGAACGTTTCTTGTCCAATAGAAAGATCGACCCAGAGGTCGATAATACCTCTTAAAATTGGATCTTAGTGGTATACGGCATAGAGCTTATTTTAAAATGACAGATTGCTATGGCTGGAGCTAATAAGACAAATTACAAAATTCTTATAGGATTCAAACAAGTAATTTGACAAGATTTTAATGTATGAATAGGAATTCTGATTCGTTTTCTGATTATTCAATTTACTTAATTCTTATAAAAAAAGTATTATCATTTGCTTAAAAAAGCATCTAGCAGCTAAAATATTGATGTGATTCAATAAATTATCATATTTATATATTTTTGAAAAAGAAAGAAAGAAAGAAAAAGTTTATTTATAACACTCACAAAAGTAGTTAGCCATTAATGTTGCCGTAACCCTACCTCGATATGAGTGTCCTGTGTATATAAATTTAATATTATAATAGTTCCAACCGTTTATCCTCTCGATGACGGCTCCCGTAGAATGTAACTGCGCTTAGTTACGCAAAAATTAACTTTTAAATGCGAGGTATAAATAATACGACAACTGCCTAATTTTGTTCCTTGATCCCATATAATATTCATCTAAGGACAATTGAGTCCATATATGCAGTATTTTTTTTTAAAGTACGATAAACTATAAACGTTTTAATTTATTTATTTATTTATTTATTGACAAAAAAAAAAATTTTACATGGCATTACAGGTTTATAACTAATGCACCATGAAAAATGATATAACCAACTACAAATTAAACAATGAACAATAACAATTTACAATAAATTAAATAATAACATTTCTAATAAAATTACATAATAACATTTTCAATAAAAAAAAAAAAACAACACAAAAAAACAATCAGACTTTCAGATTGGAACACTTGATATTCTGTCATCCATCGACTCACAAAACCGCAAGCATTCACTTCGCACAGCCATCCATCGCCCCGCAAACAGGTCGCACTCCGGTGCTGATGTCAGCAACGCATTAAGTTGTGTGAGGGCACGGAGCAGCGGGGATTTCCTGCGGGACACAGTCCGCGCTGCAGGCACTGCCAGCAAGTCACGCCGTCGCGCCCTAAGATTTATCTTGGGGACATCCGGCACAGACAATTTCACGAGTTAATAAAGTTACGTTCTATGGCAATACACATAGTGATGTTATGATTAAAATATCGATATTGTATCGGTATTGTATATAACTTAGATGTGTTCCCACGACTTTGTATGTGCGCGTTGCAATTTTTTTCCCGGAATAAAAACAGCCTATGTTACTCAGTGATAATGTAGCGTTCTAATGGTGAAATTATTTTTGTTTGTCCGTTTGTCCAGTAGTTTTTAGTTATAATATAAGTAATATAAGTATAGATAGGTAATCAATCAGTAATAGATGCCAGTAATAAAAGCGTCTCGAATATTGTCGTCTCGGTTTGTCTCACTATCAACGCTGGCAAAATCGCATCTTTGGCTAAAACAAACACAAAATGGCGGTAGGCCATAATGTTATGTTATAAAATGGGCATAATGTTATGCAAATGAAGAATTTAATATCAATTAATTTTACTCGTATAAAATTGTATCGATATCGTATCTACTGTTCACTTATTTGGTCACAACACTATAAATATCAAATAGATCTGTCATCGAGAGGATAAATGGTTGGAACTACTATAATACTTATATCTGTAACCTGTCGACCGACCGCTTAAATGACCCCGCACTGAGAGAGTTCCTCGCGGTCGCCTTCCCCGCGCCCCTGTACCGCGCGGGCGAGGACTCATTTAAGCAGTCGGTCTATAAATCCGTAATCTTTGCTAGGTAGGTACTCCAAAAGCTTATCGGTTACTTACTTGACATGAAATATTTTTTTTCTCGTCGACTGGAGATATCTCCAATTAATTTATTTGACGGTGGAGGCGTATTGCACCTCCACTGAACTTAAATTATTTTTATTATTTTTCTCTCTCTTTTTTTCACATATTTTGTTTCGCTTTGACCAGTAGAGAATTTATACATCTCTACTACGAGTATATACTAATATAATTTAAGGTATGACATTGACTTGGGGACCTTATACATCTCTTTTATTGTATTATAGGTAAGCTAAGTAGAATTTAAGTACTGTTGTAAATCTCTTTTATTCCGAAGGAATGACTTTCTGCCAAGTTTCTTGCGGCGTTTTCTTCTTGGCAATCATCGACCATTGTCTTTCCGAATACGCTGGTAGTAAAAAAAGACATGTAAAAGAGCCCTTGGCGGCCTATTTGCAAAATAAAGTTTTGATTTTGATTTGACTCCGTCAAATAGCGAGATTAGCCGCGAAAATAGGCGCTTGACTAAGCCCGAGGCTCATACTGACGTTTGTTTTAGGTACCATAATGGAGGCGGCGCAGAATCGTCCCTCTTTCCAGACTTACTTGCCCTCGGAGTCGCCTGCGCCCGCGCAGCTGCGCAGGCAGGGCTCGTTCAGCGGCGCACAAGGCCAAGGTACTAAAAGACAGAAGAAATAGAAATAGGAATACTATACAATACAAAAATCATTTATTTTACATCAACATCAGTACAGCTAGGCAGAAACATAGAGAGACAGAGGAGGCAGGAGGAAGAGCAATTTCAGGCAACTCTGTGCAATTCTAGACTACTAACAAGGGCTTATGTAGATAGATATATTTATTTTTAATGACTTAAGCATTGATTATAGATTATTTATTCATTCAATAAAAATTACATCATTTCAGCCTTTAGCGAATCAATTTATATTAGAAACGTAGTTCTACCTATTAATGGGATATTAATCCCAGAAATTCCACTCACTACTGGTACAGTCGCCATCAGATATATCGTAGCGGGCGAGGTCCTCAAATAATTCGGAACAGCCTTAAATTTCAATAAATTCGTTACACTGTAAGGTTAATAACATCAGAACACGCAATTAGTCATAAATAAACTAGCAGCGACTTTTCAATAATATCGTGACGTCACAGATCGTCAAAGGTATCGATGCAGACAGGCTGACCATAAAGATCGGAACATTTTTGGAAAATATACCTTAACTTTGTGACAAACAGTTTAAATTACAGTGTGTTTATAATAAAATTAGTTTTATAAAATAAAACTACATGCTTTCACTTATAACAGCAGAAGAGAAAAAAAATTATTCGTAAAAAAAGTATATGGCAATTTAGTGGCCAGTAACAATTTACACTTTATACAACAAAAAAAGGTTTTATGTTACTAACACAGTGAATTATGTATGCAGACGCGTACACTATTTAGGTGACATATCTTTCATTTTGGCATGACGTTTGAGCCTTATTGTATTTTGTTTGGAATTCGAATCTATTATTACATACGTAAGGTTTATTTTCCACATATGTTCCGATATTTGTGATCAGCCTGACTGTGTCGATACCTTTGACGATATGTGCTTCCTGATATTTTTAGCTCATTGAACGTCCCGAATTTATTGAAAAATCGCTGTTCTTATGTTTATGACGGATTGCGTGTTCCGATGTTATTAACCATATCTAGTGTAACAAATTTATTGAAATTTAATGCTGCTCCGAAATATTTGAGGACCTCGCCCGCTACGATATATCTGATGGCGACTGTACCTAACTCATTGTTTTCTATAGTTAAACCTAGTTTTTGAACTATAATCTTGTGAGATGAGAGTGCAATCACTCGCTAGATCAACAAAACATTCTTATATGTGAACGTTATTTATGCAAGCCTGCTTGTGATACTTGGCATCATTAGATGATGTGCTGTCTAGTAGAACGAAAGTAGTTTGTCACTATTTTTGTAAGTTTTCTTCATCTGAAAATTATTACTGGTATGCCCATACCTCTTACATTCTTCACATTTTATTATTGGCTTAGATAGAACAAAATTTCACCTCTTTCGTTTTGGTTGTTTTGGAAACATTAAGTACGTCGACCTGCTTTGTGACCTGGTTCCGAACACTTGTTACAAAATATAATGTGAGTTAGATTGTTTTGCCTATTCATAGGTAAGTAGGAATTTATATTCATCTCTTTGTGTTCTTTACATACATCCTTAAGATATTTCAACGAATCCTCAGGCTCTGTAAAGCGAGCTGCAGATGCTCCTGCCCCAATGGTACGGTCCTCGATCCCCAGTTTAATACCATAATAATAATCCACAATAATAATCTTACCATATACATATTACATATCCCACAAGCATTTAGTAACATCATTTTATTATAAAAGTAATTGTCTACATTATCGTCATATTTTAAAGTGCTCTGTAGCATCTCTAAAGTCGAATTTACATTATGCAACTAATTTTGTGCAACTAGCATTACATTGCTCGGCCGATAACCTAACGCTTCAAAAGTGATTAGTTAAACGCCACAGTTTAAAGCTAGTTGCACGAAATTAGTTGCATAATGTAATTCGGCTTAATAACAGAATACCATAATTTCATTCTGATGGAAATGCTTTGCGCAAGAGTTCTTGCCACTGTGACCAACTATGTAATACAGAAGCCTGTCCGTGGTACCACTTCTTTGCATTCCCAACTACTATACATGTGTTTCTTCCCATTTATAAATTACAGCACATTCATTAATTTTAGCTATCCGTGAATCAGTATTGTGATTATTTTGTTGTACCTGTAGATTACAGCCCTGTGCGGCCGCTGCACCGCCCGCTGCAGGCAATCCGTCCACAGCAGCCAATCCATACACAACCGCCGTACCGCCCATTGATGCCAATCCGTTCACAGCCGGCGTATCTCTCGCTATCGACATCCCGTTCACAGCCGCCTTGCCGTCCGCTGCCGCCGAATCGATCGCTGCCGTCATCCCATCCACAGCCGCCGTACCGCCCGTTGCCGCCAATCCGTCCACAGCCGCCGCACCTCCCGCTGTTTCCATCCCGTTCACAACCGCCGTATCGCCCGCTGCCGCTAATCCGTTCACAGTCGCTGCACCGCCCGCTTCCGCCATCCCGTCCTCAGCCGCTGCACCGCGTACTGTCGACATCCCGTTCACAGTCTCTATCCCGTCCTCAGCCGCCTTACCGTCCACTGTCGAGATCCCGTTCACAGCCGCCGCATCGCCCACTGTCGACATCTCGTTCGCAGTCGCCATACCGAACGCTGTCGACATCACGTTCACAGTCGCTTACAGGAACGCAGTCGACATCACGTTCGCAGTCGCCCTACCGAACGCTGTCGACTTCTCGTTCACAGTCGCCGTACCGAACGCTGTCGACATCTCGTTCTCAGTCTTCGTACCGAACGCTGTCGACATCCCCTTCACAGCCGCGGTATCGCCCACCGTTCATAATCCCTTTAGAGCCGCCGTGCTGCCCTCTGTCGGCATCCCCTTCACAGCCGCAGTACCACCCGCTGTCGACATCACAGCCGCCGTGCTGCCCTCTTTCGACATCCCCTTCACAGCCGCGGTACCACCCGCTGTCGACATCACAGCCGCCGTGCTGCCCTCTGTCGGCATCCCCTTCACAGCCGCAGTACCACCCGCTGTCGACATCACAGCCGCCGTGCTGCCCTCTGTCGGCATCCCCTTCACAGCCGTGGTACCACCCGCTGTCGACATCACAGCCGCCGTGCTGCCCTCTGTCGGCATCCCCTTCACAGCCGCGGTACCACCCGCTGTCGACATCACAGCCGCCGTGCTGCCCTCTGTCGGCATCCCCTTCACAGCCGCAATACCACCCGCTGTCGACATCACAGCCGCCGTGCTGCCCTCTGTCGGCATCCCCTTCACAGCCGCAATACCACCCGCTGTCGACATCACAGCCGCCGTGCTGCCCTCTGTCGGCATCCCCTTCACAGCCGCGGTACCGCCCGCAGTTCATATTCCCTTTAGAGCCGCCGTGCTGCCCTCTGTCGCCATCCCCTTCACAGCCGCGGTACCGCCCGCAGTCGACATCTCGTTCACAGTCGCCGACACGAACGCTGTCGACATCTCGTTCTCAGTCGCAATACCGAACGCTGTCGACATCTCGTTCTCAGTCGCAGTACCGAACGCTGTCGACATCTCGTTCTCAGTCGCAGTACCGAACGCTATCGACATCTCGTTCTCAGTCGCAGTACCGAACGCTGTCGACATCCCCTTCACAGCCGCGGTATCGCCCACCGTTCATACTCCCTTTAGAGCCGCCGTGCTACCCTCTGTCGCCATCCCCTTCACAGCCGCGGTACCGCCCGCAGTCGACATCTCGTTCACAGTCGCCGACACGAACGCTGTCGACATCTCGTTCTCAGTCGCAGTACCGAACGCTGTCGACATCTCGTTCTCAGTCGCATTACCGAACGCTGTCGACATCTCGTTCTCAGTCGCAGTACCGAACGCTGTCGACATCTCATTATCAGTCGCAGTACCGAACGCTATCGACATCTCGTTCTCAGTCGCAGTACCGAACGCTGTCGACATCCCCTTCACAGCCGCGGTATCGCCCACCGTTCATATTCCCTTTAGAGCCGCCGGGGTACCCTCTGTCGCCATCCCGTTCACAGCGGCGGTACCGCCCGCAGTCGACATCTCGTTCACAGTCGCCGACACGAACGCTGTCGACATCTCGTTCTCAGTCGCAGTACCGAACGCTGTCGACATCTCGTTCTCAGTCGCAGTACCGAACGCTGTCGACATCCCCTTCACAACCGCGGTATCGCCCACCGTTCATATTCCCTTTAGACCCGCCGTGCGGCCCGCTGTCGACATCCCCTTCACAGCCGCGGTACCGCCCGCTGTCGACAGCACAGCCGCCGTGCGGCCCGCTGTCGACATCCCCTTCAGAGCCGCGGTACCGCCCGCTGTCGACAGCACAGCCGCCGTGCGGCCCGCTGTCGACATCCCCTTCAGAGCCGCGGTACCGCCCGCTGTCGACAGCACAGCCGCCGTGCGGCCCGCTGTCGACATCCCCTTCAGAACCGCGGTACCGCCCGCTGTCGACAGCACAGCCGCCGTGCGGCCCGCTGTCGACATCCCCTTCAGAGCCGCGGTACCGCCCGCTGTCGACAGCACAGCCGCCGTGCGGCCCGCTGTCGACATCCCCTTCAGAGCCGCGGTACCGCCCGCTGTCGACAGCACAGCCGCCGTGCGGCCCGCTGTCGACATCCCCTTCAGAGCCGCGGTACCGCCCGCTGTCGACAGCACAGCCGCCGTGCGGCCCGCTGTCGACATCCCCTTCAGAGCCGCGGTACCGCCCGCTGTCGACAGCACAGCCGCCGTGCGGCCCGCTGTCGACATCCCCTTCAGAGCCGCGGTACCGCCCGCTGTCGACAGCAAAGCCGCCGTGCGGCCCGCTGTCGACATCCCCTTCAGTGCCGCGGTACCGCCCGCTGTCGACAGCACAGCCGCCGTGCGGCCCGCTGTCGACATCCCCTTCAGAGCCGCGGTACCGCCCGCTGTCGACAGCACAGCCGCCGTGCGGCCCGCTGTCGACATCCCCTTCAGAGCCGCGGTACCGCCCGCTGTCGACAGCACAGCCGCCGTGCGGCCCGCTGTCGACATCCCCTTCAGAGCCGCGGTACCGCCCGCTGTCGACAGCACAGCCGCCTTGCGGCCCGCTGTCGACATCCCCTTCAGAGCCGCGGTACCGCCCGCTGTCGACAGCACAGCCGCCGTGCGGCCCGCTGTCGACATCCCCTTCAGAGCCGCGGTACCGCCCGCTGTCGACAGCACAGCCGCCGTGCGGCCCGCTGTCGACATCCCCTTCAGAGCCGCGGTACCGCCCGCTGTCGACAGCACAGCCGCCGTGCGGCCCGCTGTCGACATCCCCTTCAGAACCGCGGTACCGCCCGCTGTCGACAGCACAGCCGCCGTGCGGCCCGCTGTCGACATCCCCTTCAGAGCCGCGGTACCGCCCGCTGTCGACAGCACAGCCGCCGTGCGGCCCGCTGTCGACATCCCCTTCAGAGCCGCGGTACCGCCCGCTGTCGACAGCACAGCCGCCGTGCAGCCCGCTGTCGACATCCCCTTCAGAGCCGCGGTACCGCCCGCTGTCGACAGCACAGCCGCCGTGCGGCCCGCTGTCGACATCCCCTACAGAGCCGCGGTACCGCCCGCTGTCGACAGCACAGCCGCCGTGCGGCCCGCTGTCGACATCCCCTTCAGAGCCGCGGTACCGCCCGCTGTCGACAGCACAGCCGCCGTGCGGCCCGCTGTCGACATCCCCTTCAGAGCCGCGGTACCGCCCGCTGTCGACAGCACAGCCGCCGTGCGGCCCGCTGTCGACATCCCCTTCAGAGCCGCGGTACCGCCCGCTGTCGACAGCACAGCCGCCGTGCGGCCCGCTGTCGACATCCCCTTCAGAACCGCGGTACCGCCCGCTGTCGACAGCACAGCCGCCGTGCGGCCCGCTGTCGACATCCCCTTCAGAACCGCGGTACCGCCCGCTGTCGACAGCACAGCCGCCGTGCGGCCCGCTGTCGACATCCCCTTCAGAACCGCGGTACCGCCCGCTGTCGACAGCACAGCCGCCGTGCGGCCCGCTGTCGACATCCCCTTCAGAGCCGCGGTACCGCCCGCTGTCGACAGCAAAGCCGCCGTGCGGCCCGCTGTCGACATCCCCTTCAGTGCCGCGGTACCGCCCGCTGTCGACAGCACAGCCGCCGTGCGGCCCGCTGTCGACATCCCCTTCAGAGCCGCGGTACCGCCCGCTGTCGACAGCACAGCCGCCGTGCGGCCCGCTGTCGACATCCCCTTCAGAGCCGCGGTACCGCCCGCTGTCGACAGCACAGCCGCCGTGCGGCCCGCTGTCGACATCCCCTTCAGAGCCGCGGTACCGCCCGCTGTCGACAGCACAGCCGCCGTGCGGCCCGCTGTCGACATCCCCTTCAGAGCCGCGGTACCGCCCGCTGTCGACAGCACAGCCGCCGTGCGGCCCGCTGTCGACATCCCCTTCAGAGCCGCGGTACCGCCCGCTGTCGACAGCACAGCCGCCGTGCGGCCCGCTGTCGACATCCCCTTCAGAGCCGCGGTACCGCCCGCTGTCGACAGCACAGCTGCCGTGCGGCCCGCTGTCGACATCCCCTTCAGAACCGCGGTACCGCCCGCTGTCGACAGCACAGCCGCCGTGCGGCCCGCTGTCGACATCCCCTTCAGAGCCGCGGTACCGCCCGCTGTCGACAGCACAGCCGCCGTGCGGCCCGCTGTCGACATCCCCTTCAGAGCCGCGGTACCGCCCGCTGTCGACAGCACAGCCGCCGTGCAGCCCGCTGTCGACATCCCCTTCAGAGCCGCGGTACCGCCCGCTGTCGACAGCACAGCCGCCGTGCGGCCCGCTGTCGACATCCCCTACAGAGCCGCGGTACCGCCCGCTGTCGACAGCACAGCCGCCGTGCGGCCCGCTGTCGACATCCCCTTCAGAGCCGCGGTACCGCCCGCTGTCGACAGCACAGCCGCCGTGCGGCCCGCTGTCGACATCCCCTTCAGAACCGCGGTACCGCCCGCTGTCGACAGCACAGCCGCCGTGCGGCCCGCTGTCGACATCCCCTTCAGAGCCGCGGTACCGCCCGCTGTCGACAGCACAGCCGCCGTGCGGCCCGCTGTCGACATCCCCTTCAGAACCGCGGTACCGCCCGCTGTCGACAGCACAGCCGCCGTGCGGCCCGCTGTCGACATCCCCTTCAGAACCGCGGTACCGCCCGCTGTCGACAGCACAGCCGCCGTGCGGCCCGCTGTCGACATCCCCTTCAGAACCGCGGTACCGCCCGCTGTCGACAGCACAGCCGCCGTGCGGCCCGCTGTCGACATCCCCTTCAGAACCGCGGTACCGCCCGCTGTCGACAGCACAGCCGCCGTGCGGCCCGCTGTCGACATCCCCTTCAGAGCCGCGGTACCGCCCGCTGTCGACAGCACAGCCGCCGTGCGGCCCGCTGTCGACATCCCCTTCAGAGCCGCGGTACCGCCGGCTGTCGACATCACAGCCGCCGTGCGGCCCGCTGTCGACATCCCCTTCAGAGCCGCGGTACCGCCGGCTGTCGACATCACAGCCGCCGTGCGGCCCGCTGTCGACATCTCTTTCACAGGCGCGGTACCGCCCGCAGTTCATATTCCCTTCACAGCTGCGGTTCCGCCCACCGTACATATTCTCTTTACAGCCGCCGTGCTGCCCGCTGTAGGCATCCCCTTCACAGGCGCGGTACCGCCCACAGTTCATATCCCCTTTACAGCCGCCGTGCTGCCCGCCGTCGGCATCTACTTCACATCCGGCGTACCGCCCGCTGTCGATATCTCCCTCACATCCGGCGAACCGCCCGCTGTCCACATCCCCTTCATAGGCGCCATACCGCTGGTACATGTGTTCCCACCATTAACCACAGGTATCACATGCTAATGTTGTGCAGATCTTGATGTATTAACATTGCAACGTGCGCTTCGTCTAGAGGCGGTGTTATGGTACATATTGTTGCCGCCTATGGCCTGAATTGAGTGAAATGTAGCGGTCCTGTCCTGGTCCTGGGCATTAAAAAGCCACGGCCTCCACATTTCCGTGAGATGTACAGTCTCATAACAGACGAGCGTGGTTGTAGCATGCGATGCGCAGTGGGCAATGAACGAACCCTTTGATCCAGGGCATTCAGTCTGATTCCACCTAAGTATGCCAAAGGAGTATATAAGCTGGGGCATCACACAGGCGTTGACTTTTGCCAGGCGCCCAAAGAAACGCTCCCTCACCATCCTGTTTGATATCCCTACCTTCAATACCCAATTGACAACATTTCATTTTTATAAACACCTGAAAATGTATATATGGTTCGAAAGCATTTTGCCTCCTGATCACTGCAATATGTTTATATAATTTTAATATCGCTTATTATAAAAAATAAAAAATAATTAAAAATATGTCCTAATTTTACCAAAACTACCACATGATAGGTGAAACGCCTTTGCTTTTTTCACGAGAAAAAATAAGGGATCATAACTTTGTATTTTTGACAAATTCAAAGTACAAGGGGGCAACTCTGAAATTCTATTTTCGAAGTTCGTTGCATACCTTCTCTCTCACTCTCAAGATAATGACTATTAGTATGAGCGGAACAGCACGAAGCGAACCTCGAAAATCGAATATTGGAGAATAGGGCCTGATGTTGACAATTTGAAGTTAACGTCAGTTTTTTTTCTATAGAGAAAAGACAAAGGGATAAGTGTGTATTCTGTGATAGTATCGGAGTTACGCCCTTTTAGAATAAGCACAAATTAATAAATTAATTATAAATTAAATACAAGCCCTAGCGAAAAAATTAAACTGTCAGCATGTTCATCTTTTCAAACAAAATACAGAGAACCATTAAAGTTATAGGCTCAGAAATATGAAATGTTGTCAATTCCTGTGACATACCAAGATATTTGTAGGTTACAGTTTCGAGGAGATATATCTGAGGAACACTGTCTCAGAAAGTTGTAAATTCGGTGAATTACTATTATTATGTGTACTAAGCTAGGTATATTGTTAGGTGTTGTTTGTTGTTGTTTGTTGTTGTTGTATAGGTTTATTAATTAGGTACGTATATTGTTCACCATCCTGTTTGATATCCCTACCTTCAATACCCAATTCCTGTGACATACCAAGATATTTGTAGGTTACAGTTTCGAGGAGATATATTTGAGGAACACTGTGTCAGAAAGTTGTAAATTCGGTGAATTACTATTATTATGTGTACTAAGCTAGGTATATTGTTAGGTGTTGTTTGTTGTTGTTTGTTGTTGTTGTATAGGTTTATTAATTAGGTACGTATATTGTTCACCATCCTGTTTGATATCCCTACCTTCAATACCCAATTCCTGTGACATACCAAGATATTTGTAGGTTACAGTTTCGAGGAGATATATCTGAGGAACACTGTCTCAGAAAGTTGTAAATTCGGTGAATTACTATTATTATGTGTACTAAGCTAGTTATATTGTTAGGTGTTGTTCGTTGTTGTTTGTTGTTGTTGTATAGGTTTATTAATTAGGTACGTATATTGTTCACCATCCTGTTTGATATCCCTACCTTCAATACGCAATTCCTGTGACATACCAAGATATTTGTAGATTACAGTTTCGATGAGATATATCTGAGGAACACTGTCTCAGAAAGTTGTAAATTCGGTGAATTACTATTATTATGTGTACTAAGCTAGTTATATTTTTAGGTGTTGTTCGTTGTTGTTTGTTGTTGTTGTATAGGTTTATTAATTAGGTGGGTATATTGTTCACCATCCTGTTTGATATCCCTACCTTCAATACCCAATTCCTGTGACATACCAAGATATTTGTAGGTTACAGTTTCGAGGAGATATATCTGAGGAACACTGTCTCAGAAAGTTGTTAATTCGGTGAATTACTATTATTATGTGTACTAAGCTAGGTATATTGTTAGGTGTTGTTTTGTTGTTGTTTGTTGTTGTTGTATAGGTTTATTAATTAGGTAGGTATATTGTTCACCATCCTGTTTGATATCCCTACCTTCAATACCCAATTCCTGTGACATACCAAGATATTTGTATGTTACAGTTTCGAGGAGATATATCTGAGGAACACTGTCTCAGAAAGTTGTAAATTCGGTGAATTACTATTATTATGTGTACGAAGCTAGGTATATTGTTAGGTGTTATTTGTTGTTGTTTGTTGTTGTTGTATAGGTTTATTAATTTCGGAGCTTTCACGCCAATAAACTCATCATCCCTAACACAGGTCCGTGAGGTTCAGAGGGAGTTTCCGTTTTCGAGCATCTAAGACATGGAACGATCTACCTCCCCCGTTGCACAGTATATATATAAGCATAGAATAAGTAAGAACATAGTAAAACGGAATATCCCGCTCCGGCCGGACTCAAGGTCACGATTTACAGTACTTGTTAAACGAGCGGCTCAGTCAGGCTGCCACGGCCGGCGTCGCCCGCCGCACGCGCGTTTGGCATTTTTGCGCGTTCCGTCCCTGTATGTATTTTATTTTATATATTTTCGGTAAGTAATACTTACTTAAATCATCTTAAATGGCTTCATTTGGTATGGCACTTGTAATAACTTCTTCCTTAATATAATATGTAGGTACGTACCTAATGATTTATAAATTTCATATTTTGTAAAACTAGAATAAAATAATGATTTCAAAGTAAATAAAAACTTATATTTTAGCGATATATATTGCACCAAATAAACCTTTTCCTTTCTTTCTTTCTTTCTTTTATATTATCTTTAGACGTAAGTATAATATAACGGTAAGCAACCCTAGCAATACGCCTGGACGACAGAGGGGCGTAACGACGTGAAGGGGGAAGTAGGTATATAAATGGCGGCGTTTTGGACGCGGTCAAAAGAGATTCCCTTCTACCCTGTTATTATCTATTCTATGATATAAGCTAAAGCAGTAGGGAATCTACGAACAAAACGGTCGAAACGAACGCACACATAGACGCGCGCTTCTCTAAGCGGATCTCGCGGTGCTGTCAGTCGCGAGTGGCGCATTGAGACGAGCGGCCGTTTTTTTCGTTTTAAATATGCCAAGAGCGTATTGCGCTGTGTACGGCTGCTTGAACTCGGCTTCTTCAAAACCGAAATAAACATAAATTGCAAATTAGTTTTATTAATTTACAAATAACTAGAAAAAAACAGTTTTATAGTGCCGTGTCCGTGTTTCCCAATAGTTTATTTAAGACAGCTATTCATTCGGATGAGAGTTTTTTATACAATAAAATTTAATAATGAGCTTTCCGAACGTGTCGTAGCAGGCGAAAGTATTTTTCAGTAAGTAATATATAATACTTACCTACCGACAAATAAAAAATCTTAAACTGTTGAAGTGTTTTTTAAATAGGGTAGCTATTTTATTTAAAAAATAGTTAATTCATTGGATTATTATTTAATTAATATAGAATCCATATAAACGTTTGTTTCTCTTTTACACAAATTATGGGTGCCAACCCTAATACTCTTAATTAGTTACTCTAAAAACAGGCCTTACCAGCTGAGATTATAGCGCTAACTAGACAAAAAACTTTTCAATTTAACACAAATTAAATCGACAACCCTAACGCTTTATTGGAGCGTAGGTACTTATTTCAAAAAGTAAGCCAGCCTATCTTCCCTACTGCTTTAGCTTATATATATACTGTGCCCATTGCGTGCCGGCGTTTCCGTCACAACATTTAAAAACAAAATGCGGAGATTGCTAATCGATAAATCAGCTTGATTCTGAACTCGGAAATAGCCCCAAAAAAGAAAACGCACTCATGCCCCTACCACCATGGCTTTCGGTTTTTGTCATGCTTATTTTGTTTCTTTTTATTATTGTTAGTATTACAATTAATCGAGTTCGAAGGGACTCATCATTAATAATTATTTGTAGATGTTGGCCCTACCCGGCCTTTTTATTTGAATGCGTCTGTCACGCTGTGGGAAGGGCGCAGGCTGAAAACCAGCGCTGCTAGTTTGTATTTAATCCAAACTGGCAGCTCATGCTGAGCCTGAGCCCTTTGCCACCGTCATGTTGTGCATTG
Source organism: Pandemis heparana (assembly GCA_963854515.1). Lineage (NCBI taxonomy): Eukaryota > Metazoa > Arthropoda > Insecta > Lepidoptera > Tortricidae > Pandemis > Pandemis heparana. The sequence continues at coordinate 30,624,707 of OY978006.1, forward strand.
TTTTGTGTTTTTTTTTTTCTGTCTTTCAAAATTATTTTTGTGTGCATCTTTTGGATAACTTGTATCATGTCTTGTTTTTGTGTTTGTGGCAATAAATATCTTTATTATTATTATTATTAATTAGGTAGGTATATTGTTAAGCTTATGGATTTCAGTTTTCTTTTGTTGTTTTATTTTGTCTTTTACTGTCTAGTTCTGCAGGCTAGCAACGTCGAAGTTCCAAAAACGTCCCCATAGCGAGCCTGTGGGGACGGAAGTGATACATGCCCTCGGTACCGCTCTGCTTTCAGAGCAGGACATGAGCGCGTGTGAGCCAACATTGGGAGCGGCCGACGTAAGCTTGCCTTCGGAATCCAAAAGCTTATTGGTTACCTACTTAACATGAAATTTTCATAATTTCATAATTTATTTTTTTATTTTATTTTTCAGTTCGACATTAGAGACATCTCTAATTTATTTATTTGACGGTGGAGGCGTTTTAAACCTCCACTGAACTTAAATTATTTTTATTCGTTTTTTTTTTCTTTCTTTCTTTGCATACACTTTTTTTTACTTTGACCAGTAGAGACCACATCTCACACCACACTACAATACAATACAATACACACACACACAACATCTCTACATCTCTACTATAGACTAATATAATTTAAGGCTTGTGGACCTTACTCGTATACATCCCTTTTATAAAATGTATTTATAGCTCAAGCAAATTAGAATCCATTGTATGGGAAATCTGGCAAAATATATGGAGAACATTTATCTATTGGGATGGATACCTTATGGGGTGAAGTCAAAATTTATCAACTCTCCCCTCTCCTCCGGGGGGCGCGTCCCCCCACCACGCCCCCCAAAGTGTCCCGAAACACGGTTTTTTGAAGTTTTTGAGAAAACTGTTCGCCATACAGAAAAAGTGTGTAGGAATGAAATAATATACAATAAATTTACTATAAATCTACCATACACATAAAAGCGGTATCTCTTATGGTTTTGACGCAAGAAGACGCAGAAAATCATCATTTTTTGTTTTTTTACAATAAATTTTATTAAAACTTCAGTTTTCTCAGAAAATACTCATTTTACACCTAAAAAATGTATCACTTAAATAAACAATGGAATATTCCCTTTAAAAAGAGGTATCACTTATTTATATATTAGTTAAGTTGACCATTTTATGATAGTTTAAATATTTAATTTGTCATGAACAATTTTTTTTACTTGAAGATTAGGTATGTTTAAAATGTTTTTTATATAGTTTAGAGTTAATTATAAACCATGCTAGTGTAATTTTGTTTATTTTTTTTCAGTTATCCGCAAATAATAAGTATATTCATTCATTTCCAAAAAGGTACTAAGATGTTTATTTAATATAATCAACTATTTATTTAAGTATACCCTTTTATTTAAGTACTTAAATTAAAATAAACAATGTTAACACTCTTATTATCTGGGGGCACGGTAGTGCCCCAGCTAAGATAGCCAAGTGAAGCGCAAGAAGTGCACTAGTTACCTTTCCTCGATCGAACCGCTTTGTCGTTATTTTGTACTCTCATAACTTGGTTTTGGACTGTACCAGATAACTAAAATTCTCGGGATATGATGTGAATAGCCGCGTGAATACGCGGATACGCGGCTCAGTGAATACTGAGCGAGCCGCCGCGCGAGGCAGCCTCGGACGTTTGCCGCGCAACGATTGCCGCGCGAGGCAGCCTCATGCAAGAAATCGTACTGATCGAGGCTGCCTCGCGCGGCAAAGCCGAGCCGCGGTGAGGCTGAGGCAGCATTGCGCGCTAATATTTCTCCACGCATCTTCTCTTAGTCCTCTATTTGTATAATCGGGACATTGCGCATCCCATAATCGTCTTTATTCACCATATAGTTGTATTAATTTAAGACACTGCTCTTTATCCATGACGCTAACACGCGACGAACAAGCGAGGCAAAACACAACCGTCCTGAGTGAGTGCGGCAAACGTGCTGAGGCGCCTTTGAGCATAGACAAAAACCGACACCGCGCGGCTCAGGTCGAGGCACGCTCGCCCGAGGCGTGCGTTCGCCTCGGGCGAGGCACGTCCTGACAGGTCGAGGATTTGCCTCACGAAGTTGCCGCGCGAGGCGGCTCGCCCAGTGAATACGCGGCTAATAGTGGATTTATTACAAGCTCTTATATTTTAAATTTTATAGATATCTAAAAAACTCTGATTTCGTCACTGACTCACTCACTGGTGGTCAACAAATTTACGTCCTAGAAAGTTGAAATTCGTAACTATAAGAACTATTGTAATGATAATTACAATTATAATCACACAAACGAATAACTCACGTATAAAAGTCGAGTGATGCTCGACATATTCCAGACTAGTTCGTAGTCCTTATTCCTGGACCGCTTGCCCCGGCGGCAGCGAAACAATCACATATTACAAATAAAGTAAATAAAGTATTATTATTATAATAATAATTATTATTATTATTTGTTGTCACATATTATTGATTGAGTCTCACGGTAATTTCATGTTTAAAAAACTATTGTAATTAACAGGAAAGTAATGAACAGTGATTTTTTTACCTTACGCCTATATGACGGTAGCAAAACGGCCAACGACATTATTTTTACTAAATTGTAGACTTCACAAACTCTTAAACACTTGTAGAGTTAGAACGTAAAAAGTTTATAAGTTGTTGCTTATGACAATTTGCACGCGCTTAATTTCATCCACTAATTCAGTTTAATTTACTAAAAATTCTGAAATATACAGTTTATTATTTTTAACAACTCCCTTTATCAATTTTCAGACCGCTGGCATCAAAATTTGCGAAGTTTCGTACAAAATATCCATTCGCTAGTTTGTTTGACCGATTGAAGGAAGAGTTAAAGTTCCAAATTTTAGATTTTTGCTGTTGATTGTATACTAATCTAGTATAAACCAAATTAGATCATTCTAGGAATTTAATATGATGATCACTAGTGACGACCACTAGTTTTTTAGATATCAATAAAATTTTAAATATAAGAGCTATGCAATTGAAACTTTACACTTGTAATAAGTCCACTATTCACATCATATCCCGAGAATTTTAGTTATCTCGTACAATCCAAAACCAAGTTATGAGGGTACAAAATAACGACAAAGCGGTTCGAGAAAAGGTAACTAGTGCCCTTCTTGCGCTTCACTTGGCTATCTTAGCTGGGGCACTACCGTGCCCCCAGATAATAAGAGTGTTAACAATTGTTTATTTCAATGTCTCTCTTCAAATTCAATGTAAGTTACTTAAATAAAAGTGTTTAGGTACTTAAATAAATAGTTGATTATATTAAATAAACATCTTAGTACCTTTTTGGAAATGAATGAATATACTTATTATTTGCGGATAACTGAAAAAAAAATAAACAAAATTACACTAGCGTGGTTTATAATTAACTCCAAACTATATAAAAAACATTTTAAACATCAATCTTCAAGTAAAAAAAATTGTTCATGACAAATTAAATATTTAAATTATCATAAAATGGTCAATTTAACTAATATATAAATAAATTATACCTCTTTTTAAAGGGAATATTCCATTGTTTATTTAAGTCATACATTTTTTAGTTGTAAAAATGAGTATTTTCTGAGAAAACTGAAGTTTTAATAAAATTTATTGTAAAAAAACAAAAAAATATGATTTTCAGCGTCTTCTTGCGTCAAAACCATAAGAGATACCGCTTTCATGTGTATGGTAGATTTATAGTAAATTTATTGTACATTATTTCATTCCTACACACTTTTTCTGTATCGCGAACAGTTTTCTCAAAAAGTTCAAGAAACCGCGTTTCGGGACATTTCGGGGGGCCTGGGGGGGGGACGCGCACCCCGGAGGAGGGGGGAGAGTTGATAAATTTTGACTTCACCCCATAAGGTATCCATCCCAATAGATAAATGTTCTCCATATATTTTGCCACGTTTTGAGCTATTTTTACTGAATTATTAAATTAAGTAGAATTTAAACATTATAGTACCAGTATTTTGTTTTGAAAAAATGTATTTCTGCCAAGTTTCTTGCGGCGCATTCTTCTTGGCAATGATGGTTTTTCCGAATGCGCTGGTAGTTTCAAAAACCGACGTATAAAAGAGCCCTCGGCGGCTTATTTGGAAAATTTAATTCGAATTTTGAAAAAGGAGGCCTGTGCCCAGCAGTGGGCCGTATATAGGCTGGAGAGATTAGACCGACGTTTGTTCTTACGCTTGTACTCATCCGATGAAGTTGGCTCCCCATAACAACATAGGCATAGACGAACTTCGGTCTCTTCGCCTGTACTTAGATCGCTTTCGCCCCATCTTCGGCCGTGAGTTGTTATAGCACTTCTGACAATGATATTACATATAAACAGGGAGTAGATATGTTACTACCGCGCCCGAGTTATAGACTCATAAATGACCCAATTGACACATGTCGCAATCAGTTTACCTCAAACAAGCCACAGTATGACAGTCAATGTGACAGTTGAACAAATCAATGTAAAATGCCGTCGTGTGTAAATAGAAAGTGCACAAATTATGTTGCTAAAGCTATTAAAACTCAAGGAATCACATATCACATGTAAGTATAAAAAAATATTAGTTTTTTACTACGTATTTTTAGTTTTTCGTAAAAAATACAAGTGCTAAGACTACAACATAGATTAAAAAATCAGATGCGACAACGTAGGTATCAATTTCCGGGTGAATCATATCATAGCACACACATAGTGGTATTAATGTTATTACTATTGAACAAAATATTATTTTTAAGTACTTATTTTATTAAATCGAAATGAATTCGGAGGGTCTCTGCCGTTTTACCAAATTTATTTTGGTCAAATGTTTCATTTCCCAAGCCTCGATTTTCTCTGAAGCCATATATTTATTTCATTTAACACAAACACATCCTGTTTTATTTCGATCTGTTTTCTACCTACTTTACAATATCCGTTCTGTCTAATTTCGGCTATTATTCTTAATCTATGTCCCTGTCATCAATGTCATCATACTCGAAGCGCAATGGCTTAGTTAGAGATAGCTATCTCTTTTACTCTCGCGTTCACCGTATCTTTGTTCGTCATTCATTAATGAATCACGAGACCATAGAGTTTTATAGCTATCTATAATGCAGCGGGAACGTTTTTCAAATGCAATTTACTAGGAACGTAACATATCTATACTATGAAATATCATTGACTTCTGATAATAGTTTTTCTTCAATAAAAAAACACCAAATACCGGCTTAAATCAGTTTTAATTTCCTTTCTGTTTAGAAGCCAAGTTCCGCGGCAAAATATCTCTATCTGCTTTAAAAAAAAAACTATGCGCTAAGAAACAACATTACAATATAAATCAGTATTTTGACTATTATTTTATCAAAATCTAACACTTTTAACTATGTCATCAAAATAATCTTCGGCATAATATTTTTTTTTGTTTGAAATTGGTTTTTCCTGTCACTGCACTGGTTGCTATGGTCACCTCCTCGGTCACACCGTAAATTTATATACTACATACTACTCTACACATGCATTTGCGAAATCTGTATTTTTGCGGTAGTTTCATACCTATTTTGTAAATGAGAGTCTATTAAACAAACTGTACTACTTTTGTCCCCTTATTGATGAGACAGAATAATAACAAGAAATAGTTAATCTATATGTGTCTGTTTTTACATTAGTCGTTGCCTTTGCTAAATACAGGTCCTTTTCCAGCCCAAGCGAGCGTGGACCGACGGGTTTCAGAGCCCAGCAATGTGGACATACTCGCTCGCAAGAAGGAGGAAACACAGAACTATGCTCGCTACCGCTCCAGTTTACAATCTCCAAAGAAGACCAGCAAGTCAACAGTGGAAGGTACCGCGCCGTCTTCGAAAAGCTCGCCTTGGGTCGACGGTGCCGAAGATCAGGTTGGTAACAATCTCACAACTTAGTTCTTTTCTCAAATAAAAATGTGAGAATGTGACTTGGAAATATCGTTGCGACTCGTCTGTCCTTTTGTTTTTAGTGTTTTTTGAAATCTATCGTTTTCTTGGAAATTTTTGAGTAATTCCGATGTGAGAAAATGTTTCCGTTTTTCAGCTTGGTTCTTTTCTACTTTTTTTCCGTTCAGACGTAGTCGGATGTTGTAACATCGCAGTCGTACTGTTTAGAAATGAACTAGCGAGATTGTTAGCACCGTTAAGGTTGGGTTGTTTTTAAACGTGCACGGCAATAGAATTGTGGCGTAAAAACTGTGGATATAAAGATTTGTCACGTAGATCGGTGTTAAAAAAGGTTAAAGGTGGAAACACATTGTTAACACGCGACGCGACCCGATGCAACGCGACGCGTGTTGAGTCGAATCAAATTGTATTATTTTCTATGACCAGAACCACACTATGAACATCCGACGCGACGCCATGCGCATACATTCGTTGCATCGGGTTGCGTCGCGTGTTAATAATGTGTTTCCACCTTAACACTTGGTATGCACATACCACATGGTATCTTGAATTTGATATGTGTGTAGATGTAAGACAGCAGTTGAAAACTGTTATTTAACCAAAAAGCCGTTGACCACTTAGAAACAACGGTTGAACGGTTTTTTCACTAAGTTTTTAAATTTTATTTTATTAAAATTGCTCGTAGCCTTTTTACTTAATTTCTTCTATGTCTAACCTGTTATTTACTCGATGAAAGCGTCCTGAGAAAGTAGCTATGAAACTTTTTAATGTGATATTAAAAATTATACCGCTATCTTGTTTTATTCGAGGGATGGTTCGATATCGAATACTAAGCCAACAGATACGTTTTTATCCAAAACGTTTGAAAACGAAAATAACCGTTTTCAACCGCTCGTTCGAAACCGTTGACAACCGGATTCACATCTACAGACACGCGTCAAAGTACAAAAGTGATCATCTGCTTTTTACACTGACTATCTAGTTAGTTTACCACATTTTATGGCCGCATTCCACTATGTCGTCGGCATATGATATTATTTCTACTGAAACAAAATACGGGTTGTAATTCAAAATGCATTCGTTGCGTTATTCTAATAATTTTGATCAGAACATAAATGATTTAATTGTAGATTCAACATTTTGAGCTATCGGTCATGTTGGATCATTGTAACCACTACACGATGGACCATGCTTGGCCATCATTGGATCACCATTACGCTCTACTCTACGTCCCTTTGCGTAATGCGCCATCGCCCCCTGTACACGATGGTGATGGCTTGTAGTCGGCCACTGTGGGCCATTGTGGACCATTGTGTACCATTGTGTACTAGTCTTCCGGGGCTTAGTACTTATTGCGAAGGCGATGTATTTTAATAACAACCTGTATGTGACATTAATAAATATCGCCAGTGATTTTTCTGAAGTCTTATTGGAAATCTTATGATACAGAATGATACTGGCGATTTAATAACCCTATGTGTCATGTTAAGACATTACAATAATGTGTGCTTAGACAATGTATCGGATATCTAAATGTGCACATAACCCCTAGTCCTAGTCATTGTATTACAATAATACGTTGTTGATATAATATATATTAAACATAATTCTTTAGTTATTCACTGTAATATTCTTATTATAATCGGATAGGTTTAATGCTTGGGTTACCTTGTTTTCGCTTCGGCCGCTCCGTTAGACGAATGGTACACAGTGGATAGATCCTTAGGGGGGATGGGGAGAGGGGGTAAAGTTTGCCGCCACATTTCAAAATGGCATCGAATATGATTAGAAAATTTGATTCACTAAAAATATTACCACTGTAAATGTGAAAAATCGACCAAATAATATCATTCCGTTTGTAAGTACTTAACTTACATATTATGTACCTAGGTACTTTGTATTTTGATGACAATTTGAAAATTACAAGAAACTATGTGAACGATACAATTACCCATTCTGAAATAGTGAGTGAGACAAAAATAAACCTCAAGAACTTAGTCGAGACGTTCAAGTCAAGTATACAGGTCAAACATGCATCGTAATTAACCCTCCCAAATCCGAACAAATACGGGCCTTTTGATGACCTAATAATAAAACAAGATCTCTTAACCCTTTTCTCCCCTGACCCGGCTCTCAAGTGCGTCTCTTTCATACTCGCGTAGTAAGAAATGGGCAAGAAAGAGACGACATTCGCCATCGTTACTTGCGCCTAGTTTTCGCCTGGTAAACTCCTATAATAATTATTTTAGTTTATGCCCGGTCGGCTGTAGATAATATTGAGTAAGCTACAGAAGTGAGGTTTAATAAAAGGTATTACCCCAAAATAAGGTTACTCAAAACTTGTTTATTCGTTCTTGGTATTTGTGAATTTAGAAATATTCTGATGGTCTATTTGTATGGTCTACTGTCTATTGTTATATAAGTAATATTTATAGCTTAAAATATTCCCAATTCAACGCTAGATCAAAACTTTCTGAAATACTTTGTTAAGAAATTTGAAAGCAAAAATGTATTTTTTTTTGTATCATGCTGTGCTGTATAACCTTGGCCATCAGAGGAAAGTCGTTGCTTTTTCTTTCACACGTAATAAGAAAGAAATTTTATGAACCTCTATTGTTAGTTTTGGCACAAAAAACGTCTCGAACGTGTTCGCGTGAACTACTATTAGTATTAGCAAATTGACGGCGCCACTTGCGGCATTAAGAGCGTGCATCCCTACTGAGCTGGCAACGTCGCATTTTTGGTGATTTTTTGCGATTATTTCACAGAACATGAATGAAAGTTTCAAATGTCCGTCTATAGTGCACTTCGTTTTGAGTGTATTAATGTGTCTAATGCAATAATTGATCGTGATGTACTTTTATTTTCTTACTAAACGAGATATAGTATTTTATCCCTTTAATACGAAAATAATAGTCCATCACGATTAATCATTGCATTGGACACATTAATACACTCAAAACGAAGTGCACTACAGACGGACATTTGAAACTTTCATTCATTTTCTGTGAAATAATCGCGAATAATCACCAAAAATGCGACGTTGCCAGCTCAGTAGGGATGCACGCACTTAACGGCAACGAGCTGTTCTCATAGTGTTCGAAATTTGAACGAGATCGCGTTCGAAACGTTTGTTTGTTACAAATTTGTAGTAACGGCTCTAGTTTTTATTGAATCAAATACGGAACGATTCGCGTGGCCATTTTGTTTTGGTTGCCATAGTAACGAGTGCCTTTGGGGGTTAGGATGGACTAAGGTGTTGCACAGTTGTGTATGAGGATAGGAATTTGAGACGCACTACCGTGCAAAGAATGTGGACGTGAGAATAACGAATAGTTATTAATTAAGACACTTTGAAAGATATAGGGCACCTTTCTATTTTTTTTCTACATAATAATGTCGAGTAGGTATATTTTTTCCGGCGATTTTTCGAAGTAGTGTCCTTTCTGTAATTGGTATTAGATATTTATTCTGATGTATGGATGTTGGAATTTTTTAATAAATATTTTAATTTACAATTATAATATGATTTTGATTACTCTAGTGTTTCGATTATTGTCAAAACATATTTTTTATTATTTTGTCTAAAAATGTAAATGGCAACCAACGTATGTATCTGCCATTTTATGTATTCGCATAAAAATACTATATGTCTAGTTGTTAAGATTTAAATTTGTATTCGATACGGTTTATACATAGATGCCGTTTAATTGGATTATATTATAACTAAATGTATAAAAATATAGGGACCTAAAGTTATTATTTATTTTTAAATTTGACATCGCAATATTTTTATCTTAATTCTGTTTTGTTCATGCTTAATATTTGTCATTGCGTAGGTTCAGTCAATATTGATATTAATATTAATAATTTGCTTGATTTACAGAATAAAAAATATATATAAAAAACTTACCTCAAAATTGATAATTTCCTTAACTTTAGGATTGATACTAACTCGCTTTTTCAAGTTACAATAATATGTGTATTGTTTTCGAATAAGTTAAACAAATGCAGAAAAGTCTTTTGTTAATAAGTTTTAATATTAATAACTGAAAATTATATTTAGCAACAGTGAATGTAAGTAGGATGTTACCACTCGCCGATAGGTGGCGTTGCTCCGCCGTCATTGGTGGAGAAGGTTTACTAGCGACATCTATCGGATAATTTAATGATCATCCTCATGTTAGAGTTAAGTTTTAGATATTAGTGTGTCGAAATTGAACGTTCTGTTACCTGTAAAATTAATGTGAAGAGTTATACATACATACACACACATACATACAGTTCTGTAATCGCTTGGCGATAATTCTGTGCGCACGGCTGTTTGATTTACTTTAAATAATTCCCTGCGTTTTCATTCCTGAATTTATTTAAATAATTAGTTTAAAAGAGAATATGTTTAAATATCTAATTCCATCCAATATCGATACTTAATCGCTAGGCTTTTCGTAACTTTGTTTACACTGGGGTTGGTGAATTAATTTGTAACAGCATAAACATTTTAAAAACAGTGTACAAATTCAAAAGAGCTTATATAATTAGAAATGCGTTGCCGAATAGCGGACTTGTAGTGTTGTCATAACGTGTCATACGCAGGTTAGCCTGTGTGACCACTAGTTGTCCCGCTCGCTCTCCTATTGCTATTTTATTTTGTACACATTCGCCTTCATCATCTCCAGCCTATATACGTCCCACTGCTGGGCACAGGCCTCCTCTCAGAATGAGAGGGCTTGGGCTATAGTTCCCACGCGGGCCCAGTGCGGATTGGGAACTTCACACACACCATTGAATTGCTTCGCAGTTGTGTGCAGGTTTCCTCACGATGTTCGACATTCGCCTTAACTCATGTTAATATTTCAGTAGAGAGTGTGGTGCCGCTTGGGAGTATACTCTTCCGCGGTACAACTCGTCTTACCAATCAGCCACAGCCTAAAAGTTTCTTAGAATGTACGCAACGATCTATTTTCAAGAAGAAATTAAATTTTACATGATTGCAAACGATATGGTACATTTTATTTTAGTTAAAACGACAACGGAGGTACCTTTTCTATATACGTTGAACGTTGTATTATGCCTGTTATACGTCGTGGTACAAATGGGGAGTGAGACAGTAGTCACTGCTTTCTGAAATTGATTTTTGTAACTTGAAAGCTAAAAAAATATTGGATTGTAGTAAAAATTAACTGGAATGAATGCTATTAAATGTTATTTTAAAACACGTTTACTTTACAATGTACTAGCTGATAGTACAATTAGAAATTGATTAGAAGTATCGTGCACTAATATTAGAAAAGAAATAATTAAGAACAATTTTATGAGTACAGTAAACGTGTTGAAAAACTGGAATGTTCCGTTGTCACTTCACATTCCATATGCTTATAGTGCTATAAGAAATACTATGTTGGTGGTACACATTATCCCCTATTTGGCCATCGTCAAAAACTAACTATACTTATGCAATTTTTTCTTATGATTTTTTTAAGACATTCGACATTATTTGGTGTCGCATGTTATCTACTGCCATGGCTGAAGTATTATATGTGTGACCTCTTTGGATATTATGAATATGTGTTGGAATGTTTTTATTTATTTAACATTAATTTCAGTTGTGTGAATAGCACTGCTAATTAGTTATTTGTCGTCGTTCGCAGTAGTCTTATTTTGAATTTGAAAAATTGTTTTCGTTGTGTCCACTGTACTAGGTACCATAAGTTCGTCATAGATATTTTTAAAAATTTAATTTCGCTTTATTTTTGCGCGTTTTTTTATTTGCTTGCGACAGGTCTATGCCTAAAGCTTTAAAGGCATGATCATTAAAAAAAATGAAAGCGACGCGCAGGTCTGGTTTGGCCCTAATTTTATGTCAAAAATCCTAGTAAGAATGTAAGAGCATTTAAGTAACGAAAAAATTTAGAGTGAGCTGTATTCACGAGTGTTGTTTTAGTATGTCATTAAAGGAAATAAAACATTTTATAAATATATTCCGTTGTTTGTATTTTATTACCTTAATGGCACCGTGCACGACAGCAGCGCCATCTCGCAAACTCGTCTTTAGGGGCGTTTGTCAAATAGTGAATGACAAGTGCGTATTATTAAAAAAAAATTAAGTCAATAAATCTATATATATAAAAGGCAAAGTACTGACTCACTCATTAATTGATCATCGCCCAGCCCAAACCACTGGACCTAGAGACTTGAAATTTTGCACACAGATACCTTATACAATGTAGGCATCCACTAAGGAAGGATTTTTGGAAATTCGACCCCTAAAGGGGTTAAATGGGGGTCCAAAGTTTGTATGGGGCGACGTGATTCCTTAGTCCGATCTACTTCAAATTTTGCATAAACATTCTTTAACAGAATTGATGGAACACGTGTTTCGTATTTTCTTGATATTCATCCCCTAACGGGGTTTAAAAGGGGTAGAAAGTTATTTTGGGGGCGATTTGCTTCGAAGTTGATATCAATACTCCTTAGTGCTTATGATTAAAAATAAATTTTATTTTGACACAGTCATGTTTGAAATCTCAATTCATTGACGTAATATTTTTAAACAGGACCGAGTAGGTACTCGCAACTGAAAAACGAGCCGGCCGAGATAGTATGGAGGCGCGTGTACCTTTCTAACAGGACTAACAATAAAAGTTTTTTTTTATCACTACACTATATACATTACAAATTCGCTTTCCGCTGTCTGTCTGTCCCTATGTATGCTTGATCTTTAAAACTAAGCAACGGATTTTGATGCGGTTTTTTAGTAAATAAAATGATTCAAGAGGAAGGATTATGTCTATACAAACAAATAATGAAGCTAAAGAGGGTCAAAAGTCTGTACATAGAAGATATTTTCTGAGGATACTTAGAATCTATTACAGAACACGTGTATATTTGCGAGCGCATCACGTGAAAACGGCTGAACGGATTTTGATGCAAGCTTTATTAATCTGTTGAGAAAATCACCGGCCAGGTTATAGGCTACTGTTTATCCCGGAAAAATGCGTAGTTCCCGCGGGATAGTGATGAATATGTCAAAAATCGCAGCTGCCTAGAGTCACAACGTAAATAAATATTTTCTGTAGTATCATAGAGGTTTACAAGCTTATTACGTAACTCGCTCGCGATCACCATCGTCTTCATTTTGACAATTCATGTATGGGCTGACGATTGGCTTCGGAATCAGCTAGCTGTCACATTCAAACAAGAACTGTCAAAATGAACACGATGGCGATTGCGAGCGAGTTACGTATATGTCTGCTGGTCAGGAGTACCCGGAACCGACGAGCATGAATGAAGAGATTGATGAATGTGGATGAAGCGAAAGAGGTATGTCAAAATCGTAGCAAGTGGAACAAAGTAGGCTCTGCCTACCTATGGGAAAGAGGCGTGACTGTATGCATGTATGTATCATAGGAGGTGCACTACGGAGGGATTTTTTTTAAATTCCCACAAGATAGGGAATAAATGGGGTTTATAAGTCCACTGAAAAGAGAGCCTATCTCCATAACTATAATTACTAGAGTCATGAAATTTGGCACACAAGTAGGGAATCATAACTTCTGAAAATCAATTTCACATTTCATTTATTTTCATGTTTTGGCTTTTCGAAATTCCCACGGGATACAGAGTAAAAAGAGATTTATATTATTACTTTGAAATATTTCTTATCTTTACATATTATTACTAGAATCTTTAAATTTATTATAAATTATGATATCTGAAAACTGATTTTAGGAATTTGCGAATTTCCCGTGGGATAAGAAAAAAGAGTAACTTTACTGACTTGCTAATATAGTTTCTCGGTATTTGGCAGACATTCCTTAGTGATCAAAGAGGTGCTCTACTAAGGAATTTTCCAATTTTCCCACGGGATAAAAGGACCGTATAGAAAATATAGACTTTGAATTTAGTAGATTATGTTCTTTGAAGATCACGTAGGTGTCATAAGATTAGATTTTTCGAATATCCCACAGAACAAAAGGATGGGATAAAAAATAATAGAAGTGGGTTGCAAGGGCAAGAAACTGGTTTATTTCGTTGAGGTAGGTAGGTACTTAGTACAAAATCCTTCGTGCTAAAGTACGATCCATTTGGCTGTTTTTGTACATTTTCGATAGGAGAGAGGAAAAAGTTTTAGCGCAAATTATGATTCTGCGCGGACGAAGTCGCGGGCAAAAGCTAGTCATATATAGAAAGGCAATAAATAGTATTTTTAGAGGCATTTTTACAAACAGTAGTAGGAAAAAGGGATGTCATTATAAAAAATAGTTTTGGGAGTGTAAAACACAAAATAAATGTGCCCCTCAACTATGCTATGAAAGGAAGTAAATTGGTTTAGGTATGTAGAAGAACTAAGAACTAATGGCAATAGTTATTTAATACGAGCCAATATAATTCGCCAAACATCGGTGACCTTAGCACCCTATAAAACAAGTTTAAAATAAAATAAATTTGTCATGTGGATGAAGCGAAAGAGGTATGTCAGGATCGTAGCAAGTGGAACAAAGTAGTCTCTGCCTACCCCTGTGGGAAAGAGGCGTGACGATATGTATGTATGTAAAATAAAATAATTACCCATTTTCAAAACAACACTGACAAGACATTTCACCAAGCCTCTATTGTTGTACATTTCTGCCACGGCGTGCGCTGTGATCGTTTTGTATACCCCCACCATGCACTGTATGTGTAAATAATTAATACATACATCACCATGTAGATGGCGCTAGTAACTTTGACTAGTGTAATTAGTTCAATAAAAACATCTAGCTGGAAACTCTTTCCCAGCGTTGGAAATCGACTTTTAAACAAACGAATATCATGTTCATGAACCTCCATTCTGTCGGCATTCGGGTAAAGAAATAGTATCTTTCCCGAGAAGTATAGAAATTACAATAAAACATTCCTATTGCTAGTGGCGCCGTTACGAGATTTAGCTGACATCTATCGGTGAGTAGCCAAAGCTATCTTGAGGTCAGAGCCATCTGTGATGCAGTAGTATGTTTCTTATTTTTTGAACTAGATGTCGCTACATATACTCGTTCCATTCAGTAGTTTCTCATCGTCGACTACTTTGTAGGCAATTCATTTTCGTGATTTACTATGCGTGCGTATTGATAAGCACGAGAGAGATGCGATATTACTGTTTCACTTGAGCGACAAAGATGAGAACGGAGCAATTCTAGTGGGAACGGGACACAAGATGTTTCTCTTCAAACATATAATGTATTTATAATTGAATTTTATAAGGATATTTGAGAAATAACCACGGAGAGCGTGACTTGGTACTAGAAAAAAGTCTACAAAGCTCTATAAATAATATAACAGACGATAACAAAATGTAATCTCACCCGAATAAGTCTCCTTTGTCACTTTAATTACATCACAGTGTACATTAAAGCACAATCGTCCACTAATTTTCACTTAATCGCGTACGCTATGACACGGTCCCAACTTCTGGTCACACGACACACATAAGTACTTTGTCACATCCAAGCGGCGTGTAAAACGTGTAATACATATGGGGCGCGTGTGAAAGTACCCACAATTATAAAGTGCAGTGACAAACGTTTTCACTCTGCGTGTGAACCGTGAAAATGTATGTTTGTTTATGCATGTAAAGTCAACAGTCACGGTACAACGCCCGCTGAGACGAAAGAGATGCACAACATCGTTTTTAGGGTTCCGTACCCAAAGGGTAAAAACAGGACCCTGTTACTAAGACTTCGCTGTCCGTCCGTTTGTCACCAGGCTGTAACTCATGAGCCTCGTGAGCTCTTATGAGCCGTGATAGCTAAGTTGAAATTTTCAAAGATGTATTTTTGTTACAACAAATACTAAAAACCAGAATAATGTTATACATAGACCAATATAAAGTGACCCCACTGCATGCCACTGCGTACATTTTGCTTTGGAGCAGGGCTCTGCTTACACTGGTTTGAGATATTTATAGATAATGCGGAACCCTTCATGCGCGAGTCCGACTCGCACTTGGCCGGTTTTTTGACCTGCAACTAAATATGTACGTAAAAAAAATTGTGTAATTAATTAAATATCTTACGGTGTTTCTTGGCCATGTTTGGTAAAAATCGGTCCAGCAGTTTAAAAAGCATGAAAGCCAGAAGCATGGCGCAGAAGTGTGGTGGTGCTCTTCTTCAAAAAAGGTGACAACACCTTATTGAAGAATTATAGACCCATCTCACTTCTGAGCCATGTGTACAAATTGTTTTCGAGAGTCATTACAAACCGTCTCGAACGCAGGTTTGATGACTTCCAGCCTCCCGAAGAAGCCGGATTCCGGAAAGGCTTTAGTACCATGGACCATATTCACACGCTTCGCCAGATTATACAGAAGACCGAGGAGTATAATCGGCCATTGTGTCTAGCGTTCGTGGACTACGAAAAAGCCTTCGATTCAATCGAAACCTGGGCTGTACTGCAGTCCCTTCAGCGATGCCATATTGACTATAGGTATATCGAGGTGTTAAAGTGCTTGTATAGTAACGCCACCATGTTGATCCGGTTGCAGGACGAAAGCACGACACCAATCCAACTGCAGCGAGGTATGAGACAGGGAGACTGGGAGATGTTATTTCTCCGAAACTGTTCACAAATGCGTTGGAGGACGTTTTTAAGCTTCTGGACTGGAATGGGTTCGGCATTAACATAAACGGCGAATACATCACTCACCTTCGTTTCGCTGATGACATAGTCATAATGGCGGAGTCGCTGGAGGAGCTCAGTACTATGCTCAGTGACCTCAGTATCGTCTCCCATCAGGTGGGTCTTAAAATGAACATGGACAAGACGAAAATCATGTCTAATGTCCATGTCACACCCATACCGGTTACCATTGGGGGTGATACACTCGAAGTTGTGGACCACTACGTTTACCTTGGACAGATTGTCCAGTTAGGCAGGTCCAGCTTTGACAAAGAGGTCGATCGGAGAATCCAACTCGGATGGGCAGCGTTCGGGAAACTTCGCGATATCTTCTCGTCCAAAATCCCGCAGTGCCTCAAGACGAGAGTCTATAATCAGTGCGTGTTGCCAGTGATGACTTATGGCTCTGAGACGTGGTCTTTGACTGCTGGCCTATTGGAAAGGCTCAGAGTCGCTCAACGAGCTATGGAGAGAGCTATGCTCGGAGTTTATTTGCGCGACAGAATCCGAAATACGGATATTCACCGAAGAACTAGAGTCACCGACATAGCTCGAAAAGTAAATACGTTGAAGTGGCAATGGGCAGGCCACATCGCTCGTAGAATAGACAACCGTTGGGGGAAAAAAGTTCTCGAGTGGCGACCGCGATCCGGAAGACGTAGTGTTGGCAGGCCTCCCACTAGGTGGACTGACGACATCGTAAAAGTTGCGGGAAACCGGTGGATGCAGGTGGCGACTTGTCGTTCATTATGGTGTGCTAAGGGGGAGGCCTTTGTTCAGCAGTGGACGTCTTCAGGCTGATGATGATGATGATGATGATGAGTTTAAAAATGTCAGCTATTCTCCATAGTGATGTAAGGCATTTTTGGTAAAAAATTTAATTCTTTTTTTAATTTACGTTATGATTGCTGGATTAATACGTGGGATTTTTTTTTTTTTTCATTTAACGTTATTTTAATTTGGTTGGTCCATGCCATGAGAGAGCCGTGCTCGGAATTTCTTTGTGCGATAGAATCAGGCGCAACTCCGTAATTTGACTTTCGAAGTTCGTATACCATCCCGCTCACTCTCATATTTGTAGGTATCGTGTTTCTATTTTTTTTTAATAGCCTGTAATGTTGTCCCATTGCTGGGCAAAGGCCTCTCCCAAGCAAGAAATAAGTGCCGACAGGGTGCGTAGGAAATCTGAGCGGAATGGCTGTGTTCCAACAGTGGGAGTCTTCAAGCTGTGATGATTGTTCTAGCTTTTGCAAAACCTAGACATGAAAACATGGCAGTCGCGAAACTAAAAACCAGATAAGCTTATCGCCGGTTATAATCATGTGACATTACTTTCACAGTAAAACTGACAATGACGATCCATTTTATTACATAACGTAATACATTTGCAGATATTAATAAGTAGCGTTAAAGCATTCTCTATTGAGTAATTTACGGTGTAACCATTGGAAAGGAATTGGAACAAGTGACTTTTAATTTCTGTGAAGGGAACAAAATTCAAGGTACCTATCACAATATCGTATCGTTCGGTTAGGTCGACTAAACACCGCGACAAACATTTTAATTAATCAGGTAAAAAAAATTGGCTGACGCGGATCACTGAATGTTGGCTATGATTAAGAGGGTGCATCCGTGCTGAGCTCGCAACGTCGCATTTTTGGTGATTTTTTTGCGATTATTTCACAGAAATTGAATGAAAGTATCAAATATCCGTCTGTAGTGCACTTTGTCTTTAGTGTATTGATGTGTCTAATGCAATAATTCATCGTGATGGACTTTTATTTTCTTATTAAATGAGCTATAGTATTTTATACCTTTAATACGAGAATAATGGGTGAGAGGGAAAGAGAGAGAGAGAGAGAAACATTCATTTACACACAATAAAGAATTAATCTTATTATTTATATTTTACCAAGGATCCCGATCCTATACACTGTTTTGATGACCATCAGATTATAGACTTATTTCAGATTTCTTTGCGGCTTCACTCTGTGGAAGAATAAAAAAATAAATAATGTGTTTTATGTACAATAAAGAGTTATACATAATTATGTACATACAAAATATGTTGCATAAGAACCTTTCACGAACCGTTTAGAAAAAAAAATCAGAATGGCGTCCTCCAGTTTTGCGCTACATTTTAGTAATTCATTTTTATTTCCGAAGTTTTTCACCCATTCCCTCGATGGGCTTTTACCATCTGAGAGTGACAACAACAACAGTGGTACGTTCTGTTTTTTCCTTGCTCCCAGACCTACATTGAAGGCACTAAATATAGCCTATTCTAGTGTGTTGCCTTAAAAAAACAAGCTCAAAATGAACTCGAAAGCGAAAAACAATCGAGTTCGCTCAAGTCGAACCGTTAGTGCCACCGTAATAAGTAAAATGTATGTTTTGTTATGATTTATAATGAAAGTTCACTTAACGTTACGTGGCCGTGAGTTATGGCCCGACCGCTATTATTAATGGTTTTATTTTGAATATAGGTTTTTTACAGTCAGCCAAGCATAGTGTATAAGCCGTGGTAGCTTAGTGGTTTGACCAGTGGCCTCTCAAGCAGAGGGTCGTGTGTTCGAATCCCACGATCGCACCTGAGTTTTTCCGTATGTGCGATACCGATATCTCATTTGAAATTTACCATGAGCAGTTCGGAAACACCGTGAGGAAACTAGCACTAATGCGAAGCAATTCAATGGTGTGAAGTTCCCAATCCGCACCGGGCCCGCGTGGGAGCTATAGCCCAAGCCCTCTCATTGTGAGAGGAGGCCTGTGCCCAGCAGTGGGACGTATATAGGCTGGAGATGATTATGATGAAGCACAGTGTAGTATAGTTAGATACCTAAGTGTAAGTATAGTACCAAGAATCAACATTAGCAAGTCAGTTACAGAGAATAATCCTCTACTTTTCCAATCCAATTTGTGACAAACTTTGAAGTGTTGAGTTGAGCAAGTTTTTTTTCTGCTGAGACACTTCCGTTCGCACGAGGGGTGGCGTCGCCATCTGCGGCGCACGCGCACCTGCTCGTACTCGCATACTGGGCCACCTGCTCCAAACGCTTCCACCATAGCAAGAGAGTAATATCACTCGACTTTTATAAATGAGCAATCCGGTTGTGTAATTACGATTCAGTCTCATGGTATTCATGTTGAGAATTCTAGACTTTGATTTATTGATTGCCAGGTCCGTCCGGGGGATACCACAGTCTTCTTTGCATTCCGATGTTCTCACTTGCTCTGAACGTCAGCTACCAGTATCCAGGAATGCGTTAAAACAACCGCAGGCCGGTAATAGCGAGTTGTAACGCTATCATAAGTACTACGGCACTGTGGAGGCCACACTCGAAATAGTCCCGTTACTTCGTGAATAAGCCAGCAGCGAATGAAATAGTGCATTGTTGTCCGGGCAAAAGGTCGAGGTCGGACACTAAACGAGTAAGAAGCCTCTGACTTTGGCGGTGCATCCACAGATAAACGAAATCGTAGCACAATTTATACCTGGGATTTTCAGACGCGTGCCACCAAAATAAATAATTGTAATTGTAATGTAAATAATTGTAATGTAATAATTTATAGTAACATTCATATTTTAATTTATTTCAATTTATTGTTTAATAATAATGAAAGCTGTAAAATATGCTAAGTTGCTACGTTGCGGGTGGTAGGGCCTTGTGCAAGGTCCGTCCGGATAGCTACCACCATCTTACTCGCTAATCCTGCCGTTAAGCAGCAGTGCTTGCACTGCTATGTTCCGGTGTGGAGAGTAAGACAGCCGGGGAAATTACGGGCACAAGAGGCATTTCATCTTAGCCCTCTAGGTTGGCAACGCATCTGCAATCCCTCCGGGGTTGCGGGTGTCTATGGGCAGTGTTGATCGCTTACCGTCAGGTGACCCACTTGCTCGTTTTCCTTCATATTCGCATAAAAAAAAAGTATTTCAAATTTCAAACTACATACCAAAATCCAGTTTAGAAAATAAGATAATGTTTGCATGCCAATTTATTTGGTTAGACGTGTCGCTGGACATTAATACTAAATACTTACTAGACCACTTTTTTACCATGTCTAAAGCAAAATAAATTATTTCATTTTTTTTTCATTTTTTTCATTTCAAAAGCTTATAACTATGGGGAAGATTATGCCTAGGGTGAGTGGAGCGGCTGCTCAGGGCGCCTTAAGCACTAAATAACTAAAGCCGGTACTGACTATGTACGCTAGAAGGATACTTTCATATTCCATACCTACAGGGGCCTTACTATGACGTCCTAATTCCGACTCAGTTTAAGTTTTAGCTGTCACTTTTAGTATGAATCTGACAGCGAGCGAACTTAAACTGAATCGCATTAAGACGTCATGGTACGGCCCCAGGTCTGGGAGCAAAGAAAATACAGAATGCACCAGTTGCTTCTCTTCCCGCGCAGAAGGTAAAAGTAGAAACCCGTCGAGGGATTAGGCGAAAATCTTACGGATAATGTTATAGGCTAACAGCCTTATTCATAAAAAATCCTTAATTGAGGTTTGATCAGTCGATTAGTTAAAAGACTGATTAAGCTTATTTGACGGTTGTTAAAAAGTATGATTCATAAACGCTTGCTAGCAGTCTGTTAGCTAATGAGCTGCTGATGGATGGATTAGACGCGTTATGTTGTCACCTTGACAAATCATAGACCAAAAATGGCCTTTTAGTGAATTAAAAAAAATAAATTGACAGCAGTGGCAGCGAATTAGCGGGAAACCAGCGAATTAACACGACAGACTAGGCAGTGTGGATCTAGTTTCCTTTACCTTTCCCGGAGGGAATAAAAACTTAAAACAAAAAAAACTGTCTTGCGTATGGTTTTGCTCTTGCCAAAATCAGCCGTTCACATGTGTGGCGGCCATTTTGTGAGTTAGCAGAGATAAAGTAGGGTCTACGGTCCGCTAACTTTCGGAAGACTTAACAGACCCTTGATGGACTGATTAGCGCTAATTGACGTTTATGAATCATGTTTTTTTGCAACGGTCCTATAGCGAGCTTATAGCGAGCCTCTAACTTTTTATGAATAAGGCTGTTAGTATGCGGCTAGCAACATACTCATACTATGATTATCCTTTCCACCTTAACGCCCACAACGATGCTAAACGTGACATTTACGTCTTGTTATCCTAGGCTCTGTCTACCTTGTGATAAACACGTGATTTATGTAGATGTAGGTTAAAGGGAAAAGATCAGTAGAAACAGTCGACACTGTACGCAAATCGTACCACCCGCCCGCGTTAATCACAAAGAGTTAAAGCAAACAAAAATCAAGGGCTATTTTCGAAGATGGAAGACTCGTAATACTTTTAACTTCACTTTAAATCAGACCAAAGCAAAACAAACGTAGATGGCGGCGTTTTTGATCTCCACCGCGAGTGGTGCTTCTTATAAATAAGCACACGGGGTTATAGAGGAGAGGACCATCCATAATTGATTCAAGTAGTAAATAAGAATGTAGTCTTAAATTCCGCTTTTTCTTACTTAAAATCACGTTTGTCTATTAGACTTTGATTCTTGATATAAATGACGGATATTTCTTTGAATCTCAGGTGTTTGTTAAGTAGAATTTAAGTACTGTTGTCAATCTATTTTATTATGAAAAAATGATTTTCTGACAAGTTTCTTGCGCCGCATTCTTCTTGGCAATGATGGTATTTCCGAATGCGCCGCTGAATGTAGAGCTGCCTTGAGGAGGCACTTTAAACTAGTACGGGGATTCAAATAGAATTCGGCCTGTAAGAACTGGGGGTGCTGAAGGCCTATTACTAAGGTTGAAACAACACAATACGATTTAAAAAATTTATATTTCTCGCTTCGAATAATTAATCGTACAATATACAAAATGGGTTGCATCGGCAAGCCCCGTTCAAAGCGATCTGCCCGTGCTCTCGAAATCCGAAAAACAAATATTTAAAATCATCGAACGAGCGTTCGATGTATGGATTTCAATCGCACCGACGAACCAGCCAGTCCGACAAACCAGCCAGTTCGCAGATTCGCATGCTACCTCACAGTACCTAGTTTAAAAAAAAGACATGTAAATAGGCCCTTGGCGGCCTATTTGCAAAATAAACTTTCGATTTTGATTTTACGCTTTGCGATACTTTCTCACTTATCGAAGAATTTGTCTGCCAAGAAAAGGAAGAAAATATTGAGTTAAGGCTGAGTACACATTATCAAGTTAGGCAAATTTTCTGTGAATCACACAAAGCCAAACTGCAGTCACACTTGAGACTGTGTCTCAAGTAAATATTAATATTAAAAATATTTACCTTTGCCTCGCGAATTAGCGCAACGAAGCAAGTTGACTTGCAATCACAGCGTCATATGTTCCGATTTTGAGCATTCAAAATTCCGCTCTATATTCAGTCTTACACTGTCCATTTCAGAATGTACTGCTAGCGTGCCGTGCAACCTTGTTTAATTAATTTGTAAGTCGCGATAGTATGCAAGCCGCTATTCTTCACAACTATACCGTTGATGGAAATTGGGTGACATTTTTAAGCGAACATCTGTGGTAAGTACCTATTTATTTAACGATTTCCCGTTGCCAATATTGCCATAATATTGTCAATATTACGCTCTGTGAAACCCCATTCTGTCTTGTTATCTTAACGAATGTGGCCAAGGACAAATCATACAAATAAATAAATAAGGAGTTGCACAAGCAAAGACGTCAATTATTATTAGATATAATTACACATTGCAATCCCAGATTCAAGCAAGCTTATAATTGACAACAAACTAAGCGTCGAGTGTAAGTTTCCACACAAAAAATGTCACAAAACGCCTAGTAGTAAAAAACTATAGAAATAATATATAAAAAAAAACCTTTTTTTCTGTGACCAACCTCGAAATAACCGAGAAATTCTTAATCTAAAACCGTTGCCAGTTATATCGCTTACCACAGTGGTGGCAATAACGGCTGTTTTGCAATAATGAATAACAGTGTTGTGTTATTCTTAAATAGCTGCTATTGTAAACTGTTGTCTGTTAACCTGTTATATTGCTGTTTTACAAAACGATAATGAACTTATTATTAAATAATTATTATACTTATTTCGTCGCGATCGCAGCGTAATAAAAACGTACGGGAACAAAAGCAAAACAACGCTCTGTTATCTTGTTTGTTATTGTACTGACTGACAACAGACAGCAACTGCTAATAATGATACCAAAAGTCAGTTATTTGAATTGCGATTGCGATGCGAGCTCGCGTGTATAGCGCTATCTCTCGCACACACCTACTTGATTTGTTGCGCACTCGCTTGCGCTTCTATGCCAAGTGCGGCAACAGTGCGCGCATGAACAACGTTGACAACAGACAACGAATAATGATAACAGGATAGTTGACGATTCGATAATGTGTTGTTCGATGCGTGCAAATAATGCATTACGTTATCTGCTGTTGTAATAACGACCACCACTAACCACCACACCGTTAGGTCTAAAGCTTCGTGATCGACATTGAAATAGGACCTCTGTTACATTTCGTGTTGCATTCCATATCAAAATATGCACGCAATAATGCTTGGGGAATGCAATTAATGGGCATTACGCTCACCCGTCCCGTTCACGCATAGCCAGTTTGCTTGAGAGTAAATGAAAGGTTGGATCGGAAGTTTGTGATAAAGAGCTTACGGTGAAGCCTGAACTGGGTTAATACTGGTAGTATGTAATGTACCGTGTCCACGTTCAACGCTCACGTCAATTGTTTCAAACTTAATCCAGATTTAATATTAGCAGGTAGTCGGGTTTGTAACACTGAACACACTTTGTTAGTGATTTTTAAATTGTGCTTGATTTAATTAATATAATTGCTTAAAAAAATCAGATACGACTTTTCGTAAATTATATACGGCCGGCTGAAATAGGCCATTTTCCCACAATACTTTGGAAATTAAAAAAAAAATAGTTGTCATAACTGTTGTGACTGTCATCTCAATGTCAAATATACTGTTTACCTTTGGTTTACCTACAAGATTATTGTATGTTGCGTTAAATCCTGATCATGGTTATAATGAGTTGAAAATTTATGAATGTGGAAGCATGTGGCATTGTGTTTTGGTACCTACTTACATCGAAATGATCCTCGCAACAATATTGTGTACTTATAAACTTTGAAGTATCCAACATTTACTTCCCGACACCACTTTTCTCTTAAATCTTCTCGGATCCTTGCGAACTATTGTTTTGGAGCTGTTTTTAGAGTCATTATTTCAGGTTGGACCGAAGCATTTTCTGTAACTTCCATTATTTCGTTTTAAATCGACCGACAATTTTAAGTTTTCAACAAAACAATATTTACTTTACTGACATTGGGTGACACTGATAACTAGTTGACATATAAATTTAATAGACAAACTAGATATTTGCCAATTTATTTTTTGGAACTACCAACAGCCGCTCGGTAAGGTCGAGTAAAGGTCAAATATTTTTTTTGCAAAATATCCGTAATCCTTGAGTATTTTTGAACGCCAGTAAGATAAAACAGTTCGCAAGCCCCATACTTCGAAATGGTTTTCAAATCAGGGTATGTTGTAAAAAAATGAACAATCCCAAAGTACATTACATTTCGAGGGTGGTCAAATAGAGAATGTCTATCGCAGGAGCTTTGGCACGATCCAAAGGCGGGGACGATAAACGTGCGCCTTGAGGCTTTCTTTATCATTGTCGCCCGTGGGTACACAGTTTTACGTCTTCCCTTAAGCAGGAAGTAGCGGGCGGTAAATTACTACTAATCACACCCAATAAAGTATATCACCAGTAACAGCACAAATATATAAAAAACTAATTTCGGCGTCACCACAGGCACAGTGTAAAAAAAAAAAAAATAACAAACAATATTTTCGGCTGTCATATTCTGTATCTATAGAAAGTGGGTATGCCTCCCTCCTTTCGCTAATAAAGGGGGTGGTGGGGAAGGTGAGTCCCACATAACTCCCATGCTGTCCCCACGGCGCGGGAGTATGCGCAAAGCATTTTCCCACCGGAAAAAAGACTGTCTACCCCGCAAGGGATAAAGACGTGATTTATTTATGTATGTATGTGTATTATATTGCGTCTGGTCAACTATTTCTTACATAGCAAATAGTACATTGCAATAGTTTGGCAGCCGCAAAATAAAATTGTTTTAATGTCACTTTATTTGCGTGTCGTCAATTGTTACTCTAGTACGAATTGTAAAGAGATTACAGTTCACGAGCCGCATTATAATGTTGTTGTGGTTTCTCATCCTAAATTAAATGAAGTATAATGTAGTGTGCTGTTGAACCTTTGACACCTGATGCCACCTGATGGACACCATTGGGGCTTCTATAGACCGACCAATAAAATGAGTCCTCGCCCGCGCGGCACAGGGGTGCGGGGTAGGACGACCGCGGGGACCTATCTCGGTGCGACTGCGGGCGGGTGGGTAGTGCGCCTGCCGCCCGGACCTCTCTCGGCCCTCTTTGTCTATAGTGCGGTCTATAATATAATGTTTGTATTGTATTATGTTTGTTTTTGTTTTTATTATCGTATTGTTTTTTATACTATTCTTTCTTTCAATGTGTTTGTTACCCGATGGCCCCAACGGAAGACCAGCGTTGGCCGTAAGGCTAGCAAATGCTGAGTTGGGGCCATTTTATGTCAATTTTATGTAGCTTTTAATATGTTTTTGTTTTTTGTTTTTTAATTACTGTGATTGTCATAAATTAACTATTTCTATTTCTATAAAATTGCTTTATGTTTTTATATGAACAGGAAGGCAAACGAGCAAGTGGGTCACCTGATAGTAAGCGATCACCACTGCCCATAGACACCCGCAACCCCGGGGGGATTGCAGATGCGTTGCCAACCTAGAGGGCTAAGATGAAATGCCTCCTGTTCGTAACATCACGTTCCAAAAGCACGACTTCAATATGAATTATCGTTCACGATTTCTGTTTCGCAATCCGGAAGCGTTGCCGATTATTTTGTCCGGTTTTGAATAGTGTCCGAACAGCGGGCGGCATTTAGCAAACGTTACGACATCCGTAAATCACATAACGGACGTAATTGTGCCGACTGTACCACAAAAAACAGCCAAGAGCGAGTCGGACTCGGGCACCGAGGCAAATCCGGCTCGTGAATATGTAATCCAGTGTTGGCAGAGCTCTGGGGGGCTACTCCAAAATTCGATTTTCGAAATTCGTGTCATACCGTCCCTCGCGCTCTAAAATGAATGACTATTAGTGTGAACGGAACGGCACGAAACGAACTTCGAAAGTATAAGACCAGATCTTAAGCAAAATGTAGGCAGTGTAAGGTCATTTTACATTGGTTACCGGTATACATTTAAAAAAATAGATTTTTATATTTATTTCATTATAAGACCTTCATACCAAATTTCAAATTTCTAGGACAACTGAAAGTACTATAAGTTTTGCTTCCCTTTGTAAATGTGTGATAAATTTGACATAAACGGCCATATCTTTTGATTGCGTTGTATTAGTTGTGTGATTTTTTCACAGCTTTAAGAGACCGCAGACCTTAGTATTTGGTATCAATTCCAATTTTATATCTCTACGCGTTCCTGAGAAAATGGGTCTTGACAGACAGACGAACAACGAAGTGTTGTTATAACTAGTGAGGCTGGCAAAACTACGCCTCGGCTTGTGTCTCAGAATATCTAGGTAAACACAACCTTATAGCCTAGGGTAACAAATCAAGGCCTTGTTTAGCATGATTGTGGGCATATAGGTGTACAAAGGAATCAAAATAGAGGAAGGAAAGAAGAAGTTGGTTTGCTAGCCACATCATCATCACTACATAGTATAAAACAAAGTCGCTTTCCGCTGTCTGTCCTTAAGTATGCTTAGATCTTTACGCCACGGATTACGCCAAGGATTTTGATTTTTTAATACATAGAGAGATTCAAGAGGAAGGTTTATATGTATAATACATGCATAATATATGTAGTAGAGAAACAACGATTGCACCCGTGCGAAGCCGGGGCGGGTCGTCACCTATAACATGCGCGGGAAGAGAAGCAACTGGCACTTTCTGTTTTTTTTTTATCCCAGATCATCGTGGAAGAACTTGTGTTATTTCTGGGCACGTAAAATATCTATTGTACTTTGCACGTGCTTCCAGCAAACCGCTATTCGCAACCGCATACAGTGCTAATTACTGTACAACCGCTAACAACGCAGCCTTCATTATAAAGTTCACACCGCACTTTCTCGCTTTTTCTAACAATCTGTGATTTAGTGCCTATACCTATATGTATACAAAGTTCGCGATTTCGAGGAGCAGCGTTTAGTTGACCTACGCTAAACGCGATGAGTTGTAAACTCGCTCTGCTACCATTCGCTACCATTTTGTTTACGGTGTGCTCACGTTATTTCATTGTGCGCAAGTTTTCACTTTGAAGATCGGTTACAAAAGTCATCTTCGGGCGCACAACCGTCATGTCTAGGAGTCGAAGAGGTCGCCATGGCCGAAATCGGTCGGAAGGTTCATTCATCATCTATACCTATAAAACAGTTCCGTGACTGAATGACTGACAGACAACGCACAGCCTAAACCACTGGACCTAGGAATTTGAAATTTGGCAGACGTAAATCTTGAGTATCCTAGAGGAGCCGTAAGAAGGGATTTTTTGAAATTCCCACGGGATAGGGAACAAATGAGGCTTATATATTTCTCAGTAACTGCAATCACTAGACTCTTCAAATTCGGCACACCTGTAGATGATTGTAACACTAGAACATGTTCTCCGGGAAAATGCGGAATTCTTGCGGGACAGAAATAAGTGCATTCAGCTTCGGGGTGGTTTTTAAAAATTATTTCATTTTTATTACTTGAGTTATTGTCTACGCGTACGAAGTCGCGGGCAAAAGCTAGTCATCATATATGCCAAAATGAAAGCCATGGATTTCAGGATGTGGGTTTCGAAGCAACTTGCTGCGATACTCATCAATATTTCGCGATATGGATATGCAGTATACATGGATCACAAGATCATACCGAACGTCTAATCCATGCCTTATATACTGACGAGTATAGGGTCACTTTGTATGGAGCCTTGTACGAAAAGGGATCCGTTATTTTTGTTCGTTAGTGTACTTAAATCGTATAATTGCCACCAGTGACACACAAACTGCAACTAGAGCTGCCCCGTTCGCGCCCACTGAGCTGCGCTGGCGCATTGTTCGTCCCATTAATAATGCAGGAGAAACACCGCGATCTATATGCGCGGGCGGGGATTTAGAAAGTCAAAGTGTTCGATCGTTGTTGCGGCATAGTGATGATCTTTATGATGGGGCTACACATAGAACATGGCCGGATTGACCAAACATTGACGGTGTAGCTTTTCGAGATACTTCGTCTTAAATTAATCGGGAATACAGAAGGGGGTCGAATTAATTTAACTGAACGCCACTGTAATTTTTTTCAGTATTTTTAATTAAAGTTTAGGGGCCGTCCATTAATCATGTGCTGTTTTTTAGCAATGTATTAGACCCCCCCTCCCCCTAGTGATTCGTGGTGAGGCTTTGTGCTACAACCTAAGATCACGTGTTATTTTTATACGTACTAGTAGGTTAGGTATGTTTGGAAGCACCCAAGCAGGAGCAAGAGTGGTTCGTGGGGCCATTGTAATAACAAATAGATAAGTAACAAGTCGACACATTGCGTAAAGTGCAATTCCGTCCATTGCAGCCGATCAAAGCCATACGTTAAATCATAATAAGTAACCTACTTATGTAGGTAGTTGCCTACTAGGTGGTCAATGGCAAGATAGAAATTTTCTCAAACGGGCCCTCATTTCTAAAAGGTTAAGAACCACTGGTTTAAAAAAACTTTAACTTGAAAACAGTTAAATCGAATTAAATTCTGGATCTTTAGCCAATTGAGCTGAAATTTTGCATACTTGTGGAAATCGGACGACAATACAATAAATAATCTGGTATAGTATGAATCTTTCAAACAAAGGCCATTGTCTCTAT
Organism: Pandemis heparana; assembly: GCA_963854515.1. NCBI lineage: Eukaryota > Metazoa > Arthropoda > Insecta > Lepidoptera > Tortricidae > Pandemis > Pandemis heparana. The sequence continues at coordinate 30,654,296 of OY978006.1, forward strand.
TATCGCAAAACCGCAAGTTACCGTACGCACGTGCCACTACAACATTCATATTGAAAAACAAACGGTATCGTCATAGTATTAAGGTTCATTAGGGCTCATTAGGGCAAGACTAGGGCTCGAAGCGAAAAAATCACCTGGGAAGATTCATACTATAGTACAATTCTGGTGGCCCGGTCAGGACCATCTCCGCAGGAGGGAACTTGAAATTTGTTTATATATATGTAGGTCGGATGACAATGCAAGTACAGTCAACAAAAAGTACAGTCAGCAAAAAAGCTTGATGTGAAATGTAATTTTTGGGTTAGGTTATTTCATCATATAAGCCGAAAGACGTCCACTGCTGGGCATAGGCCTCCCCCAAGGCTCTCCACTCGGACCGATCCTGTGCCTTTCGCATCCACCGCGATTATTAGGTTAATTAAATCAAACATTACGCTAAAAAACCTTCAATCAAACTACATATTCCTATTCAGCTCGATAGAATATTCCAGAATAGTTCTTAAGCATTTTGTAAATCGGTATCAGTGCGTCGCCAGCCTATCCAGTGCCATCTCATCTCATTACCAAAACAGCATAAAAAGCCAGACAATAACGGAAACATTTGACTTGGTGATATATTGCATTCGATCCTGCGCCGATATATCGCACGTGTCGCGGCCGCGTGACCCAAACTGCATGGGATGCAATGCAGATCAAGCATTTGCGTAAGAAAAGAGTAACAACCGAGGAACAAGGATATGATACTCTGAATGAATAGAATAGAATTTCCTGGCACTATGACGTTATAGTCGTTAGTATAATTATCATAGACTAGCTTCTGCCCGCGACTTCGTCCGCGTAGAATTAGCAATTCGTTTACAATTTATCTACTTATTCTGTTACTAGCTGTTGCCAGCGACTTCGTCTGCAAAGAATTCATTTATCGCTATCCCGCGGGAACTACGCAATTTTCCGGGATAAAAAATAGCCTATGTGCTATTCCAGACTTTTTTCTATCTATGTGCCTAATTTCATCCAGATCCGTTGGGCCGTTCTGGCGTGATTGAGTGACAAACAAACATCCATCCATCCATCCGTCCATCCATCCATCCATACTTTCGCATTTATAATATTAGTTAGACTAGTTAGATGTGGGCCTATAACTATATTCATCAAAAAAAAACAATGTTTACCTGCTACGGATGGTATAGCGGTATAGCACGCATCCGAACGTATCATTTGAGCAAAGACATTGATATAAGTAAGAAAAACAAAATTCTTCATAAGAAAATCTGCCATGGACAAATTTCTATCAAAACTATAAAAAAGGTTATCCTAACAGGATCCACTTATTCCCTATCCCGTAGGAATTAAAAAGAAATCCCTTCTTAGTCCTCCTCTGGGATACACAAGATATACCTCCCAAATTTAAAGTTCCTAGGTTCAGGCTGTGCGTTGTCTGTCAGTCAGTCAATCACAGTACTGTTTTATAGGTATAGACAACCAATGATAAAGCATGACGTCACGATGACGGTTCATGCTAATGACACATGCATCTGAAAATGTTAATTTTAATCTAAAACTATTTAGATATTTATGCAATTCCACGTCAAGATGTTTATCATGAGTTTTTATACGCGTGAGTGCTCTTCTGTGGCACAAATACTGTTTCTTTTGATAAAAAAAACACTTAAGTAGTAGGAATGTAGCGTGTAATTTGTAACGTTATTTTATACTAGCTGTTGCCCGAGGCTTCGTCTGCGTTGCGCTTATCGCTATCCCGCGGGAACTATGCGAGTTTCCAGGATAAAAAACTATCTCAATTTCCAACGGCCAGCAACCCATCACTATTTTATACCTCTTTCCTTTACGCCCACAATCATGCTAAACGTGGTCTTCAGGTCTTGCTACTTTAGGCTCTGTCTACCCCGTAAGGGGCGATTAGGTGGAAATGGGAATCAAAATAGTGATGGGTTGCCAGCCGCATCGCCTGTAAGGTTAGGTTAGGTTAGGTTAGGTTAGGTTCATCGTCCGTAAGGGATAAAGTTAGACAGATTTATGTACGTAGGTACCTATATATAATAGACCATAGTTCGTTATCCTCTATAGCGATCTGCGCGATGCTATCGCGGTGAGAGGCGCAGGCGCCGCAGAACGTGATGTAATAATTATAAAACCGTTTCATTATGATAATGTTAATCAAGACTAGAAATGTAGGAGATAGTTTGAGGAAACAGACAAACAATAGGTACAATGGGTGAACCTACTTTTTTAAATTGAGTTAGTATAAACATTAGATGATTAGTTACACGAGAAAGATCGAACGCTGCACACACACATAGACGTTAATAGAAATCGCATAGACAGTTTTTAATCTTAGTACAATTGAAGATTACATAACTGTTAAGCCGCTTTATGGGAGCTGCTTTCCAGATAAAATACACCCAAAGCTAATCAGGGCATCCCTTCATTTTCCATAATAGGATTTTTATTGCCTTCATAAACTTATTATGTTACAAACAATGTAAAATAAAATCTTTTTCAAATATTTAACAATAAAAACAACTGAGTTATAAGCTATCAAAAATATGTCTCTATCTCTTTCTAGAAAAGCATAATTTTAAGGGTGCGACCAAACCGCCGTGTATACGCAGTGACGTGTCGTATCCGTCACGTTTTCTCACCGTTTCTTCATACATTTTGTTGCGATTCCGTAACGTCACCGTTTTTTAAGCGGCGGTATGGTCGCACCCTAATACGGAGTTTATATGGACGTAGTGTGGTTTATGACGTCACATGACATATCATGTCCGATCTCTGTCTAAGAGCTATCTATAGTAGTTTAAAATTCTTATAGTTATCTCAAGACTATCCGGGACAATAAAAGGATAAAACATTTAGTAGGACTACCTACTTAGTCCGTTCAAAGCCTAGCATGTCTCGCTAAGCTAAAGCAATCCGTATATACCCGTGTGTGTGTGAGTAATGTGCGCGAACGCGAATAGACAAATTGACGTTCCAAATTAGAAAAATGACTAATTCGCATATCACTACATACAACCGGTCAAGTTTTTTACCTAAAACGACAAAAATATGAGCAAAGGCACGCTAAAGATATTATTATATACCTGCATTTACAGCTTTAGCTGATGTGCACACCAATTGGTACACACATCCTCATGGATGTTGGCCGCCAACGTTTGATAATGTTGGCCATGCTTATCTAATGAAACATCAGGTGCATAGGGCAAGCGGAAACGCAAGCAACTAAGTTGACATTATGGTATTACTTGTAGAAGTGCATTCTATGCACTTGTATGACAATGAGATCATAGATTGTGTTATCAAAAGCCATGTGTAAGATACCATTGATGGCGTCAGTCCCTTTTGTATGTGAAAAAGCCTAAAATAAAATACACGTGTGAAGTAATTTGTTTAAAAAAGGCATTCTCATACTAATTTAAATAATACGTATACGGGGATTTAGAATGTGGCACATGAAATATGTTGAGATCAAGCTTTTGAAAACAGAACGTGGGAAAGTTTCAGGCGTTTTGGAAGTATCCTTTGGAATATTTTGTTGAATCAGCCGTTATCTTGTGGAGTCCATATCAATGATCAAAATACATTCATCATGCTACTCCGCTACTTATCCTATTTTTCCAAGTCAATTGTTATAAAAGAGAGTGGGCTCTAAGACTAAACAATTTACTTACATTTAAGCACTTTAGTTATTTCGACGTTTCAGCCGGTTAAAAATAAAACATGAAAAGTTTCCGTAAATATTCTTTTACCGTTAAAAACATTTGTTCAAAAGAAGTACTTTAGTTTCATCGGTTGTCTTAGGACCAGCAGCGCAAGTGCTGCTTGGCGGCAGGATTATCGAACTTGCACAAGGTATATATAAAAATAATAAATACTAAGTACTTAAATAAATATCTTTGGACACTAGACACCAATTAACCTAGTCCTCCACCAAGCAAAGCTTTTAATATGGGTTTTAGACAACGGATAAACTTACTTATATAGATAAATACATACTAAAATACATTTTAAACATCCTTGACTCGAGAACAAACATTCGTATTTTTCATACAAATATCTGCCCTGACCGGGGATCGAACCCGGGACTTTACACTTCATAAACCGTCGTCCGAAATATTCTCCTTACCCGCTTTGTCACTCAGTTTTTCTTGGCGTTAACGCGCGTGGTCAGATCGAGGTACCTGGCTCGCATACAATGGTGGCGGTTGCCTTCCTGTGTGAACGGGAACAATGCCCATTGTGCTGGCCGCTACCATTTCACCGGCAATTATGTTTTCTACTTCTGCTGCTCTGGTCTAGGGCATCTTTAAAAAATACAGAAAATCACGTTCCTTTCTATTCCATATACTGTGCCTGAATTAAGGCCCATTTAGACACATGCAAGAATAGCACGCAAGTTTCATTACATTGCGGGTTGCCGGGGTAAACCGAATTCAACCGATCTGTCAAACTTCGCAATGTAACTATAATGGCATACAATTCTTGTATGTGTCTAAATGGGCTTACTGTCTCCGCAAAATTGAACGTAGCTAACCTTAATTATTTAATTAATAACAAAGTGACAAAACATTTTGTAGACAAATTGTATGGTCACTATCTACAATCCTTATTGGATCCATACGTCAGTTTCTGTCAGTTATGATAAAAGACGTAGTGACCAGACAATAATTTCGGTTTAAAATTAAATCCTAAATAAATAAGGCTCTTAACATCATGTTTGTTTTACGAACATATTAAAATGTAATTTCCGTCTATTACTGAGTAAGAAAAATGGTTCATGTATAGTAATTCAAAATCACCGTGCATAGTATCAAATCACTGCATACCCACACTGGAGAAGCTGACGAAGTCATATGGGTACGATACATAGGTTGTAATACTTGTAATACTCGTAATCGTAATTGTGTAGTGTCACAATTTCGGCGCCGCTGATAGAAATGTGTGTAAGTGTAACTGACTTTACTATTGATCATGGAAACGACAGGCGGCTGGTTTATGCTTGAAGATATTCACAGAATTCATAGGTTAAGTATGTATTTTAATTACTTAATATGGACTTACACAAAGAAACAAAACTCCCTAAGCCTTACCATATGGTATAGTCCCTCTTCAATGGAAAATGGAAATAGCGGAAACGTCCCAAATAAAAAAATGCCATAAACTAAAAAAAACTGTTATCACCAGCTTGTTTAAGTTACATCTTTCCTGTAATGAAAGACAACGCTGCAGTCGACATTTTTAATGATAAACTGTGTACCTATTTGAATAATTTGCATAGTTACACAATTTCTAGCCCTTTAAAAATTCTAACGCAGTATGAATATGCGCAATATGTTGCAAACGCCAGTGAAGAATACATACCACTATGCTCAGTTTGACAGCATTGGTCGTTAATGTTCTGTATTTATTCGGTGAGTTTTCTTTTGGATACCTAAAGGAGGCTGCTCACTGACAGCACTCTTACAAGAGAATTTGTAAACGAGCAATCAATGTAAGCTTTGTAACGCTCGGCTCAGTAGCGTAACTATAGGGTGGCAGGCAAAGAGTGGTGGCAGGGCTGGCAAAATGCCACGGGCCCCCAGTTCTACGGGGCCCCGAACAGGCTTGGCCTAGAGCACAGTGGGAAGATGATGCACTTCTTTATAGTGAGGAAGGGCCCCATCTGATGAATTGTCCGCGCGCCCCTGACGTTGTAGTTACGACACTGGCTCGGCCACTAGAATATTCGACGCGAATGCTCTCAGTGAGGATGCTTCTCTAAGGACCTTAGGAGACGCCTAAAAATCACGTTATGTTACCGGTAGTGTTGCCCAAATGCAAGAACAAGACGAGACTTAGCCAGTCTTGGTCTTGGTCTTGCGCCAATACACCTGGTCTTGGTCTTGGTCTTGGTCTTGCGCTCCCAGTCTTGGTCTTGGTCTTGGTCTTGCAGCAAGAGTCTTGCAAGTCTTGCAATTACCTATTAGTCTATTACTATTTATTAAAGTTTACTTTAAATCTTAGAAAAACGTATTAGAATTGGAACATTGTGAGCTTGAATTAACATAGCCATAGTAAAGATCAAGCAGATTAATAAATAACTGAAGATTTTATAAGAAATTCGAAAAATCAACTGACCTATATGTCGTTTTCCATGGAAGTAACTGTTTCTTAATAAACATTTATGATTTATAAGCTTACATTTGCTAAAACATGTAAAAAAACAAATTAATTACAATAACTTGACTGTATTTTAAAGAACAATACTTATCTGTCTAGAAAGAGATTGAACCCTCAACTTATAAGAAATTTAATAAAAGAGTTTTACGATTTATCATTTATTTGAATATAAAATAAAATACAACACAAATCAACAGCTGATTTGATTCTAATAAGTGTTTTGCAAAATTTGATCTATCTGGATGATTAAGCCTAAACGAGGGTAGTTTGGTAATATACGAATGTGGGTACATTTAGTTTATTTATAGTTTTACAAATTAGTACGACGTTGGTTCGCATGTGCATCGGTTGTGCTCTAACTTTGAGAATGATCCCGTAGAGGGATCGAAACACGCGTCAGTGTTTGTGTGGTGTTAGGATTAATTAAGTTTGTGGGATTTGTGTGCGTTTTGTGTGGTAGTAGTGGTGGGAGGGCTTGCATGCAAAACGTATATATTTCGCACAGGCTTGGTTAACTTGCACGTAAGTAGCGGAGTAGCAAGGTAAATATTTTGTGTTCATTATTTTATTAGTTTTGTAGAATTTTTTTACACGTTTCAAGTATATTTAAAAGTGGCTACAATATTTATCAAACGGGTGATATTTGAACACTTTTTTGCTATTTTTTCTTGTAAAAACTTAAGAAATATAATGACTAAATGTACAATAATAGTACCTAAGTAATTAGTTTAAAACCATATAAGTAATCAATATTATAATATATACTTACTAGAATGAATTATTATGACATCTACTACCTATCCTTACCATTTTATCCTAATCATAATACTACTTGCGTGATCAGTATAATGTATTCATTTTCATTCTAAGCACTCTGAAACTTATTTATTCTTTGGAACACCTGTAGGTACTCTTAAAATTCGAAATTATTTTGCATGAATAGTGTCAAATGTTATGATTTCGGCGCGGCGGCAACGATTGTTTTAGATTTCAAAAGAAGCCGCCGGCGCGTGTATCATAACCATGTACTTCCGAAAAGCGGCAAATTTCTTTGAGAAGTAAGTACAAAACCTTTGATGCCGCATTATCAAAGTACCGATGGTTAAAACATAACTATGCATGCACTCAGTTTGATTTTAATAGATATTTTTTTATTCGCTATGTTTATGGTATTAGTCGTAATGCGCATAGGTCCAGTTTTTCATATTCTTTGATATAGTTTTTTGCGTCTCATAGAATTCCTAAGCGTACCTACCTATACACCGAACTGTTACACCTAACTACTCCGTGAAATAGCGCTAAGTCCTAGCTGCAAGACGCAAGAGTCTTGCAGGCTATGTCTTGTTCTTGCTCAAGTCTTGCACGGTCAGTCTTGGTCTTGGTCTTGCTAAAAATACGCGGTCTTGTTCTTGGTCTTGGTCTTGCAAAAACGCAAGAACAAGACCAAGACTGCAAGACCAAGACTGAATTTGGGCAACACTAGTTACCGGTGTATACCCCATCTGGTAAATACTTCGTGAGATTTAGCGCTACGACTTCAACGCGCCAAAATCATGTGATGTTTTTTTGCAACATCTAAAACCATCGCACGTCTTCGCTCACGTCCAATCGGCGCATTTCTCGTTCTGTTCACGTAAAAACCTCGCTTTGCTAATCCTATTTCCACCAACTGCGAGGATTAAGAGGAAAATAAATGTGGCCATCCGATTGGTGATTTTTTTCTCACGCACCGATTGGCTACCTCACACAACACAGTAGACTAAGCAGACACAGGTAGACTGAAGAATTGTGGGTAAATGTTAATGTTGCACATATCCTCATTTTGGCCGTTCTCATATCACTCGATTCAAACACTCCACGCCCCAGCTATGGATCTTGGATTTACACAAAGAAATCACTAGATTCTAGACATTATCGCGGTCTATATCCGTTGATTATAAGTACCTATCTATCTGATGTTAATATTAATCTTGAATCATAAATCTCTTATTATTAAAGCTGTTATAAGCCCCGTTTTCTCGAGTGGTGATGGCAACACCACAAACGATGATGGCAACGCCACGGACATCCTCTACTTCTTAGACGAGACAGGAGTCACACGTGAAATTAACATATCCATGCCGCCGGACTCCCTCAACAGATACCATTATGGGATTGTTAATTTCTATCTGTTCACGAGGTATTGTATTATTTTACAGTTCCACTTGTTTTTATAATGATTATCTGTGAACTTGCACATGATTAATAGGCATAAGACTCAACAACCACAAAATGGATTACGCTCCCACCTATAACGCAGTCTTTTGCTTACCACTTATGGTGTCCAACAAATCGAACTTTTTATTTTCATACCTTAGCGCACCTACCTTAAAACTGATGATTAATTAAAACATAGGAAAGAAGCTTGAAAATAATCACGGAATATCAGAATACAGAAGAAGGAGGAACGCCAGCAAACAGATATACCTAAGTTAAGCTATGTTATAAGTGGTTTACGTATACATTCTTTAATGAACAGTTAAGCATATCTCCGATTAAAAAGTAGCCCGAGCAACTTTCATTTTATACTAGCCTAGGTGTTGCCCGCAACTCCGTCTGCGCAGAACCTAGATAGGGATATCATAGAGAAGTCCCTGTGACTCAAACTATATCTATTTATACCAAATCCGAATTAAATTGGTTAAGCAGTTCAAGCGTGAAACGTGAATCGTGACAGATTGACCCCACTTACGCTTTTATAATATTAGTATAACTAAATGAGATCTTTGATTACTTACCTGAATAATGACAATACATTACAGGAACAACCCATTATTCCCCGAACAACTTTATGTCCCTACCAATGACAGTAAATTAGAAAGCAAATACTTCAACGCGTCAAACGACATCAAAGCCATAACACACGGATGGATATCCAGTGGTAGTTCCAGATGGGTTGTCACCATGAAAGACAATTACCTTGAGAAGTTTGATCTAAACGTGATCATAGTTGACTGGAGCAGGCTTGCAATGAATCCTGTTTATCCCTATTCGGCGGCAGCCACCCGATATGTTGGCAAAAGAATATCGAAGCTCCTGGTCTCCCTCATGGACAATTATGAAGTGGGGGGTGAAGACATGCATTTGATAGGGCACAGCTTGGGGGCGCACGTTATGGGCTTCGCCGGCATGTTTCTTAATGATACAGTCAACAGAATCTCTGGTAAGTGCGCATTAGAGTTCGTTGTAATAATACTGCACATAGGTAACTGAACTGAAGACGGAACTCGCGACTATAGGCAATGTTTCTCAGCCTCATCCTGCTCTGCGGTCTACATGAGACCGTGACGGGATTCGAAATATTATAGACGGGATATGATCCGCGATTACCTTTATTGAGGTCCCGATATTTCGACGCAGTGTTTATTTCATTGACAAAAATTTTAATTGTGAGGATGGTAATTGTCGAATGTCTGGAATCCGGTGATTTCCCTATGTAATTCTCGTCCAAAATCAATTTCGGGTGGGCGAAGCTTGGGCAAAGTGACATGGTGAGTGTAGTGTGTTTGAATCGAGTTTCGAGCGAGAACAGTTCCAGCGGTAACGAGAGTGCACGCAGTCGACGCGCAAGAATGAGGGTAGACAGAGCTCGGTCTACCCAACGATAACATCCACCCGCAATTTCTTCAGTCTACCCGTGATCATGATGCATGCAACTGCGTCGAAATATCGGGAGCTCAATAAAGATAATCGCGGTTCATATCCCGTCTATAATATGTATTTCGAATGAATTTAACCGTGAATCATTGAAAACTCTCGTGATGGGATTGTTACCGTCCCGGCACAAAGTTACCAGTTGCTGATGCTTGTTCCTGGTTTCCTTTGATGCGTTTTGCCCTCAAGACGCGGAGGTAGGTACCTAATTATGTCCGCAGTGAGTGGATGACTTGGTTATTTACGATCTGCTGCTGTCAGCGTCACCAATCCTAACCTGTACGATTGGGACTTCAAATGCGTTAGACAATACGACCTCTAGTCCTGCTACGTGCCAGTATTGGCTGCTTAATAATTAAAAAAAGATTGCTTATGGGAAACCAGATAATAGGCCAGTATTCGATACAGATTTTACCAGTTTTTTTTGCTGAAAAAATAACCAGATAATGGATTCCAGGACTAGACCCTGCTCGTCCGTTGTTCGAAATACCGCCAGTGGGTGATGACTGTCGATTGTCGAGATACGACGCAGGATTTGTGGACATAATTCATACCTGCGCTGGTGTGTACGGCTACCTGGACAGCCACGGAACAGCAGATTACTATGCAAATGGCGGCAAACCTCCACAGCCAGGATGTGAAAATCCAGAGCAGCCACTTGCTGAAGGTGATTTATTTTTGTTTTTTAACCGGTAACCGTGCCCGGCTTCTTCCATAGCTCTGGGTGTTCTTAAGCGATGGTGGTTGCTTGCCATCATACGTTATGTGAATTCTTAGAATGCCATTCTGGTTCGTCTGGCTATCTCAGTCACTCAGTCTTATGGGTTTGATCCTTGAATTGGCTTAGTGAGAGAGACAGCAAGACAGACCCGAATTGCGCTCTAAGAGCTTAGCATTGTTAATATTTTACTCGTTCTGCTCCGATGACTTGCCCGTAATAAAGAATACAGTATGATCGTTTCTTTAACTGGTACAATACAATACAACAATATAAATACTCTTTATGGAACACCACAAATCAGTACAAAACAATACAGAAACAAAGAACAAAGTATACAAACCTCCTCAAAGTAGGTTGTTCTCTTTAATCAAATACTGTAAGAAAATTTACTGTCGATATGCGCTTAAAGAGGCGTTGCCAATTTGCTCACAATAACAGAAACTTTAACGTAAACAGGACGTCCATAAATCTCATCCTCAAAATCATGTAATGTTTTTGACCATTCTCTACCCTACCCTACTCTGTCGCGCTACCTTACCCTCCCACGCACAAATCACGATGATATCCCTTAAATTCATTTGTTCTTTTCAAGACCCCCGTTTCCAACTTCAACTTCTACTTTATTCTAACCAGTAGGCATATTGTCTAACTCGCTCGCAATCGCCATCGTGTTCATTGTGACAGTTCATGTATGGGCTGACAATTGGCATCGGAATCAGCTAGCTGTCACATTCATACAAGAACTGTCAAAATGAACGCGATGGCTAAGTCAATATTATTACGCTTTTATTCAAGCCCTGATATTATTATTAACGTAATCATTTCAGTCTCATGCAGCCACGGTAAAGCCCATGAATATTTCAATGAATCCATAAAGGGTGGAACACCTTTTACCTCCTACCCGTGCGAAAGTTACGAGGAGTTTGAAAATGGCCACTGCAGGGACAACACAACTCTTATGGGGAATCCTGCCAGTGAGAAGAGTTATGGGAACTACTATCTGCACACGAGGAGCGAATATCCGTATGCCGTTGGTGACGAATTTAATTCATCAGATGAAGAGGAATAAGTAGATACATCGACGATAGTGTGGATAGAGAAAGTCACGTTTGATCATCTTTTGAGTATTGATAAAGCTAAGAGTATGGTATGAAATTGGAGGGATGGCAAGCGTATGCTGACATCGATACGCTTCGGAGCGCTTGTCCAGCCAAGCTTTTCTGTTCACTTATGAAGGCGCACCTCTCTCCAGTCTAAACTAGCGATATTGGCAATAAGGGCGTCGCCAGCAGATTATCAATTTAGGGGTACTTAAATCTCAATATTCACAAAACTAAACGCCACATTATTTCAATTCTCGGGGGGGGGGTTGGGGCAGCAGCCCCTGCCCCCATTGGCGATGCCCTGGATAATTGGCCCATATAAGAGACAATCTACATGACGTTCTGTTACTTTGCCTGATTGTAATTATTATTGTAGTCGGTTTAATCTTATCGTTACCTAGTTTTTTTTTGTTTTAGGTATAGTTTAGTTATAACGGGTTTAACTAGTTTTTTGTTACAAGACATCTTTGTTGATGTCACACTTAATATGAATAGTGGTTACTTACCTATTAGTGACTTAGGTTGTGTTTGTATCTCTCGTGCATGTGTGCGTTGTGGTTTTCAATCATCCATTAATTAATAAATACACCCAGATTGGAATTTTTTCTAGCAACTTGACTACTGAATACTTATTTTTTACTTGAAACTTAACCCAACACCAAAATAACTGGTTTCAACTCGTTAATTAACTGATTTACAGGTTTGCTCCCACCCATCAATAACTCCAATACATAGGCAGCGTTTTCACGAAATCAGCATGCGTGCATTGTAGAAGTAAACATTACTATAATAATTATTACAGTATATTATTTGTACGCCACGTAATACTCAGGCAAGAACGATATGATCTTTTCGATTAAAATCACCATTGTAACACTTGGTGAGAGTAATGAGCAGAACAAATTACGATGGCATGGTGGCGAAAAATGGAATTAACTTTACCTCCTAGAGATTTAACATTTTTCGTTAGACGGTGGCGCCGGCACTATCGGCAGTGGTAAGTTTGTGCTGTTATGTTTGTGGTAGACAATGTTCCATCGCATTTGATACCTTAACGCGAACGCGTTGAAGGCGTTTTTACGGTAAATGTTTTGTGTAAGTTTTCGGTCACAAACAAGTCTCGAACGCGTTTGCGTTTAAATGTCAAATGAGTATGCTTAGTGTAGGTTTTCGGTCACAAAGTACGTATCGAACGCGTTTACGTTAAAATGTCAAATACTATGAGAACAGTTCGTTGCCGTTTCGATCCGCAAGTGGCGCTGCCAAATTTTCCATAGTAATTGAGTTGAGACGTTTACGTGAACGCGTTCGAGACGTTTTTATATGCGAAAACTTACACTAGAGGCTCTGAACATTTGTTGCCGTTTCGATACTCGTGTGGCGCTGCTAACTTGCCCGTAGTAATTGGGATGATACATTTCTCTTCCCGCGTGCCTGGACAAGTGCCTGTGTTCCTAACCGAGGAGTAATTACACCCTCGGAGGTGAAATTGGTTTTTCGCGGTGGACGCTCTTCGAGTGAAAGTGTCTTGGACAGCCCCTCTCCAGGCTCTGGCAGACGTCGACAGAACACACGCCAACGCGACCTAAATAGGGTCGCTTGCGAAGAGCTTTGAATTATGACATTAACCACCTCAAGGTTAATTGCCATCACAATTCAAGGGTAGTATTTGTCTAACTAAATTAGGTGTATTGTCATACTACTGTTTAAGTTCATAGTTGCGGGGAGGGAAAATCCGTGACTCTAGTTTGGTCATAAGTAGTGTCCGACCGAAACACGATTTTTAGCCGAAACCGAAACCGAATATTCGGTTTTTTTCTGATTTCGGCCGAAACCGAAACCGAAACCGAAATTATTGAAGACAAATATTGAACAAAATATTCAAAATTACTGTACAAATCGTAAGGAAAAGGTTATTGCAAGGATTTCTTATATGAGAACAGTTACTTTTTTGCAAAAAAAAAATAAAAAAACTGCATGCATACTACTGTCGCTGGTCCTAGCTGGGCCGGCCGCCTGTGCATTTCCTATACCTACCCGGCCGAGCGTGCCTGAATTTAGTCGAGCGCTCCCGATGCGAGAGCCGCGAGAGGCCGCGAAGTAATTTTGGCCCGGCCGAAATCACTTTTTTGGCCGAAATTGGTCGAAACCGAAACCGAAACCGAAACTTCGGTCGGACACTAGTCATAAGGGTAAGTGTACGGCCTGAGTGGACGCTCGAGCGGAGCGTGTAGCGGGGCGGGCCGAGCGGCATGTAAAACAAATGAATGAAACTCATACTGGTGTCCTGAGTGCATGCACAGAGCCAGCCGCCGCCGCCCGCGTCAACTCAGGCCTCACTAACGGAACTATAAAGGCTAGGGACTAGTGACTAGAGACTGGCAATCGAGAACTCGACAGTTAACCTCGGGTTAACGCGAACGTTACGTCACCAATAGGAAGCGAGGGAAGTGGGCCAGTGCCCGGACGTCGCGGGTCACCGGTGTCCGACAATAGTCCTATTGGGTCAACGGGCGCGAAAGTGTGCAATATTGATGGGAACCGAGCTATGGTACTATTGAACCTTTACGCTGTGAACACACCATGTTAATAAGCACCTACACACACACATACGCCCGTGTACTACTATGTATGTGTGGTAGTATAGTTTGGGAACAAAGAAAAAACATAGAATGCAACAATTGTTTCTCTTCCCGCGCTGGTAGAAGCCCATCGAGGGAATGGGCGTAAATCATTGTCATGTTTTCCCGTTTCGATCTGCATTGATTCTATCGGACCGTCTGGCTGATATTGAAGGAAATTAAATTTGTCTTTAATACTGTGGTAATTAATCTCAATTTCTGGCAAAATTGGCCAGGTGGTCCGATAGACTAATGTACCATGTAAGGTAGAAAATTATGTCACATACTATGAAACTGCCAGGGGCCTGATTTTTGATAGCATAATAATATCACTCGAAAGTACCACTCGAAAGTGGTATAAATCAGCTTATATCTCCAAAACTACAGCTCTAATCAAATTTTTTACTAGTTCACAAGATTAATGAGAACTGTAATTGTCTTCTAAGCTCCTCGTTTTTCAGTCCTTTGATCTGATAACTTGTTACAGCGAAAGTTGTGTCTTGGCAGCCAATTTTACATAGTGTTTGTGGTAGGATTAATTTTAGGACACAGGGAAGAGTCGCAGTAGTTCAAATTCGCTTATAATCGTGTGTCCATCACTCGAGTTCGCGGAAGCGCTTGCATTATCCGATTTCGCTGTTACTTGCCATAATACTAGAATATGACACTGACAGCTAAAGGCGAGGCCACACTGTCAGAGACCTTGTCTCTTGATTTCTTAAATCCAAATTCGAAGTTCCAAGTTCGAATTGCATTGCACCATCTCGCTCGCAATATTTTTTTAAAATTGAGAGAACCTATAAAGTTACCCCCTTATTCATAAACGCTGTATAAGCTTCTGCTAACTTACCAATCGTTTGTCCTTATCAGTGAAAGGTAAATGTCAAAGTGACAGATAAGGACAAACGATTACTAAGTTAGCAGAAGTCTATAGAGCTCTCAGCGTTAGGAACCAGTCGCTGTAGCCGGACACGGCCAAGAGAAGAAGATGATGATGATGATAGCGCGTTTATGAATAAGGGGGCTACGGTTTAAGAGTGGCCGAGGAGAACGTAGCCATAGCAACGATTGATTAAGAGGCTGACAACACCAAATTTTGTTGAAATTGATGTTATTTAAGCACTTTTTTAAGAAAAATTACACACAATAAAAATCCAAAAAAATATGTATGTCAATTTTCATCATATTTCAAACACGCTGGACGGACTCGATACATAATTGAACAAAATCGGCTTGATAGAAAATAATTGCAAAGATTGGTCTTAAAATCATCATTAAACGGTTCTATGTCTTTATTTTTTCGACGTATGGGTCTGCAATTAAAAACATGAAGTCAACATATTCATACCTACACGGCTAACGAGTCATATTTCACAAATAACCCATACTTTTTTTATTTCTTATTATTTGTGTCTTATTTGCAAGATTTTAGACGCGCGCCAAGCTGCCGAAATAGTTTCTTCTCTTTCACTAACAGGCATGCGATTTGTATGTGTGAAGAGTGGCGCTGTTCAAGGTCATTTGCTGTTGACAGCGCCTTAAAAAAGTTAGTCTACGCAAATAGTTATAACGCTTCGTATTACTCACTCTTGCATGTACTTACTTACCTCAAAAGTACCTATTTCAAAGCAATGGCGGCGCTAATGTCTATGACTATACTGAAACAATAATGATCGATGATCTATGGTCAACATTGACACAGATGTTTTGAAATAACTATTGCGTACTAGCAACGCAGGGCATCTTTGCTGAACTGTTATCAATAGACGCCATAATGTTATTAAATTCAATTTATAAGATGTTTAAAACATTAATCTTAGATGGTAAAAGCGATTGGGCGAAAATCTTAGGAATCATGTTACTGGCGATGCTGCTAGCAGCCCATCACTATTCTGATTCCCCTTACCACCTATACGCCCACAATCATGCTAAACTTGGCCTTTAGGTCTTGTTGCCTTAGTTTCTACTGCGTAAAGCGTGGTTTATGTATGTGTATTAATTTTAAATTGTGTATGTTTGGATACCGATTGTATCGTTCTGCTACGCTGTTTGCTCCTACGGAAGCTGGTGCTATGACAACTCATTATTTTCATCTCCAGCTCCAGCCTAAGTCCCACAGTTGGGCACATCAGTTTGGTTAGAATGAAAGGGCTTCAGCTTAACGCATTCGCTGCCAGTCAAGCCCGAGATTTCTTCAAGTGCCACTGACGCACTTGTGCGTTCAAATGCATGTAATATTATGACAGTGGCACTGGGCGAAAGTCACGATAAACGCATATATGCGTCGGTGGTAGTGAATGCGTTAAACAGGCGTGTGCAGGTTTCCTCAATAAGCTTCCTTACAGACAAGATCATGGTAAATTTCAATTTTGAACATATCTTCCGAATACTTAAGAGCTACCATCAGCCAGGTATGT
Organism: Pandemis heparana; assembly: GCA_963854515.1. NCBI lineage: Eukaryota > Metazoa > Arthropoda > Insecta > Lepidoptera > Tortricidae > Pandemis > Pandemis heparana. The sequence continues at coordinate 30,671,034 of OY978006.1, forward strand.
GGTCTGCCAACATAAAAAATTAGAACAAAAATTAGAATAAAAAAATGTAGACTATTGCGACATTCATTTACGACCGGATTAGACGAATGGATAGCCTAGATAGTTGTTAGTGACCCTGACTATGAAGCTTGAGGTCCCGGGTTCGAATCCTCGCAGGGGCAGACAATGGATGTTGTATGTATTTAAGTATCTATTTATCTACATTATATACGTATTTTTATCTGTTGCCTGGTACCCATAGTACAAGCTTTGCTTAGTTTGGGACTGGGTCAATTGGTGTAATCTGTCCCATGATATTTATTTATTTATTTTATTTGATAAGAAGCTGGATGAAAAGTTATAGACCAAGTATAGGCCGACCGTATTATATGCAGTACGCGAGCCCGGATTTCATCAAGCCCTCGACTCTCTGCTAACAGCTTAAACCACTAGGTTCATCATCATCATATCAGCCGAAAGACATCCGTCCACTGCTGGACATGGGCCTCCCCCAAGGCTCTCCACTCAGACCGGTCCTACCACCACTAGGTTACTTCGGCTTTTTTACTTTCCGACAATCTAAGTCACCGATTTCACATAGTCAAAAGGACTTTTTTATTTTTTTTATGTGAATAGGAAGGCAAACGAGCAAGTGGGTCACCTGATGGTAAATGATCACCACGGTCCATAGACACCCGCAACCCCGGAGGGATTGCAGATGCGTTGCTAACCTAGAGGATTTAGATGAAATGTCTCTTGTGCCCGTAATTTCCCCGGCTGTCTTACTCTCCACACCGGAACACAGCAGCGCAAGCATCGCCGCTCAGCGGCAGGATTAGCGAGTAAGATGGTGGTAGCGATCCGGACGGACCTTGCACAAGGCCCTACCACCCGCTAAAAGCCACTTAAGATCAACCTGACCAAATTTGACATGCACTTCAATGTTGTCATTCGACCTACAACTAAAAATTGTTATTGCTCAATCCACATATCTCAAACAAAAGCGAGTGCATTATCGCTGAAATATCAGCATGATAATGATAAATATGTTGTGAGTTATCGGGTGACAGCTGCCAGTCGTCATAGGCGATAACAAATCGGATTATTGAGAATTTGGAGTCCTTTCTCTTACGGTGAAGGTGTTTGTGGAACAATAGGCGATAGAAATTGCTATTTACATCAAGTACGTGCTATGGCGTAAGGCATGTTCCGTAGTGCGCGCGATTGGTGTAGCTAGGATAATCGGATGTCAAGAATTTAGTTGTAATTTTTTTTTCTAGCCTAATTGAGCGTCCCGGCTGGGCAAAGGCCTCCCCTTTTTTCCGCCACTCGTTCCAGTCGAGAGCATTCTCCTGCTACTCTGCGCAACGTGCGTCTCGTGACAGTTCGCACGGGATACGGTTCTCATGAGATAAAAACGTGATTTGTGTGTTATAAACTGGGGGTGGCAATTTTAGCAGATCACGAGCATATTTCTCGTCACCGCTGGGATCCAGTTTGGTGATGACAAAACTATCGCTAACAGTGGGACCTCGTCTCGAAGCCGAAGTGAAATGGCCATTCCAGTATCGTTCTATAATCGATTGTTGTCGCACGGCGCAATAATCGAATAGACACGTGAAAGTAAACAACAAAATTATCCGCCGAGGGGCCACTCCGAAATTCGATTTTCGAATTCGTATCATTCCGTCCTTCTCACTCTCAAATTAATTATTTAGTGTGAGCGGAACGGCATGTAACGAACTTCGAAAATCGAATTTCAGAGTGTAATGCCCGAGTCTATAATAAAAAAAACACAGGATTAGTCTAATTTATAACCCCCTTATTCATAAACGCACTATAGGCCTCTGTTAACTTAGTAATCGTTTTGTCCTTATCTGCCACTTTGACATTTACCTTTCACAGATAAGGACAAACGATTACTAACTTAGCAGAGGCCTATAGTGCGTTTATGAATAAGGGGGTTAGACGTCGGCCAATGTATGAAAACATTAGTGTTGATGATTGAATTTAAAAACACGCTTGGTGGATTACAGGGGTTTAATCACATAAACTAAACACACTAACATACAACTAGGAGCCTAACAGGAGTGTACCGCTACAAACTGACAGCGCAACTGGTAAAAAAGTCCATGTCATTGTGAGTGAAGGTGTTTTTAAGAATAGAACAAAAAGAGTAATAAATTGGGGTGCGTGTCGGGTTACCTCCGCGTGTGGTCAAGAGCTGCGGTTCGTTTTGGATCCGTCCGAGGGGAAGAGCAGTGCTTGGTCCGGTGCACCCTGGACTTCGGTTAATAATTTCCTGGCAGTATCTGAGGGATATCATTGTCCGTTGGCTAAGAGCCCGAAAGGGGGGAGGTGGGTCTTTGACCATATTACCGTACAACGTTGCCGACATTTTGACACAAGATTTTTGTTTTTATTTATTATACTTACTGAAATTGGCTCAAGCCTTACGGCCGCCATTAATGGGAAGAAGAAGAAGAGTAATCAATTATACAAGAAGGAGGCTGTAACCCAGCCAGTCGCCAACAATAGACAACCACAATCAAAACATCTCAACTCAAATCCCTACTATCTGCGGCCTTACCATGACGTCTGAATGCAATCCAATTCAGATTCACGTTATAGGCGATGCGGCTAGCAACCCATCACTATTTTGATGCCTATCCATTTCCACCTATACGCCCACAACCATGCTCAACGAGGCCTTTAGGTCTTGTTACATTAGCCTCTGTCTACCCCGTAAGAGATAAAGACGTGATTCATAATGTACTAGCTGTTGCCTGCGACTTTGTCTGCAAAGAATTCGTTTATCGCTATTCCACGGGAATTTTCCGGGATAAAAAGTAGCCTATGTGCTATTCCAGACTTTTCTCGATCTATGTGCCGAATTTCATCCAGATACGTTCGGCCGTTCTGGCGTGATTGAGTAACAAACAAACATCCATACATCCATCCATCCATCCATCCATACTTTCGCATTTATAATATTAGTTAGATTAGATTAGATGTAGTATTTTTTTTGTTGCATCAAATCCCTCTATCTCTCAATCAATGATATTTCGTAGTATAGATATGTTACGTTCCTAGTAAATTGCGTTTGAAAAACGTTCCCTTTGTCAACTGTCACATTGACTGTCACGGACTACTCATACTGTGGCTTGTTTGAGGTAAATGAGACAATTGGGTCATTTATGAATCTTCAACTCGGGCGCGGTAGTGACATATCTACTCCCAGTTTTTATGTAATATCATTGCTCTCAATACAGTATTCGAATAAATCAATAGTTATTTGTGTCACAAGGGAGCAAAATGATGTATTTACGGCGAGGGCGCTACATTGAATCCAGAGCGTAATGAGGGATGCAAGTGTTAACGCCCAAGATGAAAATAATTTTTCTCCCGAGTGGCTCATACAACTTTTCACACCGAACATTAAAAAACTTGAAAAAAGAATTCTAAATATAATTAAAGATCTTAACAGCATAGAAAATTGTGTGGTATTACAAATTATCAACTATAAAAAATTGCATTTGCAAAAAAATTCTTAGAAAAGCCTAGAACAGAAAAGTTGCACTTTGATTCCTCTCGACATGGGAGCAAAGCTTACTTTTCCGAATGAGAGGAGTGAAAATGTCCTTTTTTGCAAAGGAGTGGTTCAAACTCCATGTAATACCTATTACCAAGGTACTAGTTTAATTTTATTATCGATCACATGCGAGAAAGTGGTTCTTTATTCCTGTGAATTTCTAAATATTTGTTCACCGGTCGGTGTAACGACATACTCGTACCAACCAACGTCTAGATCCCGCGGAACTGATCGGAGGCCTATTCTGTTCTGAAAGTAAATCGACACACACGAGACGTCCTATCCTATCTACTAATTTAATTACTAATAATATTCAGTAAAGTTCTCGAGTGGCGACCGCGATCCGGAAGACGTAGTGTTGGAAGGCCTCCCACTAGGTGGACTGACGACATCGTAAAAGTTGCGGGAAACCGGTGGATGCAGGTGGCGACTTGTCGTTCATTATGGTGTGCTAAGGGGGAGGCCTTTGTTCAGCAGTGGACGTCTTCAGGGTGATGATGATGATGATGATGAATATTCAGTCAGTTTTGGCCGAATAGTCGCCGACTAGTCGCCGACTACATATAAAGAAAGAAAGAAAGAAAGAAGACATTTATTCATTTTGCAAGACACACAAATATAAGAGCATGTACACACAATTTAGACGCATATACACACACACACACACACACACACATATAGTGTCGAATAGTCGGTTTCCCCGACTAGTCGGCAAGTAGTCGCCCATCCTACTAATATTATAAATGCGAAAGTTTGTGACGATGTGACGACTTGAGTGAGTGAGTGTGTATGTTTGTTCCTTCTTCACGCTAAAACGACTGGACGGATTTGGATAAAATTTGGAACGAAGATAGCTGGTACCCTAGATTAAAACATAGATTACTCTTTATCCCGGAAAATAGAATAGTTCCCGGGGGATAGCCATAAACATGTCAATTGCTAATTCTATGCAGACGAAGTCGCGGGCAGAAGCTAGTTACTAATAATATTCAGTCAGTTTTTGGCGAATAGTTGCCGACTAGTCGCCGACTACATATAGTGCCGAATAGTCGGTTTCCCCGACTAGTCGGCAAGTAGTCGGCCCATCACTATAATATTATAAACGCGAAAGTTTGTGACGATTTGAGTGAGTGAGTTTGTTACTTCTTCACGCTAAGACGACTAGAGGGATTTAAATGAAATTTGTAACGAAGATAGTAGGTACCCTAGATTAAAACATAGGCTACTTTTTAGCCTCGAAAATTGCATAGTTCCCGCGGGATAGCGATAAACATCTCAAAGGTCGTAGCTGCCTAGGGCCTAGAGCAGTGGTTCCCAAAGTGGTCCAGGTGGACCCCCGGGGGGCCACGGAAGACTCGACGGGGGTCTACGTTGGGCGTGACCAAAAATGGGGGTCCACAATCGCAAGCGGGGGTGCACGAAAATTTAATAAAATTTGTGAGAATTGATTGGTTCTTGTGCTGTGACTTATTGTAGATTTCAAGAAAGTAAAGTAGGATGGAGTCACTCGCAGCACAAAAATATTAATAATTTAATTTAAAATTTGTTTAGTCGACTTTATTTTCAAATAATTAACCCTATCAAGCAATCAATTCTAATCATTTTTTTTCGAAAACTGTTAATTTATCGTTGAAACTCAGCAACAACGCAAGTTTCCATAGATTATAGAGCTAATCTTAATTTTTTTTTCGAGATTTAGTTTAGAAATTAGTGGTAATGTAGCTGCAGGGGGTCCACCGGATCCAGAAAAATTTTGAAAGTGGTCTATGGAACAATAGTAGATTGATAAACAAGGGTTGAAATATACCCATTTCACCTGAGATATTTCTGGTGCCCGAACGAAGTGAGGGCACCAATGGTTCGAAGGTGAAATGGGTAATTTCATCCGAGTTGAACACTCTACTTTTCATTTCGAATATGAGGAAATTAAAATTTCACTAACGTCGCATGGTCGCATTTAATATTTGTTACGTTTGTCATTCTCTTCCCGCTCTTTTTTCTATTGCGCGATTTACGCGCATTGCGCATTTCTTCTGCGCACCAATGGCGGCCGGCTAGTTTTTTTTTTAACTTGCAGACACGGAGGTCGCTATCAATTAATTTTAGACTTAAATATTTCAAGCTAAAAAAATTACTGAACGTAATAATTTCTACTAATTCTCGTTGTATACGCTTGCATAAGCTTATATATATAGCGGGAATGTTATTTTAAGATTATTTTGCCTTTTACAATTAAAAAGGAATTGTTAGTATAGATTTTTATTTTAAACATAGATTACATGGCTGTATACGTATTTCCATTGCTATGTCCCTCATTTGGATTAGCTAGAAAAAAAAATTACTTTCAACCCAAGGGTCGCGATGAGTCACTTTCAACCCTATATCCAGATAATCAATGACCTACTTTCAGAGTATGAGAGATGAAAAAGAGTTTGGGAACCTCTGGCCTAGAGTCTCAACGTAAATAATTATTGCAGAATATCAAATTCTTAAGTCTAATGCTACGCGGACGAAGTCGCGGGCAGAAGCTATACTTCATTTAATTTAGAATGAGAAACCACAATAGCATTATATTGCGTCTGGTCAACTATTTCTAACCTAGCAAACAGTACAATGCAATAGTTTGGCAGCCGCAAAATAAAATTGTTTTAATGTCACTTTATTTGCGTGTCGTCAATTCTTACTCTAGTACAAATTGCAAAGAGATTACAGTTCACGAGCCGCAATATAGTGTTGTTGTGGTTTCTCATCCTAAATTAAATGAAGTATAGTAACGTTGCGCATCAATTTACGAACGGGGTTGCGTAGAATCACCACCGCATTGGTAGCACAACAGCTAGCATAAGCTAGCTAGCTAGAGATAGACCCGTCTCTTTCTAGAACGAAGTATAAGATAAAGACGGGTAGTCTTATGCTAGCCGTGCTGCTGTCATGCGAGGGACGCGACTAACAAATTGTGACAGTGGCTCATTTTGTTGCCGGCAGCGAATCTGTCAAATTCAGATGGGTTACCATTATCGTCTTAATGCGGTTCAATTCATTTTTTTAGTATGGATCTGACAGCGAGCGAACCTACACTGAATCGATATTGAATCGCATTAAGACGTCATGGTGAGGCCCCTGTAATCTATCGGGCACAAAGTACGTTCGGACCGCGTTTGGGTTACAATGTCAAACACTGTGAAGACCGCTTGATGCCGTTTCGATCCGCAAGTGGCGGTGCCATTTTTTCCATAGTAGTTGAGATTGAGACGTTTACGTGAACGCGTTCGAGACGTTTCTTTGTTTTAAAACTTACACTAGAGGCTCAGTATACTTAGGTAGTGTAAGTTTTCGGTCACAGAACATCTCGACCGCGTTTGCGTTAAAATGTCAAATACTATGGGAACAGTTTGTTGCCGTTTCGATCCGCAAGTGGCGCTGCCAATTTTTCCATAGGAATTAAGACGTTTACGTGAACGCGTTCGTGACGTTTGTTCGTGTGAAAACTTACAATAGAGGCTCTGTATGCTTAGTGTAGGTTTTCGGTCACAAAATACGTCGCGAACGCGTTTGCGTTAAAATGTCAAATACTATGAGAACAATTTGTTGCCGTTTCGATCCGCAAGTGGCGCTGCCAATTTTTCCATAGTAATTGAGACGTTTACGTGAACGCGTTCGAGACGTTTTTCGTGTGAAAACTTACACTAGAGGCTCAGAATACGGCTGCGTGAACTGAGTTACTTTCATATGAATGCTGCACGACAAGGTCTGCTGTGCTGTGGTAGGTATACACCCGTATTTATATATACATCGATTATAACCAAGAAGCTAATTGAAGTTGCGTTTTCCGTATTTCACGGCAGGCTTCATTGACTAAATAATCCGGCCAAGTGCGAGTCGAACAAGCGCATTGACGGTGCATACAGGGTGTATCAGATACGCCCTAACAATAATCCACTGGAGTATATAACCATATAGAAACTAAAAAAATATTTTGAAAAAAATTGGAGTATTTTTTTTTATATTTTCTATAGGAATGGTAGTATTTATATTTATAATCATTCCTATAGAAAATATTAAAAGAAAATTACTCCAATTTTTTTCAAAATATTTTTTTTAGCTTCTACAGCTATGGTTATATACCCCAGTATATTATTGTTAGGGGCTATCTGATACACCCTGTATAGGTAACACATACATACATGTTTGTTTGTATTTAGGTATTACCCTTACGGGGTAGAAAGGCTAAGATCTGAAAGCCACGTTTGTGCATGCATGTTGTTGCATGATTGTGGGCGTATAGGTGGAAAGGGGAATCAAAATAGTGATGGGTTGCTAGCCGCATCGCCTATTATATGATTTATATGATTTTTTACGATTTTCGCATTTATTAGTCAGCACAGCAATAAATATGTACTTCATAGTATTTCTGTTAAAAACAAGGTTTCCGCTAAAATTGGCGACTTTTGCACACTTCCTAGCGACAAGAAATGATATTCAGCGACTTTATCCGGCGACTTTTGGGCACATCTGCGGAGACAGTCCTGACCGGCCCAACAGAACTTCACTACCAAATTGTATATGTATAGACCGCTCGCTTAAGAGGCTGACAACACCAAATTTTGTTAAAATTGATGTTATTTAAGCACTTTTTTAAGAAGAATTACACACAATAAAAATCCAAAAAAATATGTATGACAATTTTCATCATATTTTAAACACGCTGGACGGACTCATAATTGAACAAAATCGGCTCGATAGAAAATAATTGCAAAGATTGGTCTTAAAATCATCATTAAACGGTTCTATGTCCTTATTTTTTCGACGTATGGGTCTGCAATTAAAAACATGAAGTCAACATATTCATACCTACACGGCTAACGAGTCATATTTCACAAATAATCTATACTTTTTTTTTATTTCTTATTATTTGTGTCTTATTTGCAAGATTTTAGACGCGCGCCAAGCTGCCGAAATAGTTTCTTCTCTTTCACTAACAGGCATGCGATCCGTATGTGTGAAGAGTGGCGCTGCTCAAGGTCATTTGCTGTTGACAGCGCCTTAAATGAGTCCGTGCCCGCGCAGTGCAGGGGCGCGGGGTGGGACGACAAAGGGGGCTGAGAGAGGTGCGGGTGGTAGGCGTTAAAGATACCTATTTGCTTAAAATTGAGTAGCATGATTCCACCCGGACAAACACACACGAATGCTTGTAAAAAAAACAGCATTTATTTAACGTCAATTCTCTCATAAATCATTCCATGACAGTGTTTACAAATCCCACATCTAAGTCTGCGGGACTGTATACCGTTATTTACTATTACCTACATGAAGTCTGAGTGTACGTTGGCTTGGCGCCAACCGTCGTTAAGAAGGACGTAAACGCAGCTTGGTACAATAGATAAATACTGTGTGACGCTGCCGTAAGAGATTCAAAACATTAGAAAGAAAGAAAGAGATAGGTATTAAAAACAACAGATAAATAAATTGCCACAAAATGATCCCAACTCAGCATTTGCTGGTGACAATACAATAATCTGTTTGTGGAGTTCTGGTGACCCAGGCGGGACCGTCTCAGGAGAGAACTCTTCAACGGTTGGTCCGATTGACTTGAATTTTGGTACACATGTGAAGGATGGATGTCAATGCAAATACAGTCAGCAAAAAAAGCTTATATTAAAAATATTTTTTTTTACAGAAATTTACGCGATTCCCTTCTGTTTCTCAGCTCTACAATCGATGCCATGATTCATTGAAAATCGTTTTCCGTATCACAGTTTCTCGACGATGTAGAATACACACTAATTCATTCCAAAGAGAAAGTACTAATAATAGTTAATAAAATATGTACGAGTTCGCACGCAAGCGCAAGCGCAGCAAGCTCTCGTTCGCTATCAATACGCGGCCGTCGACCTGTAGATCCATAATCTATGGACCCCGTGGAACCAAAAGGTCCTACGCCGCCGTGCTACGACAAAACACTGTAACTCGAGATACAGTGTTTTGTGGTAAATGTGAAAAACTTAGAACCTGTTGTATGTAGTAGTGTACAGAACTGATGGAATTTAAGCCATTTCCCTAATTTGGGACGTCAATTCGTCAATTCGCACACATACAAATGGTAATTTTCTTAAGTTTTTTTACCTATATCAATAATTGAGCTTTTATGACCCCTGCCATATTTTGATTTTGACAGATGACTCATTTTGTATCAAAAATATTGAAAACTATCATAGAAAGATTGAAAGATAGACAGTAACTACCAAAACTTAGAAATCGTTTTGACTACAAGTACTAAATAACATCAAATTTAACCCCCCCCCCCCCTGCATTCACAAACTTATCACACCCCTCTTGCGTCGCGAGTTAAAAAACAGTTCACTGCAATATCTGGAAATTATCTATTTATGAGATACAGTGTTTTGTCATAGCACGGTAGCTAGTACACCTGGACGAGTGTGCACTTAGAACGTTTCGCGTCGAGCTGCGCAGGAGTGGTGATCCGTGGATGGGGCGACGCGGTTCGCTGGTAGCGGTGATGAAATAGTTCCTGTGAGTGGACACATAATAGGGACCCATTTATGCACTTAACTTTACCAGCGTAAGTAAAGGATGGCTTTAAGGTACTTTAGGGTTAGGGGATGTGAGATCGCCAGTTCACATATGATTTTTTATGATACAGAGACATTTATTTACAAACATTCGATAGGTACAACATACAGAAAAAACCGGCCAAGTGCGAGTCGGACTCGCGCACCGAGTGTCCCGTTCAAATTCGCCAAGTGAATATGAATCCAGTGTTAGCAGAGCCCTACTCTTAAGCAAAATGAAGGCAGTGTGAGGTCATTTTATATTGGTAACTTGCAAAGACAGCTTATAAAAACTACACACACTCACAAAGAGCAAAAAGAAAAAAACATACATACACATACATATCGTCACGCCTCTTTCCCACAGGGGGGGGGAGAGTAGTCTCTGCCTACCGCTGTGGGAAAAGAAAAAAAAAGAAAAAGAAAACGAAAAAAAAATTACCGCAATCTTGGATTTCAAAATGGATCTCATTATCGTAATCAGCACCCCCTTAAACCTAGAAAATGACCCCCATAGGTATCGATATTTAAGAAACTAGCTTCTGCCCGCGACTTCGTCCGCGTAGAATGAGACTAGTTATTCTGCAATCATTATTAACATCGTGACTCTAGGCAGCTACGACCTTATCGCTTTCATGTTTATCGCTTTCCCGCGGGAACTATGCAATTTTCCGGGATAAAAAGTAGCCTACGTTTTAATCTAGGGTACCAGCTATCTCCAGTCCAAATTTTATCCAAATCCGTTCAGTCGTTTCAGCGTGAAGAAGGAACAAACGCACACTTCACATCGTCACATCCATCCATCCGTCCTCACAAACTAAGATTTATACGATGTTTATACGTAGTCGCGCGTATCAGTCATCGCTCAACACGTTCCTCGATGCTTTGCTGACTCGCCGCATTCACTGCCACGTACACAAACATCTTTTATCTTGCTCTCTCAGAGCTATACCTCACTGGGATGCCATGGTGACGTCAGCTACGTATCCTATTCAAAACAGACGTCGTCAAAGCGTCACCAATTGAGTGATAGCCAACGCATTTCTATACGAATTGATTGGCTGCGGTAGTTGGCTGTATCGCCAAAGCAACCCGGTGAGGCAGAGCTCTAAGGGTCCTATCAGACAGAGAGCGAAAACGCGGTCAAGCGCAATTGCTAACGAACCCCGCTGTTGAACGCCTCCTGTATGAGTATATCAATACAACACAAAGAACGCAAAACTGACCGCTTGAACGCTTGACCGTTCTTTGTCTAATAGGACTCTACGGTCGGTTTCAATAAGGAAGGGTTGTGTGACAGATCCATAGAATGTAACTGTTAGTGTTCACGAAAGTTTTGACAGCAAAATAAATACTAAATTGAATTACTTAGAAATAAACCAATACTTGGTACCTATTGTATATTAATAACGTTCTAAAAAGAATCACGGCGATGTTTTTTGCGTTTACTTAATTTTCACGTACAAATTTTTAATATATATCATTATTAACGAGACGTTGCTAGGTTACGTTCTATGGTCATTAAAACTAGAGAGGTGACTATGTATGTATGTATGTATGTATGTATGTGAGTTATTGTATTGTATTGTATTGTATGTATAATTGGGTAGGTAATCGGTTAAAATCGCGTATAATCGAAAATCCAAAGACAACATACAAAAATACGAAGTGAGTATTTTACATTCTTTCACACTCACTACACAATACCAATCGATTTTATTGGTAATAAATAGATTCCTTAGAACTTCAATTACATTATGAAGTTCAATAATATTTTATACAACCTATTTTGTTGAACAAACACAACTTGGCAAAAAGCGTAAAATAGAAATTATAATTATTAATCTTAGGAGATTGACTTGAGTATCATTATAACGAAATAGCATTTATGTAATAAATTAATATGCAGTCGTTATTTTTATGGAATCGATTGTTATTAGTACCAAGATATAATCGATAATCGTTTTATGTGAAAGGTTTCACAAAGAAGCCTCACCTCTAGATTTGTCAATGTTAATGTCACATACAACCCTTCCTTATTGAAACCGAGTAAGGTCTAAGGTCACACCACACGGCGGCCACGACGTACAAAATCCGCGTTCTGAAATGAACACAGGCACGACGTCGTCTGGACACGCGTCAGTGTGTGCGTAAGATACACAGGGCTGTCTATCGCAAAAACCTAGTACTATAAGTACTACCAATGACATAAATATACTAAAGATATGGCTTAGATGTGTGCAAATAAGTGTACTTAATCGTTATCTATTTATTTAAACTTACTTAAAACGTGTCTGTCTGTGTATTTAAGCATTATTATTTTCAATTACAATAGATGTACGACAAAAAACTTAAGCGAACGATTCTGTAGTTATTTCATGTATTAATCGCGATAATTTCAGAAAGCATTAATTTTCTAATGTTTTATAAAATGAAGTAGGTAGGATAGGTTCCCGAACTTGTGACGTGCGGCCGACATAAATCGCGTTGCGAGCCCTACTAGTTGCCAGCAGCTTTCCGGCAGACTGCGCTTGAGGGGTGGGGTAACTCGAATAGGTGCGGGGTGGAGCGTGGCCATTCTGTACGTTAGTACTATTATATATTCTGTGGTCACACTGAGATGCTATGGCAACGGTGCCCGCTGTTTATGTCTGGAGGCACGGCAGTGTCCCGCCAAGTCGAGCAAAAAAAAGCGGCAAGGCCGTACCATCCTTTTCTCGAAGCAGTTCAGGCCATTTTCGACCCCCCTTTAACTTCGTTGTGGATAAAACTAGAAACCTGAATTTTCTGTAACCAAGCAGGCATTCTATAAACACTATATTTCAAATTTAATTCTAAATTGAACCAGTACCTAGTTTAAGCATTATAACTAGTCAAAATTCTTAATTTTGTCTCTCACTCACTGACTGACTGACTGACCGATCATCAAAAGTTTAAGACACTTTCTAGCAGACATTGAAATTTTTAATTTAGAATATAATTAGTGTAACGCGGTAACAAGCATACAGACAGACAGAGAGACAAAAAATTTAAAAATGGTACTTTTGGCTTCTATAGCGCTTATACCTTAATTTCTTTTTTCTTTAATATCTCTCATGTACAGACATCGACATGCTACAGTTTTATTATATGTATATAAAAGATAGATAAGGTGTATTCGGGTAATTTCGGAAATCGGATAATTCCGAATATCGGATAGTTCCCGAACTCATTAAAATCAGTCATATTACGTTATAAATAATAAAGCTCGATTACTTCCGAACTGGAACTCTTAAACAACAGAATATGGCAGATTTTAATGATTTTCGGAATTATCCGATTTTCGGAATTACCCGAATACACCTTAGATAACTACTCGCGCAAAAAAGTACCTAAAAAGTGAACGCGCTTCTAAAAGATAAAAGAAAAATAAAAAAAAATAGAAAAAGAAAAAAACTTTTTTAACACGATATTTGTATCGGCGGTCACCGGAGGGAACGCACTGTTATTCCACTCCTTATACAACGTAGCTTACTTGTGCCGTGACAATCGCGAGGCGTGAGTTCGCCTTTGTACTATTTTCTGTGTAATTCTGTATTTTTAAATTTTTATGTGCAATAAAGAGTTTACATACATACATATATACATACAATCGATTTGGTGTACGTTTCTGAGTAGGAGAAACAAAATAGTTAAATACTGGAAAAAAATATTATGTAGACTTTTTTGGAAAAGCTCATGTTTCAGAACCTCCAACAACTTTATACAACAAAATTGGTGCATGCGAGGCAGCCATCACAAATGCAAAGCTGGGGCCTTACCGTGACGTCTTAACGCGATTCAGTTTAGGTTCGCTCGCTGTCAGATTCATACTAAAACTGGCAGCTCTAAAACTTGAACTGAGTCGGAATTAGGACGTCATGGTAAGGCCCCTGTGTTTAGAATGCACAAAGCTGAATATAGCTGAAAATAAAAACGACTAAAGTGACGTGTAACGGCCTACCGATTGTCACTTCCGTCTATACTTTTAATCTACGATAGAAGCAACAATTTCGTAATAATTCCCGCGATGCGGTCGTAGTAAGAAATAGACGGTAGTACTGGCGCAGCGCCAGGAGTGTTATTTATTATCATTATTCGAACTTTCAAAGCGTTTCGTAAGTATATGCAGGTAAATAAATGTCACGTGATTTAGTGGGATTAATAACAAGATAGTTACTATTCGTAAGTGTTTATTCATTCAAGCTAGTTAGTCTGGATCTACATCTACATGAAAAATAACGGTTATTAAAGGTCTACACCTTTAATAACCTTTAATAACCAACGGATCTGGATGAAATTTGGCACATAGATAGAGAAAAGTCTGGAATAGCACATAGGCTACTTTTACGAATTCTTTGCAGACGAAGTCGCTGGCAACAGCTAGTATATATTATACTAGCTGTTGCCAGCAACTTCGTCTGCAAAGAATTATTCGTTTATCGCAATCCCACAGGAACTACGAAATTTTCCGGGATAAAAAGTAGCCTATGTGCTATTCCAGACTTTTCTCTATCTATGTGCCAAATTTCATCCAGATCCGTTGGGCCATTCTGGCGTGATTGAGTAACAAACAATTAAACAAACATCCATCCATCCATCCATCCATCCATCCATCCATACTTTCGCATTTATAATATTAGTTAGATTAACGTAAGAAGGCTTTGGTGAAAACATATTTTTTTAGCGACTTTGTAGATTGTTTACAAATGTTGTTTGGTGACACAGAAACGAACTTTCCGTGTACAAGTTAGCGAGCACTTTACCAATTGTTATTTTATGTTGATTTTAAATTAAAACAAGCTTGCATTTAATCATAAAACGATTGTTTAAGTTACGAAACACATCGGCATCTTATGAACTTACGCAACCGAAACCAAAAATTCCAGATATTTAAAGACAACTATTTAAATAAGCTAACTTAAAATCATTTTAGATACAACCTTTTTTGCTGACTGTACTTGCATTGTCATCCGTCCTACATATGTGTACCAAATTTCAAGTCAATCGGACCAACCGTTGAAGTTCCCTCCTGCGGAGATGATCCTGGCTTGACCACAAGAATTTTACTACCAGATTATTGTATTATCTTCTATCTTACACAAATAGTTATGCAAAATTTCAGCTCAATCGGATGAAAATACAATGGGACAAACATACTTTCATACATTGCAAGTTAATCTAACTAATATTATAAATGCGAAAGTATGGATGGATGGATAGATGGATGGATGGATGGATGGATGTTTGTTTGTTTGTTACTCAATCACGCCAGAAGGGCCCAACGGATCTCGATGAAATTCGGCACATAGATATAGAAAAGTCTGGAATAGCACATAGGCTACTTTTTATCCCGGAAAATTGCGTAGTTCCCGCGGGATAGCGATAAACGAATTCTTTGCAGACGAAGTTGCTGGCAACGGCTAGTTTCATATAAAGCTTGTAAGTAAATAAGGCTTGCAAAAAATTGTCGCTCGCGTCTTAAGCACACCTGCAGAAAAACAAGTTCGTTTCGTCCC
Organism: Pandemis heparana; assembly: GCA_963854515.1. Lineage (NCBI taxonomy): Eukaryota > Metazoa > Arthropoda > Insecta > Lepidoptera > Tortricidae > Pandemis > Pandemis heparana. The sequence goes on from OY978006.1 coordinate 30,686,711, forward strand.
GCTCACACCAAAAGCCATTCGTAGCAGAGCGACAGGGACGCTACTATTCGAACTTCGAGGCTTCGTTGTAACCCGTGCTCCCCATCGCCTTTCTAATGGTCCAACTGAAAGAATAATGAAGGCAAAGGCAAGCTAACAGATTGTCTCTGGTAAAAGTTAATGTCGATATAATATGTTGCGTGTTCGGCGTCGTGTGAAACAGCTGTGACCTTTACACTACCTTTTACTTTTCACTGCGAAGGCCAAACATTAAACATTTTACATACAAGCTTTTATTTAACTTGCTATGTAGTACCGTTAACCGGGATGACTTCGATAATATTGGGCTACTTTGATCGATTTGAAATTGCTTTTTTTTTTAAATGTGTGAATAGGAAGGCAAACGAGCAAGTGGGTCACCTAATGGTAAGCGATCACCACTGCCCATAGATACCCGCAACCCCGGAGGGATTGCAGATGCGTTGCCAACCTAGAGGACTTAGATGAAATGCCTCTTGTGCCCGTAATTTCCCCGGCTGTCTTACGCTCTACACCGGAACACAGCAGTGCAAGCACTGCTGCTTAGCGGCAGGATTAGCGAGTAAGATGGTGGTAGCGATCCGGACGGACCTTGCACAAGGCCCTCGTAATCCTATGTACATACTAATATTATAAATGCGAAAGTTTGTGACGATGTGAGTGAGTGTGTATATTTGTTCCTTCTTCACGCTGAAACGACTACATTTGGATAAAATTTGGAACGGAGATGCTGGTACCCTTGATTGAAACATAGGTACTTTTTATCCCGGAAAGTTGAATAGTTCCCACGGGATAGCGATAAACATCTCAAAGGTCGTAGCTGCCTAGAGACGCGACGTATAGGTATAATTATTGCAGAATATGCTTACTATCAACATCAGTCCTTAAGTCTAACTCTACGCGGACGAAGTCGCAGGCGGAAGCTAGTTGTCTAGTTGCCCATAGTGATTGAATATTCGGCATGTAGACGCAAAGGCAATCGATGAAGACATCGATTAGAAGCAGTAAACGCAAATAAAAATTAATGATTTCCTCACTACTTACTTTTACGGGGCGTTTACAGGTCACTTCGGAACTAAATATTTATTAGCAAAGATGGGACTACAGGACAATAACGACAACGATTGTAGAATATGTGGCGAAGAGGTTGAAACGATGGAACACATTATTTGTGAATGTGATGCCCTCGCCAGACTAAGAATGAAACTCCTCGGCAGCGGATACCCGGAACCAGGAGATTTCAAGGCACTACCACTGCGCCTAATCACCCAACTCATGAATGAGGTGGTAAAAGCAATGGAATAGTGCGAAGGAGGGGTGATTACACAAAAGATCCACAAATGGGTCGAAGTGTATCCGTAAGGGCCCCTAATTAGTAAGATAAGATAAGATACTTTTTAAAGACACCCCGGTTTACGGAAGCATGTTTGTCCGGGCATGATGGAATCTTGGGACTCAATTTTGAAGCAGGGGCCTTACCATGACGTCTCAATGCTTTTCAGTTAAGGTTCGCTCGCTGTCAGATTCATACTAAAAGTGAGAGCTAAAACCTGAACTGAGTCGGTATTAGGACTACATGGTAAGGCCCCAGATATCTTCAGCCGATTGAGCTGAAATGTTGCCTACACTTTAAGTCGGATGACAATACAATGATCTGGAAGTGGAGTTCTGGTGACCCAGCCATGGTCGTCGTCTCCGCAGGAGGGAACTCTTCAATATCGTCTGAATCTGTCTGTTAATTTTATTGACTGTATATTGTTTCCAGTCATACAAAATTATGTACCTATGCACAAGCAGCTTTTTTGTACAGAGCTGCGGCGATGTACTAGAGTAACAATTGACGCCACGCAAATAAAGTGGCATTAAAACAATTGTATTTTGCGGCTGCCGAACTATTGCACTGTACTGTTTGCTAGGTAAGAAATAGTTGACCAGCCGCAATATAATGTTATTGTGGTTTCACATTCTAAATTAAATGAAGTATAGAACAATTCCGGGGAAACCCGGAAGGATGGCAGCCCTAATCAATACCCGTCACTCTTAAAAAGACTGCGAGCCGAACACGAAACGAGCTTCGAAAATCGAATTCCGTGGGCTGTGAAGTTCGATTTCCGAAGTACCTTTGTTCCTTTGTCACACTAATAGTCATTTATTCGAGAGTGAGAAGGCGCGAGCTTCAAACGATTTCGTAGCAAAGCGAGTCGCGTCAATGGTTTCCGATGCAATGGCACGTTATTTTTTTTTTATCGTAGATTATGGAAACTCGGAGAGATCGGCGCGGCGCGGGCGCCGGCGGGCCGCGGCGCTCGGCAGTTACCCGCCGCACTCCGCCGCGAGCGTTCGCGTGTTGCTCCGCGATTTAATTTACCGCACCGAATCGCCGACCGTTATCGTCCTAAATGACAACCTAATGGACGAGCGCAGAGGTAGTCCACGCATGTTTGTGCTAACTAAGTGAAGAGTGTTTTGATGTTGGAATGGAGGAGGTTCGGATTTCGGACTGGCCCGAGCCGCCTGGCTCGAATGCATGGCTGCCCGCTTACGGCTACCAGCATGAAATTATGGATAAAGACGACTATTTCGACTCCAATGGTGAGTTCTCTATAGCTCTACCGAAGCCATTAGAGTTGGAATCCGGAGTGAGCGTAGGAACCGGCTGTGCGCCGCTGTTTGCTGTGTGTGCTTCGATTTGTAAACTTCGAATTAACCGTGTGCCTTCCTTTAATACAATAACCTCTTTGTTTTGCATGGTGTTGCAACCGATCAAATACTGATACTGCATTGTTTTATGTAAGCACAGGTACTCGCTCAGGTTTTAATCTTACGGCGAATGTTGCGATGATTTCATCGCTGCAGTTCATTTGATCATTTAATCGTGCGCAAAAAGTTGACATGTCGTTCGCTTTTTGTTGCATCGACGGAAAAATAAACGAACGCCGCTCTCGATTGTTTTTAAAACTAGCCAGCAATGGCCAGCATTAATTGAAAATGTTTGGAACACGAAACGTTTCTTGTTTACGGTAGTGGAATGTTTTAAAAAGGTCGTCGACCTCGGACTTGAGCTACCTGAGTGCGTACCTTGCAATGTGTGTGCTAAGCGTTTTTGCGAACTGCGAACTGTTTCACTAAAACACCGTTAGCTATTCTGGGTTTCTGCGATTGCAAATTCCGTATTCGTATTTCGAACGGGCGATGCATACCTACCTATAACTTACGGTCGAGCGGACACCAATTTGCTAATCACGAAACTGAGAGAAGGTAACCCAGACTACCGAAAAGCTGTGTGTTGTGTTGTCTAATAATTTCTAACACTATCTATAAATCCATCAACATAGAGGTCATAGAGCAAACAACTAATAGAGTGGACCATACAATATACTAGCTGTTGCTCGCGACTACGGCCGGGTAAAATTTAAATCTGTATCCCAGACAGCTTGACCTTTCCTGACACTTCCATCAATTATTGTTGCATTCCAACCAATTTCGACAAAGCCTTGACAAATTTTATACCATAAGCTTCCCCGTGAATTACTCTTTCTTTTGGTGAAAACTTCATAAAAATCGGTTCAGTAGTTTTTGAGAAACTAACGGACGCGGCGAAGGATTTGGTTAAATCATAAGCAGTGACTTCACGAGACAGGAGAGTTGGGCCAGCCGCTATTGTGACTGATTTAACATAATCAAAGACACATCTACAACAGTTACAGAAACAAAAGCGACGGGTAGACCTCTGGGAGTGCCGGCACAAGAGAAAACAGCAGCTTAGATTAGATTTAATGTTGTAATCTCCATGACGCTCTAGACGCGTACCTTACTGGCCGCTACCAAAAAAAGACGTACGTATTATCTATATTGACTGACCTCTAACAATGTGCTGATGCCCTAGTAAGTAGGTACTTTTGCTCCACGACTCAACAAAAAAACACTTCAAAAATCGAACGCGATTCATTCGTATTTCAAAATAAGCTATTAGAGGATCTGATATCCTGGTACTTAAACTCTCCCTCAGTCTTACGTGTGACGCGAGTCTAAAATTTTTTACCCATCCCAAAAAGTGCTCAGCGTCGCTAAAGAAGTTCGCACTTCAAAAAAGTAAGAAAAACAAAGTTGTAATAACTTGTTCTTTGTATGCTGGAGATAAAGTAAAAACATTCGCAAAAGCAAACGTACCATCAGCCAAATATGTGGTCTACCACCCTAAGGTTAGAATTCCTTTGCACGTCTCAATATAGGTATAATGTCGATAAGACAGGCTGTCAACTTGAATGTTCGACTTTAGCAACATTTTCATTTGATAGGAAGTTGGATGAAAAGTGGTAGACCACTTATTTGGGCGACCGTACCATTACACCTCCCCTCTACGGCCATTTAGAAGCGCTGGTTGGAAGGTCCTGGTACTTATAGAGTAGTGTTAAATCACCACTTACGTTGGTATTTTACCACTCTGTTGGTTGTTTCCTCTATGATCGATGCACCATATTTGACAGTTTTGACACCCCGTTGACACTTAGCTAATATTAGCACCGAACGTATTGTGAATGTCAGATAAGCACATAAGTCTACTATTAATAATTATTAAACGATATAAACAAGACGCGAGGTAGTGCGTCTGGCCAAGCTCGAAGAAACCGAGTGACACTGGTTTGGTTAGGTACAAACGCTATTTATGACCCCGATTACTTTCCTCCTATAGGTACCTACTTTACAAAGTGTTATAATAAATAATAATAGAAAAACTATTTAGTGTGTATAATAGTGTCAACCCTAATAGCTGTCAAGTCAACTTTAATTCGCGTGTAAAGTGTTGTTGTAACAGATGGGTGGTATTTCAATAGTTACAATTTCTATTCTATCATTTGACTTTTCGTGATGTTTACTCAGTTTTACTAAAATAATATGTATTGTACTTTTTAAATAATTTAAATATGTTTAAACTACTATTATAAGATTTAAGTCGATGCTAAGGGTATTTTTGTATCAGCCTTTCTATTGAGGTCTAATCCAAATTGATTCAACAGTAAAGTAGGTATTTCAGATAAGAATAAGAATCATTTATTTGCCAGAATACACAATTATAATAATACAAGATATTGATGTATTTCAAGTAAATTTCAGCCGTGAGAGGACGACATGCAAATCTTAATTTTAATTAAATGTCAATTTCACTAAAAAATATAAACAACAACATTACTAAATACATGCAACGTTACGACAATTATAATACGACTACGCACACTACGCACGTTGTCCATTAATAGTACATTATAGCCACGCAGCACCTACTGTACTGACTAGTTATGGAATGACCGCGATCTGAACAGGGGCCTTACCATGACGTCTTAATGCGTTTCAGTTTAGGTCCGAACGCTGTCAGATTCATACTAAAAGTGACAGGTAAAATTTGAACTGAGTTGGAATTAGGACGTCATGGTAAGGCCCCAGGTCAGTTTTAATTAATGTCAAAAATGATAAGTGATCATTTGCTTAAGACATATATAATAGTATAGTAGAGAAAGTCCATATTTAGCACAATACGGCTTATAACATCAAATATGTATTATTTTGCTAACAAGTCAATGAGACAATCAGCCTTACTATTTGTTTCTGACGTATACTTCGATTTTTTAGCATTAGAAAGAAAGTAAACAATTTGGGCATGTCTTTTTAGTGATAAATAGTAAAAAAAAAACAACAGCAAGTTTAAATTTGAAATCCCCGGAGTATTGTCATTGTTTCGATATGGTATTATATTTTCCAATTACCGATTTTTAAAAGTGGTTTTCAATAAAAAGACAAGCCAAATTTTTTTACCTTCTTTCTAATGCTAAAAAAATCAAAGTATAGAAGCTTTTATAAAAATGATATGATTAAGTACGCTCTTGATCGACTATATTAGCATTAAACCTAGGCAATAACTCAAACTGTGTACTTTTTGCATAATGGACAAAAGTTTGGCACAGTTTGTTGCCCTTCTGCTCATACTAACAGGGTTAAAAAGGAGAGTGAGAGGGATGACACAAATGTACCAATTTCGAGTTTTGTACTTGGTAGTATAAATACCCTTTACTTATTGGTGTTAACGACCCCTACATAACCAATTTGATAGTTATCAATTTAATTGTATAATCTTCGTTTTTAACTAGATTGATTAATCAATTCATTTGATTGATTAATTTGTTGTTTCAGTCGATTTCAATATAAATTCTTACTTGACATTTGAAACCATTTGCGTTGTAATTTTATGTTTATATTGAATAAATAAACACATTATCACTCTATTGACTAAATGCATAGGTATATTATGTATCATAACATCATAGAGACCTTTTGACATGTTGCTTATCAAACTAGTTTAAGAGTGAAGAGCACTAATTAACATTATCACTTGAAAAATAAAAAAGCCCGCTGTAAAATTGACGGATATGATTTAATTAGTGTAACAGCTTAAAGGAATCCAACCCAAAGCCAAACACAGGAAGCCTCAAGCAAGTAGTATGGATGCTTCCTTACCTATGAGCATTAGCTATTATATGCGGCACATGTTTTGGCGCCGCAGCCACCAATATTACTGACGCAGGCGCCGATATGCGCGACCGAATAATATAACGGTAAAATATTAGATTATTCGACCAGAAAAAGCGAAACTCGCCTCCGAAGAGTTTTAGGAAATGGCACCAATCATCAGTTTTAATAATACGCTATTTCGAGGCGAAACTGGTGAAAGTATGTTATTACTTCAGTTGAGGTATCGGTCTATGTTATTATTAATTATAACTAAGCATGATACCGTCCATTTTATATGCATTTTGTTGTAAGTACTGTAATACGCGTGCGGCGTCGGATACAATGCAGTTTTTTAAAGTTGCTAAATATGAAAGTGAAAAAAGGTGTAAAATAACATTTGAATTGGAAATTAGTAATTATTAGGCTTCTCCTTTAATAAATAAATAAATAAATATCTTGGGACAAATTACACCAATTGGCCTAGCCCCAAACTTGTACTATGGGTACCAGGCAACGGATAAACATAGAGTACTTATTATACAATTGTCTGCCCATGCCGGGATTCGAACCCGGGACCTCTAGCTTCATAGTCAAAGCCCACTATCACTAGGCTATCCGGTCGTCAAATTTAATTGTGTTTAGATTTCCACGGTGTTTGCTTGATTTTCAAAAGATTGCTTTTTGATCGCAAAGTCGACTATAAAGTATATTTTTACGGGTGATGTATTTTTGACGACTTGAGACCTCTTTGTGTTCCCGAGAAAAAGGGCCTTGACAGACAGACAAACGGACAAACATGCACACAGTCATGCTTAGCAGCCGCAATCAGCTTAATAATCAACCACTTCTTTTAATCTTACGATAGATGAATAGACACAAAAAAAAGTCATTTAAGTAGACAGAAGTGAGATATTTTCGGTCCAGGCAATTGTTTTTAAACGAGCTAAGTAATAATAATAATAATAAGCCTCATTTATTTCCTTAATAAAAATTTGTTTACAATATCAATTTAATTTAACATGCATAACTATTAATTTAATTTAAACATTCCTATAAAAATAAAAATAAAATATCTTCGTGTTTAATCTTTATTAAGGACCTCTCTACGAGTAAAGGTCTCCTCCATATTTATCCATGTATCTCTATCGTTTGCTTTCGTAATCCAATCTTTGCCTGCTATTTTATTTATTTCGTCTATCCATCTTTCTCTTGGTCTTCCTCTTTTTCGTTTGTTGCGCGGTCCTGTCCATGTTGTTACCTTGTACGTCCATTTATTCATACGCGCCACATGGCCAAGAGCTAAGTAATAAATACACGTAAAAAAACATTATAGTCTAAAATCGATCATAAAACAAAGTCACCATGCAGGTCACTTATACTTCGATTTTTTTTTAAATTAGAAACCGCAACAGCGTTATATTGCGGCTCGTGAACTGTAATCTCTTTACAATTTGTACTAGAGTAACAATTGACGACAAGACGGACAGTGGAGTCTTAGTAAAAGGGTCCCGTTTTTACCCTTTAAAAATATGCCGCATCTGTGTGCATTGGCCCTAAGATGTTATGATGTTTGCTGCAAATCGTGGAACAGAAAGCCTCAAATATCTGTCTTATCCAACATGACGTCCGCCAAGATTACCGTGGTCCTTGAAGTGTCTGACATTCGAGATAAACCGTGGCTGAGATACGGGACAACCGGCCGGTTTCGAAAGGCCCCTCCCCCAAACAATGGCGGCGGCTCGTCACGACACTACATTTGGTTGGATAATAGATTTGCGCGTTACGAAAATAAGACGAGACTTTTTCAATAGATTGCTCTTCGTTTAATTAAGGGTTTAAAGTGGTTGTGAAATTATCTACGAGTTGTGGATGAGATTATTTAAGTTTTATGCGTTCTTTTTTTAATTATACTTGAGGAAAAGAAAAAATGCAGTGGTCGCCTACTTCTATACTTGTATTGGTTTGATGCTTTTCAAGTTCAAGCAGAAATGTGGCTTCAAATCGGGGCCCACACCTCTGAGCTTTTCGAAATTACATTAGAAATTTCAAATCAAATCAAATCAAATTAATTTTATTTCAAACTACATTAAATTAAAAATAAAATAATTGTAATTATTTTTATTATTTTGTTAATTATTTTATTTGAAATTTGCCACGAGCTTTTCTTTAAAGGAAAACATCGTAATTAAACCCGCAAACACCTGCTAAGCAATTCTAAGTAAGTAACCAATATAAAATCACACACTGCCTATATTTCGCTTAGGAGGCAGGGCTCTGCTTACACTGGATTTATAATCACTTGCCGAATTTGTATGGAACCCTCGGTGCGCGAGCCCGACTCGCTTTTGGCCTTTTTTTATTCTTCGAACTTGGCTGACACACTACCATGTCCGTCGCGGGTAAATGGATTTTTTCTTCACGACAACAATACGTGTAATAAAATTCGAGTCGTGACCGCTAATCCTTCATTTTCTGTGTAGTTTACGCCTACTTGCATAAACGATATTAAACACGCAAAGAAAATATAAAATCGAAATTATCGCACCAATCTAGGACACCCGGTTAGAACAGTCGTAATTGTATAATACAGCGCGGTGATTATTGTTTTATTACACATTCGTAAATCGGCAAATTTGGGACACGATCTATCTATAATTATCTAGAATTACGATAATTGACAGCCGGGGAAATTACGGACACAAGAGGCATTTCATCTTAGCCCTCTAGGTTGGCAACGCATCTGCAATCCCTCCGGGGTTGCGGGTGTCTATGGGCAGTGGTGATCGCTTACCACCAGGTGACCCACTTGCTCGTTTGCCTTCCTATTCACATATAAAAAAATTGTGATATAATTCCGAGTACCAGGATGGCCGAGCTTGGCTCGGTATTGTTTTTGGTACGTTTTCTAATTGTTTTTTCTTTTTTTTTTCTAAATATTTTCGTTGTTTCAAATTATATTTTCCCTCCCAGGCATATGATTGCTCTACTTAGGGAGTTCTATTATTGGCCTCAAGACTCGCATTGTAAACTAGAATAAGTATTTCTGTAATCATCTGGACTCGAACCCGGGTCTTCTGATTTCGCGACCGCCCGATTACCCACCTGAGCTAGTATAGCCTTGTAGTTGTAACGAGGCTGTTTTAGCTCGCTACAAACTTTTTTCTTTTTGGTAGGCACTTAACTTTTTAAAAAAACATATTTATAGTATACGGCTCTTTTTTCAAATTTAATGTGATTTCCTGTTCTTTGGATCCATCGGAGCTTCGATTAATTCGCTCTCCGTCTCCAGATCTGCTAGTGCAACATTTAAAATTTAATTAAAAGTTTATTACGGAATAGTGCGTTCAGATACATTAAGAACACAAATGAGTGTGTCTTGATGGTGGATATTGGAAAACTGGAAGACGACACGCAACAGCAAAGTTTACTCGGTGACTATCAGATTATTTGTGTAAGTTTTGTTAACGCGTTGCATTATAAAGTGTCCAACACTAGGACCTGTCTCAATTCTAGTTTTTGATACGAAATAACCCGAACGCGTTAGCGTAAAAATGTCAAATAGATACTATGCAGTTATAAGAAGCCCGTCTCTGCTATTGTATTTGACGCAAAACATGCCGAACGCGTTATAGTGTCAAATACTAGGTAAGACAAGGCTGCCTCGAATCTAGTTTTTGTAACAAAATTTATCTTATACCCGCTAGCGTTAAAATGCTGAATAGTACTTCGATCATATACAACATTATGCTCTTAATATACACAATATTGCCTACTAATTTATATTTTAGCTAAATCTAAATTTTTCAGCATTACTACTAGTAGGTATTGTATCGTACTGCTTCTCATTTTAACCAACTTCCCATACACCAAGGTTCAAACAGAACAAATAGTAATAAAATCTCGTCAAGACAAACGGCACTCTATCAATGGTCTCGGAAATTCAATTAACATTATTAAGTAAACAATAAAAAACTAGTGATGGGCTGCGTACTTGCCGACTAGTCGGGGAAACGGACTATTCGGCGGTTTTTATAGTCGGTGACTAGTCGGCGACTATTCGGCAAAAAATGACGACTAGTTGGTTGTTATTTTTAAGCAAAAAGGGCTCATAAATAAACCCAGGATGACTAAATTAAATGTCCTACCTATATACCTAGCAATTATTGTAGATAAGGTAAAAAAAATAAATGACAACATGCTCACTGTTATTGTTACTAGATATTAGTAACTTAAATAAAAAAATAAGGATCTCCAATACACTATTCTATACTAACAAATTAAACATTGCTTCTGTGTAGCAATCAGGTACTTACTTGAAAATACAAATCACAGTAAATTGAGTTGTTATTCTTAATCAATACAAAACAATTATATTGGGGTTTCATGGCTAAAATGCAAATGAGGAACCCCTAGGCCCTAAGCACTATGCTCTTATAAAGTTAGGCAACAATTTAATGTTAAAACGAAGTGTGTCGACGAGCGCCCAGAATGATCGGCAATGCCGACTAGTTGGCCGACTATTAGAATAGTCACTTGTATTAATGAATTTATATACTTAATAATTTGACATGTAAAATTTGTAATTTTATGAATAAATGAATATGAATATGAATATGAATATATTCGGCATTTTTGAAACCGACTAGTCGGGTACTCGGCAAAAGCCGTAGTCGGCCCATCCCTAATAAAAACCACACCTAATTGTGTTCATTGCTTATCGTTATTATATTATTATAGCTTTGATAGCGGTTTGGTTACGCAAGCGGGCGGGAAGTGGGTCTGTGTGAGGTCAAAATATAGCAATAAGAGTTCACACGATTAGCACTAGAGCGAGTGACATCCAATAGATACAAACATCCATGACTCAGGAACAAATATTCGTGCTCATCACACAAATATATGCCCTTACCATGATTCGAACCCAGGACGCTTGCTTCGCAGGCAGAGTCACTGCCAAACAAATAAGCCAAACGAGTCGTCAGTATCGTATTTTAAATATAAATTACTAGTAGTACTTATTGCCTAGTTTTTGGTAATTATTTAGTTAATAGAACACAAGAGAAGGGAAACTGAAGAAACAAAACTAACGTGTTTGTCAAAATAATACGTTGACAGCTACATGAAAGACAACGCAATATTAGTTGAAGAAATTAATTACATACAATACAGTTTTAAAACTCGTAAAAAACTCACTAGAAAGTCACGCAACACGAAGTGCGAACTGTCTGGTGCAGTGTAACGTGGAAGGTATCAATTACTCCGTTTTTTATTGCGTGTTTTTTAGAATAGAGTGGAAACGTACATACATACAAAAATCACGTCTTTTACGGAATAGACAGAGCCTAAGGTAACAAAGACCTAAAGGCCACGTTTAGCATAATTGTAGGGGGATAGGTTAATCATAAAATGGGTTGCTGGCCGCATCATCTATAAAATGATTGGTAAGATATTTGCCCATTCCCTCGATGGTCTACCATCTGCGCGGGAAGAGAAGCAACTCGTACATTCTATGTTTTAGTTTAATATAAACGTCTTACAATTAATATGAAATAAAATCAGCCGAAGGTCAAAAGGGTATATAAAGTTGAACAAGCTATTATGATATTTATGATCGATATGGATAGTTAATGTTAACTCGATTAATTCTAATAAAAAACGAAAAGTTTATATGCAGTGTGGGCCCTGTAACAGAAGCAAAAAATTAAACCACAACGTCCGGTATTCATTTTGAGCTAACTTCGTTCTACAACTTTCAAAAATAACCTGTATTGCCACTATTATTATAGTTTAATGTATGTTAATGTTAAATGTAGTAAACAAAAATAACAGTGTACATGGCAGTTGTTCTGCCTAATATATATTCTGTATTCCGCGGAAACGTGGACGGTATATCGTCGACACATTCGCACATTGGACCGGTTCCACCTGCAATGTCTTCGGAAAATCCTTAAGGCGCTGTCAACAGCAAATGACCTGGAGCAGCGCCACTCTTCACACATACGGTTCGCGTGCCTGTAAGTGAAAGAGAAGAAACTATTCCGGCAGCTTGGCGCGCGTCTTTAATCTTGCAAATAAGACACAAATAAGAAGAAATAAAAAAAAGTATGGATTATTTGTGAAATATGACTCGTTAGCCGTGTAGGTATGAATATGTTGACTTCATGTTTTTAATTGCAGACCCATACGTCGAAAAAATAAAGACATAGAACCGTTTAATGATGATTTTAAGACCAATCTTTGTAATTATTTTCTATCGACAAAATTAGGTGTTGTCAGCCTCTTAAGACACTCACTCACTCACATCGTCACAAACCTTCGCATTTATAATATTAGTAAGAAGTAAGATAGTAAGTAAGATTCATTAAATGTTACGTTTCACCAGTACGTACTGACTTACTATTGTAGAACTATTGTAGTATGAAGAGCTATTCAGCCATGTAACCCTGAGTGAACGGGTAGGGTTTTACAGCGCACTATAATATATATAGTACTGTATTTCAACGTCCTTAAAATATATATAGTACGCAAAAATACTATATATAACTCCGCTAATCCTTAAATATAAATGGAGTTTTAGGTAATAAGCGTTTTACTTACAATGCTATTTTTTTCAAAACATTTTTTTAGTTGGAAAATACTACATTTGACCAAATATACTGAGCGGAAAAAAAATTGGCCCTCATACGTACAGGGTGTATCAGACACCCCCTAACAATAATCCACTGGGGTATATAATATATAACCATACCATAGCTATAGAAGCTAAAAAAAAATATTTTGAAAAAAATTGGAGTAACTTTTTTATATTTTCTATAGGAATGGTAGTATTAACTGTAATAATTCCTATAGAAAATATAAAAAAAAATTACTCCAATTTTTTTTTCAATATTTTTTTTAGGTTATATACCCCAGTGGATTATTGTTAGGGGGTGTCTGATACACCCTGTATACATTGTAGGAAACTTTGCACCGCGTCTGGGACAACTTATTTTGCCGCTGAGTGTAGTCGACAACCCTACGTCTGGGGGCTATTAGGCTGAGCCTGCGCCGGCGCCGACCTCGCCCGCGGCGACTGCCGTCCTAGCAGTCTTAATGGCTCGACGAGGAACTAGGAAACAGATCAATTGTGTGCGGTTTCGGTGATAAATTACTTGGCTGGCTGAGCCTCCAGTGCAGAGTTTTTATATATTTTGCGATCACGTCCACTTTCAAGATTTCAAAATTTCCATACGTCTATTATTATAAGAAAATAAAACAAAGCCTAATTAATATTTAATCACTAAGTAAATATGTTAAGGACTAGCTTCTGCCCGCGACTTCGTCCGCGTAGTCAGCAATTGACATGTTTATCGCTATCCCGCGGGAACTGCAACTTTACGGAATAAAAAAAAAAAAAAAAAAAGTTGCGTATTTTTTAATCTATGGTATCAGCTATATCCGTTACAAATTTGTTGCAAATCCGCCCAGCTGTTTCAGCGTGAAGAAAGAACAAACACACACACTCACTCGCTCACATCCTCACAAACTTTCGCATTTATAATATTAGTAGGATTAACCGCTTTTTTTTAATATGTAAGAGGGGGCAAACGATTTGATGCGGACCCCTGGCACACATTATACGGAACCCTAAAGGGTCCATGGACCCCACTGTAAGAAACCCTGCTCTAGTGTAAGTTTTCACAGAAAAAACATCTCATCTCATCATGTCATGATAGCAGTTGAGGTTAAGTTAAGTTTTGCAATATTTTTGTCGACACTGCGCCAAAACCGTAAATGTCAACCACTGGGCAGGTGTGTCGAGCACTAGACCATATGCCTTACACTTTTTCAATTTATTTTCAGCCACGTCTCCGTTACTAATTGATTCACATACTGCGTACCCCGGCTTTGTCCGCTAACGAGTGTGACCCACACTCTGACAATACAAAGTTTAATGTCCGCACGCACTAGCCACAAAAGAAATAATAATAAGTTACGAAGAATGTGAGAAATATGAGTTACTTTGGAAATTCTTACCATTTAGTCAAGGTTAACTGAAGATTAAGCTGCTTTTGAGCCTTGTGGTGTCCACTACTGGGTTAATGCTGCCATTTGTCGTCGTTTCTCTTTATGTAATGCGACCAAAAAGTACAGTCAGCAAAGATCATAATCATAATCGTTTATTTGTTAACATAGGTAAACATTTAGACAAATATGACTGGTCATTTAGAGTATCACTATGTTGCGCCATAACATAACGCATACAAATAGCTACAGCTCGACATGCAGCATGCTTCTTACATAATTATTAACTATACTACAACTAACATGAGTTCTCCTCAATACAATAAATTAAAGTTGAAATATCAAAAATGTCATTTTTAGGTTAGGTTATTATAGGTATGGATGGGGTTAACTAGTAGCTTCTGTCAGCGTCAACTGTTGTCACCTTACCATTCTAGTAAACTAAAGGTTGATTCACTAGTTCTGTCCATTACCGTTAGTACAAGGTTGACTGGAAGAGATCCCTTAAAGGGATAAGTCTGCCTTTGTGCATGTACGAGTATCTCAGTGTGTCAAATGCATTTGTCTTGTTTATTTTGCACAATAAAGAGTTTACATACATATAATCTTTTCTGTTTTGTTCTTGATAATAACAGCTCTTAATCACATTTGCGATTGCGAATACCTATATTGGCCTATGCTTTGCGATATAAACTAATAGCTGTTGCCCGCGACTTCGTCTGCAAAGAATTCTTTTATCGCCATCCCGCGGGAATTTAACGGGATAAAAAGTATCTATGTGCTATTCCAGACTTTCCTCTATCTATGTGCCGAATTTCATCCAGATTCGTTGGTCCGTTTTGGAGTGATTGAGTAAAACATCCATCCATCCATACTTTTGCATTTATAATATTAGTTAGATTAGATTTCTGTAACTGATGACGCTAGCAAAGTTAATTTTTTCTAGTCATGTGACTTTTATGCCAAGTATGAAGTGTCAACCACTATATTACAGTATTTTCAGCAAAAGAAATGAAGTAAACAATCTCGACGTCTTATAATCGAAAAACACTTAAAAATCGGTAACCGGTAAATATAACACTACTAGCGACCCGCCCCGGCTTCGCACGGTATATTATGCATGTATTATGCATATAAACCTTCCTCTTCAAAACATAATTTTAAAATAAAATGTAAAAATCACTTTCTAGCATTAAGCATTGTATAGTTTTTATAAAACGTGTTTCTGCTTACCTTGCTCAAATGAGACCTCTGGCACTGATAACACTCAAAGGCAAAACGTGCATTGAACGAGGGTGAAACCGACGCTCTGACCGTTCACTTTAAACTTTTTTTATAAGGAATGGCGGTAACTACATGGGCCGGGCTGTGTTCCCACCCGACTACTAGCCATAGGAATGTTTTGTTACTTTTACTTTGTATTATGGTTTATCGAGGGTTATGTGATGCATTACAATATCAAAACTATTGAAATTGATAATTAACTCACTGCAATAGCCAAATTAACGTTTGGCTTGACTTGTTTCGGTTTAATTGGTTTAATGCGATTGAACTGATCGAGTGTTGCCATACATACTTCCGTGTATTTGTCAGCTTGTTTGTGAAGTGTTTTCCACTGGCGTTCGTGTCGCCACAGTGTATGTGTTTTTTGTGTTTAGTTTTATAGTTTTATCTGGGTCCCACTGAAAAACAGCGTTGCGGCTTGCCGCAACATTATGCTGAGTGGGATCCATTTTACACCATATCGGTACTTCCTTAGTATATTGTATTTCTCCTTGTTTTATATCTCAGTGTATCGAATGTGTGTAAATAAATGTTTCTCTCTCTCTCTCTCTCTCTCTCTCTTGATTCACTTTATCTATTAAAAAAAAACCGCATCAAAATCCGTTGCGTAGTTATAAACATTTAGGGTGCGACCAAACCGCCGCGCATACGCAGTGATGTGTCGTATGCGTCACGTTTTCTCACCGTTTTTTCATACGTTTTGTTGCGATTCCGTAACGTCACCGTTTTTTAAGCGGCGGTGTAATCGCATACATAGGGACATAGGGACATATGGACAGAGAAAGCGACTTTGTTTTATACTATGTAGTTATAACAAAACAAATCACAATATTCCAGGGATTTTAAATTGTAACTCGCTGGGTCCTTACCATGACGACTTAATGCGATTCAAATCGGACTCAGTTCAGAAGGCTTATTGTGAACCTCGCTCGCAATCGCCATCGTGTTCATTTTGACAGTTCTTGTATGAATCTGACAGCTAGCTGATTACGATGCCAATTGTCAGCCCACACATGAACTGTCAAAATGAACACGATGGCGATTGCGAGGGCACGTATTTGAATATCGAAATTTAAAATATCCAAGGTTAAAAAGTCGACGGTCAAAATATCGAAAATTAAAATATCGAACGATCTAAATATCTACTATCATAATATCGACGTCTGAAATACCTAAAATTCAAATACCGAACGGCTAAAATATCGAAAGTACAAAATATCTACAATCAAATGCTCGATATATGTTAAAATCGAACCACAAAAGATCGACCATCAAAAACCCAACGTATAAAATATCGAAAATTGAAGTAGCGAACGATCTTAACATCTACTGCTATTATATTGACGTCTCACATTCCTACAGCTCAAATGCCGAATGGTTAGCGCCGATAAACCGAAGCTTGAGATATCTATTTTCAAAATCTGCAAGAAAGAGCAGGCAATCGTAAGTTAGGTTAGGTTAGTATTGCGTCAAGGCGCGAAGCGCCTGAACCAGGCGGAATAGGAGCTCCGCGAAGCGGAGCTCTGTCGACTTTTCCTCGTGGCTATTCAATTCTCATGCGACTAAACGTTTCGTATGACAAAGTAAAATGTGTGATTAACAAAAATAACTTTGAATAGCTACGAGAAAAGTCGACGGAGCTCCGCTTCGCGGAGCTCCTATTCCGCCAAGTTGAGGCGCTTCGCGCCTTGACGCAATACTAACCTAACCTAACCTATGTTGCCTGTGCATCAGATATATTCGATAATATAATTTCGATATTTTGAATTTCGACCTTATGATCGTTCGACACTCTGATTTTCGATATTTAAGCATTCGATAATTGTACCATTCGATAATATACACTTTCGAGATTATGAATTTCGACTTTATGATCGTTCGATATTCAGATTTTCGATAATTTAGCTATCGATATTCAGATTTTCGAAATTTAAGCATTCGATAATTGTACCATTCGAGAATATATACTTTCGACATTTTGAATTTCGACCTTATGATCGTTCGACATTCTGTTTTTCGATATTTTGACCGTCGACTTTTTAACTTTCGATATTTTAATTTTCGATATTCAAATACGTGCCCTGACCGGATGGTCACAAAATACGTCTCGAACGCGTTTGCGTTAAAATGACAAATTGACAAAGAGCAGTTTGTTGCCGTTTCGATCCGCAAGTGGCGCTGCCAATTTTTCCATAGTAATTGAGACGTTTACGTGAACGCAGAGAACTTAGAGACGTTTTTATATGTCAAAACTTACACTAGAGGCTCAGGTTTTAGCTGTCATTTCGAGTATGGATCTGAGCCTCTAGTGTATGTTTTCGCATATAAAAACGTCTCGAACGCGTTCACGTAAACGTCTCAATTACTATGGAATAATTGGCAGCGCCACTTGCGGATCGAAACGGCAACAAACTGTTTTCATAGTATTTGACATTTTAACGCAAACGCGTTCGACACGTATTTTGTGACTGAAAACTTACACTAAGCATACTGACAACGAGCGAACCTGAGTTAGACTTTCGCTCGTGTTTATCGTTACGCTATTTCAACTCAACGAGTAAGCGTATTTAAAATCCGAATTATTAAGACATCTCATATTTTTTGTATTGATCAAAAAAAGGAACAAAACACTAATTAGTCTGCTGTGCGTCTTGCTACAAAAAACCAAAACAATGGGTCGTCTATCTAGGGGCCTTACCATGACGTCTTAGTGCGATTCAGTTTGGGTTCGCGCGCTGTCAGATCCATAGTAAAAATGACAGCTAAAACCTGAACTGAGTCGGAATTTTCTCGTATTAAGACGTCATCAAAGGCCGCGATCACTAACTTCTTGTTTAGGTAACGAGGTTTTAGGGTTCTGTACTCAAAGTGTATAACGGAACCCTATTATTAAGAGTCCAATGCCCGTCTGTCTGTCTGTCACAAGGCTGTATCTCATGAACCGTGACAGCTAAACAGTTGAATTTCATGGATGTATTTCTGTTACCGCTATAACAAAAAATGTTAAAACAATATTTTCGTGTCGTCTGTCAACGCAGTAACCAATATAAAATGACCTCACGCTGCCTACATTTTGCTTAGGAGGCACGGCTCTGCTAACACTGGACTTTATATTCATTTGCCTGTCGACTTGTCGAATCGCAGTTGGCCGTTTTTAGGATTCCGAATCCGCAGGCTTATTGTCTAACTCGCTCGCAATCGCCATCGTCTTCATTTTGACAGTTCATGTATGGGCTGACAATTGGTATCTGCGTCAGCTAGCTGTCACATTCATACAAGAACTGTCAAATCGAACACGATGGCGATCGCGAGCGAATTAGACAATAAGCCTACCGGTTGCCACGTGACAGGCCTAGCCTAGTGTGGAACCATCAGTTAGCTCTTTTTGTAAACAATTCTTCTTTTGAATAAACCTTTTTTTTTTAATGTAAAAACGGGACCCTATTTACTACTAAGACTTCGCTGTCCGTCCGTCCGTCCATCCATCTGTCATCAGGCTGTATCTCAAGAACCGTAATAGCTAGACAGTTGTAATTTTCACAGATTGTTCGAAATATTATAAACCCAATAAAGTGTTGGGTGCTCAATAAAGGTAATCGCGGTTCACATCCCGTTTATAATATTTCGAGTGAACTTAACCGTGAATCATTAAAATTTCTTTCACAGATTGTGTATTTCTGTTGCCGCTATAACAACAAATACTAAAATCAAAATAATAATAATAATTAAGGGGGACTCCCATACAACAGAGTAGTTGTTGGCGTTTTAACTGAGTAACGTTAACAGAGTAGTTGTTAGCTTTTCTTCTGGTACGGAACCCTTCGTGCGCGAGTCCGACTCGCACTTGGCCGGTTTTTTTTTTAAATTCTCAACCCTCACCAGACAACCCTTGGTAAACACATGCGAAGTCGATTAGAAGACAGTTGATATCTGGGGGCACGGGAGTAGCCCCGCCAAGACTAAAAAGTCATTGTCACGACTCATACAATCGTGATATGCCACTTTTACCTGCAGTATAATATAATACGTCAGCCGTTCTTACGTATACAATTATATACCTTTAGCTTTGTAAATGAGGTATACATTTCTCTCGGTTTATTTAGCTGTTTAGACGACCGGATAATCTAATGATTAGAGAACCGAAATAAACAATACGTGGGTTTAGGTCCTGTCCTGTTGCCTCAGGCACTGTCTATTTTATGTAAAAATACGAATGTCTCGTTAATGAGCAAAAACCAGTAATTTCCGATGTCAATTCAAGGCCGTAACAGAACTTCAGTCGGCCTGACGTCTAGATTGTACGGTCGCCCAAATAAGTGGTCTACCACTTTTCTTCCAACTTCCTATCAAATGAAAATGTCGCTAAAGTCGAACTTTCAAGTTGACAGCCTGTCTTATCGGCGTTATATATTGTGACGTACAAAGGAATTTTAACCTTAGGGTGGTAGACCACATATTTGGCTGATGGTACTAAAATAGTGATTAGCTGATCAGTGCCTTACGATGACGGCTTACTGCGATCAATTCCGACTCAGTCCAGTAGGCTTATTGTCTAACTCGCTCGCAATCGCCATCGTCTTCATTTTGACAGTTCATGTATGGGCTGACAATTGGCATCGGAATCAGCTAGCTGTCACATTCATACAAGAACTGTCAAAATGAACACGATGGCGATTGCGAGCGAGTTAGACAATAAGCCTACAGGTTTTGGCTGTCGTTTTTAGTATGGATCTGACAGCGAGCGAACCTAAACTGTATCGGAAATGAAACGCACTAAGACGTCATGGTAACCCTCCACTTACCATGACGTCTTTATTCGATTCCATTCTGACGCCGTGTTTCTCCTGTCACATCGACTATAGTGCCGAGCTTAGAAGTTTAAAATGCATAATGGGTCAAAAGACATGTTTTTCTAAATATGTCCTGAATTTTATCTGAAACATGCAATGAAATATTGATGTTATGATCCTTATATTAAGCTGCGAAATGCCTCGTTTCAGGTGCGACTAGACGAGAGGTCTTTAATGGGATTTCATACAACATTGCAGGCCAAGGCTGGCTGTGCTTTTTTAACAATTTCCGTTTAATATTTGCTTTCTGGCGTTAAGACAATCTGTAACTTCCTACCTTTATTTAAAAAAAAAAAAACAATAAACAAGGTTTCTTATATTTTGCAGTTTAATTTGTTTACGTTTTTAGTTTCTCTAGAAATAAAAATTAAATTTTTTGGTGGTTTTTAATTTAATTCATTGTATATTTGAGATATCACTATACATACATCAGCGGGAAAAGGAGTCGCCAGCCTCAAATATCCAGCCTCGCTATACTCGGCTGTCTTATGTTTTATGTTTTCAGCCGGCAATGCCCTATTTCCCAGAATGTAATAATGTACTATTGAGCCATTGTGTATTTTCACCCATTATGCATTTCAAGCTTTATGTATTTTGACACGCGCCTTCATATACATCTCAATTCATGCTTTACGTGTGTGTGTGTGAGTGTGCAGGGTACGGTGTGGGCGCTGTGGCCGCGATTCGTTTTCTCGCTCAGTGCATATCTTTACGCAACTAGCAAGAAAGAGACACACTGAGCGACAAGCGGAAACAATGTGTGCTGGAGTAGTGAATTAAACAGGTACTACTTTATAGTACCGCAAGTTTCTTTCATGCAGTTAGGAGGCTTCTATTTATTACGTGAGGTGATTTTGGCGCTTTTTTTTCGATCCAACTTGAGATAAACGTGACGTCACGTGAGATTTTAATAATAGTTATTTTTGAAATCCTCCTTGAAATCCTAGGATTGTTAAAAAAACAGCCATCATGTCTATCCACATAACCGTAATAAAGTTATTGTACTGTGGCTTCGTCTTTAAACATATTTTAAAGGTAAAAATGTTTAACTTCACTCTGCTTGCTGTTTTTTTTGTGGGTAAAATTCACGACATACCTATTTGGCGACACCGCCTCTCGGATTGGATGAGATTCGACACGACCCCCTCCCCCGTAAACGCCTCACGTAATTAATGGATCCCCCTTATGAAGAAACATCATCTAATGTACTTACCTAAGTTTTCACAGAAAAACGTCTCGAACGCGTTTGCGGTAGTAAGCTCCATTAGGGTGGCAAACTAGCAAGTGTCTCACCTCATATAAGTGAGCACTGTCACCCATGGACAGTGCAACACTACGTCTAGAGGGTGGATACAGCAACACTACGTCTAGAGGGTAGAGATGGCAACACTACGTCTAAGAGATTAGATATAACACACTACGTCTACACTATACACAACAACACTACGTCTAGAAGGTAGGGATAGCAACACTACGTCTAGAGGGTAGAGATAGCACTACGCCTAGAGGGTAGAGATAGCGGCACTACGTCTAGAGGGTAGAGATAAGTAACACTACGTCTAGAGGGTAGAAACAGCAACACTACGTCTAGAGGGTAGATATAGCAACACTACGTCTAGAGGGTAGAAATAGCAACACTACGTCTAGAGGGTAGAGACAGCAACTCTACGTCTAGAGGGTAGAGATAGCAACACTACGTCTAGAGGGTAGAGATAGCAACACTACGTCTAGAGGGTAGAGATAGCAACACTACGTCTAGAGGGTAGAGATAGCAACACTACGTCTAGAGGGTAGAGATAGCAACACTACGTCTAGAGGGTAGAGATAGCAACACTACGTCTAGAGGGTAGAGACAGCAACACTACGTCTAGAGGGTAGAGATAGCAACACTACGTCTAGAGGGTAGAGATAGCAACACTACGTCTAGAGGGTAGAGATAGCAACACTACGTCTAGAGGGTAGAGATAGCAACACTACGTCTAGAGGGTAGAGATAGCAACACTACGTCTAGAGGGTAGAAACAGCAACACTACGTCTAGAGGGTAGAGACAGCAACACTACGGCTAGAGGGTAGAGATAGCAACACTACGTCTAGAGGGTAGAGACAGCAACACTACGTCTAGAGGGTAGAGACAGCAACACTACGTCTAGAGGGTAGAGACAGCAACACTACGGCTAGAGGGTAGAGATAGCAACACTACGTCTAGAGGGTAGAAACAGCAACACTACGTCTAGAGGGTAGAGACAGCAACACTACGGCTAGAGGGTAGAGATAGCAACACTACGTCTAGAGGGTAGAGATAGCAACACTACGTCTAGAGGGTAGAGACAGCAACACTACGTCTAGAGGGTAGAGACAGCAACACTACGTCTAGAGGGTAGAGACAGCAACACTACGGCTAGAGGGTAGAGACAGCAACACTACGTCTAGAGGGTAGAGACAGCAACACTACGTCTAGAGGGTAGAGACAGCAACACTACGGCTAGAGGGTAGAGATAGCAACACTACGTCTAGAGGGTAGAAACAGCAACACTACGTCTAGAGGGTAGAGACAGCAACACTACGGCTAGAGGGTAGAGATAGCAACACTACGTCTAGAGGGTAGAGATAGCAACACTACGTCTAGAGGGTAGAAACAGCAACACTACGTCTAGAGGGTAGAGACAGCAACACTACGGCTAGAGGGTAGAGATAGCAACACTACGTCTAGAGGGTAGAGACAGCAACACTACGTCTAGAGGGTAGAGACAGCAACACTACGTCTAGAGGGTAGAGACAGCAACACTACGGCTAGAGGGTAGAGATAGCAACACTACGTCTAGAGGGTAGAAACAGCAACACTACGTCTAGAGGGTAGAGACAGCAACACTACGGCTAGAGGGTAGAGATAGCAACACTACGGCTATACCAGAGGGCAGAAACAGCGACACTACGTCTAGAGGGTTGAGATAGCAACACTACGTCTAGAGGGTAGGGATAGCAACACTACGTCTAAAGGGTAGAGACAGCAACACTACATCTAGAGGATAGAGATAGAATCGCTCACGTGCCAATTATTTGAATAGGAAATGGCACATGAGGTAAGGTGAGGCACACCGGAACACGGCAGTGCCAGCACTGCTGCTCGGCGGCAGGATAAGCTAATTATTGACGCTATAGCGACGCGTTCGAGACGTTTGTACAGTGTTGCAATAAAAAACGTACACAAGGCAATGGGTGAAAACATCTGATATTCGTTGCGTGTGTTTGTATTATTGGATCGGAACGGTATTTACAATCTTTAAACGATATTAAATCATGTACAGTGGTGTTCTGCCTTTTCGCCGAATTTTTTTTTGATCGAATTTCATTTGGCAACCAACGTTTCACCGAATGTTCACTTTGACAACTGACAATTGGCAAATTTTTGTATGCCAAACTCTCATTTGGTCGAATTGTCATAAAGACGAATATCATTTTGATTTTAAACTTTTGGAATATCTTTCACATGGTAAATGTTACACTAGGCCGAAAAAGTCTTATGATTAATTTGGATTGATTGATTTGGATTGGATTGATTGATGATTAATTTGGTTTAGGTGCGGCGGGGTGGCCCTTGAGCCACCCCTTAGCCGCGAACATGTTTGTTTTAATTTATAAACAGTCTTTATTTTACCTTAGAATGTCTTATTTTTTATTAATGGTTATGTGGTACCATTTGGCTACATAAAACAATGACATTTTAATAAGTGTCCATGTAAAAAAAAAAACAAACGTTGAGTTGGCAATCGTGAGGTTGGGAAATGAAACTTATCATTTTAACAAGTTGCCATATACCTATGATGATTTGGCAAAATGAAATTCGGCTAAACGTTGGTTGGGAAGTGAATATCGGCAATAAAATTTTCGGCAAATCAATAGAGAACCCATGTACAGTATTTAAAGTCTGTATGACCAAATTGCAGCCGAAAGCATGCTGCGACGCGCGGTCGTCTCTGTTCGCCTTTCGCGACGCGAGCCTTTGTGGAAACTCGACATCCCGCCGGACGCGGTCGGCTGTCGCCGCATCCGTGCGTGTCCTTTCCGATCTGATGCGAGTGAGCGGTTCGGTGGAAATTATCCTTAAAGCGATCCGATGACAAACAGGCGTCCTTTACTGCCGTACTCAGAGACGTGGATTAACAGTGTTTTCTAAGCGAGTGTCATAAAAAGTCCGTGCCACCGGTTAAGATCGGCCCTAAATTAATTTCCCATCGATTTTTAGCTTTCGTTTTTGTTATTGGAAGTGCGGTTATGTATGTAGGTACTGTACATTACAGCAGATAGTTTGGTTAATTTGACTAAACGCCCCTACAAAACATGTTTTGTTTTAATTAATTAGGTTGCCCTTGATGCGCCGCTAATTAAACATCGATCAATGCATGAAAATATTTATCTAGCAAAGTTCAAAAAGCCTGAAATAAATTTCCAGGGCTATTAAGCTTTATTTCGCATAGTTGGTTATATAATATACTTTTAAGATGGTCTTTTTGTTTGTTAGTTTATATACTGCCCTATGACGCACGGAGAGACAGCAAAAACTAAAGTTAAATTCCTTTGGGTTAGGAATCCTAAAAATTATGGAAAATCATCTTTAATACGGTTACTATACGTCTCTAAGTGAGGTTACTGCTTCAAACGCTAAATAGAGTTAGTATATGTTGGTTTTGTTGTTGAATGGAGCGAGCGAGCGGTCTGAAGTGAGCTGCTAGCGCCACGGTGCCATGCGATTGGTCAATAGTATGAGCTCTCTGATTGGTCCAAACGCAACGCACTTCACACCTCTCATTTGCTTACGGGGACAGTGGGATATCTGGCCGACAGCGATAGTCTTTTATCAATAAATTAGGATGAATATGGTGTTGAATATGGTATTGTGAAGTTCCCAATCCGCACTGGGCCCGCGTGGGAACTATACATTCTATACATTCTGAGAGGAGGCCTGTGCCCAGCAGTGGGACGTATATAAGCTGGAGAGAGATGATGATGGTATTGTGAATATGTATGTATATGATGCGTGCTTGGATGACTGAAATCGTGTGGCTCGGGTCGGGATGCTTGTTCGCGTTTAGTGTTTGTAGAATTACACGTCGCTGCCGCGGCGCTACTATTGCACTAAATAAAAAAAGAGTGGCTTCCATGGCTAAAGGGTCCTTATGGCAGGTATTGAGTTAAGCATAAATCCTAAATCTGCATTAAATAAGCTATCTAATCTAATACAAAAAATATACCATAAGTCTCATACTTTAAAAAAAGCATTAAACCTACACGTGATAAGCATTACACTTTTAAGAAATCGTCAGTAGAAGTTTGAAACTCATTTTAGGAATGTTAGTAGTGACTGGGCACTCGGTAAATAATTTGAACTCTAGATTTTGTGATCTCGAGTGGTGGCAGCGGCAGCGTTAGCGCACGCGCGGCGAACATCACGTGGCAAAGGCGACTAAAAAACCTGTAGGCTTATTGTCTAACTCGCTCGCAATCGCCATCGTGTTCATTTTGACAGTTCTTGTATGAATGTGACAGCTAGCTGATTCCGATGCCAATTGTCAGCCCATACATGAACTGTCAAAATGAACACGATGGCGATTGCGAGCGAGTTAGACAATAAGTCTACTGGCCGTCCGTCGGGCTTCTGACGCTACCCTCCAGTGGCGTGGCGTCCATAGAACTCGATTCCCACGGGCTTGCCTATTTTAAAGCAGTTGGGCGATTTATTGTGCAGAAGTAGAGGAAAAGGTTAGTTAAGTTCCCTTCGGCTTGCCTTCTGATATACTTGACGCCACGCCACTGCTACCCTCAGAACTTATAATAACCTACCCACAACCTTAAAACTAAAAAACAACGTGTATGTGTGTGTGTATACGCGTAGTCTACTATCTTTTCGGCGACACTAATACCTGTGGTAAGCGTGCGACGCGTTTGGCAGGTCGGCGATACATCGCTGTACTTGTTTGTCCGTCCACGACCCTTACTCGACCATCTCTCCTGGGATGTGTCCGGATGATGCCTTTACGACGAGATCACCCTGATGCAAGTCTTCGGCATCCTCAGTCCACTTTGATCGTAGCAAGAGAGACTGAAGTATTTCTCTCATCCATATCTGCTCCAAAATAATTTGGCGAGTGCTGGATCCTTACCATGACGTACTCAGTTCAAGTTTGAGCTGTCACTTTTAGTATGAATCTGACAGCGAGCTGAGCGAGCTAACCTAAACTGAATCGCATTAAGATGTGGTAAGGCTCCTGAACTATGTACCATTGACGATAGAGGTCCCCATCCGCTCTTTCTTTGAGCACTATTGTATTGTAAGCGCGCTCTTAACGTGAAGAACATGTTACAGGTGTTTCTCTAGTGTCTAACCTTCGGAAATTATTGAAAAATGATCTAATTTAGGAGATTAAGAACATTTCCGAAGTGGCGCTAGTTTCGCGGCTGGTGTCGCCTTGAAACGTTCGGTGTTAGGGTTTTCTACGTACCTATTGTGCAATAAAGGGTGGGCAATCAGAGCCAAATTTTAAGGAAGTCATGGCAAAATGGTTTAATTAGATCATAATTATCTTGAACAAACAAAACTATTGGTTTGAAATTCACTTTTTTTTTATGTGAATAGGAAGGAAAACGAGCAAGTGGGTCACCTGATGGTAAGCGATCACCACTGCCCTAGACATCCGCAACCCCGGAGGGATTGCAGATACGTTGCCAACCTAGAGGGCTAAGATGAAGTGCCTCTTGTGCCCGTAATTTCCCCGGTCTTACTCCCACACCGCGGAACACAGCAGTGCAAGCGGCAGGATTAGTGAGTAAGATGGTGGTAGCTATCCGGACGGACCTTGCACAAGGCCCTACCACCCGCAAATATAATTCAAATGCTTTTTAAATGCTCGTAGCGGGAAGTATTAATATTAACTTTCAACATGTTTTGTTCAGGCAAATTTAAATCACTTATCTTTTTAAGCACTTAATTCAAAAACGTTGTGACTATCTAAACCACTTATGCTACAACTTACAGCCTCCGATATACAAACTATTTCGTTGTTTTCCCAAACACCACACATACGCGACGACGCGGTTGGCCTAGTTGGTAGTGACCCTGCCTGCTAAGCAAGCGTCCTGGGTTCGAATCCTGGTAAGGGCATATATTTGTGTGATCAGCACGAATATCTGTTCCTGAGTTATGGATGTTTTCTATCTATATAAGTATGTATTTCTCTATGTAAGTATGTATATCGTTGTCTAGTACCCATAACACAAGCCTTACTAGCGCTTACTTTGGGACTAGGTCAATTTGTGTGAATTGTTCCGTAATATTTATACGCAATTGTCCCTTTTGTCCTTTTAGAGCTATCGATTAAAGAAACCGTCGCACCGTCATCCAACGAGGGCCACGTAACACTACCGGCACGATCTTAAACATTACGATTGAATTAGCCACTTATTGAGATTTTAATGAAAAAGAAAAACAAATAATTAAAAAGACAGTCAAAAGTCAAAACTTAAAAATAACTTGAACCTAACTAAAACTAATAATAGATTAAAGATAAAAAAATCTCCCAAATTGCCGCCAATAGGGAAGGTGCCCAGAAGGCTGGCAGCATTGCCACGTTGTATGGCAATGCTTATCCGCTGAGCGAAATATTGGCCAGCCCTCTGGTCACGGGAGGCTTCTATAAGGCGCGCCGAGATATTATTATCTTTGAAAAATTGAAGAGCTCGTTATAAATAAATACAATACAATTGACACCAATTGACCTAGTCACAAACTAAGCAAAGCTTGTAATATGGGTACTAGACAACGGATGAACATACTTATATAGATAGATACATACTTAAATACATTATTAAACATCCAAGACTCGAGAACGAACATTCATATTTTTCATACAAATATCTGCCCCAACCGAGGATCGAACCCGGGACCTCAAGCTTCATAGTCAGGTGCTCCTACCACAAGGCTATCCGGTCATCATAGTCGTCGTTATAGGTAATAAATACGCTGGCGTCCATTATGCTTTTTGTCGACTTGTGGCCGATGAGAAGTGACGATACCGTTTATTTTGCTTTGCCGCGAAAACAATTACGTAATCGGCAGATATTCACTGTATCACTGTATTTAATTTACATACTTCACGGGACTCAATGTAGGCGTTTAAAGTGACAACTATTCTATTGGGTCACCATAAATAGAACTCCTTATTAAATGTTGCGCGTAAAAGAATCTGTTGATCGCCGGGTGCTGCGGTGGTGGCTATCTTTAGTACGTCAGCACAGCAAGTTGTTGGATGTCGCTAGGCGCGGCCGCCGAGTTCAACTTAAACTAACTTGTAAGCAAAAGTTGCAACTAAATTAAACAATTTTATCGACAGCTTTCCTACTAATATTTGAACCCAATTTTAATACAGAAGACCAACCAACAAATATACGTCTACAGATCCGTATATTTTACATACATACACACATAAATCTCGTCTCTATCCCTTACGGAGTAGACAGAACGCTTATGCATCCGCCCGGTACAGGGATTCAACCATGATTCAACCCGTAGGTTGCGCGGTGAGCTATCGCCCCCGTCTAATAAGGCTTGCCTCACCTTTCCCTGCAGTACTTGGCTCAGGTTCGCCTCTGTCAAAAATGCGCCCACCCCTCCCCCCAGTCGAATTTGAGCCTGTTAACTAACTTGCTAAATAAATAAATAAATAAATTAACCATTGTTGCCCAGGGTGCACCGGCCTAAGCGTTATCCTTCCCTCCCCGTGAGGCCAAAAGCCTCTGTTAGAAGGGAACTGTAACGCTAGAGCTCTCGAAGAGGTTTCCCACGTCCCACCCCGGGGTAGACGGGGCCTAAGGTAACAAGGCCATGTTTAGCATGATTGTGGGCGTAGGTGGAAAGGGGAATCAAAATAGTGATGAGTTGCTAACCGCGTCGCCTGTAACATGGATCCTAAGATTTTCGCCCATTCCCTCGATGAGAAGCAACTGGAACATTCTATGTTTTTTCTTTCCTCCCAGACCGGCATGGAAGATATATTTTACTATTTTGCATAAAACTAAAAAAAATAACTTCGATGAATTTTACAAAAAACGTCAAACTCTTCGTTACTAGAAACTGCCATAAGGACCATTTTCTGATGGAACGCCACGCATTGTCTGTACAGAGCTTGTGCAATTTTACGAATTCCTTTTTTCTATGTAAGTAACTAATATTATTAATGCGAAAGTATGGATGAATGGATGGATGTTTGTTACTCAATCACGCCCGAACGGCCCAACGGATCTGGATAAAATTTGGCGCATATATAGAGAAAAGTCTGGAATAGCACATAGGCTACTTTTTATCCCGGAAAATTGCGTAGTTCCCGCGGGATAGCGATAAACGAATTCTTTGCAGACGAAGTCGCTGGCAACAGCTAGTAATCTATATTTTTCTACTATTGGCTATAATATTTTATACTAGATGATGACTACTCGACACGCTTTAAAAATTACTTCATCAATACAAAGCGAGAATACTTAGTTGTCGATTCCAGGTGTTGATAGTCGAACGCGAATATGCCCCCTTAAACTGCCCCGCGCCTTCCCGGAACAAAGGACGCGCGACGCAGCGCAGGCGCGCCAGATTATTCTCTAACTAAAATAACTGGTTGTCGTCAGTACTGCGTCGATCCTGCATGTAGATGTTATAAATTATCCGGGAAATTGAAAAAAAAAAAATCGTGGATTTTTATTACAACGAGAGCAGGCTGCGGGGATATCGCATCTCCTGCGCCGAACCGCGCGTGCTGTGTTGTGCTTAGAAATTTCGAACAGTTGACGAATTATTGGAATTTGGAACGAAGTGCATTGTCCCGTTTGAAACAGTGCTCGTACTAAAACTTATTGTCGTTTCCTCTATCGTTAAAATTATTTTTCCTTGTCTTGTTATTATTCTGGTACAACAGGTGGTTGATTTAATTTGAAAATTTACAGGAGTTCAGTCAGTCAGACGAGCGTAACCTGTTGCTGTATTCCGGACTAAAGTATTTTTAACCTAATCTGAGAGTGGTGAAGATCCAAATTGGAGTGTGCAAATGAGATCAGGCATACTCATCAAGGCGGTCTGTTTTAAATTTCTGTGTTGTGCGTTTGTTGAGCGTGTGAATCGGTTAAAACCAGAAATATCCGGTATTTTCTTACCCATCCGGCGTCGGCCAGATATCCACTGCTGTGGTACGGGGTGTGCTTTTTCTAATCTAGGAATAAATAATTATTGTGAAGAATACATTACCTATCCCGTGAAAGCTTCGAGTGGCAACAATGTTTGTGTGGTTAATCAAGATCTACTTTTACGTAACTCCACGTAGATTCCGCCGCCGCCGAGGTATAGTTATTTTAAGATTTTTTATTAAAAAAATTGGTACAGTTGGAATCTTTGTAAGTTTAGTTTAGTTTTATCTTTGTAGTTGTGTGTAAACTAAACTAAAAGTCCCGATCTCATCAGCCCACCTTTTGAACAAAGCCATTTTATTCTATTGTGCCGTCAAGTGCATAATAGTCAGTTTAAGATGAACGGAAATATGAGATAAAATATCTCATTAAAATAACGACGTTATTACATATTTACAACAGACAGTTGATTTTAAATAAAACTTTGTTGGCAGATAATTTTTTTTTTTAATTTAATGCATCGTAGGATTTATACCATTTTCATTCTTACCTGTCCTATTTGGTAAACAAAATTCTAACCTCAATTTATATCAGCAAAATTATGTACAAAATATTACCTCAGGTTTATTTAATACCATAATACACCTTATTCTTTACAAAAATTTGCAAATTGAGGTTAGAATTTTGTTTACCAAATAAGACAGGTAAGAATGAAAATGGTATATTCATTTTTGAGCTTTAAATTTTGCAATTTGTTATCGGGACATTTACAAAAATTCCAACTATAGAATAGAATCAACATACACAATAAATTATTATTATTATTATTACAGCTGGATTCCACAAAGGGGTAAGTAATACGAGATATAACAACTTATTATCTAATGTTCATAATATATACGCTCACTTTATATAAACTCGTTTAGTATAACGTTTACTGGATATAATGAACGAAAATTATAATCTTAAAATATCTAATTTTGTAAGGTATAACGTTGTTTATATATAATATCTATTGAAATAACGATCAAAGCATATAATGTTCATAACAGCTAACATCAAAAAGCATAATGCACAGTTGTTTATTGAATTTGCTATGTGGTTAGGGGGTTTTCTAGGTGGTTATAAAAAAAATAACTAACACCAAAGGCTAATGCGGGAGCTTCGCTGCGCTACGCTCCCGCCCGCATTAGCCTTTGAACCTAACCTATCCGAGTCGCTTCCGCTCCGGACCGTCTTGCTCGCTCGCTTCGCTCGCTCGCCAAAAATTAGACAATGTCTTGCAGCTGTTTCAGTTAGGTTAAATGTTTGTTATGTTAAAAGATTTTGTCCATATAAATCTTATACAAATTGAAGTATATAAAAATAACGTTATATAATTTAAGCCTTATACGTTAAAAAATTATACTTTTTGCTGTTATAGCTAACGTTCATTATATCTTGTGAACGTTATTATTATGAAATTAGATATTTTGTAGTTATATCTCGTGGGACTCACCCTCCACAAAGTACTTGAGACGGAAGCTTGACTCCAAATTAATATGTGACCTAGTACCTACTGCAACAGCACGTTCTTAGACCGACCGCTTAACTGAGTACTCGGCCGCGCGGACACAGGGGCGCGGGGCAGGCGACAAAGGGGGCTAAGAGAGGTGCGGGCGGCAGGCGCACTCCCCGCCCGCACCGCTCTCGGTCCCCTTTGTCGTCCTACCCCGCGCCCCTGTGCCCGCGCGGCCGAGTACTCAGTTAAGCGGTCGGTCTATAGTTTGAAAGTACCAGGGGCGTATACGTGCCTAGCAGTCTAGCGATGACGAGTCACGTGGCGGGGATCTGCGCAACCACGGATACCGTATTTTATACTTCTGCGCATACAAGGTCATCGCTAGACTTACGTGCCGGCACTAAAAGGTTTCGTTCACAAGAAAATACCGTCGTTGATTGATTTTATTGTTACAAAAATTAAGAAAGTTAATGTGACAGTTTTGGACCCATGTTGATATAACATTTAATATTTACTCGCAAAGCCATAGTTAAAACTTTTCGCATATCTCGTTCCCTCGGTGTGTAGTATATATTATAATAATATAGCTGTCTCATTTTCACCTGACTCGAAGCTGAAATAAAAAACAAACGCGGAAATAAATATACGCGAGTCTTTGCAAACCTTTCGCTCAGCGCTTGATGTTTCGTAATATTTCCTCCCTTTATTCATGCAACAGTTCCAACCATCAAGGGCCTTAAAGATGTCCCCCTACTAAGCCTCGTAAGCGTCTTTAGAGCGTCTTCACACTATCCGAACCGATATCTGTGTCGAAGATAGATGTCACCAACGTGTGACAACTCACGGGCGGCTGATGGTGCAGTGCCGACAACATACGGCGTCGGATCCGATAACCGATTTCGTAGCGAACAATGTGAGGCAGGTGCATTCATCGATTTTACTTGCATGGGAATCGTATCGGCGTCCGATACCGATATCGGATCGGATTACGTGAAAACGTTCTAAGACTCCTGTCTTGTGGCTACAAGCCCTACAAAGGGTGTTTCAGTAACCTGCTTTTGTAAGTGTATGCGGAAATAAAGACTGAATTGTAAGGTAGTTGCATAAAGCGCCCGTCGCCTGTTCAACGTAATCCTGTACTGATTCACCTTGAACTTTTGTATTTCCCTTCTGGT
Source organism: Pandemis heparana (assembly GCA_963854515.1). Taxonomy (NCBI): domain Eukaryota; kingdom Metazoa; phylum Arthropoda; class Insecta; order Lepidoptera; family Tortricidae; genus Pandemis; species Pandemis heparana. Next base: position 30,720,209 of record OY978006.1, read on the forward strand.
ATATAGTTAATATTTTTCAATGGGAACCAGTTTGAGATAAAGTAATGGATGTTAGATGGTTAATTGTATAGCTGTTTCGCGTGCTCGCTCTGTTAAGATGCTGACAATACCTAATTTTGTTGAATTTGATGTTATTTATGCACTTTTTTAAGAAAAATACACACAAAAAAAAAAAGATAATTTTCATCATATTTGAACGACGCTGGACGGACTAGATACATAATTGAACAAAATCGCCTCGATAGAAAATAATTGCAAAGATTGCTCTTAAAATCATCATTAAACGGTTCTATATCTTTATTTTTTCGACGTATGGTTCTGCAATTAAAAACATGAAGTCAACATATTCATACCTAAACGGCTAACGAGTCATATTTCACAAATAATCCACACTTTATTTTATTTCTTATTATTTGTGTCTTATTTGCAAGATTTTAGACGCGCGCCGAGCTGCCGAAATAGTTTCTTCTCTTTCACTAACAGGCACGCGAACCGTATGTGTGAAGAGTAGCGCTGCTCAAGGTCATTTGCTGTTGACAGCGCCTTAAGAACTAAAGCAAACTACTACCTACTAGCTACTAGGAAAAGTAGGCAAAGCTATTTGGTGATTGGTTATTTGGTGATACGAGGTACTTCAGTTAGTCTTGGTGGCGCTATAAATGTATGAAGTTACAAACCATGAACACAGATACATTAGTCTCTCTGTGTCTCAAAGAAGTCAAGCTGATCCGGAGCACTCAGTATATGGTTGCGTTAGTTTGTCTGTGAATACCCTGGTAAATTTATTTAATTATTTTTTAATCGTGATTGACGTTTCCACATATTGGTCTATATTTATGCCTTTGAAAGTAAATGTTTATTTAAAATTTAAGCTTCGTCTGCGAGGTAACAACAAAAATAATCTTCAATCACACATTTAGTATATTTAATACGCTTCCAGAAATAATTAAGGCCTACTGTCCACGTAGCTGCACGTCAGACGCACGCTTTCGTCATTTTACGCTTGCGTGCCGACTGCATGCATCTTGCATAGAAAGGAACGAAACTGTGTCCACAGAGCGGCAACGTCGCATTTGCGTATCGTCAGACGTTCGTCATGTAGCTCGTGCAGCGGCATGTCACTACTCAAGCGTATTGCGAGACGCAAACACGTGCTTATTTTGCAAAATGGCGGCCTCAGCAGTCAATTTTGTTCACGTAATTGAACAGTATCCTTGTGTGTATAATAACAAGTTACAAGAATACTCGAGAAAAGAAATACTAAATCATCCTCTTATAACTCTTTTGCAGCAACAAAAAATCTACAATTCATATTTTTTTCGATGTATGGATGAAGCCAATACAAGCTACGCCGTCGTCGTCTTCTAAAAAAGTTGTATGCTATAATCACATCTTCTTCATCGCTTGACATTTTCACAATGAAAACACGTGCTTTCGTGATCCTGAACTTGAAAGAACTAACCGTTTTGTAGCTTGGATGACGATTACATGACGATTACGTGGACACACCTAGGACGCAAAATACGCCTGTCGTCTTTTGTAAGTTGCATCTTCTTCTTCTTCTTCTTTTTCAGGCTTTCTCTATCCACTGCTGGATGTAACCCTCTCCTAATCTCCTCCACTCCGTCCTATTCTCTGTCTTCCTGAGCCAGTACGGTCCGGCGTAACTTTTAATGTCATCAGACCATCTCATGTGGGGTCTGCCTACACTTCTTCTTGTGGTCCGTGGTCTCCACACCAACACTCTATGGGCCCAGCGGTTGTCCACTCGGCGTGCCACATGCCCTGCCCAGTTCCATTTCAGTCTTGCAATGCGTCTCAAGACGTCGGTTACTTTGTTGCGTTTCCGGATGCATTCATTCCGCACTCTGTCTCTCAAACTAAGCCCTAACATGGCTCTCTCCATGGATCTCTGAGTAATTTTGAGCTTCTTAACCGTGCTAAATGTAAGAGGCCATGTTTCGGAAGCATATGTAAGTTGCATGCAAGCTTCAAATGACGCCGCCGTGGACAGTAAGCCTAAGCTAGGAGACGAAAAAGGAGGAAAATCATGGAAAATTTTGTGACGAGTTTTAATCGGCTTATTTCTACTATTGTTATACGTTCATTTCGACACGTTAAATGTCGCCGTGAATTTTACAAGGTCAATATCAAATAGGGGGTAAGGTGGTAATTTTTGATTTTGTTTATGTGTGGAAATACAAAGGTTGTTTACGAAATCGAGGAGGCCAAGAACTTTGACTCCGCAACGTTAACGGAGGCGGAAGAGAAAATGAAAGTGGAAGAGGATAACGGCTAAGTGCGAGTCGGACTCGCGGGCGGCTCCGTACAGATTCGGCTAGATATAAAATCCAGTGTTAGAAGAGCCGTGGTAGCCTAGTGGTTTGACCTGTGGCCTCTCAAGCAGAGCGTCGTGGGTTCAAATCCCGGGCTCGCACCTCTGAGTTTTTCGGAATTTATGTGCGAAAATTACATTTGTAATTTACCATGAGCTTTTCGGTGAAGGAAAACATCGTGAGGAAACCTGCACACATCTGCGAAGAAATTCAATGGTGTGTGTTAAGTTCCCAATCCGCACTGGGCGCGCGTGGGAACTATAGCCCAAACCCTCCAATACACGGAGGAGGCCTATGCCATGAGGCACGCCGAATTTCGCGACAATTTAATAAATAAAAAAAAATAAAAAATAAACGACATTAACAACAACAACATGTACTTACCGAAATTGTAGCGAATTCGGAATAAAAAGGCTTATAAATATAAATAAATAAAAAGTTAGAAGAGCCCTGCTCCTAAGCAAATTGTAGGTAGTGTGAGGTCATTTTATATTGGTTGCTTACATAGATCGACAGACATAATTTAATTAAATTTAAATTTAATAGGCATAACCTTGATTTAGCTCATATTTTCGGAAACGAAATAAAGTGCCGTCGACAAAGTCTCAAAATGAAATATTTAACTTTTTTTTTACATACATTTCATAAAACATTAACAATAACTGAAGTCGCTTTTTGTATCAGGCCAGAAGTCAACTTCATAAATTACGTAGTGCAACTAGATTAATAAGCGCTTAAACAAAAGAACATCGCACAAAGCCCTTTGAGCAAAATATCAAATAACGGACATTTTAATACTTCCAAGCTAAGTAGGACGTGTTCCATTTTTAAACTTACCCTTTTACACTCACTTTTCATTTTCCACCTTTAACCTGTATCTAATTAATTTAATTAATTTACACTTCAAAAGCGTTCGTAACAATGTGAAAACAAATAAGATTTGTTTAAAAAATAATTACAACCTTTCTGTGGACTGCATTTTTGCTTATCATCCATTCTACATACATATACAAGATTTCACCAAGAATAAGGTTTGAGTTTTGGTATTTAAATACTTAAAGGATTACTCACACGACCTAAGTATGGGCTTATCCGCTTTTTTAATATTCGGATTGAATGAGATAAAAATTATCTACATACGACAAAAGGAAGTCCTGACTGACTGACTAATCGACCAAGCACCAGGTCCTAGAGAACCAAAATTGTGCATAAAGATTCCGTTTGTAGATGAATTAAGCGAGCTTAAATATAAAATTGTTATCTCAACACTAATAGGCTTTTCGTCCGCATATTACTTTATGATGTCATGCCCCCATAAAGAGCATCTTCAGCCCACTCACGCCAAATGGCAACGGTCAAAGAAACCAGATACATACATTAAAAATATGTTCGACGACAAGACAAGACAAGACATTTATTAGCTAGCCCGCTGCTTCTCACTAATTGTAGAGACTTCTAGTGGGAGCTTCGCAAAATCTGTCTTTCCTTGTCTATGTTCAAGTTCATGGTCTAACAGCTTCTGTCCGTGACCGTGACATTGCCCCTTTCATTTGCATACAAAAGTGCAATAGAGAGAACGCATAGAAAATGGCGTGGTTTTACGAGTAGCAACTTGAAAAAATTATATTTGCAAAAACACTTAGGTAATCCTTGACAGAAATGCAATTTGATCCCTATCGTCAGGGAGCAAAAGTTACTTTTCAGTATGGTTAGTGTGGTTTGCCGTCACAAAATACGTCTCGAATGCGTTTGCGTTAAAATGTCAAATACTTACTATGAGAACGATATGTTACCGTTTCGATCCGCAAGTGGCGCGGCCAATTTTTTCATAGTAATTGAGACGTTTACGTGAACGCGTTCGAGACGTTTTTATACGCAAAAACTTACACTAGAGGCTCAGTATGCTTAGTGTAAGTTTTCGGTTACAAAATACGTCTCGAACGCGTTTGCGTTAAAATGAGAAATACTATGAGAACAGCTTGTTGCCGTTTCGATCCGTAAGTGGCGCTGCCAATTTATCCATAGAAATTGAGATTGAGACGTTTACGTGAACGCATTAGAGACGTTTTTATGTGCGAAAACTTACACTCGAGACGCAGTATGCTTAGTGTAAGTTTTCGGTCACAAAATACGTCTCGATCGCGTTTGCGATAAAAGATCGCGTTTGCGATAAAAACACTATGGGAACTGAGGCCTTAGCATGACGTCTTAATGCGATTCAGTTTAAGTTCGCTCCCTGTCAGATTCATACTAAAAGTGACAGCTAAAATTTGAACAAAGTCGGAATTAGGACGTCATGGTAAGGCCCTTGTTTGTTACAGTTTAACCCCCTTATTCATAAACGCGCTATAGGCCTCTGTTAACTTAGTAATCGTTTGTCCTTATCTGTCACTTTGACATTTACCTTTCACAGATAAGGACAAACGATTACTAACTTAGCAGAGGCCTATAGTGCGTTTATGAATAAGGGGGTAAGTAAGTGCGCTGCCAATTTTCCCATAGAAATCGAGACGTTTACGTGAACGCGTTCGAGACATTTGTTTGTGTGACTACTTACACTAGAGGCTAATGAGAGATGTAAAATGCAATGGTTATTATTACGTTGTGATATTGTTGCAAATCACACATCGACACTGAATTGGCTCGTTAGTCAGGCAGCTAGGTCGTGTGCGTTTATTGATAATGCTTACATAACGAATGTGGGGCCTTGAATAAGAGACGGCTGCTTTTCCGTTCGTATCGTTAGCTATGAGTCGTCTAAATACGCTACATTCTTACATTGCGGAGGAATTTATAAGCAAACTAGCTGTTGCCCGCGGCTTCGCCTTCGATCCTGTTATTTTTTTTATTTTTCTCACCGTTTAAACCTCACCTGGACTTGTGCAAATGTTTCAGAATCAAAATTACTCAAACCGGTACAGTCTCGAGTTCTAGCGAGACAAACGAGAAGCAACCCATTTTTATATGTATGGAAAATACATAACAAGCGTTTATCTATCTCGCTATGTAAGTATTGCATGTTTGTCTGCGTGGAATTTTGCGACTCAATTTTGAAGCAGATATCTTATAAATAAATAAATAAAATAAATATCTTGGGACAATTGACACCAATTGACCTAGTCCCAAACTAAGCAAAGCTTGTGATATGGGCACTAGACAACGGATAAACATACTTATATAGACTACTTATCTTCAACCGATCGAGCTGAAATTTTGCATACCTACTTGAGTTAGTCGAATGACAAAACAATAATCTTTAAGTGGAGTTATGGGGCCTTACCATGACGTCCTAATTCCGACTCAGTTCAAGTTATAGCCGTCACTTTTAGTATGAATCTGACAGCGAGCGAACCTACACTGAATCGCATTAAGACGTCATGGTAAGGCCCCTGGTGACCCAGCCAGGACCGTCTCCGCAGGAGGAAACTCTTCAATGGGTGGTCCGTTTGACTTGAAATTTGGTATAGTATGAATTTGTTGAGGTTTCCCGATCTCGTTATCAGCCCATCTTTTCGTTTTAAAATGAACGAAAATATAAGATAAAATAGCGCATTGAAATAACATTATTATTATTTTACAATAGAGTGTTACTTTCAAATGAAACTTTGTTGGCAGGTGATATACAATACGCCAAAATACAATGGTTTTGTTCGAATAACGACGCGGTTGGCCTAGTTGGTAGTGACCCTGCCTGCGAAGCAAGCGTCCTGGGTTCGAATCCTGGTAAGGGCATATATTTGTGTGATATTTGTTCCTGAGTTATGGACGTTTTCTATCTATATAAGTATGTATTTCTCTAAATAAGTATGTATATCGTTGTCTAGTACCCATAACACAAGCCTTACTAGCGCTTACTTTGGGACTAGGTTAATTTGTGTGAATTGTTCCTTAATATTTATTTATTTATATTTTTATAATGGTCGGTTGTTAACGAGATCGGGACAGCTCAACAAGTTTATATATACCTACATATAATGTTGGACGGATGACAGTGCAAGTAGTCAACAATAAGGCTTGTATTCAATTCAATTTTATTGTATAAAATTCTTTTTTTTTGTCAGAAACATTTTTTTATTCTTGTATGCGGGTCTGGGAGCAAAGATAAAACGTAGAATGTGCCTGCGTATCTTCCCGCACAGGTTGTAAAAGCCCATCGAGGGAATGGGCGAAAATCTTATCATGTTATGCGATGCGGCTTGAAACATCACTATTTTGATTCCCCTTTCCACCTACGCCTACAATCATGCTAAACGTGGCCTTTACCTTAGGCAATGTCTCTGTAAGGGATAGACAATTTTCTCTGCTGATCAGTGGCGTGGCGTCCATAGAACTCGATTCCCACCGGCTTGCCTATTTTAAGGCAGGTGGGCAATTTATTGTGCAGAATTAGAGGAAAAGGCTAGTTAAGTTCCCTACGGCTTGCCTTCTGATATACTTGACTCCACGCCACTGCTGCTGATCAATCATTAAATTTTGCGGGTGGTAGGACTTTGTGCAAGGTCCGTCCGGATAGCTACCACCATCTTACTCGCTAATCCTGCCGCTAAGCAGCAGTGCTTGCACTGCTGTGTTCCGGTGTGGAGAGTAAGACAGCCGGGGAAATTACGGGCACAAGAGGCATTTCATCTAAGTCCTCTAGGTTGGCAACGCATCTGCAATCCCTCCGGGGTTGCGGGTGTCTATGGGCAGTGGTGATCGCTTACCATCAGGTGACCCACTTGCTCGTTTGCCTTCCTATTCACATAAAAAAAAAGAAAAAATCTTGAATGTTTATTATGCAAACTCATGTTATTGTAAGCTGTCTATTTATGATTAAAATTTTGACCATTATCAAAATTATTTGCGGAACAAGGATTGCTCCCTGGTTTTTTTTATTGGTAACAAAATCTTTGTATGCTGACCAAATTATTTAAATGCTGTAAATTAATTGGGTTTACTTCAGTAGTTGGTTGGGTTAGTTTGACTGGGGCCTTACCATGACGTCTTAATGCGTTTCAGTGTAGGTCCGCTCGCTGTCAGATTCATACTAAAAGTGACAGCTGAAACTTGAACTGGGTCGGAATTAGGACGTCATGGTAAGGCCCGTGAGTGCCCCTGAACACCTCTCGACGTCGGAACGCAGCAGAGTAAGCACTGCTGCTTTACAAGAAGGATTAGCGTTTAGGTAAAATTGTGAGCGCATAAAGTCCTACAAGCAAGCTTTCGCTACCACACATGTCATCTGACCTAGTAGTGACCGCATACTATTACTATGACAAACACTGCATATTACCTAACCCGCATTCCTTGACTATGTTTGTGAAGCATCTACATAAGAAATAATTAGTGTTCTAGTACCGTCGCAACAGGGGACTATTCTGAAAGTCCATACACCATGTGGTCATTGTTGTAGTTTGTCTCCGTCACACTTTTGAGCTGCGTGTAATGTTTTTGTTTTTTTCCTTTAACTGTAGTTAAACGTTTATCTTTTTGTTTTATAAATTAAGTAATTTCATTTAATATTTTAATAATTTAATATTTTATACATTCCATTCTAACCTAAAGTTACTCTGCTGTCATTTCATTTCATTTCGCTTCACTTCCTAATCTTTTTCTATTGGTCTGTGATGTGGTTGTCTATACTTATTTTTGTTTCATTTTACAAAGGGTTTTGGCCCAGGCAACCACATCCAATTATGTTTTATTTTATTTAATGTTTATTTTTTACTGTTTATTTTAACTTTTGTATCATTCTTTTCTTTTCAATGTATATGTATCACCCTATGGTCCCAACGGAAGACCAGCGCTGGCTGCAAGGCCAGCAAATGCTGAGTTGGGACCATTTTGTGACAAATTATTTATTTATCTGCTGTATTATGTGTTTTTTTATTGTGATGTTTTGTTTTGTCATAAATAAACTTTTTTCTTCTTCTTCTTCTTCTTCTTCATAAGTACGCTTAGTGTAAGTTTTCGGTCACAGATACGTCTCGAATGCGTTTGCGTTAAAATGTCAAATATACTATTAGTTTATTACCATTTCGATCCGCAAGTGGCGCTGCAAATTTTTCCATAGTAATTTAGACGTTTACGTGAACGGTTTCGACACGTAATGTGTGAAAACTTACACTAAAGGCGGAACCACATTATTAACACGCGACGCGACCCGATGTGTCGACACCCGACGTGCACCGTGCACATAACCAACACCCGATGCCACGACACGCTATCAATTTCTTTAGCTGACAGCTGTGGAAGTGTGTAGTTCACAAACACATGCATACATTCTGCGAATGTTCTCGAACAACTGACGCGTGGCATCGGGTGTTGTCCAGAACCACACTGCGCGTGTTGCGTCGGGTGGGGTGTTTACCCCCACCATCGGCGACACGTCGATCTGGCCCGTCTGGGTCGGGTGGCGTGTGTGCGCGTGGCGTCGCGTCGGGTGTTGACAGTGTGGCTCTGGTCATAGAAAATAATACAATTTGATTCGACTCAACACGCGTCGCGTGGCGTCGGGTGGCGTCGGGTGTTAATAATGTGGTTCCGCCATAAAGGTTTTATTTGTTGCTGTTTCGTTCCGCTAGAGGCGCTGCTAGTTTGGCCATAGTTTCGACGCCTTCGATATGTTTTTCTTCACGCGTCTCAGCTTTATTGGGTTCTATTTTTACCTCATCGAGCAGAGGTTGAATTCAGAATCCGATTGTGTTGATGACAGAAACTGATATTTAAACATTGTCCTAAAATTAGTCCAGAATAATTCAGCGGTTGTATTAAATTGGTTTGGTTTAACAGAATACACCTGTAGATAAATGTTTTTCTAGCTACAACCAATAACGCAATGTGCAATATGAACGCAATAAAACCTGGACCGAGTTAAGCAGGGCTTAATGACAGAGGGTATTTCCACTTTACTATAACATAGTTTAGTTTATTATTCGTTCAAAATTCAAATTGAAATCGTTAGAAAAAAAAAAAATACTAAATGTCACAAAAATAAAAATAAATACCGATACACTAAAAGAGAAAACACAATTAAATTTATTTAGACAATAAATTCATAAGGTACTTAACAACTAAAGAAACAATTGAATTAATAGTTGGTTCCATACGCCCACACACACTCACACCTCTTTACAGACAGAACTAGGTACTTTGTTCCACTATATTCATAAATCTCTTCATACCTCGTCGATTTAGGGTACTCTTGACCTGTCAAAACGTCCCCAATTTGGTCACGGAATGTCCGTCTTGGCCTCTCCCACATTCACACATTTCACACTCGCCCTACAATAATAATAAGTCATTTATTTCAGATATTACATCCAGAACATCACATATATAAAAATAAAGTGGTAAAGTGGGGTAATTCTGAGTTAATCTTCTTTCATCCTCTACTCGTACTTTGCTATAAGTGACAAAATGTCGCTCGTTATGCCGCTTTAGAATAACCTCTCGCCTTGCTCTTGACACTCGGTCACTCGCCACGCATAATAATAGACTTTAAGTGATTCATATCAGTTTAACTAGTCAACCGCGGGTAGCGGGTCCGTTCGAACGTATGTCATTTCTCATAAATATTATAAGAAATGATAGTTGGGGAATTTCAGAAATAGGGTACAGTTATGTCATTTTCTCCGATTTTAGAAATGTACGCATCAATTTCTGTTCAGTGTCAATCTATTACAAATAGTGGCGTAAAAGAATGTCCTCAGTTTCTCTTAGAAATGTTATACGATTTTGTTACCTTCAATTAATGTATGAAAAGTAACAAAACTGACCTCGGGACTCTTTATCCCCTATATAGAATCGCAAGTGCTGTTGATTCTGAGTAGACCCATTACAAAAAGTATTGTACCCTATTTCTCAAATTCCCAATTATGACTCGGCAGTGCAGTTTATACAAAGATGTTATGTTGTGAGTTGGTGAAATGTTTTGTGTAAATGCCGCTGAGGATGCGGGGCAAGTAATTTGTTTTATTTACTGCAAAAACCGTGGTAGCCTAGTTTAGACTTATGGCCTCTCAAGTAGTGTGTTCGAATCCCGGGCTGTGCTCTTGAGTTTTCGAAATTTATGTGCGAAATTACATTTGAAAATTACCATGACAAAGAAATTTGCACACACCTGCGAAGCAATTCAATGGTGTGTGAAGTTCCAAATCTGCGCTGGGCCCGCCCTTAAAAGCCCAAGCTCTCTCGATCTGAGAGGAGGCCTGTGCCCAGCAGTGGGACGTCTGTAGGCTGGATTATGTTATGGTTATGTTCTGTTATATGAACTTGTAGCCTGCGACTCCGTTCGAGAAGTGACGAACTTTAAATTGGTTTAACCTTTATGAATATCTTTTCTTCCCGACGCCCGATGTTTAACTAAATGGCATAGCTCAGGCCCCTATTTCACCAAATTGACAATTGTCAGCGACATATGTATAACAATTCGAAATGCAAGACGTAGAAGGAGTGAGCAATCAAGAACCCAATCACCTGCCTAAATATTCCACAGTTGAAAGACATCTTGTGTATCACGAATAAATCTCTCTCTCTCACACACAAGCTCAGACCCAAAAAGTCGAAACTGATTTCTACGAAAGCTAATTATATGATTAAGGGCAATATTAACTCCGAACCAGCCATTTACATCCTAAAATGGAGCTAATGAATAACTAGCACTTCGATGTCTATTTCAAGTCTATTTCGGTCACTTACATTACGACTCATTATAAAAATTCGAAAATGGCTTTTATCCTAAGCTCCGTAGACAAAACAAATTGATTTATTATATGGACAAAAGCAAAAAAAGCTTTTAGCATAGATTTTCACATTTTACTTGAATTATATTCTTAAACATATACCCACGCTGTATCCAATAGGAACAAGGAACCAGGCAGACAGGCCCCTCTTCTCCACTGGGCACTATGGGCACTTGCCCAGGGCCCCGCGATCGAATGGGGCCCCCTAGTTCCTGCCAGATTACCAAATGATAACCGATATTTAGGTCATAGGGGCCCCATGATCCTAATGTGCCCAGGGCCTCAAATAGTTTAAAGACGGCCCTGCAGGCAGAGGGTTGACGTAATCATTAATTAACGGCACATTTAAGTTACACTTAATTGAAAGCTTGTATTTTTTTTAAATTACCGAGCAGCAATGTAACACAAACATGTAAGCCAAGTTTAGTTGCTGTCAAAAAATAGCTCTTCGTGGTTAGTGGTGTTAATTGTTTACATACCGTTACCTAATTGCTTTGTCGATAAAGACTTGTATGGATTAGTCTGGGGGGTGGTGGGAAACGGTCAAGACGGGGATACATGGAACCGTAAGAACCTTTACCTTTGCTGGGCAGTGGGACAGACAGACAATACAATACAATACAAATGCTCTTTATTGAACACCACAAATCAGTACAAAACAATACAGAAACATAGAACAAAGTATACAATAGTAGACTCTTAATAATGGTTAAATTTTGAATAATGGTTAAGATGGAGCGACGACCAGCAGGCTTATTACGTAACTCGCTTGCAATCGCCATCGTGTTCATTTTGACAGTTGTATGAATGTGACAGCTAGCTGATTCCGATGCCAATTGTTAGCCCATACATGACTGTCAAAATGAACACGATTACGATTGCGAGCGAGTTACGTAATAAGCTACCTGATCAGGATCGCGGGATCGCGGTGGATGCGGAAGGCACAGGACCGGTCCCAGTGGAGAACCTTGGGGGAGGCCTATGTCCAGCAGTGGACGTCTTTCGGCTGATATGATGATGATGATGAGGTCCTGTACTTATAACCACCATTTAAAATTTTGCTCGTATTGGATACCCACGCCGTATATAAAACTCAAAATTAAGACGTATTTTAAGCTGAGAACACTTTTTCCTGATAATTACCGGTAAACAAACAGTCATACTGAAATTGTCAACAACAACAGTTAAAAAAAACCTAAAATACATTTACAGGCCTCGTTAATAGTAAGACAGTATAAATTCTTTATCACTTAGGGTATCATATCAACAATCAACATTCGACTATTGCGCGTTCTATTTGAAATCCTACTACTATTATAAAGGCGAAAGTTTGTAAGTATGGATGTATGGATGTATGGATGTTTGTTACTCTTTCACGCCAGTACGGCTTAACGGATCTGGATAAAATTTGGAACAGACATAGTTTATGATTTGGAATAACACATAAGCTACTTTTTATCCCGGAAAATTGCGTAGTTCCCGCGGGATAGCGATAAACGAATTCTTTGCAGACGAAGTCGCGGGCAACAGCTAGTGTACCAATAAAATTTCAGCTGTGAATTTAGTGAACCAGTATCAAAAGCACCATTGTTTTTTTCAAAAGGGACTATAGTGTCCCTGTTTATGTCAGTTCAAATGTGGATCATCGAAAATGAAACCAATTCAGAATACCCAAGTGCCTCATTCCTCAAACATTTATGTTCTAAAAAAAATCCGTTTTTCCTGTGACACTGTGTAACATTCCGGAACACCGTGACATTACTTCGTTCAATCTATTCGTGCCATCTATTTGAAAACACTTCACTCGAAAGTGGTATGAATCAGGGGCCCGATTATTGAAAGCACATGTGTGAAAATACCACTCGAAAGTGGTGAAAAATTGTGCTGAATTTGAAATACGAGTAGCTTAGAGGATACCTACGGCTCTTATTAATCATAATCTCTAGGCAAAAATTTGATTAGAGCCGTAGTTTTAAAGATACAAACAGATTTATACCACTTTCGAGTGATGTGCTTTCAAAAATCGGGGCCCAGCTTATATCTCCAAAACTACAGCTCTAATCAAAGTTTTGACAAGTTCACAAAATTAATGAGAGCCGTAAGTATCTTCTAAGCTACCTACTCGTATTTCAAATTCAGCACAATTTTTCACCACTGGTGGTATTTTCACACATGTGCTTTCAAAAATCGGGCTCCAGTATACTCGTAAAGTCTCTATTGGTCGAATTTCGGAGTATAATGTTGTGGTATAATAGCGGGTGCACAGTTTTATCCGCCGCGTGCGCATTCCTCGCATGCCGCACGCTCGATCGGCGCCTGCGTCGACCGGTTCCGTAATCCGTGTCCTTTGAAGCCGCAACCTTTATCTAGACATTCTACGCTTGTATTGGCTGGTATTTTGCTGCAGGATTGTATCACGTCACCTCACCTTAATCACGTCTTTTTCCTTTGCAGGGTAGATAGAGCCTAAAGTAAAAACTAAAAGCCACGTATAGTTTGTGTACATGATTCCTAAGAATTTCGCCCTTTCCTTCGATGGGATTTTACCATGTTGCCACCATTTCGCTCCCAGACCTACGGAAACAATAAATATCCAATGTCTATTATTAATAAGATCTAATAATGGAAATCTAAACGTAAATTACTCTAAAAACACACAAAAACAAACAAATAAATCTATTTTTCGTCTTTATTGAATTGTACGTACATAAAACAGATTAAAGTCGCTTGCGAACAACAAAGCTAACATATTATTTCGTTTTGCTAAAGATTGATGGTGTAATAAATTAGCTTTCCAAATGTCATTCTGCGTATTCCTATGAAGTATGAACTCTTAGCGCTGGCAACACTATAAATTATTCAAACGACGATTTCTCGACGAATTCCTGAACGCTGCAACCGTCATCCTTCAATGGTCGCGTTCGATTTTCAAACCGTTTTTATGTCTGTTGCAAGTTCTAGTATTTCGTGGCCTGCACTAGCATGGGCATACCATGGTTATACTATACTCCATTCAGGATAACATTAGACTAGAATCAGTGGTTGTAAACCTTTTCTCCTAAAATTATAATATAACAGATACCGGGAAACGATAATTGTAAAACACAAGCATTAATCGATTAATCATACGTAAATAAAAAAAAAACAATTTTAAATATGCAAAAATTTTAAATATTCTTCAAACTGTTGAACCAATTTTTACCAGACAAGGCTTAAAACCACCGCAACGAAACAGGCTTTTGAAAGAATAAGAAAAAGTTTGAGAGCTACGATGCCACAGAGAGAGACATCGCCGTCAAACTTATCACGCCCCTCCTTTTCCGTCGGGGGTTTAAAGCGGCAGCGGCGAACGACATAGATTTTGATACAACGTGAACTAATACAAAAGCAAATTGTACACTTACACTAAGTTGCACCAAGTTACTATAACCATAACAGAAACTTTGACATAATATTTCATAGGTTTTGTTTGTGTTAAATATGTACGTCAATATGTACGTCAAACTCACAAGTCATGGTTATTGTTAAACGCGTGTGAGTATGTGCAACTGACACTTACAGCGACAGCAATGAGTACTCCTGTCACCGAATGGAGCTATACTTCATTTAAGTTAGAATGAGAAACCACAATAACATTATTTTGCGTCTGGTCAACTATTTGTTACCTAGCAAACAGTACAGTGCAATAGTCTGGCAGCCGCAAAATAAATGATTTAGTGTCACTTTTTTTGCGTGCCGTTAATTGTTAATCTAGTACAAATTGTGAAGAGTCTACAGTTCACGAGCCGCAATATAATGTTGTGGTTTCTCATTCTAAATTAAATTAAGTATAGAATAGACGCTCCATTTCTTACAACTTGTTATTTAAGTCTCCCTATAATAAATATCGAATATTAAAATTTCACCCAATATATTGACCAATCGTTTTAGCAACTTTCATATCATAATTTATATATAAAACAATGTATTAAACATTTATATGTGGCTTGCAATGACTAAAGAAAGTTTCCGTACAAAACACCTAAAGAGGCATAACATGTAAAGGTGCGACCAAACCGCCGTGTATACGCAGTGACGTAAGTGAGTAGTGTGTAGGTGAGTGTCGTATGCGTCACGTTTTCTCACCGTTTCTTCACACATTTTGTTGCGATTCCGTAACGTCACCGTTTTTTAAGCGGCGGTGTGGTCGCACCCTAAAGCAATTAAAGTCACTATGAACAATTTTCTTTTGTTTTCGTTCACGCTGCGTCGAATCATCACTACATAGTAGTCTGTGTCCCTATGTCCTTATGTCCCTATGTATGCTTAAATCTTTAAAACTACGCAACGGATTTTACTGCGGTTTTTTTTAATAGATAGAGTGAATCAAGGAGAAGGTTTATATGTATAATACATAATATACCGTGCGAAGCCGGGGCGGGTCGCTAGTTATTTATAACTAAGTACATGAAAAGGTTCACAATCACTGATTCTAGATTCTTATGTATCCTGCATGGACCATAGAACTGTTTAAACAAATTGTCATCTCAGTTCCCATGACCAATAGTTTTGTTCAATGTGCTTCGTTAAGTAATGAATGGTGTTACAAAACGACTCAATTCAAACCTATTGCAATTGGTACGATTAAATTTAAATCACGATGGAGTGTGTTGCTCTGTTGCTACGAATCACATTAACAGTCAAGGCAGAATCGGTGGTGCCGAATGTAGCTCAGACTGCGAATTTATCAGTTTTTAAATTCCTTCCATGCTGTAGGCTTTTTTTTTTTATTTGAATAGGAAGGCAAACGAGCAAGTAGGTCACCTGATGGTAAATGATCACCACTGCCCATAGACACCCGCAACCCCGGAGGGATCGCAGATGCGTTGCCAACCTAGAGCCGCTTGTGCTCGTAATTTCCCCGGCTGTCTTACTCTCCACACTGGAACGCAGCAATGCAAGCACTACTGCTTAGCGGCAGGATATTATTTTCTATGACCAGAACCACACTACGAACATCCGACGCGACGCCATGCGCATACATTCGTTGCATCGGGTCGCGTCACGTGTTAATAATGTGTTTCCACCTTTATTGTCGAACTCGCTCGCAATCGCCATCGTGTTCATTTTGCCAGTTCATGTATGGGCTGACAATTGACATTTCATTTTTATAACACCTGAAAATGTATATATGGTTCGAAAGCATTTTGCCTCCTGATCACTGCAATATGTTTATATAATTTTAATATAGCTTATTATAAAAAATAAAAATTAATTAAAAATATGTCCTAATTTTACCAAAACTACCACAGGATAGGTGAAACGCCTTTCTTTTTTCACGAGAAAAAATAAGCGATCATAATTTTGTATTTTTGACAACTTCAAAGTACAAGGGGGGCAACTCTGAAATTCTATTTTCAAAGTTTGTTGCATACCTTCACTCTCACTCTCAAGATAATGACTATTTGTATGAGCAGAACAGCACGAAGCGACCCTCGAAAATCGAATATTGGAGAATAGGGTCTGACATTGACAATTTGAAATTGACGTCAGTTTTTTTTTCTATAGAGAAAAGACAAAGGAATAAGTGTTTATTCTGTGATAGTATCGGACTTACGCCCTTTTAGAATAAGCACAAATTAATAAATTAATTATAAATTAAATACAAGCCGTAGCGAAAAAATTAAACTGTCAGCATGTTCATCTTTTCAAACAAAATACAGAGAACCATTAATATTATAGGCTCAGAAATATGAAATGTTGTCAATTGGCATCGGAATCAGCTAGCTGTCACATTCATAAAAGAACTGTCAAAATGAACACGATGGCGATTGCGAGCGAGTTAGACAATGACCCCCTTATTCATAAACGCACTATAGGCCTCTGTTAACTTAGTAATCGTTTGTCCTTATCTGTCACTTTGACATTTACCTTTCACAGATAAGGACAAACGATTACTAACTTAGCAGAGGCCTATAGTGCGTTTATGAATAAGGGGGTAAGCCTGCGGGTCTGAGAGTAAAGAAAAAATAAAATGTACCAGTTGCTTCTCTTCCCGCGCAGGTAAAAGCCCGTGGAGGGAACGGGCGAAAATCTTAGGAAAAATGTGTAGGCGATGCGGCTAGCAACCCATCACTATTTTGATTCGCCTTACCACCTTCACGTCCACAATCTTGCTAAACGTGGCCTTTTAAGTCTTGTTATCTTAGGGTGCGACCAAACCGCCGCGTATACGCAGTGACGTGTCGCATGTGTCACGTTTTCTCACCGTTTCTTCATACATTTTGTTGCGATTCCGTAACGTCACCGTTTTTTAAGCGGCGGTGTGGTCGCACCCTTACGCTTAGAAGGGATTAAGACGTGGTTTATGTATGAACGTTTTAATTTAAATTTTTTGGCGTTAAAAGAGGGGTGTTGTCAGTTACAATCAATCAATCGCGTGTGTTGTGTGGTATTGCAGCTCTCAAACGAATGCATCGGTTTTGATGCGTTTTTTTCATTCGAAAGCCAGTTTCCTCGCGGTGGTTAGCTATGTTTGGTAAGATTATCAGCTCTTTTCTAGAATTGTGTACTTAAGGCATTATGGCATAAAATTGAATTATTAAGGGTCGTTTTGTTTCCTTTTTGCGGGTGGGGGAGGGGGGATTTTAAATTTGCTGATTGTGCTTTTTGTAGACAGCTCTTGTATTGTCATCATGTCATCCCCCTACAGTCTGTGTGTTTAATTAAGTATCCAGTTCTGTGTGCAGTTAGCATCTTAGGTATATATCTTTGTTTAACACCGAGGTGTCACAGTAACACTAGTTCATTTGTCTGGCCTCTGTTACATAAAAAAAAAACGACGCATAGCACTCCAGGAGTGCCGGCAGAAGTGAAAACAGCAGCTTAGATTAGATTTTAATGTTGTAATCACCATGGCGCTTAAGACGCGTACCGTACTGGCCGCTTACAAAAAAAAAAACGTACGTATTATCTATATTGACAGACCTCTAACAATGTGCTGATGCCCTAGTACTTTTGCTCCACGACCCAACAAAAAAAACACTTCAAAAATCGAACGCGATTCATTCGTATTTCAAAATAAGCTCTTAAAGGATCTGATATCCTGGTACTTAAACTCTCCCTCCGTCTTACCTGACGCCATACCCATCCCAAAAAGTGCTCAACGCCGAAGAAGTTTTCACTTCAAAAAAGTCTGCAAGCTTGGTTTCCATACAAATCTTGATAATTGCTTAGTGTTACATGCGATATCCGTGAACACAAAAGACATTTCATCTTTCGCATAAACTTAATTCCCCGCCACCGTGGCCAATCGAGAACGTAACGGTTCGTGAAGCTGCCTAGCGGTACCCTAAATCAAGCAATCACCGCTATTGCGCTCTGGGCCTCTGGTCAGCCCAAGGTGAGTCCGATTCTAAGGAACCCGTTTCACGTGATATCCAACAGGATACGTTATACTATATTATATACTACATTTAATTTAAAAAGTTAGAAGTATTCAAGAGCAATTGCGT
The DNA here is from genome assembly GCA_963854515.1 of Pandemis heparana. Taxonomy (NCBI): domain Eukaryota; kingdom Metazoa; phylum Arthropoda; class Insecta; order Lepidoptera; family Tortricidae; genus Pandemis; species Pandemis heparana. Next base: position 30,738,761 of record OY978006.1, read on the forward strand.
GTTGTAATTGTCGCGATTTGACAAGCGTTTAGGAAGTGCCATCGAGACGCGTAGATACATTTATCAAAATTAACCTTTAATTCCCTTCCATGCTCGTCTGGGAGCAAGGAAAAAAAGAATGTACCAATTAGGGTTTCTGCTCGAGACTTCTCGAACTCGAGACAACTCGAGAGTTTCGCCTCCATTCGAGACGAGAAAAAAATAGCCAACTCTCGAAACTCTCGAGTTCCGGCGAACACGAAATAAAGGCTAAAGTCAGACTCGCCATTTTGCGGCTTTTAACAGTGATAACGCCGCCCGCGCATTATAAAGACAAATGATTAATATACATATATAATATATCTCATTTAGATCATAAAACGACTTTAAATATGATTGTTGCACTCCTTAATTTTATGTCACGTCATTGTAGTTAAAAAAAATCTTTTGTGACGGTTATTGTATTGTATTATTTGCATTTGATTCCTAGTCCTAATCTTATTTAAATTGAAGTCTAGCCTTGTTAGAAGAAAATGTGTCTATCAAAAATACCAGTATCAAAAGACTGAAAAAGTAGTTTTTATGTATATATTGTTTTATGTTAATTGTTGATTTTTTGTAAGATTTTAGTTTTTGTATGTTTGTAAGAAGAGTTTTTTTTTGTATTTCTAACTTGTAGTCCAAAGTGCAATACTTTTATTTGTTTTTGATGCTATTTTCATTAATAATTTACATTTTCTTACCAAAGACTCGAGAGTCGAGACAACTCGAGAAATTGGTGTCGAGAATTCTCGAAACTCGAGAAAAAAATTGAGGCGAGAAACCAGAAACCCTAGTACCTACCAATCGCTTCTCTTCCCGCGTAGACGGTAAAAGCACACCAAACAAAGACGGAATCGGCGAAATATTCGTCACCATTTCGGTTCCCCTTTCCGCGCCCACAAACAATTTGTACAACGGTAGCAACATTTAATATGGTAGTTTTTGCAACCACTTGCGATCTAGTATAGTAGATTGATAAACAAGGGTTGAAATATACCCATTTCACCTGAGATATTTCTGGTGCCCGAACGAAGTGAGGGCACCAATGGTTCGAGGGTGAAATGGGTAATTTCATCCGAGTTGAACACTCTACTTTTCATTTCGAATATGAGGAAATTAAAAGGAGGTATTATGACAAATTTCACTAATGTCGGTCGCACTTAATATTTGTTACGTTTGTCATTCTCTTCCCGCTCTTTTTTCTACTACGCGATTTACGCGCATTGCGCATTTCTTCTGCGCACCAATGGCTGCCAGCTAGTTTTTTTTTAAACTTGCAGACACGGAGGTCGCTATCAATTAATTGTCGACTTAAATATTTCAAGCTAAAAAAATTACCGAACGTAATAATTTCTACTAATTCTCGTTGTATACGCTTGCATAATAAGCTTATATATAGCGGGAATGTTATTTTAAGATTATTTTGCCTTTTACAATTAAAAACAAACTATTAATATAGATGATTATATAAAACATAGATTACATGGCTGTATACGTATTTCCTTTGCTATGTACCTCATTTGGATTAGCTAGAGAAAAAAATTACTTTCAACCCAAGGGTCGCGATGAGTCACTTTCAACCCTATATCCAGATAATCAATGACCTCCTTTCAGAGTATGAGAGATGAAAAAATCTTTGCGACCCCCAAGGTGACCCACAGGTTGAAAAACACTGTCGTAGAGACCCCCTACCAAGGTTGGTTCTCAGTTACCAACTTCTACGTTATATTCTGAGGGTGGTAAAATAAAGCATGTCTCATATCGCAGGAACTTGTCGTGCGAGCCAAAGGCGAGGGCGATAAACATGCGTCTAGGTTTCACCGCCCGAGGTGTGTACACAATTTTACGCCTTCCCCTGGCCAGGAAGCTACCGGGGCGACGTAAAAAATCTCAAATCAAAATCTTCGAATTTTGGGTCCTATTCAGTCTTTGACTCGTACACAATATGTCTAACTTAATTAACCGTGTTTTTTTTTCGATTATGTTGTTTTTTAATCAATAAAATACAGTGTGAAATTGAATGTCATATTCATATGCAAATAATTAAGGTACATTTTCTATGCATACTCGAGCGAAGTTGTTTCCTTCTACGATTAATCCTATCCTACTAATATTATAAATGCGAAAGTTTGTGACGATGTGATGACGTGACGATGTGACGATGTGAGTGAGTGAGTGTGTATGTTTGTTCCTTCTTCACGCTATAAAACGACTGGACGGATTTGGATGAAATTTGGAACGGAGATAGCTGGTACCCTAGATTAAAACATAGGCTACTTTTTATCAAAGTCAAAAGTCAAAAGTCAAAAGTTTATTTTGCAAATAGGCCGCCGAGGGCTCTTTTACATGTCTTTTTTTGAATCTACCAGCGCATTCGGAAAGACCATCATTGCCAAGAAGAATGCGCCGCAAGAAACTTGGCAGAAAGTCATTTTTTCAAAATAAAATAGATTTACAATAGTACTTAAATTCTACTTAACTTACCTAATACAATTAATACATTTTATAAAAGGGATGTAAAAGGTCCCTAAGTTAAGTCCGTACCTTAAATTACATTGGTCTATAGTAGAGATGTATAAAGTCTCTACTGGTCAAAGCGAAACCCCGGAAAATAGCATAGTTCCGGGGGGATAGCCATAAACATGTCAATTGCTAATTCTACGCAGACGAAGTCGCGGGCAGAAGCTAATTAGGTCTATAAATTAGCACGTTATAGGTACGTTATTGGGCCGACTGCAAGGTGGTTTTTCAGTTGATAGTCTAAACAGGTCAAATAACAGCCTATGGCTAATGGCAGCCTTTTTTTCCTGTTTTGATTGTTATATGTGGTGTTATTGTATTGTATTGTATAGCATTGGCGATTTTATTTCCCAAGACAAAATCTATATGTATGCATTAATTGACGACCGGATAGCCCGGATGGCCTAAGATGACCTGACTACTTCGCAGCTTCGTAGCTTCGTTCCCCGGTCGTGACGGACTTACGTGACGCCAACGCCAATCGTCTCTTTCCAAAGACCGATGTCACACGGCGGCCACGACGTACAAAATCCGCGTTCTGAAATGAACACAGGCACGACGTCGTCTGTACACGCGTCAATGTGTGCGTAAGATACACAGTAGTACTATTAAATATTCTGTGCCGATGTGCGATCTTTATGGCCGGGTACTGTATGATATCTGTGGCTGTGACTCTGGTTAGAGGCAGGATGCTTGGCTGAGCGAGTAAAGTATAGTACGCCGTTGCATCTCAAGCAACAACTACCGTACACCGTTACCCGTCACGCTTAGTACGTTCACATTTAATACAGTATAAACAAAGCCACAAATTCGTAATCCCTATCCCCACTGATATTATAAGTGCTAAAGTAACTGTACTACCTAACCCTTGGCTGCAACGGCCTTGCAATTGATGGGAAGCATCGTCTAATGGACGCGCGTCGTCGAGCAATGGCGGTATAACCATACACCTGGCTGAGCAACCGGCTGGAAGAGGTTTCAGTGGCCTTGGGGACCAAAATATCCCCTAAAAGTCTGGTGCAGAAGGCAACGGGAAACCACTGCACTACCTTCCCTAGTCGTCAGCGACTCATAAAAATCATGGATAAGTTTAAAAAGGCCACGGCGCAATATCCGGGAGTGGACCGGAGTCGCAAGTGCTGCCGAACTTTTCAACCTCGCGAAGGATCGGAGGAAATATGCGGAGCTGACTGCCAACCTTCACTAGTTGGAGAGGCACTATAAGAAGAAGAAGATCGTCTAATGAACCACGTTAACTTCATCTGTCAACCCAGCGTCAACATGCAGTTTGAGGTCAACATATAATTGTCGTTTGTGAAGTCTACTTATTTAATAGCGTAGACTGAGCATAGAATAGACCAGGCGCTTGCGTATCACTTTGAGACAAAGATAGTATCTATAAGTACGTATCGTAGTTATGACCATATAGTGCACTACTAGCCTGAGTTGACAAAACACTAAAATTCACCATAGCGGAACGTTAATTTAACGCCTCAAAAACATACTAAATGAACTCTTTTCAATTAAAAACCCAAAAAGTTGTTTTGTTTTAGACATAGGTAATCCTGTATAAGGACATCTCTTTCTTTCAATGTAGGTATTACCGATCAGTGTTGTTATGGATATCCATATCCGTAACCGAAACTATCGGATATCCGAAATAAAAAAATATCCGTAACCGTAACCGAATCCGAAATAAAAGCTTTGGATAGTTTCGGATAGGGCGGAGTCTTAACTAAATACTACAACTCGTACGAATTAACTGTGCACTCCGCTGGAATGCGACACCTCTCCCGCTACCTAATGAGGTCACAGCGCGAGGTGCACAGCTAATTCGTACGGGCTATACTTTATAGTAAATATGACACGTCGTGACAAGTTTTTGTTTTTGCCCGGCCGGCAACTTTAGAGCAGTGTTGTTATGGATATCCATATCCGTAACCGAAACTATCGGATAATCCGAAATAATTTAATATCCATAACCGTAACCGAAACCGATATTATATTTTACCAATATCCATATCCATATCCGGATCCGAAATTATATATCCATAACATCACTGTTACCGATCAAGGGCCTGGTCTATTCTATACTCTGTTTACGTTTAATAGTGATAGTGAATTTCGACCTCTTGAACTTCAAGTAAGGTTGAAATTACGGGCGCATTGGAGTGGTACTCAGGCCCTTTCGGAAACTAACTGACGTTGAGGCACTTTCAATTTTGCAACGCACAATTGTGTACAGAGTTGTCGACACTTTTGTTTTTGCAATGAGAACTAAACAGTTTTGAATTATCTTCGCGAGCACAAGAGCACGCGAGAGATTTCCCGTCTCATTCTAAATCGAACAGTGCGAAAAAGACGGGTAGTCTTATATCGCGCGCGCGCGACACAGCGCTCGCACGCACTCGTGCTAGTTGGCCTTTTTTTTATTCACCCCCACTATAGTAAACGTCATTTTTTAACACTTGAAACTTGAAGTAAGCTCGGAGCGGCATTAAGTTGCGACCACACCGCCGCTTAAGAAACGGTGACGTTATAAGGAATCGCAACAAAGTGTATGAAGGAACGGTGAGAAAACGTGACGCCTACGACACGTCACTGCGTATACGCGGCGGTGTGGTCGGACCTTTATACCGGATCTTAGAGCATTAAAAACTTACGAATAGCCAAGCTGTAAATGCTTTGCCAGCCCAACTAAATCGTGTCCCAACACTATCATTAAAGTAATTTTAGAGCGGTTTTTACTGCGTTTATTGCTGTGAATGAACACGAAACGTTCGTAGTGTCATAGTTTACAACTGCATTATTTTGAAGTGTCGGTATTTGGCTCATTGACAATCTGTATGTATTTTAAAATTATTGTGCAACACAAATAACTAATGGTGCAACGTGTCTTAGAATTCCGGGATATTACATTAGTTTTGAACGCTCTTGTAGATTTTTTTATCGTAATTACGGATTCAAAATGCCACCCCTTTGCCGGCGTCCATTTTGATCATCGACTTCTGTAACATTTGGTAACGACGCTGCTCACACCTAGGGTTTCCAATATTCGAATATTGGATTCGTAAATTCGAATATTATAGGAAAGGTTTAATGAAACACAGAAAACTACAGAATCAGCTGTGTAATTACGTAATCAGTTTAAAAAGTCACCTTGCATTAAAAAAAAAACAAAACAGTTATTATAATTTTCATAAAAAAACTGAGAGATCAACGCAAACATGGAGAACGTGTATTAGTTACCTAAATTCACCTAATAATCTAAATATTATCATCATCACATTTTCAGTCTTCAAAAGTCACCTAAAATAAAGAAGAACTGTACTATTAACCACTACCTTACGAACCGACTTAATTTACACGATAATACTGCAATACTTAAATCACATCGCTACCCGCGTTAACATTTTACTAACATAAAATCGAATATCGAATATTCGAATACCATGCCCCCAAATATTCGAATATGAAAATTAGCCGAATATTCGAATTGGAAGCCCTACCAACACCTGAAAATAAAATTATAGAACTTGACGCGGTTAACTTTAACATCAATCAATGTAATGTTTATTGGTCAACTATGATAAAAAAATTCTGAGCCTCTAGTATAAGTTTAGAACAACATTTACACATTGACTTACGTAAACAACTAGACTCCCAATCAAGCTCAAAAACTGTCGGAAACAAAAGTCTGCACGACGCGTCTATTGTGCAGAGCTTTGGTGCAGTCGTGATTCGACCGCGCTTCGATAACAATGTATATGTCTCTTTCGCACCGTAATCTCAAACGCTTGAGAACAAGTGACAGATAGGTTTCCAGCGCGTGGCGTCGTGTTATTACTTCTCACGATCGTATGCAATTGACATTAAACATTACTGCCACGAAATAAGGTGTTAATTTGAACGAATATGTTAATATTATCTGTGTAAGTTGATGTGTTGACACACACAATACATAGACAACGCCGCTCGGACGTTTCTTGAGGCACTTTTGTTTGTGATTGGGAGCAATGATATTGTATATATAAAAGAGGTAGATACGTCATTGGCGCACCAAAAATGAAGCGCACAAAAGGCAACAATTGTCTTCTCTGGCTCCAGTCGCTCTCGAACAAGCCAACGGAACGGAAGTGCTTGACAGTTACCGCCAGCCGTGTTTAGAGCGTGTTTGAGTCATCAGAATGCCGTCATGTGTCATGCGGAACTGCTCAAATTATGGGAAAAAAAGCAAGAAAGTCCACGGAATCACATATCACAAGTGTATGCTGATATTTATTTTATTTAATCATTTGTTATAACAATAATGACACCATGCTGACGTGATCTCGAAGAAAAGGACAGCCGTATGCCTTTTATAACGGGACTGATAAGGACATAAAGCGCGCGAACATAGATGAGTTTGTACAGAAGCGACGTATTACCTGGGCCCTGTTTTATAAAGCTACAAGTCATTACATTATAGGGTCAGAAATACATAGGTATATTTATACACATAGGATCAGAAAGAGACCTCCGCTTGTAAATTGTAAGTTCTAGCTTTATAAAATAGGGCCCTGATATTTACTATAGTTTTACTATAGTTACCTAAGAAACGTAAGAGTATTTGTAAAAGTCGTGAGGGTATTTGATATGTTTTTTTTTATCGACTACATAATGTGTTTTTATGTTTGTAAATAATACATTTGTTAATTACAAATAATAAAATTTGATTAAAAATGCATTTTATTGAAATCGAATTTCATAATATATAAATTGTAAAGGAAATGATATTACGTTTCTATAAAACTAGCGCATTAAATAAAAACATTTTATTTTATTTTTATTTATTACCCTAAGGGTTCCAGCGTTGGCGAATTTCTGCATAGCAAATGTTTCAATCCACCCGAGACGAGTAGCATTGGCGCCATCGTGTGCAGCCGACGTAACCGAGATCTTTGTACCGTCTGTTTTTTTATTCTTTGCTTCAAGTGCTGTGATTGGTAGACTCATTGACTTTTGCGTAAGTGACAAACGATGGCTGTCTTTTTTGTTCTTATCGTCTCAATTACGCCATCTCTTTTCCACCATTTGGCAATGTATTGGAATGAACATGTATGTGTGTGTGCTAATTCGTCGTTCGGATCATGTTTGGCGGTGTTTTTGTGAGCCTATAACGTATCTTTACTAATATATCATTGATTGGGAGTCTAGTTGTTTATTGTAAGTCAATGCATTTACAGGGCTATTTAGACCAACTTACCTAACCACCTGCTTGAATATTCCGAATCAATTAAAAGCCTCTGTAGAAGCATTGTACTTATACCGTTGTTGACGACGGAAATTAAAGACGTTTCCGCTATGGTTCAAATGGTTTTATAACATGAACTAACACGCAAACAAAGTAACAAAGAGCCTAATAGGAATCAGCTGTTTACACTAACAACCTGACTGAGAAACTGTCTCAAAAGTTGATGTCAGCACAGAGAAAAAGTGTTTCTAAAAATGGAACTTAAACTATGTATTAAAAAGAGGCTGCAACCCAGCCAGTCCCCAACAAACGTCATTGGCGTCTATAGAGCAAACCCCTTACTTATTGATTTATTTCAAACGAATCAAGAATTTTAGTTTTTGATTTCTAAGTAAAATTCTTGATTCAGTTAGTACCCATCATTTGAAAACAGCGCCATCTCTCGTCCTAGGTTAGCAGTTGATGTTCCACGGGAGTTTGTAATTGTGTCGTACAGACACTTCACAACAGATGGCGCTGAGCGACAAAAAATAACTTAGGAAAAAGTCACGCGAGAGTTGGTACAGATAGAAAAATTCGAGGACTTACTCACGTGCTATGGGTGGTGTAGCGGTATAGCACGCATTATGGAATCACGAGGATCCGGATTCGATTCCCGGCCATAGCTTTACTTTTCGGATTTTTCCATGTGTTCTTAGTTTTCGATGTCGTTTAGAAATTTTATTTACCTACTCTAAATATGTTGGCGTCATGCTTTGTTAGTTACATACATACATAAATCACGTCTTTATCCCTTACGGAGTAGACAGAGCTTAAGGTAACAAGACCTAGAGTCCACGTTTACCATGACTATGGGCGTATGGTAGAAAGGGGAATCAAAATAATGATGGGTTGCCAGCCGCATCGCCTATAACGTGATTGCTACGATTTTCGCCCTTTCTATGTATTTCTTTACTCCCAGACCAGGGGCCTTACCATGACGTCCTAATTCCGACGCAGTTCAAGTTTTAGCTGTCACTTTTAGTATGAATCTGACAGCGAGCGGACCTAAACTGAAACGCATTAAGACGTCATGGTACGGCCCCAGGGGCCTTACCATGACGTCCTAATTCCGACTCAGTTCAAGTTAGCTGTCACTTTTAGTATGAATCTGACAGCGAGCGGACCTAAACTGAAACGCATTAAGACGTCATGGTACGGCCCCAGGGGCCTTACCATGACGTCCTAATTACGACTCAGTTCAAGTTAGCTGTCACTTTTAGTATGAATCTGACAGCGAGCGGACCTAAACTGAAACGCATTAAGACGTCATGGTACGGCCCCAGGGGCCTTACCATGACGTCCTAATTCCGACTCAGTTCAAGTTAGCTGTCACTTTTAGTATGAATCTGACAGCGAGCGGACCTAAACTGAAACGCATTAAGACGTCATGGTACGGCCCCAGGGGCCTTACCATGACGTCCTAATTCCGACTCAGTTCAAGTTTTAGCTGTCACTTTTAGTATGAATCTGACAGCGAGCGGACCTAAACTGAAACACATTAAGACATCATGGTAAGGCCCCAGCATGGTCTACCCGTCCGCACCTCTCTCAGTCCCGTGCCGCGCGGGCGAGGGCTCGTTTAAGCGGTCGGTATATAGTTAAACATATTATAAGTGCAGAGTACGTCTAACATATATAAGTAATAGCAGCCCACGGAACGGGTTTCCATCGACAACGGGGTCGACGCCCGAATAACATCAATTCGATGGTTTGATAATTAGTTGAATTTAAATGTTGTTTTGGTTGGTACGCGTTTGTATTAATAAATAGAGTACAGTCCTTGAGCTCTGGGAGTGCCATTCGGCTGTCTTGCTTCTCACTCATTCTTATGGGTATACTTGAACAATGAAGTTAAGTAGAATTTAAGTACTATTTGTAAATCTATTTGATTTTGAAAAAATGACTTTCTGCCAAGTTTCTTGCGGCGCATTCTTCTTGGCAATGATAGTCTTTCCGAATGCGCTGGTAGATTCAAAAAAATACATGTAAAAGAGCCCTTGGCGGCCTATTTGCAAAATATACTTTTGACTTTGACTTTTGATCTTTCCGAAAAAAAAGCGACGGGTACTCCGGAAGTGCCGGCAGAAGTGAAAACAGCAGCTTAGCGTACTCTTGCTCCACGACTCAACAAAAAACACTTCAAAAATCGAACGCGATTCATTCGTATTTCAAAATAAGCTCTTAGAGGATCTGATATCCTGGTACTTAAACTTGCCGTCCGTCTTACGCCTGACGCGAGTTTAACATTTTTACCCATCCCAAAAAGTGCTCAACGCCTCTAAAGAAGTTTTCACGTCAATAAGTGATGATGAACACAGCGACCTGAATCGTATTAATCGCTGTAAAAGTGCGTTGATTGTTAATTCACCTGCTTACGTTGAGTTACCATTGTTGCCAAGCGGTCCACTTGTACTTGATAAACATTTAGTACGTCTCAACTAGTAATGCCGCTTGATAGCCCACTATATACCGATAATGTTTCGATAGACTATCGATAATTTCAGCAAAGACAATAGTCGATATTATTGATCCTTGACGTCAAACTAACTTATTATCTCTCTTTTTTCATGTGCTCATGACGATCTTTTTGTGAATCATCTACATATATTGGCATTTTATTTACTTAGTTTTATTTTTGTTTTATTATTTCTTTTTTTTTAATTACAATATTTACAATTACCAATTCTTTTGTGAATTACTTATATTTGACGTTTAAATGTATATTATTTTTTAAAAGTTGAAATATACTTAGCGGCATATTTAGCGGAACACAAAAAAGTTAGCAAAACGCATACTTAATTCTTCACCAGAAAATAATAATAATAATAATAGTTACCTACACTTTTTTGTGTTCCGCTAAATAAATATGCCGCTGAGTGTAAATCTGTCTATCAATTCCGGCATTTTTCCGTTAAAACAATCGATAGGGAAAATATCGATTTTTAGGCAACACTACACCAAAGTTGGCCGACACTTCTGCGGCCAACATTGGCGAAACAGCTCCAAGTGGTGCCAATAAGGTTGTGTTTGGCAAATGTTGGCCGTTTGTAATGTAATGTTCGTCAACAGTTTTAAAGTAATACGAAACAATAGAAATATTTTCAACACAAGTCACTGTAACTGGCCATTTGTTTTTTTTAAGGTTTCAAATTTCGAACGCGTCTCGGTTGGTCGTTTATTAAAAAAAAAAACATTTTATGTTATAATCATAAACTTCTATTAATCTGGCAATCATTTGCCGTGTTAATTGCCTTGACTTCCCTTGACATTGCAGGCGATAGTGTTATCAGGGCAAACAGTGCCTGACTTAGACCAAGGTCACGTGGTGAATTTGGCCTTTAAAAAAAAAAGTCTCACAGTAAACACTACTCAAAAGATACAAAGCTATTTATAAGATTTTGTAGCTTCTGCCCGCGACTTCGTCTGCGTAGAACGACTTACGAACAGAGCCTCTAGTGCAGTAGTTCCCAAAGTGGTCCAGGTGGACCCCCAGGGGTCCACGGAAGACTCGACGGGGGTCTACGTTGGGCGTGACCAAAAATGGGGGTCCACAATCCCAAGCGGGGGTGCATGAAAATTGAATAAAATTTGTGAGAATTGATTGGTTCTTGTGCTGTGAGTCATTGTAGATTTCAAGAAAGTAAAGTAGGATGGAGTCACTCGCAGCACAAAAATATAATATAATTGAAAATTTGTTTAGTCGACTTTATTTTCAAATAATTAACCCTATCAAGCAATCAATTCTAACCAATTTTTTCGAAAACTGTTAATTTATCGTTGAAACTCAGCAACAACGCAAGTTTCCATAGATTATAGACCTAATCTTAATTTTTTTTTCGAGATTTAGTTTAGAAATTAGTGGTAATGTAGCTGCAGGGGGTCCACCGGATCCAGCAAAATTTTGAAAGTGGTCTATGGAACAAAAGAGTTTGGGAACCTCTGCTCTAGTGTAAGTTTTCGCATATAAATACGTCTCGGACGCGTTCACGTAAACGTCTCAATTACTATGGAATAACTGACAGCGCCACTTGCGGATCGAAATGGCAACTAAAATTTCTCATAGTATTTGACAGTTTAACGCAAACGTTATCGAGACGTATTTTGCTGTCGAAAACTTACACTAAGTATACTGTATGCTTAGTGTAGGTTTTCAGTCACAAAGTACGTCTCGAACGCGTTTGCGTTAAAATGTCAGCTACTATGAGAACAGTTTGTTACCGTTTCGATCCGCAAGTGGCGCTGCCAAATTTTCCATAGTAATTGAGACGTTTACGTGAACGCGTCCGAGACGTATTTATATGCGAAAACTTACACTAGAGGCTCTGATGTTGATAGTAAAAGTAAAAGCCCATCGAGGGAACGGACGAAAATCTTAGAAATCATGTTATGCGATGCGGCTAGCAACCCATCACTATTTTGATTCCCTTTCCACACGCCCACAATCATGCTAAACGTGGCCTGGGGATTTACCATGACGTCCTAATTCCGACTCAGTTCAAGTTTCAGCTGTCACTTTAAGTATGAGTCTGACAGCGAGCGAACCTAAACTGAATCGCATTAAGACGTCATGGTAAGGCCCCTGTGTTGCTACCTTTGACTCTGTCCACCCCGTAAGGGATATATATAGACGTGATTTGTTGTATGTAAGTCTTCTTCTTCTTGCATTTAAGAGCCAGGCTCTTGTCGGTGGAGTAGTCGCCACTCCGCTCGGTCCTCAGCCAGCCTCTTGACCTCCCGATACGACGCGACACCCACTCTCTCCTTCACCTGGTCAAAATACGTTAATCTTGGCCTTCCTCTGCCTCGTCTCCCTTCCACTTTTCCTTCCAGCAGGTTTAGAAAGAATTCGTCGCGTCGCATCAGGTGTCCTATCATGTTCCCTCTTCTGGTACTTATAGTCTCCAGTAACCTTCTCCTTGTATGTAAGTATGTGTATTTAATTGATTGAAAGAGAGCGTTTGCGAGTTAAAAAGTTTGCAAAACCACTTACTTTCGTTTGCAATTGGACTCCGTATAAGGTACAGAACAGACACAGACCAGTTGAGCGCATTAAAAACGGTCGATAAATGCACACATGGAAATGAGTCGAGTTCTCGAATTATCGACTGGCGCAATCGTAGGATAACCACCCGTCGGGGTTTGGTTGGATGTGTCCAAAAATTATTTCCTTTACTTCCAACTGTTCCGTAAGGATAAAAACGGGACCCTAAAATTACTAAGACTAACTGTTCGTCTGTGTGTCACCCTGTATCTCATGAACCGTGATAGCTAGGCAGTTGAAAATTTCACATGTGATGCATTTCTGATGCCGCTGTGACAACAAATGATAAAAGAATATTTTAATGTCTGTCTGTCTATGTAAGTAACCAATATAAGCTCACACTGGCTACATTTTGCTTAAGAGTACCTAGAGCGCTGCTAACTGATTACTATTCACTATTAAAAATACTTCTTTTGGAAAAATCATTGTACTCTGTAAAAGAGTACAGTGAAATGAATTTTTCCTGACATTCAATGTTCATTTGTACTTTGTACCATATTGTTTTTCATTTTTATTTATTTTTAATGTGTGACATTTTATCGCATTTTATTGCATAATTTTATTATATACTGTTTTATTTAATTTTTTATTTTGTAATCACTGACGTTGAATTTGACATTTATTTTTTGATTGTAATTATTATTGGATTTCTGATTTCTATTTTTTATTTTTATTTTATTTACAATTGACGATCTTTTTGTGACTTTCTTATGTTTTGACATAAAAATATAATGTAATTTACAAATCGAAATAAATGAATCTAATCTAATCTAATCACTTGCCCAATTTGAACGGAACCCTCGGCGCGCGAGTCCGACTCGCACTTGGCCGGTTTTTTTTTACTTAACTCATGCGATCTTTTTTAAAAAGTCCGTTTTTATCATTTCGTAATGGTAACCCTACTCATATAATATTTCATGTCGCGCTCCAAAGCTAATAGAGTTAGTCGATTGAAGTCGAATCGATCCGTTCCGATTACCTATCGACTTTCGACTTTCTCGACACAGCAAGTCCTGTCATGTATTGTATGCTAAAAGCCGTGGTAGCCTAGTGGTTTGACCTGTGGCCTCTCAAGCAGACGGTCGAGGGTTCGAATCCCGGGCTCGCACCTGGAGTTTGTCGGAATTTACGTGCGAAATTACATTTGAAATTTACCATGAGCTTTTCGGTGAAGGAAAACATCGTGAGGAAACCTGCATACATCTGCGAAGCAATTCAATGGTGTGTGTGAAGTTCCCAATCCGCACTGGGCCCGCGTGGGAACTATAGCCCAAGCCCTTTCGTTTTGAAAGGAGGCCTGTGCCCAGCAGTGGGACGTATATAGGCTAGAGATGATGATGATGATGTATGTATGCTTATAACAAAAACGATTAGACTGACCGCTTAAAAGAGTCCTCGCCCGCCCGGTGCAGGGGGGGGGGGACAACAAATTAAACGGGGCCAAGAGAGCTCCCCGCGGTCGTCCTACCCCGCAGCCGCGCGAGCGGAGACTAGTATTAGTATCAGGAGATCAGGAATTCAGATTCGGTATTCCGCAGCTTAGCGCACACGTTCGATTTTTCGTATTAGGTTTCGGAAACTTTACTAAACGTGTGCGCTTTGTTTAACATTTTGTATGAAAGGTTTGCATTCAGGTTTCCGAATCTGAATTCCTGATCAGGATACCGAAACAGGATTCCGTGCTCTGCGGCCAGTCTTAAGCGGTCGGTCTGTGCTATAGCTATGACTGTATTGGTAACAAAAGTTAAATCCAGATTTAGTGTCAATCAATTGCTTCGCTTTTGTGTGCAGGTTGGTCAACAGGTACATTTGTAATGTAATTAATTAATAACCTACGTATGTATGTGAGTTCAGAGATTGAATTGTTCTGAGTTGGAAGCCTGGGAGTTGGAGCTCTGCTTGAGAGGACATTGGTCTAACCACTAGGCCACCACGGCTTTTTGTATGTCTAAAATAGAATTTATTTTGTTGTCAATCCTTGCATTGCTATCTAACTTTCGTATTGTGTACAACCTGGGGCTAAGGCCAAGCCATGATGTCCTAATTCCGACTCAGTTCAAGTTTTAGCTGTCACTTTTAGTATGAATCTGACAGCGAGCGGACCTAAACTGAAACGCATTAAGACGTCATGGTACGGCCCCAGGGGCCTTACCATGACGTCCTAATTCCGACTCAGTTCAAGTTTTAGCTGTCACTTTTAGTATGAATCTGACAGCGAGCGGACCTAAACTGAAACGCATTAAGACATCATGGTACGGCCCCAGGGGCCTTACCATGACGTCCTAATTCCGACGCAGTTCAAGTTTTAGCTGTCACTTTTAGTATGAATCTGACAGCGAGCGAACCTTAACTGAACCGCATTAAGACGTCATGGTAAGGCCCCAAGTCATTAGGTATTATTACATTTAGCTTCGTCTACCCCGTAAAGGATAAACACGTGATTTATATATGTATGTATGTATATGTATAACGCTGCGCACTGATCTCTATAATTAACAATACAAGGCGTAGCGATATACTTCAATATTCGTAATAATTATTTAACTACCTACAGGGGCCTTACCATGACGTCTTATTGCGATTCAGTTTAGGTTAGCTCGCTGTCAGATTCATACTAAAAGTGACAGCTGAAACTTGAACTGAGTCGGAATTAGGACGTCATGGTAAGGGCTAGAGGTGGGCGTTATTTCACGTCACTAGTTACAATAACTAGCTACGCAACATGTAACCGAATAACTAGTTTCGAATCTAATTACAAAGTAGTGATTTTTGTAACTGTATAGCTACAAACACTTAGATAGTGATTTAATGTATTTTAGTTTCTTGTACAACTGTATAGTTGGTGGAAGTTTTTATGCAAACAATCACAGTAGCTGAATAAAAATAGCTAGTTACAAAAATCCCTAGTTTTGAAACAGGTGATGCCGACCAAGTAACTGGTTTCGTTACGTTTCTTGAAAATAACGTAACGACCCACGTCAAGTAAGGGCCCAGAACTCAAAGTTTATAAATTATAATGTATTACCAAAATATTAGGCAGCCTTATATACTTCGCAGAAAAAATGTTGCCAGCGCGATTCAGAAACCATTGCAGCACCATCTAGCGGGCGCTCGTGACATTAATTTACCTGCCTAAATTTACAACGTACCGTAAACCAGGGTGACTGATTGACGGGGTGACTTTAAAATGTAGTTATACCTAATGACAAAACATTAATTTTTATTTGTGTTTGTTGCTTCCAATCGGTGTCTTCATCGATCGCCTTTGCGTCTACATGCCAAAACAAAATATCAATAGAATTCGACCACTGGGTCAAGAACTTTTCAGATTTGACCCAAATAAAACTGCAATAGATGGATAAAGTTAATAAAGCCTGATAATATCGGTATCGCACTCACTCTAAAAACTGGCATTCGCATTTTACACGTTTTTCATTTTCGTTTCGAATAACGTTAATTAAATAAAAATACATTTCCCAATATACACAAATAAAGAAAATTCTGTTCTATTAACTTAAGTACTGGTCGATTTGTACGAAAACAAATTATTAAATGAAACTTGTGACCGAAATCTTACCCTGAGCTTACTGGTAACAGTGGTAACTAGCTTACATAACAATTCAAAACTTTTCTAAAGCTTGAAAGCTCTCGCATTTTTCTCGGTATCACGATTTGCCGCGACTGAGTAATGTATCGTGTTGCGTCATCTAATGAAGCAAGAAGAGAAAGCACCATTGTCAGCCGACAATGTACCAACGACGTATTAATTCGAATATCAACCTTAGCAAGCTTGAGTTACAAACTTAGAATTAGAATAAAGCGACTTGCGCCAACTGTTATTGTCTATTTTGCTAAATGCTCGTTGCGAAATATAAACAAGCGAATTATAATGAATATCAGCTATTAGTTTGCCTTGTAATACGCGAATGTTATCTTGCATTGCGCTTGCGAACAGCGCCATCTATCAACGAGTAGTCGAAGTAATTGCAAATTTGTTTTCAGAGAATGCCACGCAGCACGTCCCGTACCTTGAGACAATAGTAGAAGAGACGAGCGATGACCTTCGCGCGGAACGAGCATCGGTATCTTCTTCCTCCTCATCCGATTCTGATTCTGAAGCAGACTCCGCTTTACCAGTACGGGGTAATGCAGGTAATGCATAAATACTAGCGCCCTCTAGTGGCGGATAGCTGTACTAATAGACTTGTGAACGAAGTGTTTATGCCATACAACTTAACGATATCGTTCAGAGTTCTTCTACTAGGTGGCGCCTAAGGTAACCGGTGCAGACTGAGCGAAGTGTTTACGGCCTTACAACGTAACGATGTCGTTTGGAGTTCTACTACTAGATGGCGCCTAACGTAACCGGTACAGACTCCAAAAGTATTTTTATTTGTTTTGATATGAGATTAGGCGACCCAAATAGCGTAGCCCCCGCCCGCAACGCATAAAACGCTCTGCTATTTGAAGAGCACTATTTAGGAAAACAATAAACTTCACATTGAGGCTACATTGAAAATAGTCACTGGCTAAATAATAATTATTTTATTTTGGCAACTGTCAGTTGTTTCCCAATTCTGCATTAGTTGGATTGTTTCCAAGTTTTGTTCCATAGACGCACGCGCTGCGGAGTCACTGGCATTGCCGATGCCTCCGCGCGGCGACGTGTCTCGAGACCGGGCGCATGCGAGCGCGAGCCGGTGCAGCGACGGCCAAGGTGAAGTAAGACACCGTGGCGAGCTTAGGAATAAGTTGACAGTGCTCAGTGCTCACGGGGGACTTTGTCCGTAGGGTCCGAGTGCGACAGCGAGTCGGAGCGCGAGTGGGCGTGCCCCGCGAAGCGGCGGCGGCGCGAGCGCGCCTCCTCGCCGGCCAGCACGGGCTCGCTCTCGCGCTCCTCCAGCCTCGCGCAGTTCGAGTCGCTAGAGCGCTCCTGCGCGGCGCCCGCCTCGCCCAGCCTGTCGCCGGACTCCCTGGAGTCCCGGGGCGCCTCCCCGCTGCCCGCGCACTTGCCGCCCGCGCCGCGCGCTCATCTCTCCGCCGAGAACCTGAGCGAAGACAGCGGCTACAGCGAGCGCGCGCGCCGCCCGCCCCCGCTCGCGCGCCACCCGCCCGAAATAGCGCACGGCGCCGCCGCCGGCTCCGCGCCCAACCTCCTATCGCCGGGCGCCGAGCACCGGCCGGCCCGCGCCGCGCGCGCCGTTTCTCTGCCCGCCGAGCTTGACGTGTGCGCCGAGCCGCGCCGCCGCGCCGCCGCCACGCGCGCGCTGTTCCGACAGTCCTTCGAGGTCACCGACAGCCTAACCGTCAGCGTGGCCGACCTCACCGCGCTCGATTACCGCGGTGGCCCGCGCCGCCCGCGCCAGCCGCCGCCGCCGCCGCCGCCGCGCCATCAGCCGCCGCCTCCGCCGCCGCGGCGTCGCCCCGAACCCGAACCCGTTCGCGACCCCAGCGCCGGCAGCGATGATACCACTGAATCTGAAATTGCGTTCGCACGCGAAATGGAAGCCACCGCACGGCGACTCGACGAGGCCGCCAGACGAGCGCTCGAAGACACCGACAACTACGACCGCGAACTCTCCGTGTTGACCGCGAAGAGGCTGCGCGACTCGTGGGGCGTCTGGGATGACGTGCTCGATGAGCTGCGGCGGCGCATGGAGCCGTCGTCGGCGTCACCGTCGCCGCCGCGCTCGCCGTTGCCGGATGCGCCGCGCGGCACCGCCTTCGCCTCGACGCCGCTGCGCGCCGGCGACGCGCGTGTGCGCTCCACACCGGAGCTGCGCGCGCGGGCGCCGGCGCCGCGGGACACGCCGGAGGAGCTGCGCGCCTCGCTGCAGCTGGTGAACGCGAGCGTGGCCGGCGGCCCGCCGGTGCGCTCAGTGTCATCGGGCTCCAAAGGTGTGACGTTCTCGCCGGTGGTGGCGGAGGTGAGCTGGCGCGAGGCGAGCGCGAGCACGGAGGCGAGCGAGAGCGTGGCGACGAGCGCGAGTGACGACGCGGCGGACGCCGAAGTGGTAGTGGTGGGGGGCGAAACGCCGCGCGCGCCGCACTCTGACCGCGCTGCGATGGCGGACGCGCGCGCGCCGCGCAGCCGCATCGCGGGCTTCCTCTCGCGGTTCGCGAACTTCCGTTTCTCGGGGCGCAAGGAGAAGAAGGGCCGCGCAGGCGCGAGCGGGCGCGGCGCGTCGAGCCCGCCGCGGCCGGCAGACGCGGGGCAAGGACCGCGCGCGGCGGCCGGGCCGCAGTATGTGCGCATTCCGCTGAAGGAAGAGGGAGTGTCGCGCCCGGCGGCACCTCACGCGGGCGGCGTGGCGCACCGGCCGCCGCGGCGCCCGCCGGCGCCGGCCCACGGCGTGCTGGAGACGGACGTGGACACGCAGCGCACGGTGCTGCACGCGCGCTCGCTGCTGGCGCTGGCGCCGCCCGGCCAGCGCACGCCTCGCCCTCACAAGTCCATGGAGTTCCTGCTCGACAAGGAAAGCGCCCAGACCATTCAGGTGAGTCCCCCGCGCCTCTAAACCGGCTTTCGCGCATTGTTTACAAACAGCGCCATCGATCCGTCACTTGCCTTTCGCGCAAATTTCTAGCGAACAAAGCCCAGCGAAAGCGTATGCACTCAATCTGACGGACGTGCTCGGTGACTGCGACCCCCGCGACCTGAAACGAACCTAACGACGTGCTCTCAAGTGCCTACACTACACCAACTACTCAAAGCAAGCGTCTAAACTTCTAACGTCTGGGTCGTAAATCATTATCTTCGCTATTCATACTTGCGTCTCGCTCTCAAACTCTAAAGTCTAGACTATTCTATCAAAGATCAATTGCCTATATCTAAAATACCTACTTAAACTTTCATAACCAATATCATTTACCACTAGCCTATAAAACGAGAGATCGCTCAAATATTAAATGCTGCTCTAAATTAACTACGTGATAAACTTCAATATACATTTAAAACGAAATCAAATCGTTTATTTTCAAAGTACAAACCTACTTCTCATAACTATCAAGTACTGGCCATTAAGTATAATTTCTTCTAAATAACTTTCAAAGGAGCTATTCCAATTTTAATTGTAAACAATCACACTCAACACCCCTACTGTGCACAAGCCGCTGAACGCATCGTGTTCAAAGAAACCATCCAATAATAACAGGTACTGTCAGCATAGTTAAGCCACGATCCGCATAGTCGAATAAAAAGATCCCTATATCTGCCTGTATTGTTATCGACAACACATTGATTTACTGTTATTTTTACTGTGAACCGGTTAGCGAACCAAAATAAGTAAAACTAAATTATAATTAGAAGTAATCTATTTTGTAATTTATAGCTGTTGGTTCTCCGAAAATAAATAAATAAATAAATAATGTTCACTCTAACATAAGACTAACTAGCTATTTACTTAGTTTTTCGATCCATTCGTTCATTCACATTAGTTTATTTGGATTAAAAAAAATACCAATGAAGTTCTCGTGTCGCGTTAAAAGCTGTCTCCATTCAGACCCATCTCGATTGCGAGGTCGTAGAGCTACGTACGCATACTTACAAACTTTACAGATTAACCCCCTTATTTATAAACGCTCTGTAGGCTTCTGCGAACTTAGTAATCTTTTGTCCTTATCTGTCACTTTGACATTTACCTTTCACAGATAAGGACAATCGATTGCTTAGTTAGTAGATGGCTATAGAACGTTTATAAATAAGGGGGTTAGATGACATCTAGCATCATCGAGATGTTGTCTGTACGATGTACATGTGAGTTAACTACTACGTTCGATTTTACAATCTCACGCTTGACAATAATCTCGATTACCAAATGGACCAAACAGCATCACTTTTATTTTACAAGACACTTAGTCAATTTAAAACGTTTAAACCGCGTCGAGTGCGGTACACTCGGATATTCGAGGGCCCTCGTTCTGACTGTACAAGGGCTCAATACGTGAGGGTAACATAAAAAGGACCGTTTTCCCCCAATAGGGACAGACAAGTCCATATTCATTTATCCGTGACGTTTAGAGGGTTGACGTTACCGCCACTTACCGGTTATGATCAATTTCCATGACACTGGAAACTTGTACATGCGATGCGTATTCTTTATTCACTACTAGCTTCTGCCTGCGACTTCGTCTGCGTAGAATTATAAAATCGAAGTTCGAGTCATGCCGTTCCCCTTACGCTAATGGTCATTCATAGGAGAGCGAGAAGGACGGTGTTACGAACTTGGAATTTGTTTCGCATTCGCACCTACGCTACTGTCTTTAACAAACTTGACGAATCACTTGGACCATTATTACCTATGTTAGTAAAAGTCCCACTCGCACTTTCAAATTTACCATGTTGACGTTAAGACGTTGGGAACACCGGAACCACACACGCAAAGTTAAATATTTGAAGTGAAAATCTTCGGAACACAAATATACCGCACCGATTTTGTTAATGTCTTTATCAAACAGCTTAGTAGAACAAATTAAAGAACACTAAGCTCTAATATTGTGTAGTAGCTGTTCGTCTGCAAATTATTCATTCATCCCTGTCCCGCGGGAACTACGCAATTTTCCGGCATAAAAAGTAGTCTAGGGTACCAGCTATCTTCGTTCCAAATTTTATACAAATCCGTCCAGTCGTCAGAAGGAATAAACATACAGACTCACTCACGTTCACAGTAGTAGAATAGAATAGTTCTAGCTATTTCGGCCGTGTAGCTGTAGCCCCATTAATACAAAAAAAGCTTGTAAAAACAAAAGACTAAACGTGGGACGGTTTTGACGGATATCTCATAAGATCCCTGGGCATAGCTTAACGTTAACGTGCCCGTTTGCGTTCACTTCGAGGCAGATAAATCCGCCATTCAGGTCGACCTGAATACGCCCATTGTTTGGAGATCTGGATTAACCCGGGAAATATGCACGACATACAGTAAAGGGATTTCTGATTTAGCCTTTGTACTTTTCACGTCAGTCATACTGTCAGCTTCATTTAAATTTAGATAACTTCAAATTTAAGACCTGTTTCAGCGCTTTCGGTTTTCCATAAGGATTTTAACCCTGTTCTCTTATAACAAAAGAAGGCTTGTCTATATATTCATAAAAAAGGCCAAGGTTTATTCATAAAGTGGCCAGTATCATTTTTAGGTTCGATAAAACTAAAAAGTTTTTATTTCACGAACACAGAAGGTAGTGGGTACCTAGTGGCAATGCAAAGACGGCCTTAAAAAATACTTACTTCATGCAGGGTCCTCTAACCACAAAATGTCTCTGCCGTTAGGCTATCATTTTAGCATCCGATTCGGACTCCACACCGCAACCATGCGGTTGGTATGATTACTCTCTTTGTCCGTCGATCCGTATCCACGTGGATCGAAACTCAACCCTACACAGGATAAAACAAGGGTGCATATCGATAGTTCCAAAAGTTAGTGACAGTTGATCCCGCATAACTCGACGATATCTAATCTAAAAGCTATTAACTCTTAATACTCGTAAACCTTAACAAATGACCGTTTATCTACTAACCGATACATTCAAACGCGGCGTAGGTCGAATAGAAAATAGATATGTGACCATCCGATTTAGGAATTTTAACGATCGTATTGTTTCAAACACTGGCAATTTTTAACAAAGCTGACTGGTTTCAGCCTAAAAAAAAGTAAAATAGGTAGGTACTTTATGTCTAACAATACTAATTCACGTAACATTTTTTAAAAACACAACTTATTGATTTTTTAAATAAACGAACTCCATTTTCAATTTAGAGATTCAGATTATATTTGTACATTGAAGGAAGATTTAGTGGTGAAAATTTTAGTTTCGTCACAAAATTTTGAAGGTTATAAAAAATGTTTTTGTAGGTACTTAATTAAAATTCATCATCACAGTTAACAATTACAAATACCTATGAATGTTATGTGATGCAATATATCCATGAATAATAATGAACCATTTACGCACTATATTATTTTCATGGTTTTCCTTCAAGTTGGTAATAACTGTCGAAGTATAAGCAAATTACGAATATTTATTTATTTATTATTTTTTTATTTATAAGCCTTTTTATTCCGAATTCGCTACAATTTCAGTAAGTACATGTTTTTGTTATTGTCGTTTATTTATTTTTTATTTATTAAATTGTCACGAAATTCGGCGTGCCTCATGGCATAGGCCTCCTCCGTGTATTGGAGGGTTCGGGCTATAGTTCCCACGCCGGCCCCGTGCGGATTGGGAACTTAACACACACCATTGAATTTCTTCGCAGATGTGTGCAGGTTTCCTCACGATGTTTTCCTTCACCGAAAAGCTCATGGCAAATTACAAATGTAATTTCCGCACATAAATTCCGAAAAACTCAGAGGTGCGAGCCCGGGATTTGAACCCACGACGCTCTGCTTGAGAGGCCACGAATAACAAACTATTAAATAAAATGTACTTAAAGTCGTCACAATTTAAAAGGCCCCTTTTGACAGTTCACGCCCATGAAGTTCTCTATTTTTTACCGATCGAAATGTTCTGAAGGTAATTGCATTTTTCATTGATGGGTATCGCTCACTCAGCTAAGTGCTGTGCATAACGATTTTTTCATATTGTCCACAGACTATTAATAATCGGTTAAGGAAAAAATAAATCGATCTATATATTTTTTTTAGGCCGACTCGCACTTGGCCGGTTATATTTATTTTATTTAGACCAATTAATTACTGAATTTCACCAGCTGTGTAGTGATCTTTACTGAAAATTATCACCTTGGAGCTCTAAGCCGTAAACAATGGCAACACTGATTTCAATAGAATGACTCGTCTTCATCATCCGAAGAAAATGATTGGACTGAAGATTCACGTTTTCTCGATTTTTTTTGTGATTAAGTGAATGTTTTTGTAACAAAAATATTAAATGAAAGAAAATTGACCTTTCGTAACATTGTAGGTATCATTTCAAAATACCTACAATATCAATTTAAGTTAAGTAACAATACATATTCAAATCGATCAAATACTCATGCAAACTTGAATCGATTTATCGTGAGTATCGAGTACAGAGTCGTACGGTGACATCACTAGTTACGTCGGGACGACAAATGTCAAAACGGGCCTTTTATTTTGCGACGACTTTAGTCAAAAGCTGACATTTGTCATAAGTCATAACATAACGCCATTTAATACTACACAACGAAAGACGATCTGCATTAAATCCTAAACTAGACCTAAATGATAATACTGGCCGTTTTCTGCACATTGGAGCCATACCGCCTGTTTAAAAAACAAAGCGTTCTAAATTTATAATTTACCTAACTGGCCATTTGGATTTTACGTAAAAAGTAAGAAAAAAAAACAATAACATTCCAAATTTTATATGAATATCGTCTCACTGCCACTACGATGAATGTAACCGATTACGTCCGACGGGGCCCGAAGCTAGCGATCTGCATTGTTCTAAGTTCCCACGACATTTTGTCGTATACGTTAATGTGTCAATTGAGGCTCTTATGCAATCAGGGCAACTAGCGCGTATGTTATACGATCAGTGCGTCTCTTTCCGCCCCAATAAGTTAAAAGGAGAAACAACTAGTGACAAAGCGACCAGCGATAGCGTCTCGTAATAGCCGTGCAAGCTACCGTGTGGGGCACTTAGTTCTCTTACAACCTTGTCTCTTTCGATTCAACGTACCGACGCCGTACGACGATGATAAAGTGGGTTAAAATGACAAGGGTGCTAAATTGGACGTCTGGTTCTTGGCGTGAACAAATATTAGAGATAATTCTTGGGAGTGTTTCTTTTCATAAATAAGTATTATGCCATTCCGTTCTTACCAAGTAATTAATGCCGAGGCCTGGGTAGTGGCCAATTGCTGGATGAGTGCCTAACTTGTTTAAAAACTTGAACCGCAGGTACTAATTGCTTTTTAAAGTTACGAATCCAGCAATTGCTCTTCCAGCTGAGGCAGATATAATAATGTTTTTCTCAAACATTGAGAAGAATATAAATTATTTGCACTAAACTTCCTCGCAACTCAGGTGGTTTTCACGTTCCCGCCTTTTCTCTTAAGTTTTTTTTTAATGTCATCTGTCACCGTAAGCTATTTGAGACATTGATATTTTTATTACTCGAACAAAACGTGCACTCCTCGGCCATCGACTTGGCTGAATGTCATTGTTGTTCATTATTCCATAGTCTCTTTGACTTTTTAAAAAGTTAAAAACAAATGTAAAACAGTCCAGCAATACGATTTATGGTCAGAAAATCGCGCCTGCAATGTACCTAATTCGGCCGTCAACAAGACCCTTCGTATCCTTTTACTTAAAATACAATGACGACAATGTTTGAGAAAACGTATTTCTCTTTTTAAAATGTAATTTTTTAATTCGCTCTTCATTTTCTATTCGACGTTGCAAGGATGTTGCACTAAATGATGTCATCCACCTGGCCAGTATTAAATTCATGAGCGGTAAATTCACATTTCGAAGACGAACGAAAAGGTATTCTCATCAAGTAAAAGACTCAATTGAACCATTTACTCCCCTAAAACGCCCTAATCACTTTGAGTTTGAAATTTAAATGTCCCTCTTGAATTTACTCTCGTTTGTTCTTATACTATGACGTCATAATTCTGCCGGCCGCATACAGCGCAGCAATTACGAATCGTGACGTCATTAATACTAACCAGTGACAAACGAAGATATATTTTCCTGGAACAAAGTGCTAGCTTACAGAGACCCATCGTACGGTTCATTTAAGTGCGCATGGGGATCTAGGTTTTCTGGTTGCTAACGCGTGGATTTCGCTCATTTCATTTGCTTTGAGGTTGAAATGATGGATATTTTGTTGTTTATTCGCGTATGATATTTTTTGAAACTGCATTGGTAACCATCCTTAACCATCGCTTTGTATTATCTTTTTTATAAATGTTATAATCAAAAATTATTGAGCAAAAATTTCATGTTTCTAATTTTCAATGGCAACTCTTTTAAATATAAGGCGTCTTTCTATAAATAAAACATTTCAGCGCACGAACGACCAACCGAGACGCGTTCGAAGTTCAAATTTGAATCCGTCTATTTAAAAAAGAACAAATGGCCAGGAAAGTTATAGCTAGTGGAAAATAAGGGGGCGATGATGAATAAGGTGAATAAGCAGTCGTTTTGTATTAATAATAACATTAAATTACATACATAAATCGCGTCTTTATCCCTTACGGTACAGACAGGACCTAGGGCAATGCCTTACATCATTATAGAAGAGCTGATACTCTATAAACTGCCGCACCGATTTTTACCAAACATGGCTAAGCACCGCAAAGTTGGTTATCGTATGAAAAAAATCCGCATCCGTTTGAGTGCTACGATGCCCACAGACACACCCACACACACCTCTTTTTGCGTCGGGGCTAAAAATTGTTACTTAGTTATTACTTAAGAGGCTGACAACACCTAATTTTGTTGAAATTGATGTTATTTAAACACTTTTTTAAGAAAAACTACACACAAAAAAAATACAAAAAAAATATTATGTTAATTTTCATCATATTTCAAACACGCTTACGCGCATACGGGCTCGATACATAATTGAACAAAATCGGCTCGATAGAAAATAATTGCAAAGATTGGTCTTAAAATCATCATTAAACGGTTCTATGTCTTTATTTTTTCGACGTATGGGTCTGCTATTAAGAACATAAAGTCAACGTATTCATACCTAAACGGCTAACGAGTCATATTTCACAAATAATCCATACTTTGTTTTATTTATTCTTATTTGTGTCTTATTTGCAAGATTTTAGACGCGCGCCAAGCTGCCGGAATAGTTTCTTCTCTTTCACTCACAGGCACGCGAACCGTATGTGTGAAGAGTGGCGCTGCTCCAGGTCATTTGCTGTTGACAGCGCCTTAACAAGCAAAAAATATAACGTCAATACAAAAAATAGGTTCTATCTCGGTAGGGGCGTTACACAAGCCCTCCGTGTATGACCGCGTGACCATTTGCGTGTCTACCATACAAATCGTCAATAAACTGTTTTGTTTCACAATCTATCGAGATTTGAGCGGCCGCTTTGGTCAAGGCTAGGTTGCGACATCTAGCAGCCTGTACTTGAACTTATTACTTTGAAATAGTATAGAAAAAAAAATACCGCGATTTTTTATGGCCTAGTACTGGGCTGGGACCTTCTTTTATAATCAGAAAATCGGTTGTTGCATTTTATATACATACATTTGACATGCATGCATGCATATATCACGTCTTTATCCTTTACGGGGTAGACAGAGCCTAAGGTGACAAAACCGGCCACGTTTAGCATGACTGTGGGCGTAGGTGGAAAATGGAATCAAAATAGTGACAAGTTGCTAGCCAGATTTTCGCCGTTCCCTCGATGGGCTAACCATCTACGCGGGAAGAGAAGCAACTGGTACATTCTATGTTTTTTCTTTACTCACAGACCAGCAAGGAAGAACGATGGTTTTAAAGACTAGCCCTTATTCGTAAACGCTCTGTTGGCTTCTACTAACTTAGCAATCGTTTGTCCTTATCTGTCACTTTGACATTTACCTTGCCAGACCAGCATGGAAGGTTTCATTTAATTACCAAGAAATTACAGAAGTTAACGTGGGAAAATTGGAAGATTAACATATCGTAGGGTCTCTTAAAATGGTTCCTTTTATATTCGCTACGTTGTGTTCTATTGACGGATACACAGATGTGACAGCATCCAAATACCCCTCTAACACGTCCGAAGTGTGCATTTGAAACGTGAAATGGCAAAAAAACATTTTACAACACCCCGGGGGTTCGTTTCGCGCGGCAGGAACCCAGCCAGTACAGGAGCCTTACCATGACGTCCTAATTCCGACTCAGTTCAAGTTTTAGCTGTCACTTTTAGTATGAATCTGACAGCGAGCGAAACTAAACTGAAACGCATTAATACGTCATGGTAAGGCCCCTGCCCGGCTAGCACTCAGCGCACAAAAGTCGCGTCGCGCGCGAGATAGATTACCCGTCTCTTTCTAACGAACAGTAATAAACAGACGGGCAATCTATCTCGCGCGCGACGCGACATTTGTGCGCTGTCGTGCTAGTCGTGCAGGGATTTATTCCCTTTGAAGTTCCCTTTGAAGTCCCTTTCACTCCCTTTCACACCATTAGTATTTAGTATGAGCATATATGCCCAAAATGCTAAACGTGGCCTTTAGGTTACCTTAGGCTCTGTCTACCCCGTAGGGGAGACGTGATTAATGTATGAAGTGTCTACCCACTGGTAGCGTTCAAATGACTTGTCAGTCTCGGGGTCACAGGTCAAAAAGGCGGTTCACACAATCGCATACAATACGCGTTAGTCATAGAACCGGTTGTTTTAGCCTTGCGTTTTGCATATACACTTGACATACATTGTCTATCTGTGCGAAGGATAGGTGCACGTTTGACTTAGCGAGGGTACAGTCGCCCAAATAAGTGGTCTACCACTTTTCATCCAATTTCCTATCAAATGAAAATGTCGCTAAAGTCGAACTTTCAAGTTGACAGCCTGTCTTATCAACGTTATATATTGTGACATGCAAAGGAATTTTAACCTTAGGGTGGTAGACCACATATTTGGCTGATGGTACACAGCGTGTATAATATAGTGATGGGACTCGAATCACGTTTCACTCGAGTCCCTCGAGTAGTTTTACTGTCACTCGGACTCGAGTGAAAAATAAGTTGACTCGGCTGTCGAGCGACTCGAGTCCACTCGAGTCGCCTAAAAATTCACTCGGCCGGCGAGTGACTCGGACCACTCGAATTGACTCGGGCCATTCGAGTTGCCTGTACTGACTCGAGTGAGAAAGTCAAGTTAATACGATTTGGGCATAAATTATTCATAGGTGTTCTGTCAAAAATTGTTGGTTATGTTTAAAGTAATTGTTAAAGTAAAGTAGTGCTACTGACGCTAGGATGACGTGATATTTTACAAGAGGACGGCCAGCTGACTGAAAAAATCGTGACTCGTATCACAAATTCACTCGAGTGACTTTGGGCATATCATCACTCGAGTGAAAAAAATTACACTCTAGTCGTGTCTTCACTCGAGTACCACTCGACTTTTCGAGCGAGTCACTCGAGTGAAAAAAAAATCACTCGAGTTCAACCACTCGAGTGGTACTTGAGTGAGTCGGGTTTTTCGAGCGAGTGACTCGAGTGAAAAAATGTCACTCGAGTCCCATCACTAGTACAATAGTGTAGGTTTTCGGTCACAGCGTTAAAATGTCAGATTTGTTGCCGTTTTGACCCGCAAGTGGCGCTGCCTTTCCATAGTGATAGAGACGTTCATGAACGTGTACCAGATGTTTTTATATGCGAAAACTTACACTAGAGGCTCAGAACTGTCTGAATTGACTGCGAGCTGTAGATTATAACCTAACCTAAATATTACGTTTTAGATCAATTTTTTTTTGCTGGCAGTACTTTTTGTTGACGGTACTTGCATTGTGGTCCGTCCTACATTATATGAACCTATTTCAAGTCAATCGGACCAACCGTTGAAGAGTTCCCTGCGGAGATGGTCCTGGCTGGACCATCAGAACTGAACTAGGTACCAGAATGTTGTATTCTGACTTACACAAGTATGCAATAGTATTTAACAAATGGTAGAAGCCCAAAGGCGCTGTCAACAGCAAATTAACCTGGAGCAGCGCCACTCTTCACACATACGGTTCACGTGCCTGTTAGTGAAAGAGAAGAAACTAATCCGGCAGCTTGGCGCGCGTCTAAAATCTTGCAAATAAGACACAAATCATAAGAAATAAAAAAAAGTATGGATTATTTGTGAAATATGACTCGTTAGCCGTTTAGGTATGAATATGTTGACTTCATGTTTTTAATTGCAGACCCATACGTCCAAAAAATAAAGACAGAACCGTTTAATGATGATTTTAAGACCAATCTTTGCAATTATTTTCTATCGAGCCGATTTTGTTCAATTATGTATCGAGCCCGTCTAGCGTGTTTGAAATATGATGAAAATTAACATTATATTTTTTTTGTATTTTTTTTGTGTGCAGTTTTTCTTAAAAAAGTGTTAAAATAACATCAATTTCAACAAAATTAGGTGTTGTCAGCCTCTTAAGAATTACGTTATAGGCGATGCGGCTAGCAACCCATCAATATTTTGATTCCCCTTTCCACTTATACTATACGCCCACAATTATGCTAAACGTGGCTTTTAGCTCTAGTTACCTTTCTCCTGGCCCTGTTTATCCCATAAGGGATAAAAACGTGATATAACTTCTGTTAGGGTGCGACCAAACCGCCGCGTATACGCAGTGACGTGTCGTCTGCGTCACATTTTATCACCGTTTCTCCATACATTTTGTTGCGATTCCGTAACGCCACCGTTTTTTTAAGCGGCGGTGTGGCCGCACCCTTACTGCTAAGAGTACAGTTTAAATTTAAACGTATGCGGTGATACTCTCGCTCGTTTGCTTTTCCATCACTATCACTATCACTACATAGTATAAAACAAAGTCGCTTTCTCTGTCCCTATGTCCCTATGTATGCTTAAATCTTTAAAACTACGCAACGGATTTTGATGCGGTTTTTTAATAGATAGAGTGAATCAAGAGGAAGGTTTATATGTATAATACATGCATAATATACCGTGCGAAGCCGGGGCGGGTCGCTAGTATTGTATAAAAAACAAAATCTACCTCTATGATGTGAAAACTATTGAGTACATGGTTTTTTTTTACCTGATGGTAAGCGATCACCACTGCCCATAGACACCCGCAACCCCGGAGGGATCGCAAATGCGTTGCCAACCTAGAGAACTTAGATGAAATGCCTCTTGTGCCCGTTATTTCCCCGGCTGTCTTACTCTCTACACCGGAACACAGCAGAGCAAGCACTGCTGCTTAGCGGCAGGATTAGCGAGTAAGATGGTGGTAGCGATCCGGACGGACCTTGCACAAGGCCCTACCGCCCGAAGTAAGATGGTGGTAGCGATCCGAGCAAAACGGGTGTTTGTTCTTTTAAAACAAGTTTTTTAGTTTATAAACTCCGTAGGCGGCAAAGTTGTTTTCAGAAATGTTTATTAAACACACGTTTCCAGTGGAACGGTCATCCAGTACGTCTAGCACGCGAACCATGCACTCTTTGTCGTTTTGAATCCTTTTACATCCAACACTGTATGTGTATAATTAGGTTGAGTTACAAACGATAAGATGGGGCTAGTAAGCTAGCGCAAAAAGTGCACATAATCCAAAATGTTTTTTTTTTCTGAATCTGAATAGACACACTATAAATTTTTGTAAAAAAAATTGTCCCCTCGGTGTCCTCAGTGTCGGTTCCAAAAGTACAGCCTCGTGAGTGCCAAGTTTATGTGCTCGTTCCGATTTTATTATTTAGGTTATTAGACCCAGATCTCCTAATATCGTCATCTTCAATTTCGTAATTTATGACAGATACTGATATGGTCACGTGTCAGAGTCCGATTCCAATTTTACATTAAACCTTTACTTGAAGCGTACTCCGTTATGCTTAGTGTAAGTTTTCTGTTAGTGTAAATTACAAATACATAGTATGAGAAGTTTGTTGCCGTTTCGATCCGCAAGTGGTGCTGTAAATTTTTTCATAGTACCTAATTGAGATTGAGACGTTTAAGTAAACGTGTTCGAGACGTTTTTACACTTACACTTCACGTAAACGTCTCAATTACTATGGAGTAATTGGCAGCGCCACTTGCGGATCGAAACGGCAACAAACTGTTCCCATAGCATTTGACATTTTAACGCAAACGCGGTCGAGACGTGTTCTGTAGCCGAAAACTTACACCAAGCATACTGAGTGCCGTTCCGCAGTTAGTAAGAGTATGAAAGAGTTTCGTCAACGCTCGATTAAAGTTTAACGGACGACTCTGAGAGTAGGTACAGGTTACTGGAACATGTATTGTATGAACGTGGCCAGACGAGTCGGGCGGTACAGTTGGCAGCCGCGTCGCCTCCCGTCCTCCCCCCTGCGTACGAAACATCGATCCCGTTGAATCTTGCTAGCCAGACAGAACTGCCAACTTAATCATGTCAAACCCATGTTTTTGTTAAAAAATAAGTTTTAATACATCCGTTTTTTTATTATTATTACTACTGGCATTGTAAGTAGCCAATACAAATTACCAAAAATAGAAAAATTGCTTTAGTAAAAGTGTCACCTAATTTCATTCCCCGAGCGAAGTTTGAACAAAGTCAAATAAGGAGTAAATTAAAATAAAATTTCGTAATATTTCGAAAGCGGTGAGACTTATTAAGGATATTTTTCTATATCCCCCCCCCTTCCCTTCCCCTCCTCACCCCTTCCCTTAAGGTAGTCGGACTACTTACGTACGACTACAAGTGAGTCAAAATTTGACTTGCAATCTATAAACTTAAATATCTGTGCACATCTCTCACCCCCGCTACCAAAAAAAAAAAAAAAATAATGATATAAATGACATGTAATAACAATAATAATTACGAATAAATGAGTATGAGTACCCCGATCTTCACCTCTCGCTCGCGTTTATAGTACAAGCAGCAGCGCAAGCGAGGACAACAATGTGGTATTACATTTTGCTGTCGCATTATGCTGACTCCACTGTTCATAACGTCAAAGAGTGAAGTGCACAGATATTTCCGACGAACGTGTTATGGACAGAAACCGATTAGGATCTATTGGTGGCACCAAGTGTATGCGTAACCTTAATGCATGGAACGAGTGAGAATCGAATTGCTAATCAAACAGGCCAAGTGAAAGTCGATTGTTTACAGTGAAATTAGATGAGCAGGGGCCTTACCATGACGTCTTAATGCGATTCAGTTTATGTTCGCTCGCTGTCAGATTCATACTAAAAGTGACAGGCCAAACTTAAACTGAGTCGGAATTAGAACGTCATGGTAAGGCCGCAGCAATACATCTAGACACATAGACTGATAGATGACGATTTTACATACATACAATACATAAATCACGACTTTATTCCTTACGGGGTAGACAGGACCTAAGGTAGCATAGCAAGACCTAAAGGCCACTTTTAGCATGATTGTGGGTGGAAAAGCCGTGGTAGCCTAGTGGTTTGACCTGTGGCCTCTCAAGCAGGGGGTCGTGGGTTCGAATCCCGGGCTCGCACCTCTGAGTTTTTCGGAATTTATGTGCGATATCTCATTTGAAATTTAACCATGAGCTTTTCGGTGAAGGAAAACATCGTGAGGAAACCTGCACACAACTTCGACGCAATTCAATGATGTGTGTGAAGTTCCCAATCCGCACTGGGCCCGCGTGGGAACTATAGCCCTGGGACGTATATAGGCTGGAGATGATGATGATGATGTGGGTGGAAAGGGGAAACAAAATATGTAATGATTTGCTAGCCGCATCGCCTATAACAAGATTCCCCAGGATTTTCGCCCATTCCCTCGTTGGGCTTTTACCATCGCGCGGGAAGAAGCAACTGGTACATTCTATGTTTTTTCTTTACACCCAGACCAGCAAGGAAGAACGATGATTTTAAAGACCAGCCCCCTTATTCGTAAACGCTCTGCAGGCTTCTACTGACTTAGCAATCGTTTGTCCTTATCTGTCACTTTGTCATTTACCTTTCACAGATAAGGACAAACGATTCTTAAGTTAGCAGAAGCCTTTATGAATAAGGGGGTGCATACATACTATGTAGGTACCGTACTACTTCAGCTAATCTTACGAAACGTGTAATAGGTATAGGCGATGCGGCTAGCAACCCACTCACTATTTTGATTGCCCTTTGCATAAACCCACATTCATGCTAAACTTGGCCGATAGGTCTTTTTATCATATTCTTCGTTTACCCTGTAGTGAGATTAATACACAAAGTCACAGCACAGCCATGAAACTACTACATGTAACAGAGCCGCTATATTAAAATAATCACTGGACAGAGTGATTGCATTGAATTTGAACTAATCATGACCACAAACAAGGTCATTATTTGACATTGCTGTTATTTTCAAGAACACAGATTTTGTGTACCTACCTCAAACTGTTTCTATGTTCAAAAAGCTATGGAAAGACTTCGAGTGTGCGTATGAAATTTTATCATAAATGTAGCATGCTATAGGGTTGCCATATGAAAAAGTACAAAACAGCGCAATGTTTTGACGTAAATTTCAGCTCTTATGTCAATTAAGTGACATTAATGTCAAAAACTTTTCTGTCAGATGCCAAACCAATCCAAAACGACGCAATTTTTTGTAATAATACTTACTTCTATTATGCTGCAATGCGAATAACGTATCATTATTTTGCTTTCTTCCCATGCGAATTCTTTTGTTCAATTGCCTTTCTTGATCTATAACATAGTTGTGTAATTTTGATGCTTAACAAATCGTTATGA
This sequence comes from Pandemis heparana, assembly GCA_963854515.1. NCBI lineage: Eukaryota > Metazoa > Arthropoda > Insecta > Lepidoptera > Tortricidae > Pandemis > Pandemis heparana. The sequence goes on from OY978006.1 coordinate 30,772,976, forward strand.
GCTGCGTATATTATTATTAAGTATATTCAATATTACACTTTTCTTAAAATTAATCCGGAATACTTCGGCATCACCATCGCTTTCTACCCTCATCTTGTACCGTTTGACAGAAAGTGAATACGATTGATCGTGTGTCAAATGTGACATAATTTTGCAACAGAAATTATGATGAAAATATAACGGACTAAACACCATGTATATATATGTATGTAGCCTGTATAAAATAGTCATGACATTGACATTTACGTCAGAACATAAATACAGTATTCAAACACGAGGATCCGTCTGTCTCGCATTTGAAATTGTAATGCTGACCCTATGGTTCATTCATATTGTGGTCTGCAAGTCAAAACTAGTCTAGGGAGAGGCCATGATGATGAGATATGTCTACAGACTGAAGTCAGAAGGAAGACATTGGCAGTTGTATTTGGACCCATCTTTAAAATTTGCCAAACATGCATTTTTGTAGTAGTTTAATGTGGCACAACATTTACTACATAAGCGACAGATTTGGCGCTAAAAGCGCTGAGTTGGCAATACTGTATTCACACAGATGGGAAGCACGACATTCATTACGCTGTGTGGTTTTTGGTATATTCGGTTATCGTCTGGTAATTATGTTATTGGCTCGTCTGAGAGTGGAACTCGATAATGCATGCGACTGACCGCATCTAGCGATCGCATCGGATGAAAGACCGTTGTGATGTGGTCCGTTTAGCCGTGGTTTACTAACAATACGAGTAAAGGTCAAAGCAATCAGTGTTGCCATGTCTATGGCAACACTTGAGATATGCATTTTGGTAGAAAGCATCATCGTCAAAGACGTGGACGTCAAAATGTTTCGTGACTTTTAGTTACGGGCATTACATGGGGCGTTTAAGATCCCACCCTATCACGGGGTCACGGCAAATAAGACGTTATTTTAACTACTAAAATTATTAAAAGAATTCGTTTATCGCTATCCCGCGGGAACTACGCAATTTTCCGGGATAAAAAGTAGCCTATGTGCTATTCCAGACTTTTCTCTATCTATGTGCCGAATTTCATCCAGATCCGTTGGGCCGTTCTGGCGTGATTGAGTAACAAACAAACATCCATCCATCCATCCATCCTTCCATACTTTCGCATTTATAATATTAGTTAGATGGCTGAAGCCGAGAGAAAAATCGACAAATCCACCTCACGTGGACGCCTGCTTAGTTGTTTTTGACAAACTAATAGGATTTTAAACTATAAACTAATGTGATTGGTATAAAAGTGCACTTCAAATCAACTCAAAACATTCGAGACGATATACAAGAACCCGTCGAGTTTTGGCAAATGTGAAGGAGGAGTTCTCGTTCTCGTGCGAACAGAGTTGCCACTTCGAAAAATGAAAAGTGCCAACAAAATTCCGGACTTTTCTAGGAAACATGTCATTACTCAGGACCGTGGCGTAGTAGTTGTTTACGATTGAATTGAAACGTCGAGGCAAATAAACATGGGACTAAAATAGGTAGTAAGAAGTTTATTTAAAGCTTTTGTTCAATTTGCAACTATTTCGGTGATATTTTTTTGCAATAATCGTTCAAGTGACAGATAGCAAGAAAAATGGTATCCATACCAACTATTATATAATCTGTGTCCATACAGCCATAATATATCTATTTTATTGTAGTAATTAATTTTTTAACATACAATCACAGATTTCGGTGCAATTTTTCCAGCATAATTCCAATTCCTATTCCTACAATCTGTTTTAAAACGGTAAAACATGAAAATAGCGTAACAGACTAAAAAGTCCTTCGACCCTAATAGTAGTTAATTTCCATATTCAAACATCGGAAAGAAACTGGACGTCAATGCGTCAACATTTAAAATTCGAACTCGCAACAATCCAACAGGAATCGGTTGGAATTTTTATCGGATATTACCAATCAGCAGCCGTGTTCCGAATTTAAATCGAACACTGGTTACGTAACTTTGACTCTGTTCTTTATGGCTCCAAGGATAGAGGCGAAGATGCGCTGTACTGTGGCTTCCGCCGAAACGGTTGAATGTATATGGTGTCCAAACTTCCCGTTACTAGATATCGAGGAAACGAAACGCGGTGCTTCCAGGTTTACGTAACGGGAACGTGGTTGCGTTCGGTTTGCGTTATTATTAGAATATTTTACTAATACGTAAACAAACGAACGGGTGGGAGTTTCCATACTTAATACATATTAATTAGGTACTTGCGCGATATCGTTGTTTACTGAGTCTTTCTGTATCTATTTAGTGTCAATCTCAGGTGTCTATATTCAAATGCTAAAACAGTAGTAAACTAGTGTAAAACAGCATATTTCTTTTCTACTTTTTCGTATTGTATACTAGCTTCTGCCCGCGACTGCGTCCGCGTAGAATTAGCAATTGACATGTTTATCGCTATACCGCGGTAACTATTACATTTTCCGGGATAAAAAGTAGCCTATGTTTTAATCTAGGGTACCAGCCATCTCCGTTCCAAATCTGAAGCAAATCCATCCAGTTGTTTCACCGTGAAGAAGGAACAAACATATACACAACTCACTCACATCCTCACAAAACTAGGATTAGTAGGAAGTAGGATTGTATATCATACACATGATACAGTCGCGCGCAGCAACTTGACCGCGAGCTGCGACACGCGATCGCAGCCGAAAGCATGCTGCGATACGCGGTCGGCAGCTTGACCGCGAGCTGCGACACGCGATCGCAGCCGAAAGCATGCTGCGACGCGCGAACGGCTCCGTTCGCCTTTTGCGATGACAGCCTTTGTGGAAACTCGTCATCCCGCCGGACGCGATCGGCTGTCCGATCTGTAGGCGTATTGTCTAACTCGCTCGCAATCGCCATCGTGTTCATTTTGACAGTTCTTGTATTAATGTGGCAGCTAGCTGATTCCGATGCCAATTGTCATCCCATACATGAACTGTCAAAATGAACACAATGGCGATTGCGAGCGAGTTAGACAATAAGCCTACTGATGCGATACGAGCCGTCTGGAACTAATTTTCTTTTAATACTCAGCTTATAATACCAACTCTAAGCTCAGCTCGATACGAAGCGGGATATTTTAATAAACTCCGCCTCTGCCTAGGTTTGTAGGTCACCTCATTTTCCCTCATTCACTCCGAACTCAGGCAGCGTTGCATTTTTTAACCGACTTCAAAAAGGGAAGAGGTTCTGTGTTTGGAAGTTCTCGTCATAAAGTACCTACTCTTGTCATAAGTCTGTTGTAATAATCTTTCCGAAATAGAGATGCAACGAATACTACTTTCACGAATGCGAATACGAATAACGGTTTTACTATTCTGAATATACGAATATCAAAACGAATAGGTAAACATGATCAATCCAACGCAAAAAAAGCAATTTATAATGTAAGTATAAAAACTATTATTAAATTTTAATCAAAATAAACTACTGATAAAATTTTGTTAAAAAGAACATTAGGTACGCTCGATTTTTGAAAACACTTATACGAAAGAAAATACCTATGTAAGAAGAAACTTACAGCTCTATATAGCAGTGGCGCGGCGTGAAGTATATCAGAAGGCAAGCCAAAGTGAATTTAACTAGCCTTCTCCTATAATTCTGCACAATAAAGTACCCAACTGCCTTAAAATAGGCAAGCCGGTGGGAATCGAGTTCTAAGGACGCCTCGCCACTGCTATATAGTCTAGTTGACACAAATATTTCCTCTTTCGAATGGACTACTTACTACTACTACTTGGTACTTTCGAGTGATATTATGCTTAAAAAAATCGGTCCTCTGGAGGGGTGTCAATGTCGAGAAATAAAGTCAAACAATACTTTTTCTACGACTAAGTACTTAATAAATGAAAGTATAGTAGGCGGCAAATAAGTAAAACGTGGAGGGGATATGCGCAGGATGAAAATGATGTTGTTTTTCATACTGCGCTTATCCCCTCCACGTTTTACTCATTTGCCGCCTATTATACTTAATACGTTCTGAAAATGAAGTAGTCCAGTGTTCCAGTCTCCACGCCGTGAAATTCTCATGGCTATCATAATATTTGCCGAGATTTTCTATGCAACAAATTTTCTACCTGGGCCGCCGCGGATATTTCTTCCGATGTTGATTTGGTTTCATTTGCAGCCATGCTTTTTATTATATCTTGTTTGTTATGTTGGCAGCTATGCATTTAGTTTAGAAAGTTTTAGTTCTATAAAAAACCATGTGAATAAATTAATTTGTTGGTAGTCATGCATTTCATCGTAAATTTAATGTTGATCGCGTAATTTTTTTAACGATGGAGCACTTTAACAGCAACAACACAACAAGTGCTTTTCGAGGGAATAGACAATCATAGAATTATCCAAAGTCTTATTATGTATGTTCTTATAATAGTGTTCGTAATTATTTAAATCACAGATACAGTACAGGAGTAGAAAAATATAATTTGTTATTAAACGTTGTACAATTCCGTATTGCAGTTGTTTTGCGTCGAACTGTCAGAGCACTGGAAAGTGCCTGGAAATTACTGATTTGTCAGCTTTTTCCTCTCTTTTGTTTCATCGTCGCGTTATGGAATGTATTCGTACTGGCCACCGACAATTGGTGCCGAACGTGCTTTACAGACCAAGTTCTATTTTCAAATGGATTAGGATTTTCGTAAATGAACGTGTTTATGGATGTGTGCAATATGGGTCCATTATGCACACATCAACGTCTACACGTAAATCCGATTCCATTTGAAAATAGAACTTGTTATGAGCGGCGGTCGTTGTCGATGGCTACCGCGGCTACAACAAGCTCCAAAATTCGAAGTACGCATCGTCCCTCTTACTCGCTTGTTAGTTACTATTAGTGCGAGCGGAATAGCGCGAAACAAATTTCGGCGTTCAGAGTGTAAGGCCAGTTGTAAGTTTACATGAATGTTGCCATGTTCGAGATCGTTAGAACGAACTGGCGGGTTGCCAGATGCACCTAACGAGACCCGATATTCTGTAGCTGGAGATAATTGAGCAACGCAGACGTTGAAATAGTTGCGCTTTTAGGTAACTAATATGACATAGGTACACAAATCTACCGACACGCCTCTTTCCCATAGGGGTATGCAGACACTTAGTTCAACCTGCTGCGATCCTGACAGACTTCGTTCCATCTCCATTCATCATTCTCTTCATACATGCTCATCGGTTTAGGTTAGGTACTCTAGACCTGGGGCATTACCATTGACGTCGTTTGTCGTTTTAGTATGAATCTGACAGCGAGCGAACCTCAACTGAATCGCATAAAGACGTCATGGTAAGGCCCCTGAATTTTTGTCAAAATATGACTAATATGATTAGTGTGGTGGCTATGATATACTATTGGGTAGTGGTAGGTAATTTATTTTTTCTAGAATATACTATGAACAACGAAAGAGTAAAAAAAGAAAAAGAAGAAGAAAAAAAAGAAAGAAAAAGAGTAAAAAAAGAAAAAGGTTAAAGAGTATTTGTACTGTATTGTATTGTAACAACGTTCATAAGTCTAATTCTGCACGGACGAAGTCGCGGGCTGAAGCTAGTATGTCTATAAAAAACCTCGTAATATTTGACATGGAAACGTTTACGCGTTCGAATCTTTAAATGCGACTAAAACACTGTAAGGGTGTTACCTCACCGATCGATCGATCATCAATCGATCGATGCCATCGATCAATGATCGATCGATTGGTGTGATAACACCCTAAAGGTGGAAACACATTATTGACACGCGACGCGACCCGATGCAACGCGACGCGTGTTGACTCGAATCAAATTGTATTATTTTCTATGACCAGAACCACACTATAAACATCCGACGCGACGCCATGCGTATACATTCGTTGCATAGGGTCGCGTCGCGTGTTGGAAATGTGTTTCCCCCTTAAGGCCTGCTTGCACAGTCCAGAGTTAAAAAATTAAATCGCTAACTCGGGGTTAGGTTTGACAGTTCCATACATTTTGACACTACTTAGCCCCGGGTTAGCATCTAACACGGGGTTAAAAAAGTCGTTAACCCTGGTCCGTGCAAGTGGCCCTAAGAAGTTTAATTTTTCCAGAGAAACAGTACGGAGACAGTGCCTTAGCTGTCCACTAATACAGCCATTATATATCTAAGCGCGGCTAAGCTAAGAATTTAAATACATAGCGAGCGAAGCAGACATGAAATATTTAATGTGCATTTGAACCAATTAACCATAAAAAGGGGGGAACTTGAACACTCAAGAAGCTTGTTCAATCAACAGCGTTCCTATTCAATCCTCGCCAAGGCGATACGGAAACGATATCACTTACTTGCTGCTTTCGTCTTGCTTGTGTAGAACCTGTTCCTATATACGCAAGCGCTCGTCCAGAAATCATGTGATCGTTTATCGCAAAATATTACAAAATTTATCGCAAAATATCACGAATGATCACGATGGGGGAGGGGGGTGTCCGAGAACACATCACGTGTAATTTTTTTACACAGTGAAATCAAAAAAGAACGTAAAAAATCAAGTGATTGCTGTTTTTTAAATTAACTAACTTAATTCATACTAAGTCCGAAAAATACACGTGCCAGTGTTGCCAATGCTACGGCAATTACCGTGTTCTACGGCTTTCAGTCCAAAAAATTACAAAATCCACGGCCTACGGCTGCAACCCTGGGGCCATTAGTGTATCCGATGCACGAAATTCGACCGTCGTATAGTGCCGTCCCGCTCATCCTAATATTGCTTGATAGGAGATCGAGAGAAACGGCACTATACGATTGTCGAACATCGGAGGTAGCCCTGCGTATCCGAATGCCAGTGTTTCTTTTTTTAAGGAGTGACACGGCCCACCCTTGGTCTTTTTCCATATAAATACGGCTTTTTTTATGTTACGTACACGGCCGCCTAAAAATTTGCATTGGCAACACTGACACGTGCTCTTGAATGTAGCGGCCGCCTATTGTGACCTTATTACTTCTGTATACATTTTTTCTATTTTGATTGTCATATGTGGTGTTCAATAAAGAGTTATTGTATTGTAGGGGAGGTGCTAGCGTTATAATCACCAAATATCACTAAGGTGGAGGGGGGAGGGGGTAAAAAGTAGGCCTAACATGATCACATGATTTCTGAACGAGCCCTTTCGTCTTGCTTGTGTAGACCCTGTTCCTACAAATTTATACGCAAGTCACATCTCATCTCGAATAGGGAGATTCAATTTGCTCTAATTAAAACCGTGTCGTGAGTTCACTACGGATGCGTAACTTCCGCGTTTGCCTTTAGTTGAATTAAAAACCGGCCAAGATCGAGTCGGGCTCGCTCACCGAGGGTACCGTGCAAATTTGGCAAGTGAATATAAAATCCAGTGTTAGCAAAGCCCTGTTCCTAAGCAAACTGTAGTGTGAGGTCAGTTTATATTGGTTACTTACAAATGGCTTAAGACAGATTTTTTTAATAGCCTATGGTAGCGTCCCACTGCTGGGCAAAGATGTCCCCTTTTTTCTGCCACTCGTCTTTGTCAATAGTCCCGCCATCTCCTCACAGGCAGACATAAAAAAAGTAAAATTTTTAGTATTGGTTGTTATAGCGGCAACAAAAATACATATACATACATACCGTCACGCCTCTTTCCCACAGGGCCAGGCATACCTCTTTCGCTTCATCCACATTCATCAGTCTCTTCATACATGCTCGTCGGTTTCGGGTACTCTTGACCTGGCCTTTTTCCAAAACGTCCCCAATCAAATCGGGAGAAATCATCTGTGAAAATTTCAACTGTCTAGCTATCACGGTTTATGAGATACAGCCTGGTGAAGTGACAGACAGACAGGCAGACCGCCGCTGGACGCGCAGTGCACTTCACAAAAAATGTCTCGTATCGAAATTTTTAACTTTGTATTGGTCTAAAATATTTTACTAACATGGATTCTGAGTCTTTAAATACTGATACATTAATACCTACATGTATTAAAAAACCAAATATCCCATTTTTTTTTGTAATTAACAAATTGTCTAAAACTAATTTAACTGCATTCCAATATTTATCATGCTATTTGAAAAATGTGGTCTTCTTTAGGTTTTTCCTAATTTTCGGTTTTTTTTACGTCAATAACTAATGTCTCTGAGTGCGCGTAAACCCTTTGCAATTACTGCGAATTTACTAGCATTTCTGCGCAGACGAAGTAGCGTACAAAAATTAGTATTTTAATAATTCGGAACGTGGTATGGAATACGATGGAGCGATTTATTCTTCGAAACAAAATGGCGGAAAGTTTGCACAATGGATTTAGTTTAAAACTCCTGAAACGTTTGGATTCGAGCGTTTACCCCAAGCGCCTGTTAACGTTTGACGTTTTAATCGTTGGTTGTGTTTTAATTGAATCAAGCGAAACAACATCTATTGTTCGCCACGAAAAATATTTCCACGAAAAAGAATATTCTTATTCCCTATTTAAATAAGCAATTTAATTCAGAGGTATGCAGAAAAAATACTGTTTACCTCTGTAAATTCATACATTTCTTTACATTGAAAAAAGCCACCATTTAAAATTTAACCAACATAACAACAACACGTGTACAAAATCCATTCCGAATGGTTAACACTTTTTTTCAAACATCGAACGCTATTTTTAAAAACGTTTCCCTATGGCCAGTGATACGCTAAGAGAGCGCTCACGTTCGGAAACCGAGTTAATATAAACGGCAAGCATCGCTGGAATGCGGCTTACAGTTTACTATTTCTGGACGAGATTTCCGTGTTATGTGTTTGGCACCATTGATGCGGTCATTCCAAAGTTAAATTGTTAATTAAAATATTTTCAAAATTAAAGTTTTGAAGTTGCATAACCTTAAATCGACTTCACCGTTCAGTAGGCTTATTGTCTAACTCGCTCGCAATCGGCATCGTGTTCATTTTGACAGTTCATGTATGAATGTGACAGCTAGCTGATTCCGATGCCAATTGTCAGCCCATACATGAACTGTCAAAATGAACACTATGCCGATTGCGAGCGAGTTAGACAATAAGCCTACGGGATTGATGTATGAGAATATATCAGATATATTTGTGTGTCTGGTCCGCTCTGCTAGATTCAATTCCATGCTGCAAAAGCCCAACGGAACTGCGCATGCGTGAACGATCCTTTGAAGTCGCTTAACTTGCCATATAGACACAAATGAACCCAGCCTGGCTAGCACGGTAACGTTTATCTACCCATTTTGTCTACAAATGAGCGACAAACGATATTTTGTCGCGGTGACTAGCACGCTAAATTATGTCGCGGTATTTTATCCACACTTGACGACTGAGTAGACAATTTGTCTATTGCTCTAACACGGTAATCCAAATGTAGACATAATTAATACCCTTTTGACAGTTAGTTGGGATAAATTTATGTAGGTGGCTTGAGGACTGCGACAAATTTAATACTATGGCCAATGATATTATAAATTTAAAAAGAGGCAGTTATGTCGATATTAATCATACAAAAGGCGAGAATCGTAACCTCTGTTTGTGCCCAAATGTGTTGCGGTGGGCTCAGTGATTTCCGACGCATATACAGTTACAAAAGAAATAATATGATAAACTAGAATTAAATAATGAATTGTTTTGATTTGAATGAACTGTGTGAAACGATATTTAATTTTATGTTTTGTTTAATTATTGTGCTATTGTAATCAATAATACATTACTGTAGAGGCTGGAAACTAACTAAGCCGTAAGTAGACCATCTAACCTACTTGTTCGGCAAACTTTAAAAAAAATGAACCACTACCACTCATATGTGACATGCCTAAACCAAGCCGCCAATCACGACAAATGCGATAATCCGACCAAATCACGATAAACACTATTTACGATTCAGCCGCTAAGATTCTTTGACATCTTTAATAGGTAGAATGTTAAAATAAGACTCAATTACACTGAGCGTTTGAACGAATACAATGACCGAAATGCATTTTTTTTAAATTGTTGGCAACACTGCTTTATGTCGTGTGATAAAATTTAAACCTAGGGTTAATTTTATGTTTCATCCATAGCATGTTAGGGCCCGCGATAAAATATGTCGTGACAATATATTTTATCCACAGACATATATTTGTCTACATTTTAGCGTGCTAAGGCCGCTGAACAGCGTGACCGTTGATAATTGTCATATCCTTTACGCGGATACCAAATAAAAAAGTGGCTTCAAACGTTTCATGTTGTGAGCCCCATACAAGCTTATTTTATAGTCTGTGGTCATTGTGAAAAAGCTACGGCTAACGAAGAAATCCTATTCAACACCCCTTTCTTTTTTATCTGTCTTTAGTGTATATATGGCCAGTTATAAAAGGATCTAGTACGAAATCGCTTAATTTCTTCCTCCGTGTCACGGCCTTCCTAAAGTGGCTACCTTGATCGTGAGTTTATTTCTGATTCCGTTCGATTATCGAGCCGGATGGAATCGATTTATCGATTTGTTTTGGCATTCGGAATGTTGAGATATGGGTAGCAGGAAGACAATTATTTATACCTTCTAAAAATGGCTTGGAAAATATTAGCTGTACTTTTTATGCGCAAATTTCAACATCGTACAGTTTCTTTCTTTTGTTTTCGCTGGTAAATCTGGTAAAAACCAAAATGCCAGTAGCTAATAACAGTTTACGAAGAAGAATTGTATGTATTAAATATAAGCAATCCGTGATAAATATTTTCCCAAGGTTGTATTTAAATTTAACTACGTAGTTGTCATTTGTTTTTATAGTAACATCATCCGAGATGACTCAATAGTCAAGTATACGGGTGCAGCATGATTACTTAATGACTAAATATTACCATAATCATCGCTCGTTTCTAACTAAGCTATTTATTACTTGAGAGAAAAGGATGCCCGTATTTACGTTGTTTCACGCTCGTAAAGGATGCTTTCAATTGTATGCGCTTTTTTTTAATATGGCTTAGACAATGTGTTTCCAGCCAGTACCCAGATTCTTGCTGTAATCGACATAAATCTAACTACGTTGGAATTATCTGCAGTCTCGATAGAGATAGGTAAATGTCGACACCAAAATTGTTTTAAAATAATCGGGACACAATAAACAATTTACTCAAAATTATGAGATTGGCCTCTAAATGCGGTATTTGATAATTCATGCTTTTAAGTTAATTTGCTTAAGGTTACTATAATGTTTGTTTAGCTAATGTCCTTGTGATATGTCGGCTTCGTCATTATTCTCGGTTCGCTCACTAATACGGGTCGTTTAACAATTAAATATGTCACTTGTCAGTGCCCGAAAAGAAAATTCCTCAGTCCGGCCGGGACAACGGCGCACGCTAGTGTGCCCGCTCGGTGTTGCTAGTATAAAAAACCGAAATCGTTGCAATGTGCAAGTTTTTTTTTCAATTAGGTCTTAAACTCTTAAAACTCATTTCGTTTTGATGATTAGACTAAAAAACTTTTCATAACTCATCCGACATGATGGTTCCTAGATTATCTGTGCAATGACGTTACTGTCAGTAAACAATTGGCTTAAAGGACCTAGCATCCAGGCCATAAAATATATTTTTTTTAAAGTTTGTAAATCTTGACAGTGACAGTTCAGATGAATGAATGAAGAGAAAATAGCAACAGACAGCTCATAGTACTTATTTGACATTTGACTGCAAACGCGTTCGATCGAACGTATTTTTTTGGCCGAAAACTTGCACTCAGCATATAACTCAATACCGTTTATTCCCGCACGTGCCACTCACACATACATACATTTACGTCTGTGTGTATTTATAGCAATGATCCTCGGCTTCCGGTTGCTGGATTCTTTTTTTAAATCAACTTAACGAGTTATTTTCTAAGCTCACACTAAAACTTGAGTATTTGTTTGTTCTAATTATAGTTAGAAGATGTGGTTGACTTGGATGTGGTTTTTGAATAATGGCGGCCATATGTAGGTTATATCTTAAACCCAGTTTTAGTATGGCGGTCTTTCTTTATGGCGTGGGGGGTCGCCAGGGTAGACAGAGCGTTACAATAATAAAAAATAATAAAAAGGGAAGTGTGAAAAAGATTTGCGTCACCTTCCGCTGCCTTGTGCCTACCAGGCGACACCCCACTGTACGCCACTGCTTGCTAATAAATAAATCAGACCAAATAAAAAATAGACAGAGTCCTACGATCGGCGAAGTCCGTTCATCTGTCTGTATGCTTAGTGTAAGTTTTCGGTCACAAAATACGTTTCGCGCGCGCGTTTGCGTTAAAATGTCAAATACCATGAGAAGTTTTAGTTGTCGTTTCGTTCCGCTTGTGGCGCTGTTCATTTCCTCATAGTAATTGAAGCTTTCACTTGAACGCGTTCGAGACGTTTTTATACGCGAAAACTTACAATAGAGGTTCTGGCCTTATACTCCGAAATCCGATTTTCGAAGTTCGTTTCGTGCCGTTCCGCTCTCACTAATAGTTATTAATTTGAGAGTGAGAGGGACGGTGTGATACGAACTTCGAAAATCGGATTTCGGAGTTGCCCCCCAGGTATGCTTAGTGTAAGTTTTCAGCCACGAAATACGTCTCGAACGCGTTTGCATTAAAATGTCAAATACTATACCGCTAACGATATGTTACCGTTTCGATCCGCAAGTGGCGCTGCCAATTTTTCCATAGTAATTGAGACGTTTAAGCGGACGCATTCCCTTTTTTTTTATTTACACTAAATGCTCGGAATCCCCTGGACGCGGATTCATAACATATTCTTAGACCCCATCCACGCTAGATCTCCTTTAAAAAAACTTGCATGCCTTATTTTGTTTACATACGAACATTACAAATTAAATAGGTATCTACATATGTATAAGCTTGTAAAAATACGTATCTACGTCTATTAATGTTCTCTGAAATCCGGCACTACGATCATTATTATTATTAAACATTCGTACATACCAAACCTAAGTTACATTACAATGTATGCCATGCCAGTATGATGTGATGACGTCAGACCACCAGATGCGGTATCCCGAGGAATGCGCTTACCATATACATATAGAACACATAATATGCGTATAAGCAGTAAACGATACGATACGCAACGAATAGGGCCGCGACTAAAAATATAACCGGTAATTCATACCGCACAACCCTTACATTAATGAAACGCTAGATTAAGCTGAGCGCACATTAACAGTTTTTTCTGACAGAATGTTTCAGCCAGTCACAAACACGAGCTTAAGCTCAGCGCACATTGCCAGTTTTTTTCGGACAAACGCTATTCACTTGTTTTTTCTGCCATTACATTGAGCTCCGGATACGTCACTACATTAACCTTATCCTTTGCTTGGTCCTTAAACGCACGTCTCGTCCTCTGCCTCTTCTTTCTTCTATTTTCTATCAAAGTTTAATACTGAGGTCTGCAATTGCTTGGTACTGTGAAAACATCAAGCCTCTATACTTCATTAAATTTAGGATGAGAAACCACAATAATGTTATATTGCGGCTCGTGAACTGTAATCTCTTTACGATTTGTACTACAGTAACAATTGACGCCACGCATATAAAGTGGCATTAAAACAATTTTATTTTGCGGCTGCCAAACTATTGCACTGTACTGTTTGCTAGGTAAGAAATAGTTGACCAGCCGCAATATAATGTTATTGTGGTTTCTCATTCTAAATTAAATCCAACTCAATCAAAAGAAAAAAGTCATTACAAAAGGTGGTCCCATACGAATTGCCGTGTTCCCAAAAATATGGGGCGCGTCCTAGAAATTTAAAATTTGGTACGACGGTAGCTATTATATTAAAACTATTGAAATAAGTCTAAAAATCTCGTATTTTCATGCCTGTCTTTGTAAATACCAACATAAAACGATTGCCTATATTTTGCTTAGGAAGTGCTCTTTTAACACTAGAATTTATTGACGAATTTGCCATACTCGCACATGGCCAGGTTTTTTAATAAATTAAACCCAGTTTTATAGGTCTGCCTGTAGCTGGTATAATTAGAAGGTGAGCTCATAGTCTGATAACAGCGTCGTGGGTGGTTCGGTTTAGCCCTAATAAGCTCTAGAGATAACGCAGCTGCTAAGCGTTGCATCAGTGCAATGTATTTCCTCCCATATGCTTCGGTGGGGGTCTATCGGATGGTCTAATATATGGCCTAACGTTGTGTCGGCGAGTAATCGCTTCGTCTTATTGAAACTAGAACTGTCCATGTGGTGTCTCAAAATTGTTACAGAATATTTCAACAATTAGTTGGGTTAGTTTTAATAGGACACTTGTGATGTTTTTTCATCATAATTTTGGATTAAAAATTGAATCACCCCTTTTATGCCGTATGCTATTTCAATATACTTTGGGCATCGACCAATTTGTGGAAACATTCGTCAAACATAATAACAAATGTGGATTAAACCTGAGGAAAAATCCTGGATTAATTTTGAGATAGTGTACCTATCCTAACTTTATCTACATCCGTATCATATCATAACTTCCCTACAATATGTTGAGGAACGATTAGCAAATGGTCTACATTAAGAAACCCGTATCTGTAAACTTAAATCACGTCTTTACCCCTTAACTAGCTTCTGCGGCGCATTCTTCTAGGCATTGATGGTCTTTCAGAATGCGCTGGTAGCTTCAAAAAAAGACATGTAAAAGAGCTCTTGGCGGCCTATTTGCAAAATAAACTTTTTGTTTTTTTAAATAACTATTTTGTCGCGTTAGAAAAAGTTACAAAAACGAATACAAATGTTTATTCTCCACAGGTATGTCAACTCGCAAAGCCGTCATACGAATTCACTACGCTGTTGCAGGTACCTACTTAATTTATAAGACTCATAACTATTACTACCAATCACCGTAAAACATTGAGTTAGGGTGCGACCACACCGCCGCTTAAAAAACGGTGACGTTACGGAATCGCAACAAAATGTATGAAGAAACGGTGAGAAAACGTGACGCCTACGACACATCACTGCGTATACGCGGCGGTTTGGTCGCACCCTTAGACGATAATTTACTGACGTCGACAATACCTTGCTTCTCTTCTTCATTTTGAAGTCAAAACTTCAAGCTTCTAGCGGCGTTGAGCACTTTTTGGGATGCGTACAAAATCTTAAACTCGCGTCAGGCGTAAGATGGAAGGAGAGTTTAAGTACCAGAATATGATCCTCTAAGAGTTTGTTTTGAAATACGAATGAATCGCGTTTGATTTTTGAGGTGTTTTTTTGTTGAGTCGTGTAGCAAAAGTACTTGGGCATCAGCACATTGTTAGAGGGTACATACAATATTTTTTGTGCTCAGCTTGCAGTTTACCTCGATCTTGACAATGACAATTGTTATGGCAGCCATCCTAATAAAAAACAAGCGTCTATCAATTTCTATTGTTTTGCAACCGTCCGGATAACAGTTATTTATAAATCAATTGCGTAGGTGCCGTTAGTGCTAAATAGCGTACAGCCTCAAACCCGTTCCGACCCACGACAACAACATTGCAAATTCTGTACCTATTTCAAAACCATATGGCATGCCGTAGTCCATTTTCTACTACCAACATTACGAAATCTCGCTCGGCTTTAGTTCAAAATTCGTACAGACAGTTTTTCTTCATTCATCCCCCCGTGATAGGCAAAGGAAGGACGTGCATGCAGCCATTTCCTACCCTAGATTGCCTGTAACGAAGCAAATAGGTGGAGTAAGCACAGATGGTATTTAAATCATGTTTTCTGTTTTCAGACGCCTTTTTGTGACTTGTTCTTGATATAATACGAATGCAGTTTTAATAATTTTATTTGTATTCAAATCACACACAAATCACGTCTATATCCTTTACGGGGCAGACAGAGCCTAAGGTAACAAGACCTAAAGGCCACGTTTTGGGTTTTGTTACCCAGTCTTTGTTTACGCCGTTTCGTAAGGGATATATATCTGATTTATACGTAAGTATATGTTTTGTATGTAATCTATGCTTGTCTTTAATCTGTTTAATTTTGCGCCACTATCGCTAGCATTTGTTTAATTTCTGCGTTCGCAGTTTATTCGAAATATGAGTTGTTTGATAAACATATCGATTTTGATGGAATCCGGGTTGTGTCGAAATAACGTACTAGTTTACCTATCAGATATATGCTTAGAAAAATACCGTGTCCAGGACATAATTTGATTAAAAATTTACCTTTACTGGCTTCTATTGTAACTTCTTAAGTGTCTCTTATACATACTTAAATAACGTCTTTAATTCTTTAATTTCGGCGAAGAAAAACATTCTGAAGAAAGCTGCAAACACCATGCAAGTCAATGGTGTGTGTGAAGTTTCCAATCCGCACTGTGCCCGCGTGGGGGTTATAGCCTAACCCTCTGATTCTGAGAGGCGGCCTTCGCCCAGCGTGCTCCGCGCTGCTAGAAACTGACAGTTTACCAATAACAATGACGTGAAGCTAATGCTTTTGTGACCTTTTGATATCCTGCCTTTGCTGCAACGCTTGTTAATTTCGGCTCGTTATATAAACCATGGTGCATTATTAAATGTAATGTTGAATAGAAACTATGTTGTGGGCTTGGTTGAAAACATCGCTATATTTACTCGTAATGGCAATTATTATGTCTACACTTTTTCACAAAATATCGTCAGTGGTCTCAATGTCCATAAATCATTTTGAATTTAAAAACGAATAACTGTCAAATATCTACCTATGTTTTTTGAAATGAAAACTACTTTAGGGGCGCTGAGCGATTTTTGGGATCAATAAAAAATTATAATTTCGCGACAGACGTAAGACGGGCGGAGAGTTTAAGTACCAGGATATCAAGATCCTCTAAGAGCTTCCTTCGATTTTTGAACTTTTTTTTGTTGAGTCGTGGAGCAAAAGTACTAGGGCATCAGCACATTGTTAGAGGTCTGTCAATATAGATAATAAGTACGTTTTTTTTTTAAGCGGCCAGTACGGTACTCGTATTGAGCATCGTGGAGTTTACAACATTAAAATCTAATCTAAGCTTGCTTTCACTTCTGCCGGCTCCCCCGGAGTGCTACCCGTCGCTTTTTACATTTGCCCAGCCCTATGCTATTCCATTTTCAAATGACAGATCTGTTTACAATCTAAAAAGAAATTGAAATACTCTTTTCCTTAAACGTAACAACGTAACAGACGTTGACTAGTTGTTTTGTTTGCGTCTGGAATAGACGAATAGAGTGACAGAGAAAGAAAAACAATGTCTATGCCTACGGTTAGATTACGAGCGCTGTTGATACAGTGTTGCCATACAAAAATATAACATCAGTTATCCCACTATTTCTGATTCCGTCACGTACTCGATTAGTAAATAACATCGCAAAATCAATTGATTCGCGATTCCATTTGTTTATTGGCATTCTATAACTCCGTTTGAAGCCCTCCAAGTGACCTATTGTCACGAAACAGTGTTAGGGCCCATACAACGCCTGGAAGCTTCGGCAATTTCAATTTCTATTGTTTTAACTAGACTTTTGTTCCGCGGAGTTTGGTTACATTATGACGAAGTGCCCTAAATATAGATTTTGTTGCGTAGCTACGCAAAATTCGTGATAGATAGATTTGTTTTTATTTAAATGTCAAATATAATTAATTATAAAAATTATTATTATTATTATTATATTAGCATAATTGAGTGTCCCACTGCTGGGCAAAGGCCTCCCTTTTTCTCCGCTACTCGTCCCGCTCGAGAGCATGCTCCTGTCACTGCTTGATAATGCGCCCAAGTCATCCCGCCATCTTCTAAAAAAATGTAGTAGGATAGATAGATAACTACTTAATAATAAAATAAATCATATTTTAAATTAAATTAAAACAAAAATAAAACTAAATAAAATGTCAATGTAGATGATTCACAAAAATATCGTCGTGAGCACAAAAGGATAAGAAAATAACAATAATTTAAATGAAAGCAATTTAAAATGACAAATAATAAATATAAAATCACAAAATGTGAGAATGCCAATGGCTGGAACCGCTGGAACAACTGGGTATTAAAAAAAATTGTTGAAGGTCTTTATGTATAAAGAGTTTTTCAAATGCTCGGGAGAAATTTAAGGGAGGGCAACCGGGGCTACAGCCTCGGGGCCTCAACTAAAGAGGGGCCCCCACGATAGACATCGAAAAAAAATCAAATTCAGACTATTAAAAGTAAACAACTTGGGAAGGAAAATAATTTGGGGCCAGGGGCCTCGACACCTTTGTTGCCCAGAGGCTTCCTGACCTATATATCCGGCATTGGGAGAAACTTTAAAACCATTTTAAAACTTCATGAGCATACAGGTACGGAACGGAATAGTGGGAGACGACAACTACCATACGCCTTAGCGGCCATAGCTTTACTTTTCGAAAAAAAATTAACGGCATAAATTTTAAAATATGGTCCAGTCTCTCCATAAAAAATTACCTGTATTTTACACATTTCCTGAGCTGCTGAGCGTTTCCATAAATATCGAGTTAGCAACGTGAATTTCTGAACGTTAACACATCGTCTATAACCGCTTTCACTAACAATATATGGTTTACATTAATCGAACGAAGCAGCCATAATGGATTACCAGTTCGCTTTTATAATCGTCGATTACCATTCGAACGGTAATCGATTTTAACTTGAGTGCTGTCGACAAGGCGAAAGTTTTTTAACGAATTGAATAGGCAAAGAGGTATTGCGATGTTAGTACTGTAGGACTAGATATAGCTCTTCGGGCTGGCTGATAAGAGGATACGTTCGAATTCGAACTTCATAAATCGAACGTTCGTTCGATTTGATGTTTCGATTGTTTTTCAAGTACTGAGACGGGAGATCAACTGGACCTGGCTTTATATAGCATCCCGTTGTATATAACTGTAATATTTATAATAATCAAATAAAACAAAATATCAAGTTTAAATATGCCTTCTTAATAACGGCCCTCTGCCAACAGTTTGCTTAGAAAACTTATAACGAACTCCGTACAAGCTACGCCGTCCCGTTTTTAGTAAGTGCCACCTCAAGGCAGCTCTGTACTCCCCCTGTATGATTACATTACAGGGGAGTACAGTACCCGGACATAAAGATTGCACATCGGTCTTCTTGGCCAATTTCGGCTTCGTAGAGCGTTGTCTCGCTCTAACTTACGTGACACTAGTTGTCTCTTTCCAAAGACAATCCAATCTTTATGATCGGGTACTGTAACAGTTTTGGAACGGCATTAGTATATGTATACTTCATTTAATTTAGAATGAGAAACCACAATAACATTATAGCATTATATTGCGCCTGGTCAACTACCTTCTTACCAAGTAAATAGTACAGTACAATAGTCTGGGAGCCGCAAAATAAAATTGTTTTAATGTCACTTTATTTGCGTGCCGTTAATTGTTACTCTAGTACAAATTGTAAAGAGATTGCAGTTCACGAGCTGCAATATAATGTTGTTGTGGTTTCTCATTTCGTTTGAAATCATTTGAAATATCTGTCACGTTCGGGATCGGCGTATAACTCGCGATATTCAATATGCATCAGTTTATTGATTGATCCTTGCACGCACCTGTACTATAAATATAATATGTACTATGTACGTATCTAATGGACACGCAAACCATCACAAATTACTTATTGCCAGACAGTAGAGGTTAATTGTCTCGGATAATTAGAGGCTTAGCTTAATTTAGTTAACGCTAACGCAGTTGACATCTGACACTTAGCATAAGAGCGTGTAACTGACCAAAGGCAGTGTTGCCAATTTAGTGACTTTGTCGCTAAAATGGCGACTTTAGCTTAGTAAATCCAAGCGACAAAGAAGTCTTGGCGACAAAATTATCTAGTCACAGGCCTAACATAGTCAACGTAGTCTGTGCCTAAGTATAGTTTTAGTTTCACCATGCAGTTAAGACACGTGACTGACGGCAAATTGACGAAAGTAAAACTTAGATTAGCCATCAGTTAACCTTAGAGTAGGTACCTACCTATTAGTAAAACAGCCCCCATTGTAAATCGAATCAGCGCGACAGAGAAGCCGTTTAATATCATTATATATAGCTAAGTACACGATTAAATAAATGGCCTTAGTAATGTGATTTCTATTAAATCTGTTCCCCTGTCAGCTCACGTTCGTACTCTGATCGAGCTCTTACTTTTGAAACTTACGTACTTACCTACTTAATATTAAATGCGAAATATCATCTTAAATTTGTTTATGGATATAGCAGAACATAGAATAGTTTTTATTTCGAAAATCACCCTATAAAGAGGCGAGGATGAAATTTAAGTACTAAGAACAAAAACGCTTTTTTTTTGGGAAATTAGTTGTGTCTAGCAAAAAGTTTTATCCCTTTCGAAATTGCTGTAATGTGATATTTTTAGTTTTTAACCCAGCTCCGAAGTTTTGAAAAAAATCCGAAAACATAAAGTCGAAAAATAACCATTTACTTAGTATCGAACCTGCTCACAAAATTTCACGAGAAACGATTAAGATAATGAAATGCGACCAGTACAAAAACTTAGCATAAAATAAAAACCCCTAAATAAGTATGTAAAATCATCATTATATGATTGATCAGTTTACACTTTGGCATCATTCTATGATACTGAAATCTATTCTTTATTTTAATGACTGTCAACTTATCACATTAATTAGTCAACACTGTCAACAGTGTCAAGTCAACAGTGATTCTTCGTTTTCTGTGCGCTAAAACAAAACGCCATCTACCGTATAATCGTGTTATCTTTCCTTTTGCGGTAAGATCGATTTGGACCGAGCGTGTTAGTTCATTGTAAAACTAAGAGATGGCGCTATTTGCCACGAAGTGTGATGTCAACTATGGCGTCCTACCACCGTCCTACATTTAATCATACGAGCGCAACAAACAAGATCGTTTTGACTTATCTACACGCTTTTACTCAAAATAAGTTAAAAAATCAAGACTACGTCTCCTACGCTCTAATTGTATGAAAGGGACAGATATACCGCTAATAAGCTGCTAGTTATTTTGCCATGGAAACCCAAATAAAATTACCTACAAAATATTCCATACCAATCGAATCTAACTAATATTATAAATGCAAAAGTTTGGATGGATTGATGGATGTTTGTTACTCAATCACGCCAGAACGGCCCTACGAATCGGGATGAAATTCGGCACATGGAGAAAAATCTGGAATGGAACATAGGCTACTTTTTATCCCGCGGGACAGCGATAACCAAACGAATTCTTTGCAGACGAAGTCGCGGGAAACAGCTAGTACCTACCATATTCTAACTTCCACATCGTAATCCAGGCTACATTCAAGTATTCCATACACGTAGGGCTCGCCCCATTTTCTACGGCATCCTTCACTCGTTCACTTCCATTCGTGAACGGGATGCGCCATCCATTCACTCGTTCATTTTCATACCTGAGCCTCTAGTGTAAATTTTCGCATATAAAAACGTCTCGAACGCGTTCACGTAAACGCCTCAATTACTATGGAAAAATTGGCAGCGCCACTTGCGGATCGAAAGTGTAACAAACTTTTCTCATAGTATTTGACATTTTAACGCAAACGCGGTCGAGACGTATTTTGTGACCGAAAACTTACACTAAGCAGAAAGCACACTGAAAGGCCTAGCTGACTAAAAGCCCAAGTCCAACAGTAAAAAAAAGGCCTGGCTGCATTCAAAACGTGCTTATTAGCCAGCTACTGTTTTCTACGAAATGGCAACGGAGCATTAATCGCCGACATGTCATAAATCACGTCTCTCCGTTACGGTAGACAGAGCCGAAAGTAACAAGGCCTAAAGGCCACGTTTAGCACGATTGTGGGCATACGTGGAAAGGGGAATCAAAATAGTGATGGGTTGCTAGCATCGCCTATAGCATGATTCCTAGGATTTTCGCCCATTAACTCCATTGGCTTGTACCATCTGTGCGGAAGGAGAAGCAACTGTACATAATACTCCCTGACCTGGGACCTTACCATGACGTCCTTATTCAGACTAATTTTATGTTTTAGCTGTCACTTTTAGTATGAATCTGACAGCGAGCGAACATAAACTGAAACGC
This sequence comes from Pandemis heparana, assembly GCA_963854515.1. NCBI lineage: Eukaryota > Metazoa > Arthropoda > Insecta > Lepidoptera > Tortricidae > Pandemis > Pandemis heparana. The sequence continues at coordinate 30,794,944 of OY978006.1, forward strand.
ATTATACCATTTTCATTCTTACCTGTCCTATTCGGTAAACAAAATTCTAACCTCAATATGCAATTTTTTGTAAAGAATAAGGTTGTATTATGTTATCATATAAACCTGAGGTAATATTTTGTACACAATTTTTCTGATATTTTATCTCCAGTACCTTTATTAACGATGAAATAGTTATAACAAAAAATGAGATGTTTGGAGGTTAGAATTTTGTTTACCAAATAGGACAGGTAAGAATGAAAATGGTTTAAGTCGTCAGGGTAAGGCCCCAGCATGGAAACATTATTATAACGTCGCTCTGGGCCGTAAGTTGCAATTTATTTACCGGCCGCTACGTAAGCGAATATTTCAATTTCCTGGCCACACTTACACCGTGCCGTACCAGTATTGAGGCGTCTTAAAACTTACTTGTGTACACTTCCGAGACGCTGAACTTATTAGACTTCGAGTGCGGTCTTGCCCTTCGTATTCCACTATTCCCGGAGCTGCCTTTAGCTCGTACCACCTGTGTCGTAGAAAACGCGCGGTACCACCTCCTGCGATAGGTGCTTGGTGTATCTTCAGAAAGTAAGGTTGTTGACAGTTTAGTAAAAGCTTGGGATGAAGATGAGGTAATAGTTATTTGTGATACAAGGTTGGTAAGTAAGGTTTTACAAATGAGTTGACGAGTTGATAAACCCGAGCCGTGAGGCGAGAGTTTTCATCGTCACGAGTTTGTAAAACCTTGCCAACCGTGTATCATACGACGTATTTCAATACATTTGTGAGAAAATAGGCAATTAATAACACAAAATTGAAGAATAAATACCTTTCCCGAGATTTTGATGGCAAAAGACTATTTTGCGCGATTTGCGCCTTGCTTAAAATATCGGGCGGAGTTAATTCCATGTTATTGTCGGTTTCATCACTTGAAGAACTCATTTTGTTTGGTTTTGTACACACTATAATCAACAACACAAAACAACGCAGTTTTACAAAAACGGCGCGTCCGTGTACCGTAATGCACATGCGTAAGTTTGGTTTTTAATTAGGTTAACTAAAATTATCAGGCAAAGGTTCGACGCGTTCAGCCACTGCGATTTTTTCGAATAAATAAAAGGTGGAAATCATTAAAATCTGAGGTACCTAATTAAATTACAGTTTATACTAATTGCAAATTCATTATTTAGTTTTGTATATTTATAATTTTTTCTGCGTATAAGTCGATATTTTTTATTTTTGTCATTTAATACTCTTTGCTGGAAAATTGACAATTTAAAAAAAATTGTAAAAAAATCGCACTAGTGCGGCAAAATTAACTTACGAGCCATGTATACATCCTTTGAAAGTGAATTTTTCGAGCAAATGTATTGAAAAATAATTTTCTAGTTTTTAATTGCTCTAACAAACAACAAACACAAACAAAACAACAACAAACAAACAAACAACAACACAAACAAACAAACACAAACACAACAAACAACAACAACAACAAACAACAAACATGCATGCATCGCATGCAGCATGTTGTTTTGTGGAACAAAGTAGTCTCTGCCTACCCCTGTGGGAAAGAGGCGTGACGATATGTATGTATGTATGTATGTAATTGCTCTAAAAAACTTAACTTTTCAATCTAAAACATGAGGCTTTCAAATCTTTTTGGATGTTTATTTAGAGCTTTCCTTGTATTTAGATGTCTCTCAGGTAACGCAACTACAATCTTTTGGTGTTCTGACGTCTTAATGCGATTCAATTCCGATTCAGTTTAGGTTCGCTCGCTGTCAGATCCATACTAAAAATGACAGCTGAAACCTGAACTGAGTCTAATTGTATCGCATTAAGACGTGGTAAGACCCCCAGGTGACCCACTCGTTTGCCGTCCCATTTTATAAAACAAGACTGTAATTTTTGTGATCAATTCAGCAAATTTGAAGTTCGAGCCGTACATCCATACCTAATCTAATTAATCGAAACAATTTGTTCTTTGTAGTACAAGTCCCACGAGGATAAAGTAAATATCACTTTCCGTTATAATCATCATCTTCACTTCCGTCTATAGTTTCAATTCATCATTATACAAGTGCTTGCATATGCATCTATTTTCACACACTATCAAATTTCGACATGTTTACCGGATAGGAAAAACGGACAAAAAGTTCGCTCAGTTCCAATGATGCAGCACTGATCAAAACAATTGATTACTGATATTTGGTTGTATTTATCATTACTATGTAATGTAATTATAACCAATAAAAAGTCATGATTCATTTTGCATGGTAGGGAATTGGACCTTTGTTTGATAAAATGGACTATTTCAGGCAACTAATTTGATTAAAATATTAATCATGCTTTTACGTAGCTTTGTTTATTAATAATAAATATTTTTCCGCTGTTTGATAATTTGTTAATTTTGGCACTGTCACAATCGCCTTCGTTCAGCAATAAAAATAAACGGTTTTGTCTATGGTTTTGTATATACGTCAAACGGTTCCGTCCGTTGGAGTTGTTTTTTTCTATTGATGGGCGACTTCGACTAATTTGCTGATTCGATTCACTACTAATATCATAATTCGAATTTAAAATTAGTAATATACTAATGCCGATAATCGAATAACAACTACTAATATTCTGCCCTCTTAATTAAAAAGGACGTATATGTGTGTCATATGAAACGCATATACGTCCTTTTTAATTAGGACGGCAGTATTGGCAACTAATCCGCGGCTGGATGACTGCTCGGACCGAATCGGGAATCTTCGTGTCGACTCGGCGCGGTGCTTGCGTTAGTTGTTAGCTTGTTACTCATATCAACGTCAACTCGACTGGACTGGATGGAGGGGATTTTGAGTACTACTAATATTGGAATGATTTTCGAATTAGTCGACTAAGTCGAATGATTACAATAATCGACTAATCGAATTAGTATTATTAAAAGTCGCCCATTATTACTGTCTTAAGCTAAAAGCTAAGCTTTAAAATGCTCCACATTCACTTGTGTAGGTGTACACCATTACTTCCGCAAAAATTCTCTGGTTTTAACAATGATTTTGTTGGGGATATTATATATTAGATATTATACGCTGAATTTGCTTTTATTTCTAACTTTTGCAGATTAAGTAGAAATGTAATGTTATGATGTAGATATGTGAGAGTGACAGCTGTCAATTATGTACTAAATTTCTTATTTTTTATTTTTGTGGCAAACATTAATGCCCGATTCTGCCAAAAAACCGGGTCGTTAGGTCAAACAAAGGTCAAAAGTAGTTTTACAAAAATATTTGCTATCGTAAAGTATTTTTGAAATCGGACAAGATAACATAGAATAGATAACTCGGATAATTGATTGTTACCCTTCAAATGGTTTTCGAAATGAACAATACCAATTGCTACTCACGGTGAAGTGAGTTCGAACCTCCGCAACTCTCATCTTTTTGTATTTATTTTTTGGGCTTGTAACTCGATTTTTGATACATTATTTAACATATCATGACATTTTCTGGGGAAAATTCCAGTTCGTTGCAATTTTATCGTTTACGCGAAGTGGACAAATGAAAATAGCCTTTTAACGTTGCGTCACCCCCAGCACCGTGCCAAAGAATGCATTTAACCGAAATTAGTGTCCTTTTTATAGAACCGCATAATTTCCCTTGACGATGCGTGTCAGAGTTGTTTTCAACAGTTATTTTAAATCGGACGTCTGAGTTACGCCGCCGACATTACCTTCCCACTCGTCCGAAAATTGACCGTTTTAAGAAATTATAAATCATTACTTATATTCGAACAGTATACTTTATCTACATTAAAGTTAGCCAGCGAAGGTACCGAAAACCACGTGCTTGATTTCTTGCCATCCCTTATTGACCTACTTATCATTATCACCCCTTGACCACAGAATATATAATAGTACTATGCCTTGACTTAACCTAGCAAGTCCTTGCGTACTTCCTAAGGTACAAACTAATATTATAGGAATAACTGCCGAACGTACTAGAGTGCTTGGAATACAGATTGTACATTGAAAAAACAATCTTGAAATAAGCTAAAATTTCATTCAAAACCTCAAAAATGAAAGAAAGGAAGTTTATTCTCTTTTGTAAGACACAAATATTAAGAGCATACACACAATTTTACAGAAAACAACCAAAAAAACCCAGACATGAAAATAGAACATCAGTGTATTTGTGTCTTCGCAAAAGTGAAACAGTTAGACACCTGCAGCACTGGTTTTCTGCCAGAACCGTCTTACTATTGAGACTTTAGCTTAGTTTTAAGCACTGCACCTGCTATAAAAGTTCATCTAGGTTAAGTTACTTCGTCAAATCGTACACAACATAACTAATTTGACACATCCTTATATCAGGTGATGGCAGCGAAGGCCTAAAAATTGACTCTTCAAACGCCACTCATTGTTAGCTATGCGGGACCTGATTGGACCGGCGCGTCCAATTTATTCAATTTAGACGACCTGATACTCAAAGCCGCGATGAAAAGGATCAGCAATGATCTTTTGTGCGGTTAAGTCAGTTCAAAGAATGTGTCTATTTTTATCGGCGCTTATGTTAGCATACGTACTAATGTTTTAACAGCTCTGCTTTCTATAGGATGCTTTGTAACCGTACGCGAAACTATTCGGTTGTCCGAAATAAAAATCTATCCGAAACCCTAATCGTATGATGTATAAAAGTGTTTTTCAATAAAAATACAGGACAGAAAGCGGAAACTTCCACTTCCCGGCCAGGGGAAGACGTAAAATTGTGTACACGCCGGAAGGTGATAAAGAAAGCCTCAGGTTGCATGATTATCAAGACACGTTCCTGCTATCCGAGACATTCTCTATTTCACCACCCTCGGGGTGTAACTTGTAATCAGAAACGAAGCCTTGTAACACGGAAATTTTCCAGTTGAGAAAGTCTCCGTCGTAAATTTAGTTCTTTAGTTCAATCTCAGTTTTATAACTTTCCTGATTAATTGAAATACTTATAACAGTTTATGGAGCTGCAGTCTCATTACCGACTCCAGAGTTGGAAACTTTGCGTCGCTCGGTTTAATTTTGAAATTCGAAAACAACTGCGAGATTCAACTTTGGAATTCGATCGTGCAGAGACCATACGCATTTACGCGCACTAAAAACATAAGACATAATATTTGTCCAAAGTTAAAAGTCATAGCCGTTTATTCAACAAACTACCCATTGAGCTAAAAACCATTACAAGCCCTCCGCTATTTAAAAAGAAATTAAAAGTATTTTTGTTAAGAGGAAGTTTTTATACTGTAGACGAGATATTTGATGAGGATTGTTGATTTAGTTCTGTATTGCTATTATCTTTAGTTGTTAGTAGTTTTTTTATGTTTAATCTGAAAACTGTATTTCAAACACGATACCTTGTATTGTTCTTGAATAAAATACTTACTTACTTACATACATATTGTCTAACCCGAATAGACTAAGACACAAACTGTGACAAGTATCGGACACTAATGTCCGGTCCGGTACATTAGGCGCGACTTGACCAAATAGGTATCGCGATTTATGTCGGAAGCGCAGACAGTGACGTCCAAACACATACATTCGAGTGTCTGACAGAGTGTCTTACATCAAAAGTGTCGTTGTCTAAACTCTTAATTTTTTAACCAACTTCAAAAAAAGGAGGAGGTTCTCAATTCGGTTGTATATTTTTAATTTACACGATTAATGCGTAGGTTTTTTTTTTAATTTGATGTTATTGAAGTCACGCGAAAATAACACCCGTAATTGCTGCAAAACTATCGCGTGAAAATAGAAACTTCCGTTTTTGAATTCCGTTAAAAAAAAGGTGAGAGAAAAAAAAATTTGACAGCCAACTACTTACCTACCAGCCAATCGCCGGAAAATATTTTCAAATCTCGACATTCGGGATCGCTCGGACAATTTCGGCCGTTTTCGGCTCTGGCATCGTTCCAATGCACTTATTCCGATTTACTTTACCCATCTCGGGTTGTTCAAACGAATTCGCCAGCGTTGCCGTTTAAATTTAGACTTTAATTTTATGCAGGTGAAGACGATATCGGAAGCACGACAGAAACGGGGATAAGCCTATTGGTTAGTCACAGTTTCTGAGTGCTCTCGGGTTTTATTTTTGATTAATTCAATTGGAACTCGAACGGCATCGTAAAATGGAGCAGATTGTCTTGCGATTAGCTTTGAGATATGCTTATTCCCAAATTTAAATGATTCCCTTAACTTGACATTCGACTTGGGGCCTGTTTCACTCTGTTAAGTACACAGTTCAGTAGGCTTATTGTCTAACTCGCTCGCAATCGCCATCGTGTTCATTTTGACAGTTCTTGTATGAATGTGACAGCTAGCTGATTCCGATGCCAATTGTCAGCCCATAGTCCATACATGAACTGTCAAAATGAACACGATGGCGATTGCGAGCGAGTTACGTAATAAGCTAGCTGTATGCTTAGTGTAAGTTTTCGGTCACAAAATACGTCTCGACCGCGTTTGCGTTGAAATGTCAAATACTATGAGAAATTTTAGTTGTCGTTTCGTTCCGCTTGTGGCGCTGTTCATTTTCCCATAGTAATTGAAACGTTAACGCGAACGTGTTCGAGACGTTTGTCGTGCCTAAAACTTATACTAGAGGCTCTGGTAACCCAGCCAGGATCGTCACCGCAGTAGGGAACTTCAACGTTTGGTCCGATTGACTTGAAATTTGGTACACATATGTAGGACGGATTGACAATGCAAGTACGGTCAATGCAATTTTTTAAATCTTGTAAACATGTACATATATTGATTGAATAAAACATTTCCTATTCAGTACGGTCAGAAAAAAAACTTTGTATATTAAAAAATAATTTTTTTGTTAGAAACTTACATACATACATACATACATACATATCGTCACGCCTCTTTCCCACAGGGGTAGGCAGAGACTTATATTCGATTAAAATTAGGTAAGGTATATTGAAACCATCGATTTTGTGGCAACTCTATATAACACATTTCTTCGATGCTGGTCTGGGAGTAAAGATAAAACATAGAATATACTAGTTGTCTCTCTTCCCGCGCAGATGGTAAAAGCCCAAGGGAATGGGCAAAAATCTTAGTTTTTTTTTTATTTTTTTTTAATGTGAATAGAAGGTAAACGAGCAAGTGGGTCACCTGATGGTAAGCGATCACCTCTGCCCATAGACACCCGCAACCCCAGAGGGATTGCAGATGCGCTGCCAAACTAGAGGACTTAGATGAAATGCCTCTTGTGCCCGTAATTTCCCCGGCTGTCTTACTCTCCACACCGGAACACAGCAGTGTAAGCACTGCTGCTTAGCGGCAGGATTAGCGAGTAATCATTGATTCCCCTTTCCATCTATTCGCCGCAATCATGCTAAACGTGGCCTGTCTTGTTACCTTAGGCTCTGTCTTCCCCGTAACGGACAAAGACGTGATTTCTGTATATATGCTAATACATAGTAGGTACCACGGCCTGAAACACAACAGCTGTACATTCCCTTTGTAGTATTAGCGAGGATAATGGCCCCGGTGAGTCCTTTCTGGTTGCCGTTAACAAGTATTAGCTGTCAAAGGAACGTCAAAGGAACGTTGCCAGGATTACAGACCAGTGGCGAGTCGCTTTAACAACTCGATTCCCGCCGAGTTTCTTTGTCAAACTTCGCTCCCTCATTCTTTCTTCACGGAAGGATAGGGTAGGAATAAGATAGGTAAATACTTAGGTGGTTTTTAGGGTTCCGTACCTCAAAAGGAAAAATGAAACCCTTATAGGATTACTTTGTTGTCCGTCCGTCCGTCTGTCAAGACCCTTTTTCTCAGGAACGCGTGGAGGTATCAAGTTGAAATTTATATCAAATACTCGGGTTTACTGTCCCTTGGAGCTGTGAAAAAATCAAGTTTCTAAGCCAACGCAATCAAAAGATACAGCCGTTTATGCCGCAAATTTCCGCAAATTTTCGACTCTCAAGGGAATCAAAACCTACAGGGTATGGGAAAGTGGTCACCATTCATACACTTTTTAGATTTCATTTTTTATTTTTTATTCAATTGTCAAATTTAGCTAGTTTATGTACCTAAGTGTAAAGTGTAACAAATATTATTGTAGTTTGTTACAAAGAAGTCTGACACTATTTATATCAAAATGTTAAAGGGTTATAGCCATTTTTCAACGATAAGGTATGTGTACGAATGGTGACCACTTTCCCCTACTTCCCGTAAACGAAGAGTCTTGAAATTTGGTATGAAGGTAGGTCTTATAGCACAGATTAAGAAATAATTGCGAAAACCGCAAATATGTATGTATGTCTGTATGACTATGTGACCCCACACTGCGTAAATTTTGCTTTGGAGCAGGGCTCTGCTTACACTGGTTATAGATATTTAAAGATAATGGTACGGAACCCTCGGTGCGCGAGTCCAATTCTCACTTGGCCGGTTTTTTTGCCTCGGGTTGTCTAACGGAAACATTCGCGTAGCGCCACACTAGTATGCTTAGTGTAGGTTTTCCGTCACAAAATACGTCTCGAACGCGTTTGCGTTAAAATGTCAAATACTATGAGAACAGTATGCTTGGTGTAAGTTTGCGGTCACAAAATACGTCTCGACCGCGTTTGCGTTAAAATGTCAAATACTATGAGAAATTTTTGTTGCCGTTTCGATCCGCAAGTGGCGCTGCCAATTATTCCATAGTAATTGAGACGTTTACGTGAACGCGTTCGAGGCGGTTTTATATGCAAAAACTTACACTAGAGGCTCAAACTGAGGTACGGGCGGCCAAATCCTACTAATATTATAAATGCGAAAGTTTGTGAGGATGTGAGCGAGTGTGTATGTTTGTTCCTTCTCCACGCTGAAACGACTGGATTTGGATCAAATTTGGAACGGAGATAGCTGGTATAGTAGGCGGCAAATAAGTAAAACGTGGAAAGGATATTATGCGCAGTATGAAAAACAACATCATTTCCATACTGCGCTTATCCCCTGCACGTTTTACTTATTTGCCGCCTACTATACCCTAGATTAAAACATAGCTACTTTTTGTCCCGTTAAATTGCATGGTTCCCGCGGTATAGCGATAAACATGTCAATTGCTACGGACGAAGTCGCGGGCAAAAGCTAGTATGTGATAATTTTCCATCCAACTTTCTAAATAAAAATGTCGCTAGTTGCACTTTCAAATTGACAAAGTGACGTGTAAAGCATTTGAAAATTGGCTGACTGTAAAAAGATGCAACCGGATTGAGAAACTCTTTTTTGAAGTCGGTTAAAATACGTTCGATACGCTTTACTATATCGCCATAAAAGATAATAAGGTTAAGTGTGGTTTATGTCCATTATCGTAATTGGAAATTACAAACGTTTAGCTACTACAACCTAGATAGCATAAACTACAACCATAGACAGTAGGTAGGTAAACTACAGGCGCTTCCCTAACAAAACGAAATATCAACTATATAGGTATATAAAAAAACTGGGTATATTGTAATACTTATTTACTAACAGCCTGATTCATAAAAAATCCTTAATTGAGGTTTGAACAGTTCATTAGTTAACAGACTGATTAAGCTTATTTGACAGTTGTTAAGAAGTATAATTCATAAACGCTTGCTAGCAGTCTGTTAACTAATGAGCTGTTGATGAATGGATTAGACGCGTTATGTTGTCACCTTGACAAATCATAGACCATAAATGGCTTTTTAGTGAATTAAAAAATAATAATTGACAGCAGTGGCAGCGAATTAGCGGGAAACCAGCGAATTAACACGACAGACGAGGCAGTGTGGATCTAGTTTCCTTTACCTTTCTCGAGGGGATACAAACTTAAAACAAAAAAAACTGTCTTGCGTATGGTTTTGCTCTTGCCAAAATCAGCTGTTCATATGTGTGGCGGCCATTTTGTGAGTTAGCAGAGAGATAAAGTACGGTCTATGGTCCGCTAACTTTCGGAAGACTTAACAGACCCTTGAAGGACTGATTAGCGCTAATTGACGTTTATGAATCATGTTTTTTTTGCATCGGTCCTATAGCGAGCCTCTAACTTTTTATGAATAAGGCTATAAGTATATTATTCGTTCGTAAAGTACGAAAATCATTCTTAGGTCAATGTATACGTTTTTATAATAAGTTAAAATAATAAGTTAATACTTAAAAAAGTCTCTGATGTCGAAACCTGAAACAAAATAACTTAGTCATTAATATAACTTAGACATTAATTCATGTTGACATTGTATCGTACGATTGTGATTGACGTAATATTGTGATTTGTCTTAAGTCTTTTTGGCTGTTGAGTTTCTTTCGGCGTCTCTTCTCAACAGTGTCTCCTTTTACGAAACGCCGGTAGACTCTTGACGTGTAAAAGTTCCTGTACGGACTACTTTTTTTTTTTTTTTTTTTTTTTACTATAAACTGACCAGCGATTGACCTCTATCTCACCTGATGTTAAGTGCAGATGAGGCCGAAGATGTAGCTCACTGGTTCAGTAACAGCCTGTTCACTCTGGATTTGAATAGTCCAAGGTTATACTTATCCGGAAAGACAGACGACGGAAGCGCATTCCACTCCTTAGCAGTCCGCAGTATAAAAGATGAAGCGAAGCGCTTGCATTTTTTTACTGAATAAAGTTCATTTATTTCATTTATTCTGGACAAATACAAATAAAAAACACAATAAAATAAGAATTAGAGCTCCATCCGTTCCACCTATACGCTCGCAATCATGCTAAACATGGATTTTAGATCTTGTTACCTGAGGCCTGAGGCCGTCTACCCCGCAGGTATAAAGACGTGATGTATGTATGTATTGTGTACGTAATATTGCATGTTGCATGGCAATGATGTCAGCGTTGTTCTCAGTGTGTCTATAATTATTGTTCGCACCTTTTGCGGTATATTAACGATAATTAGCGAGTTCCAACGTCTCAAGGCTCTAATATCTCTAAATGCAATAATTGTTACTGGTTTCAGTTGACAAATTGACGGCCTACAACGCTAGGCTCTGTCTACCCCGTAAGAGATTTGTGGTCCAGCAGGCTTATTACGTAACTCGCTCGCGATCACCATCGACTTCATTTTGACAGTTCATGTATGGGCTGACAATTGGCATCGGAATCAGCTAACTGTCACATTCATACAAGAACTGTCAAAATGAACACGATGGCGATTGCGAGCGAGTTACGTAATAAGCTATCGGGTTGGAACCTATTCGCTGCAAATGTCATGGTAGATCCATGCATCAGTGACATGCTCTACTAACAAAACTATAAATACCGATCATTGTTAATGTTACTTAAGAAGAATTATAAAATTGTTATTTTTCGTTCATTCTGTCGATTGGCAATAATTGGCATCATAAAAATACGGGGTTTTTTTTTTCACATTTAAGTGTTCGATAAGCCGGACTGGGAAAGCCATGCAACAGACAGAGATTGGTGGAAAGAGAAAGGGGAGGCCTTTGCCCAGCAGTGGGACACCAAATAGGCTACTAAAAAAAAAAAAAAAACTGTTCGATTCCCAGAAAAAGCAAGTAATTTTTAGAATATCTTTGGTACTTACTTTCCCTTCATGTCCCATAGTGTTGGGACGGCCAGTATGTTAACGCAGTAGCGCCTCGCCTCAGACCCTTTCAGCTTGTGCTAATAAGATCATACGCTCATATATATTTCACGCGATCTGAATATCAACGGTGTCATAATTATTTATGCTTATGGAAATAAGGACATTTATGTTTAGATGGGTAGGTAGGTACTATACAGCTGTCTCGTTTTACCTCCATAAAGATTGTATCGTTTATTATAAATACAACTTTACTATCCAACTAATCCTTATAAATACAAATTCGGAAGTTTGTGACGACGTAAGTGAGTGTGTACGTTTGTTCCTTCTACACGACTGGACGAATAGATTTTATAGCAATTTTATAACTATCAAAGTTGCCCCAAAATTATCCAAGTTACCCTGGTTTACGATAAGTAACCTATAAAGACCTCACACTATCTACGTTTTGCTTAAGGCGCTGTCAACAGCAAACGACCTTGAGCAGCGCCACTCTTCACACATACGGTTCGCGTGTCTGTGAGTGAAAGAGAAGAAACTATTCCGGCAGCTTGGCGCGCGTCTAAAATCTTGCAAATAAGAAGAAATAAAAAAAAGTATGGATTATTTGTGAAATATGACTCGTTAGCCGTGTAGGTATGAATATGTTGACTTCATGTTTTTAATTGCAGACCCATACGTCGAAAAAATAAAGACATAGAACCGTTTAATGATGGTTTTAAGACCAATCTTTGCAATTTTTTTCTATCGAGCCGATTTTGTTCAATTATGTATCCAGTCCGTCTAGCGTGTTTGAAATATGATGAAAATTAACATTATTATTTTTTGTATTTTTTGTGTGTAGTTTTTCTTAAAAAAGTGCTTAAATAACATCAATTTCAACAAAATTAGGTGTTGTCAGCCTCTTAAGAGCAGCTCTAACGCTGGATTCTTTCATTTGCCGAATTTGTACAGAAGCCTCGATGCAAGACTTTTTAGTAGACATTTCAACCGGCAAAATACCGCAAAGTTACATGTTGAGCTGTTGTGAAATTTCGTCGAGTATTTCATTAAATTTCGGTACCGAGGGCTTCCGAGGCGTTGTTTCAAAAACACTTGATTTTATAATTGAGAGTCTAAATTGGTTCTCGAGTTGCCGCTCCTTTGGTCGTAAATATCTGCACACTTTACTTCCGCTTTCAAGTCAAGTCAACGTTAAACAGGTATTAGGGGAATTTCAGAAGTAGGGTACAATTACGTTTCTTTGCTCGGATTTTAGAAATTCTTGCATGGATCTATACTTCATTTAATTTAGAATGAGAAACCACAATAACATTATATTGCGGCTGGTCAACTATTTCTTACCTAGCAAACAGTACAGTGCAATAGTTTGGCAGCCGCAAAATAAAACTGTTTTAATGCCACTTTATTTGCGTGGCGTCAATTGTTATTCTAGTACAAATCGTAAAGAGATTACAGTTCACGAGCCGCAATATAATGTTGTTGAGGTTTCTCATCCTAAATTAAATGAAGTATACTCAGAATCGATAGCTCTAGCGATTCTATATAGCGGAAAAAAAGTGTCCCAAGATCACTTTTGTTACTTTTCATACATTAATGATTGAAGGTAACAAAACCGACACTAATTTTTGTAGCAAAAACTGGGGACCTTTTTTTACACCATTATAAATAAATTGATCAATCGATCCCGAGCAAATCCATGCCAAAATTTCCAAAATCGGAGAATAAAATTATAACAAACATAATTGTACCCTATTTATATTATTAACCGTTTGAGTGGAAATGTTACCATTCCATTGAAAAATAAACCAGTGTAAGAGCCCAGGACCCTATTTTATAAAACTACAAGTTACAATTTACAAGCGGAAGTCTCTATCTAACACATAGGGTCAGAATAGGCTTTATGAAATAGGGTCCTGCTCCAAAGCGAAATGTACTCTACGCAGTGTGGAGTCACTTTATATTGGTCAGTGATATATAAAGACTTTAAAGACTTAGAAGCATTATTCTGGTTTCAAGTATTTGTTGTTATATAGTCTGGCAGCTAAACCACTGCAGCCAGATGACACTTCCAAATGTCATTTTACGAAATAATGATACCACATTTATTTCACTAGTGCTCGACTAAGGTCACGTAATGAATGATTTGATTATTGAACGAACGAAATATTTTATGAATGTCACATTCGTAATTTAGTATATTTCAAAATAAGCGTGATACTTTTGAGGCATTCAAGGTTCATATTGACATAGTAGATAAAATGTGCGATGACTTTGTAATACACGTAAATAGTGACAGCAGCAGTGAAACTGATTCGGAATAATTTAAGTTTTTAAGTAAAAGTACAAAGGTAGAATAAAATATTAATGTGATAATTGTTGTTTTATTTATGGCAAAATGGGGAATGACTTGAAAACTGTTAACTGATTTGACATGCTTCCGCACATTTCCAAATCGCGCTCTTACACTACTGACTAGAAAACATCCAAAAAAACCTTATTGAACAAACCATTTTATTAAAATACGCTTTGAAAATTCTCATTTATGACGCAAATTAATTTCATTACATCGTTCATTCTTTCATTCACTCACTAAGTCACATCACTATTTAATATTTGCCAAAAACTGACAACACTGAAAGTGTCATCTGGCTGCAGTGGTTTATCTGCCAGACTATAGCGGCAACAGAAATACATCATCTGTTAAAATTTCAACTGTTTAGGTATCACAGCCTGGTGACAGACGGACGGACAGCGAAGTTTTAGTAATAGGTTTTTACCCTTTGGGTACGGAACCCTAAAAAAATGATTGAACACCCTAATGTCCAGCTGGATACTAGTGATGAGCCATGAATAGTATTTTAAAAGAAAGTAACGACGTGAAATTAATCATTTTAATCAAATTAAAAGCAAACGCTCTCACAAATTGTTCCATTTTCATATTTAAGAACAACATCCTTTTTCTTTTTTGCCTTCTGTCTGTAAGCTAGACTAGCTGGCTAGGATGCATACTAAGTTTTATCATTTTATTTGCACGTGCACATATAATAAGAACAACGGTGTCTGGAAGTCGTTTATTAATTACTTATTTGCGAATAATCAATGCTATTTATACAATAATAATATCGCTATTTATCGAACGTTGTCGTCGGCCATAGATAATTTTCTAGAGATTTGAATCAAACATTTCACGTAATAACATTAAGGTACATTTTACCTACTACCACAGACAATACCTACATAATCGGTCCATCCGCTTGAGAGCTACGACGCCACAAGCAGACACACACACACATTCACACACACACGATTGCGTCGTGGTTTACTGAAATTAAAAGATGCCTACGAATCAAATGGTGAAAGCAAAAGATTAGGTAAAGTTCAGTTTTGAGTGTAGCATAGATTAAACTACACATTATATACTCGTAAATTACCCAACATACAGGCTAACTTGTTCGCTAGCTTACGTCTGAAATTCGCAAAGTACAAATGTTTCAAACACTAAGGGGAATTATATCCAAGCGGGTTTGAAGTTGGAGCTCAGACGTAGATAGCCTACATATAGGTATGTATATGTTCCGTCTTTATTTAGGTCAGGGTCTAAGGCACGCACCGCCGCATCTTAATAGAGCATATCTTGCTGTATTAAGCCCCCATGCGGCTAAACCAGCCATGGAAGTTCCACACCATCAAGTTAAATTTTCAGGAGTTGAGAAATGTTCCGCAAAAGTTATGCCCGGTTAAAATTGATGGATATCTCGCAGAAGTTGAATTAAGAAAAATATTAGCTGGAAACTCGTTACTTATTACTTTATGGTGAAACATACACACAGGCATAGGCAGACTTCTTTGTTTCGCAGGCCTCGATCCTGACATACTTTATTCGTTCAATCTTCATACATAAACATCGGTTTAGGGACTCATGACCTAACCTTTTGTCAAAACGTCCCAATAAAAAACAGTGTAGAAATATTAAAAATCGATCGAGATCTTTGTTTAAAAGAGTTGCTTTAGGGTTCATCGAACGGTAAACAACTAATCTAATTGGATTAGAATTACATTCAACCCTTAGATATGTGTGATACAAAACTCGCGTGGTAGCTATGTCGCTAACGGGCTTATTTATCTAATCGACTCGACCACATCTCAAAGGGGTCGCCTTACGTAATACGATTCGAACTCCCCACCGTACGTACACATACTTTTTTTGAAAAACAACTTTCGTTGCTCGATTGTTTTCTTTCATTTGTTTCTTGCTGCCTTCTTTGGCAGTTCTAGTACAGTAGTAAGGGGAGGCGTTGGGCGCATGCGCGACGCGATGGCACCCAAGGACAGTCGCCGCACCTCAGTCAGCCGTGAGGCAGCGCCGCGGCCGCCTGCCCCATGTTCCACGATGCGAACTGCCGCAGTGGCATCCGCGTAAGTCTTACCGCATGCCAGATCCGGAGGCTCCAGCGCAGCCCGTGGCCCGCAGAGCCACCCTAACCTCCGAAACCCCCCGGCTGCTGCGATTCAGTCTCGTAATTGGATTTGACGTTCAATAAGCAAATGCTGATTTGATTGGCGAACGCTTTCCGCTTCCAAATTTTCGCTTGCTCTTTCCTGTCGGTCTTAGCTTTATGTGTAGACGCTTCTATTGTTTTTGCCGTGATATGAGGACTTACGTAACGCGTTACGGCCGGTGTTGCAACACGGTGCGTTAGTAGCGACGGTATGCGAGCGTAGGGCAGTGCGTGCGTATTCGTTTGTCGTGGACATGACTTGCTGGGAAAGCGTAGGGCTGCTGGGGCCGTGCGCGCTTCTCGCTTCCTCGGACGTCAGGGTGAGTCCAAAACCTAGCGAGACCCGACCGGACCCAACTAACCCTTCCAAAGTGCCTTTTAAACTTCCGCCCTGAGCCTCCGCAAAGTTCACAGACGCAATTTCGCGGTCCGATGAACCGTTAACGAAGCTTGTAACATAAATTCACTGTAAAAAATACAAACTCAGTTAATAACCAATTATTTATTTTACAAAGAGGCCAATTAAGAAAAACATTGCGATCGTTAGCTAATGCATCATTCCGAGAAGGTCGTTTATGAGCTTGTTGAATTAATCACATGTTTGCTCTCCCGTAAACAAATCGGAAGGGAGAACTGATTTGGATCTAGTCGTGTTCGCGAACTCCGGCCAGTAGGTGCCTCGGAGATGGTGTCGGTAGTGCTTCTGACCACTGAAGAGATACTAAACAAAAATGGATTCTGGTACCGTTTGGACTCACTTTGGATCGCCGAAGAAATGGAGCCATTTCAAGAAGTGCAACCGGAAGATTTGTTCACCAAACCTTTATCTAAAGATTTCTATTACGTTAAATACCCCGAATTAACGAAAAGCGAATCAGAGGAGGAGAATTCTTTATCGCTGCGGGGATTTCAAATCAAACACTACAAGTGGAAGTCGAAGATATGTATCAGACAGATAAGCACCCGGCCGAGGAGCCTAGACCAGATTAACACGAGCTCTGTTTCGAACTGCCAAGGGTATATGAAGAGGTCAGCGTCGCTCGTGATACGATCGAAGCCTTGTACAAACTCTCTTGACAGATTAAGAACAAAGTGCGATAACAGTATCCGCAAGTTTTTCAATCGCATTCTACAGAAAGCCGTACCGCCTCTGCGAGAACACGACGAAATCACAGCCAGAAACACAATCTACAATTCAGTTGTCACATTAGATAACTTTAATGATATTGACATACCGGAATACGCGGAATTCGAGAACAATGCTATCCTACAGAGTGCCAGCGGGTGCTTAGGCCCAACATCCACATTAAAGAAACTAAAGAAACGTGTTAGTTTTAGCACGGAATCTTTGAAAAACGATCTCGAAAGCAGCGAGTCATGGTACGACACGATTTATGGTGTAACTGAACTCATCACGAGTGAGACTAGCGGGCATAATAATAATCAGAGCGACGGTGACAACGTATCTTGGTCGGACATAATCAGCGTTTGCGGCGCCAGTTCTCTACTAAGACGCAGCAGGGAGTCTCTGAACTCTGTCGAAGAACTCCTCAGTTACTCCCACCACGTGGACACTAAGCCATTCAACGTCTCATTAGACGAAGACGAGGAATCCGGCTACACCAAATTCGCGGTGCACAAGATCTATCAGACGCTGAAGATCGACAACGGCATGCCTGATTCTTCGCCAATGCAGGAGCTGAGTGTACCAGATACAAAAGACAGTGTTGTCAAACCTTTTGACGAAGCCTTGTACCGATTAGCGCCTATAGATGTGTCGGTGAACGCGACGGCTTAGTTAGACTTTAGTGTAATAAAAAGTAGTTATTGTTTTTGATTATTTTCATTCGTTGCTATCTCCGTGTGAAGGTATTGTGTATTGTACTTATTGTTTTACAAGCTTATATTCGTACCGATGCGATACATCTAGTTTTTATGCGACAACCGAGTATAACTCGTGTGCTTAATTAGGAGAGTGTTGGCGCTCTCGTTGATAATCTTTGTTTCCTGTCAATACAAGTTACACTATCCTTAGAAGTTAGTGTGTCCGTCCAGTTTCGACGGCAACATAAAGCCCAATATTTGGAATGCGAGTGGAATCATTCCATTTCACACTGAAAGCACTTCACTTTTCCTCTTGCCTCGTAAAGATGATTTTATCTTTTATGATTAATCAATGACAATGAAAGCTTATAAAAATGAGGGTGGAGCGGGTGGACTTGTTTACATTGAGCCTTATTTATAACACAATAACGCTCGTTTTCAATGGACTTAAAGTAGTTAATATTTGGAATCGGGTCTAAATGGAACTGTTAATTTGTTGGACGATATTTAAAAAGTTCAAGAGTAGACGTTATGGTAAATATTGTTTCTGAGTACCCCGTTTCGGGGCAGGGTCGGATGGGGCGAAGTCTAACATCTATTACTCGGCCCTACTAAATATGTAATGTATGTTGTTCAACGAACATGTAAATAAATAAATAAATAAATAAATACTATGTGTTGTTCAACGAACATGAATATACATGGATGTTTTAGCCCCAATACGTTGTAATTTGAATCAACCTTGAGCTAGCAGATACCGAAACCGATATCTTAAAGTTTATTCTGCAAATTATCAGCTCTTTTTAACTGGCAGCGACTAAACTCGATATCTAGCGAACTTAACCATCTTTAAAAAACAGTGCAACGAGCGACCATTCAGACCAAATAAAAAGGATAGACGAAGGCTAAGTGAGACCGGTCTATACTTCATTTAATTTAGAATGAGAAACCACAATAACATTATATTGCGGCTGGTCAACACAGTGCAATAGTTTGGCAGCCGCAAAATAAAATTGTTTTAATGCCACTTTATTTGCGTGGCGTCAATTGTTACTCTAGTACAAATCGTAAAGAGATTACAGTTCACGAGCCGCAATAAAAATCTTTTTTCGATGTTCGTTTCGCGCCGTTCCGCTCACATTCATTTATTAGAGAGTGAGAGGGACGATAAAATTCGAACTTCGCTAGCTCCGTCTTACTCGCTAATCCTGCCGTCAAGCAGCGTACTTGCACTGCTGAGTTCCGGCGTGGAAAGTAAAGCCAGTGAAATTATTGGCACAAGGTATTCTATCCTAGCCCACTAGGCTGACAACGCTGCAATCCTCTAGCGTTGCGGGTGTCCATGGGTGATAGTCTGATGGTGCTCGCTTACCATCACCTGGGCCCTATTTTATTTACAAGCGGAAGTCTCTATCTAACACATAGGGTCAGATAGAGACTTCCGCTTGTAAATAATAACTTGAAGCTTTATAAAATAGGGCCCTGATGGGAAGCGACCACTTGCTCGTTTGCTTTCCTCGTATAAAAACACGCCTATAAATGACTGTTAGTGCGAGCAACACGGCACAAAGCGAACTTCGAATATATCTTCGGAATAGTCTTTCTTCCGTTAATCCACTGTCCCCTTCATCTACTGATAAACGTTCAAACGTTGCACTTTGTGACTGTTATTATATTATTGTTACAGCCTCCTGAAAACGAGCTGCAGAAGAATTCTGATAGAGTCCTCTCGGAGCACGAACTGCGAGTGCAGAGGTCGCTGCAGAAGCTTAATGTGCCGGAATGGTGAGTAACCAATGCATATTTGCAACGTGCATTTAAAGATCAGTAGCATGGTGTTCTGCCTTTTCGCCGAATTTTTTTTAATCGAATTTCACTCGACAACGTACATTTCGCCGAATGTTCACTTTGACAACGTACTTATTGGCAAATTTTTGTATGCCAACCTCTCATTTGTCCGAATTTTTATGAAGACGAATATCATTTTCATTTCAAACTTTTGGAATATCTTTCACATGGCAAATATTACAAGGCCGAAAATCTCTTATGATTAAGAACCCCTTAGCCGCGAACATGTTTATTTAAATTTATAAACAGTCTTTATTTTACTTTAGAATGTTTTATTTTTTATGAATGGTTATGTATTTAATTTTTTATATTACCATTTGGCTTTATAGAAAATGATGACATTATAATAAGTATCCATGTAAAAAAAAACAAACGTTGAGTTCGCAATCGTGGAAAATGAAACTAATCATTTTAAAAAGTTGCCATATGATGATTCGGCAAAATAAAATTCGGCCAAAAGTTGGTTGGGAAGTGAAATTCGGCAATAAAATTTTCGGCAAATCAATAGAGATCCCAGTAACATACACGCATGCGGCTTCCATACTGGGAACAAATAACCATAGAATGTACCAGTTGGTCTTCGCGCGCAAGTAACAGCCCATCGAGGGAAGAGGCGAAGATAAGAATCATGTTATAGGCGATGGGGCTAGCAACCCGGTCACTATTCAGGGGCCTTACCATGACGTCTTAATGCGATTCAGTTTAGGTTCGCTCGCTGTCAGATTCATACTAAAAGTGACAGCTAAAACTTGAACTGAGTCGGAATTAGGACGTCATGGTAAGGCCCCTGATTTTTTTTTGCACCTATACGCTCAACGTGGCCTTTACTGTCTCTCTACCTTTAAATGTAATGTAAACTAGCTTCTGCCCGCGACTTCGTCCGCGTAGAATTAGCAATTGACATGTTTATCGCTATCCCGCGGGAACTATACAATTTTCCGGAGTAAAAAGTAGCCTATGTTTTAATCTAGGGTACCAGCCATCTTCGTACCAAACTTTGTCCAAATCCGTCCCGTCTTTTTAGCGTGATGAATGAACAAACATACACACTCACTCACATCGTCACTCACAAACTTTCACATTTATAATATTAGTAGGATATTAGTAGGATTTACCATGCACTTTTCGGTGAAGGAAAAACATCTGCAAAGTAATTCAATGGTTTGTGAAGTTCCCAATCCGCAAGCCCGCGTGGGAACTATAGCCCAAGCCCTCTCATTCTGAGAGGCTTGTGCCCAGCAGTGGGACGTATATAGGCTGGAGACAGATGACCTAAAGGATTAAGTCTAAGACGTAAAAAGTATCCTATTTCTAACCAAAGGTATAGCATAGTAACATCGGTTCGCAGAATGGCCGACTCCGCAACAGAGTTAGGTACTTTCTCATTTTACAATATCAGATTGGATTATCCCTCTGT
This sequence comes from Pandemis heparana, assembly GCA_963854515.1. Taxonomy (NCBI): domain Eukaryota; kingdom Metazoa; phylum Arthropoda; class Insecta; order Lepidoptera; family Tortricidae; genus Pandemis; species Pandemis heparana. Next base: position 30,816,061 of record OY978006.1, read on the forward strand.
GATAGGAATTCTGAGAATCAACAATTGATTCGGTCCCCGTCTAGACAGTAAACAATTTCCTAACACATATTACAATATTTACAATATTTCACCACGGGCGTCTCAAGGACAGTCAGCATATATATGGTGTTTGTTACATAGATTACTATACTACATTTAATTTAGGATGAGAAACCACAAAAACATTAAATTGCGGCTCGTGAACTGTAATCTCTCTACGATTTGTACTAGAGTAACAATTGACGCCACGCAAATAAAGTGGCATTAAAACAATTTTATTTTGCGGCTGCCAAACTATTGCACTGTACTGTTTGCTAGGTAAGAAATAGTTGACCAGCCGCAATATAATGTTATTTTGGTTTCTCATTCTAAATTAAATGAAGTATAGTGATTTCAAACCAGAGATGCAATGTATCTGTTTCGAATTGTCATTGTCGCCTGTCACGCTTAGTTAATGGGTCACGGGTCTTACCGTGACGTCTTAATGCGATACAATTGCGACCCAGTTCAGTTAGCTCTCATTTTATGTATTTTTTTATACTAATAGGAAGGAAAACGAGCAAGTGGGTCACGTGATGGTAAGTGATCACCACTGCCCATAGATAACCGCAACCCCGGAGGGATCGCAGATTCGTTGCCAACCTAAAGGGCCAAGATGAAATGCCTCTTATGCTCGTTATTTCCCCGGCTGTCTTACTCTCCACACCGGAACACAGCAGTGCAAGCACTGCTGCTTAGCGGCAGGATTAGCGAATAAGATGGTAGTAGCTATCCGGACGGACCTTGTACAAGGCCTTACCACCCGTATGTATCTGACAGCGAGCTTTTTTTTAGCTGACTACTTCCGTTGTCACCCGTCCTATATACCGTGTATATACCTAATTTCAAGTCAATCCTGGCTGGGTCATCAGAACTCCACTATCAAATTATTGTATTGACATCAGACTTAAAGTACCTATGCATTTCAGCTCAATCGGTTGAAGGTATCTGCTTCAAAATTGAGTCGCAAAAATTCCACCCTGACAAACATGCAATACCTCATAGCAAGTTAAAGTCTATTTATTTTAGCTAGATAATAAAATGACATTACCTGTGTTGCCTGTTTTTTGTAATTCAAAAATAGTGATCTGCCACCACTATCGAAAGTTAACGATAAATTAAATTTAGTATAGATTTTTGTATGTATAAGCTAGTGTAATAAACTAATAAACATTTAAATTTGCTTGAATTTGATATAATCGTATTTTTTTCTTAAAATATAACATGACCAAACCTCTTGTATTCAGACCACAAACATTGTCGATGGTTTCGAGTACACCACTAAACAATAAAAGCTGGTATCATTATTTCACAATTTGACATTTGCAATTGTCAATTAACAGCCTTATTCATAAAAAAATCCTTAATTGAGGTTTGATCACTTAATTAGTTAACAGACTGATTAAGCTTATTTGACAGTTGTTAAAAAGTATGATTCATAAACGCTTGCTAGCAGTCTGTTAACTAATGAGCTGTTGATGAATGGATTAGACGCGTTATGTTGTCACCTTGACAAATCATAGACCATAAATGGCTTTTTAGTGAATTAAAAAAAAATTGACAGCAGTGGCAGCGAATTAGCGGGAAACCAGCGAATTAAAACGACAGACGAGGCAGTGTGGATCTAGTTTCCTTTACCTTTCTCGAAGGGGATACAAACTTAAAACAAACAAAACTGTCTTGCGTATGGTTTTGCTCTTGCCAAAATCAGCTGTTCACATGTGTGACAGCCATTTTGTGAGTTAGCAGAGAGATAAAGTAGGGTCTACGGTCCGCTAACTTTCGGAAGACTTAACAGACCCTTGAAGGACTGATTAGCGCTAATTGACGTTTATGAATCATGTTTTTTTGTATCGGTCCTATAGCGAGCTTATAGCGAGCCTCTAACTTTTTATGAATAAGGCTGTTAGTATCTACCTGAAATAAATAGAATAAGTATAGATAAAAGCTTGTAATAAATAATTGAATAGAGTACCTAGGTAGGTAGATGGCATCTTATCATGATTAAAGGTGCGACCACACCGCCGCTTAAAAAACCTTGACGTTACGGAATCGCAACAAAATGTATGAAGAATCGGTGGGAATACGCGGCTGTCTGGTCGGACCTTAATATCGCCATTTTTAGGGTTCCGTACCCAAAAGGTAAAAACGGGACCTTATTACTAAGACTTCGCTGTTCGTCCGTCCGTCCGTCTGTCACCAAGCTGTATCTCAAGAACCGTAATAGCTAGACAGTTGAAATTTGCACAGATTATGTATTTTTATGTGGCTACAACAACAAATACTAAAATCAAAATAATAATAATAATTAAGGGATCCCATACAACAGAGTAGTTGTTGGCGTTTTTTGCTGTATCTCATGAACCGTAATATCAAGGAGGTTAATTTCTGGTACGGAACCTTTGGTGCCCGAGTCCGACTTGCACTTGGCCGGTTTTTGTAAATCTCATTAGTTTCTAGGCAACAATGAAAGCAATTCGCAATGTAAATATCCAATAACGATTCGATTTCCGTTAGCCCAGCCCCGATCTTGATATCTTGAAATAGCTCGGAATCCGATACCGATACCGCATTAGCTGCGTGGATCCGCTGTTTATTTTCAATTTCGGGATGTTTGTTATTTTGATGGTAAATAAAATTACTGCCACATTCGCGTCGAGATAAATTAAAAGAACGAACGCTTGCGAGTGCCAAAGCTAGAGCAGTGTTGCCATAAAATCGATAGGCCTAACGACACTACCGATAGTACTTCTACCTATCTATAGCCTATTTATTCATAATAGATACTAAATTGACAATTGCAAATGTCAAATTGTGAAATAATGATACCAGCTTTTATTGTTTAGTGGTGTACTCGAAACCATCGACAATGCTTGTGGTCTGGCTCTGGATACAAGTGGTCTGGTCATGTTATAATTTAAGAAAATAATACGATTATCATAATAAAGCAAATTTAAAGGTTTATCAGTTTATTACACTAGCTTATACATACAAAAATCTATACTAAATTTAATTTTTCGTTAACGTTCGATAGTGGTGGCACATTTTTGAATTGCAAAAAACAGGCAACACAGGTAGGTAATGTCATTTTAGTATCTAGTATAAATAAATAGACTTTAGTATTATTTTCATGGATTCTCGTTAAATTTTGCGAGCACTTTCATTATGCGATATTATTTGTCGATTTAGTATCTTTCTTTGGCAATACGGGTTGAAATTGTATAACTTTATAAAACAAGAAACCCGATTGCGAACTTATTTGTAACTGAATGGAAGTCCTAAAACGCCGGCAACAAAATTTCCTTTCAATTAAATATGGCGGGGACATTTTTTGTGCGATTTGTAACTTAACTTCTTCTTAAGTCCAACTTGGTTGTGAAATCTGTTATTCCCAGTGGCGAGCATGGGTAGGCAGCAATAGGCAGCGGTAAGGTCACGCAGTACATTTTGTATGCGCTGTCTAACCTGGCGTCCGCGGCCTCCACTGTACGCTATAGTGGCGTTACCGGAAAATTGATAGTTTTAATCGAAAAAGCTATAAGATCGATATATCGAAATATGATCGATATATGATTATACAGAAAATTAGGAAAACTATTGATACTATAGATAATATCGATACTGCTATCAATAGTTTATTCGACGCCAAGGATTATTTATTTGACGTCAAGGATTATTTATTCGACGTCAAGGATTAAAACTATCGAATTGTCAATATTCTAGTCTACCAAAAATATCGATCATCATCGAGTTCATCGAGGGAACGGGCGAAAGTATTAGTTCTATAGGCGATGCGAGTAGCAACCCATCACTATTATGAGTCCCCTTTCCACCCATATACCCACAATCATGCCAGACGTGGCCTTTAGGTCTTGTTACCTTAGGCTCTGTCGACCCCATAAGGGATAAAGACGTGATTTATGTATGTAAAAATATCGATAATATCGATAATCGATGCTATCGTCTGCTCAAACTATCGATAGTCCATAGAAACACTATCTATCGAACAACACTACCCCATTGAGTTCTAACACGTCGGAGCAATTTCGCAATACTCTGGGCGCGTTAATTCTCTTGATGAGTCTGTCACGTGGGATGCACTGAACCAATTAACATAACATGGTTGAGGGGCGTCCGAAGACGTAATGGGGACTCAATGACATAAGTAAGTTAGTCGCAGCACGTAGAGGCTGAACTGAATGCAGTAGGCTCGTTGAAAAGATCGATATCGATATTTTTGATTCGATATTATACTAAAAACCAGAATATGTATGTATAATGTCTGTATACATATATATGTATATATAGGACCAATATAAACTGACCCCACACTGCGTACATTTTGCTTTGGAGCAGGGCTCTGCTTACACTGGTTTATATTATATTTATAGATAATGGTACGGTACCTTTCGTGCGCGAGTCCGACTCGCACTTGGCCGGTTTTTTTTTAAATACAGTATTCCCTATTGGAGTGACGTACTTTATGGACGGCCTCTATTGAACATTGTATCAAATTAAATTTATTACCAGAATATTTAGCAAAGTTCAAAGTCCTAAGTCATTAGAAAAATAAACGCATTGTAATATTTGTAATGTTATTATTGACGTGACCGCGGCTGCAGCAATCCATTTCACTCTTTCATACGGCATAAATCGGCGTTAGATAGAGATAGTGAATGTGGATTGCAAGCGCGTCATAATATTACGTATACATTACGAACCTATTGATGAACACGTATTTCTCTATGAAAAGTTAATAAAGTTCAACGTAATTTACTGCACGCCATGCTTTTATGGCTAAAGCTGTTGATTAGAACAATTATTATTTAAAATGGTCGGGCTGGATAAAATAATAACATTTTATACCAAAGCCAGTTATAATTTTTCATTTTGTACTACTAGGTTTCACTAACAAGGGGTTTTATGAGTCAAATTAAAATTTGCAATAACAAACGAAGATAAATAAAAAAAAAAATTAAGGCCCACTTGCACAGTCCAGAGTTAAAAAATTAAATCGCTAACTCGGGGTTAGGTTTGACAGCTCCATACATTTTGACACTACTTAGCCCCGGGTTAGCATCTAACACAGGGTTAAGTCGCTAACCCTGGTCTGTGCAAGTGGGCCTGACTAAGCTAATCGAGAACTAAAAGAAATGTATAAAACAGTAGGCTTATTGTCTAACTCGCTCGCGATCGCCATCGTGTTCATTTTGACAGTTCTTGTATGAATGTGACAGCTAGCTGATTCCGATGCCAATTGTCAGCCCATACATGAACTGTCAAAATGATAACGATGGCGATTGCGAGCGAGTTAGACAATAAGCCTACAGGACCCCCGCGGCATAGATCCTAAGATGCTGACTCCTCGCTGTATCGTAATTCTTCATGTGCTGATATATGCGTTGTGCGAAGAAGCTGCTAGCTTTTCTGTGTCCCAACTTCACACTTTCAGACATTATAATAGCTATTATTAAGGCGCTGTCAACAGCAAATGACCTTGAGCAGCGCCACTCTTCACACATACGGTTCGCGTGCCTGTGAGTGAAAGAGAAGAAACTATTCCGGCAGCTTGGCGCGCGTCCAAAATCTTGCAAATAAGACACAAATAAGAAGAAATAAAAAAAGTATGGATTATTTGTGAAATATGACTCGTTAGCCGTGTAGGTATGAATATGTTGACTTCATGTTTTTAATTGCAGACCCATACGTCGAAAAAATAAAGACATAGAACCGTTTAATGATGATTTTAAGACCAATCTTTTCAATTATTTTCTATCGAGCCGATTTTGTTCAATTATTTATCGAGTCCGTCTAGCGTGTTTGAAATATGATGAAAATTAACATTATATTTTTCTTGTATTTTTTTTGTGTGTAGTTTTTCTTAAAAAAGTGCTTAAATAACATCAATTTCAACAAAATTAGGTGTTGTCAGCCTCTTAACAAAATGAATTATACCTATTTGTTTTTATAGCAATGTGCCTGCTCAGCTAAAACTAAGTTTTAAATAAACGAAAAAGATTTTAGAACCGGACGGGATTTATTATCATCCTCGCAGATAAAACTAAGTTAGCTAACCAGTAGCCAAGAAGAAAGGATTTTTTTTCCCGGATAACTGGTTTTTTAACTGAAAAGATTTTATTATAAGAAAAACGGAGCTTAATCACGTAAATAAAAAGTTTTTTTTGTAAATACCTCGACGTTTCCATACCGACGTTTACATTTTTCCTGCAAACTAAGTTACACACCGGCTGGTAAAACCAATGTAGGATGATTCACAATTCATAATCATAAGTCACGAAAATGAATTATATATCTCTCTCTTTCCCTCCAGGTACAAGAATGCCCCCGCGCCCCGCGAGGGCTTCCTCCTGCGAAAGCGGCTGTCTGACGCGTCGACTACCCGCTGGTCCGGGCTCAACTCCAAGACCACGTCGCTTGGGAGCCTGGGCGCCAGCCCGCAGCCGCCGCCGCCTCAGCTCTCGCCGCACACCACCAGCTTCGGACGTTGGTCCACCAGCAGACTCAACTCGAGTCAGGTCAGTACCATAAAAAGTTAAAGAGTACCCTCACCAAGTGGCTGGGATCCTCGGCGTCATACCGCAGCTATCTTCGGACGCTGGTCAAATAGTTGACTCAACTCGAGTCAAGTCAGTACCATAGAGGGTTGAAGAGTTCCCTCCTCAAGCGGCTATCTGGCGTGTTGACTACTCAGTCAGTCTACTGGCTCAGCTCTATACAACACACCATCCTGTACACAGATATCAGGTATACTCCGCGTGTCTGAGCCCCGACTAAGCGTCGTGGTTTGTTCCATATATCTTGAAAATATAAAGGGTGGCGGCTCCATTTGTATCTATTGTTTCAATCGTAGCGGGTCGGCGGGGCATCGGTGTTTGTGGATCGATTTGGATTTGACGTCACAGTAAGTTAAGTGGTAAAAATTTTGCGTGACTAATCTATGCTATCTCTGACATCTGTGGTCCGGAGGGATCTTAGATCTTAAGCGTCATTCCATAGACATCTTTGGACTTTAGTGCCCAAGTCAGGTCAGTACGATAGAAAGTTGAAGAGACTCCACGTCACAGTGGTCATTAGGGATGATTAGATTAGATTAGATGCATTTATTTATATTTGTAAATTACATTATGTTTTTACGTCAAAACATAAGAAAGTCACAAAAAGATCGTCAATTGAGTCTTTGAATTTAAAAAAAATATCGATTTTTTTTATGTTTTTTAAAACTTTATAGCATATTATATAATATGTAATTCAAAGAAATCTTAAAATATTTTTTTTTAATTAATTATAAGCAATTCAAAATTGATGAAATTTGAAATATGACCACTTGACCGGGAACGGGCCATGATTGGTCGCCATAGCTGTGACGTCACAATGTTAAAGCAATTTCACGACAGTACTGGGTTAACGGCTGATTTCACTAAAAATATCCGAAATTTAATACAAAAAATATCTGCTGAAGTTTTTTTTATGAAATAAGGTGGCAAACGAGCACGCGTATCACCTTATAGTAAGTAAATTTTTGTTTTAGTCATGTGTAGGTAGGTAATAAAAGCGTAATCCTGATAATGTTTCTGATTTATGTGAACTGGATTGATTTTACTGGACCTGAGATTTCACAATAAAGTACCTAAGTACAGTGAAAGATACTGAATCGCTTACCTACCACTGTGGAATTTTAACATACACCCTGCCAGAGATATTATTGCTAAATTGTACCTATTAGGTAGGTTACGTGATTCAGTTTCTTCGACCGTAGGTACGTAAATTTTAATGGCTAGATTTTGTGGTTGATAGGTAGGTATTTCTAGTTTTTTTTATAATCCCGTGGTATTGTATTATATATTCAATGGGAATTTTTGCGGGTGTAAGAGCCTAACCTTGTTCTAGGTAGGTACGTTCGGATCGCTAGGTACGGTTAACGTCAAAGATATCTTTACACTTTAGTACCTTGTCGTTGTAACTATATGTTTGAAGTTTCATATGAAGTTGTCAAAGTGCTTGGAGCGACAAGGCACTAAAGTGTAAATATATCTTTGACGTCGACTGTACCAGCATCTTAGTAATCCTGCCGCCAAGCAGCAATGCTTGCGCTGATGTGTTCCGGGTGAGGAGAGTAAAACAGCCCGATTTTGGCATAATTTTTTAAATCCAAGATGGCGGATGACATTTTGACACTATTGACACTTTGACACTAAAATATTGATGGGTGTCGTTTTTGAGTAATTTGGTGCTTCTGAGCCTGATTTTGACATACTTTTTTGGATTCAAGATGGCGGATGACATTTTGACACTTTGACACTAAAAATGTTTATGGGTGTCGTTTTCGAGTAATTTGGTGGCTCTGAGCCCGGTGTTGGCATAATTTTTTGGATTCAAGATGGCGGATGACATTTTGACACTATGACACTAAAAGTGTTTATGGGGGTCGTTTTTGAGTAACATTTTACACTTTTTTGTGTTTTTTGTGTCAGTAATGTCAAAATGTCATCCGCCATCTTGGATCCAAAAAGGTATGCCAAAACCGGGCTGAGAAGAACCAAATTACTCGAAAACGACACTCATAAACATTTTTAGTGTCAAAATGTCATCCGCCATCTTGGATCCAAAAAAGTATGTCAAAATCTGGGTCAGAGCCACAAAATTACTCGAAAACGACACCCATAAACATTTTTAGTGGCATAAGTGTCAAAATGTCATCCGCCATCTTGGATCCAAAAAAGTATGTCAAAATCGGGCTCAGAGCCACAAAATTACTCGAAAACGACACCCATAAACATTTTTAGTGTCAAAATGTCATCCGCCATCTTGGATCCAAAAAATTATGTCAAAATCTGGCTCAGAACCACAAAATTACTCGAAAACGACACCCATAAACACTTTTAGTGTCATAGTGTCAAAACGTCATCCGCCATCTTGAATCCAAAAAAGTATGTCAAAATCAGGCTCAGAAGCACCAAATTACTCAAAAACGACACCCATTAATATTTTAGTGTCAAAGTGTCAATAGTGTCAAAATGTCATTCGCCATCTTGAATCTAAAAAAATATGCCAAAATCGGGCTCAGAGCCATCAAATTACTCAAAAACGACACCCATAAACATTTTTAGTGTCATAGTGTCAAAATGTCATCCGCCATCTTTGTGCTCGAAATTCCGGGTTTTCTTATGAAATTCTCCTGGGATAAAATCAACGGGATTTTGAACTGAAATCCCACGACTTATTTTATTTACTTATTCATATAAATAGTTACTACCAAAGTGTACTACTCATCACTATTCTCATCTAATTTTATTGTTTTAAATCCCGGTACCGTGGAAAGTTGGGATAGAAGCATGATAGAAGTATAGATAGACAAAGACTCGTAGATGTATTAAAATTAACCTTTAACTACAAATTAATAAGTACCACGGTGGATGGCATCCATCGTGAATGACACCTACTATAGCCGGTACGTAAATCCAGATTATAAATTAAAAAGTTCGTGTATGGCAAATTTTGTCGAAATCTGTTTAGCCGTTTTAGCGTGAAAGAGTCACAAACCAATACGCTCTCACAAACAATAGCATTTTACAATAATAGTAGGATAATAACAGAATAGAGTAGATTAAAGTCAAAAAACGGTATCACCTGTATACTAACTACGAGTGGAAACTAACATTGTGACGTCACACGCGGCTCGGCCTTGTTCGGGAACTGTCGGTGTGTTTTCGGTGCGGTACTCGACGATCAATTTTCAAATCGGTATAACTCGTTAATTATAGCGAATAAAAAAAAACTAAAAATACTTTTCTGACAAAACTTATATACGATCTTTCCATTTATGACAAAAAAAAATTTGATTCAAAAACTCAATTGTAAATAAAATAAAAATAATGAGGTACAGTATAATAATTCATACAAAAAAAATACAAATCAGAAATCCAATAATGCAATCAAGAAATAAATGTCAAATTCAATGTCAAAGTGATTAAAAATAAAACAGTATTATGTACAGGGTGTATCAGATACCCCCTAGCAATAATCCACTGGGGTATATAAATATAACCATATCTATAGAAGCTAAAAATTGGAGTATTTTTTTTTTCTATAGGAATGATTATATAGTTAATACGACCATCATCTTCCTAGAGTTTTTCCCGGCATCCGGGAATCCGGTGGGGTCCGCTTTGACAACCTAATTTACCTAATCCCAAGATTTGGCGTAGGCAATTGTTTTACAGAAGCGACTGCCATCTGACTTTCCAACCCAGAAGGCTAACTAAGCCTTATTGGGATTGGTCCGGTTTCCTCACGATGTTTTACTTCACCGGAAAGCTTCACCGAAAAGAAATAGTTAATACTACCATTCCTATAGAAAATATAAAAAAAAAATACTCTAATTTTTTTCAAAAAGTTTTTTTAGCTTCTATAGCTATGGTTATATACCCCAGTCGATTATTGTTAGGGGGTATCTGATACACCCTGTATAATAAAATTATGTAATAAAATGCGATGAAATGTCACATAATAAAAATTAATAATAATAATGAGAAACAATATGGTACAACAAAGTACAAATGAAACATTGAATGTCAGGAAAAAATCATTTCACTGTACTCTGTTACAGAGTACAATGATTTTTCCAAAAGGAAATGAAAAGAAAATGTTTAGTTGTGTGCGTGTACGAGTATCGTGTTAGTGTGAATGTTTTGTTTCAGTGTGAATTAAGAGAAAGTAAACTAAACGCTGCCCTGTTCATTATGAGTTGTGGTAGATGTCGTATCATACTCTCATTTAAAGACATTTAGAGTGTGAGGAACAGCACTAAACGAAATTCGAAAATCTCTAAACGACACTGAAAATTAGAACACATAGAAAAATCCGAAAAGTAAAGCTATGGCCGGGAATCGAACCCGGGTCCTCGTCATTCCGTGACGCGTGCTATACCCCTACACCACCCATAGCAGGTAATTCTATTCTTAGCAGGTCGAATTTCGGAGTATATGTAGACCCAGTGTTATTATATTATGAAAGGTTCTTTCTATGCGTGTACAACCTATTCCAGTGCTGACAAAGACATAGAAAGGGACAAGACTAGTTTCGAGTGCACCGCCATCATTAACTGAAGAGGGATCTTTAGAGGAAAATGGACAGAGATTTTCTTTAAATGGGAACTAACTAGCGCGTTTTTATTGACTGAACTGATATTCTAAACCAAAATAAAAACCTCAGCCAGATAGCCGCACTTTCGTAGGTATTTATAATATTACTATGGATTAGTAAACTACAAACCGCAATCTGTTTCATTTTGGTTTTGTGTTCGATACGAATTATTTAGTTTGCGTGCGAATTTATCTACGCAAATGTTTGATTAAAATATTTTCCATTTTGTTCCGTACAGCAGCTAGCAATTTTAGGATGCTTTCGCTTCTGAAATGCGAATCGTTCTGTATTCAACAATGTTTAGTTTGTGATTGGTTAATTTTATCGACACAATTTTATATCGAACATTACTGTTGTCTCAGTCATCTTTTATATGGGGCTTTTTGTCAACAGTACACGCTATTTTGCCGTCTTTTTTACTATACACATGCACATGGGTATTGGTCAAGTCAATGGTCTTATAGAATATCCCCTGGCGCTGGTATGTTCATTTTGAATGAATTTTGAGACAGAACCCTATTAATAAATGAGGAGAGAACCCTTTGCGCTTTCGCACAATATCTTTTAACTCAGTTTCTTAAAAAACAACTGTAAATATAAATATATAATATAAATTTAGTTTAGTCATAAACTGAAACTAAAATGAATCTAAATAAGAAAGAAAGAAAGAAAAAGGTTTATTTGTTGCAATAAAAACAAAAACCTTACAAAAAATAACATTGAAAAGACACCAAAAAGGTTGCCGCTCAGCATGTGTCAGACAAAGGCCTATGTCTGACGCTGGTTTTCAGGGCAACCAAAAACAAAACAAAACAAACAAAAACTTACAGCTAAATTACTATTACTAAAAAAAAACATGATGATGATGATGATGATGATGATTTAAATAAGAGTTCCCCGCGGTTTATTTTGCTGTTTAATTAAATATCTTAACTCCTTAATTAAACACTTGTTATAGTATTTAGAGGATTTGTCTGCATTTCCGTTTATCAAAGGCATTTCCGTTAGAATTAAAACCACACAATATGTGAATTTCTGTATCCACTAACCCGGCTGATGGCCACAAGAGCATATAAATGAACAATCAACCACCATTGTTGCCAGCCGCTTTGTTTTCCCGTTTTTACTGTTACCGCGGTCGAGAGCTTTCCATTTTACTGTCACGTTGTAAATTAATATTTCGGAATAATTTACCACAATTTCGACACGTATGTACTGGCTAATCGAATTGGACGTCACAAAGCTCTTAATGAAACTCACAGATACGCCAGGAAACAGTAAGACGTAGGCGCGATTTAATGACGACAGTTACCGAATTCTACGAGGGATTCAGCAGATCTATCACCTTCTGGTTCTATGATTTTTTATGAAATTTTGTCCTTAATTTCTTCACTTTATTCAGATTTCATATTTGATACCACATTCTTATCTAAGAAAACGTAATTGCTGCTAACAGTGGCTTTAGTAAAATAACTCTTTATGCTCGTCTGAGCTTACTTTCTTAATGTTCTTTCCTTACCCTTTGGACTCATTGATTGTTGAACTGTTACTTGCTCCAGTTAGCAGATCACTAGGAGTATTATCTTTTGCCACATCGTTTACTTTTTTGACATCGCAGATCTTATTTTCATTAGAATGTTTGATTTCATTAACATGGAATTTAAAAAAGTTTCATTGAATTTTAATTTACTTTTATTTAAGTTCTTCGTTTGTGGTTATCTATGTCTAGAAGGCACAAATGTCGTCTGCCTGAGAGCTGCAATGGCGTCGTTTTCCTCTTTTTTATACGAAAATAACAAATGACAAAAAGCCAGAAGGGTCTGTGATTTTCGATTTGATGTTTATCTTCATTTCTTTACTTTCTTCAGATTTCATATTTGATACGTCTGCTTTCCTATCTAAGGCAAGTAATTGCTGCTAACAGTGGCTTTAGTCAAATAACACTTCGAGCTCGTCTGAGCTACCGTTCTTAATGTTCTTTTCTTTCCCTTTCGATTCATTGTTTGTTGAACTGTTAATTTTACTTTTTCAACATCACATATTTTATTTTCATTGGAATGTTAAATTTGTGTATATTAATACTTCGTAAATTATATTGATCAAGTTTCGTGGGAGATTTTAATTTACTTTTGTTTTAAGTTCTTTGTTTCTACTGCATTTGTGGTGTTCTATGTCAAGAAGGTTTATTCTAAAAAGAAAATAAGTAACATGGCTCAAGCATATTATTTTAACCTTTTCTTTTATATATGTTATAGACAACTTCCAACTCCTATGCCCATGGCAATGATGGTAGTTCAAAATATAATCTCAAAATGTCCACTAACCTTCAATTCGTACCTACCTAGCTACTTAATTCACCCCCCGAATTGGGTGATTTACCATCCTGTTTGTCGCGTATCCTTTTCCTAATTTCTTTGTCTTTTTCCTTTCACTGGCGCTCGTGTTTGGCGGTCCAGTCTTTTTCGGATTCGGAGGCACTTTGGGTCTTGGCATACTTCTCATATTTTTGTAACAGGGCGTCCGCGTACGTGGATGGTACAAAAGCTGTGTATTGTTTCTTCTTTTCACTACTTGTTTCACTTTTCGGCGAGTTTATCTGTAAAACGATTTAAGATGTAAGACACGCGAAAATAAAAGAATAATTGCGAATATTTATCTACTTAATATACTTCAACTAAGATACAGGCATTATGTATGATTCTGATAGATTAAATTCCTTTATTTCTATTTGTAGATTAAATTATATTTTTTTGTCAAAACATAAGAAAGTCAAAAAAATATCGTCAATCACTACATAGTATGTTTATGTTTATGTTTATTTGATCATTCAATATAAAATTACATCATCACTTAAAATTAAATGTCAAAGAATTCATATTGAAATCGTCAGCTCAGAATAAATATGTCAATAATTAAAAATTAAAATAATATAATAGGTATAACAACAAGTAAACTAAAATAAAGATTTGGGATTATGGGTCGTCATAGGTAACATACAATTTCAATACAAATGAAAAACATGTCATAAAATGGAAATTAACATTAAAAGAAACAAAAATAATATAAAAATATGGAGAACTAGGTTAAAATGTCAAATTTAAAAATTCATTAACAGAATAAAATGGGTTTTCCAACAAAAGGACTTTCAGGCGACGACCAAACGATTCGTCATCTGTTTCACTCTTTAAATCAGATGGTACGTGTAGATGTTCATAGAACCGTACCGTATAAAACAAAGTCGCTTTCCTGTCTGTCTGTCCCTATGTATGCTTAGATCTTTAAAACAACGCAACAGATATGAATGCGGTCTTTTTAAATAAATGGATTGATTCAAGAGGAAGGTTTATATGTAAAATTCTACGCAGACGAAGTCGCGAGCATAAGCTAGTTGTAAATAAAATATAAACAGTAAGGGTACAGTAAAATAATTCAAACAAAAAAAATAGAAATCAAATAATATGTAAAGAAATAAATGTCAAATTCAATGTCAAGATAGGCAGACAGCAGAGCTGTGAAACTCTAAAAATTATAGCTTGTTTCACTAAACGTAATACATATAATATTCTTCCCAAAATTGTTGTAACCTGCATCTTTCCAGGATTATCATCTCTTGAAATAAACAGACAAGGTTAAGACTGTTGATTATTTTAAGCAAAGGACTTGAGTTGAAATAGTTTTAAAAATGGATCAAGAATAAAGTAGGCCAAAATCTAATATTTGGTAATAGGTACAGGACAAATTAAATACATACGCTTAAACTTGAAACATTCTTTTTCTTGAATGATAAAACATCCTTGAAGTGAACAGGGGGCACCACAGGGGCTGCGGCAGGGGGGGGGGGCACCGGTGCAGGAGCTGGTGATGGCTTCGGTTTGGGGCTGCCGGCATTTTCAAACCAGTCATTCACTTTGGCAATAGACTCTTCCACAAATGGATTTTTGTAGACCTTCGGGTCTTTGCTTGTGGACACTTCAGGTGTTCCCTCAAGCGTTTCTACTTCAGTTACAACTTCAACGTTTTGTTCTTCTTTAGCTTCAGATATCACTTTAGCTGGAGTTGCTTCGAAAAAATTGTCCAGTGTAATTAATTTTACAGGTTTCTCGGGCACTGCTGACGCAGACGCGTAGAGCTTAAGAAGGGCTGCCATCGCCACGTTTTTCTCCTTTCTATGTTGCATAGAATAACCGGAAGAATCTATGATTTTGGACAGGTGGCACCACAGGGGCTGCGGCAGGGGGGGGGGGCGCCGGTACAGGAGCTGGTGATGGCTCCAGTTTGGGGCTGCCGGCATTTTCAAACCATAGACTCTTCCACAAATGGATCTTTGCTTGTGGACACTTCAGGTGTTCCCTCAAGCGTTTCTACTTCAGTTACAGCTTCAACGTTTTGTTCTTCTTTAGCTTCAGATATCATTTTAGCTGGAGTTGCTTCGAATAAATTGTCCAGTGTAATTAATTTTACAGGTTTCTCGGGCACTGCTGACGCAGACGCGTAGAGCTTAAGAAGGGCTGCCATCGCCACGTTTTTATCCTTTCTATGTTGCATAGAATAACCGGAAGAATCTATGATTTTGGACAGGTGGCACCACAGGGGCTGCGGCAGGGGGGGGGGCGCCGGTACAGGAGCTGGTGATGGCTCCAGTTTGGGGCTGCCGGCATTTTCAAACCATAGACTCTTCCACAAATGGATCTTTGCTTGTGGACACTTCAGGTGTTCCCTCAAGCGTTTCTACTTCAGTTACAACTTCAACGTTTTGTTCTTCTTTAGCTTCAGATATCACTTTAGCTGGAGTTGCTTCGAAAAAATTGTCCAGTGTCATTAATTTTACAGGTTTCTCGGGCACTGCTGGCGCAGGCGCGTAGAGCTTAAGAAGGGCTGCCATCGCCACGTTTTTCTCCTTTTTATGTTGCATAGAATCACCGGAAGAATCTATGATTTTGGATTTGATTTTTAACTTAATTTCTTAAATTTCCTCAGAATTCATATTAGATATGTCTAATTTTTATCTAAAGAAATGTCATTGCTGCTAACAGTAGTGGCTTTATTTAAAGAATTCGTTGAGTCAGAAGCCGAGTTTCCATTGTTATTGTTATTTTCTTTGCCTTTCGACTCATTGATTGTCGAACTGTTTTTTGCTGTAGTTAACAGATCACTAGAAATAATCGTTTTTGCCACATCTTTTATTTTTCCGACATCACAGATCTTTTCTTCATAAGAAGGTTTAAGGTTTAATTTCATTGATTCCATTGTTATTGTAATCAAGTTAATTTTTTTAAAAGTTCTTCGCTTCTACTGCGTTGTTGATTGTCTATCGCTGGAAGGCACAAATTCCGTTTGCCTCAAGCTGCAATGGCTACGTTTTTCTCTTTCTTATACTAATTAGAATCATCAGAAGGTCTGTGATTTTTTATTTTATTTTCATCTTCACTTCTTTAATTTCTTCCGATTTCATATATGATATTTAGGTAATTGCTACAGTCGCTTTTATAAAAGAATCCGTTGGATTCGTTTGAGCTTCCATTCGACTCATCGATTGTCGAACGTACTGTTATGTGGCTTATGGAATCACGTGGTCTTATTAATATATCTACTAAAACACTAATGGATTTCATTTAACGACGACCCTCAAATCGTATGATAAATACTTCAATAGTCTGATGAAGATAATGAATTACTGTTATTCCTCATTAACGGCCTCATTAGGGCCTATCAAAATATAGGTTTAGAGATTATTTATTCTCATTAAGAATCTTGCAATTCACTTATTATGGGAACTTAAAATTAAATATGTTTGTAATGAGCGTGTATAAGTACCAATAACATAAAACGAGGGTAAATTTATACAATGTTTCGACAAAGTTTTGTGGGTATATTATACATCAACTGCACGGGTTTGATTTTGATTCATGCGCCCGCGCCGAATTGCGAAACAAGATAACAACGACGGCGGCCTTTTTAGATTTGTTGTACCTTTAAGAAACTATTTTTATTAATTGTATCCTTTTTGTTATTTTATAAATAAACTCAGTTACGTTCACATTTAAAGAGAGATCCTTTTAGAGTATGGGTTATTTAACGATGCTTTTTGCCTCCAGACTTCGCCGTGCTCATCGACCCGCAGCAGTATCCGTGGCACCAGCCCTCTCTGCTCGCCGTCTGCCAGGTCCTCCTTCAGTACTCGCCAGCCCTACCTTGGCTGGAGGAGCCAGGAGAGGCTGAACGGCACCCCGAGAACCCCGCACGAGAGGTGAGACCCTCACTGATGGTGTGGCGAGATCTAAATGTGGACTAGGGAGAGATATAGATTAGATGGGGGTGAGATCTAGATTAGATATGGGCAAGAGTTAAATTAAATATGGGCATCATCTAGAATCTAGATTAAATGTGGGCAAGAAATAGATAAGACGTGGGCAAGAAATAGATAACATGTGGGCAAGATCTAGATTAGATGTGAGCAAGATTTTGATTAGATGTGGGCAAGATCTAGATAAGAAGTGAGCAAGATGTGGTTAGGCTGTTGCAAGCCAAGTACAAGAAAAAAAAACCGAACCTTTCGAGGCGTGGAGCTCTGTATGCCACGAGGCCGTGGGCGGTGACCCTTGCCGTGTTTACTCTCACTATCATATCATATCACAAAAGACTTCTTTTGACAACCATTTATTTTCTATCTAATACTACATTGTCTTCCTTTTCTTGTTATATAAAAATATAACTACAACAGAAACATAAATTCAATTAAATAATGCGTTCCTTTCTCAACATTTACCTAGCACTGATCTGTAAAAGAATCTATTGAAGAATCTCAAAGTTTTCAAGAGCAATACTTTCAGAACAGATTTACCCGTATATTTTCCCCGCAATTTCTAGATTTCCTATTTTTCTAGTAACACTCCAGTGCCGACAGCGTAACGGAATATTGCACGGTTCCGATAGATCCCGGGCCCGCAGTATTAGTACTAAAAGCTCTTGACGGCTCAAAGCGCAGCGTTCAATTTGCGGACATCGCTGATTTAAAAATGCCAGCTTTATTTTTCCAGTTCTGCGTTTGACATGGATTCTCTCATTCCGTCCTATTGACTTTTATTGCGCTCTGGTTGACTTTTTTGACAATTTGAACCATTAAATCATTTGGAGTACTCGTTGGCATGTATTCGGGATTATTTTACAAACTTTTTCAATCTCAAAAAGGATGGCAGGTAACAGGTAACGCTGAAAAACCGGTCTCAATTTCATAGCCATTAAGAGGGTGCAGTGCATCACTACTGAGCTGGCAACGTCGCATTTTTGGTGACTTTATGCGATTATTTCACAGAAAATGAAAGAAAGTTTCAAATGTCCGTCTGTAGTGCACTTCGTTTTGAGTGTATTAATGTGTCCAATGCAATGATTAATCGTGATGGACTTTTATTTTCGTATTAAAGGGATAAAATACTGTATCTCTTTGAATAAGAAAATAAAAGTCCATCACATAGTAGACACATTAATGCACTTAAAACGAAGTGCACTACTGACGGACATTTGAAACTTTCATTCATTTTCTGTTTTAACATGGAACTCCTCAATTCATTATTGGGTTCGAAGCCGGTTGTGTTTTACAAACGTTACGTATGACAGTTTTAATCCGTTTTATCTACATCTACATCTACACTAATATTATAAAGAGGAAAGATTTGTACCTATTTTTGTATGTTTGTAATGAATAGGCTCAAAAAGTACTGGGCCGATTTAAAAAATTCTTTCACCAATAGAATGCTACATTCTTCCAATTTGACATAGGCTACATTTCATTTTGAAAAAAAATTGGGATCCTTGGTAAAATTTGAACAATGTAACCGAAGGTGTAGAAAAATGAGTCTTAAAATGTCTTTCGTCGAATGCGCTGCCGAAACTAAAAAAAAAAAATTGTCTACCCCGTGCGAAGCCGGGACGGGCTGCTAGTCATCAGAATTTCCATTCTATCAGGCCCAAACTGCTATACGGTCAAGTGAAATTATAAGTATTGATAAAAATCTTCTCAAATATACGTTTCACGACCTTATTACGTCGGTGTAACAACGCAATACGCATGGCACTTATTTTGGAATCATTGATTAGGTACATATATTATCACATGCACTATCTGTACCAACTCCATTACTTACCTAACTAACTAACTAACTGGAAGAGATCCCTTTAAGGGATAAGTTCGCCTTAACACATCGATTTGTCTCATTATCTGTAAAATTAATGTGTTTTATGTACAATAAAGAGTTATACATACATACATACATACATACTTACTCATTTATTCCTCAACAGGCTAGCCTCATCTCTGCTCCAGCAAGCTGCAGCCACCAAAGCTTCAGAAGAGATCCAGTCCTCCATCAAAGAAGTTACTTCAGCTATCGTCCACTACGTGTCAGGACTTGAGCCTGCCAACGGGGATCTCGACAAGACTTCGCCCCGTTCCAGCCAGAGGTTGTTTTGGTTGGAGAGCTCTTTTGTCGGTGAGTTCACATTCTTTCTTCGCTGTAAGCGTTGTTAAACCTCTGCCTCCAGCATGCCATGGCGTTGCCAGCTAAGATTGAGCCAGAAAACGCTCTACGAATCCAAAACTAGAAGAAATGTCCAATCAGACGTCGCCAAGCTGTCGCCGAGCGCTATTCGATACTTTCTATATTGGATTGTTTGCCTACGGTAGCAGCCGGCGTCGCCATGATTATAAATTCATTCTATCCATTAGTGGGAACGTTTTTTTCTAAACGGCACATGATGTATGTATTTAAGTATATTCTTTTAGAATCTACGTGTGTTGGGTTACTAGTAGGTATTGTATTTGTCGCCAAGTGTGATCACGTTTTAACAAAAGCTTATCAATATCCTTTTCATTAATATTTATTAGCTTCATTTTTAACTAACTAAATCTTGGGTGTCAAATTTTGTCTTGTTCGTATTAAACTGATATTCGGTAGAAATAGGTAGAACATGGGTAGGAGCGATGAAAAAACTTATTTCAGTCTACGTTTATTTCAATGTCTTCATCTTTTCGATGCGTAATCGTTCGTGGCTGAAGAAAATTTCTTTGAAGAAGTCTTACAATACCCTTAATACTTAACTCCGTTTGCGTCTCAAAGTTAACATCTAGCTAGAAGATCTTTTGACCCGCGTTATTAAAAATAAACAGGTAATAGGTACATCTCTCACCCTCTCTCTCTCTCTCTCTCTCCAGCCTATATACGTCCCACTGCTGGGCACAGGCCTCCTGTCAGCTCAGGTACCTAGTACACATTAAATAATTTCAACTCAAATTATTTCGCGTCGCCCCGGACCGCAAATAGCAATTTATCGCCTGCTACGCGAGCGAAAATATCCACGTCCTGGCCAGGGGAGGACGTAAATTGTACACACTTCGGGCTGTGATAAAGAAAGCCTTAGATCGCATGTTTATAGCCCTCGCTTTTAGCTCGTGCGACAAGCTCCTGCTATCTGAGACATTTTTTATTTCATCACCCTCGGAATGTAAAGTACTATTGAACAATCTAACGCTTTTAGTTTTGGAGATATCGTTTAATAACTGACTTTGCACAAAGGGACGTAACTATCATGATTTGCTTATAAATACGATCTTTTGTGCTTAGCCGCTAAGCGATTGTTGTGGTAACGATTTTAACTAGATTTGAACTGTCAAATCTTTATTTAGACGCACCTGTTTTCATTTAGTGGCTACACTTACATTTTAGTCATTTGCATTTCCTCTGAGTCATTGAGAAGTTCTTAAACAAAGCCCTAAACAATTGGTGACCAGGGTTCCCAATCTGTGGGGAATTCCCCTAACTGCGGGGAAAGCGAAGTCGGTAGAGGAAAATGCGGGGAATTTAAGTATGAACAGATACGCGATAATAACATCAATTTTTTTCTAGTTTTTATTGAATTCCTACTCGAAACCGGAATTTGTATTTATAGATAGCCAGATACCCAAACGTGGGAAATTTCGACAATGCGTTTTAGTATTTGTAAACTGTTGGCAACCCTGTTGGTGACGTAAGCTACGGAGCAAATTCTACGTAGATGATATTATTCATTCTGAGCTCGCCTGAAGCCAGTCTAGTGCCCCTTTGTCTGTCTGTGCAAATCTAGAATGCCGCCTGTTACGGCCCAACGGGACATCGTACGATACGACGTTTTCAAAGGCTAGTACAAACGTTATTAACTCGAGTCGCCTCTTTTGTCCGCAACGAGACTTCCCTTCATAAGTTTCTTGGCTTTTCATGCATAGGCGTGCGCTTGTGTTTGACCGCAATAATGCCTGGTATAGATGAAACACACAATATCACTAAGTTACATATGCGATTCCACGCTCTCGGTAATTTATCTATAGTAAGTGAAGGCCTATGATTTTTGTGCGTAGACCTTGTGTAAGCTCTGTCTGGAGCTCAAGCTTACTCCGCTGAGTTCTAGCGACGAGAGTAAGGCTACTGGTGAAACTGACACATGAGGCATTCCATTTTCGCATAAGGCAACACCAATCCTTTCGGTGCTGCGTGTGCCCATAGATGGCGCTTTTGTCTATATTCGTTGTTAACTCCACTCATCCTGTCAGATCTGTCGCTGTCAGATCCGTACTGAAAATGACAGCTAAACCTGAACTGAGCCGGAATTGAATCGCATATACGTCATGGTACAGGCCCAGGGCTAGGGATTGCAAAATCTGGTTTTTTTCTCAAATCCGGATTTAAAAATTATCAACCTATACAAATCCGGATTATCCGGATTATTCGGTTTTTTATTAATATTTTGAAATTTTCAAGTAATTACATGTTTTTTGGAACCTAATGGTGTTCAATTTTATTGTTTTTAGAATTTCCCTAAATATAAAATAAAACTGCAAAAATCTTTATAATCCGCGTTTAATCAGTCCAGTACTGCTGTGTCTGCAGTACAGTACTACCGGACCGGCCGACTAGCTAGATCTAAAGCTAGGTATGAGGTAGCCAGTAAAGCGTGGAGGGGAGATGGATAGATATGCTACGTTGCGGGGAACGAAACGAACGCATGAATGAATGAAATGAAACTAAATTCAATAGGAAATTCTGGTTAAATGTCAACTTTGTCAACTGTAATTGAAATCCGAAAAAACCGGATTTTTATGCTAAAAATCCGAACTTATAAAAGGCGACAAAAATTCTGATTTATCCGGTTATTTCGGATTATCCAGATTGCAATCCCTACCCAGGGCTATTGAGTCAAAATAACCCAACCACCTGCTGATATAATCCGGAAAAGATCTTATATGTTTCGACGTAAGAAGCTAGAATTCTCTTTGTGCTTAAACTTGCCGACTAACGTATGATAATGAGACAATTTGCCTCTACGCTTCGTAAATTATTCTGCAAGGCTCGATTAAGTTTGAATAGATTACTTAAATGATATCGATTTACTGATTGAACGAATTTCCATACAAAGCGATCATTTATTTTCTCTCGTTAGTTTGACGTTTACGCCGGAGAACATTCTATGTCGATGTTATAATACAAGATGGAGTTGATGTGTGACGAAAGCTATTCGAGGTATCTTGAAATTGTTCCGTGATAATTCAGCAGTCGTTGGGTTATGACTAAATAGCTATGTCAATGTTTTTCAGGATTTTTTGAATCACAGTTGACGAGGGTTTCGATACATTGGTCGACGTTCAAAGTTAACCGCGTCTAGGGCGGACTAAGGGCCTGTTTGTTGTTGTTGTAAGGAGTGGTGAAACAGAATGAATGAATGAGTGAATGGTGGGGAGAGGTGGAATCATAGATATGACTCCATCTCTATTTATTACTACGAAACAGACAGAGACGTCATCATAGATAACTGACAGTTAAGGAGTGGTGAAACAGGCCCTAAATGTATTCAAATTTTAAATGAAAGTCTTTGACGTCTTTGTAGTATGTCGAAATAAACCAACCGCTGAGATATAGGTACCTACCGGAAAAATTCCTAGATACCTTGTTGTTTATTATGTGGTGTTCAATACGAGTTATTATATTATATTGTGTTCCTCCAGGTACGAAGCCTTTGGAGTCCCCGCAGACTCCTCTGGTGGTATCCGAAGCGCTGCCGCCGCCGCACCCTAGGCCGCCCTCGTCACTCCGCCTCGACCACCGCGCAGCGCCCGGTGAGAGAGCGTGACAACACCACAATACACACTGCAGGTTTCGATACAAACAAACACTAGACATTCCGAAGGAAAACAGCCATGTATAACGCCCTAGGCGATCCTAACAACCTTCTCGATGCATTTAGGTACAATTACGGTATCCAAACCTGCGGTGGGCTGAACTTTATTTATTAACTTTGTCATGTTAACTATGCGTTCATCTATGTGTCTGCGTATTTAGTTCTGTCAAATAGCTACCAGTACCCTGGTTAAATGTTTGAGAAATTGTATTTCGGCTTAATAGACTGTGACTCAGGACCATTTTTTATGTATGTAATTTTTGTTGTGACAGCACTTTGGCATCATATTCTGTACGTCTGTAGTAAGATTGAGTGTTTTTGTATTGTGACTTTTTTAAACACACGCTTGTGTTGTATGTTGTAGCTTTACGATTTTTATTTTGTGTCCGTATTGCACTTTTTTTGCTGTAGACAATTTAGTTTGGTGGCTGAATGCGTTCAGCGGGTTGCCAGTACAAAATATCACATGTGGCAAAGTACCCTAGGCCCTTATAACTGAAGCTGGTTTCCGAACGTAATTTTTACTTTATTTTATTAGGTAAATTTAATTTTATTGCATACGTTTATTGTTATTTACATTGCAGACTCGATGCATTTTTATTGAAGTTTGTTTGTAGCAACCCTTAGGTTCTAATCTGTTACTTTACATTGTTTACTATTTCGGAACATATCAGTGTTTATTATACATTGGTACACACGTTATCTTAGTCAATAGATAAGTTACATACATTTTGTTATAGTGTTAATGCCATAATGTAATTTCAGTATCACGGTATCCAGTTTATCTTCTAGAAACTATTCATCCAATGTACAGAGTATTTATTTTATTTCGTGTGTTTAATTCTGATATTTTCTTTATAGTTATTAGTTAATTGCTAGCAGATAGTTTTGTAAATAATATTACGATTGTGTTGCTATATTTTTGTTTAAGGTGCTATTTCAATTTGTTTTCATTGTTTGCCTTTAAAATGTCACACTTTAAAAGGTCACAAATTTTTAAACGTTAGCTTTTTAAATCTATAGTCTGCCTGGATTATTTGCAAGTGGCAGTTTTTATCAGAACCCTTGAAGTTAGTGGTAGGAGACTAGGACTCAACTATCAGTTATACAACCTTCTTCTACTAAAATCACCTCGTAATTTATGTTGGGGCTACGTCTGTAGCTTCTAAGTAAATTATACAGGTTCTGATTATGTAAGAAATACAGTTTCGCACCCGACACAACCGAGAACGCGTCCTGTATGCGTTCAGTCGAAAAACGAACTTTGAAATTTTATAAGATACAAAAATATATGCTGATATCGGTTTAAAATTAACGCCGTTTTACTTTCCGTAACCGTTATAAATATAGCTCTCTAAAATTCTATATAGTTACATATATTATGCAGTTTTATTTTCAGTTTTAACGATATTTCCAACGTAGTAGCATTAGCTATATATTTATATTAATAGAATCTCGGTACCTTATGAAGATAGAAATATTAGAGAATCACTAACAGTTAAAAAAATAGTGTATTCGCAATATAATATCGTAGTATCTAATGTTAGTAAGATACGATATAATTATCAATAAATATATTCGTTTTTATTTAATTTTATTGTTTTATTTAGTTTTTTGTTCACTTCATTTGTTTCGACTTTTAGCACAGCACTAATGATCATTAAAACCATCGGTTTGAGGACTTTAACGCAAAACAGAAGAATGGTAAGTCACCCATTAATGATAGCTAACTATTTTCTCTCTTTCCAGTTTTTTTCTAGTTTTTTCAATAACTCTTCTTGCTTATTTACTATCTATCCTGTGACTAAACTCAGTTTTCGCCTTGAGTTACAAGATCTTATCAAAATTTGTCCCACTCACAATAACTATACCCGGTAGCAAAAAAACTCTCGAGTATAAATAGTATAGAACCTATAACTGACCTATGACTGAAAACCTGGGTAAAACCTTTGTCAAAATTTTGGGAAATGTGATTTTAAAAAAGCCTATCATTTTATTGTGCATCCTGCTCTCAAGATGCGAAAACGCGTAGTTTCAACAAATCACATTCATGTAACGTTGTCACAAAGGTAGCGCTAAATGTGGACATTAATTAATTTAATTATGATTGGACCGTTTCTGAACGTGTCCTCATCGCCCGTCCTACTCTTACCAACCAGGCATGAGAGTGAGAACAGAATTCGCTCGCGGCGTACAGCATACGTAAGACCTGGACAATGTTACCACACCAAAGCTTACGAAAAAAAGCATTCGAATTTCGAACCCCCACGATTCGGCCAAAGATCTTGGTTTGTTTTTATTTTTCTTCGTTCTAACGGCCAGTACGCTGGGTTCCAGAGTGGCAGGACTCGCAGCGGTCGCTTAATCTTGCGATCGGGCGTCCATCGCCTGGCTCGACTACTCTAGAAGACGTGCTGGATAGCCTCCTTGGTCTGCCTTCCCAACCAGCCAGGATTCCCACCCCGCAGCCGAGTCCAAGGAAAACTACAAGCCCGTATTATTTGATGGGCGGAAAGGTAAGACAATTAAACTTAATGAGCCCACAAGGTTAGTTAAGGTTGGTTTATATTCTTAATTTGAAAAGCCGCTGTGTTTGTGTCTTTTCCTACGCTGTGTTATAGCAATGCGATTGTGATTTATTAATTGAGAACGAAACAAAATGCAAGCGAAATTTGTACTGATATTCATTTTTTTTGGTGTAAAAAATAGTTCGCGTTTAGTTGTACCTACCTAATTTAGAACTTTTTTTTACATGAAATAGGCTTACGTTTACGCTTGACTTCTATCTCGCTTGTCAAAGTTGCTAGGACTAAAGAAAGGCAAGAAAAAAAAACAACAAAAAGTCTGCCAGATAAAAAATTACACCCACATATCACGTCGTGGTATATTATATGCTTTTTCTTTGTACCCAGACCAGCATGAAAGTATTAACCTATTCGTCGCCATATCAATTACAAAAGACGTCACCCATACTCCAGACTTCTTTATTGCGATATCTTATGTTGAACCTAAACCCATTCGAACGAAAGTTGCTTTTGCATTGACGTAATGAACGTATATATAGGTTGATGGCGCCGAAAAGGTTAAACAAAAAAATGTCCTACTAATATTAAAAATGCGAAAGTTTGTGACGATGTGAGTGAGTGAGTGTGTATGTTTGTTCCTTCTTCACGCTAACACGACTGAACTGATTAGGATAAAATTTGGAACGTAGACAGCTGGTACCCTAGATTAAAACATAGGCTACTTTTTATCCCGGAAAATAGCATAGTTCCCGGGGGATAGCCATAAACATGTCTTGTTAATTCCACGCAGACGAAGTCGCGGGCAGAAGCTAGTAGGTAGTTTATATTTATATTTTATCAAAGTCAGCGCAGCGCAATAAAAGTTAAAATGGATGCAGTTTGCGAATTTACAGTTTGAAATTCGAGTTGCTGTTTACTCATAAAGTAATTAAAAGTTTTGCTGAGCGGTAGTTGCGATCTGTTTATGTTTTTAACACGCTTTTATTCAGTTCGTTTGGTAAAGAGGAATCAAAAGAGACGTAAAGACGACACATCAAAAACCGTAAAACTACGAGACTATAGTCCAAAAGCTCCTAACATACATACATACATGCCGTCACGCCTCTTTCTCACAGGGGTAGGCAGAGACTACTTTGTTCCACTTGCTACGATCCCGACATACCTTCATCATGCTCGTCGGTTTCGGGTACTCTTGACCTGGCCTTTTTCCAAAACGTCCTCAATTTGATCACGGAACGTCCGTCTAAGCTTTCCCCTCCCAACGCACCCATTTAGATTTAGATTTATTTATTTATCAACAAAAATTACATTATATAAAAACATGCATGTCACAAATATAAGCATTTCTGTTGAGATCGTCAAAAATTAATAATAATAATAGCATAATAAATTATAAACAATGAAACAATAAAATAAAATACAATGTCAAAAAATCTCCAATAAGGATCGTCAAAGCATATTAAATTACATTAAATAAATCATAATATATCTAGTCAAATATTATCTGACGACCGGATGGCCTAGTGGTTAGAGAACCTGACTATGAAGCTTGAGGTCCCGGGTTCGATCCCCGGTCGGGGCAGATATTTGTATGAAAAATACGAATGTTTGTTCTCGAGTCTTGGATGTTTGATATGTATTTAAGTATGTATTTACCTATATAAGTATGTTTATCCGTTGTCTAGTGCCCATATCACAAGCTTTGCTTAGTTTGGGACTAGGTCAATTGGTGTCAATTGTCCCAAGATATTTATTTATTTTATTTATTTATTATTTATCTAATGTCAAAAAACTATATCAAAAATTCACACTCCCCATATTAATCTGTTTAGTTAATCTTCTTTCATCCATCCTCTCTACGTGACCAAACCAACTAAGCATACTTTTTTCTATCCTAATCACTATATTATCTTCTTTCACACCAGCACGTCCCCTTATCACACTATATAATAATATCCTAACCTATGATGATCCAAACCTGACTCAAATACTTTTATTAGAACGAGGAAGTACAATGGTTAAATATGTTCGTTAACGGAAGGAAATACTTCAGTTGGACAGTATGCTTAGTGTAAGTTTTCGGTCACAGAACACGTCTCGTCTCGACCGCGTTTGCGTTAAAATGTCAAATACTATGGGAACAGTTTGTTGCCGTTTCGATCCGCAAGTGGCGCTGCCAATTATTCCATAGTAATTGAGACGTTTACGTGAACGCGTTCGAGACGTTTGTTCGTGTGAAAATTTACACTAGAGGCTCAGAACAAAAAATGAATATTGGTATACTTTAACGTCATTATGATGAAATGGATCCTAGTTTATGTATAACTAGTACTGGGGGGTTACCATGACGTCTTAATGCGATTCAGTTTAGGTTCGCTCGCTGTCAGATCCATACTAAAAATGACAGCTGAAACCTGAACTGAGCCGGAATTGAATCGCTTTAAGACGTCATAGCAAGGCCCCTGGACTATAGTTGGGTAGTATTACGGAACATTACAATAATTATGATGTATTAAGGGAAAGCTGTTGAAAATTTCAACTGTCTAAGTATCACGGATCATGAGATACAGCCTAGTGACAGACAGGCGGACGGACAGCGGAGTCTTAGTAATAGGGTCCCGTTTATACCCTTAATGTGCGGAACCCTAAAATAAAGTTAACTATAGACCGACCGATTAACTGAGACCTCGTCCGCGCAGGGGGCCGAGAGAGGTGCGGGCGGCAGCACTCCCCGCCCGCACCGCTCTCGGTCCCCTTTGTCGTCCTACCCCGCGCCCCTGTACCGCGCAGGCGCGGACTCAGTTAAGCGGTCGGTCTATAAAACTTATATTCTTCTATCCTGTTGGAGCTTTATTAGTAGAACACTAACAGGGGAACATTGCTGTCGCGTCAGTCCAGTTAGCAAATTATTTGAACACTATTAGAGTGGCTAGCGGTATTTGTAGTAGCGAAGCGAAATGTGAGACGGAAGCTAAACGTCTATACCTATCTATTAATAGCAGCCATTAGAATTAAGCGCTCCAGGAAATTGTGGCAAATAGCGCAGTTTCATTGAAATATTAAAGTGAATTAGAGATAACTTTGGTGTGACATTACCGTATACGTGAGGCCTGAGTGTACGCTGTAAGCGGGGCGTTAGGCGGAGCGGGCAGCGTGGCGGGTAGCGGCGGCGGGCTGTGTGCACTCAGGACACCAGTATGAGTGTCATTTGTTTAACATGCACGCCGCACGCCCCGCTCGAGCGTCCACTCAAGCTTTACCCTAAGACAAACATAATTTTTCTGACAACCGTATAGCCGGTTAGTGACCCTGACTATGAAGCTAGAGGTCCCGGGTGCGAATCCCGGTGGCAGGTGCTTGTATAAATGTATATATCCGAGTCAAGGCTGTTTATATGTAGGTATTTAAAAGTATGTGTTTATAAGTATGGTACAAGCTTTGCTTAGTTTGTGACTAGGTCTATTGATGTAAAGAATTGTCTCATGTTATTTATTTATTTATGATTATAAAAATTAGATGCGCGCGTGGCTAGCGCAAGCTGTAACTGTAAGCTCAAGGCCCAAGCACAGTTCTGATTGGATTTCCGTTTGAGCGTGAGAATGAACCGAAGACTGGTTCGAAACGTGTTGGGCATACCTTGACTGTACATGTGAGTGAACCGTGTATCATTTTTATAAAATAAATATCTTGCATATAATTTACTTCACCTTTTGGTTATCGTTTGAATAGTATGCGTTTTTGAGTATAAATAGGTTATGGTTGCTCCGAAAAAATCAGAGGTCGAACCCACTACTCCTGGCTCAACTCCAACGCCTTTCTAGAATTATTACTATATACCAAGCTCACATAGGGATAAAACTCCAAGCCCGAAGTAAAGACAGGTCTGTGCCAAATTCATTCTGTAAAATTGTCTTCAATTATTAGTAGGTAAAAGCTTAATTCAATGAGAACTGAGCGAAGCGACTGTGATAGTCTTCGCGCTGGCGCTTACTGATGTGACTTGGCGAAAGTTTTACGTGAACATGTTGTGAAATTCGCCCACTTTCCCCAGAGTCCTCGCTACGAGCAACTCGTCAGCAGTGGGCACAGCAGCGGGTCCCCCGCGTCCCGTTTCGTGAGCACCCCTAGCGAGGACCCTAGCTCGTTTACCGACCCCAGCCCCGACCACGACCGACCAGGTAGGAACGATATGTAAGTCCAAACCGTTCCAATTTTATATTTTACTACACCCACATACATAAACCGCCTATTTTGTTTTTCCAAAGTTTCTGGTGTTGAACGCTGCCCCGCTCAGCATGTCTGTGACTGTGAAACCCTGGCTTGACGTCACCGATGGTCGTGTAGATAGTATCCGTTGTGTCTGTAGAAGGTAACGGCAAACTAGGTGACGTGGTTCGAGCGCTAACGAAGCATCCGAGCAATCAACTCAACCAATCAACCAATTACTCTTAATCGACAGTTCGTGCTCACATAACACCGATCAGCTTTGCCTTTATCTGTACACGTTAATGTGAAAATGGTTCTGAGTCTTTATGTTCACGTATAGCTGTAACATCATGATCATGTCGCACCGTTATAGGCTGGGCTAACTTAATTGTGAAACGTATAATTTCAGGCAAGAATTCAGTTGATACTACAGTGATGCACGATCCGAGGCGTTCCCGGTCAGCCCTGAGCGAGCGCCGGCGCCGGAGTGAGCCGTTCGCGACTCCTAGCGCGTCGCTCGACCGCCGCACGAGCCTCGACGTCTCCACGCTGCGCCCTGCGGACTTACAATCGGCGCACCACGAGTCCCGCGCCTCCCTCGCCTCCATACAGACCGAGAACAGCGCCGACGAGCCATTTGTCAAGTGCAAATACCCCAAATGCTCCTCCCGCGCTACTCTGGCAGACGCGAAACGATACTACAAAACGTGCCACAACTGCACCACCATGTACTGCTCAAAGGAGTGCAGAAGAGCACATTGGGAGAAGCACAGGAAAGTCTGTTTGCATTCGCGAGCAAGCGCGCTGTGTAGACAGATCATATCAGCGGCGAAGGAAGACGCTGACTCCTTGAATCAAATCAGCAACGTGGGTCACAAGGGCTACTTGGAGCAAGGGCGTGGAGTGGTCAAAGTCTTCTTCACGAGCCCCGATGCGGCGGACAAGTTCGTAGCGCACGGCTACCAGTACCTGAGCGAGCCGGAATTCGTGAAGTGGACGGCCTTGCAGCCGAACGAAATGGGCGTAGAGTTATACACGGAGGTGGTCAGGCTGTGCAAAGCCTACAACCCGGAGACGCGGGTGATTTTATACGTAGCCGTGTGTATAATAAGCGAGGTCCCCACCAAAGGTGCTGTTAAGTGGGAGAGACAGATGGTGTCGCGATGCGCGAAACTGCGGCTCAGCAAAGTTGTCGCCGCTTCCATCCAGGAACAGAATCGTAGACGCTACCGACGGGACAGCAAAAGCACGCCCGAGGACAGGGAAACCATCATCTTGACGTCGAAACTAGGCCCAGCGGGTGAGAAAAACGCGGCAACCGCCCATAAATTCCGAGAGATTTCATTCCGGAACATTATTAGCGAGTTGGAAGTCCGTGGGGTGGTGCTGAAGAAGCATTTCCCTGAGGTTTACTCGAGGCTAGCTGCCTACGTGGACGGCACGAGTGACAGGTTCATTCCGATGACTATTTACCCCAGGGACGTGACGAGTGGGAGGTCGTTTATGTGCATCATAATGCCCGACAGTGATGTAGACGCGACGACTCCGGTAGACGGGAAAGTGGTCACCATTGACGTGGGTGTAGACCGATCGAAGCATCAGCTATCTACGCCAATGTAAAGGCCCGTTATGCTGGCAGAGTATGAACGGCCCAGGTAATCTTGTTTCGTTCCCGTTCTGCTTTTTAGCTCCTACGAGCTGACCGCGATAAACAATCAACTTTCGTATTGACTCCACCATTGTTAATCAGGATTTCAAAAACAAGCGCCTGTTTATTAATGTGATCCGAAAACTGTTTATTAGTTTTAACAGGTACCTATATCGGCAATAGGAAATTACATGCGTGTTCCCATCGACGACATCGCGGTGACGATGGGAAGTTGTGGCAGCATAGGCGTGAAGAAGTATGGTAAAGGAAAACAGTGTGACAGTTTTACTCAAGTGCTAAGTGCTTGCAGTGCTAGTTTACGAAATGAAGTGTGACGAGAATTTGTAATGGTAAACAGATCTTTTGCGTGACAGGCTGCAAAATAACTAACAGGGACACTGATCCTGATCCTTCGCAACGTTTTCGCGAGACGGGCTGTAAAAGATTATTTACGTCACCCTTGGCCGTAATTGGGATTTTACGCCCGCTTCGCGGACAGCAAATCTGACTTCCTGGCCGAGGCAAGACGTAAAACTTTATACAAACCACGGGCGGTAATTCGCAAAGCCCCAGATCGCATCTTCCTTCGGTTCGGGCCACAAACACCTGCGATCTGGGACAATTACGAATTCACCGCCCTAGGTCTGTAATGTACTATTTCATCACACTTGCACGTAAACAGTATCAAAACATACAGGTTAACTTGGCCGCAACGCTCCATATAAAACCCTCGGGCTTTTTCTTACCATGAAAGCCTCGGGCGTAAGTAGCAGCCGCGGCCCCCCGCCGCCCCGTCAGACCAAACGCCGCGTCTCTGGCGCGTGCCGGTTTTTTGCCCTATTTATTTATTTACTCGCAAATGTGATGAAAAACATTGTATGTTTCACGGGCGGTACGGGAATTACGAACCTCGACTCAGAAAGCCTTTGACTTCGGGCTTCTACTAGAGTCTCGATCGTAATTCCTCGCTTACCGCTCCTAATACACAATGTACTATTACGTCGATCATCCGCTCGCTACGCACTTCCACTTCCTGGCCAGGGGAAGACGTAAAATTGCGTACACACCTCAGGCGGTGATGCAAAGCCTCAGGTTGCAAGTTTTTCGCCCTCGCTTTTGGCTCTGATATGGGACATTCATTCACCACACGCGGAATGTGCTTTTTTTATATTGCCAGAACTTTTGGTAAGATGTCCAAGGAAGCGCCGCAAGAAACTTGAATTCAAATTGTTGACCGATCAAGACACGCGGTAGCGTTTCAAACAAAAGTTCAACTAATCTGTTAGGCCGGCATTAGTTGAACTACTGCCGGTTGGATCACTTAGACTTAGAACTGTTTGGGGCGGAGTGTGACAGCTGTCATGTCATGCCAATCCACTCCCACACACGGTCAGTTCCAACTGATCCAATCGGCCGATTGGACAACAGGAAGGATGGCGTATGGCCAGCACAACAGAACTGCTGAACAGCGCCTTGTGTAACATTACCCGAATCATTTGGGGCCACTTTCGTCCCCCTCGTTTTATGTGCTTAAAATGAGTACCAAATACACACATCAAAAATGTGGGATATTTTATATTCCTATGATTTTTTGCCGCGGTAGTAATACGAGTATGCCTGTATCGTAATTTTCAAAATTGACTAGGGATAACAAATATCCCTAGACTGCCCTAGACATTTTTGATGAGTGTACTTCAGCGGCTGGATTGGTTCGATGAAACAGGACAGTTAAGGTTTCTTGTCGTAATTATTGATTCGAAATTAGGTCACCCATTTGTGGCCGTGCACTTTGAACCGATTGATTCAGGAAACCCTGGCAATAGAGCTCTGGTCCCGAGTATACATATTGAGTTATTGTATAGTTGATGTCTACTGCACATTGATTGAACTATACTTAGCAAAGTTATATAATAAACTATTTATGTTAGCTACGATTATTAGACGCTTCTAAATGTTAACGTAATTCAATATCAATAAAGTTACATATGCCTGGCTCCTATTTCACCAACTCGACAATTTTATTGTCGGTAACGATTGACAATTCGAAATTCAATGCGTATTCAATATGAACTTCCGAACTTCATCCAAAATATAAAAGATATTAAACATTTTAAAAATACACAACATAAATACTTGTTGGAGAAATCCTACTACACCCTTTGGGATTTTTTTGAAGATTCTTGTTAAATTCAAATTATATGTATAGGTATTATTATAAATTACAATTAATAATAGTTTTATTAATATTAGTTTATTTATTTATTTAGTTATTTCATTTAGTGTATTAGTTTATAGTTCATATTGTTAATAATTATAATAATTATTTAATTACTAGCAAACCTGGCGAACTCCGTTTCGCCACCAGATGGCTTCGTTTGTAGTACATGCTATGTATCAGAGATGGCGCTGTATGTGAAAAAAGATTTTCCCACTTTTCTGTTGAAATTTTCCTGAATTTTCTGTGCTATAAACCTCACGGAGCCCGAGACCTTTCCAACGAATGCAAAACCGTGGAAATCGGTTCGTGCGTTCTGGAGTTATAGCGTCAGGAAGGAAAACCCGACTTATTTTTATATAGTAGAAGATAATATTAGCAGTGCCCTTACAGGATTTGATCTTGTATCCTCTTGTATCAAAGCTAATAAAATGTTTGTCTTGTCTATGAAGCCAACCATTTTTTTTATGTAAACAGAATTTTCACTTGTTTTGTTACCGACAATTGTCGTTTTGTTGAAATAGTGGCCGGATATTTTAAATATATGAACTGTTTTCGTCGCTAATCATTTGTGACAGTGACAGGATATGGGATGATATCGGGCGACCACATTAGCCATATGATATATTTAGTTGTGTGCGTTTCACTATGTACGAGGGTTTTGTTGTGTATGGGTAGGGTTGCCATACGTCCCGTATATACGGGACTGTCTCCGTATTTGAGTATCATGTCCCATTTCCCGTATTGTTACGTGTCCCGTTTTTGTCCCGTTTTATCAATATTTCAATATACAACTGTACTAAAGGCTCGAAGCCGACGGCAGGCGAGAGACGCGCGGGGGCGCGCGGTGGCGAGGAGAGGTGAGGGAGGGGCGGTACGGGGCGCTCGCTCGCCCGCTCGGTCACTATCAATTCAATAAGTCCCGTATCGTATCAGTTCTCAACAATTATGGCAACCCTATGAATGGGAAAAGATTTCCTATAAGCAAAAAGACACCTCAGAAGAGCTCAGTTTTCTGGATAATAAGAGTGGAGTAGTCTCGTTTATTGATCACTCCGAGTACAGAGCCTCTAGTGTAAGTTTTCGCGTATAAAAACGTCTCGAAAGCGTTTACGTAAACGTCTCAATACTATGGAATAACTGACAGCGCCACTTGCGGATCGAAATGGCAACTAAAATTTCTCATAGTATTTGACAGTTTAACGCAAACGTTATCGAGACGTATTTTGCTATCGAAAACTTACACTAAGTATACAGGTATAACTACTCCGCAGTGCGCCGTGCCAGCCACACTAATAGTTACTCACAGGAGTGTGAGAGGTATGGAATGACGGAACGTGCTTCTTAAAGTTTTATTTTGACATGATTATTTCGCAGTGGTCCGGTTAATGTATGGTGTCCGCAGTGAAGGGTATAAACGGATTTTTTATTTATCTCATTTATTTTACAGAACGTATCCCTTGTCACGACGAGTGCTTGCGTGACGATGTATTTCAGGGACGAATAAAGACGTCTTGAAATTCTTGGACGCGTTCACGTGAACGTCTCAATTACTATAGAAAAACAGGCAGCGCCACCTGCGGATCGAAACGGCAACAATTGCTCTGACAGTATTTGACATTTTAACGCAAACGCGTTCGAGACCTAACTATTTTGTGACCGAAAATTTACACTAAGCAGGCAGTTTGTTGCCGTTTCGATCCGCAAGTGGCGCTGCCAATTTTTCCATAGTAATTGAGACGTTTGTGTGAAAACGTAAATTAGAGGCACTGAAAGTGTAGTGGCAAATACTATGAGACATGAGTATTGTTACCAGTAAGTACCTACAACGGCGCTCGTCCAAGCATGCAGATGTTGACGCGAAAACGATTGAGACTTAACTATTATCCATCTAAAACTTAAATACATACATACCGTCACGCCCCTCTCCCACAGGGGTAAGCAGAGACTACTTTGTTCCACTTGCTACAATCCTGACATACCTCTTTCGCTTCATCTCCATTCATCAATCTCTTCATACATGCTCGCCGGGTATACTCCGACCTAACCTTTTCCAAAACTTAAATGACTCTTTATTTTTAGTAAATTCCAGCTGATCTTAATCAGTTTAATTATATCTATGCACGTCCGATCATTAAGATAGTTATTATACTTGTCCACATACTTAAATAAATGAGATAATTAAAAAGTTCTGAAAAATATGATACTCGATAGTAGATAGTTTAATTTTTGGATAATTATTATACCATGTTGTATTGTGTGTTGAAAGTACATTTTTAATTACATTTAAGTTCATTGATGTTATTAAAGAATGATTGTTTGTGTTATTTTAAGAAATGTGACAATAGTTAAGTAGTTACTTAAATATTTATCAGTGGCGGGATATGTCAAAGTGGTTTTTTTTATTTCAACTTGACAGCTAGGTACCCGTTCTGCTGTTTCGTTCAGAAACTGAAATAAATATTGAGTGAAATTGAAAAAAATGTGAAATATTTTGGAAGCAGGCTGCAGCATAAACTTTAGCTAATATGCCTGAGGATATTTTGCGCATTTATTATTATGCATCCGAAAAAAGTACCGGGATGGATACTTAAATCATTGAAATGAAAAATCCACTTCGTATAAAACTCTAGGTATATTATTTACAAAAATAATGTAGAAACCTTTAATCGTGCATGCTGTATTTTTAGCAGCAAAATATAAAAAAATACTCATTAATGTAAATCTGAAATTGTCAACAAACTTAATTGCTAAAGGAAATTTGATGAAAAACACTGAAAGAGTGCGTAGAATATACCGAGGATAATAAGATCAAGGAATCATACAAGATTCCGATTTACCTAATCTAATGGATCTGGACTGATAAAAGACTTGTATAGTGAGCAGAGAAGGAAATTCACAAACTAAGTAATTAAAATAGTATCTTTATGTACAAAGATATTAAGAAACTCTTCGACTCACAATTCTTTTTCTACGTGTTTAACGTTCCTCGTTATATTTTTCTTGATAAGTAAAACAAATCTGAAAGTGTCAAATCCCGTTACTATAATAATAAGTAATTGTACATTCCAATATTAAATGGCACAAAATGTTAATTCTTTACGTGTTAAAATTATGAGTGTAAGTGCCAATCGTTGTAGTAAACAAACCAGTGTTTAAAATGTTAATTGTTCATGTGCATTTTCTAAATACATCGTCCGCTTTTTGTACTGCACCGAAGAACTCGAAATATATCTCACCATCATCATCATCCTATCAGCAATAGGACGTCCACTGTTGGACATAGGCCTTCCATAGACCTCCAGTTGCCTCTGTTGGAAGCAGCTTGCATCCACCACCACCGTCTTATCTCATAATCATAACACAAGGTTTCCTTCCAAGTAGCAGCACTTACCGGTAATTGTAGAACTATAACGACTGGGGCCCATGGCAAATTCATCAGGTGGGGATTAATATAAAGAAGTGCATTGTTGTCCCTTCTGTCACAGAATATATAATAGTACTAACGTACTCCTGTGCTCTAGGCCAAGCCTGGGGCCCGATTTTTGAAAGCACATGTGTGAAAATACCACTCGAAAGTGGTGAAAAATTGTGCTGAATCCTACTAATATTTAAAAATTATAAATGCGAAAGTTTGTGACGATGTGACGATGTGAGTGAGTGTGTATGTTTGTTCCTTCTTCACGCTAAAACGACTAGACGAATTTGGATAAAATTTGGTACGAAGATAGCTGTGACCCCAGATTTAAACATAGGCTACTCTTTATCCCGAAAAATTGTATATTTCCCGCGGGATAGCGATAAACATATCGATTGCTAATTCTACGCGGACGAAGTCGCGGGCAAAAGCTAGTTTGAAATTAGAGTAGCTTAAAAGATACTTACGGCTCTCATTAATCATGTGGACTAGTTAAAAATTTAATAAGAGCCGTAGTTTTGAAGATATAAACACATTTGTGATGTGCTTTCAAAAATCAGGGCCCTGGGGACCGATTTTTGAAAGCACATCACTCGAAAGTGGTATAAATCTGTTTGTTTCTTCTAAACTACGGCTATAATCAAATTTTTGACTAGTCCACATGATTAATGAGAGCCGTAAGTATCTTTTAAGCTATTCGTATTTCAAATTCAGCACAATTTTTCACCGCTTTCCAGTGTTACTTTCACACATGTGCTTTCAAAAATCGGGGCCCTGCAGGGCCGTCTTTAAACTATTTGAGGCCCTGGGCACATTAGGATCATGGGGCCCCTATGACCTAAATATCGGTTATCATTTGGTAATCTGGGAGGAACTAGGGGGCCCCATTCGATCGCGGGGCCCTGGGCACGTGCCCATAGTGCCCAGTGGAGAAGAGGGGCCTGGGGCCCTGTTCGAAACCTTACTTAGTACTTCGTATTTTTAACTTAGAGAGAAGCCAGAGAAGGTAAACAATTTTGACGTCTTTTTTTTTATTTATTTAGGCAACAAACAGTCACATAGTTAAACATAGTATTTAAGACATAATGAAGTATAGACCTGGAGAGCCATAACCATAACAATGATAAAGAAAACATCTGTAAATAGGAACGGTAGATGCGGTAGATGGCATTGCATTTGAAGTAGAAACAGGTACAATATCTAATTTATAATTATCCTTATACAAAAAAAAAACAATTTGACTTTTGATGAGGTTAAACTAAAAATTTGGAAAATTGACAAGAAGTGCGTGCGATTTCTAAGCGTTTAAATGACAAATAACACGGTTTTCAAAATTAAGACAGTTTCTATGAACAAGAACATCGATGTGAGATAAATCTGTGTTATAATAATTTAGACAACGGCTGAAATTCGCGTTAGCATAATACTTGAATTAATTTTTTATCGACAAACACTTTAAAAATCGTTAACTGGGAAATATGAAACCATAACATTACAAATTACAATATTCCACGGATTTTACAATGTATCTTGCTGTTATACAATAAAAAGACATGTCAAGATTGTTTACCTTTTTTCTCATGCTAAAAAACGAAGTATTCATGCCACTCCTTGCCGGTTTTCACCCGCTACGCAAACAGCTAATTCCCCTGCACAGTGTACCATAGATTGATGGATGGACTGTGGTAAGGACTGTATGCTTACAAGTTTTCCGTCGCAAAATGCGTCGCGAACGCGTTTGCGTTATAATGTCAAATACTATGAGTACAGTTTGTGGTTTCGTTCCGCTAGTAGCGCTGCTAACTGGCCCGTAGTTATTTAGACGTTTACGTGAACGCGGTCGAAATGATTTTGTATGAAAACTTTCACTCAGAGGTCACTTTGTTGTCCAAGATGTGGAAAGGGTTATTACCAACTATTACCCTTCACTCTAATTGTGTAGATCTACGGAAATGTCACGGAAACGTTCCAGTGTATGCTAATACAATATATTTTGCTATCCATTACTTCAACATTTCATGCGTTTACATCATCGCAAACAGTGTTCATGCTAATATTAATTTTGTGTAAAGCAATTACCAAATGTTTTCTAGTTGCTGTCAAGTACATAATCCATATTTGCTGAGACTTTAATGTAA
Organism: Pandemis heparana; assembly: GCA_963854515.1. Taxonomy (NCBI): domain Eukaryota; kingdom Metazoa; phylum Arthropoda; class Insecta; order Lepidoptera; family Tortricidae; genus Pandemis; species Pandemis heparana. Next base: position 30,855,614 of record OY978006.1, read on the forward strand.
GTTTCTGAGTAGTGATCACTATCAACAACGTAAAAAGGTAATGACGTCTCAATTATGAGATAAATGGCAACCCCTCTAGAAGCGCCATTCTGTAACTAACTTCTCGTATTTAGATAAAGTATTGGAAACGTTTGTTGAGACCAAAATTACATTAAGGTCCTGGCAAAGTCCCTTGCGTTGCGTACAGAAACGTGTTGTTAGCCTTTGGCATATATATACTTATTTAATTAAACTAATGGTTCGATGGCAGTCTACACTGCACGAAATTGCCTTATAACTTAAATGGAGAGTCACTGCACAAATGGAAAACACGTTAGAATCAAAATTGCGATGCAAAGCATTCTCGCCTACGCATGGTTCGCAGGGTTTTCGCGAAGCAGACCTTAAACTCGAAAATTCGATTTTTGAAGTTCGTTTCGTGCCGTTCCGCTCAAACTAATACTGGTTAATTTAAGAGTGAGAGGTACGACATGATACGAACTTGGAACATTTAATTTCGGGGCAGCCCCACTGTGCATTGACTCGGCAAGAAATAAAAGACATGGTTATTCATTATTGATTGTAGCCGTAGCAGACGTTTATATTTTTTTGTAGTTACATACATAATTATACATACATTTTTGTATAGCTATTACAAATACCTATAAGATATTTGATAGCTGTAGTTTAAAAAAAACCAGTGCATCCTTTTGAAATTGTGAATGCTTACACTGATTTAATACAAATTTATGCGTACCTGGTGTAGATTTTCGGTCGCAAAATACGTCTCTGACGCGTTTGCGTTAAAATGTCAAATACTATGATAACGATACGTTGCCGTTTTATCTGCAAGCAGCGCTGCCAATTTTTGCATAGCTTTTGAGACGTTTACGTGAACGCGTTAGAAAGGAACGTATTTTTGCGTAAAAACTTAATGCTCTATACAAGCTGGACTCTACTAGAATGTCCTTAATGCATTTACTTACTTTAATTTCTATTATTTATAATGAACTAGAAACACTTGTGTGAGACCGTCTCAACGCGTTTATTTGAAATTGTAATCATCTTATAGCGCTTGGACGCAGAGTCGAACCTCGAAACCGTAATGTGACGCAACCACTTTACGTAAAGCGTAAAACTGTCATCAGGTAGCCAGACACCACAAGAAATATTATAACGATATTCAGTGGCGTGCATTGGGGTCGCAAGGGGTAGGCAGCGCAGGGGTAAGGTGACGGATCACAATTTGTACCCGTTGCCGAAGCTGGCGAGTCACGCACGATATGGATGATTATTGATTCTTTTCTTGCTCTTGCGTAATATCAAATGTGTGAGGGAAAGGTTCAACAATTGGTGCTAGGAAGGAAATTATAATGATATACGGCACACGCGTCACGTCGCGATTTCTGGTTTTGGCCCACACTCAGACCGACGTACCTACAACCCTGTCAATGTGAGTTGAGTCTCGCTAGTGTACGTTTTTGGTACAAAAATAACTCGAACGCGTTCGTGTTGTCTTAATTTACTATGGACAATGGCTGTGTCTTTAGTGATGCGTTGCGTCTAGTGTAAGTTTTCACAAGAACAAACGTCTCGGACGCGTTCACGTAAACGTCTCAATTACTATGGAAAAAATGGCAGCGCCACTTGCGGATCGAAACGGCAACAAAGTTTTCCCATAGTATTTGTCATTTTAACGCAAACGCATTCGAGACGTGTTTTGTGACCGAAAACTTACACTAAGCATACTATACTCATAGTAGTTCTACGCGGAGGCGCTCGAGGTGTTTATTAGAGCTAAATATATCTACCGTATGAGTTATGTTGTGCCTTTAGATAATTTATTAAGTAGTGTCAAGTTTATGTTGCTTTGTAGAGTAAAACCAATCATGAAGTGCACGCTGAACATCCCTAATATTTACCCTTATGTTGAAGGTTTACGCCAGTGTTGCCAGTTTAGTGAATATGTCGCTAGAACTGACAATCTTTCATGAAAAAATTTGATTGAATGTCCTGCCGCTCCCCCTGACCATTATAGCGACTTTCTTTTCTAGCGATTTGACGTTGATGTTAACGACTTGGATGTTTTAGAGTTGGTATTCAGTCACCCGCTATATTCCATTCCATTCCAACCCATTTTAATGTTTCCTGTAAACAAACAAGCCCGCAAGTTCATATAAAATTTAAATATAATAAACATAGTATAAAATTTTTGAAATGTCGTGATCGTGACGTGAGATATCAAGTATGATCCTTGAACATTCCGGTAGTTTTTACTAATTGTATGCAATGAGTGATCGTGTAAGAATTTACATGAAATTGGTCTGTTTACTAAGGTGTTAAAATTGATTGAAATGGAGAATAGACGAGAGTGAAAGGGCGCTATGATTCCACAACAAAAGTACCGTCAGTATGTCCTTTTAACTGTCATCGTTATTCAGATTGGTTTAACTCTACAATTGTATGATTATGTTTGAAACAGCTAATGTATCTTAATAGAATCGAATCCAAAGGACCCCTTTCTATTTCACGGGTCACTTAGCATCTAAAATACAGTTGTTCTTTAATCAATTGGCAAGTCTAAAGATACCATTGGTTGTGAGTGATTCACTGTCACTGGCTGATTAAGACTTAGAATAGCGGCCCGCTCCTTGAAGCTACAATTTACAATTTTACAAATCGAAACTAGCAACATTGGCACAGGATTGATGCGGAAATGGTTATGCGGAAGCGGATGAGGAAGAGGAGATTTTAAGAGAAAGAGTGATAGGATTGTGTAGGATTGACATAGTATTACTTTACTCACGAGCAAAAAATAACAGGTCACTTCATACAACTTTTTATGGGAAGTGACCCCGTTATTTTACCTCGTCAGTGTAGTTGAACATTAAAAATTCTAATAGATCAATTAAGTGTTTGTTTATTTATTAATATTTATAATGATAGAAAGATGAATTATGCACATAAATGTTTATTTTAATAATCAAAATTGATCACTGGGAGGTTTACTTTTAGTGAAAATGTACGAGCGCGCGAGTGAGTACGCGATATGCGCGGTGAAATGAAAATTCGTCTAAATTTAAGAGGAAGCGGAAGAAGAGGATTTTTTTCTAATTTCGTTTATGTGGAAGCGGTATTAGAGGAACACAAAAAATTGCGGAAGTTCCTCATTATGTGAATGCGGAAACAGAATCCTCATCAACCCTACACTGGCCCAACCAACCAATCAGAGGTTGGGATTAGACCAATGTTGCTAGTTTACACTTCTAAAATTGTAAATTGTAGCTTCGAGTCACGGGTCCCAGCAGAAATTATGAACAAAAACAATGTTTATATTTATAAATGACAATATAATTGGCAATGTTGACTGATAGATTTCGCTGTGTTAAAATATTTTGTTTGCAAATACTTACGTCTTCAAAAATAGAGCGGCTTCCTAATATAATGTAAATGGTTAAAGATCAACAATTGATCGTTCATCAACAATTTTCTAAGATTCTTAAAATACTTATTTATATTTTGACTTTTTTAAACTAATCTACTAATTGTAATTTACCTAAATGTAATCATGATGCCTGAATGAAGAAAAGTATTAGATATATTGTACTTTTTCATAAAGCCATATCAAATTGTTTTCATAATCTGGAAATATGGATTTTTATCTAGTTGTCCCTATATGTACTTAAATTATACGGCCCCAGATAGAAAATGTGTTTTATTTAGCTACTCTATCAACCCTTAATCTGAGACTCAAGTGTAAGTTTTCAAACAAAAAAACTTTTTGTTCGCGTTTGCGTAAAATTGGTAGCGCCATTTGCGGATCGAAACGGCAACAAATTGAGTATTTTGATATGTGACATTAACGCAAACGCTTTCGAGACGTATTTTGTGAGCGAAAACAAACTATTTAAGCATACCTGTGTATTGCTACAAAACTACTGAGCCTCTAGTCACAGAATATATAATAGTACTAACGTACAGAATGGCCACGCTCCGCCCCGCACCTATTCGAGTTACCCCACCCCTCAAGCGCAGTCTGCCGGAAAGCTGCTGGCAACTAGTAGGGCTCGCGACGCGATGTATGTCGGCCGCACGTCACAAGTTCGGGAACCTATCCTACCTACTTCATTTTATAAAACATTAGAAAATTAATGCTCTCTGAAATTATCGCGATTAATACATGAAATAACTACAGAATCATTCGCTTAAGTTTGTTGTCGTACATCTATTGTAATTGAAAATAATAATGCTTAAATACACAGACAGACACATTTTAAGTAAGTTTAAATAAATAGATAATGATTAAGTACATTTATTTGCACACATCTAAGCCATATCTTTAGTATATTTATGTCATTGGTAGTACTTATAGTACTAGGTTTTTGCGATAGACAGCCCTGTGTATCTTACGCACACATTGACGCGTGTACAGACGACGTCGTGCCTGTGTTCATTTCAGAACGCGGATTTTGTACGTCGTGGCCGCCGTGTGCTCTAGTGTAAGTTTTCGCATATAAAAACGTCTCGAACGCGTTCACGTAAACATCTCAATTACTATGGAATAATTGGCAGCGCCACTTGCGGATCGAAACGGTAACAAACTTTTCTCATAGTATTTGACATTTTAACGCAAACGCGGTCGAGACGTATTTTGTGACCGAAAACTTACACTAGACATACAGCTCGAATTAAATTTTCGGCTAGTTAGATAAAAAGATGAACTGCTTTTTTACCCGACTGCGCCAGAATGAGGGTTATATTTCTTTGACACGCTCTAGAGTAGCTCTAGAGCCTATAATAAATGGCTGATCTGATTTGAGCTTGGGAGATACAGTCACCAGCATAAAAAAGTGATCACTTTTGTACTTTGTCACTTTAAAGTCATGTTTAAAAAACCATACGAAATCATGTAACGACTGAAAGCGACAAGGTCACAGTATATAGTATAGGTACAGAAATGATCACTTATTTATGTTGGTGACTGTACCATTAGATTCGTCTTAGCCTTGAAAGTGACACTGGGTACATCAAAATTATTAAAAAAAAAAATGGTTGATGAATATGGATGAAGCGAAAGAAGTATGTCAGAATCGTAGCAAGTGGAACAAAGTAGTCTCTGCCTACCCCTGTGGGAAAGAGGCGTGACGATATGTATGTATGTATCAAAGTACAAGGGGGGCTACTCTGAAATTCTATTTTCGAAGTTCGTTGCATACCTTCTCTCTCACTCACAAGTTTAATGACTATTAGTATGAGCAGAACAGCACGAAGTGAACCTCAAAAATCGAATATTGGAGAATAGGGCCTGACATTAACAATTTGAAATTAACGTCAGTTTCACCTAAATTTTTCATATTGAAAATTCCTTAGACTAAAGATATAGGTAGACGGCGCCTGAGCGTGTCACCGTAAGCACAGTATATATATATACTGTGCCGAAAGGGACAGACAATATATGTCCTTGAAAAATCAGGGTTACCCTCTCTAATGATTTTACCCCATTTTATGTGCAAGACTTGAATGATATGTCAAGTGAGTGTTCTAAGAGAAGAGAGGTGCTTTTTCAGCTGAAAGGGCTTTCAGCTCAACAATGCTGTGGTTTTAGCAGAAGTGGGCGTAACTAAATACTTTTGTCTACAAGTCGACGGTGATGCTTACCATCAGGTGTGATTGAGATCAAATGCATAAATAATCAAAAAAAAAAATTAAACGAAGAAAAATTTTTATTCGGTCATGGGTAGGGTTTTTTATTCAGTCATCGTAAATATCAAATAAAATGAAGCGTTAATAACACTCCAAAATACAACTAATTTATCTTATTATTATTATTTATTTGATAACGGGCTTCGTACAAAATTTTGTCACATTAGCCCAAACTAATTTATCTGCATTTGTATTTTTACGCGTCAGATTGCAGTTTCTTTTTGAACGCATCCAAACTGCTTGAAATTTAAGTGCTTTCGCGTGGTACGTGTTCTCCGAACGCATGCATAACATATTTCCGAACGGAAAAATTTTGACCTTTGGCCGAATGTCATGTCAGTCACTTCACTTTTGATTTGACATTATTTTTCTCGCCACTTGCGGGACTGATGCTCCTAATCGCTCTGGAATAAAAGTTTAAATACTTAATTTCTAGTGCTTAATAAAGCTTAAAATCGAAAAAATAAGCACAATGGTGTCACAGCAATTAATTTACGCGGCAGCGGTGCCAGTTTCGGTGGTGTTGGCGATTGGATTAATCCGGAGATGGAGGTCTAGAAAATGGGCGAAATGCTTAAGTAACACTTGTTTGAGGGGTAAGACCTTCTTGATCACGGGTGCCAACAGCGGGATAGGGTTTGAGACGGCGAAAGGCCTGGTCAGGCGTAAGGGAAGAGTGATTTTTGCTTGCCGAGACATTCTGAAGGCGAAAGAGGCTATTACGCAGATCCGCAAGGCGCAGCCTACTGGTGGCGAATTGGTGAGTTTGTCTTGCTATTATCTAGATCAGAGTATCCTTAGCGGCTATGAGCGCATTTTTGAGGACCCAATAATCTGTAACCAATGAAAATCGGAACTCTGATGGCTATCTGCGTCCAGTGAATGCCGGTTCTGCATAGTAAATAACGTGACCCGGGTAGACTTGAAAAGTAGGTTGATGAAAAGTGGTGTAGCGTGCCTTGGAGGGGCCCTGTATCAAAATTAGTTGGGGGCCCCAATTGAAGGGTATTACTAATTTTTGCTTACACGCATTATGGGCCTCTGTATACCAGGGCCCCGTTACATTGATACGGCTGATACAGCGGTCGCTATGCCCCTGTTAATGAAGAATTCACTCATTTTTATTTGCATTTACTGCTCCTAATCAGTCTTTGTCAATCTTCTTTTCGTTTCCATGCCAAACATTCACTAAACAATATTGATTTTATCAATTTTCAAACATCCAAAGGAGCCACTATATGATCAAAGTTCCCTTGTTTTATGGTAATAATGCATTCCATTATGATATTATTCAAACAAAAAAAAATATTAATGGTAACAGAGCCCATAAGCCGTCACCTGGCAGGTAAAATGTCTCAATCAGTAGGCTTATTGTCTAACTCGCTCGCAATCACCATCGTGTTCATTTTGACAGTTCTTATATGAATGTGACAGCTAGCTGATTCCGATGCCAATTGTCAGCCCATACATGAACTGTCAAAATGAACACGATGGCGAATGCAAGCGAGTTAGACAATAAGCCTACTGGCCCCTATTTCACCAACTTGACAATTGTCGGTGACCATTGACAATGCATATTCAATAAGAAGCCAACTGGCATGGATTCTCATAAAGTTTGTAATAAATAAAAAATCTTAGGCAACAATTCACACAAATTGACCTAGTCCCAAAGTAAGCGCTAGTAAGGCTTGTGTTATGGGTACTAGACAACGATATACATACTTACATAGAGAAATACATACTTATATAGATAGAAAACATCCATAACTCTTCTTTTTTAATATATTTTACCTCCATAACAGCAAAATGGTAGTGCTAAAGGTGAACTGTGAGAGGCCATGACTGCAAAGGCCAATTTGTTCTGACCTTTACAACTAAAGCCATTATAATTCATATACAGAGTTAGTTTATTGTTTTCATAGTAAATAATCCTTTTATGGTGTAATTGACCTAGAAAAAAACTTTGCAAATAAACCACTAGGTTCTGGTATCTAATATATAAGAGCGAAAAACCAGAACGGGATAAAAACAACCTAGTCCCAAACTAAGCAAAGCTCGTAATATGGCTACTAGACAACGGATAAACATATTTAAATACATATTCAACATCCAAGACTCGAGAATAATGAATCGTATTTTTCATACAAATATCTGCCCCGACCAGGGATCGAATCCGGGACCTGCTTCATAGTCAGGTGCTCTAACCAATAGGCTATCCGGTCGTAGAAAAACACTATACATTCAAACCTCGGTGTGAAAAGGGGTTGTCAGCCTCAAACTATCCAGCCTCGCTCACGCTCGGGCGCCTATATTTTTTTCGGCTGGCATCCCCTTACTTCCCGGTCTCTGTAGCAATAGTTATTGTCAAACCCATGACACCTCACCAAGTGCAATCACTTCAGATACCTATGCAGTTGGATCTGGCATCGTTTGAATCTATCGAGAACTTCGTTGAGGTGATCAAGGCTGGCTTCTACAAGATAGACGTGTTGATCAACAATGCTGGAGTCGCCATACCTCTGAAGAAGGCCTTGAAGACCAAAGAAGGCTTCGAGATACACTTTGGTGTCAACCATCTCGGCCATTTCTATCTTACTAATCTGCTTTTGGACCATCTTAAAAAGGCCGCACCGAGCAGGTAATAGTTGAGTGGAGGTGGATAGCCGCATCGCCTATTTTTTTTTTTTTTATGTGAATAGGAAGGCAAACGAGCAAGTGGGTCACCTGATGGTAAGCAATCACCACTGCCCATAGACACCCGCAACCCCGGAGGGATTGCAGATGCGTTGCCAACCTAGAGGACTTAGATGAAATGCCTCTTGTGCCCGTAATTTCCCCGGCTGTCTTACTCTCCACACCGGAACACAGCAGCGCAGGCGCTGCTGCTTAGCGGCAGGATTAGCGAGTAAGATGGTGGTAGCAATCCGGACGGACCTTGCACAAGGCCCTACCACCCGTATAAGATGATTTCTAAGATTTTGGGCTTCTACTATCTTAGCGGGGAAAGAAGAAACTGGTACATTGTATGTTTTTTCTTTGCTCCCAGACTTGCACGTCTAGCACGACAGCGCACAAGAGTCGCGTCGCGCGCGAGATAGATTGCCCGTCTTCTTCTTACTGTTCGTTCTAGAAAGAGACGGATAATCTATCTCGCGCGCGACGCGACTCTTGTGCGCTGTCGTGCTAGGCGGGCAGTGTGGAAGTTACTACCAAAGTTCTACACAAAAATAGTGTTCCGACATTGATCACACAACTTTTGGGACTCATAATTTGTGTATGCTATCCCTTCACAACCGAAGATCGTAAAATTCTTTTTACAGGATCGTTATAGTCTCATCAACATTGCACGAGCAGGGTAAAATCGACTTTGACGACTTGAACCTAAAAAAGGAAACTGAACTGGCCGTGCAGGGCAAGCTCAAAGGCCGCCATAACCCTGCTTACAACAACTCGAAGCTTATGAACGCTTATTTTGGAAGAGCATTAGCGGACAGACTTAAAGATTATGGAGTCGATGTGTACAATTGCTGTCCAGGATTCTGTTATACCAACTTGTTCAGGTACATACATTTATTACAGCCTTATTCATAAAAAGTTAGAGGCTCGCTATAAGCTCGCTATAGGACCGATGCAAAAAAAACATGATTCATAAACGTCAATTAGCGCTAATCAGTCCATCAAGGGTCTGTTAAGTCTTGCTAAAGTTAGCGGACCGTAGACCCTACTTTATCTCTCTGCTAACTCACAAAATGGCGGCCACACATGTGAACAGCTGATTTTGGCAAAGGAAAACCATACGCAAGACAGTTTTTTTTGTTTTAAGTTTTTATTCCCTCCGGCAAAGGTAAAGGAAACTAAATCCACACTGCCTAGTCTGACGTGTTAATTCGCTGGTTTCCCGCTAATTCGCTGCCACTGCTGTCAATTTATTTTTTTTAATTCACTAAAAGGCCATTTTTGGTCTATGATTTGTCAAGGTGACAACATAACGCGTCTAATCCATCCATCAGCAGCTCATTAGCTAACAGACTGCTAGCAAGCGTTTATGAATCATACTTTTTAACAACTGTCAAATAAGCTTAATCAGTCTGTTAACTAATCGACTGATCAAACCTCAATTAAGGATTTTTTATGAATAAGGCTGTTATACATCACGTCCTTAGTGTGAGGCCTGAGTGTACGCTGTAAGCGGGGCGTTAGGCGGAGCGTGCAGCGTGGCGGGTAGCGGTGGCTGGCTCTGTGCACTCAGGACACCAGTATGAGTGTCATTTGTTTAACATGTACGCCGCACGCCCCGCTCGAGCGTCCAGTCCACTCACGTCTTCAATCAATCAAGCCTCAAACTCAGACGCTCGGTTGTGGGCGTATAGGAATGGGGAATCGAAATTAATTAGGTTTCTTATGTGCGTCCCATTCCCTCGATTGGCTTTTACGTGCGCGGGAAGAGATGCAGCTGGTATATTCTATGTTTTTTGCTCCCACACCATGGAAGGCACTTCAGGGGTCCTACCATGACGTCCTAATTCCGACCCAGTTCAAGTTTTAGCTGTCACTTTTAGTATGAATCTGACAGCGAGCGAACCTAAACTGAAACGCATTAAGACGTCATGGTAAGGCCCCTGGTAACTATTTGGCTATTAGGTTTTTGAAGTGAAAACTTCTTTAGGGTCGCTGAGCACATAACACGATATCAGATCTTAGAGCTTATTTTGAAATACGAATGAATCGCGTTCGATTTTTGAAGCGTTTTCTTGTTGAGTCGTCGAGCAAAAGTTAGAGGGCATCAGCACATTGTTAGAGGTCTGTCAATATAGATAATACGTATTTTTTTTAAGCGGCCAGTACGGTTACAACATTAAAATCTAATTTAAGCTGCTGTTTTCACTTCTGCCGGCACTCCCGGAGTGCTGCCCGTCGCTTTTTTTTATCTTACACAAGTCCCCAACGGCCATCCGTTCTACGAGCAGTACCGGCCATAAAGATTGCACATATTATTATACTTATAGTTAGGAGTTTATTTTTAGCATTTCACAGCCTTGTATGAGAGAGCGAATTCCTCCTACTACAAGTGCGAGCTTAACAGGAGGATTCGTCACCATTTCTAATAATATTTGTTAAAAATAAATAATTTTGAAAAAAAAATTGAATTTTTGAATTTGACATAGGTTTCTGCTAATTTCGGCTTTGTAGAGCGTTGTCTCGCTTTAACTTACGTGGAGTCAATTGCCTCTTTCCAAAGACCGAAGTGCAAGCTTTATTGGCCGGCTATTTTAAGTGCAATTCGCTGAGCCATGTCGGTTGTTTTCGTTCTACGGAACTCTATATTTCTGATTTGATTTCAAAGACACTCTTATAGCGTAAGTAGCGGAGTAGCTAGGTAAATATTTTGTGTTCATTACACTCTTATAGCACAACTAATGAAATAAGTCTAAAAATCTTGTTTTTTATGTCTCCATGTAAGTGACCAATGTAAAATGACCTAACACTGCATACATTTTGCTTAAGAGTAGGGCTCTGCATACACTGGATTTTATAACTTGGCGAATTTGTACGTTTTTTATTATCCCTAAATATCGCTCGTGTCGTTTAGGGCAAAAAATTAGACATTGATATTATTTCTCAGTTGTTTCTCAAATAGGTACATAAATACACTCGATTTATGATAATTTTACCACAATATGACATAATATTGACACATTGACAGTACTTATATCTATAAGACGAACAAAGGTCACAGATATTGGTGTCAATGACACTCTATTCGCGTGATAAAGCAAAAGACACTTTTTCAAATGACAGGCCACTTGATTGGCATCAGAAAATGGAAAATACAAAATATAAGTGATTTTAAATTATTTTTTCAGGGCTTGAGTTGGTTCTTGTTTTTGTGTTGTTTCTTTTTTAATAAGATAAATTGCGAATGAATATTATTATATTACTGTTAGCCTACTATTACTTGAATATGGGTGTTCCAATTAATCATCAAAGTACGAACAATAATGAAAAATTTGAAACAAAATTACTCGTCGTTTTTCGTAATTTTTTCATTTTTTTTTCTATTTCAGAGACTCCATAAGGTGGTATCATTATATTCTGATGGCGCCTGTGTTTCTCTTGTTCATGAGGACGGCTAAGCAGGTAAGTACACAACACACACAGTCCAAGGTTGTATTAACGACGCGGTTTTCTTTGCAGTTAAGGTCGTTCGCATAGAGACGTTATATCCGGTAACATGATAAAAAATTTTTTTTGTGATTTTGTCAAATAGTCTATTAAAAATAAGCGTTACTAATCAGTGACTTACAAGCCGGTTTTTATTTTACAAGGGGAGAAACATTAGATGGATGAATAGATGATTTTTTGTTTTGTTTCGGAAAAAAAAAATAGGACCTCTATACTTAACAGAGCAGATTTAAAAAAAGAATCCTCAGTTTATGAATCTAAACGAAATACGATTACATATTAGGTAACGGAAAACATTTCATTAAAACATTGTAATGGGACCTCATAAGCCTTAGGATACCGTTATACGTTACTCATTAAAAAAACATTCAGGATGTTTTTTATCACTGTCTAGATTTTTTTTAGGTATGTATGTATGTATAACTTTTTTCATTTTTTTAATTTTTTCCGTTTTCCTTTTTTTTCTTTTTTGTTAGGTCATCAATTTTCTAATTTGACGTAACGCATATTTCACAGGGTTCGGAAACGGTCGTGTTCTGCGCTTCGGACTATAGCGTGGAGGGCGTAACTGGCAGGTTTTACCGCGACTGTGCAGAATACACATCCAACTACCCATTCGACAAGGAGGTTTGTCTAATATCTATACATATAATATTATTACTCGTAATAAATTAATCAATTGATAATGTTAATTTTCCCGGACCGGTACTACTTAGGAATTTTCGAAAAGAGAGCCTATTGTTTTCCTAAAGGGCCGGCTACACACTCATAACGTGTCTATAGGCGGCGGTGATTGCTTTCCATCACGTGACCCGCATGCTCGTTTAATAAGTATATATTAAAAAAAAAATTGTGTCCTTTTTTTTATAGCAACAATTGACAACATTTCATTTTTATAACACCTGAAAATGTATATGTGGTTCGAAAGCATTTTGCCTCCTGATCACTGTAATCTTTAATCTAAATATATAAAAGAAGAAACTGACTGACTGACTGACTGACTGACTGACTGACATATCAGCGCACAGCCCAAACCGCTGGTTCTAGAGATTCCAAATTTGGCACGTAGGTTCCTTATAAGGTCTAGGGGTGCACTAAGAAAGGATTTTTCAAAATTCGACCTCTAAAGGGGTTAAATGGGGGTCCAAAGTTTGTATGGGGAAACAAGATTAGTTAGACTATTTTATTCGAAACTTCACAGGAGTAATCCTAACGATAAATGAGTAAATACCTGTTTCAGGTTTTTTGAAAATTCAACCCCTAAAAGGGGATAGGGGGTGACAAAGTCTGAAAATCAACGTGGGTATTATATTATAGTGGGTAGTATTGTTTGAACGGTTTATCGGGTCGCTGATTATGAAAACAACAACACACACACACACACACACACACACACACACACACACACACACACACACACACACACACACACACACACACACACACACACACACACACACACACACACACACACACACACACACACACACACACACACACACACAAATTTCCACGGGTTTTACTGGTCGTAGAAAGCTGAAATTTGGCAAGTGGGTTCTTTGGGGAGTGTAGGGAGCATTAAGAAAACATTTCCCGAAATTCTTACGGGAACGGGAAAAAAACGGGATTGAAATACTCCTGGTGCACGCGAGCGAAGCCGGGGGCAAAAGCTATTTGTCAATAAATGAAGTATACGCGGACGAAGTCGCGGGAAAAAGCTAGTATGTTTATATAATTTTAATATCGCTTATCATAAAAAAAAAAATTAAAAATATCTCCTAATTTTACCAAAACTACCACAGGATAGGTGAAACGCCTTTGCTTTTTTCACGAGAAAAAATAAGCGATCATAATTTTCTATTTTTGACAACTTCAAAGTACAAGGGGGGCAACTCTGGAATTCTGTTTTCGAAGTTCGTTGCATACCTACTCTCTCACTCTCAAGATAATGACTATTAGTATGAGCGGAACAGCACGAAGCGAAGCTAGAAAATCGAATATTGGAGAATAGGGCCTGACATTGACAATTTGAAATAAATGTCAGTTTTTTTTCTATAGAGAAAAGACAAAGGGATAAGTGTGTATTCTGTGATAGTATCGGAGTTACGCCCTTTTAGAAAAAGCACAAATTAATAAATTAATTATAAATTAAATACAAGCCCTAGCGAAAAAATTAAACTGTCAACATGTTCATCTTTTCAAACAAAATACAGAGAACCATTAAAATTATAGGCTTAGAAATATGAAATGTTGTCAATTACTTTAATTTTAGCTGTATTATAAAAGTTGTATTTATTTGTTTTAAAATAGCTAGTGGCTCTGTCATCTACTAAAAAGATGTTCGGACAAAAAGAAGGGTTATATTTTGTGACTTTTTGATAGTTAAATTGCTTTTTTTTTACAGGTTGAAACTAAGCTGTGGCAGGTGAGCGAGGAGCTGGTCAAAGCCAGGAGACCGTTGTGAGAGCGAGACGGAAGAGTGCACACCAGTTCCATTAGTACACCTGCCCCACAGAGACCGCAACAATTGAATTTGGAGGATGTTGGAATATCTAAAAGATTGCGTAAGAGCCCTGAGCTGAGATCAGTAAATATAAACAGATGAATATTATTACTAAGACTGTACGAATAGGTATGTTAGTCAAATTGTGTCAAAACAAGCAAATGGAATGCCAAAACTGATAAACGGAATTGCTTTTTGGGTAGTAGTGTAGTAGCGAGCGGAAATTTACACTTCCTGGCCAGGGGAATACGTAAAATTGTGTACACTCCTCGGGCGGTGATAAAGAAAGCCTCGGGTCGCGTGTTTATCGCCCTCGCGACAAGCTCCTGCGATCTGAGACATTGTTTATTTCAGCACCCTCGGAATGTAATACTATATCGTAGTGTGGTGACGGAACCAGTAATAGGCAGGGATCCAATAATGCACAATAAACTCGAAACGCTCGATAGCGATTTATTTTACCACAGTCGTTTTATACATATATTTTCGTTAAATTTAGAATGAAGTGTCTATTACTGGTGCATGTCAGCTTAGTGTCCAACTCTGGTGCCATCACCCTATATATTTTTATCTATCGCCTTATTAACATACTAGTTCTCTCCCTGACTTCAGGTGAGGACTTGCGGGAATTTATTTTGCTGTCCTCGTGGGAGGACGTTCATTGTTGAATAAAGGCCTCCCCCCTTAAAACGACGTAATGGACAACTCGCCATCTGCATAGTAAAGTTCACTCCGTTTTGAATTTATATGGTCTGAATTCGCTCTTCGCTCTCGTCTCAAACTTTATGCGCTATTAAAAAATAGACCTCAGCAAATTTGCTCTCACTCACACAATAAATAGGTCAATGTCAACATTGATGTACAATAAACAACTAGACTCCCAATCGCGCTCAAAAACTGTCGGAAGCAAAAACGGCACGACGCGTCTATTGTGCAGAGTTTTGGTTCAGTCGTGTTTCGATCGCGCTTCGGTAACAATGTACATGTCTCTTTCGCACCGTAATCTCAAACGCTTGAGAACAAGAGACAGACAGGTTTCCAGCGCGTAGCGTCGTGTCATTACTTCTCACGATCGTATGCAATTGACATTAAACATTACTGCCACGAAATAAGGTGTTAATTTGAACGAATATGTTAATGTTATCTGTGTAAGTTGATGTGTTGACACACACAATACATAGACAACGCCCGCTCGGACGTTTCTTGAGGCACTTTTGTTTGCGATCGGGAGTCTAGTTGTTTATTGTAAGTTAATGAATGTCAAACATATGAGTTAGCGCAAAGTTGCAAAAATATGTTTACATCAACCTTATAGCTACAATACTAAAGTATGTATAAAATTTTTGCACTTTTGTGGTGTATACATATACATACTGGCGAGAAATATACGTGTTGCTCTGTCTACACACGTGTCAGACTTCCCTCCCCTTCTCGTGTGATGTTACGTAACTTTTCTTTTTCAGCATCACTCCATGTATATGGGGGTCCATACGTACTCGATAGTTATGTTGAGCATGCATAGAACTTCATCATTAGATTTTTTTGATAATTTGTGACATACGTCAAAGTGACGGCACCAGGGGCCGTACCATGACGTCCTAATTCCGACTCAGTTCAAGTTTTAGCTGTCACTTTTAGTATAAATGTGACAGCGAGCGAACCTAAACTGAATCGCATTAAGACGTCATGGTAAGGCCCCAGTAATCGCCAAGGACAGTGCACAATAACTCTTATTTAAAAGAAACTAAGGGACAGTAACTTAATTTACAACGGTCATTTTATTATCCTTAAAAAAAAGCCGTGGTAGCCTAGTGGTTTGACCTGTGGCGTCTCAAGCAGAGGGTCGCGGTTCGAATCCCGGGCTCGCACCTCTGAGTTTTTCGGAATTTATGTGCGACATTACATTTGAAATTTATTAAATTTACTTTTCGATGAAGGAAAACATCGTGAGGAAACCGGACCAATCCCTATAAGGCTTAGTTACCCTTCTGGGTTGGAAGGTCAGATAGCAGTCGCCTCTTTAAAAACTACTACTACTATCTTAGGATTAGGTTGTCAAAGCGGACCCCAATGTCACTGTCATTTTATTATTCTTAAACTCAGAATTAAGTGTCTATTACTGGTGCTTGCCAGCTTAAAGTGTCCAGCACTGGTGCCATCACCTTGATGTACTCAACATTTTCTTAGGCCGAGTGTACTCGTGCGTCGCCATTTTATGTTCTTGTCGTGTTCGTGATATAGCGTAGTCTGCGTAGTGTGTATCAATTAGTGTACAATTATAATAGAATGTCTGTTTATTTCAAAACTTGGTTCTTGGGTAGAGAAGTAGAACATACTGTATTTTATATTGTAGTTTGTAATAATAGTATGAACCTCGTATTTGAAAGAATGTTGAAAGTAAAGTAGATTGTTTTAACTTTCGTGAAATATGATTTATAAAACTACAAAGCAAACGGTCTGACTGATTTCTAACTTTCTATAGATATACTCTCAGCGGTAAAGAATGTGGTCCTTATATGTATGCAATATAGGTAATTTTGTACAATATAATTAGGTAATTTTGTGCAATATAGTTAGGTAATTTTGTGCAATATATCTAGGTTATATTGTGTAAAAAGTAGTGAAACGCTGTCTAATGCAGCGTCTTTCTTAGGGGAGCGTCTTAAACCGCTCATTTTGTAGTTTTATAAACAATATTGGTTCTTTTCTTAACTTAGTTGTATAACTTTCTCGAATTGTCTATATAAAACTATCTGTAATAGCTCTAAGCGAATGTATATCTTTGCAGCAGCGACTTATACAGCCTTAACCGGTGTATCTTATCTTGTCTTAAAATTACTTAAATGTTAATATAGAAAAAGCACGCTTCCGTGTCACAAATATAATTTACTTCTAATTTTTGCCGCCATACGCCAGAATCTTATTAAAATTGTAAATTAATTAAATATAATATTCGAATCTTTATTTTAGAAATGCCGTAAATGCGAGTATTACGTATCTCGAGAATATAACGAAAGCGAAAGCCTCGTTTTGGCATAATCGTAGTAAAGCATTCTAAGTATTTTTTTTATTTTACGGTACTAAAAATTACTGTGCTTTAGTCTTGATAGCGACCAATAAGAATGAAATACAAATTTTAAATTTGTGACTGGCTGTAGGCGCGCGAGGCTTTCCGCCGAACAATATTTTTAAGTCAATGTTGCCATGTTCGAGCACGTTACGTCAAAATGTAACAGTTACAATGTGACGACCTCTTATTTGGCCTTTTTTAAGACTCTGCCTAGTGTTATTGTTTGTTGTAATGGGAATGTAATGTTAAGTACTGTCAAAATTATATTATTGCCAGTAGCAATACAGTCGTGTAGAAAAAGGTTATAATTATGTAAAGGTAGCTATGGTGCGTGAGATTGACGCAATTTTCTATGCAAAACTGTCAGTTTTGGTGGTGCATGATGATTATCGGGCAAACTACAACATTTTCGAAGTTCGTGTCATACTGTCCCTCTCGCTCTCAAATTAATGACTATTGGTTTGAGTGGAACGGCACCAAACAAATTTCTAAAATCTAATTATAACACTAGCGATGTGTCAGTAAATTTTCTGATATAAGGTATATCAGGCTCCTGTTTTGTTTCACCAATGCAATGCGCAATCAATATGTAAGCCTCTCGTCGGGTTTGTGATGTAATCAGAATTGTCAACTGTCTCCGACAATTGTCCAGTTGGTAAAATAGGGTTGACCGCACCGGTTGAAATGTAAAATGTCACAAAATATGTTATTTGCCTCTTTATGGTTATGAATAGATGCAACTTTCAAGTTGATTCTACTATTAAGTTTTTAACTTTAGACTGTTATGTCCATAGATTAGCAATCTCACTTGTTATGGAATATGTGTAAGCAGTGATAATATCCAAAGATGGAAGTCCTGTTGCGAGCCTAATTAATTTATTTATTATACGAGTTTGGGTCTATTTGGGCGTTTTATTTCTTTAGTTTAAATATTTTAGTCCTTTTGTATGTAAGCGAATGTTAACACTGAAATGCATGATTTTTGAAGTGAGAATTTCTTTAGCGGCGTTGGGCACATTTTGGGATTAGTAATTAGTAAAAATGCAGTATTTCAGCGTCTGTCTCAGGGGGAGCGTCAGAAATGAAAAAAAACAGTATTGTACAATTGTTTTATTACCTTGGAATGATATTGTTACACGACAGTCAGGATATTCTAATAATAATGACAATGACATATCATAAACACGGTACAGACTTGGGGTCTGTTCCACCACTCCTTAACTATCAGTTTACTATGATGTCTCTGTCTGTTTCGTAGTAATAAATAGAGACGGAATCATAGATAACTGACAGTTAGGAGTCAATAATCCTTTCCCATCGTGAACACACGATTACTCCCCAATGGTCTTTGCGAATGCGGTGGTGTAGACATGTAAAAGTAAAAGAGCCCTTGGCGGCCTATTTGCAAAATAAACTTTTGATTTTGATTGTAACGCCGACGTGTCTGAGTGACTGAAGTAGCATGACAAATACGAACATTTCCGAGATAATACGATGGAAAAAGATATCAAACAGTATATAACCATAGAATAGATAATAACAGGGTAGAACGGAATCCCTTTTGACCGCGACCAAAACGCCGCCATTTATATACCTACTTCCCCCTTCACGTCGTTACACCCCTCTGTCGTCCAGGCGTATTGCTAGGGTTGCTTACCGTTAAATAGGTATTATACTTACGTTTAAAGATAATATCGCTAAAATATAAGTTTTTATTTACTTTGAAATCATTATTTTATTCTAGTTTTACATACAGGCCCACGTAAAACTAGTAGTAGTTTAAGTGCCAAACGCGTGTCCAGTGACGCCGGCCGTGGCAGCCTGACTGAGTCGTTTCGTTCGCTTAGCGAGTACTGTAATATCGTGACCTTGAGTCCGGCCGGAGCGGGAGATTCCGTTCTACTATGTTCTTACTTATTCTATGTTATAACGTTGATTAAAAAATACACAACTTTTAATCGGCTATGGGTCGTGGTCTACAGTTTGTCCACGTTTACGGAGGTTGTATACAATAAATTGTGTGGGTATTTAGATGAAATTAATTTGTTAACAAAGGCGTTAATGGATTGGAATGGAGAAAACGTCAAGACCTTTCTTGGACAAAACAAAAGCATGTAGTCTATGGCTCTGTTCATTGCTCGCTCGACACTAACCAGGCCTTATACTCCGAAATTGGATTTTCGCAGTAGCTCCCCAGCGGCGAACGACAAGATGACAACACGCAATCGTTTACACGCATTTTTCAGGAACGCAAAATGCCATTTAGACAAAAAGCCAGAAAAGCAATATATATCGTCACTAGAGAATAAAATTAGATTAGGTTCGTTAGGTATCTTCAAATGCCAGAATAGAAATACGAGCCCCGCGAAAGCAGTGGGACCACGGGTAATAGCCGAAGAATTCAGCTAAAGAAAACTAATCAAACATTTCTGGCATATTGCTTGTCTGGCCTTCTGCGTTTCTGACATTTTGCGTTCCTGGCATTTTTCGTTTCTGGCCTTCTACGTATAAACGCACACAATGTACTACAAGTTCGCTTTGATCGATCCATCATTTGTGCTAGTCGATTATTGCACGCGAGACAAAATACCAGTCTTTCCCACTGTTGGCTTAAGGGTGCGACCAAACCGCCGCGTATACGCAGTGACGTGTCGTATGCGTCACGTTTTATCACCGTTTCTTCATACATTTTGTTGCGATTCCGTAACGTCACCGTTTTTTAAGCGGCGGTGTGGTCGCACCCTTAGAAAGAGACTGGTAGTAACTCGCGCGCTCTTTCTAGCCGTTGGTATACGATACACTATATGCTAATACGAATACGTTTAAGGTCGCTAGCGACCGTCCTACATTAAAAATAGGAATTATCGTCTCATACTCATACGTCCCACTAGTGGGCACAGGCCTCCGTAGAAATGGCAGGGCTTGGGCTTATACGTGGGCCTAGTTGGTTCATTGGGATAGTTCTGACAATACTGTTAAAATTTTAATACATAATCGATGGGTCCTACGTATAAGGGCTATAGAAAAATTACAAAGTAAATGAAACTATAATGCAAAATATAAAAAAACTAGCCTAGCTAGAATAACTTGGATTAGCCCATATACGTTGGACCCAATATGACATACGGATATACGATACAATGGTACACATTTAAACTCCATATTGATATGTAGGTGTAATAGATTCCTGTCGTTGGTTGGTAAAGTAGATAAGTGTGTAGTTCTCTGCCGAAGAATTAAAAACTCACTGTATATTTCTGTATTTGACAAGAGAATTCAAAACTCTAAGTACTTATTCCGCGAACGTGTATTGTAGTGTGTGGTCGAGAGTAGCAACGTTGGTCTCACTTCATAGACACATTCGTATATTTTTCGTAACACAGGATGCGGCTAATGAGACGTTTCACGGCCTTACCCAAATACAGGAAAATACAGTGTGTATTGAATTCTCTTATCTATTTTATTAAATAGATTTAAAAATACTGATATGAAAACTCACTGACTATGATTTCATAACCCGTCCCTTTGTAAATCAGTATGAAATCAGTACCACTTTCTAGTCCTTATTCCGATAAATAACTCCGTACAGTCAGCGTCATATAGTAGGGGAGAGTGGGGCTGAAAATGCCGATTGTCAAAATAATTGTAGTGATAGAAAATTAAGCTATGAAAATAGTGTAAATATTGTGTGGCTTGTGCACATATTTAAAGAATAATTATTGATGTTTCTGAATAGTCATATTGTTTTGTGCATCGTTAAACAGTTTTCCTACTAAAACATTTTTCATGGGTATCGATCGGAACGGAACAACTAACCCCGCTATGGGGCTGGTTGTTCCGTCGTTTCAAAAACTAAACTTATCCTTCAAAAATTAAATCTTAGTTCACACACGCTGAAAGAGTGTTTTTCAGTCCGTCAAAGTATGCGTTTATTTTTTATGTACTATCGACAGTTAACAAAAAAATCAAAGGCAAAAATACATTTTTTTGCGGGGTAAGTTGTTCCGTCGATTTAGTTTTTTTCTTCCCTAACTACTATTCTACCATAATGGAAGCAACTGAAACGGCTCTTATAACGACATAGTGCCATAACGTTTCACGACAAACATTACACAAATCGCTCGGTTTTTTACTTGCGTTTCTATTGTCATCGGAACAACTTACCCCCGGCACTTTCAGCCCCGCTCTCCCCTATGAAACATCTAAAGTGAACAAAAAGTTCGACACACCATACTATTTCTATGGTGTACCGGACAATATGACCAACTAGGATGCTTCAAACTACATGACGCTGACTGTACAAGCGCTTTCAGTCACGTTTAGCCCCCCCTAGCTTCAAGTAATTGCTCTTTCAGGGGCCCGATTTTTGAAAGCACATGTGTGAAAATACCACTCGTAAGTGGTGAAAAATTGTGCTGAATTTGAAATACGAGCAGCTTAGAAGATACTTACGGCACTCATTAATCATGTGGCCTAGTCAAAAATTTGATTAGAGCCGTAGTTTTGAAGATATAAACAGATTTATACCAATTTCGAGTGGTACTTTCGAGTGATGTGCTTTCAAAAATCGGGGCGCTGATATTAGTATTACTAAGATGGTTAAGCGTATTCAAAATTAATCAACATAAGTATTACCGAATTTTTGGATAAATCCCTGAAACATTAGCACATTTAGGGCCTGTTTCACCACTCTCTGTTTAAGTTCCAGTTATCTTAACTGTCAGTTATCCATGATGACCTCTCTGTCTGTTTCGTAGTAATAAATAGAGACGGAATCATAGATCGAACTTAACAGAGAGGTAACAGGCGCGTAAGCAAAGGACGGTAGGTAACTATTTTATTACATACCTAATTTAATAACCATAGCCTTACCCCCTTATTCATAAACGCTCTATAGACTTCTGCTAACTTAGCAATCGTGTGTCCTTATCTGTCACTTTGACATTTACCTTTCACAGATAAGGACAAACGATTGCTAAGTTAGCAGAAGCCTATAGAGCGTTTATGAATTTTTATTTATTTATAAGCCTTTTTATTCCGAATTCGCTACAATTGACAACATTTCATTTTTATAACACCTGAAAGTGTATATATGGTTCGAAAGCATTTTGCCTCCTGATCACTGCAATATGTTTATATAATTTTAATATCGCTTACTATAAAAATTAAAAAATAATTAAAAATATGTCCTAATTTTACCAATACTACCACAGGATAGGTGAAACGCCTTTGCCTTTTTCACGAGAAAAAATAAGCGATCATAATTTTGTATTTTTGACAACTTCAAAGTACAAGGGGGGCAACTCTGAAATTCTATTTTCGAAGTTCGTTGCATACCTTCTCTCTCACTCTCAAGATAATGACTATTAGTATGCGCGAAACAGCACGAAGCGAATCTCGAAAATCGAATATTGGAGAATAGGGCCTGACATTGACAATTTGTAATTAACGTCAGTTTTTTTTTCTATAGAGCAAAGACAAAGGGATAAGTGTGTATTCTGTGATAGTATCGGAGTAACGCCCTTTTAGAATAAGCACAAGTTAATAAATTAATTATAATTTAAATACAAGCCCTAGCGAAAAAATTAAACTGTCAACATGTTCATCTTTTCAAACAAAATACAGAGAACCATTAAAATTATAGGCTTATAAATATGAAATGTTGTCAATTTCAGTACCTAAGTACATGTTGTTGTTATTGTCGTTTATTTATTAAATTGTCGCGTAATTTGGCGTGCCTCATGGCATAGGCCTCCTCCGTGTATTGGAGCGTTTATGAATTAGGGGGTTTATCTGTAAGCTAGAGACAACTCATAATATCCTTCTAAAGTCACTGTCAATTGAAATTGCAAACAATGTTAACAAACCTTGTATTTAAAACGTCTTTGATTACCATTTTCCCTCATCAAATACTGCTAAATCCGTGTGTTATAGTATAGAATCAATACTTACCACAACATTATCCTGCACCATTAAAACAATAAACAAGTGCTAGAATATGGAAATTTCATAGTGTACGACCGAAACATGACTTTTAGCCGAAACCGAAACCGAATATTCGGTTTTTTTCTGATTTCGGCCGAAACCGAAATTTTTGAAGACGTATCATATCAAACAAAATATTCAAAATTACTGTACAAATCGTAAGGAAAAGGTTATTGCAAGGATTTCTTATATGAGAACTTTACTACTTTACTTTAACTTTTACTTTTTTTACTTTACTTTTTTTTTTACTTTGTACTTTTTTGTTAAACAAAATAAAAAAACTGCATGCATACTACTGTCGCTGGTCCTAGCTGGGCCGGCCGCCGATGCATTACCTATACCTACCCGGCCGAGCGTGCCCGAATTAAGCCGAGCGCTCCCGATGCGAGAGCCGGCGAGATGCCGTGAAGTAATTTCGGCCCGGTCGAAACTTCGGCCGAAATCACTTTTTTGGCCGAAATTGGCCGAAACCGAAACTTCGGTCGGACACTAAATTTCATTAAATGGTCTGTTTACATTGTTCGCAATTTCAATTGACAGCGACTTTAGTTAAAAGTTAGAAGGGTTCTTTTACGATTCATTCAGCGTCCATCTTGTTTATTTTATTGACCGGCTGTTCTGATATTCGATTTTTGAAGTTCGTTTCATACCGCTACGCGGCGCTAGCTATTCGTACGTCGCAATAGTTACGTATTAGATGGCGCTAGGGTCGCTCAACAACCAAAGGGTTACCCAATAAGAAGTTTTGTTAAAATCTGGTATTGTACTGTGTAAGTTAGGGTGGGAAGCCTAATACAAAAGCTAATACAGCCCTACATACATTGCGTACAATTTTAAAGTCCCCCCCCGTCCTCCCCCTCTCCCATTAATGTAAGACATTCCGCCAACCACAGCGATATTTCTCCCGAAACATTTATAAATACCCTAACATTATAAAATAATTAGAATAAATAATCCTCTCATTTGGTTATCCGTTCGAGCACACCTTGAGAAAGGACCGCGGTTTGGTCCGAAACATGTCGGGCACATCGACTACAAACAGGCGAGTGACCCGTACCTAATATATTACAATATATCTACAGATAATAGTTTCATTTAAGCTCTCTTTAGACATGATTTAGAATACCTAAGAATCAAATTCTCACCTCACGATTATAAGCCGGAAAGACGGAAACCTTCATCACGAACTCTCTGAAGAAGTCCTCTCGAAAAGTCCGAAACGAGTCGACTTATAAGCATGAGTAACACTTAAAGTAATTACTATTAGTATTATTAAATAATCTACAAATAAGATCAACATCAAAGCAGCGTGCCAAAAAAAACAAAAAAGCATCGCTTCTATATTGTCCTACATCTATTACATATAAGTCCATCGAAATAGTTTGCATGCACGGCCGTTTAGATAGAGCCGTCTCTTACCAATAGCCGGTGTCAAAACGAGACAGCTGTAAAGTACGGCAAAGAGTAGAAATTTTACGTGAGCACTACTTTCTCTGAAAATTTTAGACGTAAACGTAAGCATGAGTTTTTTTTTCACTCATGCACACTATATCAGATACTGAACAGAATAAGGAATCCAATCGCTTTATCATCAGCGGTAGTGACAGATTGACATAAGTTCATAACGCCAGAAAATAATTGCTCATAGTCTATTATTCAATGGCTGAATGCTATGTTGTGTCACAAAGTAACAATGTGTGCAACGGAAAAAAGCTGATTGCCGGCCTTGGCCCGCAATGCTGTATGAAATCCCATTAAAGAACTCTCTCGTCGCACCTAAAACGTGACACTTTGCAGCCATAAGGAACATAACATCGATCCATTGCAAGTTTGAGAAAAACTATTAGTGTTACTATTGCAAAAAAAAAACATTATATTTCAAAGACCATAGCCGTACTTGATTGGACGACACCGGCTTGATATAAAATAATGGGTCTTAAATAACCATTAAACGATTATATGTCTTTATTCTTTTGACTTAGGGGTCCGCAATTAAAATCACAATTTAAACATATTAATACCTAAACCTCTAACGAGCAAAATTGCACAATTCACTTTATTATTATTTGCGGGGCATGCCGCAGTAACAGCTTCTTCCCTCACTAACAGGCACGCGGTCCATATGTGTGAAGAGTGGCGCTAAAGGTTATTGACGGTTGACAGCGCCTCAAAAAGTCAGCGGACTGCAAACTTAAATCCAACTTAAATTAAAAAAAAACAACCTGATTTACATCTAAGTACATACAACTTTTAAAGATCTCGATTTTGGTCACTTCATTTGGGGACATATCTCGGAAACAGTCTTAAGATTTATTTATACCCGGATAAGTAACGG
The DNA here is from genome assembly GCA_963854515.1 of Pandemis heparana. Lineage (NCBI taxonomy): Eukaryota > Metazoa > Arthropoda > Insecta > Lepidoptera > Tortricidae > Pandemis > Pandemis heparana. The sequence continues at coordinate 30,881,372 of OY978006.1, forward strand.
ACACAGTACTTTATATCTAGATAACAGGGGTTACTTCAAAATTGATATTGACTTGATATTTAGAAGAACTATCTTACTCATTATATCTAAGTAATCCGTTATATGAATCAAATACTAAAAAGTAGCACGTATCAATTTCGGGCTATCGCAATTTGCGCCTTAACAGACTCGCATAGAACAGATATTCCATCAACACTCGTAAAGCATCATAACCTTTTGGTACTAGACTCGCGTTATCCCAACGATGCCGCAAGGCATTCTCGCCTCTAACAGCTTGTATGCGCGCTATAGGAATCGCTTCAAACCTCGCTGAACCTAGAGCAGCATGTTGCTCGCAGGTTGGCAGCTGCGCCGTGGTTGCCATGAAGAGTGAGAGAGTCAGGGTTCTCGAGCATACCCATCTCTTTCTCTGCTATTTGTTCCAGCTCGATCCATCTGTAATATGTAATATGTTTGTGTTAAAAATTTGAATATTTAGCACAAAAAAAACCCTTTTTTTTCGAGTTTTCGCTAAAGGAGGGATGATGTGTGTGTGTGTGTGTGTGTGTGCGAGCTACCTTCATATCAAATTTAAAATTTTGACAACTGGAAGTACCTACCCTCCATTTTCGACGTGATAATTAACGTCTTATAAATCGATGAACACCGGCTGCACGCACGAAAAAGTGTAACGTTCCGCGTGACGTCAGAGCTAGCAGTTTTCATCAATGTTCCTTTATGACGTTATCACGTAAAACTATCGCCCGTAAACCGACTTTACAGGCACAAGAGGTTTTTTTGGAGCACGGCAATTTGTACGGAAACTTATAATGACTGTATCTTTTGATTGGGCTGGCTTAGAAAGTTGATATTTTCAGCGTTAAGGCCGCAGACTTTAGTACCTATTTGGTATTAATTTCTGCTTTGTAACTCTACGTGTTCGTGAGAAAAAGGGTCTTGACATTGACAGACTGACGGACGGGCGGAAGTACAACAAAGTGATCCTATAAGATTAAGGGTAAGTACCCATAAACCCGGGTTCCATTTTTAAAACCCAATTTTGAAGTGAAAACTTCTTTAGCGGCGCTGAGCACTTTTTGGGGATGGGTAAAAAATGTTAAACTCGCGTCAGGCGTAAGACGGAGGGAGAGTTTAACAGCCTTATTTTTAAAATATCCTTAATTGAGGTTTGATCAGTCGATTAATTAACAGACTGATTAAGCTCATTTGACAGTTGTTAAAAAGTATGATTCATAAACGCTTGCTAGCAGTCTGTTAGCTAATGAGCTGCTGATGGATGGATTAGACGCGTTATGTTGTCACCTTGACAAATCATAGGCCAAAAATGGCCTTTTAGTGAATTAAAAAAAAAAATAACAGCAGTGGCAGCGAATTAGCGGGAAACCAGCGAATTAACACGACAGACTAGGCAGTGTGGATCTAGTTTCCTTTACCTTTAAACTTAAAACAAAAAAAACTATCTTGCGTATGGTTTTGCTCTTGCCAAAATCAGCTGTTCACATGTGTGGCGGCCATTTTGTGAGTTAGCAGAGAGATAAAGTAGGGTCTACGGTCCGCTAACTTTCGGAAGACTTAACAGACCCTTGATGGACTGATTAGCGCTAATTGACGTTTATGAATCATGTTTTTTTGCATCGGTCCTATAGCGAGCTTATAGCGAGCCTCTAACTTTTTATGAATAAGGCTGTAAGTGTTTAAGTATCCTGGTGGATATCAGATCCTCTAAGAACTTATTTTGGAACACGAATGAATCGCGTTCGATTTGTGTAGTGTTTTTTTGTTGAGTCGTGGAGCAAAAGTACTAGGGCATCAGCACATTGTTAGAGGTCTGTCAATATAGATAATACGTACGTTTTTTTTTGTAAACGGCCAGTACGGTACGCGTCTAATCTAAAATAAACTTGCGTAAAATCTAATTGACTTCTGCCGGCACTCCCGGAGTGCTACCCGTCGCTTTTTTCGACAGACCGCGAAACCGGGACAACTCGGGTATTTCGGAACAGTTAAAACCGGTTTCAACCTCGCTTCTCGTCACTCACCTCTGCACAGCCATGGTGAAAGCCTCGACGACATTATTATCGTTCTTGGCCGACGTCTCGATATACGACGCTATCTTGTTCTCGGTGCACCACTGCTTCAACTGGTCGTAGCTCACCTCTCTCTCGCGCGATGGTACGTCAGACTGGAAATAATCATCATCATCAGATTGTGGGGGAAGGCCACAATAGAGATCTCTCCGGGCAGGTGATAGTCCGAAGTTGTATTAAGCCGCCTAGCAGTGATGGGCGACTTCGACTAATTTGCTGATTCGAATGATTATTCATTACTAATATCGTAATTCGAATTTGAAATTAGTAATATAATTAATGCCGATAATCGAATAACGACTACTAATATTAGTAACTAATCGGCGGCTAGACGAGTGCTCGGACCGAATCGGGAATCTTCGTGTCGACTCGGCGCGGTGCTCGCGTTAGTTGTTAGCTTGTTAGTTATATCAACGTCAACTCGACTGGACCGAATGGAGTGGATTTTGAGTACTACTAATATTCGAATGATTTTCAAATTAGTCGACTAAGTCGAATGATTACAATAATCGGCTAATCGAATTAGTATTATTCAGAGTCGCCCATCATTACCGCCGCGCGCCTCCAAATGCTGTAAATTAAGTACTTTCTAAATCCTACTCCTCGTTAATGACTGAGCCCAAAATTTTGAAAAAAAAAAACATATATTATAATATGAAATTTGTAACATACTTATGATACAAATTTTGTATAAGAGTTGGTTTAGGTATCAGCAAAAGTTCGATATTTCAATAAAGTTCAACCGAATGGTGTTTTTTGGCTTGCATTCCCTACTGCTCCTAAACGGTAACGACTTATGAAAATATTTAATTGTTAAAAAACAAACAATCTTTTTCAGACTATTCATACTAAAATCAATAGTGCTCGTGATTCAACTACCATCGAAATTATATTATTGTGAATTTATTTTCAGAAAAATGCCCATAATTAACCCCTTACGCCAGACTTCTTTACTGGTTGAACGTAGGTTGCATTGAAGTAATGGACGTAGAGTATTTTCATTCTTACCTGTCCTATTTGGTAAATAAAATTCTAACCTCAAAACGTCTCATTTTTGATATTTTTTAAATTATTTTATCGTAAATAAAGGAACTGGAGATAAAATATCAGCAAAATTATGTACAAAATATTGCCTCAGGTTTATTTGATAACATAATACACCTTATTCTTTACAAAAATTTGTATATTGAGGTTAGAATTTTGTTTACCAAATAGGACAGGTACCTAAGAATGAAAATACCTTATATACAGGACTTTGGCGTCAAAGAGGCTAATGAATAGGATCAATCGCTTAGCAGTTAAGGAATTTATAAATACTTCAAAAATAAATAATACTTTCGCAATAAGCAAAGCGTCAGCGGAGACGAAAGTTCTGTTTGAATCTTATTACCACATCATTCATCTGACTAATATTATAAATGCGAAAATATGGATGGATAGATGGATGTTTCTTTGTTACTCAATCACGCCAGAATGGCCCAACGGATCTGGATGAAATTCGGCACATAGATAGAGTAAAGTCCGGAATAGCATATAGGCTGCTTTTTATCCCGGAAAATTGCGTAGTTCCCGCGGGGCGCGGGATAGCGATAAACGAATTCTTTGCAGACGAAGTCGCTGGCAACAGCTAGTAAATCATAAACCGGGTCAGGGCTCGTCCAGAAATAATATTTGGCCTACTTTTGACCTCCTCCCCCTTGGTGACATTTGGAGATTATAAAAAAAGTAAATAAAAAATAAATAAAAAAGCCGGTGATCCAGCTCCTCTAATAATAGTTGTTTATGTGGCTGGTGCATAATGAGAGGCATCTAAACACGAGTGGCGTTTCATGAAACGAAGCGAAGCTGAGTTTCATAAATATTGCACGTGTGTTTTAATGCTTAATTGACAATATTTCAAATTTCTTTATATTCATAAATCAAAAACCATTTCGAGAGAAACACTTGTAGAACACAATGAAAATATTTTTGGATTTTTTCGTACAGTATTTTTTGGAAAAATGAGCAAAATATGTAAAACAGGAAATGACGTCCAGCGGCCGGTCCAATACTGCCATTATAAAAAACCTTGTCTTCCTGGTTTCCCTTTGACATTTACAACTTTCACAACACAACACTACTGACAGCTGACGGTTAATTCATTCGCACACCACTCGGCTTTGTTGCCATCGGGAACACTAGATAACTGTTTGCCGGGCATTAATGATAATATTTTTGCAAGTTTTCATTGAAAATCATATTTTTTGTGAAGTATTCTGTTTGAGTTTGTCAGCTCGTTTTGACGTTCATCGACAGTGACAACTGCATTCACTGTCAAAGTATTTAAGCACAGATTTTGGCGGTCAAGTAATGTAATTATTTCAATGTTTTTTTAAGTGTATTCGTACACAAAGCAGTGACGTCATTTCGCTAATACTTGACGTTTGTTACTTACGTCCTTTCTGCTTGAGCAACGATTTAAATGGATCCACGAAAATACAAGATTTTCACGAATACAAAAAAAATATGGGTGTCTTAAATTTGTGCGCTCTTTCCAGCCAGACAATAAAAAGTAGCTCTTAAAAAATTTAAATATTGCCAATTATGTACACACGCATATTTAACGTTATCTACATTCATATCATAAATTTTCTACAATAAACGTTATCATTTCTTCGAAAGTTCTAAACATACGAAACGACTGGCATTTATATTTATTCTTAAATTCTAAGACAATAGACATAGATATTTTGTTATTTAAGATGTTCGAAGTTTGAATGTAATTAGAGTATCGATATTGATATACAATGTAAACATAATACAACCACAGATACAGGTTTCTTAGGGCCTGTCTCACCACTCCTTAACTGTGAGTTATCTATGATGACGTCTCTGTCTGTTTCGTAGTAATAAATAGAGACGGAATCATAGATGACTGACAGTTAAGGAGTGGTGAGACAGGCCCTTAATGTAGGCCATTTGCTAATCGTTCCTCAACAAATATTGTAGGGAAGTTATAATATGGATGTAGGGATTAAAGTGAAACTTTTCTGTTCAAGGCCTCTCTATATGTTTGTTTTTGCGAATGCAATATTTTGAAGTTGATAATTGTAAAACCACGCCATTTTCTATGCTGGCTGTTTACTTATATTTACAATTCTTTTTTCAAGTTTTTTAATGTTCTGTGTGAAAAGTTGTATGAGCCAATCGGGAGTAAAATTATTTTCATCTTGAGCGTCGCTACGCTCAGGATTCTATTGTAGATCCTTCGCTACATTTTGGATTCAACGTGCCTTCACCGTAAATACATCATTTTGCTCCCACGTGACACAAATAACTATTTATTTTACTCATTCACTTATTATTAGACAGCATACAAAACCGCAATCACGTACAAATAAATAGCGACCTAATTGAGTAATAGCCGGTACATAAAGAACTAAATAAACAACAATTAATAATTAACAATAATTACACAAAGGTCAATATTAATTACTTCAATTCCTTACCGCATAATGATATTAGCATTCTTAATCAGTTCTGTAAACGCTTTAATAGTCCGACCCTTTATTCATAAACGCTCTATAGGCCTCTGCTAACTTAGCAATCGTTTGTCCTTATCTGTGAAAGGTAAACGTCAAAGTGACAGATAAGGACAAACGATTGCTAAGTTAGCAGAGGCCTACAGAGCGTTTATGAAAAGGGGGGGTACCCCCTACGCCAAAAGAAGGGTGTCATAAGTTTGGACCGATTTGCGTTGGTCCTTAGCTTCTTTTGTTTGGTTAAAATCGGTCCAAAAGTTTGAAGAGTACCCATCAGCTCCTTGCCAAAATGATGGAAGGCATTTGAAAGACTTCTGCGGCGGGAGACGGACGGACAGGGGGGGGGGGGGGGGGTTAAATTATTAAATGAATAAGTAAGTAAGTTGGTACCCACATCCATAGAAAAATAGTGATGGGTTGCTAGCCGAATACCTATAAAATGATTCCTAAGATTTTGGCCCATTCCCTCGATGGGCTTTAACGTGCGTGAGAAGAAAGGCAAAACTGGTACATTCTATGTTGGTTCTTTGCTCCCAGACCAACCAACCAAGAACTATAGTCTATTTATTTTAGCTAGATACTAAATTGACAATTGCAAATGTCAAATTGCGAAATAATGATACCAGCTTTTATTAGTGGTGTACTGGACACCATCGACAATGTTTGTGGTCTGAATACAAGAGGTTTGATCATGTTATATTTTAAGAAAAAAATACGATTGTGTCATAATCAAGCAAATTTAACTAACTTAAAGGTTTATTAGTTTATTAAACTAGCTTTATACATTCAAAAATCTATACAAAATTTAATTTATCGTTAACTTTCGATAGTGGTGGCACATCACTATTTTTGAATTGCAAAAAACAGGCAACACAGGTAATGTCATTTTAGTATCTAGCTAAAATAAATAGACTATAGGTTGCGTTCAATAAAGTAATCTCAGCTACTCAATATAACTTAAATAAGTTAAGGCTTCAGAACAATCCAGAAAGAAATTTCATAAAATTTCCATTTACAAAACATCATTTCACCGAAATGAACCAAGGTAGCCCACTGTTTAGTCTTTCAAAGTTTCCTTTTGTCTCGAAAGCGAAAAACCGTACATGTTTTTTCACAAGGAAATCTAGCAAAGTCCGTTTGAACTTAGTCAATGGAGGCTTTTTTACACCCTCCATTCCTTGAAGGACTTTTACGATCTACGCGGGAAGAGAACAGGGCCGGATTTAAGGGAGGGCAACCGAGGCTACAGCCCGGGGGCCTCCACAAAAGAGGGGCCCCCACAATAGACTTCGAAAAAAAAAATCAGACAAGTAAACACTAGTAAACAACTTGGACAGGAAAATAATTCGGAGTCAGGGGCCTCCACCCCTTTGTTGCCCAGAGGCCTCCAGACCTCTAAATGCGGCACTGGAAGAGAAGCTGTTTATTTGCGTCCTGACCTGGGGCGTTTCAGTTTAGGTTCGCTCGCTGTCAGAATCATACTAAAAGTGACAGCTAAAACTGAGTCGGAATTAGACCCTAGCATGGAAGAAAGCTTGATACCTCTACATGTTCCCGGGAAATAGGGTATTGACAGAGAAAGTGAACCTGCAGCAGTTTAAAAAAAAAACAACCAATATTCAAACTTACCTTGTTACCAACAATCATGAATGGGAACCGTTCGATTCCATTCTTAACGCCAGCGTAGTGAAGGAACTCGTTGAGCCACATCTTAATGTTCCCGAAGGAACTGCGATCGTCTATGGAGTAGGCTAGGATACAGACGTCAGAGCCCCGGTAGAACGGAGTACGGAGCGACTTGAAACGCTCCTGGCCGGCTGTGTCCCATACCTAAAAAAAAAGAAAAATACTGTGTCAGCACATGACTGGCTGAATGGCTGTATGGTTTTTAACCTTTGCCGTTCATCTTAAAAAATCAAATTTGGGAGCAATCCCCCAGTGTTTTGGGTCCGAACTACGGCTCGAACTGTCATAATGCGAAACATTACACAATGCTAAACGACTAAACTGATTAAATTTTACCTGTGGTGGTTAATGCGCTTAGTGTAAGTTTTTGGTCACAAAACCCTCGAACGCGTTTGCGTTACAATGACTATGGGAACAGTTTGTTGCCGTTTCGATCCGCAAGTGGCGCTGCCAATTGTTCCATTGTAATTGAGACGTTTACGTGAATGCGTTCTAGATTTTTTTGGGTGAAATTTTACACTAGACTCAGAGCGCGCCGGGACTCTCCCAATTGTAGGCAGTTTTTTTTTGTTGATACAAAGACAAAGTTCAGTTCACCTACTGTTGGAAATGATTACGCCATGGCTAATGCCTCCAAAGCACGTAAAAAAAATAGAATTGAAAAAAAAAACGTGTATCGAAACAATGAAGTAGATAAAACATGGTATAGACGTGATATTGTGTCTAAATACTGAGCCAAAGCCAAACGAAAAGATTAAAAAAACTGCTCACTACACAGGACAAGTACGTCGCGGATTTTATGTTTATTGCAACTTTATATACCTAGCTAACATAGGTAGGCAGAAGTGATCCTTGCATCGCCGAAATAGAGCACGTATTCGTATGTTTTCCTTCGACCTTTGTTCGGAAGGTTGGACAGTAAGGAAAATTAGAGGTTTTAGATAATACGGATGACGTCACAGCGATAAGTGACTTCAGTTGTTTCTTAGGGTTCCATAGTCGATGTGGTATAGGAGAAAAGCGGAATCAATAAGTCTTTTCTGACTGTAATTGTATCGTCATCCGTCCTACATGTGTACCAAATTTCAAGTCAATCGGACCAACTGTTGAAGAGTCCCCTTCTGCGGAAACGATCCTGGCTGGGTCACCAGAGCTACCAGATTATTGTATTGTCATCCGACTTACTCAAGTTCGCAAAATTTCAGCTCAATCGGTTGAAGATATTCTGCTTTAAAATAGAGTGGCAAGATTCCACCCGGACAAACATATGTCGCAAGTTAATATAAAACTTTTAAAATAGTGATGGTTTGCTAGCCGCATCGCCTATAAGCCTATAAATAACATGATTTTAACCAATTGCGTGGGAAGAGAAGCAACTGGAAAAACAATGGGTACTCAAAAGTCTCAGCAAATAATTTTTACTTGTGTGTGCGTGTTTGAGGTTTTTGATTTAAACTAAATTCTGAAAAAAGCAAGTAAACTAAGACTTGGCGAGTTTGCAGCCAACGAGTTAATTAGGATGACTATGCTATATCCATGTTTCTTGAGTTACTAATTCACACTCTGACCTTAATGATACGAACAAACTGTGATTGCAATCAGCCAAATACTGTGATACGGAACCAGGGTTACATAAAATAACCCCTCGTTTTTATTATATTGATAATATTGAAATCATATTCAAAATCAATGCCTTACTCAGGTCTACAACCTAGTAGAGCTGTAAAAAAATCAAGTCTCTAAAACAACTATCACAAGACAACATACTGACATTAAAAAATGATACTCCCAATAATCCCAATAAAAGGGGGTACTTTTTTTACATATGGCCGCATCAATCGATGCCAATGCCAATGTGAAAGTAATAAAAATAAATACAGTATTCAAAAATCTTGTGACAAAAAAGTTGGCAACATTGTATGGTAGAACACCCCTAAAAAGACCGCTCCCCCCCCTGTTGGGCTCTTAGCCAAAGGATAATGATATCCCTCAGAATCTGCCAGGAAATCATTAACCGATGCCCAGGGTGCACCGGACCAAGCACTGCTCTTCCCCTTGGATGGGTACAAAAACTAACCGCAGCTCTTGACCACACGTGGAGGTAACCTGACTCGCACCCCAGGGGGTACTTTGAATTACTAACCCCCATCACCTATTTTTTTAAGGCAACAATAACATGTTATCAATTTTTTCAAATCACATTAAAAAAATTAATGTAAGCTGTATTATTATTATCATCTGTCATGGATCTCCATCCAATTTTTTTAAACGGCTTACAGTTAATTATCATGTTATAAACTTCCTCACTTATGGGTATATTTATTTAAAGTATTACTTTCGGGACTTAACTGTGTTAATAACGCGTTTTACGCGGTTAAGTCAATTAGCCTGTGGTACCCTCCTTCTTCTATGGTACACATTACCTTGGCTCTCATTTTGTGAGGAGGCCTGTGTCCAGCAGTGGGACGTATGTATATAGGCTGGAGATTATGATGATGATGATGACACCCATAAACATTTTTAGTGTCAAAATCTCATTTGAAAAAAATTGAGTTTTATAAAATTGGTTTGTTGGAATTTTTTGGAGATATATATTTTCATCTTTTCAACAATGTAGTTTGCATGAAGTAGGTACGGAAAAAAAGAATTATTCTCAAATGTATGCAGGCTAAGAGAAACATTTACAAGGCTGTTTGCAAGGTTTTTTTTTCTTCAATCAAATAGCAACAATAGAGATTTTTTTATTGTTATTCTGCTTAAACCCACTTCAAGCCAATTTCATACAACACTGGCTACAATATTATAACAGAACTTTTCCATTACTATAGGTATTGTGATATCCTCATGATCTAAAACAGAATACATAAAAACAAAATAGATATACACCTCAAATGAGGAAAGAGTATTGCAGAATCAGATGGACATCCCTTTATAGGAATATTTATCTGTATGTACTATTAATAATTGTGTATATGTATTTACTTCCTAGTACCAGAGTGGCAGAAAGCCTAGACCTTTGCTTAACAGCAAACAAAAAAAAACAAATTAAAAAAGTTCAAACTCACCTGCAATGTATACTGCTTCCCATTAACTTCAATGCTTTTGTTCATGAACTCAACGCCAATGGTGTGGAAGCTGTGGTCATCAAAATGGTTTGATATGAACCTGCTCATCAAACAAGACTTCCCCACTCCGCCATCTCCAAGAATCACGATTTTCAGCAAACTATTTTTGTTTGCGCTCCTCCCGTAGTCACGCTCGCTGTCCTCGCCCATTATTCCAATATCATAATACGACTGCTTAGCTGCTATAAGCCTTTTATTGAAGCAACCTTGGAAGTAAGTAAAATATACTGGTGTTTAATTAATGACTCAAGTTTCTGGGCACGGCACTACAATAGAATGGCGTATCACTTATAGGTACCTTGCGTTTGTGTTGATAAACTTCTTGTTGGAATTAGACCATCAGCTGTTTCTTCGATTTATTGAACAATTAATTTCGTTCCAGTTTCGCGAATCAAACGGAAGAAAGTGTGACGTTTGTTCGATCCCGAATCTCGACTGATGTGAAATGAAATGACGTTTGTCGACTTTGTCGTCGGGACTACTCGGGACGAAACTAACTGACAGGACAGTCGTTCATTAGACTAATAGATTAATTGACAAATGATTTAGAGCAACTTTTTGTAACTTTTTATACTAAAATAATAGTTTAAAAAATAATTTATATTCTACAGAATAAATAAACTAACTTGTATGTATTACTGAACTGAACTTACCGCGGCTAGTGCCATCTATCAGAAATTTATCGTACTATTAGTCAAAAAATTACCATCTTTTGGACATTAATTGGTAGCACACTGTAAAAAATCGCGAAAAGCATTACTATTTCATCAATTCTAAATAATAAACTTATTGCGAACTTTTGAATTTCGTAAAGTTTCGTAACGAAAGTTTTGAGTTTGAACAAAACAACGTGAGCACCAACGCCATCTTATTTTGCTTGAAGCAAGCTAGCCGCGTGTTAGTCGTACTAGTACAACATTCTGCCGCTAGATGTCCAAGCCGAATCCTTTTGAGTGCAGCGACTCGCGAGATGTCACGTTCGTGCGCTTGACTGAGTTCATTCCGCTTTGTTTTGCGGAGAAGAGTGGACGTTGCGTAGCTGCAGTTCGCCGCTCGCTGTATACAATGTTTTTCTTGTTAAAACTATAATTTTGTATGACTACTGCCTAATTTCGTCATTTTAAGTGTTCAATTTTAATATTCGCGTACGCGTGTGTGATTAGAACTTTAGTTTTGAAACTGTCTGGCGTCGATGTCAATATACTTGTCGGTGGCATTTAATGGGAAAGGTGTGCCGCGGCGCGACGAGCGGAGACCTGTCGGGTGGGTGCTGGCTGGTGAAGCTTGGCGTTGCGAGTCGGGAGCTTAGCCAGCTGGGATGTTAGGAGAGGTGAGTGGCATTAGTGGAGGGAGCGGGCGCGGGGGGAGGCAGCGTGCATTCACCTCTGACCCGCGGGGCGAGCGCCGCTCAAGGTCGGTGAGCCGACTGAAGGTCGTCACGTGATGGGGTACGCACCCTCTCGCTCCTAGTGTTCTAATCGCGTTCGAAAGCGCTTACAATTGCTGGCTGGAATTCGATTAGATATTTGAATTTGGAACGAATATCCAATTGCATTCCAATTAGCTGTTTTTGTTTTTTTTTTTTATCATGGTGTATCTCTTGTTTATTTTTAACGAGTTAACTTGGCTCAGAGTAGTTTTTTTTTACGTATGTCTGCTAGCAATTTTATATTTTGATGTTTGCTGCTTTGCGATTTCATGTTTTATTTTCAGCATTTCTTTTATGGTTACGGTTCTCGTCAATGATGATGCAATGTTGTTATATGTTGTAATACTCCTGCTAAATAGTCATAAGTACTTAAAGGGTGGGTACCTAACTACTCGTAAGAGAAAGTAGCTATCTTTTATAAAATAATTTTTGTCCCTTCTAATACAAAAACAACTAATTTTGTCCAGGAAGAGCATTATAGCGGCCATACCTATCTATTAACGTTTTAAACTGATATTTTTCAAACAATTTTCGTTTAGAGTGTTTATGTCACGCACGGCTCACAAAGCGACTCTACATTTGTTTCTTATAAAGCGTTTCTGAGCACGTGTTTCCTTAAATACAAAATAACGCCTAAGCTTCCAAATCCAAATTTAAGATCTAATTTCGTTATTTTCACATTTATAATTTACTTAATAAATCAGATAATATAAAAGGAACATAGCCCAATAAATAGCACCAAGAGCACTTAGGTATTTGGACTACAAATCTTTTTCAACTTGACCAATTAAGAAAATAAATTAAGTAAATAAAAGTCAATGATATAATGAACATCAGAATAAAATTAGCCAAGTGTGTGACGGGTCTCGCGTGTAACAAAATTAAATGCAAAATGCAAAGAAAAAAAATGAAAGAAATGCAATGCAAAGATTAAGTCGCTTACGCAAAATAACCAAACTTTATTTTATACGCAAAGATTATTTAATCGCTAACGCAAAAGAGCACATCTTCATTATGACGTTTACGTCCTTTTGCGTATCGATAGCCCAAAACTACAAAGCCTGCACAAAACTGCGTCGAAAGTTTTAATTGAGCTATTGCATTTATTTTCCTAAATTGTTGATACTTATCAGTATCACAAATAACCTATTACACTTTTGGGAGCTCAGAGCTTCTCGAATATTTACATCATCCGAAAAAATATTAAAAACATATTATTCGTTGATACCTCAATTCAATGATACCTCAAATGCTAGTTGAAATAATTAACATGCTAATAGTAATAGCTAACTTCAAATAAGTACGTGTAATATTCACAATATTGTAGAATTCACATCAAATAAGCATGTGGTCTTATACTCCTAAATTCTAAATTCAAATCATGCCATCTCGCTCACACTAATAATGTTTCGTGTTAGAGTGAGAGGAACGTTATGTCACGAACTTTAAATTTCGAATATGGAAGTACACCCTCTGATGTTAGCCTGAAGGATATTCAGCGGTAGTTGTAGCTTTAAAAAAAAACTAGCTTCTAGCTAATCTCAGCACTGCAACCTATTTGGTGCGAGTTGTTAATCATTGTCACTGGCCATGTAGAAGACTACTAAGCAGAAGTGGCATTTTCCAACCAGATCTTAGCCTGTATAGGCTCTGTTCTCTCTGCCTCTCTTGCTTGCGAAGTAGCAACTTACCTGTAAAATCTATCACTATCTCTGGATTATTCCCTTCCATACTGACATACTGTTCAAGGAAATAATTTTTAGATTCCGTCGGAAATTGAGACACTATACAGACATTCGAAGAAAAACCTTGAGAAAATGTCATGATTAAATAAAACTTTCGCCGTCGGCGTCGCTATACAGCTGTGTAATTATGAAAAAAAAACATACCTGCTAAAATGTCTTTTAAAACAAAACTTCATATGTATAATTAGCGCGTAACTACCCGCTCCTTAGTGTTCCTTATTCAAAAGGCGCTAGTAGAAACCCTATTATTGAGGCTGCAAAATGTGCAAGACGACTCTATCGTCAAGCGCGAAGATGTTTCTCGAGAACTTTTTAAATTTCGAATCACCTACCATTTGATTCTGAATCACCAGTATTTGTTACATCGGCGGTATCTGTACTTAAGCGGTTTTCGCAATATTCCAATTTTAATTAACGAAAACCGGTTGTTTTTAGCGAAACCACTTACAAATCTAAAGCTTAACTCGACAGGCCTGTGACTCACAGCTCGTAGACATTAAATTACCTAAGCGGCTGTCACTTACGTCCTTCGATGCTGCAAATGTAACATTCGTAAGCGACACTTGAGCAAAAAGTCTTAACTGCCATCCGCTTCAGCTTAATGGCATTACGAACTGATTGAAGTATGAATCAAGCACAATCTGTAAACTTCCAGTTATGTTAATTTCCAGTTATCTATTTTTCCGTCTCTATTTATTACTACAGAACAGACAGATACGTCATCATAGATAACTGACACTTAAGATAGCTGGAATTTAACAGAGAGTAGTGAAACAGGCCCTAAAACTCTATCAAAATGCTGAGTGCATGCGGAAACTGAACCTTTATAGCGATCCTGATTTCCGTCGTCGACTTTTACTCAGGAACTATCCTACTAATATTATAAATGCGAAAGTTTATGAGTGACGATGTGACGATGTAAGTGAGTGTGTATGTTTGTTCCTTCTTCACGCTAAAACGACTGGATGGATTTAGATAAAATTTGGAACGAAGATAGCTGGTACTCTAGATTAAAACACAAGTTACTTTTTATCCCGTAAAATTATATAGTTCCCGCGGGATAGCGACGAACATACCAATTGCTAATTCTACGCGAAGGAAGTCGCGGGCAGAAGCTAGTTAGGTATAAGTATACATACACATACTTGAACACTGCATCAGTTTTAAACGCGGTTTTATACGTGCTCTCGTTCATTGATACACAAGAACAAGATGACATCTCGGTGGCGATTTGAGTTGCAGTTTTACAACTTGTAAGTTGATCTATGATTGTTATCCGATGAATGGCACTAGAATTATTTCACACAGGCGCTATGATTGTGTTAAGACGTCACTACTATTGTAAAACCGTTAGGTCTCGATAAGTTTTCCATGCACAAAGCACCTTCGCAAGATTTCGTCACACGAATGGGTGGGTGGTATGATAATGCGCGTCACCAAAGTTGGGTTGGCGGTTTGATTAACAAACATTAGCGGTATGAGAATTAATTAGAATTACCATTACGATAGAATTATAATTTTTGTGACATTTTGCATATTACGTAAAATATGCAGTAGAACATCTCTTGTGTTATTTAACAAAGATCCTCATGAACGTTGAGGATTGGTTTTTTCAGAGATTCCTGGTTAGATACTCCGCCCATTTTCTCCCAATAACTAGACCAAATTGATTCAAATTTCTTTTAAAAACAAGTTTCATTCAATACTACCTCTAGCCTGCGCGCTTCCCATTTCTAAGTACACACGCCTTCTCTCATTTAAAAGGGCTCAATTGCATTTCATTTAATTAAAGGTAATATTGCGTAAGCGCCCGGCGCTTAAGGCCCTTTGCCTCAAGACATACGCCCTTTTGAAAACCGCGTATTCTATTACTATGTCTTGTCTACCGTTAGGCAGAGACGATGATAGTCGGATAAAGTAGACGAGCTACAGATTAAGTGAATACTGTTAGTTTTATATTGCCCGCGACTTTGTCCGCGTAGAATTATACTTAAGAACTTGTTGATAGTATATATATGTATAGCCTATGTTTCAATCTAGGGTACCAGCTATCTTCGTTCCAAATTTTATCCAAATCCGTCCAGTCGTTTTAGCGTGAAGAAGGAACACATACACACTCACTCACGTCGTCACATCGTCACTCACAAACTTTCGCATTTATAATATTAGTAGGATTAAATACTCACCGCTGGAGGTGTGTACCCAATTTTACCATTTGCAATAATTTTTTTTATTGAAAGTGGAAATTTTCCCTCGCGTAATGGGCGGTAAGTTAATACTTAAAAATTAAATCATGGTATACCTAGCGGGCGGCAAATAAGTAAAACGTGGAGGGGATATGCGGAGTATGAAAAACAACATCATTTTCATACTGCGCATATCCCCTCCACGTTTTACTTATTTGCCGCCTTATCTTATCTTACTAATTAGGAGCCCTTACGGATACATTTTGCCCCATTTGTGGATCTTTTGTGTAATTACCCCTCCTTCGCACTGTTCCATTGCTTTTACCACCTCATTTATGACTTGGGTGATTTGGCGCAGTGGTAGTGCCTTGAAATCTCCTGGTTCCGGATATCCGCTGCCGAGGAGTTTCATTCTTAGTCTGGCGAGGGCATCACATTCACTCATAATGTGTTCCATCACTTCCATCGTTTCAATTTGCCGCCTACTATATGATAGTTATAAAATATCGTGAGATATCAAATATGAAGCATGATCCTTTAATATACATGTAATAAGTGATTGTGTGTGAACATTACGCACCTAAAAAAGTGGCTACTAACTAAGTAACTAAGTACATAGTTGTATTAAGGCATGTAATTAAAAAAAAATCGTCGAAATTATAAAAGAACATGCATAAAGCCGACCTTAGTACAATCACCTGTAATTACCGCCTCGAGCTATAATTATTCCGGCGATTATAATATTAATTATGTTATTAATTACTTAGGGGCTCATCCTTACATAGACGTACGAGGGTAGGGTTAGTTTCCGTTCTTTTACTCTTTAAAGCATGGCCATGCCAATAAGTTCGAATCCGACGCGCCAATTAAAAAAAATATTTAAAATTGGAAGGAATTAAAAAATTACAGTGAAAACGTTGTAAAGCAGTGGACACACGTAGGCTTTCGTGCGATCAGCGTATGAATTGTGAAGTAATTTGTAACGTAAAAAGAAGATTTTTTGCTTTCCGTAAGTTTACCAACCAATCTCTGGCGACGCACGCGCACGCGACCGAAGGGCAGTCAGTAGGTATTTTGTGTTACTAATCGCAGGTAGGTATGATGTATTTTTATACCGTTCCGAGGAAGTCTATGAATATCGTCGTGATAGAATAAATCAATTGCGAGTAATTGCACAAAAACTACTCGCATTTTTAGTGAAGAAAATGTAGAGCGTGTAAAAAAAGTGACATTTGGTTAAGCGAAAATGTTATTTTCTCTCAGACACGAACGAGACAAACGTGTGCAAATTGCAATAATTTACCGTTACATGTGTTTCGGTGTAAAACACAAGATTGAGAGCCTCTAAATTCCTCGCGCTGCAAGAAAAATAAGATTTTTTTCACAAATTGCAACAATTTCAGTTATTTAGATTGCGGTGACGACCTCGACATTTTGTTCCAACAGAAATAGAACTTGTTTTGACTTGATTTTTATACCTACTGGCGTGGAATGACTGTACTAACCGCGAGTACTGATACCTACCCATTTTAGAAGCGCAATTAACAGTTTAAATTCATTTCAAACATTTAAAAAACGTTAAAAAACAAAGTTAATACTGGCCAGTCTCAATTAAACTTTTTTTACTTTTAAAAACAAATAATTACTGGCCGCTTTAAAAAAAACCTTGCGCGATCTAAATTTAAAAAATATTGAGACTAGTAAACGTAATCCTAGGCTAGCAGCTAACTCGGAGTTAACGTATAGCCATAGGGAGTTAAATCCACACCACGTAGCGGCTCTTCGATCGATAGGTGCTTTCAACAAGCCATTATCAACCCTAATTGGTCATTTAAAAGTGATAATTTGTTAATTAGTAGTATTGTTTTTTTTTATTACTTCTATTGCTTTCGCCTTTATTCCTTACCAATCATTGACACGCGAAAATAATTTCATGCTGTTTTATTCCGGTATTGTTATGCTCGAGTCATTATTATAAGGCTAGAATAGAACGCAGCAGTAAAGGGGCATAAAATTCACAATACCTAATTAATTAAGTATCTTAAAAATTATTTTATCAATACGGGGTGTATCAGATACCCCCTAACAATAATCCACTGGGGTATATAACCATCATATATAGCATAGAAGCTAAAAAATATATTTTGAAAAAAAATGGAGTAATTTTTTTTTTTTATTTTCTATAGGAATGGTAGTATTAACTATAATCATTCCTATAGAAAATAGGTATAAAAAAAATTTACTCCAATTTTTTAAATATTTTTTTTAGCTTCTATTCTATAGCTATGGTTATATATCCCAGTAGATTATTGTTAGGGGGTGTCTGATACACCCTGTATAAGGAACTGTTTCCATTTAATCCTTTTAAAGCCTAAATTTGACATTTGCTATGTCGAAAACTTTTTATGAATTGCAACACTAATAAAAAAACTTACGTCATTAAATTAAACATAAAACAAAAGCCATAAAACGCAACCAGCCAGCATTACCAATACCAAGTACCAACATCATGGAACGAAAATTTGCATGTTCTGCAACACCGTCCGTGTTGTACTCTCACTACTTTCATCTGTGTCTGTGTGTGTGCGGCCGGTGACCTTGCTATCGGGCGGAAGCGTGACTCAGCCGCGTCTGCCGAGTTCGAGGGAGCAGGGACCTTAGCTAGCTCGCTTTGTTCTAATGTTCGAAAATCGAATTTCGAATTCGTGTAATTATTTGACTTTTAGGTTTTAAAGCTGGCTGGAAGTCCAGTAAAACTTTGTTTTTTACGTTGACAACTGGGACTATGGTTGGCTTGCTTTGTTCATACCTATTTGGAAATGAAATTTAGAATTGTAGCGCTGGCTGGAAAAAACCGGTCAAGTGCGAGCAGAACTAGTACACGAAAGGTTCCATTCCTTACCTTACATAAGGGAAGAGAAGCAACTGGTAGGTAGGTACGTTCTATAATTTTTCTTTGCTCCCAGACGCAGCGTGGAAGAAGTATGTATATGTTCATACTTATATGTTATAGTTAAGTACATGTGACCTTGATACGTTCGTATGACGCATTGTATGGAAATAAGGAGATTGTCTAATAACCTCGTACCTACTTTGCTTTTAGTATACCTATTACATTAAACAAATTTGATCTTTGTTTTTAATTCAAGCATAAAAACTGTATTCAGGCGTTACTTTGCGTAGGTCCATGTCAAAATCACTACATAGTATAAAACAAAGTCGCTTTCTCTGTCCCTATGTCCCTATATCCCTATGTATGCTTAAATCTTTAAAACTACGCAACGGATTCTGATGCGGTTTTTTTAATAGATAGAGTGAATCAAGAGGAAGGTTTATATGTATAATACATGCATAATATACCGTGTGAAGCCGGGGCGGGTCGCTAGTAAATGATAAACTTTAAAAAAAAGAGAATGGAAAGAACTAAAAAATTAATGAAAATGGAAAAGATTCAACCTAACTAGGTATATCGCGGAGTATCTAAAGTAAAGGTATCCATTTATTTTTTCTAAAAATTATGCTATTCCCCTTTCCACCTGTACGCCCACAATCATGCTAAACATGGCCTTAAGGTTTTGTTACCTTAGGCTCTGTCTACCCCGTAAGGAATAAAGAAACTCCGTCTACGCATTCACTTAGCTATTGCGATATATCCTATAAATCCAACTAAATGTCTAGTGCCAGTAATTTCATCGACTGCACATGTATGTAGTCTATGTAGGTACTGCTGCTTGGCGGCAGGCTTAACGAGTAAGATTGTTTAAAACCACAGAACATGCTCATTCGTGTTATTGTTAACGGCACGAAACCGACTCCGTGAAAAACAAAAGCGTTGCGCGTTCCATTTTTGAAGAAGCGTATTTTGCTTGTTTTTAAAATAGTAGATTCTGCAACGAGTGCATAAAACACACCATTTCACCCGACACATTTATACATATATAAATCACGTCTTTATGCACGGGGTAGACAGAACCTAGGCTAACCAGACCTAAAGGCCGTAAGTCTAGCATGATTGTGGGTATGGAAAGGGGAATCAAAATAGTGATGGGTTGCTAACCGCATCGCTTATTTATAACTTGATACTGAAAATTTTCCCCCATTTCTTCGATGGGCTTTTACCAACTGCGCGGGAAGAGATGCAACTGATACGTTCTATATTTTTTCTTTACTCCTACACCAGCACGGAAGGCATCGATGTCAATAGGGAATATTCACGGCTTTAATTAAAAGCTCATTTATGTAATAAACAATATAAAAAATATATTTTTCCAATAACTATAAAAACAACCAAGATATAAAGTATCAAAGATTTATCTCTATCTCTTTCTAGAAAAACGGAATTTTAGTATAGAGTTTATGGGCGTTGTGACAAATAATGTATCGATTCAAACTTTCGCCATTTTCACACATCATTATAGGAAAACGGGACTTAATCACGTAAATAACAAGTATTTTTGTAAACGCCTCGACGTTTCGGACGCGACTTATTGCATCCATCCACGGTCTCGAGAGGACACAAAAATACTTACAAAAATACTTGTTATTTACGTGATTAAGTCCCGTTATCTTATAATACCATGGTCATGTACCAACAAAATTGTATTTACATACTTTCTATCTTTCTATACCCGTTTTCATGCAATAAATGAATTATGAATTATGAATAATATTCCCTATTAGTTCGGATAATCAGGGTTCTACCTAACTCCCAGCGGAACCCTAGCGTTGCGATATTAGTGGTTAAAACTTAAAAGCGACATGTTTAAGCTTCGGCATCGAGTGAACCTTTTACTTAAGTTGCGACAGAGCCTCGGGGTCAAGTGATAGTAGCCTTACGCCATTGCACAATTTTTTTGAAACAAAACCAGGCGCCTATTTCACAAACATGACAATTGTCGGTGACAATTGTCAATTCTGCTTACAATTACAAACGGAAAGTTTACGCCGGTTGGCTTATCATACTACGCCTTGCACTTCGAATTGTCACATGACGCTGACAATTGTCAGTTTGGTGAAATAGGAGTACTGACGGGACAAAATCGTATTGTACTTACAAAACGTATTTATTGCTTACGGGTCAGACAGAGCCCAGAGTAAGACCTAGAGGCCACGTTTGGCATGATTGTAGGCGTTAGATGGGAAGAATCAAAATAGTGATCGTTGCTAGCCGCGTCGCCTATAACATGGTTTTCTAAGGTTTATGCCTATTCCCTCGATGGGCTAACGTGCACGAGAAGAGAGGCAACTGGCACATTCTGTTTGTCCTTTGCTTCCAGACCAACGTAGTTGTGTTCAATAAAAGCCTCAGCTACTCAAAATAACTTAAATATTAAGGCTTCAGAACAATCCAGAAAGAAATTTGAAATTTCCATTAAAACGTTATTTCCCCGAAATGTACCAACGTAAGCTCCCCATTGTTCTTTTCTTAGTCTTTCAAAGTTCCCTTTTGTCCCGAAAGCGAAATACTGTAACATGTTTGTTCAAAAGGAATACTTGCAAAGTACATTTGAACTTAACAGTTCAAAGAAGGCTTTTTCCGCCCACACTTATTCCAGCTCTATTTTTAAAAAGTTTATTAACTTTTTCTACGGATATTCTTATATGCCAGTACGCGTGTATTTTTTTCATCAATCATCAACAACTACTGGGCGCTATTACGATGCCAGTGCCAGTCCGAGTCCAAAGGGTACCGAAGAGCTGGCAGCTCCCTCGGGCAGAAAACTCCAAAGAGGAAATGCTGCCCGTATAGATTCCCGTAATTATTATGTTTTTAGGCAGAATGTATTACTTTCTCTAAACCTCTGTACCACGTGGCGATGATACATAACGACATTTCGCAACGATCATGTTCGAAATTCGATTCTCAGTATCCGTGACTCAGAAGGACCGCGGACGTTAAAGCCATTTAAACCCAGCATTCAAATTTAGACCTAATCCTGTTGCTCTTATAGTCCAGTAAAGAAGTTCGGTCGCGATGCAATTAAGCCGTTTTGTAAGGTACCCGCTCAATTTGAATTTGGAACTTAATTCGAATGTTCGTCGAAACGCGCTCGACCTCGACTTTGTTTTAACGGTTGTCTGTTAATGACTCATTAAATTATACCGTGTATTGAAAGGCACAGGGCTGAAATTTGAGAAGCCAAGTATCTCTAAAATATATTTTTACATAATAATTACGTCTCGAAATTTGAATAAAGCCATTAACTACTTTAAAACTGGCCAAGTGCGTGTCGGTCACACAGGACGTTGAAAAAGTAGACGGACGTTAAAAATAGCTTAATGGTGTCGCTAATTTGCTGTCCGGTATTACCCATGGGTTAGAAGCGAAATAAATTTCTATCAAAAATTTCATTTTTATTACAAGCTTTTTTCACTGATTGCACTTTTGTTTTCGTTGCACTTTATGTACAAAATTTCAAGTCAATCGGACTAACCGTTGAAGAGTTCCCTCCTGTGGAGACGGTCCTGACCGGGCCACCAGAATGCCACCACCAGATTATTGTACTGTCATCCGACTTACACGAGTAGGTATATAAAATTTCAGCTCAATCGGTTGAGGTTGAGGATAACGGTATAAAATTGATTTGTAAGATTCGTGCCGAATACAGACAAAAATTAGAAGTTACATGTAAAAATAGTCTTACCCCCTTATTCATAAACGCTCTATAGGCTTCTCCTAACCTAGCAATCGTTTGTCCTTATCTGTGAAAGGTAAATGTCAATGTGACAGATAAGAACAAACGATTGCTAAGTTAGTAGAGCGTTTATGAACAAGGAGGGTAATAATCTAATTGAAAACCTTTCTGAAGTCTGACAATGAGTGACTAATAACTTTATGACGAAAGGGATCTTCTCTCTCTTTTCAAATTGTCCTGCGTTGCGTTGCAGACGATGCGTTGGCACTCGATAGCCTTGACCTCTGTCCGGTTGGCCACCACAATCACAACATAAACTTAACACTTAGGTAAATTACTTGTATTTATGTACTAAGTATAGTATAGTCATATCATAGGTGATACGAGAAGATGCATGAACATGACATGCCGTTTTGCACAGTAGAGGGGAAAAAACTATTTTTTCCGCAACAGCAAAAGTTTCACCGCCTAGGTACAGAGATGGCGCCATTTTGTAAATGGAAAATATTAAGCTAGAACAACTGAACGCATTTAAAAAAAAGTTATGTAGAGTTGTAGACATTTGGATCGGAATAACAAACACATGGGTTACTTTTTGTCCCAATATTTCCTCGGGATTAAGATATAAGGATATAACACGAAAAGAGAAAAATGTTATAGCGGCTAGAACTAAATTGACACTGATTTCTCGATTCAAATAAAGAAGCGAGGACATTGTTGACAATGACAATCTACTTTTTTAATATTTAATCTCGCGTCGCGTCTCCAAAGTAATCACGTTCTAAATTTAAACAAAGAATCGAGAGCATAGTAGCCATAGCCAGTGCTATTTTTCCACAAACTGTTTACAGCCAGGACTTTAAAATTCTTTCAAAGTCAAACGTAAATCTAAATTTAAAAAAAGATTGTGTTAAGTGTAGAACAGACGCCTCTGTGTTGCCAGTGTCATTTCGCGATTGTCGATAATGGTTGGCAACACTAGCGGATCGAGGGCACGCAGGACCGGTACTCGACGGAGTGGGGGTGAGGCTAAATGGGTCGAACCGCATTCCGCGGCCTGACATTTCTCAGGAAAGAGGTAGTCTAAAACCCAACATGGTGCATGAGAGGGACGTAGCAATACGCAAACACAGTTAACATAATTAATATTATCTTGCTACCTACACTTAGGTAGGGCATGTTTCACCACTCTCTGTTAAGCCATTCCAGTTATGATTCCGTCTCTATTTATCACTACGAAACAGACAGAGACGTCATCATAGATAACTGGAACTTAACATTGGTGAAAACGGCCCTTAAAGTTATCTCGACTGTTTAAACAATCAGCAATCAAACTAGTAATGATGTCGTTAGCTGATTAAAAGGCATCCTATTTTCTTTCTGGCCAGCTTCTGACGTTTTATCTTGATGACTCAATGCATGCGCGCTATTTTCTAACTTGTCACTAAGACCATAAGTGCATCTCTATCTATCGTAATAAGTAAGAAGGAAAGGGATGCGTGGAACATGCTGCACCCCCTTCATGATGAATGGAAGTCATAGCTGAAAAGAAGCCCAAAAATTGTATTCCATACCCCACTAATAAGTCCTCTTCCCAACTGCTGAGACATTCTAGGGTTATGACTTATGACAGTAAATTTGGCATACGTGATCAACGTGTGACCAGAGGTTATACTAAATAGAGGGATGATAAGCAACCAAGTTCGGTAGGCTATCACAACGTTCAAATTCCCGTTTCATACCCCCCCAAACGGTCAAAAACTGGAGGGAGAAATTCATAACTAACTCTAACTACTTCCAACTCATTGCCAATTTAATAACTTAAATTGGCAACTAACTAACTAACGAGATCAAAATGATTTTACGCAGTTGCAGCCTTGCAGCTTTTGGATTACGAATTTTCTTGTCTGTGGTTTGAGTGTCCTGCCCGCCCCTCACTTTCCCCGGTTCAGATGAAAATTACTTTTTTTTTTATCTGAATAGCTTCTGTGCGTTATTTTGTGCCAGTATTTGCTTAACGCACCGCCTTGTGTACAATGAAAAGGTTTGTTGCGGAATTCTAAGGTACGTGAGTCGAGTGTTGTGATGTGAGTCTTCTTCTTCTTCTTTTAATAATATGGCCCCATCGATCGATGCGATGATTTCGCCAATGTCAAAGTAAAAAATACAGTATTCAAAAATCTTGTGACATAAAAATGTCGGCAACGTTGTACGGTAGAACACGGTCAAACGACCCCCTCCCCCCCTGTCGGGCTCTTAGCCAACGGACAATGATATCCCACGGAGACCGCCAGGAAATCATTAACCGAAGCCCAGGGTGCACCGGACCAAGCACTGCTCTTCCCCTCGGACGGATCCAAAAACGAACCGCAGCTCTTGACCACACGCGAAGGTAACCCGACTCGCACCCCGTGATGTGAGTCACTGGCTGGTTTGAAATAGAGAACTTTTAACATTATTGCCTGAGTCATCACAAAAAAAAAAAGTTTATCTAATAGGCATGAGGAGTAGGACCACCACATTTATAATTTTTCTAATTACAAATTACGTACGTAGTACTATTTGTATGTAATAGTAAAATTGCTATATGTATACTTATGTACCAGCAGTTTAATTAATACTTAAAATGATTTGATTATTATACTTTCGCACGAGCCGTCAGTATAAACTTTACATTTCATATGTCATATTGAAACTAATTAAGAACATTTGTCAACAAAGAAATATTTTTAATCAGATTAATACTAAAACTACTACTAATTATAAAACTATAATGTATATATGTCGTCAAAATTTTCCGCCACAGGCATCGACCCCAAGACGCTGGCCGCATTGCCTCTCTGAACTGCTATTCCTAGCCTTTCAGAGAGGTAAGCGCCAGCCCTAGGGTCACCTGTGGCCAGCACTTAGTTTACTGTGAAAATAGCGTTCGAAAATGTTGAAAATTGGTATTAAATTCGGTTCGGTATTTATAATATCTAATGATAGTCGTTCTGGCGGTCTGTAACTTAAAAGCCTCGCTCGGATTAAAGATGCAAAAGTAGCGACTTAACTTCTCACATTAGTGTATGTCAGTCTATCAGAACCGGTATTCAGCTATGCCTGCGTTTTCCGGTGCCTAAAATAAGTCGTTAATTGCCGTCTTGTGGTTACAAAAACCCTGCACAAGCGCCGGGAGTGACTCACGCTCGGCTTCTGTTTCTACAATGCGCAGTAATTCTTCTTCTGAAGCTGCCGTTTATGGAATGGACAGTACAGAGGCGTCTATGGGCGTTGCGCTTCCTAGTAAGCGCGGGTACAACACACCCTGCACCGCAGACGCCTCTGAGACAGTCGCTAAAACCAACAATGCAGAACGAACTGCTTCAGCCTCGAATACACATGCCTGTAGCTGACACACTTGCATACCAGCTCCTTGCACGTGCCAGCTCCACGTTTTACTTATTTGCCGCCTACTATAACTAATATGCAAGCTACTGATCCGTTTTACTGGAATGTTTATTCTCGGTTTAAAGGTACTTATCCACTAGAGGCAGCTGCGGGTCGAGCGGCCGCCTCGCTGCGAGGCCGCGCAAGTGACGCTGCCTCAACGCTGCCTCAACGTCTTAGGCAGCGTGTCAACTTGCGCGGCCTCGGAGCGAGGTAGCCGCTCGACCCGAGGCAGCCTCTAGTGGATAAGCGACAAGGTCCGTCCTTCGCCCTTACCTACGCAACCTTTTACACTCACACAAACAAGAGGCTATTTAGCTTTAAACCATCTTTTAGCAATGGTACCGACCGTTTAAGAGCGTGCATCCTTACTGAGCTGGCAACGTCGCATTTTTGGTGATTTTTTGCGATTATTGCACAGAAAATGAACGAAAGTTTCAAATGTCCGTCTGTAGTGCACTTCGTTTTGAGTGTATTAATGTGTCTAATGCAATGATTAATCGTGATGTACTTTTATTTTCGTATGAAAGGGATAAAATACTATATCTCGTTTAATAAGAAAATAAAAGTCCATCATGATCAATTATTGCATTAGACACATTAATACACTAAAAACGAAGTGCACTACAGACGGACATTTGAAACTTTCATTCATTTTCTGTGAAATAATCGCAAAAAATCACCAAAAATGCGACGTTGCCAGCTCAGTAGGGATGCACCCTCTTAACTAACAAGTAGAATGTAAGATTGTACTACTAACATTATATGGATCTATGGTCTGAAATAAATGTTTTTTTTTTTTTTTAACTGAGTCTTCCCCGCGCGGGTACAGGGGCGCAGGTTAGGACGACAAAGGGAAAAGAGAGCGGTGCGGGCGGGTAGTGCGCCTGCCGCCCGCACAGAGAGAGGCCCCCTTTGTCGCCTACCCCGCGCCCCTGTGCCGCCCCGCGCGGGCGAGGACTCAGTTTAAGCGGTCGATCTTGATTTCGGTAATTTTAGTGGCAACAAATGGGAAAGTTGTTACCATCGTGTAGGTAGGTACTTTAGTGGTAAAAGATGGGAAAAAAATCCCAGCTGTTACAACCGGTTACAAATTGGTGGTAACAGGTGGGATTATTCCCAAATAAATACATACAAAAATGTATGGAAAACTCCAAGCGTTTTATCAATGAGGGGTATAGCTGTAAAGCAAAGCTGTGTTCGGTTACATTCCAATGACATTCAAATATATATTATCTGTGTAATTCCACAATTCTTATTTTAAATTTCAAACCGGTCTTTATAACTGCATAACGGATGTTAAGTATTTTATTTATCCGCGCGGTCAAGGCATTAAAATATATTTAAAAATGCCATTGCCGTATCAAGCTGAAGCGATTTATCAAATCGACGCGACTGGCCTCTTTTAAAGTCGACATTACTAATTCAATACCAATCAATACAGCGGTTCAACGCGCCAAAAGAAAATAAAGTTCTAATTTTGAAAAATACTCGCCGTGCTTTTTTTTAATCGGCGTCTTGCGTCAGTAGCTAAGGCCACAGGCCCGCATGCCTCTCAATTAGTTAGTACCAAGGTGTTCAACATTTACTGGTACGTTTACTCGGGTGGTGTTGCCTCACCTTAAGTTACGTTGTTTATTGATTATCTGTGCATGTAAATTTAACCTGGGAAAAAAATTAAGGATAAAAGTATAAAATATATACAATTCAGAAGCGTTTAGTTTATGTAATATAAATAATGTACCTAATTACTAATGAGCTCGTTTTAAACAATTTACATTTTATATTGGAGGAGGCTCAGTAAGTTATTATTTATTATACTTATTTAATAATTGAGAAAAACTAGTTTTTTTTGTCTGTACAATCAATCGCAAAGGCTTACAAGGAATTCTCATTCCGATAGCAAAGACCGATAAAATATTTCTTATTCAAATAAATACAATAGCGAACCGACATGAAACTTCAAATTCCTGCGCGCTTTATTTATGGTCTATTTAAATTTTACAATTGGCAACACTACGCCACATCCTGTACGCGCGTTTCTAATTTCAAAAAAGCAATTGTTTTACGAACGTGTTGTTTATACTATAAAATTCTGTGAATGAATCGAATTTAGCGAGTTGCTTGGGTGCCGTTAGGCAGGGCCCGGGGGTCGTTGACCCGTGCGCAGGCGCAACTAGTTAGAACAGCTCGCCCTCAGTGCATACTGACTGCTGAGGACAAGCGCGCCTGTCCCTTTTTAACAAACGCTAGGAGCCATCATGGTATTGCCATCTCACTTTCATAACACCACTTGACTATTCGGCAGCTTTAGCCAGTTTTAAACTGACACTTTTTATCAAATGTACCTACACTGTGCACTTATTTATTTATTTATTCATTTAATAATAACATTTGTCATTACAGTTGCTCGTTGTCAATTAAATTCTAAAAAAAGTTACCAGATGGCCGAACGTCATCAAACGTTCCAGAAGTAGCCAATCGAATTCTTTCAAATTCTCAATTCTTAAAAATGTAGGTACGTGCATCAAATTAGAAAAGTGAAAATTTACTTACGTAAATCTATTTCCTTTTAATGGCAACACATTTGGAATATAATTATGGCGACTAGTAGTGGTGGCTAACTGCCGCTTTGCTCACAGAAAACTAGACGTCAACTCGTACCATGTTTTATGTATCAAAAACTTACTCTATTCCTGACGCTCACAACACGATGTACTTATGCGTACTCTCTCCAAGTGAGCGTGTACCCATACAACAAGTAACGCATGTCTGTATACAGTGTATACACACACTCAATCGTTGTTTGTTACGGCGGATGCTTAAAGGTTGATAGTGGAAATTCTGTATACTCCATTTGATAATCTGTGGCATCACCTTCCCTCTGTCATTGCAAGGTCACATAAAATAGCCAATCGGTTGACTGCGATGCGAACCTGCCATGACTAACGGCCAATGGTTATTGAGTCGCGGGATGCGTTCAGCCAATCAGGACGAAGTGTCCCTCGGTGGAATTAATAAGTACTGTATTTAATGGTTGTTGTCAGTGTTGCCAATTTGGTGACTTAACTTAGCTATTTGGGCTATTTGGGGACCAAGACGCATCTATTTTTCAAGTGTCTTATATTCAGTTTAGTCACATAAAGGTGCGACCACACCGCCGCTTAAAAAACGGTGACGTTACGGAATCGCAACAAAGCCTACGACACTTCACTGCGTATACGCGGCGGTTTGGTCGCACCCTAAGGCTCTGCCGTATAATATTATGTATATGATCTGACTTCGTAAAAAAAAAGGTTAGCTTACAGCGCAACTAATAAGTCTAAAAATATTTTTTATATCTATGTAAGTAAGCAACCAATATAAAATGACCTCACACTGCCTACATTTTACTATAGGGACAGGGCTCTGCTAACACTGGAATATATAATTTACTTAGCTAATTTGCATAACCCTCGGTCCGCGAGTCCAACTCGCACCGGGCCGGTTTTTTGACACAATGTAGACATCCGTAGGACTTGCGCATTGTTTTGTTGTATTACTACTTAAGGTCTTTTCATTCTAAACTGTCATATTTTGTAAACAAAATTCTAACCTCAAAACGTTTCATTTTTGTTATTTTTTAACTATTTCATCGTTAACAAAGCAAGTGGAGATTAAATGTCAGCAAAAATATATACAAAATACTGCCTCAGGTTTATTTGATAACATACACCTTATTCTTTACAAAAATTTCTACATTGAGGTTAGGATTTTGTTTACCAAATAAGACAGTTAAGAATGAAAAGACCTTAAGTAAGAATGGATACCAAAAGAATTACCAAGTGGTACACTTATTATCCTTGTCTCTGTTTGCACTTTGCAGACGGTTTGAACAGCTGCTAACTCTGACTAATTTAGAATTGTTTCCATAATTCAGTGCCTCATTTTAAATTCCATGATGGTCTGGGAGCAAAGAAAACATTGAGGGCCTGTTTCTGTCAGTTATCTATGATTCCGTCTCTATTTATTACTACGAAACAGACAGAGACGTCATCATAGCTAACTGACAGTTAAGGAGTGGTGAAACAGGCCCTGAATGTACCAGTCGCTTAATCCTGCGCAGATAAAAGCCCAATGGGTGAAAATGTTAGGAATCATGCTATAGGCGATGCTAGCAACCCATCACTATTTTGATTCCCCTTTCCACCTTTACGTTCACAGTTACGCCAAACGTGGCCTATAGGTCAGTAAGCTTAGGCTCTGTCTACCCCGTAAGGGATAAAGACGTGATTATGTATGTAACTACATGACGATTTTTTCCAATGAACACAAAATATTTACCTTGCTACTCCGCTACTTAAAGCAAGTAAGCGGTAAGTAGCGGAGTAGCAAGGTAAATATTTTGTTCATTGAAATGGACCTCCGCAAAGTAACGCCTGATTCAATAAAAGATTTTTTCCAATTTTAATTATTTTAAAATTACTTCGAAAACCACAAATAATTCCGAATTTCGATACCATACAATTTATGGACATAATGATCGGTTTCAAGCGCCTGTTGTCTATATTGTCTTTTTATTTTTGTAATGTTATTGTACTGATTTGTGGGGTTCAATAAAGAATATTTGTATTGTATTGTATTATATTGTAAACCCTTTTTTTAAACCTAACCAAACCGCATCTGTACAAAACTGTTTAAGAACATTCTTATTGATTTTAGCGCCTTAACAGTAAAACGACTATCTATTAACTCTGTCTACCCCATAAGGCTAAAGACGTGATCATCATGATATGTATGTAACCGCCATAGTGCTAGCCGCCTCCAGGTCAGCAGGCATATTACGTAACTCGCTCGCAATCGCCATCGTGTCCATTTTGACAGTTCTTGTATGAATGTGACAGCTAGCTGATTCCGATGCCAATTGTCAGCCCATACATGACCTGTCAAAATGAAGACGATGGTGATCGCGAGCGAGTAACGTAATAAGCTACCAGGTCTCACGTGTAAATATATCGCGGTAATGTCAACGACTTTCCTAAAAATAACCATTTTTTACTGATCTTTCTATTCCGTACTAGGGTCGTTAACTTGTTGACTTCTTGCATTATAATTGTACAGCCTCTCGTGTAAACTTCTGTTGTAAGACTATTATTGCCATGTGACCCAGACTAACCCCCTTATTCATCAACACTCTATAAGAAAGAAAGAAAGAAGACATTTATTCTCTTTTGAAAGACACGGAAAAAGAACATACACACAATTGTACAAAAATGACACATAAAACACAGACATGAAAATAGATCAGCAATGTATTAATGTGTGTGTGTCTACGCAAAAGTGAAACGGTCGCTGGCTCAGCATTACGCTGAGGTGTTAGCAGTGGCGTGGCGTCAAGTATATCAGAAGGCAAGCCGAAGGGAACTTAACTAGCCTTTTCCTCTAATTCTGCACAATAAATTGCCCAACTGCCTTAAAATAGGCAAGCCGGTGGGAATCGAGTTCTATGGACGCCACGCCACTGGGTGTTAGACACCTGCAGCACTTATTTTCAGTCAGAATCGTCCTTAGCAGTCGAACCGAACCGAACTTAGCAATCGTTTGTCCTTATCTTTCACTTTGACATTTACCTTTCATAGATAAGGACAAATGATTGCTAAGTTAGCAGAAGCCTATAGAGACTTTATGAATAAGTGGTTAAATATCTACATTTCGTTCAAGGTCCTGTGGGAGAGAATCTCACTCGAAAATAGTGAAAAATTTTGCTTAATTTGAAATACGAGTAGATTATAAGAATAGTATTTATGCAACCGTTACGTAATGAAGGGCCACGAGTGTGATTTTTTGAAACGAGCCTAGGTGAGTGTCAAAATAAGATCACACGTCAAAGTAGAGAACAGTTTGTTGCCGTTTCGATCCGCAAGTGGCGCTGCCAATTCCATAGTAATTCAGACGTCTCGGAGCCCCTCTTTTGCCCGAATTTCAAATGCCATAATGTAATGATTGCCATAATGATCATTTGCCATAACCCTTGTTTTCTCTGAAACCGTAATTTTTTCAGGAGCATTGTAATGACAATCCTGTAGAACTCTATAGGTTAGGTTAGGTTTGTTTCATAACAATCCTGAATAATTAACAAATAAAGAGAAAAAAGAGTTATGGCAAATGATCATTATGGCAAACAATACATTTATGGCAAATTAAATTCGGGTAAACGATAGAGACCCCAGACGTCTACGTGAACGCGCGCGAGACGTTTTTTTGTGCGAAACCTAACAAAAGAGGCTCAGTTTGTTGCCGTTTCCATCCGCAAGTGGCGCTGCCAAGTCCATAGTAATTGATACGTTTACGTGAACGCCCTCGACACGTTTTTTGTGTGTAATTTACAACTAGAGGCCCAGAGGCTGAGGCTCTGGTGATTCGTACCGTCTGTAGTGGTTAATGGTTTGTCCACACACGTCTGCTTTTTCTGGTCTTTGTCTAGTGTAGGTTAAGTCTATTCACCTTTTATAACGTCGTGGGTGCAATGTCAAGGTCGTTGACGGCAGAATCATTGCGAAATTGCTGAAAACCGAGCATAAGTCGTTGACCTGTGCGTTAGGTATTTTTGATAGGTTGATTAGATATGACAATACTGATAATTATAAGGAAATTTACCGGTGCGAGTTTAAGCTGCAATATGAAGGTCGCTCGCCGTCTCGCTCGCACCTGTGAGTTTTTCGGAATTTACATACATACATACATATCGTCACGCCTATTTCCCACAGGGGTAGGCAGAGACTACTTTGTTCCACTTGCTACGTTCCTGACATACCTATTTCGCTTCATCCACATTCATCAATCTCTTCACACATGCTCGTCGGTTTCGGGTACTCTTGACCTGGCCTTTTTCTAAAACGTCGGGATATAGGTACATTTGTAATTTATGATGAGCTGTTCGGTGAAGGAAAACATCGTGAGGCTGCACAGGCAATTCAATGGTGTGTGTGAAGTTCCCAATCCGCACTGGGCTCGGGAACTCCCAAGCCCTCTCATTCTGAGAGGAGACCTGTGCCTGGCAGTGGGACGTAAAATATTCTCTTTTGAAAGACAAATAGAGTACACACATTAAATCGTTTTGAGCTCTTCGACTGTTTATCAGCTTTTGATGCCGACTGTACATAGAGAAAGCTACTAGGTAAGCAATAGACGGCCTTATGGTTACAGAGCGATTTCTCCCAGGCATACTGACGAACACCTCTGGGAAAACCTTTGGGTACTACATTTTTCGTCCTAGCCGGTTACTTGTGACATGGGTTGGCTGGGCTTCTAAGTTCAAAATTATTCCGCTTATTTGAATGTATTCTTTCGAAAATTTTCGTCCTGGCTGGTTACTTTTGATTTGACACGGGTTGGCTTCTAAATTCAAAATGATTCCGTTTATTTTTAAGCGTATCCTTTCGACCTGGCCACTAACTTTTAAAACTAAGCAGATGTTAATTCAATTGTTCGAGACGAAAATAAAACTCTCCTAACATTCAAAAAGCTCGCAGGATAAATCAAAATGATCGCTTTACAAACTTATCTTTACCGTCACCAGTGTCGCTGTTGTCATATGATATATTGTCGTTATTATGTGACAATGGTAGTTCCAAATTTGGCCGACGGCATGCTTTAGTTGGCGCCTTAGTGATCTTGGCCTTAGGCGTTTGTGCTCTAAATTTATGCCGGGAGCCGATTGGCGGATTTGAAATTCAATCAGTTATCCATGTGGCTATAAGAGTTCAAAAGGTCACAATGTTAAAACCAGTCTTGTGTCATTGGTTACTTAGATGATAGTTATTTTCGTCTCCAACTGTTCCTTGGAATCATTGAAATCGATCCCTTTACATAAACCACGTCTTTGTCCCTTGCAGCGTAGACAGAGCCTAAAGTAACACAACCAAAAGGAGCATGATTGTAGACGTATCTAGGTGGAAAGGGGAATCAAAATATTAATGGGTTGCTAGCCGCGTCTATAACATGATTCCTAAGATTTTCGCCGATTTCCTACGACTTTAAGTCATAAAGCTGAAGTGGCGTGTAAAAGTCCAGCCCAAACACTAGCCCCCTTATTCATAAACTAGTTATCTGCTAACTTAACAATCGTTTGTCCTTATCTGTCACATTGACATTTACTTTTCACAGATAAGGACAAACGATTGCTAAGTTAGCAGAAGTCAGAAGCCTATAGAACGTTTATGAATAAGGGGTTGGTCTTATAAAAACGAAATTGTTCCTACATTCTGGTTTCCTTTGTGACATCGCTAGCTGTTGCCTGCATAGAATTCATTTATCGATATCCTGCGGGAACTACGCCATTTTCCGGGATAAAATGTAAGCAGCCTATTTGTTATTCCAGAGTAATGTATCTTTGAGCCAAATATGATCCAGATCCGTCCAGCCGTTTTGGCGTGAAATAGCACCAAACATCCATATTCATAAAGTTTCGCATTTATATTAGTAGGATTAATAAGATCAACTACCTCCCGTTAATTTATTTTGTAAAATAAATAATTAAATTTTACAAAATAAAATGTTCGAAAACTAGCCGAGCTTCAGAAACTAAAATAAAATACCTAGTCCAAGTTAAAAACTAGCTTGATGATAATTACAACAAACCGGATAACTTACGTATAACAGCCGAAGGAATGCTCCGACAATTGTATCGGACTATTCCGTAGTCCTTCATCAGTGAGCGCTCGCCCCGGCGGCAACGAAACGAACACACCGGCTTCGGCTTTTATACGTGAGTTATCCGGTTTTTTGTAATTATGTTTGAGTCTCACGGTAGTTTTATGTTGAAAGTAGCTTGATGATGGAGAAAATATGAATGTGCTCACACACATCATGCCGTTTTCTTTCTACAAAACGAAAGGCCTAAAGGTCGCAAGTAAAAGTGCGATAAAATACCTAAATCCTTTTGCGAATTCCTTGGCGATCGTACTATATAATGATAACATCTTATAACGTCATCTAAGTCTGATAACGCGCGATATTAGTGTAAATTTTCCAATTAATCAATATTTTTATTAGTCAGTTCTAAGTATTTCGTGTGGGACGGTGACAAAGTTTGGAAAAAAACACCGGGTAGCACTCCGGGAGTGCCGGGAGAAGTGAAAACTACAGACACGCACACTCGCGAAAAAGAAAAAAAAAAAGAAAAACCTGAGAGAACTGTTATTCCATACCTTATACCACTGGGCCAAAACCAAAACACATACATACGTTCAAGCAACGAAATACTTCGAAAATCGAACGCGACTCTAGCTTCGTTCGTATTTCAAAATAAGCTCTTAGAGAATCCTGATATCCTGGTAATTAAACTCTCCCTCCGTCTTACGCCTGACGCGAATTTAACATTTATTACCCATTCCAAAAAGCGCTCAATGCCGCTAAAGAAGTTTCAAAAATCCAGGATTGGCTTCTATTATTTCTTACGAACAAACAGTCATAGGCTAGGCATAGGTAGGGATGCAAAGTAGTTGTAATATCGATAAAAATATCGACAATTATATCGAGGTAATGAAATTATCGATATTCGATAATATCGATGATTTTGGTCGATAATATCGATAATATCGAATTTATTTAAATTTAAATAAAACATAGCAGTTCACTGAATAAGTGCTTTCTTATTTTACATATATACAATGTCCAGATAAAATCATTATAGCTGCCAGTACTTGGCGTCAATTGATCCTAAAAATGGAAACTTGGCTAACCTTTTCCCATGAAGCGTATTGCGTGCTTGGGTAACAGTGGCCCCTGCCTTTGAAAAAAGTCTCTCGGATGGCACTGATGTGGCCACAACTAACGCCATATCTAACGTCGTGAATTATCGATATTTTCTTAGGATATGATATAGAAAGAAAGAAAGAAAGAAGAAGAAAGAAAGAAGACATTTATTCATTTTGCAAGAAAGAAGACATTTATTCATTTTATACCTTCGATATTATCGGTTTTCCGATATATCGTTGCAACCCTAGGCATAGGTAAAGCGGTTTCAGCCATTCTCGACTGAAGCGAAAAGCCTATTAAAAGTTATCATCAGTTAAAGTCTATTTATTCATACTAGATACTAAAATGACATTACCTGTGTTGCCTGTTTTTTGCAATTCAAAAATAGTGATGTTACCACTATCGAAAGTTAACGATAAATTAAATTTAGTATAGATTTTTGTATGTATAAGCTAGGGTAATAAACGAATAAACTTTTAATTTTCTTGATTATGTTAGTCGTATTTTTTTCTTAAAATATAACATACCTACACCACTAAACAATAAAAGATGGTATCATTATTTAACAATTGCAATTGTCAATTTAGTATCTAGTATGAATAAATAGACCATAGCCCCGCGTACTCACAAGGGGTTTTTATCACGGTCTTAGTGCGTACAATACAATTAATATGCTTCAGTTTTGTACATAGGACTCCCTCCTTATTTTTCCAGGGCGAAAACCTTCGCTTAGAGTAGACTGTCTGGAAGCGGTTGGTTATGTAGGAGTCTTATTAAATCTAGCTGGAACCCCGCCTCCATCTTTTTTGAAGATTCTTGTTGAATTCAAATTCAAGTTATATGTATAGGTTTTATTATAAATTACAATTAATAATAGTTTAATTACCTAATATAAGTTTAAAGTTAATATTGTTACTAATATTGTTAATAATTATAATAATTATTTAAATATAATTAGCAGTGCCCTTACAGGGTTTGATCTTGTATCCTCTTGTATCAAAGCTAATAAAATGTTTGTCTTGTCTTGTCATC
This sequence comes from Pandemis heparana, assembly GCA_963854515.1. Classification (NCBI taxonomy): domain Eukaryota; kingdom Metazoa; phylum Arthropoda; class Insecta; order Lepidoptera; family Tortricidae; genus Pandemis; species Pandemis heparana. The sequence goes on from OY978006.1 coordinate 30,917,985, forward strand.
TTCTATTAGAATAAATAATAGAATACTTCTAATAGAAGGTAAGAAGTGTCGTTTCTGAGAATGACAATTCATGGGAAGGCTGCGCGCGTCGTCTCTGAGACAACATTGCAGTTGCAGCCATGTTGGTCACACAAAGTAAGAGTCCTGGGCGACTCAGTTCAGGTTTTAGCTGTCCATTTTAGAATGAATCTGACAGCGAGCGAACCCAAACTGAATCGCATTAAGACGTCATGGTAAGGCCCCTGCTCCGTGATCGCTGTGAGGGTTAACAGCATCGTCTCAGGTAACTTCTGCTCTGACGAATGATGAAGATTACTTTTTGTAAATTTTTGTATGCGGTCACCCATCCAAAACCTGACCAGGGTCGACGCAGCTTAACTTTTATGCAGTTGTCCGACGCATGAACTAACTATTCCATCGCTAGTCTTACGCATCGAAATAGTGCACCTGTTACGTTATCGTAGTGCATAGCGCGATGGCGACGTCACGCTGATAGTGTTGTGACCTTAAGATAATTATCGGTCGTCGCCTCGTTTCACGTTCATCGATAAAGCGAGACAAGGACATCATTAGGCCTTTACGTTTGGTGCAGCGAAGAAATGTGAAATTTTTCTTTGTTTTGTACGATTGGTACCTGTGTGCTCGTTTTGTTTCATGACGTATGCTTAGTCGTGTAGGTATCAGTTTGGAAACGATTGGAAGGGTTGTATTAAAAAGAATAAAAAAGGTTTATTACTTATATAAAAAAAACTTAAATCGCGACAGCGTAAATATTGGATTATTTTAATATTGATGTATTACAATTTAAATACAAGGTTTCTGCTGACTGTACTTGCATTGTCATCCGTCCTACATATGTGTACCAAATTTCAAGTCTATTGGACCAACCGTTGAAGAGTTTCCTCTAGCTGGGTTATCAGAACTCTACTACCACAATAATCTTATTGTTTTGGCATCCGATTTACTAAGTATGCAAGCAAATTTTCAGCTCAATCGGTTGAAGATACCTGCTTCAAAATTGAGTCGCAAGATTCCTCCCGGACAAACGTACATAGGTACATACTTACATGCATTGCGTTGAATAATGTTTCAAGTGTCAAAAAGTGACGTTTGGGAAATGAGGAAGGAGGTTAGGTTAGGTTAGGGAAAAAAAGGTGGGGGTGACTATTTGACACCTGAAGTCTTGTAACTGACAATGGAGGGGCGCCAATTAAAAATGTAACTGACGGACCCCTCGCACACTGGACCCCATTTACGGTATCCTGCCTTAGACGGACAAAAACAAGATAGTCTGTATAAGTTATTCTTCGTCTATTCTAAAAACCGTTGTTTACATTACCCCGAATTCATTCTGATTTCTGTGTCGAAATAAGCACAGAATTGTTTTATCAAATGTGTGTTGCGGACAGAATTTGATATGATAAAATTTGTAGTTTCAACACACGTTACGCTACTGATAAGATGGGAGATGTTTTATATCAAACAAAACTGTTTTAACACAGGTATGGCTAAAGAAAATTGGTGTGGGACCAAAAGGAAAGGAAGAAAAGACTAAAATGTGTTTTACCTACAAGCGACTTTAAAAAAGGAAGTGTCTCTATTCGATTGTTTTTTTTAAGATATCCTTACTGGCTGGAAACAATTTCTTTTTTACTAGGGTTCCGTACCCAAAGGGTAAGAACGGGACCCTATTATTAAGACTTCGCTGTCCGTCCGTCCGTCCGTCCGTCTGTCACCAGGCTGTATCTTAAGAACCGTAATAGCTAGACAGTTGCAATTTTCGCAGATTGTGTATTTCTGTTGCCGCTATAACAACAAATACTAAAAACAAAATAATAATAATAATTAAGGGAGGCTCCCATACAAGAAACGTGATATTTTTAGGATTCCGTACGCAAAGGGTAAAAACGGGACCCTATTACTAATTTAGCCCTTTTTCATGGCTACCACTCGCCGAGCTAGATCTCGAGGACCGTAATAGCTAGACAGTTGAAATTTGCACAGATTATGTATTTTTATTGTGGCTACAACAACAAATACTAAAATAATAATAATAATTAAGGGGGGCTCCCATACAACAGAGTAGTTGTTGGTGTTTTTTGCTGTATCTCATGAACCGTAATAGCAAGGAGGTTGAAATTTTCACAGATGTTGTATTTTTATTGCCACAATTATAACAAATACTAAAAATAAAATAAAAATAATATTTAAGGGGGGCTTCCATATGACAAAAGTATTTTTTTTACCGTTTTTTCTGGTACGGAACCCATCGTGCGCGAGTCCAACTCGCACTTGGCCGGTTTTTTTATATCTGAGTTATATTACTGTAGCAAACTTTTATTTGGAAGTGGATTGATAACGGACATTTATTTTGTATGCTCGAAAGGTGCTTTTCACGAAACCGTCTCGCACTTGGCCGTTATTAAAAAATCCTGTCAACTTTCGAAGCCCGCAAGTCTTTTCTAAACTTGCAAACCTGTTTATGTTAAAGAAATTGAATAACTTCGCATCTGTTACCACCGTATCGCTGAAAACAAATACTGTATCTCGTATATTTTGAACGATAATTGTGCTAAATAAAACAAATTCCCGGTTACTTCCCTATTGGCACACTTCCACGCTCGATTTACGAAGAAAACTACGTTGATTAGTCGCAAAATTAAAGACACTAAGTAATCACACACGCAACACGAACGAATTCAATAGTCGAAATTTGCTGTGACCTGTGTTACAGGAGCGACTCTCTTCAATCCGATCGGTTTAAATTCTCTATAACGCAGACATCTGACGTGAATATCATAACAAAGTTGTCTTATGCGGGTGGCTAAAACTGGGATTCATTTCTACTCTTACTAGTTTCAAGTGCGCCGTTAGATGATAGCGCCACTATCGCCAGCAAAAGTAACTTTGTGATGCTGTAGTAATGACCGACCGGCCTTGTCTAGGCCGTGATGACGCCATCTTGCGTGCAGACGGACTCCTTTTATTGGGACAATTTTTTTGACTCGCTCTCGCTTACACGTCCTCTGCAAGTGCGAGAGGGACAAACCGTTTTGATTGCGACTATTCAATTTAATTTTAGAACAGACTGACGTGCTTTACAGGATTGTGTGTTAATCTTTATTGACGGTTCACAGATTTTGGATTTATTAACTTTTCATTGTTATTAGTTTTTAATTAGCGTTCTTTTGTGGCAGAAAATATGTGTAGGCATTACACTAATATCGATATACGTCATGTTTAACATCTTCTACCTCTATTAAATACGCACCAATCTCTCAATCAATATTTCTTGTTATTATATGTTTTTCTCTTATGTCTGAAAGTTAAGTATGAGAATTAACAATATACACATCTAATGTATTGAGTCGTTTAGTTCTTTCATCGTCACTGGCTCTTATATATTTCTGAACTTTCTGTATAAAACAAATTAACTACCTAATTACAGATCCAACGATTTCCCAAGCCTCGAATTAAGCGTAAGGAAAATGGCGACTTTATTTTTTAACTTTTCCCGCTATAACGTTTCATTTTTATCGCGTAAAAGGGATTTAGCCCATGCAACCAACTTCACACAAAAACAACAACAACATGTACTTACTGAAATTGTAGCGAATTCGGAATAAAAAGGCTATAATATTATTATTATTATATTAAGAGTCCTACTACTAGAGTCATTAATAGGAGAATGAGAGGGTCAGTATGATACGAATGTCGAATTTCAAATTTCGGATTAGCCCACGAGACCACGAGTCCCTTGTGTCTCGAGCAGGGTTCCTTAGGGTTCCATGGACCCCTTAGGGGTCCGTAACATGTGGGCCAAGGGTCCGCATCAAGGCATCAACACACTTAAGCCTTAACATATTTACTTATAGCGTTTTTCATGTTATGCATTGCTTTCTTTACCTATTATAAGCTTAGACAGGTTCATGGGCTCTTTGAAATTTTGAAAGTGGTCCGTGGCCGCAAAACAGTTTAAGAAAAGTTTTTCTTAAATTTTTAATATGTACACCTGTAAAAAAAAATCACTGTCGATTTTATTCTAAACTAGCTTCTGCCCGCGACTTCGCGTAGAATTAGACTTAAGAACCGATGTTGATAATATATTCTGCAATAATTATTTACGTTGCGCCTCTACAGCAGCTTTTGATATATTTATCGCTATCCCGCGGGAACTATGCAATTTTCCGGGATAAAAAGTAGCCTATGTTTTAATCTAGGGTACCAGACCAGATATCTCCGTTCCAAAATTTGATCCTATTCCGTCCAGTCGTTTTATCGTGAAGAAGGTACAAACATACACAATCACTCACATCCTTACTTAACTTTCGAATTTATAATAGGTATTAGAAGGATTAAGTCATCCGTTTGACTCCGTATACTTAAAACTTCGACCAACGTGTGGAAATATTTGTTAACACAATAAAAAAAAATGAAAATCATTAACCTACTACTATAGTGTTTTTTCAAACCCAACTTCACGGCATCACATGCTAGACCTACTTCGCTAATTATTGTTGTGTTGTGTTGAAAGCTTTTTTTGCTAACTGTACTGTTTGTAGACTGTACTTCATTGTCTTCTATCCTGCATAGGTACCTATGCATGCTAAATTTCAAGTCAATCCGACAAACCGTTGAAGAGTTCCCTTCTGCGGAGACGGTACCGGCCGGGCCACCGGAATTCTACTGCCGTTATTCAGCAAAAATTCAGCTTAAAAGAAAATCGGGAAATAGTCAAATAACTGGCATGATTTGATGACTCCGGACAGATAAATGAAAGCTTGTAAAAAAAATGGGCACCCAAAAATTTTCACGGCGCGAAAATTTGCAGCATAATTCAGCCAGAAGAGGTCACACTCGATATTTTCATTTTATTTTATTGCTTGTAACTTTTACTAAATAGAAGAAAGTCAATTGAAGTCTTATTTTTTGTCGAAATGTTTAATTTCATAAAAATTAACACAAAACAAAATGACCATATTTTTGCAAACGAAGATTATTTACAATTGCTTCTGAACATTACCAACCCCTACGCACCAACGCTAACTTTGAATCGTTATATTAAATAACAGATACGGAATTACGGATAACTCTTTGTCATATCAATATAGATTAGTTAACGTAGCCCACAGAAACTGGTGTTATTTTTTACTCGACCGCGCTACGGGCTCGCGAAAGGCAACGGCTCGACCACAACCGGCTCCCGAAGGCCGACGCCCCGCCGCCCCTGCGCGGGCGCCGGTAGTGCGGGAACGATATCGATGAAAAAGTATCGACAGGTGCGCGAAGATCAGCGGAAAGCGACTGTCGAAGTTGCACAAAAAGTTTATGACGTGATAACTTATGAATTGATGAATGAGCTGCACGCACGAAAAAGTGTCACGTTACGCGTGACGTCAGAGCTAGCAGTTCGAATATGTTCCTTTATGACGTTATCACGTAAAACATCGTCCGTAAACCGACTTTACTTGATACTGTTTTACTTTTTATATTTTTAACCCCTGACGTATAAGTTTCTGTCCATGTCTGTGTTCTCTTGACGAAAATAAGATCCCGGGCCAATATTCAAGCGTTTCGACCGATTCGCACGATTATTATCATAACAGAAAGACAAGCTGCAACAACTTTGGACAAGCTAAATGCAGTAAGTATGGATATACTGTGTTTCCTTATCATTACAAGTTAAGTCTCAGCATCATCTCTTTTAATAAAAAAAAACGCCATAGAAACGCTGAATATTCGCCCTTCCGTGTCTGTGTAGCAGACAGTGACGTACCTACGTACCGATGCGCGTCAATGTCGACAGGCTTGCCAGTATTTGTTACTAGATAGGTTTTCGTAGGCTTATGTCAGATCCTTCGTTCCGTTCTCTTAGCGTTATCGATAGTCGAATGTGACTGTCTGTCTGTAAATCTTGTTAAGTAACTGATTGATTCATGCGTTACTTTCCGGAGATCCATTGTATACTGTCAGTGAGCCAAAAAACCATCGAAAAAGTAAGTTGCGTCGTTTGCGTCGAAGTGTCAAATATGGGATTAGTTTGTCATTTGCCTGTAGTTGCTGTCGATTTTTCCATACTAGTTGAGTTGATACGTTTACGTTGAAGACGCTTTGCTATCTTAGAAAATGCTAAAATACTACCTAACTTTTTCCAGTTCTTATTAATCCTGTGTGCCTGATTCACTGACATCGTGAGGAAATCGGACCAATCCCAAAAGGCTTTGATACCCTTCTGGGTTGGAAGGTCAGAGGCAGTCGCTTCTGTAAAAACTAGTGCCTACGCCAAAATCTTGAGTTTAGTTTAGGTTGTCAAAGCGGACCCCAGGCTCAGTGAGCCGTGGCAAATGTCGGGAAAAACGCCAGGAAGATGATGATTAATCTTGTGTTGTGTGCCTGTAATGTTTGACTTCAAATCCCGTATTCAGCACCAGTAAGCTGGCTCTAATTAATACACGAGTAATAAACTAGATGTGCGAAACAACAAAGTTTCGACGAGGATGAGGGTTCAGCTGAGTTGTTGCTGAAACTACATTTTTGGCCGAAACAAGCCGAAATCTAAGTTTTTGTCGGTTTGTAAAGTTTTGGCATGCTTTCCTACTGTGCAGTCAGATGGAACTCTAGGCCGCTGTAAAGCCTTTTCACAATCAACGTTGGAGTAATTTGACACAAATAGCAAGCCGATTACTTATTGCGATAAAGTTATACAGTGGCTCAGGGTTCCATTTGGTTTACCGTACGTACTTAGGGACTGAAAGCGTGTGTATTGATGTAGTTCGTAGAGAAGTTTTTCTATGATAATATTGATTATAAATCATATAAGGACAACACTAGTGACTAGTGGAGTTTTCACTTGCCTATTCCTAATTAATATTGATGTATACTTACCCCTTATTCATAAACGTTCTATAGGCTTCTGCTAATTTAGCAATCGTTTGTCCTTATCTGTGAAAGAAATGTCAAAGTGACAGAATTAGCGCTGTTGGTTAGAGTGGGAGAGGAAGAGCCTGCCTACCGCTGCCGTATGCGTCAGAGAAATGGAAGCTAGACAGACTGGCGCCGTAACGCGTTACGTTACGAAGCGGTTTACCAAAAATACTAACTATTGCCAGCAACGACGTTATCAGGGATGGTGAAAGAATTTTTCAAATTGGTCTAGTAATTTTGAAGCCTATTCAATGCAAACAGACAATCAATTTTTTTCCTCTTAATAATATTAGTGTAGAAAAAGATGACGGCAAGCATAGAAAGTTATTATAGGAATCGCAACGCGTCCCATCAAAAGCAACCTATAATATAAGTAAACAATAACACTAAAGCTCTTTCCAAACCAAACACGGTAGGAAAAGGAATAGCAGCCCATTCAACGATAAAACGCTATCTCCGTACAATGCCATTGACACCGAGCGTTGACATCGATAACAAAATTATCGTGCGCGCGCGTCACTGCCCCGGCAAGGTCGTCGCCGCACGCGCGCCCGAAACCGAAACGCGTTAAGTCACAAATAAATTCATTCGGTCTCAAATCGAGAACAACCTAAAAGAGTTCCAAGTGGAAATGACATTATTTCTACAGCGTTAGCGCGGTATTTGAATTTTATTTCACGCGCGCAGACGTTCGCTTGTTTTTTATCGGAGCTAGCGAGTTCAATCGTGCTTGTAGTGGTATGAATGAGGAATTATTAAAAGCCCTTGTAATCAACTGTTTCAGTTTGTAAATAGTGCTCGTACACGATGCTTAGACCAAACTTACACCTCATGGTCCACAGATTAATACAATTTAGTGTCTTGTTTTGACAGGTGTGTGGCATGGACGCGTTCCCTTTTCCAATAGCGTCATTTTCAAACTTTTTAAAATCCGTTACAATAGTCCTTCTTGGTTGCCAGTGACATTGAACCCGTTCTTTTTTTTTTCAGAGGCACAATGTTGACTGACGACCAGCGCCACCAATCGTGACGGCGAAGCAACATGTAAAACAAAAGAGAAACGCGCAAGACTGAGCCACTCATGCCTTAAATACAAGATGCTACGCAACAATATTTTTGTAAAGAGTTTTTGATTGTACTTTGGAGGGTTTTTCACTGAGTGGAAGGGGCTGCAATCGTGTGGAAATGGCGACGGAGGGCGAAGCGGTCAAGGTAGAAGGCGGACACGTATCTGTTACCACGATCAGCATGTCAGGCCCGGAGACCAGCAACGGTGAGTCCTGATTTTTTATCACCGGGAAAGCCAAAGGTGTTTAGCCCATGCAACCACATCGATGTTGCATTCGTCACATCTATTAGTTTCATTAAATTCATACATATGTTTGATTGTTTGCCTGTTTCTGTATTACTAAACATGAGATCATCCGGGTACTGTTTTTTTTATGTAAGAGAGGCCAGACAAACGAACTAGTGGGTCACCTGATGTTAAATGATCACCACTGTCCATAGACATCCGCAGCGCTTTCCGCGATGCTAGTGCGTTGTCGGCCCTGCAGAAAATTGTACACTCGCCTCTTAAAGGCACCCAGGTCGTAACTCGATGGGAAGACCCCAGCGGGAAGCTCGTTCCAGATTTTGCAAGTTCGTGGCAAAAAAGACCGATAAGATTTGTATAAATTATATGACGTTACCACTCTATGAGATGGTTATAATAGCTCTATGTTTATTGCTTAGATTCCCAGCTTTGATAGTGTTCATCGAAGCGAATGCTATCCTCGCGCTGTCTGCAACCCGTAGGCGGGTCGTCTGCAAAGTTCTGCAAAGGACGCGAAGCCCTTTGACAATAGAGAGGGGTGGGGGGTGTAGTCTGCGTATTTGCCCAGTACGCCGAACTCAGCCGTTGCAATTTCCAATTGAGTTTAAAACAGTAATTAAATACTTGCATTAATTACATTGGCTAGCAAAAATAAAGGGACGCCTTCCACACAAAGTTGTGCGATAAGTGACCTGTTATTTTTGCACGGCAGTGTAGTTTGAATGGACGACACTGGGGCTGATATTTGGCAACTTTTTAGACCCTCCCCTGGTGATGATACGTGGAGGTTTTGTACGACCCCTCCCCCCGCAATCATGTGTATGTTTCGTACATATAAAATAGGTTTTTTTTTTATTTAAGTTACAAAAAAAAAATTAACAAGCACAATTGATTAAGACACGCAACAGAAACCTATTTAAGGTTTATACGTGGCGCGAATGTATCGCGTTGCTCACAACAACCTAAACCTTAACTTGAAAAAAAGTTTAATGGAATTAGAATTTTGTAAAACAAACGATCTTCAAGTTCAACGAAACCCTAAAATGGTGTCAACCTCGACGTTATCCCTTAAGGAGTAGAAAGAGCCTAAGATAACAAGACCTAAAGATCACGCTTAGCGTGGACGTACAGGTTGAAAAATGGTAGGTCGCTATCGCTATAGCCACAAGATTTCTAACATTTTCGCGCGGGAAGCGAAGAAACTGGTACATTCGCTTTTTGTCGACCGGATAGCCTAGTGGTTAGTGACGCTGACTATGAAGCTAGAAGGTCCCGGGTTCGAATCCCGGTAGGGGCAAACATTTGTATGATGAATACGAATGTTTGTGCCCGAGTCACGGATGTTGTATGTATTTATATACATTATATAAGTATGTTTATCCGTTGCCTGGTACCCATAGTACAAGCTTTGCTTAGTTTGGGACTGGGTCAATTGGTGTAATTTGTCCGATGATATTTATTTATTTATTACTAGTTTCGTCCATGTAGACTTAATTTATCTTCAATTAACTAAGCAATTTTCGAGTATAAATGTATTCAATAACAGGTTTTTTATAAGAGTTCTAGCGATGTATTATTATTATTTATTTTTCTTTATTCCCAGACCAGCGTGGATTTAAGGTTAGGGTTAGTAGGCAAGGGCGTCACAAAGGGGGGGCAGGGAGGGGCAGTTGCCCCCCCAGGAGATTCAAAAAAAGTTGCCAAATATAATTCATAGAGAATGAGAAAAGTATGAATTGTAGTAGGTAAAGTCAACTTGCCCCCCCCCCCCTGCGCCATCGGCTGGCGACGCCCTTGTTAGTAGGCTATGCTAAGCTTCTGCTTTGTCACCAGGTCAGTTCTCGTACAGCTCAAGCGGGGTTCGCATCAGCGTGTCCTCGGACCCCCACGACGAGGACTCCACGGACGCCGAAATATCCAAGATTGACTTCACTCAACACCAATACGAGGTGCGTACCTTGACCAGCTTATTACGTAACTCGCTCGCAATCGTATGTTTCTTGTATGAATGTGACAGCTAGCTGATTTCGATGCCAATTGTCAGCCCATACATGAACTGTCAAAATGAAGACGATGGTGATCACGAGCGAGTTACGTAATAAGCCTGCAGCCCGGCAAGCACGAGTGCCTAAGAGTCGCGTCGCGAGCGAGATAGACTATTAGCCATCTCTTTCTAAAATGTACAGTAAGAAGACGGGCAATCTAACTCGCTACGACTTGCGCTCTCGTGCTAGATGTGTAGCGTAACAGGTTAGCAGGATGAGCGAAACGCTATGGCCAAAAGTCTACGCTGAAAACTGGCTGGTGTTATACGACAAGGAAGGAAGAGCAAGTGGGTCACCTGATGTTAAGCGAGCACCACCCTGCACCCGCAATTAGTAGTGGTCGTTATTACAACAGCAGATAACGTAATGCATTATTTGCACGCAACGAACAACACATTATCGCATCGTCAACTATCCTGTTATCATTATTCGTTGTCTGTTGTCAACGTTGTTCATACGCGCACTGTTGCCGCACTTAGCATAGAAGCGCAAGCGAGTGCGCAACAAATCAAGTAGGTGTGTGCGTATTATACGGGCGAGCTCGCATCGCAATCGCAATTCAAATAACTGACTTTTGGTATCATTATTAGCTGTTGCTGTTTGTTGTTAGTCAGTACAATAACAAACAAGGTAACAGAGCGTTGTTTTGCTTCTGTTCCCGTACGTTTTTATTACGCTGCGATCGCGACGAAATAAGTATAACAATTATTTAATAGTAAGTTCATTATCGTTTTGTAAAACAGCAATATAACAGGATAACAGACAACAGTTTACAATAACAGCTATTTAAGAATAACACAACACTGTTATTCATTATTGCAAAACAGCCGTTATTGCCACCACTACCCGCAATACTAGTGACGCAACACAATTTGTACGTACTACGTACCGCGTACTGTGGTGACCCCCTACTACCCCTAGCAAGTGAAAACCTGGGGCCTTGCCATGACGTCTTAATGCGATTCAGTTTAGTTTCGCTCGCTGTCAGATTCATACTAATAGTGACAGCTAAAACTTGAACCGAGTCGGAATTAGGACGTCATGGTAAGGCCCCTGTAATCAGCGTTTGAAAAGACCGCCGCTTACTTTCAAAGGCTGATTAGTTTACTTATAGTCAGTCTACTCGTTGATTAATCTTGTCTCCCATCTTACTTCTTGAATGACGTGTTACGTTACGTTACGTTATTTTAAAACTATTGACAGGTAAACATGCGTAACAAGAAGAAGCGGTCGTCTAGCGGACACGAGCCATGCGACACAGAGAGACCCATGTCTTGGGAGGGCGAACTGTCCGACTCGGAGATGGTCATTGACACCAGCGTGCATATGCGTGAGTACTGAGTATCTTGTCATACATATTACATACAGTGATTCAACTGCATCAAAATTAAATGAGAAATGGGGAATGGCATTCTCTAGTTATTAAGGCTTAAAGTAAAAGTACAGATCTCAGTCATAAGATTGAGAGGCTCAAGGAGGCACATTAAGGCCCGTGGCTGTGAGTACAGAGCTGGGATTCTGTAAAGAATAGGCTGCCATTGCCACCAACATCATTGTATGTTATTAATGATACATATACATCTTATTACGCCGCCAGTCGTCACTTTGGTTTTTCAACAGTTTTCAATTAGAGTACTATACATTTCCTATTCTCTGTTAGTTCTGCTATCGCACGTTAGATGGCGCTACTCGTTCAAGACCATGAGTTGCTTACGCTACCGTTAGATTTATACTTTTATGTTTTTGTTTATATCCTGTAACTATATTTTACTAGCGATCCGCCCCGGCTTCGCACGGTATATTATGCATGTATTATACATATAAACCTTCCTCTTGATTCACTCTATCTACTAAAAAAAACCGCATCAAAATCCGTTGCGAAGTTTTAAAGATTTAAGCATACATAGGGACATAGGGATATAGGGACAGAGAAAGCGACTTTGTTTTATACTATGTAGTGATTTGAATTAATAGTGTATAAATATCCACGTATCACCGCAGAACCTTATCGCAATAAGGTGACATATCACTCGAGTTTGAGCGACGGCGGCCTGTCAATTGAGACAGGGTTCTACGGTGGTAGGTGACCCTGGGTAGACAAAGCCTGGGATAACAAGGCCTAGAGGACCAGAAACAGGCTACAATTTGCTTTAACATAGAAGCCTGTATACCTTAGTGGCGTGTCCGCCAAACAACATGGTTCCCACCGAGTTCCTCAACCAATCTTTTATCTCGCTCTTTCTTCGCGGAAAGATAGGGTAGGGAGAAGGTAGAAGATCTCCGGGTTACCATAAAGACCTTTCCACCAAACGCCACTGGTATCCACTCACAGCCGTTAGAAACTGGAATGGGAACGATTAGTAAAAAAAATACACCGGGTAGCACTCCGGGAGTGCCGGCAGAAGTGAAAACTACACACACGCACACTCGCGCAAAAAGAAAAAAAAACTTTTTCTACGGCCACTTGAGCGAACTCACTGTTATTCCACACCTTATACAATTAAAATAAGCTCTCCCTCTGTCTTACGCCTGACGCGAGTTTAACATTTTTTACCCACCCCAAAAAGTTCACCGCTAAAGAAAACTTCACTTCAAAAAACAATCGAAATACTTCCAGATGACCCCAGCAGCTCCCCTGACTTGCAGTCTTCACGGGACTCCATAGACACCCTCCGCAATGTGACAATAAAGACAGAACCGCTGAAGACCGAGGCCTTCCAGAGCTTGGATGACCAGCGCGTGCTGGACCTGAAGTATACGCCGCTGCAGCCGCACCAGAGGAGTCTTAGCATGAATAGGGTAAGATAAGAATAGGATCTTCTTTAAGTACCTAAGTGTAAGTGCCACTCCGTTACTGAAGATCGGCAGTCAGTTTCTTAAATATGAAGTAAGTCCAGAGTTAGAGCCTGAACAGTTGTTTCAGGGTTTATTCGAGGGGTATTTCGAAGCCATGTTATTGGGTATTGGATACAGCCACAGTTTAAGTCGAATAGGAAAGATGACTGGGAAAAAAAAGAAATTATATCTAGTCCGTGGGCTAGATTATCAAATAAATATTAAACATGTATTTTTTTCTTTTGCCAATCAAACACAAAATGACAAAGAAAAAGCGAGTTAAGGATCATCACTGAAGTTCTAGCAAGTTGCAAATATTTAGCTAAATACCTCCTCATCATTTTGTTTCATCTTTAAAATGCTTGCGAAGTTAAGCAACGTTGACTGCGGCCGGTACTTGGATGGGTGACCGCCTCCCCTTCTTTTTGTTTCTTTTATTAATTTACCTCCCTTTATTTTCTAGATATCAGTGCTAACTGAAAGCGCTGCTCTTAGGCGGCCCACCTCTCCGACTGCTAAGACCGATCAGAGCATGCCTCTTATGCCACAGACTTCAGGCGAGATACAGAATCTCACCATCAAGAAGGAAACTCAATTGTCTGGTAAGTTTCTCCCGTTGTTATAGTAGAGTAGAAAAAAGAAAGATGTTGGAAGAGTAATGGGCATGATACAAGCCCCGCGAGTATGTCTACAACCTAAATCAAGGACATAAATATTGTTATGTGTATCAATGAGATGAATTTCGCTGTAGCTTGTGTTATTCGTATCAATGATTTTCTTTCAGAGTTGAAGTGCGAGCCGTCAGTGGGCATGGAGAAGTTGCTGGGCGCGCTGCACGGCTCCCCACTGCTGGGCAGGCTGCCTCGGGTCCAGTCCAGCGCGAGCACTGACTCCGCCGTACACTCTATGTACACACACAGGTATTAGATACGCTCGCTAAACTCGTGTGATTTTCTAAAACTTAACTATTTTGATTCCATTTTCCATCTATGCTCCCACAATCTTGCTAAACGTGGCCTGTAGGTCTTGTCACCTTGGGCTCTGTCTGGCTGATAAAGACGTGATTCGTGTATGTATGTATGTGTATGTTTATTTTTATTCCACAGTGTGTACAGCAGTCCCTCGGCCAGTCCTCGCGCGTCGCGGCACTACACGCCGTCCCTTTCTCGCAACAACAGCGACGCATCGCACTCTTCTTGTTACTCCTACAGCTCGGAGTTCTCTCCTACTCACTCGCCCGTGCAGGTAATCCTTGCTATTTCATGACCGCCTACTTGTAGTAAATCTACAACACAAATCTGCCGGGTTCTGTAAATATATGGGACCAGTGTTGGACACTAAGCTGACAAGCACCAGTAATGGACACTGCATTCTTAATTTAAAGATGATATGGTTTTAAATTAGCTGTTGTAAAATAAATAGCTTTAGTGTCTTTTAAATATGAGTTATTGTGCATTATTGGATCATGTCCATTATTGGTGCCGTTGTTTGTTTATTGTTAGTGTTTGGACTTTGTTTATTTTTTGTGTTTTTTAAAAGTGCGATTATTATTTATGTTTAGTATTAATGCGTTGCGAATTTGCGAAAATATTGCTTGGTCAGTAGCGTGCATGGGTTATCGCAAGGGTAGACAGTGTTAGGCGGAGACGCAACAGTGTACACGCTGCCTAACCCTGGCGACCCTATACACGCCATAGCTCGTTGTCTTCGAGTTGTTGTGTGCGTGCTTGCGTGTGTGTGTGTACAGTCAGGGTCAAATAGGTACGACCTTATTTCAACTGTAACAACAATGACTGCGAACTATACACTCAGGGCATTGACGTATAATAAACAACTAGACTCCCAATCACGCTCAAAAACTGTCGGAAGCAAAAGTCTGAACGACGCGTCTATTGTGTAGAGTTTTGATTCAGTCGTGTTTCGACCGCGCTTGGATAACAATGTATTTGTCTCTTTCGCACCGTAATCTCAAACGCTTGAGAACAAGAGACAGACAGGTTTCCAGCGCGTGGCGTCGTGTCATTACTTCTCACGATCGTATGCAATTGACATTAAACATTACTGCCACGAAATAAGGTGTTAATTTGAACGAATATGTTAATGTTATCTGTGTAAGTTGATGTGTTGACACACACAAGACATAGACAACGCCGCTCGGACGTTTCTTGAGGCACTTTTGTTTGCGATTGGGAGTCTAGATGTTTATTGTAAGTGAATGACCCAGGGACATAGCGGAACACAAAAAAGTTTTTTTTTTTGGTCCATCATTAAGTATGCATTGCGTTTTGCAAACTTTTTTTGTGTTCCGCTAAATATGTCTCTGAGTGTATTTGGCTACTTCGGGTGTCACAAACTATTTGACGCTGACTGTACAAAGAAAGAGTATCCTGAATACAACTAACAAAAATCACCACTGCCCACCGTTGGGTATATAGTCTATTTATTCATACTAGATACTAAATTGACAATTGCAAATGTCCAATTGTGAAATAATGATACCAGCTTTTATTGTTTAGTGGTGTACTCGAAACCATCGACAATTTTGTGGTCTGAATACAAGAGGTTTGGTCATGTTATATTTTAAGAAAAACATACGATTATCATAATCAAGCAAATTATAGTTTATTACAGTAGCTTATACATACAATAATCTATACTAAATTTAGTTTATCGTTAACTTTCGATAGTGGTGGCACATTTTTTTGAATTGTAAAAAACAGGCAACACATGTAATGTCATTTTAGTATCTAGTATGAATAAATAGGCTTTAGTGCGACTTGGGCTATAGTTCCCACGCGGGCCCAGTGCGGATTGCGAACTTCACTCACCATAGAATCGCATACTATACAGATTTCCTCTCGATGTTTTTCACTAAACAGCTAATGGTACATTTCAAGCGTTATTTTGCACTGCACTGGAAAATAACACAACCTGCTTAAGGTCAGACAAATCTCTGGAATACCAAGGGCCTTACCATGACGTCTTAATGCGTTTCAGTTTAGGTTAGCTCGCTGTCAGATTCATACTAAAAGTGACAGCTAAAACTTGAACTGAGTCGGAATTGGGACGGCATGGTAAGACCCCAGGTTTCTATTATGCCTGTTACACCGCAAGTCTCAGCCATGATGACGTCTCTTTCTGTATCGTAGTACCTAATAAATACAGACGGAATTATATAACTGACACTTAAGATAGTCCTTCCTGCAATCAGCAAGGACTCAGAATTAATTTCAGTTTCAGTTTCAGTTTATTTATTCAAAAAAACAATTTTCATTGTGTACGAATATTACGTAATGAATACAGTCATACTCAAATTAAAACTAAGAAAATAATGATACTTATTTAGAAAGTCCAATATAAAGAGACAAAAGAAAAAAAAAACACATTATATAGATAGGTACCCACATTTACGTAATAATGTCATATGAATGTAATAATAATTTAATGTAGTCATATTTTAATTTCAATAATTTTTATGTCATATATTCGTCAACGCTGTAATAACACTTTTCCAACAGGAATTGCTTCAAGCTGTCTTTAAATTTATACAAGCTAGTTATTGTTTTCAATTCTGTGGGTAACCTATCGAACAATCTAGTAGTCCGAAACATGTAGAGCATTACACCTTTTATACGTGAGCTATCCGTTTGTGATTATGATTGAGTCTCACGGTAGTTTTATGTCTCTAGATCATGCTTTATATTAGTTATTTGAGCCGTAAGTAGTAATTACCGTCCGCTACGAAATTTCCACTTTCTGTCCCGGGAAGACGTTGTATACACCTTGGGCGGTGGTAAAGAAAGCCTCATGCCTCCAGCCTCTGGCTCTTGCGGCAAGTTCCTGCGCGAGACTTTCTTTATTTCACCTCCCTCGAGGTGTAATGTACTATTAAGACGCTCCGCCATTTGCAATGTGACTTGTACAAGCTTGGCGAATTTTTCTCGCTTTCTGAATATGCAAAACGGTTGCGTCTGCGCGACACAACGCTATACCTACAAAAGTTATGAACGTAACTGTCTGTCTGTTACCCTTTCACTATTAAATCGCTGAAATAGACGAAATTTAAAATTATTTAAAATTTAGGCATTTAGGATTATTTTAGGATTCGATCAGTTCTTTTACTTTTTCTGTGTGTCTACTCTTGCTTAATACCTGTGTCCTGTCAATCGTTCTAAGGTCAACTGGAACAAATCCCTTGTAGGGATAAGTTCGCCTTTGTACATTTGTATTGTCCTGTATTTACCTTTTTCATGTGTTTTATGTACAATAAAGAGTTATACATACATACATACATACAAATTTTATATGGAGACTAGCTTTCGCCCGCGACTTCGGCTGCGATGAATTAGTTTGGATAGCTTATAGCGCAATTCATATACCCTTAGGGCCTGTTCCACCGCGCTCTGTGAACTTCCAGTTTATATTATGTGTCAGTTAGCTATGATGACGTCTCTGTCTGTTTCGTAGTAATAAATAGAGACGGAATCTTAAATAACCGACAGTTAAGCTAACTGGAACTTAACAGAGTGTAAACAGGCTCTTAAAGTACCACCGCAATCAATTCAAAACAACCGAGAAATTCTTAAGGTGGTTCGATTTCCATACTAATACGTTTATTCAATTGTGGGCAAACGTAGCGTAGTTTTAAATTGAATCTGATTTAATTAGCATTTATTTTTATATTTATTTGCGTGAAATTGCTTTTTTATAGAAAAAACAGTTAAGTAAAATGTACAGTAATGAAAGTAAAACAGTAAACTAAAATGCACAGACCTAACAATAGATAATATCTTATTTTAATCCGTTTTTTTTTGTCAAACGTCTCCTATGTTAATTTTATCACATTTATAATAACTCTATTGGCAAAAGTTTGCCCAACATCTTCCTACTAATATTATAAATGCGAAAGTTTGTGACGATGTGAGTGAGTGAGTGTGTATGTTTGTTCCTACTTCACCCTAAAACGACTGGACGGATTTGGATAAAATTTGGAACGAAGATAGATGGTACCCTAGATTAAAACATAGGCTACTTTTATCCCGGAAAATAGTATATTTCCCGAGGGATAGCCATAAACATGTCAATTGCTAATTCTACGCAGACGAAGTCGCGGGCAGAAGCTAGTTATTTATATATTTAATTTATATTGATATATATACCATGTCCAGAAGTAATTTGTTAATGTAATCTACAACCAGCAGAATAACAACTTATCAGAAATCATCTAAACATACTTAAAAATCCTAAAATCTGCATACCGCTCTTACAACGCAGGTACGCCGCGCGACACAAAACATTTTTTTTAACAGATTTATAAAAGAAAAATGTCGGTACAAGTTTACTATTCTATGTAGTATGATAACTGGGCTATTCACAGGTTTTTTTTTTCTAGACCAAATCCTCATAGTTTTAATTTTGTAGAGGATTTTCGAAAAAAAATTGAAAAGATTTTTTTTGAATTTTGAATTTCTCGAATTTTTTGTATGGGTGAGTGAAAATTTAGTCACAGAAATGAATTCCTCGTCCTCGAATTACACGAAAAAGACACCAAACTTGATATAGTTGCTAGATGTATGCAGATGTCAAGCTTAGAGTGAGGCGCGCCGGAGGCACTTCCCCCCCCCTCCCCTGACCACCTGCAGGGGGGAACCTCGTGGCAACCGGGCTTAATCGGCTCAGATCACGCCTAGGAACACCTTCCAAGCGGTTTGCTTTGTCTTAAAAATGCAAGGTTCCCTTAGAAAACCGGACCTTAGATCCCCAGCTATTTATACAAATAAACGTATTAAATGAACTCATCTGAAAACTCAGTTGACTCGTTACAAAAATTACGCTATTAGCGGCAAACATTTAACTTTTAAACAATATATATATAATGCTACTATATAACTAACTCAAAATGCTAAAACGATACAGAAATGCTGTAAGTTGGCCGTTATACTGCTTTGATGTGTTACTTGGGTAGGGTGCTAATAATCATAATGATTATATTTATAGGCATTTAAATTAACTTTATGTATAAATGGATAATTATTATTAATAATTATTAGGTTAAGAATTTGAGCATACATGACACGTATTACCTTCCTCTGGCATGGTGTAAAATTTTATAAAATATTACCTGTGCGAATGTGCTGTGCTGCGAATTAAATAATTTAAATTTCATTTTCATTTTAATAACTTCGTAAATTTCTGTGGAATGCTGTCGATAATATCAACTATTTGAAAGTATCGACATGCTTATTGATAGGCTTTTCCGACTAAAACCAGTGCTAACGCTAGTTACTAACTGCAAATCAGCATCAATAATTTATACTCGTACCATAGAAGTGAGGAAATATCCGCTAATAGCCTCTAGTGTAAGTTTTCACACGAACAAAACGTCTCGAACGCGTTCACGTAAACGTCTCAATTACTATGGAAAAATTGGCAGCGCCACTTGCGGATCGAAACGGCAACAAACTGTTCCCATAGTATTTGTCATTTTAACGCAAACGCGGTTGAGACGTGTTCTGTGACCGTAAACATCCGCTAACGCACTGGCTTACAGGGCCGCCATCCTCACTTGATGTACCGTGAGCAGACCAGCGCGGTCTTCCCGGCGTCTCCGGCGCAAGAGGACGAAGACCCGACCGAAGACCGGCTGCACCACCACCAAGGGATCAGCAGGCAGCAGTTGATCAACAGGTAAAAACGTTTAAAAAGTAAAACCGCATCGCATTAAAAAAATATGCCCAAAATGCCTTACATCACTTTAGAAGACCTGGGGCCTTACCATGACGTCCTATTTCCGACTTGGTTCATGTTTTAGCTGTCACTTTTATGAACCTGCAGTGTTGCCAACACTTTTTAAAAAAACGCGCTGAATTAATTACAAAAAAGCGCTAGATGTGGATATTTTTCGAAAAAAGCGCTGAATTTAAAAAATTAATAAAAGATTTGGTGATTATTCTGAAACTATAGCTATTTACTCAATATACATATTTACAAAAAACAAATTAAACTATGATTAAATTAAAAACTAAACTAAACTATAAAAAGTTATAAGTTATAAAAAGAACACCCCGTCTAGGTGATTATTACTTTTAATTAAAAATTACATTAAAAAATAATATACAAATTTAGTAGCCAGTCTTCTTTATCGTCAGAATCTTGTTCTTTTTGCACAATTTCCTGGCTTTCCTGCCGGGTAGAATGGGCGCTAGACTGGGCGCCAAGCGCTATATAATTTTGTTGGGAGTTGACACAGCCAAAAAAGCGTTAGATTTAGCGCCGAAAGCGCTAAGTTGGCATCAGTGGACTTAGTGAGTGAATGAAAGAAATGAACGACGTGATGAAATTAATTTGCGTCATTTATGATAAAATAGAGAATTTTCAAAGCGTATTTTAATAAATGATTTGTTCAATAAGATTTTTTGTACATTTTCTAGTTAGTAGTAGTGTAAGAGCGCGATTTGAAAATGTGCGGAAGCATGTCAAATCAGTTACCAGTTTTCAACTCATTCCCCATTTTGCCATAAGTAAAACACCAATTATCACAATAATATTTTTTTCTACCTCTGTACTTTACTCAAAAACATAAATTATTCCGAATCAGCAGACAAAGCCTTTAAAGTTTTGAGTTTGGTTGCAGTGCGGTGTGGAAATGGAAAAGTCGTTTTTGTTCATTAATATGAACCTTAAACCCCTCAAAAGTATCGCGCTTAATTTAAAATATACTAAATTAAGAATGTGCCATTCATAAAATATTTCGTTCGTTCAATAATCAAATCATTCATTACGTGACCTTAGTCGAGCACTAGTGAAATAAATGTGGTATCATTATTTCGTAAAATGACATTTGGATGTGACATCTGGCTGCAGTGATTTATCTGCCAGACTATAGTACATTACTGTCTAGGCCGGCAATGCTATTCTGGCCGAGGCACACTGATGCCAAGGCCAACATAGCGCTTTCGGCGCTAAATCTAACGCTTTTTTGGCTGTGTCAACTCCCAACAAAATTATATAGCGCTTGGCGCCCAGTCTAGCGCCCATTCTACCCAGCAGGAAAACCAGGAAATTGTGCAAAAAGAACAAAATTCTGACGATAAAGAAGACTGGCTACTAAATTTGTATATTATTTTTTAATGTAATTTTTAATTAAAAGTAATAATCACCTAGACGGGGTATTCTTTTTATAACTTATAACGTTTTATAGTTAGTTTAAGTTTAGTTTTTAATTTAATCATAGTTTAATTTGTTTTTTGTAAATATGTATATTGAGTAAATAGCTATAGTTTCAGAATAATCACCCAATCTTTTATTAATATTTTAAATTCAGCGCTTTTTTCGAAAAATATCCACATCTAGCGCTTTTTTGTAATTAATTCAGCGCGTTTTTTTTTTAAAGTGTTGGCAACACTGACTAAGTCCCATCACTATTTAATATTCGCCACAAACTGACAACACTGAAAGTGTCATCTGGCTGCAGTGATTTATCTGCCAGACTACATAACGTTGTATCTTGCAGCCCATGCCCGATTTGCGGTGACAAAATCAGCGGCTTCCACTACGGCATATTCTCCTGCGAGTCCTGCAAGGGTTTCTTCAAGCGCACCGTCCAGAATAGGAAGAACTATATGTGCCTACGCGGCGGGAACTGTCCCGTTACAGTGGCGACGCGGAAGAAGTGTCCTGCATGCCGGTTTGACAAGTGCCTAGGATGCGGGATGAAACTTGAAGGTGAGTTCGTCAATCATCTCCAGTCTACATACGTCCCACTGCTGGGCATAGGCCTCCTCATCATGAGAGGGCTTGAGCTATAGTCCCCACGCGGGCCCAGTGCGGATCGGGAACTTCACACACACCAGTAAATTGTTTTCCTTCACCGAAAAGCTCGTGGTAAATTTGAAATGTAATTTCGCTCATGAATTCCAGAAACTTCAACTTCTGGATTGATTTTTACCAAACATAGCTAAGAGCCACCGCAAGGAGGCTTTCGAATAAAATAAACTAACCAAAAAAAAAACATTTTTGATACAAGCTTTTTGCTGGCTGTACTTTTTGTTGACTGTACCTGCATCCATCCTACATATGTGAACCAAATTTCAAGTCAATCGGACCAACCGTTGAAGAGTTCCCTACTGCGGAGACGGTCCTGGCTGGACCTATCAATATAAAATGTCCTCACATTGCCAACATTTTGCTTTGGAGCACTCTGCTCACACTGGACTTTATATTTACAAGCCGAATTTGTACGGAACCCTCGGTGCGGGAGTCCGTCTCGTCTTTGAAGTGAATACTTCTTTAGCAGTGTTGGGCACTTTTTTGGTGGGTAAAAAATGTTAAACTCGCGTCAGACGTAAGACGGAGGGAGAGTTTAAGTACCAGGATATCAGGATCCTCTAAGTGTGTAGTTTTTACTTCTGCCGTCACTCCGGGCCGGGAGTGCTACCCGGTGTTTTTTTTTCATCCTAATAACGCTTGTGTCCACAGCGATAAGAGAAGACCGAACGCGCGGCGGTCGCTCCACATACCAGTGTTCGTACACGCTGTCGGGAGCGGTGTCGACGGGTTCGCTGCTGTCGGCACACGTTCCCACCACGCTCCGACACGCCTCCAGCCTCACTTGCGTAAGTTGCAGAACTTCCAAACCTTTACCACCTGACCACTTTAGGGCTCTGAATAACCCGGCTTGGGAGCTCGCGTGCGTAAATTATCCTATCCTCACATTTAGAGAGAAACTCAGGCTTGCTGGAGTACATTCCAGGAGATCCTGATCTAGAACTCTAGAACGTTGGTATAGCCGCATTAGTTCAGTTTCCTGGCCCAATAACACGAAAGATATAATAATATTAGCTGAACACAACGTTAGCGTGCAGCGCGGAGGTATAAGCGCCATCTATCGGCGGAGTCGGAAATAATTTCCTTATGGCCACTACAAGCATTTTATAAACTGTCGTTCGATTGGTTTTTGTAAAGTTAATTAGTTAAGTAGATTTAGGTTATTAAAATTCTTTCGCATTAGGTTAAGAAAAGTCTGTAATGGTAGAATAGTTATGGAAATAAATAAATAAACAAGCACAGCGCTAAATGTGTCTAGGTACCGCCATCTATTGAGTGTTTTGGTAAATATGAATAAAACAAGACGTTCAACAATAAACTTGAGTAAATTTCCAGATAATTACATAACGCTGCCAAATACGTTCTTACTTGCAAGAATAATCCTGTCTACATTACATTGGGGCGTTGGTTGGACGCCTTTCTAACCCGTTCGCATCACGGCATTCCATGCAATGAAACTAGCAGGATTGTTTTCGCTGGGCTTTACTAAGTGCAAAACGAGATGATAATAGTGTTGTTTGTCGACAGGTCAATGGCCCCGGGTCATATAACAGTCGAGGCGAGTCCAGTAACAGCCGTTTGACGCCAGACATACCCCCATTATTGCAGGTAAATACCATTTGATACTATCTTCATGAATAACAGGCTCCTATTTCACCAACCAAACAAACAGACAAACACACACACCTTTAAACATCTTCCAAGTTTTTACCTTTTTTTTAAAAGAAGTAATTTTCATTTTCATTTCATTTCGTTTTATTTTACTTTTGTTATATAACAACTTGTAGTTATAGAAGAGCGGGACCTCCTGGCACAGGTAACCATATACTTAAAGGAAGTCCCGACCTTGATGTTTTTAATGTAAGATTTAAACGAAATAAAATATTTTCATTTTCATTTCAACTTTCAACTCTCTTCCAATGGACTTCGGTCCCCAGGCATAACATCTGAGCCTCTAGTGTAAGTTTTCACACGAACAAACGTCTCGAACGCGTTCACGTGAACATCTCATGGAATTGGCAGCGCCACTTGCGGATCGAAACGGCAACATACTGTTCCCATAGTATTTGACATTTTAACGCAAACGCGTTCGAGACGTATTTTGTGACCGAAAACTTACACTAAGCATACTGAGCTTCTAGTGCAAGATTTTGCGTATAAAAACCTCTCGAACGCGTTCACGTAAACGTCTCAATTACTATGGAAAAATTGGCAGCGCCACTTGCGGATCGAAACGGCAACAAACTGTTCCCATAGTATTTGACATTTTAACGCAAACGCGTTCGAGACGTATTTTGTGACCGAAAACTTACACTAAGCATACTGAGCTTCTAGTGCAAGATTTTGCGTATAAAAACCTCTCGAACGCGTTCACGTAAACGTCTCAATTACTATGGAAAAATTGGCAGCGCCACTTGCGGATCGAAACGGCAACAAACTGTTCCCATAGTATTTGACATTTTAACGCAAACGCGTTCGAGACGTATTTTGTGACCGAAAACTTACACTAAGCATACTGAGCTTTTAGTGCAAGATTTTGCGTATAAAAACGTCTCGAACGCGTTCACGTAAACGTCTCAATTACTATGGAAAAACTGGCAGCGCCACGTGCGGATCGAAACGGCAACAAACTGTTCCCATAGTAATTGACATTTTAACTCAAACGCGGTCGTGACGTGTTCTGTGACCGAAAACTTACACTAAGCATACTGCCTCCCCAAAAGTTTCATTCGATGTTCTCTCACAGGAAATAATGGACGTGGAACATCTATGGCAATACAACGAATCCGAACTGAACCGGCTGGGAAAGTCGACAGGGAGCCCCTCAGCCAACCCGCTGCTGGCGGCCAGCGGCATCACAGCCCAGAACTCCAGCCCCGACTTCCTAGCCGACCTCTGCAACATCGCCGACCATAGGCTGTATAAGATCGTGAAATGGTGCAAGAGTTTGCCACTGTTTAAGAACATATCGGTGAGTGTTAGTTTGATGTCCATGAGTGTATGTGTGTCTGCTGGTGGTAGGGCCTTGTGCAAGGTCCGTCCGGATAGCTACCACCATCTTACTCGCTAATCCTGCCGCTAAGCAGCAGTGCTTGCACTGCTGTGTTCCGGTGTGGAGAGTAAGACAGCCGGGAAAATTACGGGCACAAGAGGCATTTCATCTTAGCCCTCTAGGTTGGCAACGCATCTGCGATCCCTCCGGGGTTGCCGGTGTCTATGGGCAGTGGTGATCGCTTACCATCAGGTGACCCACTTGCTCGTTTGCCTTCCTATTCACATAAAAAAAAAGCTTATAAGCGGATGGAACGAGTTGGATGGAAAATCGGTCCAGTAGCAAGGACCGGAAAACCTCTTCATTTGCTTAAGCCTTTTCATAGGGTAACCCTATTAAACTGTTACCTTATGCTATGGTAAGCTTATCGTTGTGCTAAGCCTAGCATTACGGAAACCGGTTTGAGTAAGGTTAACCTTTTTCTATTATGGTTTCCGAGTCGAATAATACGGTAACCCTATATGGTAACCGGGTTTTCAGTTTTGGTAATCGCTTAATAATATATAATAATTCTCTTGCAGATCGACGACCAGATCTGCCTGCTCATAAACAGTTGGTGCGAGCTGCTGGTCCTCTCGTGCTGCTACCGGGGAGTGGGGACCCCTGGAGAAGTGAGGGTCGGTGGGGGGAGAGGGATCACCCTGCACCAGAGCGCCAAGTATGATCATCTGTCACTTTAACACCCGTTGGACGAATTTGAGGCGATGGAAAAAAGTTTCAGTTTATAGTTATTTTTACACCCCTCATTCAGAAAAGTAAGCTTTGCTGCCTGTCGAGAGGGATCAGTGCAACTTTTCTAAGTGTTTTTTTGCAAATGCAATTTTTTTAAGTTGATAATTGTAGAACCGCGCCATTTTCTATGCTGGTAGCTCTTTAATTATATTTAGAATTATTTTTTCAAGATTTTTAATGTTCTGTGCGAAAAGTTGTATGAGCCACTCGGGAACAAAATTATTTTCATCTTGGGCGTTAACTCTTGAATCCTTCATTACGCTCTGGATTCTACTGTAGAATCCCTCGCTACGCTTAGAATTCTATTGTGAAACCCTTCGCTACTTTTTGGATTCAATGTAGCGCCCTCGCCGTAAATACATCATTTTGCTCCCTCGTGACACAAATAACTATTAACACTTTCTAGGTTGGGTTTGACGCCGTGCATAGAGCGGATGCTAAGTTTCACGGACCACCTCCGACGGCTGCGCGTGGACCGATACGAATACGTCGCTTTGAAAGTCATCGTGTTACTCACCTCAGGTAAATTATGTTATCATTATCAAGGTATGGACAGACATGCTAAAAGCGACGAGTAGCACTCCGGGAGTGCCGGCAGAAGTGAAAACAGCAGCTTGTTTTTTTTTTTGAAGATTTTATGGTCTGGATGCTAGGTCCTTTAAGCCAAGTCTACATATTTTGAGAACACTTGATTAGATTTTAATGTTGTAACCTCAAGACGCATAGCGTACTGGCCGCTTACAGAAATAAACGTACGTATTAGCTATATTGACAGACCTCTAACAATGCGCTGATGCCCTAGTACTTTTGCTCCGCGACTCAACAAAAAAATACTTCAAAGATCGAATCGATTCGTATTTCAAAATAAGCTCTTAGAGTATCTGATATCCTGGTACTTAAACTCTCCCTCCGTCTTACGCCTGACGCGAGTTTAACATTTTTAACACATCCCAAAAAGTGCTCAGCGCCGCTAAAGAATTTTTCACTTCTCATAAGGTCAGAAAGAGACTTCCGCTTGTAAATTGTAACATAGCTTTATAAAATAGGGCCCTGAGGTGTGTACACGAGTTTAAGTAGTTTTAAGTAGCAAGTTTTTTTTTTGTGTTAGTGAGGCCAGACAAACGAACTAGTGGGTCACCTGATGTTAAATGATCACCACTGTCCATAGACACCCGCAGCGCTTTATGCGATGCCAGTGCGTTGTCGGCCCTGCAGAAAATTGTACACTCGCCTCTTAAAGGCACCCAGGTCGTAACTCGATGGGAAGACCCCAGCGGGAAGCTCGTTCCAAATTTTGCAAGTTCGTGGCAAAAAAGACCGATCAAACCGCACCGTCGAAGACTGCCATTCATCAACATGATGTCGATGAAATGAACGCTTACGACGGGCGGATCTGTAATGGAACCCCGCAGCTGGAATGAGGTCAAAGAGTTCCTCAGAGCATTCCCCGTTGTCAATCTTATAGAACACGCAAAGGGAGCCAACGTCTCTGCGGAGAGCAAGAGGATCGAGTTTATCAGAGAGCGAGGGGTTGCCGACGACTCGGGACGCCCTGCGTTGTATGCGATCAAGTGAAAGCAGCTGGTATTGGGGTGCGCCAGCCCAGAGATGAGAGCAATACTCCATCTTCGGCCGAACCTGGGCTTTATATATCTGAAGCCGCTGCTTCGGAGTGAAGTATTGCTTAGAGCGTGGAACAAATTAGTTTGCCTACCCTTATGAGAAAGAGTTGTGGCTGTATGTATGTATTTATATAGATGCGCCGGAGTTGCGCGAGGCGGAGAAGGTGCGCGCGTCGCAGGAGAAGGCGCTGGCAGCGCTGCAGGCGTACACCGCGACGCACTCGCCAGAGACGCCGGCCAAGTTCGGCGAGCTGCTGCTGCGCATACCCGAGCTGCAGCGGACCTGCCAGGTGAACACACACACACACACACACACCGACACACAGACAGACACACACATAGAGAGAGACAGACTGACAGACACACACACACACACATACACACTCAGACATACAGACAGACACATACACATACAGACAGACGAACAGACAGACAGACACACACACACACACACACACACGTCACAATAGACCGACCACTTAACTGAGTCCTCGCGCGCGCGGGTACAGGGGCGCGGGGTAGGACGACAAAGGGAACCGAGAGCGGTGCGGGCGGGGAGTGCACTCTCCTACCCCGCGCCCCGCGGCCGCTTGGCGAAGACTCAGTTAAGCGGTTTGTCTATAACGCTAACACACACACACATCACCAACACAAATAAATTCCAAGTATCAACTTGTTACAGTCTTGCAGTCCATGAACACTCAGTTTCTCATCTACGATGCATTCAATTTTGAAACAACTGCCAACAAAGTTTTATTTATAATCAACTGTCTATTGCAAATAATAAAGTCGTTATTTCAACGAGCTGCTTTATCTCATATTTCCGTTCATCAAACTGAGGACTAAAAAAAAAAAAAAAAAGCCGTGGTAGCCTAGTGGTTTGACCTGTGGCCTCTCAAGCAGAGGGTCGTGGGTTCGAATCCCGGGCTCGCACCTCTGAGTTTTTCGGAATTTATGTGCGATATCTCATTTGAAATTTACCATGAGCTTTTCGGTGAAGGAAAAACATCGTGAGGAAACCTGCACACAACTGCGAAGCAATTCAATGGTGTGTGTGAAGTTCCCAATCCGCACTGGGCCCGCGTGGGAACTATAGCCCAAGCCCTCTCATTCTGAGAGGAGGCCTGTGCCCAGCAGTGGGACGTATATAGGCTGGAGATGGAAACTGAGGACTATGCACTTGCCGGACAATATAATACAATGGCTTTGTTCAAAACGTTACAAAAATTACAACTATACCTTAGGCTCTGTCTACCCCATAAGCGTTAAACACGTGATTTGTCCACCTATGTATGTATGTAACGTAGTTGTGATTTGTTTCAGTTTTTCATGCAAGTCGGTAAAGAGATGCTGAACCCGGCCAACAAAAACAAAGATGGCGACGGCCCGAGTTTCAACCTCCTCATGGAACTACTTCGCGGGGATCACTGACCTTGAAAAATGAATACCTGCAGCTGTCGAAGCAAGACACACGGAAGTCTCTCTGGGTCTTGGACAAATGCACAGCTTTTTTAATCCGTGAAAAAATACAAATTTGTATGATAGTGTAAAGATTTGTTTGCATGCGAATTGGCTTATGCGTCCTATCAGCAAAACGTTCGAATGTACGAGGGCCAGTCTATCTATGATGACGTCTCTGTCTGTTTCGTAGTAATAAATAGAGACGGAATCATAGATAACTGACAGTTAAGGAGTGGTGAGACAGGCCCTTAGTGTACAATTTTTACATGCAGGTTGTAATACCCCCGCGCGATGGGGTTAGACGTAGCTAAGCGAAAAAAATGTTTGCTGTCATAAAAAAACTCGTTACAAACCGAATTATTCAAGTTTTCCTAAAGATTGTGCGTCTGAATCTACTCAGTAACCTTTTCTGTTAAGTTCGTAGTGGACTTGTAATTATTATTTTGCATTTATAAAGTTTTTATTTTATTTTATTTTTCTGTTGCTATGGTTATACACTCCAGTGAATTAATTCACGGGTTTTTTGTTACATCCATTGTAGACAAGTGCAAATTTGAGTTTACGAACTTTTCGAAAAACTACACTATGTCGAATGCACTTTATGACGTCGAAAGAGCCTTTGTAAGAGCGTGTATATTTTTGAGACGTAAAATACTAAAGAGTAGAAAAAACGCGGCTTTCTTCGTAACTGTCACATTTTGATGAAAAAGGTTATGACAAAAAAAAGTGGTTTCGTACGTTTTTTAACTATTCTCATAACAATTAATACAATACGTCTTGAAAACTAATCCGGGATATTTCAGCATTTTCAGCAGGCGGTTGGGTAAATTTGACAGGAAACCCCTGTAAATGTTTTCAGGTTTTTTTTGTGATTAACAAATGTGTGAGCTATTGGACATTTTATATATGGGGATTGAAAAATCGAATTCTTGTAATCTGGCTCGCCATCCGGTCTATGTATGGTGCTGAATGACTATTTTTCTGAAAATAAATCCACTCGTCCTTTATCACAAATTAAACAACTTCGATCGCAGTCCTGCTCAGAATCACGAATCAAAAGTTTTCATACAATTTTTTGTTACTCATAAATGTGTCTATGAA
The DNA here is from genome assembly GCA_963854515.1 of Pandemis heparana. Lineage (NCBI taxonomy): Eukaryota > Metazoa > Arthropoda > Insecta > Lepidoptera > Tortricidae > Pandemis > Pandemis heparana. The sequence continues at coordinate 30,947,898 of OY978006.1, forward strand.
AAACGAAAAAAGATTTATTTTTGGAAAAAAGCCCCAAATGCATTGAAATTGTTGCTGAATTAGTATCCGTGTGTTGTGTGTTGTTTTGAAATTGGCATTTTAGTTGGCAGCTTTTTTAATTGAATAAGTATATTAGGGGACATTCATCTGTAGACAGAGGATAGCAAAAAATATTTTTTTTAATTATCAAAAAATTTAATAAACCCGGTACTGAAATTTGTAAATATCGATTTAATTAGTAAAATACAATCACCCGTAATGCAATTCAAAATGGTTAACACTGAATACAAAGAAATTGCCACATACTTTTAACTTTCGTTTTTGCACACTTAGGATGATTCTTTGGCGCTTAAACTTATTTGGATTATTGCATTTTTATCGAAACTGAAAATTATTTATCCCCTGTTATTTACAATTTGGCAACTACTGAATTTTAATCGGCGATTGCCCTCATTCACGACTGTTAAAAAATTGATGCGTATATTTATTTGTCTCATAATTTTATGTATTTTCCGAAGTGCCATACAAACACAGTTAATGCAAAAATCAGTGGTGACATCCCAAAATGTGATAATTACGATGATAATTGTTACTTTAACCGCCCTTAATACTTAATTTAATAAAGACAAATGAATGTCGCATGGCAAAGTACAATTTTAACATGAAAAGTTCCTTAACTAATTGACGCTTGCGTGTTTTTAAAGCAAATAATACATTAGGACGTAAGCGACATTAATTTTCATTCCATGTGAAATGTAAACAAAATGAGATAACATTTACTTAAGATAATAGCTCAAAGACAACTAGGTACTAAATAAATGAGTGATAATGTTGTATCTTTCATGTCAAAACCACCTTGTTAACGTATAAAACACATTTTTTCTAGTATATTTCCATCTGATTCTTAATATATACAAAAAACAACTCATTCAGCAAAAAAAATAAAATTAAAAATGCCTATGTGAAATTTGAATTTTAATGCAAAAAAGCCAAAGTGCATTTTGGCCAAATTCTTATACATTAAAGTTTGTTAATATCGGCTTGCACACAAGTATGTACACAAGACAAAACTTTACGTACATATTTATTTATCTCGATATCACGATATTATCTCGGTGCCGTTTAATTAAAACTTATTTTTCTAAGTACTTACATTTGAAAAACTTGGCACTTTCTTTCTTTTGATTTTTTAATGCAGTTTAATGCAGTAGGCGCCTGTCCCACTTATAAATTGTCTTCATAGAAGTAAGGCATTGGGAACAATTTATTAGATAAAGTATTATATTTTGTAAAAACTTTTCCATTGTAGTGAAGTAAAAGTGTATTATATACTTAAAATTTAAGATGAAAATGTATGTATTACATCGATATAGTATCACAATTTTAATTGTTCTGGCTACAGCGTAGAAGCACGTAGAAGCTCAAATTTGAGGTTGATTTTTGAAGTTTTGCTTTGAATAATAATTTGGTTTTGGCCGGAACATAATTCGTTTGTGGTTTCGTTTAATTTTTAATTTAGACCTTATGAGTATTCTGGTGATTAATTAATGTAATTTTATTTGTACATTTAGGTACATGTAATTATCAAAGTGTTGTTGGTGTTGAGTTTTAAGTGGCAGTGTGAAAATGCAAATTAAATAAAACAATCGGTTGGCGGTTACACCTTTTTCGTTGTAAATTGTGACGCATTCCCGAACGGAAATACGGAAATTTTGCAAAAATAGTTATGTACATAATATAAAAAGTTGGTTCACTTTTATTATACATTATTCTTGATTGTGTGTAGTTAGTGATACTATAAGCGACCACACGTCCTTAAAAAAAATGTTATGATTTTTTCAATTTTATTTTACCTTTTAACTGCTAATGTAAAACACTGTCTCGTAAATAAGACAAAGCGCACAGAGCAATAGCGATCTACACGCATACGCATAATATGTTTAAAATTTTCGCTACTTACACAGAAGACACTTGGTTAAATGATTATTTAATTGCTAAAAGGTTCCTTCTGTGATGCAAAGTGAGGACGTAACAGTCAGTTAATCATAAAATTAAATAGATACACTGTTAAAAGATACTTTCAGATGCCAACAGTACACTTTAAAAGGTTACGCATCGAAATGTATTTAAGAATTGGTAGCTCTGCATTTTGTAGCTTCAATTAGTATTATAGGCAAGTATATTTTGTTAAGTAAAACATCTTGCCCTCGCATTTTTACTCACATTTATAATTAATAGGTATTTATATACTTAAAATAATGTATATTTTTGCAACTATAGATTTACTCTCAATAAAATTATCGAACTGCGTGAATGAGTTTATGTCAGTTGGCGCTTACACCATTTCTGTTATCACTCATGTCGAATGATGTAAACGCCAGCTTTATTATAGTAAAAATTATCACGACATAAATCGATGCTGCCTGTGTTTAAAAAAGTGTAAAAACACAACTTTATGAAAAATGATATTTTAGCTTCAGATGTACGCGATGGCAACTCTTTCAGCATACGTGTGAACAAGTCATATCATAAATCAGTAATAATTTGAAATAGCTTTATATGTTCATGGTGATTTACTTGTATACATACTCAATACGTAAAATAGATGTTGAAAATATATTTTGTATACCGTAGCATTGGCGTACTGATGAAAATAGTCAAAACTGATATAATTAATTGAAAACTCTGAGTAGCCCATATTCATTAACTAAAACTAAATATTTCCCTACTCCGCAAGCTCAAGACGCTTAAGGTCACGGATAAAGGCTCATTGGTTTTAGTTAAAACTATACTTATGAATATTTTTTGCAATAATAATATTAAGCATAGAATCTATGAACTACGTTTTGAAAGACGATGTTATGAAATTATGCCATTTTAATATTAAGCACCGGTTTCACCTTTTTGACAACTGTCTTACTATATGAATTTTGACCAGTCGTAAATCGAACGTTTCCTTTTAACTCTTACTAAATAAATTACTTTATTTTTATTTTTTTGTTTCAACTATCTATTAGTATTTCTCATTGGTTGAATGCACAATATTTAACATTTGAACCGATAAAATCAGCAATAATTTACTCGAAAACGTAATTTTAGTATTAGACGATAGTATTTTTAAAAATGGTGAAACAAGTCTACTTAAAACGTTCGCTTTATAATTACGCAGTGTATTCAACGTACTTAGTATAGTATAGTTGTCACCTGTAACGCAGGATAAGGCTTACCAGCTTGTGCCTTTCCAAGAGTAGATATACATAATTAGTACCCTTAATATATTTAATCGCATACGCTTTCTGTAAATATGTTATTTTTACCACAACCTGTATACCGTAAGATCGGATTACTTTGAGTCAACGGAGGGTAACAAAATCAATAAGAACGTAGACGGTTAGTTACAACCAGTCATCTTGGCAATGTGTCATAATTTGAACGCAATAAAGCCTGGACCGAGTTAACCCCAAAGGCCTAAGTAACCGACCTTATGTCACGTTTTTCTGTACATAATTGTTTACAACTTCGGGATTGTTGTCTTAACAGGATGTTTAATAATCATTAACAGTTTTTGTAATACGTTGTTCGTTGTTAACTTAACGTTGGGCGGTAAACGTATCGACCAAGCAATGGAAAGCAAATTCGCTCTGTACCGCCGGCTCGTAAATGCTCGAAGTAAACGCGTACTAAATGTGCGTAGATTACCTAATACGTACGAAGGGCCAGTATGTGTGCCGTAAGATCATATCAGAAAGGCTAGGCCATGCTAACATCAAGAATCTGAACTTCATGACATACAATTAGGCTTAGTTTCCGAATGTTAAAATTAAAAACTTGCTATAAAACAGTGCAGCTTTGATGTGAATGAAATAAACAAATTTGCTGTCGGTGTTTCTCATATTTGTATATAGACGAATGTAACTTTGCGTTACTTTGATTAAACCTGTGCTTTGCTTGGATTTATTCTTATTAGTGTTCGTAAAATGTGTAGTTGTAAACAATAGTGATTCGCAATATTTTGCTCGTTTTATCGTATATATATTATTATTCCGTGCAATCGAGGTAGATGTACTCGACAGTGTATAACACATTATTTTACTAGTGCAATATGATTATAATCTTTCAAGTTTTGCATGCTTTCAGTGTTTTTAGTTATAGTGCATTAATATAACATTAATTATTAGCTTAATATTAATTCTGAAACCAGTCATTCACTGCCCACTATTTAGGATTGCTATGAGCAAGTTGCAATATAAAGATGAATATTCTCTTAAAAATATATTGTAGTTTAAAATTAGCGTAGGTATTATATTATTAAGATTTTAGAAAGATCGCAATCGCGCATCCCATCTGCAAAGTGATGGCTTAGTTTAAACTATTTTAAGGGCACAAGTACTTCAGTTGTTTAATTTAGTGTGTATCCGAGCTCATTTAAGTGTGTGGCAACGTCGTGGCGCTTATGCAGTAATGCGTTTCTCTCGTTAATTTTGCATAAGCGCCAACTGCAAATGATTTGTCACATAATAGGTTTTTAGTAATAAACGAATGTGCCACAGTAGTTTGTCATTGAGATACTCCCGCGACGATGCAAGGAGAAATAAGGCATGTAGCTATAACTATTTGAACTGATAAATTAAGATGTTAGCTATAATCGTAGACATAGACATATTTTTGTATTCTGTAATCTAGTTTCGGTAAAGGGGATGAGTGTAAGACTCCGGAGATTTTTATATTAAAAATTAAATGGAGAGAAAGAATGGTGACGTCCAATATTTTTTTTAGCTTAGACGTGTTATTATTCTTAAATATACTTAGTATTATAACAATATTTTATTATTTTGTAACTTTTAATTAAGAAAAGATTTTTTTTTATATATAGAGAAAAAATGACAATTACAATTTTTGGAATATATTTTGGATTTTTACTTGCACCTACTGGTCTTACTTTAATTATTATGGTTTTAGGACACTTACTATAAATAGACTATGAAAACAAATAATAAACGAATTGTGCATTTTTATAGTGAATTCATTTTGAATAGGGCACTGACCTATATTTTTTTCACTGAGACGAAACCGTGGGCATAAGAAGCTTATACATTATAGTATTTAAAAGAATGTCCTTGTTTGCCACTGTTCGGCAATCGGCCGTGTTCGCAGTAGGTGCCATTTTGCGGGACCGTTATATTAACATGGTGTCTATCGAATTTTCGTCGAAATATTTAAGCCAATGGCATTTTTCGTACATGAATAAAATTTCGCTTTAAAAAGCTATATGAATTTGGAAGTAGTTCTTATTTATAAATATGAGCTTTCTATACTTAATTATATTCGCGATATAACGTGCATAAAATAAAAGCAGCATTAACAGTCTAATTCTAATAGTTTTATTGTATTTTAATCAGCGTCTAGATCTAGAATATTATAAAGGCTAAAAACAATACCCCAGTGCCGTGACTATTGTACATAATATTTACATCAACGTTCGAATTCAATGACCCAAATGGACTAGGTACCTACGGCAATCAATGACAATCCGGGTCGTGTACTAAAATCTAATAATAACACTAACAATATTATCTGTTAATTTTACACATACGTACATGTGTATGCATACGTAGGTATATTAAGAAGAGATTAATGAGATAAGCGGTGACGCCGGGTTTTTCTCAAAATTGCGGGTGTAAGGTTTTTTTACATAAGTATATGCAATGTTTGGGGAAAATATTTGATGTAGTTGAAAAAAAGCACAATTATATTGATATCAAAAACTTATAATTACGAGATTGAATGTAGAGCACATATAAAACGAAAAATTTCAATTAAAAATTCTTAATTGACTTACGAATGCCTTTACAATCTATTATAAACGAAACTACGGAATGAATGAGATTTTAAAAATACTTCTCGTATCAATAAGAGTTTTTAATCATTCACGGTCAATGTCTTGTCTACCCGTGATCATGATACATGCAACGTGTATCGAAATATCGGGAGCTCAATAAAGGTAATCGCGGTTCACATCCCGTTTATAATACTTCGAACTTCTCGTATCGTTACCTATTTTAAAATTCAACACACCACTATCAAGCTCCAAGCAAGCTACAAAATTTCACATGTGTGATTTCAGAAATCAGTCCTTTTTATAATGTACTCATATTGTGCATTACCTACCTAATTACAATGAATCGTCCTTTTTTGTTTCAATTATTAGTCAATGATATATGAAAGCTTTTGACCGGACGATGTTAAAGCATTGATCCCGAATCTGAGGGATAACTTCCCAGACCACGTCAAATCACTTGACTTCGATTTTCGGAATCGCTTCAGTAAAATACCTTTTGAAAACGGAGAAAATATGCACGAGTATACTTTAGTAGTACATTTTTGAATTAAGTATGTTGTTTCATTATATCCAAAATAAAAAACCTAATTAAGTAACTATAATACACTGTGTTAAAATTAATCCAGAATGCTTCAACTGAAGATAGGGACATATTGAGCGAATGTTTATGATGTTAAGATTTTCCATCGCAACTGAAAGTTAAAAATCTTGAAAAATATTTACTATCACAATCACAAACCAAGAAAGCCACCTTAACCCAACCATCTTCCGAGGTATTCCGGATTAATATTAACGTTTTTATTACACTAGAAATTACATATTATGTACCTAACCGCCACCGAGTAGTCGAACATAGTTAGGCATTCATTTACTAGTGTAAAATGTAAACTGGAATTCCAACAGTGCTTTTTCAAAGAAACCTAATAATGGGGAAACCCAGACGATGAACGCTCGTAGATTCTTATTATTCAAAGTCGCTAATCATCACCATCAGCCTATCAAAGCCCTTATCATTTTTTTCATGTTTATCGAACACAATGGATTGATATAAGATGCACTGTGTATAATGAAAATAAGCTTATTATCAATTAATTTGCCCATCAATCATTTTTGATAAAAATCATATATAAATCATGGTTCCGATGTGGTATTGTTATTCCAGTGACGATGCTTCGCTTTGTGGTACTACTGTGTTTGTTGGGGATGGCCCTTTCGGGCCCACCCGTCGGCAAGTCCCGTGAGGAGATTGACGCGTTCCAGAAATACCTGGAAAGCGGCAGAACCAGTAAGTTAACCTGAGAAACTACGTATCTAGTGTGATCTCACGCACAGATAAAGCTATTAGCCATTTAGCTAACTCACTGTCCAAAAATACCTATGCGACATTAAACTGAAATCTCAACCACGTACTTAGCTCTATCTTCATTAGCAGTGATACGAATGCATAATACGAATAATTGTCATGACTTTGCGCTAGATTAAGCCATATTCTTCAAATGTATAATTATTATCCATTAACTGCGAAATCACTCACTGTTTATAAGGATGAATCTATTTAAATTTTACTACTGACAGCGGCAACCATAATATTCGCAACAACAGCTTATCACCTCTGAATATCCCTCATGTTTAAGCACGCTTGACTTTCACAGACAATGGCATCCGCCTCGAAGACCGTATGGCCTCAAACCCCAACGCCAAGGCGTGGGAAAACAGCGGCAAGTACCAAGGCGACATCATCCTGGACGACGAACAAGTCCAAGGCATGGTGAACGACTTCGCCACCGGCAGAAACGCCTACATCTGGCCTAACACCAAATGGCCGCAAAACACGGTCGTCTATGAAATCGCAGCGGGGCACTTCAGTAAGTAAAGTTCAATAATCAAGGACCGTAATTTGGACTCTGAACGGGTGATAGATACAAGTTCGCAAACGATATCGAGCCATGGTAATATTTATAATTATGTTTAGGTCGCTTTGTTTTTTTTTTACTCTTGTCACGTGTCGCTTTGGAAGTTTTGCCTATCTCCTGTTAAATTGAATCATGTGAGCCACGAAAAACTTTAAATGTCTATAGATTTAATGGATAATTAATAATTAGTGATTAAATTTGTCAATATAAGACAAAAAATACCGGCCCAAAATGTGCAAGAATTGAAACCGCCTTCGCTCAAATTTATACCTATCTGATGGTGTACTTACGAACTTGCTTTTTGCAGCCGTTGCCGCCCAGAATGCCATCATCGCGGGTATCCGTGACATCGAGAGGAACACCTGCATCAGATTCAGGCTCCGCCAGTGGTACGACTCTAACTACGTCCGCGTCACTGTAAGTACAAGCTTAGATATATCTACTCACTAACTGTCAGTAGCATGTCGCACTAACGACTATTCCCATCGGGTTCCTGTACTAAACTCGTCTCTCATTCTTTTTACACTCGCCTCTTTAAAATAGTTTAACGCAACAGCCAACCATTCAAAATGAGAGAAAGAGAGAGAGAGAATCATTTATTTACACACATTCGATACCCGTAGATTTAAAATATGAAGAAATACAATATACTTAAGAATAGTACCGATATGGTGTAAAATGGGCCCCAGTCGGCATAATGTTGCGGCAAGCCGCAACGCTGTTTTTCAGTGGGACCAAATGTTTGCGGCACTTATGCAAAAATACCACGAGTAGCAGAAGTAAAACAACAGTGGCTGCAAAGCCTTTCAACCATCAACCTGTTTCCATTTTTTCTTAGCAAAGCCAATTCAAAATTAAAGTCTCGTTCGATCCTTGATTATTGATTACTCCACGAGACATAACCTGGTTAAAGGCGCTTAAGTTAAGCTTCCAATCGAGTCAGCTGGAGGCCTATGTCCAACAGTGGACATCCTATAGCTTATACTATGATAATCAATGCCGGATTTAGAGGTCTGGAGGCCTCTGGACAACAAAGGAGTGGAGGCCCCAGGCACCAAATTATTTTCCTGTCCAATTTCTGTTGTTTTACTAGTGTTTACTAGTCTGAATTAGATTTTTTTTCGAAGTCTATTGTGGGGGCTGTAGCCCCGGTTGCCCCCCTTAAATCCGGCCCTCTATTATCATTGATAATTCCTCAACAGAACTTCAACGACGGCTGCTACGCCAACGTTGGCTTTTGGTCTTCGCGCGGCATCCACACCCTCAACCTGACCTGGCCGGGCTGCTCGCTCCACACCACCATCGTCCACGAGTGGCTTCACATCATCGGCTTCCTCCACATGCAGTCCACCTACAACCGCGACGACTACGTCCGTATTCTGTGGGAGAACATCTGGCCTGGTTAGTATTATGGACAGTAGCGCCATCTCGTGAACGCAACTTTAGGGGCGTTTGTCTAACAATGAATGCTTGAGCGTTTTCCAAAAAAAAGGCCACCTGTAATTTTTTTCCAGATAAATATTTTGGGTTTATCTTAATCAGAATTGTTTACGCTATCGATTCGCATATTGAAAAAATGTGTCCCAGATTTTACTATGGATTTTTTTTCCTGCTCGTCACGTTTCATACATACCTATATTAAAACAAAGTGACGAAGTGCAATGGAGATTTTGGGACCAATTTTTTATTTTATAGGGATCGATCCAACTATTCTGAATAAGAAAAAAAAAATATCAAAATCCACAGGTGACCATAGGGCTGGCTCTTTCCTCGGGCAACGCATAAGTATTGCTATCCAACGAGGAAACGCAGCCAGCATTATGGGCACCTTGCCCAATGACAACGATCTGGGCGATATTTGTAAATATAGGTATTTAGGTTTAGATTAAAGTAGTTTAAGGTTTTATATATAGGTATATGTTTTTAAATCTTTATTGAATGAATAAATAATATTAGAAAAACCCAACATAATTAAATTCTAGAATAAAATTACATGTGCAAAACGCAAGCCTTTATTATTTTATATAAAATAAATTACCTAAATAAATAAAACTAAATTAAATAAATAAATAAACAATAAATCTATGGTTTAAGGATCGCCGTCACAACTTAAAAGTTATCACTAGTTTTAACGTCAAAGTCATTATCATCAAAATAAAAGCGTCATCATTGCATCAAACGTCACACGTATTTATTTACATATTTATCATTTAATAATACTATCGCATCGTTTACGCTAGATGGCGGTAATTACTCACTAGTCGGTTATCGCACTCACTCATAACATTCGAGATACTACTTATTACTATAACTTTATCGCTACGCCTAATCCTCGTAGGAATTTCAAAACAATTAATTAACGGTCAAGTGCGTGTCGGGCCACGTAAAAATAATTATTTATGTGGCTGGTGCATAATGAGAGGCATTAAACACGAGTTCGGGTTTATGAAACGAAGCGCAGCTGAGTTTCGTAAATATTGCACGAATGTTTTAATGCCTAATTATGTACATGGTCAAATATTCAGCGTTGACAAGACAAACATTTTATTTTATTTTATTTTATTTTATTTTATTTCAGCGTATATATGCGTTTTTTCGGCGTTTTTTTTTCGTCATTATCGTCTCAGCGTATACCACTAAAAGAAATGATGCTGAGACTTTACTTTTTATGACAACGAAACACAGTATGGATGCTGCATTTAGCTTGTCCAAAGTTGTTGCGGCTTGTCCTTCTGTTAGGATAATAATTGTGGGACGACAATGACGCATGAACCGCGCGGTCGAAACGCTTGAATATTGGCCCACATTCGCATTACATAACTTTCTCCACATTCATATCATAACATTTTCACATCAAAATGACGTAGGTAACATTATTTACTGTTATTCGAAAGTTTGAAAGAGGTGAAACGACAGATATTTTTTTATTAAATTTTTGAGAGATTTCGTTATTTAAGATGTTCGAAGTTCGATATCGATACTCTAATGTAAACGTCACTAGGTTATCGACCCCTTTGTACCCCGCGCCCCTGTGCCGCGCGGGCGAGTACTCATTTAAGCGGTCCCTTTGTAGTTCGTACCTACATTATTAGTGTCACTAAAGTCTTTTTTCTTTTCTTTTCTCTCATTCGAACACTTGACTGTTAGCAGTAAGCTGGAAGAGCGAGGCTTCCTGACGCAGGTACAATATACCTAATAGGAAGCATCGACCATTATGTATTTACATTTACCACCTAAGTTTCGATGAACTAAATATAGTAGATTGATAAACAAGGGTTGAAATATACCCATTTCACCTGAGATATTTCTGGTGCCCGAACGAAGTGAGGGCACCAATGGTTCGAAGGTGAAATGGGTAATTTCATCCGAGTTGAACACTCTACTTTTCATTTCGAATATGAGGAAATTAAAATTTCACTAACGTCGCATGGTCGCATTTAATATTTGTTACGTTTGTCATTCTCTTCCCGCTCTTTTTTCTATTGCGCGATTTACGCGCATTGCGCATTTCTTCTGCGCACCAATGGCGGCCGGCTAGTTTTTTTTTAAACTTGCAGACACGGAGGTCGCTATCAATTAATTGTAGACTTAAATATTTCAAGCTAAAAAAATTACCGAACGTAATAATTTCTACTAATTCTCGTTGTATACGCTTGCATAAGCTTATATATTTAGCGGGAATGTTATTTTAAGATTATTTTGCCTTTTACAATTAAAAAGGAATTGTTAGTATAGATTTTTATTTTAAACAGATTACATGGCTGTATACGTATTTCCATTGCTGTGTCCCTCATTTGGATTAGCTAGAAAAAAAATTTACTTTCAACCCAAGGGTCGCGATGAGTCACTTTCAACCCTATATCCAGATAATCAATGACCTACTTTCAGAGTATGAGAGATGAAAAATTATTATTATTACTATACATCATTATGTTATCACCAGGTATGGAACACAACTTCGACAAGTATTCTAACCAGCTCGTGAGCAACATGGGTCTTCCTTACGACTACGCCAGCACCATGCACTACGGAGGCTACGGCTTCAGCACCAACGGCAGACCCACCATGGTGGCTCTATGGGTAACCTTTTCAAATACAGTAAAACCTTTTCTTGGGCGTTTTTCAAAAAAAGTAAACAAGATCATTTTTTGCCAGAATTTAACTATTTTGGGTTTTTCTTACTCAGAATCGTTTACCTATCGATCCTTATACAAGAAAAAATGTGTCCCAAAATTTCCATTCCGCTTCGTCACTTTATTTTAATATATGCATGTATGAAACGTGACGAGCAGGAAAAAAAAACCAGAGTAACACGTGGCGTACGCACGCGCGTGACCACGCATCAGGTCTGGCATCTATCTTATAGTTTCATACATTACAACTGATGCGTGCGCGTGTCACGCAGCACGCAGCAAGCATTTGGTGAGCACCGGCCTTACCTATTGTCGATAGATTGTTCCCTAGTGTATTGTATACCTGACTTAAATTTTCATACAAATGTTGTGTCTATATGTAGGACCACGCTGTCGTGGTGGGCCAGTCCCCTAGATCCCTGGCTTGTATTGTATCCCTGACTTAAATTTTCATATAAATGTTGTGTCTATATGTAGGATGTAGGACCACGCTGGCGTGATGAGCCAGTCCCCTAGATCCCTGGCTTGTATTGTATCCCTGACTTAAATTTTCATACAAATGTTGTGTCTATATGTAGGACCACGCTGGCGTGATGGGCCAGTCCCCTAGATCCCTGGCTTGTATTGTATCCCTGACTTAAATTTTCATACAAAAGTTGTGTCTATATGTAGGATGTAGGACCACGCTGGCGTGATGGGCCAGTCCCCTAGATCCCTGGCTTGTATTGTATCCCTGACTTAAATTTTCATACAAATGTTGTGTCTATAGGACCACGCTGGCGTGATGGGCCAACAGCAGTGGATCAGCGCGTGGGACTGGCAGCGAGTTAACCGCCACTACAACTGCCCCGGCGCATGGAACCGCGACGCGCACGTCGATGACAGCGCCGCCGACGGAGTGCGCATGTAAACTGATTAATTAAAGCTATTCTTATCGAACAATTTGTTTTTAATAATAAATAACCTTGTCATTGCGATTTGAAGGCACTTCATATGCTGTAAATTAGGTACTATCTATAGTCAATTTTTAAGCTAGATACTAAAATGACATTACCTGTGTTGCCTGTTTTTGCAATTCAAAAATAGTGATTTGCCACTACTATCGAAAGTTAACGATAAATTAAATTTAGTATTGATTTTTGTATGTATAAGCTAGTGTAAATAAACTAATAAACCTTTAAATTTGCTTGATTATGATACAATCGTATTTTTTTCTTAAAATATAACATATTAAAAAGGCCCAGAGAGATGCGGACTTGCACATTAAGGGTTCCGTACGCAAGTGAATATAAAATCCAGTGTTGGCAGAGCCCTGCCCTCAAAGCGAAATGTAGGCTGTGTGAGGTCATTTTATATAGGTACTTTACTTAGACAGATCCTACCTCTATATCTTCCAAGCTGTAGGCCTATTGTCTAACTCGCTCGCAAACGCCATCGTGCTCATTTTGACAGTTTATGTATGGGCTTACAACTGGCATCGGAATCAGCTAGCTGTCACATTCATACAAGAACTGTCAAAATGAACACGACGGCGATTGCGAGCGAGTTAGACGATAAGCCTACTGGTCTAGCAAAGAAAAAATATAGAATGTACCGTTACTTCTCTTCCCGCGCAGGTGGTAAAACCACATTGAAGGAATAGGCGAGAATCTTAGGAATCGTGTTAGGCGATGCTTTTAGCATCCCATCACTATTTTGATTCCATTTTCCACCTGTACGCGCATAATCATGCTAAACGTGGCCTTTAGGTCTTGTTACCTTAGGCTCTGTCTACCCCGTAAGGGATAAAACCGTGATTTATGCATGTTTGTGTGTATAGTCTCCGACTGTGACAATAATTATGAGTGTAGGTATTTTATTAAATTTTAGCTTAAATTGAGTGTTTGAATTTAAAAAAAATATCGATTTTTTTTATGTTTTTTAAAACTTTATAGCATATTATATAATATCTAATTCAAAGAAATCTTAAAATATTTTTTTAAAATTAATTATAAGCAAATCAAAATTGATGAAATTTGAAATATGACCACTTGACCGGGAACGGGCCATGATTGGTCGCCATGGCTGTGACGTCACAATGTTAAAGCAATTTCACTACAGTACTGGGTTAACGGCTGATTTCACTAAAAATATCCGAAATTTGATACAAAAAATATCTGCTGAAGTTTTTTTTTATGAAATAAGGTGGCAAACGAGCACGCGTATCACCTTATAGTAAGTAAATTTTTGTTTTAGTCATGTGTAGGTAGGTAATAAAAGCTTAATCCTGATAATGTTTCTGATTTATGTGAACTGGATTGATTTTACTGGACCTGAGATTTCACAATAAAGTACCTAAGTACAGTGAAAGATACTAAATCGCTTACCTACCACTGTGGAATTTTAACATACACCCTGCCAGAGATATTATTGCTAAATTGTACCTATTAGGTAGGTTACGTGATTCAGTTTCTTCGACCGTAGGTACGTAAATTTTAATGGCTAGATTTTGTGGTTGATAGGTATTTCTAGTTTTTTTTATAATCCCGTGGGATTGTATTATATATTCAATGGGAATTTTTGCGGGTGTAAGAGCCTAACCCCCTTATTCATAAACGCACTATAGGCCTCTGCTAAGTTAGTAATCGTTTGTCCTTATCTGTGAAAGGTAAATGTCAAAGTGACAGATAAGGACAAACGATTACTAAGTTAACAGAGGCCTATAGTGCGTTTATGAATAAGGGGGTAACCTTGTTCTAGGTAGGTACGTTCGGATCGCTAGGTACCTACGGTTAACGTCAAAGATATCTTTACACTTTAGTACCTTGTCGTTGTAACTATATGTTTGAAGTTTCATATGAAGTTGTCAAAGTGCTTGGAGCGACAAGGCACTAAAGTGTAAAGATATCTTTGACGTCGACTGTACCAGCATCTTAGTAATCCTGCCGCCAAGCAGCAATGCTTGCGCTGATGTGTTCCGGGTGAGGAGAGTAAAACAGCCCGATTTTGACATAATTTTTTAAATCCAAGATGGCGGATGACATTTTGACACTATTGACACTTTGACACTAAAATATTGATGGGTGTCGTTTTTGAGTAATTTGGTGCTTCTGAGCCTGATATTGACATACTTTTTTGGATTCAAGATGGCGGATGACACTTTGACACTAAAAATGTTTATGGGTGTCGTTTTCGAGTAATTTTGTGGCTCTGAGCCAGATTTTGACATACTTTTTTGGATCCAAGATGGCGGATGACATTTTGACACTAAAAATGTTTATGGGTGTCGTTTCGAGTAATTTGGTAGCTCTGAGCCCGGTTTTGGCATAATTTTTTGGATCCAAGATGGTGAATGACATTTTGACACTATTGACACTAAAAATGTTATGGGGGTCGTTTTCGCGTAACATTTTACACTTTTTTGTGTTTTTTGTGTCAGTAGTGTCAAAATGTCAACCGCCATCTTGGATCCAAAAAAGTATGTCAAAATCTGGCTCAGAGCCACAAAATTACTCGAAAACGACACCCATAAACATTTTTAGTGGCATAAGTGTCAAAATATCATCCGCCATCTTGGATCCAAAAAAATTATGCCAAAATCGGGCTCAGAGCCCCAAAATTACTCGAAAACGACACCCATAAACATTTTTAGTGTCAAAATGTCATCCACCATCTTGGATCCAAAAAATTATGTCAAAATCTGGCTCGGAACCACAAAATTACTCGAAAACGACACCCATAAACATTTTTAGTGTCATAGTGTCAAAATGTCATCCGCCATCTTGAATCCAAAAAAGTATGTCAAAATCAGGCTCAGAAGCACCAAATTACTCAAAAACGACACACATTAATATTTTAGTATCAAAGTGTCAATAGTGTCAAAATGTCATTCGCCATCTTGAATGTAAAAAAAATATGCCAAAATCGGGCTCAGAGCCATCAAATTACTCAAAAACGACACCCATAAACATTTTTGGTGTCATAGTGTCAAAATGTCATCCGCCATCTTTGTGCTCGAAATTCCGGGTTTTCTTATGAAATTCCCCTGGGATAAAATCAACGGGATTTTGAACTGAAATCCCACGACTTATTTACTTATTCATATAAATAGTTACTACCAAAGTGTACTCATCACTATTCTCATCTAATTTTATTGTTTTAAATCCCGGTACCGTGGATAGAAGCATGATAGAAGTATAGATAGTGCCATCCACATTAGACTCGTAGATGTATTAAAATTAACCTTTAACTACAAATTAATAAGAACCACGGTGGATGCCATCCATCGTGAATGACACCTACTATAGCCGGTACGTAAATCCAGATTATAAATTATAAAGTTCGTGTATGGCAAATTTTATCGAAATCTGTTTAGCCGTTTTAGCGTGAAAGAGTCACAAACCAATACGCTCTCACAAACAATAGCATTTTACAATAATAGTAGGATAATAACAGAATAGAGTAGATTAAAGTCAAAAAACGGTATCACCTGTATACTAACTACGAGTAGAAACTATCATTGTGACGTCACACGCGGCTCGGCCTTGTTCGGGAACTGTCGGTGTGTTTTCGGTGCGGTACTCGACGATCAATTTTCAAATCGGTATAACTCGTTAATTATAGCGAATAAAAAAAAACTAAAAATACTTTTCTTATAAAACTTATATATGATCTTTCCATTTATGACAAAAAAAAATTTGATTCAAAAACTCAATTAAAAATAAATTACTTTTTAAAGTAGGGGAGAGAAGTAATGTATATGAGTACGATCCAGTTAGTGAGACTTGACATTCACATACGATAAACAGAGCCTCTAGCGTAAGTTTTCGCATATAAAAACGTCTCGAACGCGTTCACGTAAACGTCTCAATTACCATGGAAAAATAGGCAGCGCCACTTGCGGATCGAAACGGCAACAAACTGTTCTCTACGGTTCTCATAGCATTTGACATTTTAAAGCAAACGCGTTCGAGACGTATTTTGTGACCGAAACTACACTAAGCATACTGTTTTCAGGAAAACAAATGAAAATGAAGTAAGCGAGCATTAAAGGTGCGACCACACCGCCGCTTAAAAAACGGTGACGTTACGGAATCGCAACAAAATGCATGAAGAAACGGTGAGAAAACGTGACGCCTAAGACACGTCACTGCGTATACGCGGCGGTTTGGTTTCACCCTAATGGTGTACATGTACGGTCAAGGGCATAAGTAAATATATGTACGTTACCAAGATGTCAAAATCTAAACACCTTTTATGTTATAAACAATACACGGCCGATGACACATATATGACATGACGGCTGTATCGATATGTATGCCCTCAACTGTGCATTCGTTGCGTTCTCAATTATTTTGTATGCAAAAAAAAAAACACCGGGTAGCACTCTGGGCGAGTGCCGGCAGAAGTGAAAACTACACACACGCACACTCGCGCAAAAAGAAAAAAATACAGGAGATTTGAACTGCGGTCACCTGAGAGAACAACCTGTTAAGGGTGCGACCAAACCGCCGCGTATACGCAGTGACGTGTCGTAGGCGTCACGTTTTCTCACCGTTTCTTCATACATTTTGTTGCGATTCCGTAACGTCACCGTTTTTTAAGCGGCGGTATGGTAGCACCTTTATTCCACACCTTATACCACTAGGCCAAACGCACATACGTTAAAGCGACGAAATTAACGTACACTTCAAAAATCTTACGCGACTCTAGCTTCATTCGTATTTCAAAATAAGCTCTTAGAGGACCCTGATATCCTGGTACTTAAACTCTCCCTCCGTCTTACGCCTGACGCGAGTTTAACATTTTTTACCCATCCCAAAAAGCGCTCAACGCCGCTAAAGAAGTTTTTCACTTCAATAAGCAATTAGTTAATTAAAACAACATCTACCTATGTGATTTTTAGAACTTGCAGTAACCGTTACCAAAATTAATAGCCGAATGACATTTACACACTGTAGAGTAAACGGTAAACGCCCATTTTATGAGAATATTTTGTACCCAAAGGAGACTATTGAAAATCGAGTTACATTTGGTCACGGGTTATTAATCAAGTCAATGCCACACGGCGGCCACGACGTACAAAATCCGCGTTCTGAAATGAACACAGGCACGACGTCGTCTGTACACGCCTCAATGTGTGCGTAAGATACACAGGGCTGTCTATCGCAAAAACCTAGTACTATAAGTACCAATGACATAAATATACTAAAGATATGGCTTAGATGTGTGCAAATAAATGTACTTAATCGTTATCTATTTATTTAAACTTACTTAAAATGTGTCTGTCTGTGTATTTAAGCATTATTATTTTCAATTACAATAGATGTACGACAACAAACTTAAGCGAATGATTCTGTAGTTATTTCATGTATTAATCGCGATAATTTCAGAAAGCATTAATTTTCTAATGTTTTAAAAAATGAAGTATAGGTAGGATAGGTTCCCGAACTTGTGACGTGCGGCCGGCATACATCGCGTCGCGAGCCCTACTAGTTGCCAGCAGCTTTCCGGCAGCCTTCGCTTGAGGGGTGGGGTAACTCGAATAGGTGCGGAGCGTGGCCATTCTGTACGTTAGTTCTATTATATATTCTGTGTCAATGCCTTGCGGGGTAGACAGAGCCTAAAGTAACAGGCCTGAAATGTTTTGCTTTATACTAAAATCATAGTGCTCGTGAGCACTGCCATCGAAGTTGAATAATTCGAGAAAAAAGGTGAATGGATTTCATTTCAGAAAAATGCCCATCAAGGTGACTAGAGCGCCATCAAAGTTTGACTTTGTCTTTTTCTTTACGTGTGAGGAGTAAAGAAAATCAACACACTTTTGCAAATTTTCGGTGTTTTTGCTGTTATTCGTGATGAGAAAGTCTATTGATTTACAAATGCTATGTTGTGTTTAAATTACATCGGATTCATAGGTTACCGTTTCCGTTTATGAGTTATGAGCAATAGGGAATGCAAGCCAAAAAACACCACTCGGTTGAACTTTGTTTAAATATCGAAATTTAGCTTATACCTAAATGAACTATGTTACCAATGTCGTATAAGAGATGATAATTTATCCCATGGTTCTCCCTTTGCTCCCAGATAAAGAAGAAACATTAAATAATTAAGATAAATATTTCCTGAATATTTCTTAAATATTCCTAGCACAGGGCCCTTAGTTGTACCTATGGTTCTGTAATTTTTTTTGGAATAAACACATTTTCATTTTTTTTAAATTTACCTAGTACCTACTCAACTTGTACTTATAGCAGAGTCAGTTGTCATGTCGATAAGCTCTCGCATAACTGCATGACTATTTACAACTACTTAAAAGTACAAAATCGAATATCAGCTAATTTCTGATACACATCTTTAAATCACTATTTCGTAGAATTATTTTGTTCAATATCTTCGACACAATAGGTATACGTGGAAAACTGAGATAACATTGTACAATATCCGGCCTTAAAAATTGCACATTGGTCATCTCAGCTAATTATGGCTTCGTAGGTGTTGTGCTCTGCTGCTTGTCTCTGTCCAAAGACGAAAGAGCAATCTATATGGCCAGTAACTGATTGTTTCCTATAGTTCGTCTTCTGCCTGTATATACGTCCCACTGAGGTGCATTGAGGTCTATGAGAGGGCCTGGGCTAAATAGTTCCCACACGAGCCCAATGCCGATTATTTCACAAAACACCTTTGTTTTGCCCTGAACTGTAAATAAAAAAAGCCGTGGTAGCCTAGTGGTTTGACCTGTGGCCTCTCAAGCAGAGCGTCGTGGGTTCAAATCCCGGGCTCGCACCTCTGAGTTTATCGGAATTTATGTGCGGAAATTACATTTGTAATTTGCCATGAGTTTTTCGGTGAAGGAAAACATCGTGAGGAAACCTGCACACATCTGCGAAGAAATTCAATGGTGTGTGTTAAGTTCCCAATTCGCACTGGGCGCGCGTGGGAACTATAGCCCAAGCCCTCCAATACACGGAGGAGGCCTATGCCATGAGGCACGCCGAATTACGCGACAATTTAATAAATAAACGACAATAACAACAAAAACAACATGTACTTACTGAAATTGTAGCGAATTCGGAATAAAAAGGCTCATAAATAAATAAATAAATGGTTTCCGTTAATTTCCATCAACGGAAAACTCATGGTTTTCAAAATGAGATTGTGCTCATGAATTCCGAAGACTCGGAGGAGCGAGCCCGGGATACGAATACGAACCAACGGCCCTCTGCTTGAGAGGCCTCTGGTCAAACCACTAGCCTAGTTTTTTCATGTGCGTTCAAATGCATGTAAAATTATGACAGTGGCACCGGGCGAAAATCATGAAAATTGCATATAGGTATGCGTCGGTGGCAGGTTATGCGTTAAGTTGGTATTCCATCTTAGCCCTCTCTCTTCCTTCATAGATGGTGGTGATCACTTACAGGTGTAGTGCAAAATGATTTTCCATGACATTTCGTTAAATTTCATCCGATTTTCAACTTTAGTGACATGTTATTAAAGTCGTGTATACAATGCAGCTGTCAGATTAAATTGTTTTATAAATAAGAACCTTATTCAATTGTCGTTCAAGTTGAAAATCGCATGGGATTCAAATCATTCCGCACTACATCTGTAACTAATTGAAAGAAATAAAGAAAGAAATATTTATGACAGTCACAAAATTAGTTAAAAAACCAAAAAAACATATAAAAGCTACAGATAAATAAATTATCACAAAGTGGTCCCAAGACAGCATTTGATGGCCTTACAACCAGGACAACCAGGGTCATCGTTGGCCACCATATTTCATAAATAAAGTCTATAATGATTACAATTTATTGACAGTAAACATAGCTTAGCGGCAGCCATAAGAGAAGCTATTATGTATAGTGGTGGCAATAACGGCTGTTTTGCAATAATGAATAACAGTGTTGTGTTATTCTTAAATAGCTGCTATTGTAAACTGTTGTCTTTTATCCTGTTATATTGCTGTTTTACAAACGATAATGAACTTATTATTAAATAATTGTTATACTTATTTCGTCGCGATCGCACCGTAATAAAAACGTACGGGAATAAAAGCAAAACAACGCTCTGCTACCTTGTTTGTTATTGTACTGACTGACAACAAACAGCAACAGCTAATAATGATACCAATTATTTGAATTGCGATTGCGATGCGAGCTCGCGCGTATAGCGCTATCTCTCGCACACACCTACTTGATTTGTTGCGCACTCGCTTAAATAAAATAAATGACGGCAACGGTGCGCGTATGAACAACGTTGACAACAGACAACGAATAAAGATAACAGGATAGTTGACGATTCGATAATGTGTTGTTCGTTGCGTGCAAATAATGCATTACGTTATCTGCTGTTGTAATAACGACCACCACTAATTATGTATCGTTTATCGGCGAATGTTCTTACGTGCGATAATGTAAATTTCATAATCAATCTCAGCTCAGATTAGGTTATTAGCGTGAGTCTTATGGCTCACGTACAATCTTATATTTAAGGCACTAGATGTAAGTCAAAGATAATGTAGACGCAGATGCACGCGCAAATAGGTACCTACCTACTGGGTGGGCCAAAAAAATTGCACTTTTGTAATGTCATCACAAATAAAAATATACCGTAAACCGGGGGTGACTTTAAAAAGTAATAATGACGAAATCATTAATTTTCATTTTCGAGTTTACTGCTTCGAATCGATGTCGTCGATCGCCTTTGCGTCTACATGCCAAACATGGCGCATGCGGACACTATCGAATTTATAGCTTATTTTAAAACGATCAAATTAGCCCCAAAATACCCCGCTTAATCATTAATCTATATTTCATCTATTTAATAACACAGTTAAGAGGCTGAAAACACCTAATTTTGTTGAAATTGATGTTATTTAAACACTTTTTTAAGAAAAACTGCACACAAAAAAATACAAAAAAAATATAATGTTAATTTTCATCATATTTCAAACACGGTAGACGGGCTCGATACATAATTGAACAAAATCGGCTCGATAGAAAATAATTGCAAAGATTGGTCTTAAAATCATCATTAAACGGTTCTATGTCTTTATTTTTTCGACGTATGGGTCTGCAATTAAAAACATAAAACATAAAGTCAACATATTCATACCTAAACGGCTAACGAGTCATATTTCACAAATAATCCATACTTTTGTTTATTTCTTATGATTTGTGTCTTATTTGCAAGATTTTAGACGCGCGCCAAGCTGCCGGAATAGTTTCTTCTCTTTCACTAACAGGCACGTGAACCGTATGTGTGAAGAGTGGCGCTGCTCCAGGTCATTTGCTGTTGACAGCGCCTTAAACACAGTTTAATTTTTAAAAATATCATTTTCCAGATACCTAATGTCTCGTCGCAACTCGCAATCAACTACGCAAAACTTTGAAAAACTCACTGACGCATACTGCGGGGGTAGTTGTTCAAAGTTTGCGTACTCGATTGCAGGGGTCTTAGTGTGACGTCTTATTGCAATTCAAATCCGAACCAAAGTCGGATCGATCGCTGCAGATCCATACTAATGTCAAAAATGACAGCTAAGACGTAGCTAGAATCGAAATTAGGACATCTGAGCCTCTAGTGTAAGTTTTCGCATATAAAAACGTCTCGAACGCGTTCACGTAAACATCACAATTACTATGGAATAATTAGCAGCGCCACTTGCGGATCGAAACGGCAACAAACTGTTCCCATAGTATTTGACATTTAAACGCAAACGCGGTCGAGACGTATTTTGTGACCGAAAACCTACACTAAGCATACAGGAAATATAGAATGAGAGAAATCAGTAGAAAGTTCGTGTCCGTAAAATAAATGAATTCATCAAAAATAGAGTGCTAATGATTAGGGGAGACACAATTTTTTTTTATAAGTTTTGTCTGTCTGTATGTATGTGTATATTTATGTATGTTCGCTAATCTCCAAAAACTACGGAACGGATTTTAACGGAACGGGCTTTATTTTATTAACCGACTTCAAAAAAAAAGGAGGAGGTTCTCAATTCGGTTGTATTTTTTTTTTTTTTTTTTTATGTTAGTTACTTCAGAACTCCGTCAGTTGTGGACCGATTTGGAAAATTCTTTTTTTGTTGGATAGGGAATACTTCCAGTTTGGTCCCATTGCCACCAAATCAAGATCTGACAGTGGGATCCTAGAGAAATCGAGGGCAACCTTCAAATTTTATAAGCACACCTATAGCGATTTTAACATTTTTGACATCAAATCAAGTATTTACATTCAGAAAGTATAATTTGGTGGACTGGACCTGATGAAGAAGACTGCTGATGGCCAACGGAACTCGCTAAAACTAAGTAATGCGCTCGCGCGGCTATAAGTGATCTCGATTTATATAGATAAGCAACTAAGAAGAAGAGGCTTTAAGCTGATGATTTTTTCGAACTGATCTGATGCTGAAGCCAACGGAACTCTGTTATAAAACAATGTAACTAAGCCGTGTTTGGGCTTAATGGAATCGTTGTGAGATGCACTTTGGCTACAACCACTAAAAAGTGAGAAATAAAGTGAGCACGTATACCGTATTTTGCATATTTTTTAGAAACTTCTAGCGCTTAGGAATATTTAGACGATACTTTTAAGTACCTAATATTTAGTAAATAGTGATGAACAGATTGCATTAGAGCTTAGAGCGTATTAATCGTGGTCCCACTGTTTTAAAAATACTCACTAGGAATAATAAAATTAGGTTAGGTTCGTTAGGTATCTTCAAATGCCCGAAGGGCAAACCACATAGAAATAGGTTCCGTCGACCTTGTGGTGGAGTATAATTTGACATTTTTATAACAGTGGGACCACAAGTCCCTAGCGGGTATTAGGTTTATACTTACATACATACCGTGACGCCTCTTTCCCACAGGGGTAGGTAGAGACTACTTTGTTCCACTTGCTACGATCCTGACATACCTACCTCTTTCGCTTCATCTACATAAATTGGTGTTAAAAATTGGATAAATTACAAAACGATTCACTAAAAAGCGTGAAAAAAAAATATTAAAATAAAAAATAGAACCGCCTTCAATTTGCTACTTTAAAAATGACAAATTAAAATTATTTTTCGGTAAGTGCTACCTAATTATTTATATTGTGTGAAGTCGGTGCCTCAGCTCAAATAGTTCCAAGCCGAATATACTTATAGGTACTATAATAGGCAGATAGACTAAGTCCACTTCTGCCACGCTTATCACACATAAATTATAACAGTGGCGCGGACTGAGGCACCGACTTCAACATATAAATAATTGACAACATTTCATATTTCTGAGCCTATAGTTTTAATGGTTCTCTGTATTTTGTTTGAAAAGATGAACATGCTGGAAGTAAAAATTTTTTGCTAGGGTTTGTATTTAATTTATAATTAATTTATTAATTTTTGCTTATTCTAAAAGGGCGTAACTCCGAAACTATCACAGAATAGACACTTATCCTTTTGTCTTTTCTGTATAGAAAAAAAACCGACGTCAATTTCAAATTGACAATGTCAGGCCTTATTCTCCGATATTCGATTTTCGATATTCGCTTCGTGCGGTTCCGCTCATACTAATATAGTCATTAACTTGAGAGTGAGAGAGAAGGTATGCAACGAACTTCAAAAATAGAATTACAGAGTTGCCCCCCTTGTACTTTGAAGTAGTCAAATACAAAATTATGGTCGCTTACTTTTTCTCGTGAAAAAGGCAAAGGCATTTCACCCATCCTGTGGTAGTTTTGGTAAAATTAGGACATATTTTTAATTAATTTATATTTTTTATAATAAGCGATATTAAAATTATATAAACATATTGCAGTGATCAGGAGGCAAAATCCTTTCGAACCACATATACATTTTCAGGTGTTATAAAAATGAAATGTTGTCAATTAGGTAGCACTTACCGAAAAATAATTTTAATTTGTCATTTTTAAAGTAGCGAATTGAAGGCGGTTCTATTTTTTATTTTAAATTTTTTTTGACATCTAAGGTCAGAAAAAAAAGTTATCATCATTTAAAATTTAAAGTTAAGACTGTTCAAATATGTATAGCAATATGTGACTTGTCAATAAATAAAGTCTACGTGGAGGAAGTCGCGGGCAAAAGCTAGTTTTATTTCCGTCGATATTTCAAGTGCAAAAATGTTGGCCCACCCTGTTCACTAGATGTGACACAACTCGTTACCATGAGTTGCCTGGCCAGTAGGCTTAGTGTAAGTTTTCGATAGATATGTCTCGATCACGTTAACTGTCAAATACTATGAGAAATTTCAGCTGTCGTTTCGTTCCGCTTGTGGCGCTGTCAATTATCCCATAGTAACTGAGACGTTTACGCGAACGCGTTCGATACGTTTTTCGTGTCAAAAACTTACACTAGAGGCTCTGGCATATGCCAAACTAGCTGTTGCCCGCGACTTCGTCTGCAAAGAATTCGTTTATCGCTATCCCGCGGGAACTACGCAATTTTCCGGGATAAAAAGTAGCTTATGTGTTATTCCAAATCATAAACTATGTCTGTTCCAAATTTTATCCAGATCCGTTAAGCCGTACTGGCGTGAAAGAGTAACAAACATCCATACATCCATACATCCATACTTACAAACTTTCGCCTTTATAATAGTAGTAGGATATACTTTGTCATAATCTAACCACCGCCGATCGATTAATTTTATTTCATCCCCCGATGGTAAAATAATATTACAAAAAAAGAAAAACATTTAAAATTTAACTAAATTAAAACGAATTAAAAAATTAAACTATTGAATCCTTAATTAAAATAATTATAAAAGGAGAGGCCCCTGCCGGCAGCATTTCCCCTTTTCACAGCAATGCTACGTTGTCCAAGGAAGCTGCTAGCTCTGCGGTCACCCGTAGCGCTTAGCCTCTTCGAAATATCTTTGAAGAGGCTAATAGCGCTAGGATCCCATGGACGAAGCGGGTTTCAGCACCGAAAGGGACAAATTTATAAATGATTGCATTCGTCAATCACAAATATGCGTGAAATATTTACTATCGGTGTGATTTATTTATGTATTCGAGTATCTTTTTCACATATGTGCCGTCAAAAATCGGGCCCCTAGCGGACTATTTCAATGTTCATAGACGCTGTCTTGTCTAACCGAAAACGAATGCAAGACGCTAGCTCCTTCTTCATAAAAAAATATGGCTCTGTTCATTTGTCAATTTTGCCAGAATCAAAAAGACAGTTTATTAAATATGTCGGCCATCTTACGGTAGCACGGTCAAAAGAACCCCTCCTTTTCAACCTTTCAGAGAAGAATGAATCTCATCAATAAAGGTAGGTAATCGTGGTTCATATACCGTCTATAATATTTACTAATCGACTCCCAGGGGCGACAGGGGCCCTATTTTGGAAAGCACATTATGTGAAAGTAAAACTCGAAAGTGGTGAAAGATTATGCTGAATTTGAAATACAAGTAGCTTGCTCTTCCCCCACGCGAATCTAAAAACGAACGGCAGCTCTTGACGCGAGTCACAGTCTCAATTCTCAATTTAAAAATCCCCAATTTAAAATTTTCGCTGTTCCTTTTTTTTGGCAATAGACAAGCGCCAGTCAGCGATCACCAGCCAAAAAGGTTGAATAGAAAATCGTCACTCATATTTGTACATTTAACTTTGCACCGATTAGATCTATCCAGCGCATTATTTACTTAATTTTAGCACTATTATCGTTAAATAAATTTGCTTCCGCCGGATAAGATCTCGTAGGTACATATGTACTCGTAAGGAAGAAAGGGAAAATTGATACCGTACCGTGGTCGTCTTCCCACAATAGAGTTCTGCCAAGTTTCTTGCGGCGCATTCTTCTTGGCAATGATGGTCTTTCCGAGAACGCTGGTAGTTTCAAAGAAAGACATGTAAAAGACCCCTTGGCGGCCTATTTGTAGAATAAGCTTTTGATTTTGATTTTAGGGATAGCTCTACAAGCAGACGGTTATGTTCGTGAGTACTTTAAACGACAATCGGGTTTAGGGTACAGGGTATACCATTGGCCGATTTAAGTACCTATCAAACCCACAAGAGTAAGTGAGACAGCAAGATAAACCCGAATGTCGTTTTAGGAGCTAACGGACTGTAATCTACGCTGCTGTGACTGAATTAACGTCAAAGAAAAATATCCAGAAAATCCCGTTTATTTAGATACATACGTACATACACACATACATAAATCACGTCTTTATTCCTTACGGGGTAGACAGAGCCTAAGGTGACAAAACCTACAGGCCACGTTTAGCAAGATTGTGGGCGTATAATAAATGGAGCCAAAATAGTGATGGGTTGCTAGCCGCATCGCCTGTAACATGATTCAGCTATGATTTTTGCCCATTCCCTCGATGGGCTTTTACCAGCGCGGGACTCTTCCAACTTCAAGCAACTGAGTACATTCTATGTTTTTTCTTTGTTCCCAGACCAATATGGAAGAAAGTCCGTTTATTACCCACTTTCATATCTCCCCTTTGCACCCTTGGTCATTATTCTTTATTAGCCTATTTAACTTTTAATCATTACACATCAGTTGCTATCGTTCCAAGATCACTATCAGGCCGATAGTCCAAAGTATATAAGAGTACAATACCATCAGTTACACAACACTCAACAAGTCAAGATGCTTCGCTTTGTTATCGGACTTTGCGCGATCGGCCTGGTGGTAGCCACCCCCGTGGTCAACAGAAACAAGGAGGATGTCGACCGCTACAGGGACTTCCTGATGAACACTTGTAAGTGTGGTATCAAATAACACCAGCTTTCATTTTCATTTGCAAGTCGTTTTCGGTGCATTGGTACCGCTTCCTGCACCATCTTAAGGTTTCGCAATGAGCCAAATAATAGAAGGTCATTCTTCCTGTCCACAGCCAGTCTAAATATTTAGCTTAGGGCCACTTGTACGGACCAGGGTTAACGACTTAACCCCGTGTTAGACGCTAACCCGGGGCTAAGTAGTGTCAAAATGTATGGAACTGTCAAACCGAACCCCGAGTTAGCGATTTAATTTTTTAACTCTGGATTGTGCAAGTTGGCCTTACTGTCTTAATGCGATGACATTTTACGTCTTCCGGCCTTCCGTCTTCCGGCTATTTTGCCCATCATGACAATTTGCTAAAGACTACTTCTACGGAGAACATGAACTACTTGACTTCCGTCTGCTTCACTGTACAATCTTAAACCTCTTCCCCATTCGCTGAAGAATAGTAAATATTCTACGATATAACCACACAAATGCCTCCAGTTTTTTACGGAGGTCTTCCCTGAGGGTCCACCATATCTTTCTCCATATTTAATCTTGCATTTGTCACGCTACTGTGTTGCAGCGTGGAGATAACAGTCTGTGAAATTGATTAGAGTAGGTAAATAGATTAGAGTTATTAATAAAAACTTTTTTTTACGTTTGGGATGACACTGTCCTTAACCTCTGCACTTGAGCATCAGGGGCCTTACCATGACGTCCTAATTCCGACTCAGTGACTTCGGCCTCATCTGCACTTACCATCAGGTGAGATAGAGGTCAATCGCTGGTCAGTTTATAATAAAAAAAAAAGTTCAAGTTTTAGCTGTCACTTTTAGTATGAATCTGACAGCGAGCGAACCTAAACTGAATCGCATTAAGACGTCATGGTAAGGCCCCTGATCTGCGTATGCCCCTTCATGCACAAACTCTGGTTAACTTATCATAGTTTGACATTCGTTTGGGTTTCTCCATCTATTTGCAATTGGTCTTTTGCGAGCCGATCACTTAGGTTCACAGGGGTCTTACCGTGACGCAAGAGCGATTCTATTTCAACTCAGTTCAGGTTATAGCTGACATTTTTAGTATGGATCTGATAGTGTCATGGCAGGGCCTCAGCTCGCTGTATCACATTTGTCACCGTTCTCAAAACAAAAGCTCTGTAATAATAACAATGACACTCCACAGTCACCAATGAAGTGGACAAGTTCAAATACTTGGCCGTGAAGTCTCCTGAACACCCGGAGTTGTACAGCGGCAAGTTCGAAGGTGACATCGCCCTCGACAAAGAAGACATCGAGGACATGGTGACCCAGTACGCCACGGGACGCAACGCAGTCATCTTCCCTGGTCTTTCGACCCAGTGGCCGGATAACACCGTGGTGTGGACCATCGCCAACACGCACTTTGGTAAGACTTTTCAAGGCAAAAAGCGAATTTAGTTCTAAAGATTCTCCCGCTATTTCTATTGCTGACGGCGACAAATAAACACTGCATCACCTCTTATGACGGCGTGCGATTTAATAATAATAATAATAATAACTTTATTTTCACCACAGAAGTTACAAATGCGTAACATTTTACAAAGCACACATTGTTACATAGAGATGGGTACATGACATTTACGCTGTAAGTAAGTGAAACGGCGGCGCTCGCACTAGACTCTGGGTCTGTATCGCGAGTGCCAAAATTTGGTAATGGTAATTTTCAATCAATAGGGAATTAGCAGGACTGGAGACGCAATAGAAATGGGATGTAATTCGGAAAAAAACGCTTGTCCCAGTTTTTCTAATTTGTATTGCCATGGAAATAGCGGTATACACCAAATTCTTGCTACCATCTTTCATATTTTACATTTACGTAGGCTATGTAAAAATAGGTCAGGTTTATTTTATAATTTTCTTAAAGGTCAATGGTTACTCTAAACCAATCAATTGGGAGGAAAACTGCCTTTTTATCCCGTCAGATGGCGCATAAGCGACTGTACCTTGTTACGACATAAGAACTGTCAAATCCAGTACATTTTTTATGAATAGTTTTAAACTTTTGTATTTTATTCAAAGATACCTCATTGTAGCCCGCTAAACTGTAAAAACAGGGGAGTTTATCTATTTCCTGATGACCCAAAGCGCAGAAAACAATGAGAAAATGCTTTACGTATTAAAAACTTTTAAGCAAAGTGATACAGCACGTTTGTATTCACTGCATTTCAAAGACGATTCTTGTATTTCTTGTTTGCTGATGTTTGGAATAGGAGAATCGGCGTTCACGTCTTTGAAAGAATCCGAGTGTGGACAATTATATAAACGGTCTTCTTGGACATCTAAGTCAGCACCTAAGTTTTGGTTCCGATCATACGCCTCTAACCTAAAAGAAAGAACTGCACATAAGCCTCCAGAATTCAAATTAAAATAGAAATACGGAACATAACCTTAAATATTTGATGTGGTTACTTTTTTATCAAATCAGCCTTTTTACCAGCCATCGATGCATGTCTCCTTCAAAGCTCAGCTTAAAGTTCACGCACAGTCATAACAGAGTACATTTTGTCAGTTAAATCGCAGAAATAACTCAGAAAATCGCAACTAGACATTTGACACGAAACGTAAACAAGGTACAGTCGCTTGTGGCGACATCTGCCTCCAGCTTCTAGTTTGCCTCCTCATTAATTGGACCATGTGTTATAGACTCCCTTTATGTCTATCATTATCATTGCAATCATACTTTAACCTGCACACCACTCCAAAACATAATTCATGATTGCAGTTATCTAATTAATGACAATGCTCGCATCTGTCTTAATCTTTAGTTGATTATGTTACCAAGAAATCGATCGTATTATAAACAATTTGTTTTCCGATTTATTAGCAAGTAGCAACAGTTGATTGAAGGGTTCCGACATCCGGTAGAATATGTGGCGAAGAGGTTGAAACAATGGAACACATTATGTTTGAATGTGATGTCTTTGCAAGACTAAGAATGAAACTCCTCGGCAGTGGGTACCCAGAACCAGGAGATTTCAAGGCACTATCACTGCGCCAAATCACCCAACTCATAAATTAAGGCGGTAAAAGCGATGGAATAGTGCGAAGGAAGGGTGATTACACAAAAGGTCCACGAATGGGTCGAAGTGTATCCGTAGGGACCCCTAGATTAAGATAAGATAAGATAGATTCTCTTAGCATCAAAAATCAAAAGTTTATTTTGCAAATAGGCCGCTAAGGGCTCTTTTACATGTCTTTTTTTAAACTACCAGCGCATTCGGAAAGACTATCATATGCCAAGAAGAATGCGCCGCAAGAAACTTGGCAGAAAGTATTTTTTTCAGAATAAGATATATTTACAACAGTACTTAAATTATAGATAACTTATGTATAAGGAGCATTACTTGTTTCCATTATATAAAAAGTAGTTATACTGGTGAATATTAATTGCAGAGGAGCCCGGACAAAAGGAAGCCCTGTTTGAAGCCATGAAAGTCATCGAGAGCAAGACCTGCGTCAAGTTCCGTCAAGCTGAGCCCGCTGACAGGGTCTACGTTAACATGACCGTTAGTACATACATAAATACATCACTATCACTAGGTACTGCTGCATAAGCTCTAAAGGGAGAACACTTATCAACATATATCTCACGCGTTGCGTGAGAAATAACGTACAATTTTGTATGGTATACCGTTTATTACAAATACAATAGTAGGTAATTATGATTTAAAATGTTAAAACTGCAAATAGATTATGTCGCGACATTTAAAAAAGGTGATATAAAAAGGAATCTAAGGCCAAAGGTTGGGGCCGAAAAAGGGAATGCCTACGAGGGCTTTTAGAATTTGGAAAAATGAAAATTTAGGAGAAGTGTGCATGGAAAAAATCAATTTTTAAGCTGGAAGAAAGACACGAGTATATATAGGATGAGTGGCCACTAATCTACTTATAATATACCCGCACCAATTTGCACCATCAATGCTATACGTAAAATGTTAAGAAATTTCAATACACACGTTTTATAATTATATACTGTTTTGTTTTTGCCGAGTAATGTATCCAGAAATCAACCAGCTGCACAGCTATCCCGTCCTGATACTAGGGTTGATGAATCCCGGGTCTTCACGCGACGTCACCTCGAGTTGTTGATATGGACATTTAATAAGTTAAATTCGGGAAGCTGAGATCAGGTTCTTTTTGAGTAGTAGTTCAATGCCTAGTCTTGACACCGTTCAAATATCTCGACGTGTCCTAGCCGAGAGGGTGGGCTGTAAATAATTACGCAGGTATAAAAACACTGACTAAGATCGTAGAGCAAAACTGAACAGAAGACGGATAAAAAACACTAAAACTTACCCGAATCAAAATCGGCAAAACTGAAGAGTAAAAATAAATCGTCTGCGAGTACTTCGACGAATAAAATAGCAGCAGGCACGATAATACAGCCGCAAAGCTCGTATATACAAAGCAGTTGGAAATAATGACAAATCTGACGGAAAAAATCTCAAATTTTCTAGACAACCACACGCCAGCTTGACTCAGGAATCAATGTCAAAACAATCATCAGACGGAAAGCGGAAACAAATCTTAAATTCAAATTTAAATTCAAATGCCAAAACTTCTAAAACACCTTACGTAGCGGCCAGCGATTGACATTTCTGATATGCCAAAAAGGTTTTTGAAATGACAATTATAGTTTATACTTAAAAATAATTAAAAATGTAGCGTAATAATGCTACAGTACATAGTATAAAACAAAGTCGCTTTCCGCTGTCTGTCTGTCCCTATGTAAGTATGCTTAGATATTTAAAACTACGCTACGGATTATGATACGGGTAAATCACATTTTTTACGTACGGGGTAGACATAAATCATAATTCTGAAGGAAAGCTCCATGCAATACTTTAGCTTCTTGTTGTAATAGATCACACGTACTTACTACATTTTTGAACTCAGGATTGATTCCTCTTCTTTCATTTCTTATTCCATTAAATACAGCATTTAAACAATTTGTTTAACCCCACTTTTTCTTTTATTCGACTTTATTTTGTACAGCAACATATTTTTACTAATGAAGAAGTCACATTCTTACCACATGGGTGTTTTACAGATGCGACTTGAAATATCTCCAATCAATCATGTTTGATGTTTCAGAGCTACCCCTTCGGCTGCTACGCGCACGTCGGCTACCGCGCCTTCCGCGGGCCCCATACCTTCAACCTGGGCTCCACTCCTGGCTCTGACTGCTACCGCCAGTCCACGATCGTCCACGAGCTCATGCACATCCTCGGTTTCTTCCACATGCACTCCACCTACGACAGGGATAACTTCGTCAGGATCAACTACGAGAACATCGTGCCTGGTAATTCATAATTTTAACACGACTATTATATTGAGCATCGATTGGGTAAACGGTATTTAAACTAAAACGGCCGCTTTTTGCCGTGCAAGTTTTTTTTGGGACAACTACAGAACGACAATATGTATACACTGATTCAATACATACCTAATAGGTGTTTCCCTAGTATCTATCCTTCGGAAATTATTGAAAATTGATCTAATTTAGGCAATTTAAGAGATACACTATAATACGATACGCTATAATCTGGACATCTTTAAGGCCAAAGTGAACAGACACCATCTAGGCAAACGTGTACCACCTTAGGCCTCATCTTCGCCTTTCATCAAGCGAGATTGAGGTCAAACGTAAGCCTATTTTATGTAAAAAAAAACAACAACATTTCCGAAGTGGAGCTAGTTTCGCGGCTGGTGTCGCCTAACAAAATGCTCAAATCTTCTAAGCGTTCATTCATTTATCACGTCGTTATAATCACACTTGTTTTAGGTGCCGAGTCGGACTTTGACAAGTGGAATGAGTTGCAAGTTGGTAACCTGGGCGTCGAGTACGACTATGTGAGCTGCCTGCACTACCCAGCCCTCGCCTGGAGCAAGAACTTCGAGCCTACCATCGAGCCTTTGAGGGTATATATTATTATCATACACACATACATTAATTAAGTCTTTATCCCTTACGGTGTAGACCCTAAGGTAACAAGACCTAAAGGCCACGTTCACCATGATTCAGAGCGTATTGGAAAAGAGAATCAAAGTAGTGATGGGTTGCTAGCATCGCCTATAAAAAATGATTCCTAAGGTTTGCTTACATTCCCTCAATGGGCTTTTTACCGTCTGCGTGAGAAGAGAATTATGTGTCCGAAAACTTGCACTACAAGGACCTAGGACCTCCAGCGATTTTCGCAAGTCCATTTGGTAGTGGTGAAAAAAATTGCTATGAATTCGGAAAAACAGCAACATTTGGTACTCGGATTCGTATTTCAAATTTTAAAAATCGAACCCAGGGCTTTTAGTGTTCCAATTGTGAGTGCCCTCTCTGTGTTATTTCAATAATCGGCCAGAAAATGTGTATTTTTTGTTCACAATCTTCATTTTTGTCTGCCATAAAATTTGCGTTTCATAGCAGAAGAAACCATCATCAAACACTTTAAAAAATATTTCGGAAAAAACTAAGTAACTACTGATTAATCCCGTCTGACAAATATTGACTTCTTTGCCTTGTCAGGCTGAAGGGTGATTTTATTTTGTAATTTTATTGTTCCCACTATTTGACCATTTTGACCTTATTTCTTTTTCTGTCAGGAACTTGACGGAGTCATGGGTCAGCGAGAGTACGTCACCGAGAAGGATTGGCTTCGCATCAACCGCTATTACAGCTGCCCAGGCGCATGGGAATAACACCCCCTATATCTAGCGCATCGACCTTACTTTGTTTTTAGTTCCGATGTTTTCCAATAGATGCCGCTCTCGTTTTAATATGAATGTTCTAAATGGCGCTGCTAACATTATCCCGGCAGCCTATAAAGGCGGTCAGGTCAATCTTTAATAAATTTGTCATGCAAACAAACGTAGTATCATTGACATCGTTCCCTTCGACATTCGAATATACCTTCTGAGGTTCCTGACTCACTGTGATACCTTTTCGCAGTAAATTTCATGGTTTCGTTACATTGAATCGACAAGGAATATCATTTGTGACGCTCACTGTGAAAAGGTTGTACGGTGGGTCCGCAATTAATTTGTTCAATAGTATCATCCAAATATGTGGTCTAACACCCTAAGCTCCAATCTTTTGCACGTCAATGGTACATTACATTCCGAGGGTGGTGAAATAAAGAATGTCTAAGATCGCAACAACTTGTCGCACGAGCCAAAGGCGAAGGCGATAAACATGCGAGCTGAGTCTTTCTTTATCACCGCCCGAATTACCTAATTATACAGTCACCTCTCTAGTTTTAATGTCCTGCCCATAGAACGTAACCTAGTAACGACTCGTAAATAATGTAATTTACTGAAAATTCATACGCGGAAAGTCTTTTTTAGAGTGTATACTTACCAAGTATTGATTCAAGTATTTCTATGCAATTCAATTTCGTATTTATTTTGCTGTCAAACTTTAGTAACATTCTATGAATCCGTCAATACCTTCCTTATTTAAACAGACCGCCGTGCATTGTTGGGAACGACACGAAAATAACTTCGAAAAAAGAATTTTGTAGTATGAGGCTACTTAGTTGTCTCTGCGTAAGTAATTCGCCGGATTTATAATGGGGAGTGTCCTGACGTAAGATTTAACCTGGTCCCAGCTGCTAACTTCCATTATCGGATAGTGCAATACCGCGTAACTAGCACTAGTAAATACTGCGTATCTACACAACACCCATAGTGAAAAACCACGTAACTAGCACTAGTAAATACTGCGTATCTACTCAACACCCAACTTTACACTGGTTTGAACTGAATTCTAAGCAGGATTTTACGTACGTCGGCGGGAAATCTTAATTTGGCTACATTTTGCTAGATACGTGTTATTAACTGCTGGGGGTGCTTTGCAGTTTATGTATGTATGTATGTAAGTAAACTCTATTGCACATAAAAATTAAAAAATACAGAAGTACACAGAAAACAGTACAAAGACGAACTTATCCCTAAGAAGGGATCTCTTCCAGCTAACCTGGTACAGAAAGGAATAGCGGTGGGTAAGCGGTGTTTCTTACCCCGTACGTGTAAGATTTGGAATGGACTGGTGGTTGAGATTTTAACGACTTGTTATGACATAAGGGCCTAAAAGGCGAGTGTACTGTGAGGTAGCATGCGAATCTGCGAACTGGCTGGTTTGTCGGACTGGCTGGTTCGTCAGTGCGATTGAAATCCATACATCGAACGTTCGCTCGATGATTTTAAATATTTGTTTTTCGGATTTCGAGAGCACGGTGAGATCGCTTTGAACGGGGCTTGCTGATGCATCCCATTTTGTATATTTAATGATTATTTATATGAAGCGGAAAAATATAAAAATATGCAAAGTATTGAGTTTTTATAGGCCGAATTCTATTTGAATCCCCGTACTAGTTAAAGTGCATCCTCAAGGCAGCTCTACAGTACCCTTATTTGCAAGGCCGGCAACGCACCAGCATTCCTAATGGTACTGTAGGTGTCAATGAGGGGCGGTGATTATTAACATCGGGTTACCGTTTGTCGGCTTTGATATAAAAAAAGTTATGTCGGGGTTTGACTATGGACAATTTTTGTCTAATAAATTTATACATCTTTTTAATTAATTTCCAATTTAATTTTTCTTAATTAGACTTGTTTTAAAGGTATCAATGGATGCTATCTTATCGCATGGTTAATAATAGATAGGTACGAAACTGAAAGGTGCAATTCGATAGTGGACTGGGAATATATAATCTTTGGTTTTTTTACGTACTTTACGTATCATACATATATATGCTACTCATTTATTCACAGGTCGTTAGCTTTAGTTAACTTTTAATAGGTTTCGTTTGAATTATTGTATGCTTTTGTACTTATATTTAAACAATTCAGTGTGTAAATTTCATACGCGCGTATAAATTTTACCCATAACGGAACGAATGCGTTTGGGGTGAGACGTATATTTAACTGATAATTTGTATATACACTGAGGAGCAAAAATAACGGGTCGATTCTCATAGAACTTTGTATGAAAAGTGAAGTTAATTTTGCTGGTGAGTATATTACTTTAATTTTTATGGTCCCCAGTCAAAAAACAAGATTAAATCGGAACGGTATGTGCTATTGCTCTTCTAAGATTTTCTGAGTTGATTGAAAGCATTGCTGTTTTTTTTTATATATTTGAATAGGAAGGGAAACGAGCAAGTGGGTCACCTGATGGTAAGTGATCACCACTGCCCATAGACACCCGCAACCCCGGAGGGATCGCAGATGCGTTGCCAACCTAGAGGGCTGTGTGTTCATAATTAATCATATGAACTAAAATCAATTCAATGAAACAATTAGGTAATAAATAAATATCATGGGACAAATTACACCAATTGACCCAGTCCCAAACTAAGCAAAGCTTGTACTATGAGTACCTGGCCACGGATAAACATACTGATAATGTAGATAAATACGTTCAACATCCATGACTCGGGCACAAACATTCGTATTCATCATACAATGTTTATTACGACCGGGATTCGAACCCGGGACCTCTAGCTTCATAGTCAGGGTCACTAACAACTAGGTTATCCGGTCGTCGTAATATAATTTAGGTATTCTCCATTCCAATCCAGTTTACGCGTCGTCTCTGCCTATTTCGTAGTAAGAAATAGTGGTCGTCGTTATTACAACAGCAGATAACGTAAATGCATTATTTGCACGCAACGAACAACACATTATCGAATCGTCAACTATTCTGTTATCATTATTCGTTGTCTGTTGTCAACGTTGTTCATACGCGCACTGTTGCCGCACTTGGCATAGAAGCGCAAGCGAGTACGCAACAAATCAAGTAGGTGTGTGCGAGAGATAGCGCTATACGCGCGAGCTCGCATCGCAATCGCAATTCAAATAACTGACTTTTGGTATCATTATTAGCTGTTGCTGTTTGTTGTCAGTCAGTACAATAACAAACAAGGTAACAGAGCGTTGTTTTGCTTTTGTTCCCGTACGTTTTTATTACGCTGCGATCGCGACGAAATAAGTATTAACAATTATGCCATAGTTCTTCTGTTATACTTTGTAAGTTTTTATTAATAAATAAATAAAAAATATATATATATATTTAATAATAAGTTCATTATCGTTTTGTAAAACAGCAATATAACAGGATAACAGACAATAGTTCACAATAACAGCTATTTGAGAATAACACAACACTGTTATTCATTATTGCAAAACAGCCGTTATTGCCACCACTAGTAAGAAATAGAGAAATTACAGATAACTGACACTTAAGCATACTTAACAGAGTGGCGAAATAGGCCATAAGTGTTTTAAGTGATTTAAATTTTAAGTGATGTGATTGAAGCAGGTTTTAGGTGTTAAGTGCAGCATTATTGTATCACTCCTGAAGTTAGTTTGGCGGTGGTAGGGCCTTGTGCAAGTTCCGTCCGGATCGCTACCACCATCATCTTACTCGCTAATCCTGCCGCTGTGTTCCGGTGTGGAGAGTAAGACAGCTGGGGAAATTACGGGCACAAGAGGCATTTCATCTAAGTCCTCTAGGTTGGCGACGCATCTGCAATCCCTCCGGGGTTGCGGGTGTCTATGGGCAGTGGTGACTGGTGACCCACTTGCTCGTTTGCCTTTCTATTCACATAAACAAAAAAAATTAATATACCTTATTAGAATTATAGAAAGTGTTTGGTTTCTGGGACCCCTTTTATTCATTTACTCCATCACCAAACACCCCTTATATAGTCTTATTACATATATCTTATCAACATCGGCTTAAGTGGCAAATCCTCAATTAATTGATTTGCTAATTTCTGACGTGACCATTTTGCAATAATCCTCATTAAAATATAATGCAAAACATCGTATGGTATTATGGTAACAATAACAATGTAGAAAGCTATACTTCGATTTTTTTCTAATTAGAATCCACAACAATATTATATTGCGGCTCGTGAACTGTAATCTCTTTACAATTTGTACTAGAGTAACAATTGACGACACGCAAATAAAGTTACATTAAAACAATTTTATTTTGCGGCTGCCAAACTATTGCACTGCACTATTTGCTAAGTAAGAAATAGTTGACCAGACGCAATATAATGTTATTGTGGTTTCTAATTCTTTTGACCACAATACAACACGGACCTTATATACTTAAACTTAGTTTACATACCTACATAAATCACGTCTTTATCCCTTACGGGGTAGACAGAGCTTCAGGGAACCAGACCTAAAGGCCATGTTTAGCGTGATCGTGGGCGTACCTATAGATGCAAAGGGGAATCAAAATAGTGATGGGTTGCTAGCCGCATCGCCCATAACATGATTCCTACGATTTTTGAACCATCTGCGCGGGAAGAGAAGCAACTGGTATACATTCTATGTTTTTTTTTGTTTTTCGGCTGATGACGATGACTAAATGTACTGTTAATATAAAATACGAAATGGACTTCAGACTGAGTATACATCGCATCTGCTACACGATTCATTGCCAAGGTTTCAATCGGAAATCGAACCCCAAAACGGCCAGTCACGCAGGCATGAGAGAATGAGATAGAGTAGGAGATAAGAGTGTGACAGCATTATTAATTAACTCAAGCGTACGTAATTTCCCGTAATCTATTTGATAATGATGGCGCTATATAAGGGCTTGATGTTTATTAAGATTAGATACCTACTAAAGATGTTGCGAGCTACGGTGGTGCTTTGCTGTTTGGGGTTGGCCTTGGCCTCCCCCCCAATCGTCAGGTCCAGGGAGGAGATCCAGGCCTTCAGGAGCTTCCTGGAGAACACCAAAGCCGGTGAGTTGGAGAACATCGACATATTGGCTAAGAATGACGAATACCTGGATTTAGAAGGGGCTACTCCGGAATTCGTGTCGCTCCATGCTCCATCCCTCTCACTCTTCTGTTATTGGCTGTTAGTGACAAAATGTATAATATATGTAATAGTGGCACAAATGGAACAAGCAGGCCTGGGGCCTTACCATGACGGCTTAATGCGATTTGGTTTAGGTTCGCTCGCTGTCACATTCATACTAAAAGTGACATGTAAAACGTGAACTGAGTCGGAATTAGGACGTCATGGTAAGGCCCCTGTAGGGTCTCCCTTGTGTGCCCAACTATTAAAGGGGTCATTCACCTTCCAAACCAAAACCCTGGATCCATCACTGAACAATTTGGTGGCATTTTCATACAAATACAGAGTAAATACAGTCAATCAGCCTTTGTTGCGTTATCTAAAACATAAGAGCACTCCGAAGGTTAATATTGTAAGTTGTTTATGATAGTTATTTTGTTTTGCAATTGCTGTGCGATTTTTCTGTCATATTTACTAGTTCCTCTACCATCCCTAAAGAACCCTCATTAATAGGAGGAACGGTTAACATTAATTGACGTCTCTGATTGCGGTAGGTTATAAAATCCCGGTTAAACGTAAACGTTTGCCGTATTGCTTGACTTTTCGTAATGCAACGCAACGTCTGCATATTGAAGAAACTGACTCTAACATCAATCTTGTGATCTATACTGACGAGCAAAAATTACGGGTCGCTTTTCTTACGAATTTGTATGGAAAGTGACCGGTTTTTTTGCTTTTCTGTGTTAATTGAAAGTATTTGCACACCCACTAACATTACGTAACTCAAAGTTCCAACTGGAACTAATGCAACGTCCATTAATGAAAAATACATTTGATATGGACCTTCGCAAAAAAGGCCTGAAACGATCAAGCACTAAGTCCACCAATAACAACGCCTTGTGGTCTTACCATGACGTCTTAATGCGATTCAGTTTAGGTCCGCTCGCTGTCAGATTCATACTAAAAGTGACAGCTAAAACTTGAACTGAGTCTGATTTAGGACGTCATGGTAAGGCCCCGGGTCATTGATTCATAGTTTACAAAAGTATCAACCTGGTTTCCACACGTTGATCGGTGGTCAAAGTGAACCGCGACTAGGGCGGGACTAAACTTTGAATAGAAATTTTAAATGAAAAATCTTTTAAACTAATTAACCTAACACGCTGACAAATTCCTAAATAAATCTGTATTACCCTTCTTCATACAGAAGCTTTCAGTGGCATAGGATTACGCCTCATCTAAGCAACACTCACAAACAGATGTTTGTGATGTTTGTGATTTGTTGATGTGTTAAGATATCTTAAGCAAACAACATACATACAGTCACGTCTCTTTCCTATAGGGGTAGGCAGAGACTACTTTGCTCCCCTTGCTACGATTTTGACATACCTCTTTCGCTTCATCCACATTCATACTGCTCGTCGGTTCCGGGTACTCCTAACCTGCCCTTTTTTCAAAACGTCTCCTATCGTCGTCGTGTCGTATATTAAGCAACTGTTGCCATTTTCTGTCACAGACGATGGCAACTACATCGCCCGCATGACATCCCCCCTGGCCAACCCTGAGGAGGCCAGCGGCAAGTACCAGGGAGACATAGTCCTCGACGACTTCATCATCGACGGCATGCTTCAGGAATACGCCCAAGGCCGCAACGCCTACACCTGGCCCAACACCAAGTGGCCCAATGATACTGTCGTCTGGGAGTTCGCTGAGGGAGAGTTCGGTAAGTTCTCGAATGCTAAGGCCAAGCGGGATTCGGCGAAGGTTCGCCCTACCGCTACATGTGTGGACAGAGGGGCCTTACCAAGACGTACTAATTCCGACGCAATTCAAGTTTTATCTGTCACTTTTGGTATGAATCTGGCAGCGAGCGCATGAACTGAATCTCAAGACGTTATGGTAAGGCCCTTCGCTTTATCGCGAATGAATCGAGCGAACTCGAACCGTTGCGCGACATAGTTCACCCGAAGTTTTATCGCGATAATATTTGGTCTAAGTGTGGCCACGTAGTTGAGAGTTACACGAACTCGAACTTTTTATCGCGACAACGCAATGTTTTCTTCGAATAGACTAAAAGTTAGCCAGAAGTTATACGGTCTACCAAATGAAACCCTGAGCTGCTGAATAACATAACCTTATCGCTATAAGTGATCGGCTTGTTATTTGTGTCTGTCAATGTCAAACTACGCCGACGTTGATTGTGAATAGGTTCTACAGTGACCTAGGATTCCGTTTAGCAGACTAAATTCCCAACATAATTCTGGGGTCTTAAGCCCCCTGATATGACCAATAAAGATATTAGAAACGTTCATAGGAAAAAAACGGCAATAGTATTTTCTAATTAGTAAACAAATCTAGGTCACTGAACTAGTATAGCAATCAAAACAAAGACTCGCAATACCTAACCGAATTAATCATGATAACATCAAGTCATTCGATAAGAATAAAATTGTTATCAAATCATTGGCATTAATACCGGTTTTATTATTATTTGATGACGATAAATCTGGTATATTAATCACGCGATAGATAAGTATTTTAAACTGATCAATTTAAATATCCATAACGATTAAAAACAATGTGGGATTAACCCGATTTGTTCAGATAACGATTATCATTGGACAATGTTAAATTCCCAATGTTAAATTAACTATCTATTTATCACAGTTGTTAATAATTAAGGTTTTTAAACCCATTCAAAGATACTTTTTGGGCGTAGGGGTTCAATAAAGGATTCAAAGGTTACGGACATCACACGTTTTTTTTTTTTTAATGTGAATAGGAAGGCAAACGAGCAAGTGGGTCACCTGATGGTAAGCGATCACCACTGCCCATAGACACCCGCAACCCCGGAGGGATTGCAGATGCGTTGCCAGCCTCAGGACTTAGATGAAATGCCTCTTGTGCCCGTAATTTCCCCGGCTGTCTTACTTTCCACACCGGAACACAGCAGTGCAAGCACTGCTACTTAGCGGCAGGATTAGCGAGTAAGATGGTGGTAGCGATCCGGACGGACCTTGCACAAGGCCCTACCACCCGCAAAAACGACGATCCCTAAAATTATAATAAAATGTCACGCGATCGAATTTTAGAGATAGATATAATTAACGTTTATAGAAATAGAAACGCTCCGGAGCGTATGCCACTTGCTTGCACACTACAGCATAAGTACTGGTATTAAGGAACAATAGTTGAACCGTCGATATAAAAAAATTATAAAATTAGCGTAAGCAATAGTGTACCTACCGGCGAAGTGTCTTGCAGTTTGGCGAAATTTAATTTGTACGTATGGTATTTTCATTCTTACCTGTCCTATTTAGTAAACAAAATTCTAACCTCAATGTGCAAATTTTTGTAAAGAATAAGGTGTATTATGTTATCAAATAAACCTGAGGTAATATTTTGTACATAATTTTGCTGATATTTTATCTCCAGTACCTTTATTTACGATGAAATAGTTAAAAAATAGCAAAAATGAGACGTTTTGAGGTTAGAATTTTGTTTACCAAATAGGACAGGTAAGAATGAAAATGGTATATGCATGTATTTCTATTTAATTTAAAATAAAAAAACTAAGTTACTGTGGGATTAAAAAAATACATTCGTCGAGAATGTCATGTCTGTCTGTTTTGATTTTCGGACCAATTCATGTAAATCCGGTATTGTATGTACTCTAACAAATAAGTAAATTGACATCTGTTCACAAATTAACCTTGTGAGAAGACGACAAAATAAATGGCGATTGGTCTCCATAGAAAATAGAAGAGGGTAGCGTTCTGCTTCAAATGTTGGATGCTTCCCTTCCAGGTCCTCTGCAGTCAGCAGCCATCGAGGAAGGTATCGCCGACATCGAGAGACACACCTGCATCAAGTTCCGTTATCGCGAACCCAGTGACACCGCTTTCGTCCGCCTGACTGTAAGTGAATCATTTAATTTTCATCATCATCATATCAGCCATAAGATGTCCGCTGTTGGACATATGCCTCCCCCATAGACCTCCAGTTGCCTGTGATCTGGTCTGCCGGCGATTCTTGGCACCCTTCATTTCATTTTACAAGCATTTAAATATTTCGTTCCACCTGTCTCAGGGTCTTTGATCAAAGCAAGTGAATCCTGAGCCAATTCCAGTGGATGGATTGACGTGATATTTGGCATACTCATGTAAGTCAAGTGACAATACGATAATATTGAAGTGAAATTCTAGTGACCCAGCCAGGACAGTCGCCGCAGAAGGGAACTCTTCAACGGTTTGCCCGATTGACTTGGGTTTACATACCTAGAATACCTACGTTCAACAAAGGTGTAATTCTCTAATCGAATTTCGTCCGCAAAGTAATAGCTACACTAGGAAGACAAACACAGCTTGACCCGTTCTCTAGCAGGTGTTATATGGAGTCTTACGTTTCTGGTCCTTCATTGACCAGTTGATCAGATACATGACTCCGTGTAATACCTACGAGAGAACAGTTCAAGTTACGATTGTCATTTGTCCGTCTCACCTTCGAATCCTTTGTCCAGGGCTTCGCAAACGGCTGCTATGCCCACGTGGGTTACTGGGCGTCTCGCGGCGTCCACACCCTGAACTTGGCTAGGAACACCCCAGGAGTCGGCTGCTTCCGCCACGCTACCATCGTCCATGAGTGGATGCACATCCTTGGCTTCCTTCACATGCAGTCCACCTACAACCGTGACGAGTACGTCAGGATCGTCGAAGAGAACCTCCAGGCTGGTAAGTGCTTGTTGGCAAGCTCCATATTTCTTTTGATTTGAAAAACTAGTGTGCGTAACTTGTCACTTCACTTCACACTTCTCACTTCTTTGTCCTTTTCTCCTTACTTCTTTACACTTTATTTATTTGATTTATACAAAAAAAGATTACATTTTAAAAGCTTTAACAGCGGTC
Source organism: Pandemis heparana (assembly GCA_963854515.1). Taxonomy (NCBI): domain Eukaryota; kingdom Metazoa; phylum Arthropoda; class Insecta; order Lepidoptera; family Tortricidae; genus Pandemis; species Pandemis heparana. The sequence goes on from OY978006.1 coordinate 30,992,261, forward strand.
GAAAACTCAGAAGAGTTTACCTGACGTTGCTGGTTACTCGAGTTAGGTAGTTACTTAAACTAAACTTAAACTAAACAGACAGGCAGACGGACAGGCTATTGTTGCGTTTAACTTACTTAAATACTTCATTATTCTTACCTCCTTACTTCCGTGCTTTCTTATCAAAGTAAAAGTCTCTCTCTCTCAGTTTATCTGTTTGCTACATATGAAATTTGGGCGTAAGATATTTTGAAAACAAAAGGAATGTCATTTATCGAAAAATGAATTTTTATCCCGGAAAAATGCATAGTTCGCGCAGAATAGTGATAAATGAATTCTTCGTAGACGACGTTTCGGGCAACAGCTATCCTAGGTACTTATATTATAAATGCGAAAGCTTGTGCGTGTGAATTAACACGAGACTGACTTTTGCTATTTGCGATTTGCTAATGAAAGGAAAAGAAATCAAGCGAAAGGGACGTTTCGATTTTCTATCTGTATTCTTTTCTACAGGTACTGAGCACAACTTCGATATCTACACCTCGGACCTGGTCTCCAACCTGGACATCGAGTACGACTATGTGAGCTGCCTCCACTACGGACCTTTTGCCTTCAGCAACAACGGTCAAGCCACCATCGTCGCCCTCCAGGTAAGACCTACCACTTTATCACAACAGTAAGTACCTGTTTCACCTCTGTTACGTTCCAGTTATCTCAAGTGTCAGTTAGCTATGATTCCGTCTCTATTTACTACGAAACAGACAGATGTCATAACTGATGGTGATGATTTTTTATTATAAACTGACCAGCGATTGACCTCTTCTCACCTGATGGTAAGAGCGCATGAGACCGAAAGTGTGGGTCACTGGTTCAGTAACAGCCTATTCACTCGGAATTTGAATATTCTTATTATACTTATCAGGAAAAACAGACAACGGATGCGTATTCCAAGGTGCGACCACACCGCCGCTTAAAAAACGGTGACGTTACGGAATCGCAACAAAATGTATGAAGAAACGGTGAGAAAACGTGACGCCTACGACACGTCACTGCGTATACGCGGCGGTGTGGTCGCACCCTTCCTTGGCAGGAAGCGAAGCGCTTCGAACGAGTAACCGGAATACTGAAAACATAAGGGTGAAGCCGCTCACCTCTATGATGATGATGATGTTACAGGAGCACGAGGGAGTGATGGGCCAGCGCGAGTACATCACCGACAAGGACTGGCTCCGCATCAACAGACACTACAACTGCCCCGGAGCGTGGGATTAAGCCAATAAAACAAAGTCATTTCTAATACGTCACTTGTCTTGTTTAATTTGATCTCTGGATTGCACAGGCGATTGTCACATTATTTGAATGACACAGTTAAGGAATTTAATCCTGAGGCCTTACCATGACGTCCTAATTCCGACTCAGGTCAAGTTTTAGCTGTCAACTTTAGTATGAATCTGACAGCGAGCGAACCTAAACTGAAACGCATTAAGACGTCACGTTTTTATCCCTTATGGGGTAGACAGTGTCTTAGGTCACAGCCACGGTCAGAACTATACATCCTGTGCTATACACGCCCTAGGGCCTTACCATGACGTCTTTATGAGATTTAAATCCGACTCAGTTTAGGTTTTAGCTGTCATTTTTAGTATGGATCTGACAGCGAGCGAACCTAAACTGAATCTAAATTTAATACATTAAGACGTCATGGTAACCTGCAGGGCATGAATGGTTGTTCATTCCCGTCGGTTCAGTCCTTAGTCAACTTCTGACTATATTTGCATCAAAATACAAAATATCTCCCTGCATCACCGCAAAAACATCAACCGAATACCTAAAGAAAACCGCTTAATAAATCTATCGGAGCTAACTGTAAAGTGTAAACTGAATGATCTCGGGCGCTCGAAATTTGTCTCGACAATATTTACGAGCTGCGCCCGCGCCGGTCGAGATCAAAGACGTGACGCTGGGGAGTCCTTGGAAAAAATGTTTGTTTTGTAAACCATATTTATCGGGTGAGATTTTAAGGGTAATATTTTTATTAGTTTCTAGATATAGTTAATTAAGGGATGCTTTATAAATTACATACGTACATAAATCACGTTTTTATCCCTTACGGGGTAGACAGAGCCTATGGTAACAATACACCATAGTGTGTGCGTACACTACACTCACACAAGTGCAACCAAACTGCTTGAGACACGCACACGCACACATGGCAAGACATAGTTTTAAACACCCCTTATTCATAAACGTTCTATAGGCTTCTGCTAACTTAGCAATCGTTTGTCCTTATCTATGAAAGGTAAATGTTAAAAGGACATAAGGACAAACGATTGCTAAGTTAGCAGAAGCTTATAGAGCGTTTATGAATAAGGGGGTAAGCTTTAAATGCAACTCGGGTTTGTGTTGCTGTCTCACTCACACGTATAGGTTTACTAGCTGTTGCCAGCGACTTCGTCTGTAAAGAATTCGTTTATCGCTATTCCGCGGGAATTTTCCGGATAAAAAGTAGCTTATGTGCTATTCCAGACTTTACTCTATGTGCCGAATTTCATCCAGATTAGCTGGTCCGTTCTGGCGTGATTGAGTAACAATCAAACATCCATCTATCCATCCATCCGCTCATACTTTCGCATTTATAATATTAGTAAGATTAATGTGCTTTGTTGGTCGCAGAACTCCGTAGAGTTTTTATTATGTCTGAGACTGAACACTACAGTTTCGTATGAAAATACTGGCTATTTTTTTTTCTAAATACCAAGACCCACCGCACTGTCACGCTGACAACCGTGTCTCTGTGCGCGTAACCGATACTGCTGCGCATGCGACGATTCACGGAACCGTCGGCGCGCGCAAAAAAGATATCATGTTTAAATTGAGAAGCTGGTACAGTTATTTCAACTTAGGTACAGTGAATGAAACTGAAAAGGCCAGTACCTACAGACGTACGAGTAAGTTCTGCGGCCTTACCATGCGATTCAGTTTAGGTTCGCTCGCTGTCATATCCATACTAAAAGTGACAGCTAAAACTTGAACTGAGTCGGAATTAGGACGTCATGGTAAGGCCCCTGTATTCTGAGTGCAAGGCAACTGCTGCCTGCATACATTTTATATTGTAGTTCCATTGAAGTCGGTACAAGTGCACGCTAACTGCGATCGATGGGCAGTCGGCAGTAGGCGGTTACGTTGCAGTCGGAATGCAGTTCAGGCCTTATACAAAAATTCTCGAAGTTCGTTTCGCGCCGTTCCCTCTCACTACTAGTTATTAATTTGAGAGCAAGATGGACGGTGTGATACGAACTTCGAAAATCGAAATTCGGAGTAGCCTTGTACTGGGCTTAACGCGTACCACTTGACTGTGGATGGAACCTTTTAACTACAAGTGGCATAATAACTTACCATACACATGATGCTAAAGAATTTATCGCGAAATTGTATAGAAAGGTTAAACAGAGGTAAGTGATTCAGTGTCTTCGACCGTATGGAGGGAGTATGGGAGTCAGTCATGAAAAGTTAGGGGGTCTGATGACAAGTCCTACATTTGAAGTTCGTATTATTCCGTCCCTCTCACTCACCTAATTAAGTATTATTCGGGTAAGCGGGACGGCAACATACGAAGTTCAAATTTCTAATTTCTGATGAGTACGTGGACAATGGTGGTCATGGTCGCGTCCGAATTTCAAAAAACTCTTCCACCCAAAGGGAAGAATTTTGAAGGAGAAAAACAGCCTTTTCTCAAGCTAGTGAGCTGAAAACGTTTTTTTTTTTTGTCAAAAGGTGGTAGAAATGTTACCGAAAGTGACGTTGAAAAAATGGCCTAAAATAAATACGAGTATCTGTATTAAGCCAATCACGTCGGATACCCATTAACCTAACTGATAAGTGGGAAAAAAGTTAAAACGATGCGTCAGTTAAAAAGGGCATGTCAAAGGGCTCCCTTGGGAAGATGCAACAAACCGACGGAGATCCAAAGGGAATGTTCGAGTATTTTTACTTTGGGAGGGTTCCGATCTTGTTGAAACTTTCGTAGGGGTTCGTCCAGAAAGCATGTGATCATATTTGGCATTACAGTTTTTGAAAGAAGTGGGGCGCCGTCTTCGTGAGAAAGGTCTTGACCCTCGCTCCGTGTCGTTTCTGGTGCAAAGGTTGCCCATCGGGGTACAACATGGTAATGCTGCAATTGTGATGCGCACCTTTGCGCCTGGTAGGACGCGGGGCGGATTATTTGACTGAATGTTTTTTTTGTTTTTTTACCTCTCATTCAGAAAAGTAAGCTTTGCTCCCTGTCGAGAGGTATCAAAGTGCAACTTTTCTGTTCAAGGCTTTTCTAAGTATTTTTTTGCAAATGCTATTTTTTAAAGTTGATAATTGTAAAACCGCGCCATTTCCTATGCTGTGGTAGCTCTTTAAAATTATATTTAGATTTTTTTTTAATGTTCGGTGTGAAAAGTTGTATGAGCCACTCGGGAGCAAAATTATTTTCATCTTGGGCGTTAGCACTTGAATCCCTCATTACGCTCTAGATTCTACTTTAGAATCCCTCTCTACGCTCAGGATTCTATTGTAGAAACCTTCGCTACCTACGTTCTGGATTCAATGTGGCGCCCTCGCCGTAAATGATTTTGCTCCCTTGTGACACAAATAACCAATTATTATGTAGCAAGTGGAACAAAGTAGTCTCTGCCTACCCCTGTGGGAAAGAGGCGTGACGATATGTATGTATGTATGTATGTATAACCAATTATTTTATTGTATTTTTTTACGTTATTTGTATCAACCTTTAACGAATTTGATGCAATGAGGTAAAAAAAATTACTGAATTGATTACGTTTATTAATTTTACCGACGAGATTTATACGTGGCCCCTATTTTCTTTTGAGTTATACTTAGAACCAACAGCACGGAACCCTAACAATTGCTAAAATAGCTACCAGTCCTAACTGTATCTGAGATAAGCGTCGTTAAAAAGTGTCAAAGCAACAAAAAATGTCCAAAAGTTCAAAGGCCCGCGTGTTTTCAATTATTACCACAAATTACTGGCTTCCTCAGGATATTAATGTTTTACTGCTAGCTTGTTTGCCTAATTTTCAGTTTTTCAAAGATAAATTTAATCAAGTCAAGATTTGAGCGGGTGCTTTGGAATTTTGTGCGTCGTCAACCGATTTGGTCCAACTGTGATATCAACCCCGGGGCCCGATTTATGAAAGCACATCACTCGAACCACACGAAAGTATAAATTTGTGTATTTGTATAAATTTTTATATTTCTACAAAACGACTAAGCTCTAATAAAAATTTAGTCTTATTAACAAGATTACTTAGAGATATAGTTTGAGAGATATACACTAGCACATACTACTACTAGGTACTACTACTACTACTACACACTACTTACTTACTTACTACTACTTACTTATTTTACTTATTACTTACTTACTTTGTATACTTTTCTGTGTACTTCTGTATTTTTAAAATTTTTATGTGCAATAAAGAGTTTACATACATACATACATACTAGCACATGTATACACAAATCAGGTCTTACGGGGTAGACAGAACCTAAGGCGACAAGAGCTACAGGCTACGTTTAGCAAGATTGTGGGCGTATAGATGGAAAATGGAATCCAAATAGTGATATTATCTAGTGCATTTTCACATATATATGTGCTTTGAAAAATTCAGTCCAACGGAGTCGGGTAAGTAATTTATGTTTATGCTAATGGGAAAGTGTAGTACTACGAAAGTAAGGCGTTCTGAGAGTGTGTGTGTTTTAACCCCTCGAATGCTTAAGACACAGATCTTTACTAAATTTAACACTATCTTTTTGTATTTTTAGTTAGATCAGCAGAATTTGAGCATATTAAAACAGATGACTGGCCAGTACGGTACGCGTATTGAGCATCTTGGAGGTTACAACATTAAAATCTAATCTAAGCTGCTGTTTTCACTTCTGCCGACACTTCCTGAGTGCTACCCGTCGCTTTTTTTTTATTTGAACCAGGGCCCTTCGTTACCTAGTTACGGCACTAAGATTTTTCATTTAGGTACCTATTTAAGTACTGCAGCAGTACTTAAATAGGTACCTAAATGCTAAAATAAAAAAAAAGCGACGGGTAGCACTCAGGGAGTGCCGGCAGAAGTGAAAACAGCAGCTTAGATTAGATTTTAATGTTGTAACCTCCATGATGCTCAATACGCGTACCGTACTGGCCAGTCATCTGTTTCAATATGCACAAATTCTGCTGATCTAACTAAAAATACAAAAAGATAGTGTTAAATTTGGCACAGATCTGTGTCTTAAGCATTCGAGGGGTTAAAACACACTCTCAGAACGCCTTACTTTCGTAGAACGACACTTTCCCGTTAGCAGAAACATTTACTTACCCGAATCCGTCGGGCTGAATTATTCAAAGCCATATCATTTAATTTAGGATGAGAAATCACAACAACATTATATTGCGGTTCGTGAACGGTAAACTCTTAACAATTTGTACTAGAGTAACAATTGACGACACGCAAATAAAGTGACATTAAAACAATTTTATTTTGCGGCTGCCAAACTATTGCACTGTACTATTTGCTAGGTAAGAAATAGTTGAGTAGGCGCAATATAATGCTATGGTTTCTCATTCTAAATTAAATGAAGTAGGTATATAATGCTCCGGTGTTACTAAAAAAATCCGAAAAACATCCAAAATCCCCTCCATCGAGATAATAAGGCGGCGTCGTAAAATTCTTAATTTAAATATTTGTCAAGCGGCCACGGCTCACCGGCGCGCCGACGGCCGTTATTAATGTGCGCCGGAGTCGATTCGCGACATCCGGATCGCAGGCGCCACCCTGCGCCGAAAAAAATATACGTGTTCGGCTGTAAGGGCTACTCTGAAATTTGAAATTCGAAGTTCGAATTACCGTTCTCACTCTCAAATTAACGACTATCATGATCCATTCAGGTTGGAATTAGATTGAAGGGAAAATGGTGTCCTAATGCCGACTCAGTTCAAGTTTTAGCTGTCACTTTTAGTACGAATCCGACAGCGAGCGAACCTAAACTGAATCGCATTAACACGTCATGGTAAGGCCCCTGGTATGTACCCAAATTTTGACAGTAGTGTGTGTACACTTCCCCCCTCGAGATATGACAGAGGAGTGACATAACATACCGTAAACTTTGTTAGGTACTTTGATTTACACCCTGTCATTATAAAGTAGTTATAAAGACGGAATCATCATCATCATCATCATCATCATCAAGACGTCCACTGTTGAACAAAGGCCTCCCCCTTAGCACACCATAATGAACGACAACTCGCCACCTGCATCCACCGGTTTCCCGCAACTTTTACGATGTCGTCAGTCCACCTAGTGGGAGGCCTGCCAACACTACGTCTTCCGGATCGCGGTCGCCACTCGAGAACTTTTTTCCCCCAACGGTTGTCTGTTCTACGAGCGATGTGGCCTGCCCATTGCCACTTCAACGTACATACTTTTCGAGCTATGTCGGTGACTATAGTTCTTCGGCGAATCTCCGTATTTCGGATTCTGTCGCGCAAAGAAACTCCGAGTATAGCTCTCTCCATAGCTCGTTGAGCGACTCTGAGCCTTTCCAATAGGCCAGCAGTCAAAGACCACGTCTCAGAGCCATAAGTCATCACGTCATCACGTCAGACGAAATCATTAATGTTTATTGACGTTTACTGCTTCCAATCGATGTCTTCGTCGATGGTCTTTGCGTCTACATGCCAAACATTTACCGCATACGGACAATGTCGACTTTATAGCAATTTTTAAACGATCAAAGTAGCTTCAAAATTTTCAAAGTCACCCCGGTTAGCGGTAATCTAAAAAGACAACTGCTGTCACAAGTGTTTCATGGAAGTAACTAATCGTTTAACTTTTAGGTATAGGATGGGTACCGAATTACATTAGCTAAGTACCTAGTTGTTTACTTATGTAATTGATTAATTATGTGTATCAAGTTTAAAATAAATCGGACCAACCGTTGAAGAGTTCTTACGGAGAGGGTCCTGGCTAGGCCACCAAAATTTTCGCAACCAGATTCTTGTATTATCACCCGACTTACAAAAATATGCAAAATTACAGCTTAACCGGACATATTCATGTCTGTTTCAAAATTGAGTTGCAAGCTTGTAAATAAAATTAAATAATAAAAAATCCCTCGTGTCATTTGACCTACACACTTAAATAAAAAAAATGTGCCAAAAATGCCTGACATCATTTTGGAAAAGAGCTTATTTATACGTACTCTTCAAATTTCTGGACCGATTTTTACTAAACGTGGCTAAGAAAGAACCCCACGAAACTGGCTTTCGAATGAAAAAATCCGCAGTCCGTTTGAGAGCTACAATGCCGAAAACCGACAGACACACGCGTACATCGACGTCAAACTTAAAACATAATAAGGTATCCTTGGTAAACCCAATTAAATCTTTTCGCCATTAACGTCCACAAGGCGATCCGTCATTTTCGAACGTTTAATTGTGACATTTCTAAATTTGAAGTTAGTAATCGTGCGGCGCACGCGTGATGGATGGCCGGGACGAGTGGCGGTAATTGGGGGCGCCAGGCGTTACATTTAAAAACGGAACAGTTTGAATAACGAACACAAGTCGCCATTACGAATTTACTTTTAATAGTTTTAATTATTAGGTGCGGGTAAAGGAAGAGCGCTTATACAAATTGTTATTGAGATTTTGAGAAAGATTTTTTGTTTGCGCTAAAAGTAAGTGGAGAGGTTATATTGCTGTTGATCAGGTGCAACCCACCACTATTTTGATTCCCCTTACCACCTATACGCCCACAATCATGCTAAACGTTGCTTTTAGGTCTTGTTACCTTATTATGTAGCAGGTGTAGTACAGAAAGTAAGCTTTTGAACAAGATGACGTTGAAATGGGGTGGCGAACGAACTAATGGGTTAGTATAATAATAAAAGATCCATGGACACCCACAAAACCTTCAGAGCTCCGATAACTTATTGCTACCGCTAAGCAACGCCTTTTCAATTAAAATAACCAGTCTAAGTAATTCCTTTATTAAATAACATAGAATTTATACCAGGTCAAATTATGTCCTAATTTAACGACAACAGTTGGCCACCCTACAGTAGGATGTGGTGACAAATGCCTGTGTTCACGCGTCATTGGAACTGCATCCCACAACACTACGGGACCACACGGCGTTGCCGAAAAAAGCGGACATAGTTCCTGCTTTTTAGGCATTTTTTTAGGTACTAACGCGGCAGCGCTTGTGGGTTCAGAAAAGTGTCGCCTTTTTCCTTGTAAAATATACCTACTCGGGCGCAAAGATAACCGGTCACTTTTACTTCTTTCTTTCTTCTTTTTTAGTTTGAAGACACTGTGTCTCAAAATTAATCACAAATAATTCAGCATGTGGTTGGATTTTGATGAAAAATTTTCAGTACTGTTTTAATTGTGTTAAAAAAATTACGAAGATAAATCTTTACAGGGTGTGTTCAATGAAAGTTTTTTTTTTTTTTATGTGAATAGGAAGGCAAACGAGCAAGTAACCCTATATCCTGTTAAAATACTATTACAGACTCCTTGCGCCGCTCTCCTAGATTTGTTTATTTTTTAATGTTGACAGAGTGTCAGCTAATACTTTCGAACTTGATGTCAATAAAGAGCCGTCAAAGAAATACATTTTGATTTTAAACTTAAATAAAATCCCGTGCCCGCGTAACGGACAAATACCTTGTATCATATTAATATCATTGGAGGTAAGTATAGAAATTAAGAGCTACCTACTTAGCAGCGGTGTGGCGTCAAGTATATCAGAAGGCAAGCCGAAGGGAACTTAACTAGCCTTTTCCTCTAATTCTGCACAATAAATTGCCCAACTGCTTTAAAATAGGCAAGCCGGTGGGAATCGAGTTCTATGGACGCCACGCCACTGCTACTTAGTTCCTTATACTTTTACAGGAAGCAAGCTCGATTGCATTCTTTCTCGGTCACTTACGCTGGAACATTATATCCCTGCGCTCGTTCTAACATTTGTATTACCAGTAGTACCACTTGTCAAAGACCAAAAATGGCCAATAAACTTATTTTCAACGTAGAATGCAATAACTGACCTACGGCTTCTTAGTTTCATAAGTTTGACTTCAAATAAATCACTACAGGGAACCGAAGCTGCGAGCCAAAGTAATACTTAATAAAAATCACATAATTTCATTTAAAAAAGTTTTTTTCACATACGTTACGCACGTACAACAAACCCTCCTTTGAACACACCGTGCATTGAGACAACACCGGCATAAAAGAAACAGAAAAAACTGAGCGTTCTAAATTCAAAAGCAAACGCGCAAAAGTGTCATGGCGCTGATGGCAGCCATAATTGAGCTTGACAGTTCGATCCTTCACAATTTCAAGCGACGAAACTCTAAACACGAGACTATTTAAAACGAGACTTGTTTGTAGTGGAACAAGGATGGTTTTTGGATGGTGTAGTAGACTCAGTTGTGTCATTTTATTTGTTTAAAAGTAAGATGTCAGGACTGCTCTCGTTTGCATACGCGTGACGAGTACGAACTAATCTTGTCGTGTTGTTTAATAATAGTTAATTTGGATAGACACTGTAATTTAATTTAAGCTTGTAATACTGATAGAATTACGGGCGATTTTATCTGGTTGATTGAATCGGAACGCCCGTAACCATTGGCCAAATGATGTGTCTGAGAATCGTTACATCGTCGTCTCACTTCTACGTAGGTACTTATATAAAGTGAGGTGAGAGAAATCTCGCTAGCTCGACGCTATCATGTACAGGCAAGGGCATAAATATTATCTATACAATACGGTATACAATAAGGTCGGCGATACATTTGTTTGACGGGCAGTTATGCAGCCATATAGCTCTGTCCCTTACGCTGAATAGAACTCTTTACGCATTAAGCCTGTGGTAACCCCCAAGATATAAAAAAAAACAAGAATGGATTTATCGATTTTGAAATTAACCTTAGTGCCTGTATCACCACTCTGTGTTAAGTTCCGGTTATCTTCAGTGTCGGTACTGTCGGCTGTCTATGATGCCGTCTCTGTCTGTTTCGTAGTATAAAACAGAGAAGATTAAGGTAACCGGAACTTTACAAAGTGGTGAGACAAGCCCTAAATGTAACTAATAAAAAGTTCAATTAATTCGATTTGAACCAAGTTTTTCGCAATTTTTTCGCACCGAACACTACCTAGATAGAGCTGTTAAACTTAAGAATCTTCACCTAAAAACTTGATTTCGATTCAAGACTTAAAATTCACTAATAGCTAAAGTCCTATTAGTTATTATTAGTATTATTATTAGGTATTATTATAAGTTTTTTTTTAGTATTGTTTATTTTTGGTTTGTGCTGTTGTTGTCCTATGCGTCAAATAAACGTATTTTCTTTCTTCTTTTCTTCTTTCTAAATTATTAGAGCAAGCCTGTGTCGCAGTGGGAAGTATGTACACTCGCGGTCTTTAATTGTTGAGCCACGATAGAACCTTGTCGCAAAATGATAATGTCAAAATATTATTGAAATTCGTTTGTCGACATGGCATTACTTCACTATACAGCGTGCCATGTATGCTCAACAATTAAAGTCTTCGAGTGTACATGATGATGATGTTGGGTGGGGACGCCTAGCTGGGTCAGGCGGGCTGTCGATCCTCTTCGGCGATCATTCAGCCCAGTTCCCATTGGACGGAGCCGCCGGTTACTGTCCCAGCGGCGCTCCCACACACCAACTCTCCTCGAATCTCCTTATTCTCCTGCCGAACGAAATGACATCTTAAAGTTCCACATCTCCTAACTCGTCCTCCTTCTATTCATCGCTCCCGAATGCATCTCGCCGCGCTGCCGCGTACATGACATATTCGGTGAGGACGTGTTAGCTCGTCTCCTTCCCACAATGTGGACAGGAGGGGTCGTTCATTATGCCTATAATACTTAAGTGCCTATTTAAGGCTCAACCTTTGAAATTTTCGTGAAAATGAGTTGTGTTGTAACCATTTTATACATTATAACGTAACAATTTATACGTCGAAAAAAATATATCCTAATCTGGAAGATATGAGAAGTAACATAGTTTTGGTAGAAATCCATTTTAGTGAAAGAAAGCAGAGAAAAAGCAATCTAAAGTCACCCCTATTTTTTCACTTGTAACCATTTTACTGCTCCATTTTTTATCAGAAAGAGATGAAATTTTATAATCTGCTTCATAAAATAATGAACAATAACTTTATTTTCCTACTTTGTCAAATTTCTTAAAAATTTACCTCGTTTTCTCAAATATTCCCTCCCAAGTTCCTACCGCTCCCCATTTTCGTCCATACGGTCAGTGCGGGACGAGGCGCGATGCATGACGGACCTGTGTCAATTTGCGCTGCGACCAAACAAAACTCCGTTTTTAAATATTTGTGGTATAATTTTGTTGCGTAGAGTGGACAATCCGTTTCGTGATTCGTAAAGTAGGTAGTTTGTGGGGATATGAGTGAGTGTGTATGTTTGTTCCTTCTTCACGCTCAAACGACTGGACGGATTTGGATAAAATTTGGAACGAAGATAGCTGGTACCCTAGATTAAAATATAGGCTACTTTTTATCCCGGAAAATTGCATAGTTCCCGCGGGATAGCGATAAACATGTTAAAGGTCGTAGCTGCCTAGAGTTGCAACGTATTTATAAATTGTTGCAGAACTTGAACTTGTGCCGTTCTCAGAGACGTCAGTTAATAATTATGATTAGTTAGAACTTAATTGTCGTCTCTGAGTGTGAAACTTAACTGTAATTGTCCTCTCGGTTGTATTGACTGACGGTGGAAATTCAACACTGTTTTACCGTGTTAACGGATCAAGTTCAAGTTTTAATTTATCATCCCTGCGTAACCAAAGATACAAAGGAATAAATAGTGCTTTAATTATGTTAATTGGCGTTTCTGAGTGTGAAAGTTAACCTTTGCTTTCTCTCTTCTTCTTTTTGCGTAAAAGGTAGGTACAGAATAATTGTTTTTCGACCGTTTGTCTTCAAAATCGATATCTAAGGGTCCGAGTGGTCTTCAAGCATGAATCCGTTGTCAAAAGTTTAAAAAGTGGCCGCCATTTTGAAAATGTTAGTTTATCAACCGATTGCTTTCAAAATCGATATCTGAGGATCCGAGTGGTCCTCAAACATTAATCCGTTGTTAAAAATTAAAAAATTGGCCGCCATTTTGAAATCTTTAGTTTGTGGGCCGATTGTTTTCAAAATCGATATCTGAGGATCCGAGAAGTCTCCAAGCATGAATCCGTTATCAAAAATTGAAAAAGTGGCCGCCATCTTGAAATCTTTAGTTTTTAAGCAGATTGTTTTCAAAATCGATATCTGATGGCCCGAGTGGTCCCCAAGCATGAATCCGTTGTCAAAAATTGAAAAAGTGGCCGCCATTTTGAAATCTTTAGGTTGTGGATCGATTGTTTTCAAAATCGATATCTGAGGATCCGAGTGGTCCCAAAGCATGAACCCGTTGTCAAAAATTCAAAAAGTGGCCGCCATTTTGAAATTTTTAGTTTATCGACCGATTGATTTCAAAATCGATATCTGGCGATCCGAGTGGTCCCCAAGCATGAATCCGTTATCAAAAATTGAAAAAGTGGCCGCCATCTTGAAATCTTTAGTTTGTGGGCCGATTGTTGTCAAAATCGATATCTGAGGATCTGAGTGGTCCCCAAGCATGAATCTGTTATTAAAAATTGAAAAAGTAGCCGCCATCTTGAAATATTTTGTTTTTGGGCAGATTGTTTTCAAAATCGATATCTGATGGTCCGAGTGGTCCCCAAGTATGAATCCCTTGTCAAAAATTGAAAAAGTGGGCGTCGTTTGGAAATCTTTAGTTTCTGGGCCGATTGTTTTCAAAATCGATATCTGAGAGTCCGACTGGTCCCCAAGCTGAATCCGTTGTCAAAAATACACCTAAAGAGTGGCCGCCATCTTAAAATCTTTGGTTTTTGGGCAGATTGATTTCAAAATGGACATCTGATGATATAGCAAAGTGAACGCTTATCACACTTGACCGTTTTATTAGAATAATAATATTTAGCATACACACAAAAACTAAACTACACGTAAATGTTTATTGGGTAACTACTTTACAAATCACGAAACAGATTGTCCACTCTATGCTACAAAATTATTCAACAAATATTTAAAAACGGAGTTTTATTTGGTCGCCGCGAAAAATTGACACAGGTCCGTCATGCAACGCGCCTCGTCCCGCACTGACCCACTAACCGTATGGACCAGTGATGGGCAAACTACGGCCCGCGGGCCAACTCCGGCCCGCGAAAGAATTTAATGCGGCCCGCCGGCGTTCCCTCGAATTGGAGTGTTATGGCACAGGATGACGATTATTTAGACGGTGCTGCTGTATAAAATAGAATAATAGATGCGAAGGCAAAGGAGCCAGCTAGACTAGCGACGTAGTTCATGCGTCATATGTCAAAAAAATAACATTTTAGTATAATTTTGGCCCTTCTTTGAAATATCTGTGATTTTCTGGCCCGCCATGAAAAAAGTTTGCCCACCACTGGTATGGACGAAAATGGGGAGCGGTAGGAACTTGCCCGGAATATTACTAAAAACGAGCTAATTTTTTTAAGAAATTTAAGTAAGTAAGAAAATAAAGTTATTGCTCATTATTTTATGACGAAGATTATAAAATGTAATCTTTTTCTGATAAAAAATGGAGCAGTAAAATGGTTACAAGTGAAAAAATAGGGGTTCCTGATTATAGTTAATGTCAAGAGTCAAGACTCTGTCAACTACAGGAGAAAAATGCTATGCATGTGGTGTGATAGAATAGTGAGTGGCAATAATACCACACAATATAAATCGATTATCGTTAAAAAGTTCATATTGCAAAAATATTGTCTATGAAATGTGCATTAATAAAAAAACGAGTGCGTCTCGGGACGTTCGACAAAAGTCATAATCTAAGTTACTAAACAATATATGTCTATCGCACACTAAACACTAAGTAGAAAGAGGGGAAAGCGTCTGTCCGAAATACAAATGAAGATTATTGTGAGCTGGCTGTGTGTATGCTGAGAAAGTTGTCAAAAAAGCGTCAAGCGTGAGTCGGATTTAAATGTTAAAATGTCTAATTCCTGTTAGGTAGGTACTACTATAGACTCGATTGCGATGAAAAATTTGTAAGCTGTTGTGTGTAGGTATGCCAAATATGATTCTACTAAAACGGTCAAGTGTAATTAGGCGTTCTCTACTCTCTCGTAACTGAAAATTCTCTAGTTTACGCCTATTTTATCATATTTTGACAACAAATTCAACTTTGGAGACCACTCAGATATCGATTTTAAAAGCACTCAGTCGAAAAACTAAACGTTTAAAAATTGTGGCCGCTATTTCCATTTTTGACAACGGATTCGTGTTTGAGGACCACTCGGACCCCCAGATATCGATTTTGAAGACAATCAGTCCAAAAACTAACGATTTCAAAATGGCGGTCACTTTTTCAATTTTTGACAACGGATTCATGCTTGGGGACCACTCGGGCCCTCAGGATATCGATTTTGAAGACAATCAGTCCACAAACTAAAGATTTCAAAATGGCGGCCACTTTTTCAATTTTTGATAACGGATTCATACTTGGGGGCCTTTCGGATCCTCAGATATCGATTTTGAAAACAATCGGTCCAAAATCTAACGATTTCAATATGGCGGTCACTTTTTCCACTTTTGATAACGGTTTCGTGTTTGGAGACCACTCGGACCCTCAGATATCGATTTTGAAGACAATCAGTCCACAAAGTAAAGATTTCAAAATGGCGGCCACTTTTTCAATTTTTGACAACGGATTCATGCTTGGGGACCACTCGGGCCATAAGATATAAATTTTGAAAACAATCTGCCCAAAAACTAAAGATTTCAAGATGGCGGCCACTTTTTCAATTTTTGATAACGGATTCATGCTTGGGGACCTCTCGGATCCTCAGATATCGATTTTGAAAACAATCGGTCCACAACCTAAAGATTTCAAAATGGCGGCCACTTTTTCAATTTTTGACAACGGATTCATGCTTGGGGACCACTCGGGCCATCAGATATAGATTTTGAAAACAATCTGCCCACAAACTGAAGATTTCAAGATGGCGGCCACTTTTTCAATTTTTGATAACGGATTCATGCTTGGAGACTTCTCGGATCCTCAGATATCGATTTTGAAAACAATCGGCCCACAAACTAAAGATTTCAAAATGGCGGCCATTTTTTTAATTTTTAACAACGGATTCATGTTTGAGGACCACTCGGATCCTCAGATATCGATTTTGAAAGCAATCGGTTGAAAAACTAACATTTTCAAAATGGCGGCTACTTTTTAAACTTTTGACAACGGATTCATGCTTGAGGACCCTTAGATATCGATTTTGCTATGTGTAGAAAAATAAATATTTTCAAAAGTAGGTAATGGTATATTGGGGACATCATTTTTAAACTTAATCAATTATGACAAATACCTGTAGCCCGCGACTCCGTCTGCGCTGCTATCCCGCGGGAACTATGAGATTTTCCGGGATAAAAACTATCCTGTCCTTCCTCGGGACTAAAACTACCACCTTACCAAATTTCATTAATATCGGTTCAGTGGTTTAGGCATGAAAGCGTAGCAGACAGATAGACAGACAGAGCGTTACTTTCGCATGTATAATATTAAGTAGGGATATCACGTTTCAATAATATACTTAATGATAAATATCACGTTATGACAACGATAATCATGCGATGCGACCCGTCCACGTCCACCCTTGCATTGGTAACGATGCGCGGCGCGATGACGCGTCTGTAATTTTACTCTGTAAGACTGTTTCGCGCTTACGTATTTATGGAGCGGGTCGCGGGGGCGAGAGGCAGTAGCTCCGCCCAAGCTCCGCCCTTACGCTCAAGGACTTTAGCGCGTGTACAAGCCTTAATGTGTTGTGACCGGCGATGATGCCAGTTATAGTTCTAAAGCTACTCTTACCTAGATTAAGGAGATACCAGGGGCCTTACCATGACGTCCTAATTCCGACTCAGTTCAAGTTTTAGCTGTCACTTTTAGTATGGATCTGACAGCGAGCGAACCTAAACTGAAACGCATTAAGAGGCTGACAACACCTAATTTTGTTGAAATTGATGTTTTTTTAAACACTTTTTTAAGAAAAACTACACACAAAAAAAAAACAAAAAAATATAATGTTAATTTTCATCATATTTCAAACACGCTAGACGGACTCGATACATAATTGAACAAAATCGGCTTGATAGAAAATAATTGCATAGATTGGTCTTAAAATCATCATTAAACGGTTCTATGTCTTTATTTTTTCGACGTATGGGTCTGCAATTAAAAAAATGAAGTCAACATATTCATACCTACACGGCTAACGAGTCATATTTCACAAATAATCCATACTTTTTTTTATTTCTTCTTATTTGTGTCTTATTTGCAAGATTTTAGACGCGCGCCAAGCTGCCGGAATAGTTTCTTCTCTCACTCACAGGCACGCGAACCGTATGTGTGAAGAGTGGCGCTGCTCAAGGTCATTTGCTGTTGACAGCGCCTTAAGACGTCATGGTAAGGTCCCTGTTCTTCTGCGGTTTATGTCTTTCAGCATCATCTTCTATTGTCTGCATCCTACAGCCTGGCGCCACTCTTTGTTTGCCTCCTGCTCCTCTAATCTGTCGATTATTCCCCTGATGACGTCTCCTGAGATTGAAAGTACCGGTTCAGGACCTATGTCCGTAGTCTGGAGACGTAGATATAGTTTTTTTAATGCCGCTCCTACATTACTTGAAGTTTCAAGAAAAATCGTTTAGTAGGTAAAGGAGGGGGTGGGTGAGGTAAGCGGGGGTGAACTTTTGATACTTGAAACTTGAAGCAGTGAATAAGAGGCGCTTTGTGCGTTTATTTGCCCATCCCTACTTGCTATGCGCACACGCATGTTTTCCCCGATTTCACGCTGATTCGTAGCGACAGGCGACGCTATTCCCGGCGCGTAGGGCGCGCATGCGCCTTTACATTTATCACTCCAAATATTTGTTAATTTATTAAAATAAATTCCTATTTGGTGTGTACAACTTCATACATACATAGAAATATAAATAGTAAGCTTTATTTCTCAGAATATGGTATTCTCATATCAGGATCAATAGTGCTCGTGATTCTGAGTTAGGAATCCGAAAAAAGAAAGAAAACCCCAGAAAAAACTCGAGGGTACAACTTTTTGAAACCCCTTTACACTAAGGCCCCCTTACACTAGGCTATACGCAAATCTTTGACCCTCGATTTTTGCCGCGAACAATGACAGTTCTCGCGTCAAATTTTTTGGTGAAAAAGTTATCATGAAAGCTTGATAGCTTTTTTTTTTACTTAGGTATACATATAACAAAGAATTCCTATAGATATAAGATGTCTATATTCTTTGCCAATACATTAATTAGTTAACTCATTGCATTTTGGCGATGTACACTGTGTTATAATTGCGACATGTTGATACACATAATCTAAATTGACAAATCAGTTGGCACACCGATTGGCACATCAAACGAGTCAGTTACCTAGTTGTCTACTTTGTTAAAAACATAAATGAATAAAAACAAATGAAACTGCTATAGCTTCTTTTATCGTATGAGTTAATTAAAAGTCGAACTTTTAGGCATAAAATTAACTTTAAAAGTTTTGGAACGAGTTGAGCCTAAAAGTCCATCTTATTTGACTTGTAGGTATACTTCATTTAATTTACGATGAGAAACCACAACAACATTATATTGCGGTTCGTGAACTGTAATCTCTTAACAATTTGTACTAGAGTAACAATTGACGACACGCAAATAAAGTGACATTAAAACAATTTTATTTTGCGGCTGCCAAACTATTGCACTGTACTATTTGCTAGGTAAGAAATAGTTGACCAGACGCAATATAATGCTATTGTGGTTTCTCATTCTAAATTAAATGAAGTATAGTCAATGACAGGCAGATGTTTCGGGGCAAAAATGGTGTAGACTAACTTCCTGTGCCTCAGCGTAAGCTAGCTGACCGTTAAACAATTTCATTCCCAACTACAAAATAACTTTTCGTCTAAACTTTACTTTTTTTAAAAGCTTTTTAGCTGACTACTTTTTGACCGTACTCGCAATGTTGTCTATTCTAAATTATGTACACCAAATATCAAGTCAATCAACTACAAGCGGGTCAAACTTGACTAGCAACATTTGACCCAAAAAAGCAACAAGTAAAATAAGGATATTAATTTAAAAATGTACTCAAACTCTAAAAAGTAGCGGGAACTAGAGAGATGGTTACCATGACGTCCTAATGCAATTCAATCCCAATTCAGCTTACGGTCGCTCGCTGTCAGATCCATACTAAAAATTACAGCTAAAACCTCTGAATTAAATCGCTTTAAGACGTCATGGTAAGGCCCCTGTGCTTCAGTTTTTACAGACCATTGACTTCAGTTGAATTTAGACACTCGTAAAAACCAATTTCCACATCCGCGCCAGAACAACATAAACTTTTCAGAACCAATCACGCAACGACTTAATTTAAATTAACTATTCAGCATCCATAAATAATAGACGTTGACGCGTCAATTATTGCTCCGAATCGTTTCCCGCTCAAATTTATTTAAAAAAAATCGGGCGTGTCTGTGGCTGGCCACGCCTCGGGATCCGAACGGATTTCGAAATAAGAACAGCACGCTGCTCCGTTCTGAAATCAATTTAATTTAAGAAGTTTGTAAGGTTGTGTTTGCGGGTATGAAACTGATCTTCCGATGCATTCAATGTGAACCCTTAGCTTCAAGCTTAAAGTGGATTTTTGTTTGACTTCGTTTAATATTTATGGGAGTTATCGAAGTGGTCGTGTTTTTTTTCTCCCACACATGCTGTCTTAAGGCTTGGGCGTAATTCAGGAGCCAGAACGCAGCAAAGAGTCAATTAGTTCGCACATTAGTAAGAAATTTAGAATAATTTAATTATTTAAAGTAATTCGATAAGTTAGGTTAGTGGATTAATAACATTTATTTGCGCGGGGTCGGGTTTGATAGTGAGTTGAAGTGACAGTTAAGGAAGTTTGGCTAGGTTAGATTTTATACGTGATTTTTAGTTTCTTTTAATTGAAATGGATCAGAGTAAAGGTGAGTTTTTAAACAATTTCTTTCGGTTTGAATTTTAGACGGTCAAGTGCTTAAATACTTGCAGTTGTGGACGTGCCGAGTGTGTTTTTAATTTAGAATACATTTTCGTAATTAATTTTAATTAATTACCATTGTAATCGCTTATGACAAATATATTTACATATTTATATTATTATGTGTATTTTATTATATCTTACATAATTTAGAAATAAGCCATTTAGGATAATTTTAGGTTTCGGTAGGTTCTTTGCTTTTTCTGAGTGTCTACTCTTGCTTAATATGTCCGTCAAATCGATCAAAGGTTAACTGGAAAAAATCCCTTTTAGAGATAAGTTCGCCTTTTTGCATTTGCGTTGTTGTGGCGTATTTGTTTCATGTGTTTTAAGTACAATAAAGAGTTATACCTATACATATTTTAGTGTTAAAGGCACTAGAATCAAATTTCGAACAGGTAAGTATAACCGTAAAGGTGAACATAAAAAATCAAGAAGTAAAATTTTCGATTCATTTGACAGCACTAGAATCATCAGTACGATAAAAAACGGACTTAGCTATTGTTCCTGTAAATTTCGTAAAAAAAATAGTGAACTGTGAAAACTGCAATTTGATATGACCAGTAACTGTCAGTTATCTATGATGACGTCTCTGTCTGTTTCGTAGTAATAAATAGAGACGGAATCATAGATGACTGACAGTTAAGGAGTGGTGAAACAAGCTCTAAGTATACTAGCAAAAGCTTAAGCTAAACATATTTTTAATTATCACTAAGTACATAGTATAAAACAAAGTCGCTTTCTCTGTCCCTATGTCCTTATGTCCCTATGTATGCTTAAATTTTTAAAACTATGCAACGGATTTTGATGCGGTTTTTTTTAATAGATAGAGTGAATCAAGAGGAAGGTTTATATGTATAATACATGCATAATGTACCGTGCGCAGCCGGGGCGGGTCGCTAGTATGACAATATTTCTAAGAATAATGTCTACCTACTCTATTTTAGCAGTCCCTCCATCCCTGACAATGATAGACTTTTTAAAAAACCAACCAAATGACAGGCGGAATCGCGCATCGTGGGTTCCGTACAAATTCGGCAAGGTATTATAAAATCCAGTGTTAGCAGAGCCTTGCTCTTAAGCAAAATGTACGCAGATTGAGGTCATTTTATGTTGGTTACTAACAGACAGACTACAGACATAAAAATATTCTGTTTTCAGTATTTGTTGTTATAGCGGCAACAGAAATGCATCATTTGTGAACATTTCAACTGTCTGGCTATCACAGACAGACAGACGGAAGAATAGCGAATTTTTAGTAATAGGGTCCCGTTTTTATCCTTTGGGTACGGAACCCTAATAAAAAAGACATGACAGGGTTCTTAGCGACTTATTTACATTGTTAGCGACTTATTTACATTGTTATGTATAGTCGGCAAGGTTGATAAATGAAGAGCTCAATATGATCTATACACTCGACTCTATCGCCAAGTAATAAGAGGGTGTGCAGATCATTTTGAAATCCTCGACTGATTTTCAACTTCAGTAGGCTTAGGATGCGACCACACCGCCGCGTATACGCAGTGACGTGTCGTAGGCGTCACGTCTTCTCACCGTTTCTTCATAAATTTTGTTGCGATTCCGTTTTTTAAGCGGTGGTGTTGTCGCACCTTTACTTTGTGTTGTGGGGATAACCACTTTATTACCACAGGAAACCTTTCAAAGCTGGTAGAAGTTCAGTATGAAAGAAAAGAAAGAAAGAAAGAAAGAACAAACGATGAATAAACGATATTGCGTTTTTTCTACATATATTCAAGAGCAGAAATAACGGGTCACTTTTTATAGAACCTTGTATGAAAAGTAACCAGTTATTTTTGTTCGTCAGGTAGCATAAAAGAATGTCGCTTTCCGCTGTCTGTCACTATGTAATGCTTAAGAGGCTGACAACACCTCATTTTGTTGAAATTGATGTTATTTAAGCACTTTTTTAAGAAAAACTACACACAAAAAAAATACAAAAAAAATATAATGTTACCTAATTCTCATCATATTTCAAACACGCTAGACGGACTCGATACATAATTGAACAAAATCGGCTCGATAGAAAATAATTGCAAAGATTGGTCTTAAAATCATCATTAAACGGTTCTATGTCTTTATTTTTTCGACGTATGGGTCTGCAATTAAAAACATGAAGTCAACATATTCATACCTACACGGCTAACGAGTCATATTTCACAAATAATCCATAATTGACAACATTTCATATTTCTGAGCCTATAGTTTTAATGATTCTCTGTATTTTGTTTGAAAATATGAACATGCTGACAGTTTAATATTTTCGCTAGGGCTTGTATTTAATTTATAATTAATTTATTAATTTGTGCTTATTCTAAAAGGGCGTAACTCCGATACTATCACAGAATAAACACTTATCCCTTTGTCTTTTCTCTATAGAAAAAATAACTGACGTCAATTTCAAATTGTCAATGTCAGGGCCTATTCTCCAATATTCGATTTTCGAGGTTCGCTTCGTGCTGTTCCGCTCATACTAATAGTCATTATCTTGAGAGTGAGAGAGAAGGTATGCAACGAACTTCGAAAATAGAATTTCAGAGTTGCCCCTCTTGTACTTTGAAGTTGTCAAAAATACTAAATCATGATCGCTTATTTTTTCTCGTGAAAAAAGCAAAGGCGTTTCACCTATCCTGTGGTAGTTTTGGTAAAATTAGGACATATTTTTAATCAATTTTTATTTTTTATAATAAGCGATATTAAAATTATATAAACATATTGCAGTGATCAGGAGGCAAAATGCTTTCGAACCATATATACATTTTCAGGTGTTTATAAAAATGAAATGTTGTCAATTTTTTTATTTCTTCTTATTTGTGTCTTATTTGCAAGATTTTAGACGCGCGCCAAGCTGCCGGAATAGTTTCTTCTCTTTCACTCACAGGCACGCGAACCGTATGTGTGAAGAGTGGCGCTGCTCAAGGTCATTTGCTGTTGACAGCGCCTTAAGACACACAGATGGGCGAGTAAGTTCGCGTACGGCTCGGGACTTTGCTCGCCTCATAGAATAGATAATAACAGGGTAGAAGGGAATCTCTTTTGACCGCGTCCAAAACGCCGCCATTTAGGTATATACCTACTTCCCCCTTCACGTCGTTACGCCCCTCTGTCGTCCAGGCGTATTGCTAGGGTTGCTTACCGTTAAATATTATACTTACTTCTAAAGATAATATAAAAGAAAGAAAGAAAGGACGGAAAAAGGTTTATTTGGTGCAATATATATCGCTAAAATATAAGTTTTTATTTACTTTGAAATCATTATTTTATTCTAGTTGTACAAAATATGAAATTTATAAATCATTAGGTACGTACCTACATATTATATTAAGGAAGAAGTTATTACAAGTGCCATACCAAATGAAGCCATTTAAGAGGATTTAAGTAAGTATTACTTGACACCATTGTAATTATTGTTTCCAAGATGAGTACCTACGGGACGGAACGCGCAAAAACGCCAAACGCGCGTGCGGCGACGCCGGCCGTGGCAGCGTGACTGAGCCGCTCGTTTAACAAGTACTGTATAAATCGTGACCTTGAGTCCGGCCGGAGCGGGAGATTCCGTTCTACTATGTTCTTACTTATTCTGTGCTCGCCTGTACATTACTCTAAACTAGCGACCCACCCCGGCTTCGCACGGTATAATTATGTATGTATGATATATATATGCGTATACGCGGCGGTTTGGTCGCACCCTTAAGGTAGGTAGGTAAAAGTATGTTAAATTCTTAGGAATCATGTTACAGACGATGCTAGCAACCTATCACTATTTTGATTCCCCTTTCCATCTATACGCCTGCAATCATGCTAAACGTGGCTAGGAATTGTTACCTTAGGCTATGTCTACCTCGTAAGGGATAGAGACGTGTGTGTATATAAAATTTAAGGTAATCCAAAATATGGGCTAGGCGCTAACGAGCAAGTCTATCAGATAACCAAAAAACCGTTGTTTAAATTTTAAACTAGTCGAGAGTATAAATATTGACACAACCATCGCCCATCATGTCAAATATATTGTGTCACCGACTTTATTCTTTGTGGCATAAAGGCCTTAGGTGTATAGAAGTTTTTGACGTCTGGTAACGTACTCAATATTTATGCCGTTGACAGTACATACGTATGACAATGTGATCAGGTTAGCTGGAAGAGATCTCTTCTTAGGGATAAGTTCGCCTTTGTACTATTTTCTGTGTAGGTACTTCTGTATTTTAATTTTTTTTATGTGCAATAAAGTGTTTACATACATACATACATTAAGATAGTGTCACAATTGACAACATTTCATTTTTATAACACCTGAAAATGTATATATGGTTCGAAAGCATTTTGCCTCTTGATCACTGCAATATGATTATATAATTTTAATATTGCTTATTATAGAAAATAAAAATTAATTAAAAACATGTCTTAATTTTACCAATTCTACCACAGGATAGGTGAAATGCCTTTGCCTTTTTCAGGAGAAAAAATAAGCGACCATAATTTTGTATTTGACAACTTCAAAGTACAAGGGGACAACTCTGAAATTATATTTTCGAAGTTCGTTGTATACCTTCTCTCTCACTCTCAAGATAATGACTATTAGTATGAGCGGAACAGCACGAAGCGAACCTCGAAAATCGAATATCGGAGAATAAGGCCTGACATTGACAATCTGAAATTCACGTCAGTTTTTTTTCTATACAGAAAAGACAGAAGGATAAGTGTCTATTCTGTGATAGTATCGGAGTTACGCCCTTTTAGAATAAGCAAAATATAATAAATTAATTATAAATTAAATACTAGCCCTAGCGAAAAAATTAAACTGTCAGCATGTTCATATTTTCAAACAAAATACAGTGAACCATTAATATTATAGGCTCAGAAATATGAAATGTTGTCAA
Source organism: Pandemis heparana (assembly GCA_963854515.1). Classification (NCBI taxonomy): domain Eukaryota; kingdom Metazoa; phylum Arthropoda; class Insecta; order Lepidoptera; family Tortricidae; genus Pandemis; species Pandemis heparana. The sequence continues at coordinate 31,017,369 of OY978006.1, forward strand.
TTGCTTTGCTGCTCTGCGACTTTGATTTATTGTTTTTCTTTTGATGGGCGACCACTTACCATGACTTACCGCTCATATATTTTGTATCTAACAGGTCAATTTTTTTTAAATTGCATCGTAAAAATACAACAATTACTATATGCTATAAAAAATGGAATGAATGGCGAGCGTTTTTGTTAATATTTTACTTTCAGTACATATTTTTTTTTTTTTTTTTTTAATTTATTAAGAAACAAACAGTCATACATAATCAAGCGATGGTAATTAGATGTATAACAAATAGACCTATAGTTTCCTTAAAGAATAAGTTAAAGAAAACGTAGCCAATATGCAAAGCATTATAAATACATTAAATATAATAATATAACTTAAATTGTCACAAGGACAATACAAAAACGTGCAATATAAACATTGGTAAATACAGGCAAGTATCCAAACAATACATTATATCTAACTGTTAAACTCAGGTGCGTTCCTTAAAGTTTTTTTTTATTTTTTATTTAAACGCTTTTTTCAGCGATTCACTTGTGCAGTTAAACACATCAACGTCAATGAGTCGTTCGTTATTGTTAAATAAATTACAAGCTCGTTTAATAAAAACATTCTTGGCATAATGGGTCCGACTGCGAGAAATAGAAAAAATATTTTTTTTGCGACACTGGCGTTCTCGTCTTCGCGGAACTCTAAAACTAATGTTTTGTAATAAAGCAGGGGCATCTAATTCTGAATGTATAATTTTGTAAAGTAATACAGAATCCACTGAGTCACGGCGGTCACTCAGTTTTGCATATTCAAACGATCACAGATATCGTCATAATCTGTGTATATCTGACCAGTCCTGAAAGCAAGTGATTTAATAAATTTCTTCTGGATTTTTTCGATTCTATTGATATGAATGGCATGATAGGGTTTCCACACTGAGCATGCGAACTCCAGATGGCTGCGGACAAAGCTGTTATACAAGATTTTATACGTAAGTGCATTTTTGAAAGGTTTACCTACCCGCAAAATGAAACCTAGCTGTTTATAGGATTTATTTAAAATTTTGTCAATATGTGGAATAAATGTAAGTTTACTGTCTAATATAATACCAAGGTCGCGAACTTCTGAAACTCTTTTCAATAAACTTCCAGATACATTATAATTAAACATTGATACATTTTTCTTTTTTCGTGTGAAAGTAATGACGTTACACTTATCTAAGTTTAGTAATAGATGATTATTGTCACAATATGTCACCAAATTATTTAAATCATCTTGTAGCTTAACACAGTCATTTTCATTTTTAATTATTCTGAATATTTTAGTGTCATCCGCATAAAGTAACAAATTAGAGTTTTTAATACAGTTGGGAATGTCATTCACGTAAAGCGTAAAGAGCAACGGTCCTAAATGAGAACCTTGAGGAACTCCAGAACTAATCGGTTTCCATTCAGACTGAAAACCAAGCAGAACCACGGACTGAACTCTATTTTCAACGTAGGATTTTATCCATCGAAAAAGGTCACCATGTATGCCGAGTCGCCAAAGCTTCAACAATAAGGTATAGTGACAAATTTTATCAAAAGCTTTAGCGAAGTCGGCAAAAATAGCATCTACGCTAAAGCCATCGTCCATGGCGCAAAAAATTTGGTTAGTGAAACTCAAAAGATTGCTGTCGACAGATCGACCCCTGAAGAACCCGTGCTGATTCGGAATAATATGACGACGTACAACATTAAAGAGTTGGTCAGTAACAATCTTCTCCAACAACTTAGCACAAACACACAGTTTGGAAATTGGACGGTATTTTTCAATATGACGGCTCACTTTACCTTTAGGAATGGGAGTTACCCATGCCTGTTTCCAGGCTTTGGGGACAACACCCTCTTTAAGCGATTTAGTGAAAAGCATGGTGATAGGAACAGACAGAGACGAGCAACAGCTTTTAATTAATAACGGGTGCAACCCGTCAGGACCGGCACCCTTGTGAATGTTAACCGACTTTAAATATTTGTTTACAATACTGGGGCTAATTTCTATTGAATTTAAATCAATCAACGGTTCACAAGGTAATTTTTATTGTTTTTTAACCTCCGACGCAAAAAGGGGTGTTAAATGTTTGACGTCGATGTCTCTGTGTGTGTGTCTGACTGTGGCATCATAGCTCTCAAGCCGACGGACCGATTTCGATGCGGTTTTTTAAACATCCATACATCCTCACAAACTTTCGCATTTATTTATAATATAAGTAGGATAAAGAGATACCGCGGCCCTTTTTAGGTACGTTACAGGAAATTACGCTATTGAGTTTTATTTTTTTCCACAAACCGAAATACTTGTTTACTTAATCACTTTTTACCGAATACGTTTTAAATAACTTTTGAGATTTCGACATGAAGCCACAGAAATGAAATATTGAGAGTGGTGTGTTACGCAAAAAGTTTACGAAGGTCCTTGTAAAAGTATTAAATTAAAACCCGATAATTTTACCGTCGCAAAGCTTTTCCGTTTGTTTATACCCTGCCTTGAATGTTTTTATCAGTGCCTCTAGTGTAAGTTTTCAGTATGCTTAGTGTAAGTTTTCGGTCATAAAATACGTCTCGAACGCGTTCGCGTTAAAACGTCAAATACTATGAAAACAGTTTGTTGCCGTTTCGATCCGCAAGTGGCGCTGCCAATTATTCCATAGTAATTGAGACGTTTACGTAAATGCGTTCGGGACGTTTACACGAGAAAACTTTCACTAGAGGCTCAGACGAACAAACGTCTCGAACGCGTTCACGTAAACTTCTCAATTACTATGGAATATTTGGCAGCGCCACTTGCGGATCGAAACGGCAACAACATTGACTTACAATAAACACTAGACTCCCAATCGCAAACAAAAGTGCCTCAAGAAACGTCCGACCGGCGTTGTCTATGTATTGTGTGTAACCTTAGAGGATACATTACAGTGGTATAGAGCGCGCGCAACGAAGTGGGAACAGTAGGCACGGGTGAGAACAAAACGACGTTCCCGCCGTGAGCGCTTGTAGTCGTGTTGAGTGCTAGCGAAGTGCGTTGCTCTGAGAACTTATTTAACTTTACGGTGTAAAAATGGTGAAATGTGCAGTGCGATGTTGCAAAAACGATACACGGAAACACACGAAATTTAAATCCAGTATCACATTTCATCAGTAAGTCGATTATTATACTTATTTTTATGAAAACAAGTCCGGCATCGCGGGGGTGAGCGGGGCATGGGAGGCGGGCACGCACAGACTTGCCCCCCACCCGCGCGAGCGGGAGCTCCCGTCGCGTGATTTTAGAAATGTGACACGACCAACGCCGTAGTCGATATAATGTTTGCTAGAAGAACTACGTATTATGACATATTTTAATTTTGTGTAAGTTTAATACTTAAAATGTAATAATCATTTATTATCAATAATTTTGTATTGTGTTTTGTGCGATATACTTTCTAATATTTTTGCTAGTTTAGACATATTTTTAGTTTAAGCTTTAAAACTTTCGCATTAAAAATATTAGAAAGTAGGTATACCGTACGAAGTACAATACAACATTTTGCTACTATTTCTTACTAATATTATAAATGCGACAGTTTGTGACGATGTGACGATGTGAGTGTTCCTTCTTCACGCTAAAACGACTGGACGGATTTGGATAAAATTTGGAACGAAGATAGCTGGTACCCTAGAATGAAACGTAGCTATTTTTTATCCCGGAAAATTGCATAGTTCCCGCGGGTTAGCGATAAACATGTTAAAGGTCGTAGCTGCTTAGTTGAAATGCAACGTATAAATTGTTGTAGAACTTGAACGTGTGCCGTTCTCAGAGACGTCAGTTAATATTATGATTATTAGAAATTAATTGACGTCTCTGAGTGTGAAAGTTATCTTTAATTGTCCTCTGGGTTGTATTGATTGACGGTAAAAATTCAGACCTGTTTAACGGATCAAGTCAAGTCAAGTTTAAGTTTTAATTTATCATCCCTACGTAACCCACAAAGAAATAAATTAAATTAAAATGCACAGTTTATTTATTTGGCAAACAAATTTATAATTTCATATTTATACATACATTTCTCCTTTTATAGTATAGGAAATAAAATATTGAACATGAAATGTACTTAACAAACATATTCATTTGCATTACTTATCGATAGCGCGTTGCCCCATCTCTATTTGTCATACACGCATCAATATACTATCTATAGCTCACCTGCCTACGATGCGCACTAGGCGATTTGAGCGATGCGCGCGCTCTATTGTAATATATTTCCTCTAAGTGTGTAACACATCAACTTGCACAGATAACATTAAAATATTCGTTCAAATTAACATCTTATTTCGTGGCAGTAATGTTTAATGTCAATTGCATACGATCGTCAGAAATAATGACACGACGCCACGCGCTGGAAACCTGTCTGTCTCTTGTTCTCAAGCGTTTGAGATTACGGTGCGAAAGAGACATTATACAATACATTGTTATGAAGCGCGGTGGAAACACGACTGAACCAAAACTCTGCACAATATACACGTCGTGCAGACTTTTGCTTCCGACAGTTTTTGAGCGTGATTGGGAGTCTAGTTGTTCATTATACGTCAATGGGCAACAAACTTTTCTTGCGATGGTTTTCAGCTATGTTTGGTAAAAATCGCTCGAGCAGTTTGAAGATTGCTCTTTTCTATAATGATGTGTGACATTTTTACATAAAGTTGAATTTAATAAAAAATTAAAAAAACGACAAAATAACAACATGTACTTACGAAATTATAGCGATTTTGGAATAACAAGGCTTATAAATTAAAAACCCGAATTGAGTCAGACAGTAAAGATGTATTATAAATTATAATTCAACATCACCATACTAAATGAACTAGATATGTAAACTCAATCAATATATGTGACTAATGGCACATAATATAAAAACTTATTTGTGAAACTGGGCTAGTTCGAAAGTACTATCGTCAATTTTCTATTGTCAGTCCGCTCTTTCATAGAAGCAAAGTGGTGCTTATTACGGTTCATAGGTGGCGCTGACTACAGATTCAAACACGCTATCGTTGTTTCATTGTAAAATTTATTTATTATTTCGAATAAATTTAAAACCAGCCGCAAAGCAGCAGCAGGTGCATTGCATATCCTCCATGTGCATGTCCTCCAGCAGCGTGCCCCGCGCCCGCGCAGCGCACGACGACGACGACCACAAAACAAAACACGATCGCATTGCAGGCCTAGGCCTGCAATTTTGTATGAAAATCCATTACATACCACTTGTCTAACCGCGCCCGCAACGTGATATTATTTGGAACGTAAGGTTAACATTTCATTGCATCTTTGAGAAAATTATATTACCCTTCAAGCGTCGCGTCTTCTTAGTAAATTTCACCCCCCTTTTCGCATCCTTAAGGCGGATGCTCGCGTTAGCTCATTGTAAAAGTCCCGTTAGATGGCGCTATAATCAATTTTGTCGGTTTTTTGTAGTTTTTAGAAAATTCTTAATACATTTATAGATTATCAATTAATTTGCGCACACAATTCAATACGGCCGATTTTTTGAGACTACACTCAAATGGTAATTATGCACCAATTCGGAGAATAGCTGCACAAACGCTGGTGTCATTAACGGCCTTATACAGATACTAGGTCTTACACACACATGCAAATAGGAGGCACTAGCGGGTGGAAAAATATTGCAACACCTTGCTAAGCTGTTAGCGTAACTTTTCACGTTATATTTACGTTTTTATATCAACTTTACTTTTACCAGAAATTTTACAAATCTGTACGTACAAAAGTAAGTCGTGTTATTTTAACTATTGATAACTTTGGAATAGCTGTACGGATTTTTATGATTATTGATTTGTTGGCTTTCTCTCTTCCACGAATAGCTGAATATCTAATCAAAAATATGAAAAATGCACAAAAAAACTTTAATTTTTCGTATGCAGCGCCATCTCAGACCAAAACTGACTTTAAGGCGAAATATTTTTTACTAGCTCAGCTAGTTATAAATATTACATATGAGTCTAGCAGATGCAAATATGTGAATCAATGCCACCTTTAACCCTTTTTGAATACCAGGGAGTCAATTTTTTTGTACTTTGTTAGAATGAGGGCTATCGTATTTGTACTCACTAGTTGGCGCCACTGTAGAGTAAGGTATATCACATTATTCAGGATTTCTTTTAATTAATATTTAATAGCAAGCTATTTATTACCCAGTGTTGCACAGTCCTATCTTATCTTCTAAATTAGCTGCCATTTTATTTGCCTGCTTAATTTGGCTCCTAATTTTCATAACTCTTCTTTTCTCTTTTAATAAACCTGTCGTAGGTATGTCTGCGATAATAATCGGAAGGAAACAATCTTAATAACACTAGAAATCCGTTATGTAAAGCCGGAATATGCAACTTGTAGGTACTACTAATTTTATGTTTCTGTATAATACCTCATTTACAATAGCGCCTCTAGCGGCAAATTCATATGCCGTCATTGCTAGTATCTTCAAAGTACCTATCAGTATGTAGGAACCTGCGATTCATATTTGATATTCGTTCACACGTAGAGACATCATCATCACCATCGTCTGACATTTATTAATACTCTTATGCATTATAACTTATAAGCGTTTCGTCTGGGGCATCTAAACAGCTAGCGCCGTAAGGTTTCGAGTCAGGCGCGCCTTTCGTAAATAGGTAACTTGAGAATGAACCTGGTTGCAGCGATGAGACGAAGTCACTCGTGCTAGCCATTCGGATCCTTTCACCAAAATGCATTGCAGTATAGGTTCAGACAAAGGAAATAATTACGCATAGCGGGTAGGGACTACGTCTGAATGCTTCTTGGCCTAAGGGTTTAGTTAGGGGTTTGGTTAGATAATTTTGTTCCAGAGTTGTGAGCTGCCTTTTTTAAGTTATGTCCTTATGTCATCATAATTCATATTTATAATAATTCATCGTATAGCGCATAAAAGGAAAAAATAATATTAGATAATTATGATGACTTTGCAATAGGTAGGTACGTCAAATAAAATAATGACAACTCCAAAACAAATCTAATCCATCTGAACTCGCTTTTACTTACTATAATACTTACTTCCACAAAAGTCCAACTTCATCCGTCGATGGTTTTGATTAGCGTTACCTAGAGTGGGATAAAGCAGAGTACTACGGTGTCTAGTCCACACGCGAAAACATAAAATTGCAGCTCGACGCGTATTATATCAGCGCTTTCCTCATGAGCCTACTCTACATTATATGTTGTGCGCAACTGGTTGTGCCATTAGGAATTTCGGGTCAATAAAAATAAGAATTCTCATTTGAGATAGTAAAATTAGGTTAGGTTCATTAGGTATTTTCAAATGCCCGAAGGGCAAACTGAATAGAAATAGGAACCCCGCGGTCGACCTTACGGAGGAGTGAAATTCTCCGCTCTGGGGCAGAGCTCCTTTTTTCTGGGTATTGGAAGCTGGGTATTGGTTTTCCGGGTGGACAAATTAGGTGGGCCACGGGTAAGTCCCTATATTTTTCTAATTGGTATAGTAGGTAGATATTCGACTTTGTGTTTGATATCTAAAGTCGAAAAAACGTGCACGCTGCCATAGTACCTATGGCGTAATGGCTACTACGAACGAAATCATTCGACTCATAAGTAAATGCGCCACGCAACATGTGGTATGCACACACAAGGGCTAATTTATCAAAGCGCTGGTAGTTAAAAAAAAGATATATTTTTCAAATAAAACTTTCAATTTCATTTGAAACCAAATACCAGTGAGATGTCACTTTTGAAATAATTTGTATCACTATTCTATTCAGTATTCATAAACATTTGACACGCTGTAACAGGTATACGAATAGTTTTATCCGTACTAAGTATGTACTTATTCCTGGGTAGTGACAAATCAAGTCCTGACACATTGTTGAACTTTTTCACTGCAAATGTCTTAGTGAAGTTTCATTTTGATTGAACTGACAAGAAAATTCACTGTGCTGTTGACCGCGTTGATCGTGAAAACGTTCTACTGTAGGTTTTATATAGGAACCCGACCCGGAGGAAACTTGGAGTAAAAGCGTTTTCAGTCAAATTTCACGAAATTTTAGTTTGATGGAGATTCAAGTCTCTTGATACCTAATTTTTTCATTTGGGCATAACTCCCTCAGAATTACATGCTTCCAGTAATGATCAAATTTATATTTGTCTATTTCTATTATGTTTTTTAAACGCGATAACTTCTTTGAAATAACACACACTGACTAGTTATTGATAATTATGCCTAACTAATTATAATTCTGAGAGAGTTATGCTCCTACAAAAACCATACCAAGATACTGAAAAATCATACTAAAATTTTGTGAGAAGTAACTACCTACTGAAACTACTTTTTCCTCAAGTTTTCCTGCAGGGCTCTTTTATTGATAGTACATACATACATACTTAAATCACGTCTTTATCCCTTACGGTGTAGACAAAGCCTAAGGTAACAAGACCTAAAGGCCACGTTTAGTATGATTGTGGGCGTATAGGTGGAAAGGAGAATCAAAATCGAGCGATGGGTTGCTAGCCTGTTGATTGATAGTATATACATATATACCTATGAACAAATGATCAAACTAATGTTAGAAGGTACGAAATGGAACCCGTTGTATAGGCAGTCCCACGTATAGTCAATACCTAGGGAAATAAGACGAAAAATACAAGCATTTTCAAATACACGAGTCTCTCAATACGAAACTCAAAATATTTAATAATTTATTAAAAGATGTCACGAAATTGTAGTTTGTACAGTCACCAGCATAACAGTCATCAGAACAGGGTTGACAAAACTCCGCTGTTGGACATCTGGCATTTCACGGTCTTGATATTTTCCCTAGTTATTTTTATCTCATTATGTTATGTTATTACAAATTACGCCAATAAAAATCTACAGAATGTTTCATGTGTTTTTAGAACCAACAATTTTTTTTTAACATCACACCAGCAGTAAACTTTTTGCTCTTCTTGCACAATAGTAGCAAGTAAGATACGCTCGCGTCCAGTGGATGTTTGCTTCACTTATTTCCTGTTACTGGAGACAAAAATTAAGTACCTTCCGAATCCAATGTGAATCTGAAAAATTATTCTACAGTCAGTACTACAAAAGGATACAGATGGATGGGCAGACGAATGGATGAATAATATTTATAATGACAGACAAACAGACAGACAGGTTTACATACAAACAGATGGACAGTGACGAACGGATAGAGGGTCGGACGCACAGACAGACATATGAACGGACGAACGGACGGATGATTGGACGCACATACAAACAGACAGACAGACAGACGGACGGACGGACGGATGATTAGACGCACAGATTAACAAGCAGATGGACGGATGGACGGACGGTTGTTCGGATGCACAGACAAACAGACAGCCGGATGGATCGTCGGACGCATAGAAGACAGACAGTCAAACGAACGGATGGACTGCCGGATGGATGGTTAGACAACAGACAAACGCATAGACAAACAGACAAACGAACAGACAGACAGACAGACATACATACATACAGACAAACAGACGAACAGATAGACAGACAGGCAGACAGAAAGAAATAAAGAAAAAGTTTATTTATGACAATCACAAAAGTAGTTAAAAAACAAAAGTAAGTACCTATATAAACATACAAAGCTAAAAATAAAAACCTACAGATAAATAAATTGTCACAAAATGGTCCAGAAGAATGGACAGACGGAAAGACAGACAGACAAAATAAGTGCTTCTACAATGGTTCCTTTTTTTCTATTTGTTTATTTTACTTACCTTTCTTATACCTTTCTATAATGTATACATACGTACGTATAGTTTTTAATTATCATTTTGACGGCAAATTCGGTATTCGGACGCCGGTCGGATACTCTGTAAAATTTGTACATACATACACAAATCACGTCTATCCCTTACGAGGTAGACAGAGCCTAAGGTTACAAAACCTTAAGTCCATCAAGAACAAGCATGATTGTGGGCGTATAGGTGGAAAGCGGAATCAAGCTAGTGACGGATTGCCGTATCGCCTATAATAATAATATTATGATTCCTAAGATTCTTGCATTTACCATCTGCGCGAGAAGCGAAGCAACTGGTACATTCCAGACCAGCATGAAAATGAGTAAAATATAACTACCTAATATGGGTAAAAAAACTATAAAGTTAGGACAGACGGACAGATAGACAGCCATAGACGGACGAATTTGAACAATGTGGCCATAAAATAAACCATGGTACAGCATGAACTTGGTAATAGATAAGCTCCTTTGTGTTCCGAACACCAAAGACTGGCCAAGTGTGGGTCGGACTCTCGTACCGAGGGATTCGTACAAATTCGGCAAGTAAATATAAAATCCAGTGTTAGCAGAGCCCTGCCTCCTAAGCAAGATGTACTCTTTATGAGGTAATTTTATATTTTTTTATTTACATACTTAGACTCACAAAAATATTCTGTTTTTAGTATTTGATGTTAGAGCGGCAACAGAGAAACGTAATTTGTGAAAATTTCAACTGTCGCTAGACAATCATGATAGCTGACAGCCATATCACGGTTCATGAGATACAGCTTGGTGACACAGACAGACAGACAGACAAACAGACAGACGGCGTGGCTTCTAAGCAAAATGTAAGCAGTGTGAGGTCATTTGGGTTGTATGTATTTAAGTATGTATTGACCTACATTATATAAGTATGTTTATCCGTTGCCTGGTACCCATAGTACAAGCCTTGTGCTTATTTTGGGACTGGGTCAATTGGTGTAATTTGTCCCATGATATTTATTTATTTATTTATTTATTTATTTATTTTACATTGGTTACTTTACTTACATAGAGAGATGGACAAAAATATATTGTTTTAGTATTTGTTGTTATAGCTGCCACAGAAATACATCATCTGTGAAAATTTCATCTATCACGGTTCATGAGATACTATACAGCTTGGTGACAGACAGACGGTACATACAGACAGACAGACGGACAGTGGAATCTTAGTAGGTAATTAGAGTCCCGTTTTCACCCTTTGGGTACGGAACCCTAAAAAACCTGGTCAATAGCAAGTTCGATTAGAGCACTACAGATTCCTCTGAGTTCTAAAAGTTATAATTAGACGTAAACGTAATGCATGGATGGTTGTTACTCTTTCTGTTGATGAGTTTCCAACAGCGGGAACGATACCAGAATTTCACTTCAAGATTACTGTAGTACTTCTTACAAGTCTGACTTACAAGTACTTATGCCAGATTTCACGTCAATCTGATCAATTAGAAGTGGGTCAAAATTCACTTCCAAGATTTGATTACATGCAGACACCGGGACTGTGCACTTTAATTGCGTTTACAAAATATTTTGTGCCAATCTGACACAAACGTTGAAGTATTGTATCTTAAAAAATATTATGATTAATTGATAAGTACATACCTGTACGTCCAAATAAATGCCTACGCTGCGTACAATATCGTAGCTCGTAACATCTTTTACTTCCAATTGACTTCAATTTATTTCGAATAAAATGATTATTTTTATTTTGAGACACCACGTTCTGCCAATCATTAGTTTATGACAATTTCATGTCATTGTTTTTTTAATTACCCGTCTAGCCAGGTTTTTGACTCGCATGTTTTTTTTTAATGTTCTATAATTGAGAAAACCTATTTACTCGGCCTATTTTGTATTTAGCACCTGTCGGATTTTAAAATCATTGCCGTGGTGTATGGCTGTGTTTTGATGCAGAGGTTTAGGGTTCGATTCTCGTGAGAAGCATTCGTGTAATTAACTAGAAGAACTTTTTTATTTTAATAGGTGTAATTTCTGTAGTTGAGTACCTTTTCTTAGTACATAAGGCAAAACATGTTATAAGGTGGCAATATGACTGCGAGGCGCCACCATCTATGCCAAAGTAATAAGCACGTGTGATCCTAATACTAAAGTACTTACTAGGTATGAAAGCTTTGCCAAGTTTAGGTTTGATAATGGGATAAATTGCCCTAAATCAACCTGCTAAGTTTGTGGTTGTTTTAAAACCACTTAGGTAGTACCTAGCTTCTTTGATTTGGTTTGACAAGAAAAATATTGAATTTAACTTAAAGTTTCCTACATCTCAATGAGATGGTCTTACTCACTTTAAATTTGTAAATTATTAAAAAAAATGTTTAGAAAACATAAAAAAATCAAATGCGGCCCGGGATTTGAACTTGGTCACTTACTATTCAGTTCTTTGAGTCATAACCACTGAGCCACATTAGTGGTCACGTGACTGTTCGAAATAGTCGATTGGTTTTTACAACTATTTTTATTTGACACTAGCTACTCACACTATTGTAAAATGCATCGAAATTTACTGCATCGTACTGCAATTTAGGTATGATAAATGCACACCTTTTTGTAATTTGCGCACACAATTTATCCATATCTAACTATCCTCAAAAAACCGCATTAAAATTAAGCCTGTGGACGAAATGCAGCTGCACGGAAGATTTGTATGGAAGAGCAACCCCCTTAAAGGATGATTCCTGCAGTCAAAAATTCGCGAACATAACTATACTCCATTTAATTTAGAATGGGAAACCACAATAACATTATATTGCGGCTGGTCAACTATTTCTTACTAGCAAACAGTACAGTGCAATAGTTTGGCAGCCGCAAAATAAAATTGTTTTAATGCCACTTTATTTGCGTGGCGTCAATTGTTACTCTAGTACAAATCGTAAAGAGATTACAGTTCACGAGCCGCAATATAATGTTGTTGTGGTTTCTCATCCTAAATTAAATGACGTATATAGGTATCAATACCAAATTTCGTTTCAATCGGTGCAGCGGTTTAAGCGCGAAGCGTAATATAATATAATATTATCAGTATGGATTCACATAAACCTGTTCAATATTCAGCTTCATATGAATGCATCAAGTATCTAGTAATTTTCATGTTTTTTTATCTATTACATATAATAAAGTTGTAACAGGTCGATGTCTGTACATAGGAGATATTAAAGAAAAAATAAACTAAGGGGCAGATAAACGCTATAGAAGCCAAAAATACAATTTTTAGAATTTTTGTCTGTCTGTCTGTCTGTCTGTCTGTCTGTATGTTTGTTACCGCGCTACGCAAAAACTACTGTACCAAACTGAATGCGTTTTTTTTTATTGTATTGCTGGAGGTCTAAATTAAACTCCCATGTCGCGTTTTTTTCGAAATTCCACCTAGAAGTCGAGATATAAAACAAAAAGGGGGGTCCACCAAAAATATTTTTTGATACATTATTTATTGGGATACCAAATGAAAGAGGAAGAACTCCTTAGTTCAAAAATGTAGTACATGTAATATGTTGTGATAATACTAAGCAACAGAATAATAATAAAGTTTACTATGGATTAATTGGTTCCGCTATTAGTTAATAGATGTCGCTAGGCTATATGAATGAAATTATTCGTACCTAGGAAGTATCTATTTTCAAGGTTCCTTAAAGGAACAAAGGAACCCAGAATCACTTAGTTGTCCGTCTGTCAAGTTCCTTTTCCCCAGGAACGCGTATAGGTAGGTATACAGTTGAAATTAATAAAATAACCGGTACAGTTAGATCTGCGGTCCCTTGGAGTTGTGAAAAGATTAACCCTTAAATCTATACAATAACAAGGTACAGTCATTAGAAAGGGTATTTCCTTACAAATCGCCGTGCTCTCAAAAAATATTGGGTAGTTAGGTATCCAGTTGTCTTAGAAATTTGAAATTTTGTATGATGGTGGATCATAGGTTCCAATATAAAATGACCTCACACTGCCTACATTTTGCTTAGGAACAGGGCTCTGCTAACACTGGATATCATATTCACTTGCCAAATTTATACGGAACCCTCGGTGCGCGGGTCCGACTCGCAATTAGCCGGTTTTTACAAAAAAATGATTTATAATAATCCCTATCTCTACTAATATTATAAATGCAAAAGTAAATTCGTTTTTCTGTTTGTCTGTTCCGCTTTCATGCCTAAACCACTGAACCGATTTTATGAAATTTGGTAAGTACTTACAGAGATAAAATTAACCTTGAGAAACGGAGGAACTTTATTTTAGACTTTTTATTAGACACAAAAATAAATAATTATGTGCTTCAGCGGTTTAAAGAAGACCTGTGGAGGAGGCAAAATTAGGTTGACAATTAATATGGTAGGTAGTAGCTATCGTTTGAAGGAACCTTTTTTTCATATCTTTAGGGCATGATATGGCGTTAAAATCACTTAGAAAACTAACAAATTTTAAAAATAATTATTTACTTACCTACTTGATGTATGTTTTTTTTTTATATTAGTCTACTTGAGTGTCCCACTGCTGGGCAAAGGCCTCCCCTTATGTAAAAGTGCGTCTGTCTTTTGCCTTCTTCGCGCTTAAGAGGCTGAAAACACCTAATTTTGTTGAAATTGATGTTATTTAAGAACTTTTTTAAGAAAAACTACACACGAAAAAAAATTATGCTAATTTTCATCATATTTCAAACACGCTGGACAGACTCGATACATAACTGAACAAAATCGCCTCGATAGAAAATAATTGCAAAGATTGGTCTTAAAATCATCATTAAACGGTTCTATGTCTTTATTTTTTCGACGTATGGGTCTGCAATTAAAAACATGAAGTCAACATATTCACACCTAAACAGCTAACGAGTCATATTTCACAAATAATCCATTCTTTTTTAAATTTCTTATTATTTGTGTCTTATTTGCAAGATTTTAGACGCGCGCCAAGCTGCCGAAATAGTGTCCTCTCTTTGACTAACAGGCACTCGAACCGTATGTGTGAAGAGTGGCGCTGCTCAAGGTCATTAGCTGTTGACAGCGCCTTAAGCCGATGAAACGATTAAAACTAAATTTGGGATGGATATTGTTATGGTCCCGGGGAAGGGAATAGAATAGTTTTTGCAGAAATTGACAAAGATGTGAATAGGGGAGTAAAATTTACTACGAAGATGTAATACCCTAAGGGTAATTATATATTTAATTTGTGCTCTAATTGAATGTTTGCCTACCACTAAGAATAAGCTACCCAAAATACTAATTCTACGCAGACGAAGTCGCGGGCAAAAGCTAGTAAATAAATAAATAAATATCTCGGGACAATTGCCACCAATTGACCTAGTCCCAAACTATGCATAGCTTGTGATATGGGCACTAGACAACGGATAAATACATACGTAAATACATATTAAACATCCAAGACTCGAGAACAAACATTCGTATTAATTATACAAATATCTGGCCCGACCGGGGATCGAACCTGGGACCTCAAGCTTCATAGTCAGGTTCTCTAACCACTAGGCCATCCGGTCGTTATTCGCATAGATATGTTACGTTCCTAGTAAATTGCGTTTGAAAAACGTTCGCTCTGTCAACTGTCACATTGACTGTCACGGACTACTCATACTGTGGCTTCTTTGAGGTCGCAATCATGAGACAATTGGGTCATTTATGAATCTTTAACTCGGGCGCGGTAGTAACATATCTACTCCCTGTTTATATGTAATATCATTGCTATTCGCTAATTTTTTAGTTTTCTATGTGACCCTTACGCTATTTCATGCCCAAAAATTTTTGAAATAAAATCTCCTTCAAACGATAAATTTTTATACAAACTTTCTTCCCCATTCAAGTGTTCCTAAACTTGTTTTTACTATCTAGGTTTATTTATCTCTGTACCAAATTTTATAAAATTGATTCAGTGCTTTACTTTAAGTGTACTTACACTTAGATTTAAAAATACGGCCAAGTGCGAGTCGGACTGCGCACCGAGGGTTCCATACAAATAAATTCGGCAAGTGAACAGAATATCCAGTGTTAGCAGCCCCTACTACTCCTACAGGGTGTATCAGATAGCCCCTAACAATAATCAACTGGGGTATATAATATAACCATAGCTATAGAAGCTAAAAAAAATAAAAATAAAAATTGGAGTATTTTTTTTATGTTTTCTATAGGAATGATTACAGTTAATACTACCATTCTTATAGAAAATATGAAAAAATATTTACTCCATTTTTTTATATTTTTTTTAGCTTCTGTAGCTATGGTTATATACCCCAGTTAATTATTGTTAGGGGCTATCTGATACACCCTGTATATAGACAGACAGGAAAAATATAAGTTTCATTTGATTTGGCTTTTTGCCGTACTCTATGTGCTCTATTTAAAAAGTTTCTTATTGAAATTGTAACAATACATTATAACCATACCTTGTTTATTTCCATTACAGCGACATCTATTGGACACATAAAAATATGATTGCAGAAAAGATTTGAAATTAAATATTAGTATTTTTAACTATAACATTATATTAACTATATTTTTAGAACGTCAATAAACTCTACATTAAATAAAAACAGACTTGAAATCACATCAAAATATGATGCAACTCGAGCCATCTATTGTCCAATAGATAAAACCTTTTTATGTTTAAAAAGCTTGAAAAAAAGTTTCAAACTTTAGCTTCAAAATTGACCAACTTCCATATAAACTTTCATCCTTTCTGCAAGCTTTTTTCTCATTAGAAAGGAGCGTAGCCGTTTTTCAAGGTCAATTTTATCTCTGTAGCAAAAATCATAAAATCGGTTTAGTAGTTTTGGCGTGAAAGCGTAACAGACAGACAGACAGACGAATTTACTTTTGCATTGATAATATTAGTAGAGATAGGGATTATTATAAAACATTTTGTTTTAAAAACCGGCCAATTGAGTTTTTGAATCAAATTTTTTTTTGTCATAAATGGAAAGATCATATATAAGTTTTGTTAGAAAAGTATTTTTAGTTTTTTTTTATTCGCTATAATTAACGAGTTATACCGATTTGAAAATTGATCGTCGAGTACCGCACCGAAAACACACCGACAGTTCCCGAACAAGGCCGAGGCGCGTGTGACGTCACAATGTTAGTTTCCACTCGTAGTTAGTATACAGGTGATACCGTTTTTTGACTTTAATCTACTCTATTCTGTTATTATCCTACTATTATTGTAAAATGCTATTGTTTGTGAGAGCGTATTGGTTTGTGACTCTTTCACGCTAAAACGGCTAAACAGATTTCGATAAAATTTGCCATACACGAACTTTATAATTTATAATCTGGATTTACGTACCGGCTATAGTAGGTGTCATTCACGATGGATGCCATCCACCGTGGTTCTTATTAATTTGTAGTTAAAGGTTAATTTTAATACATCTACGAGTCTTTGTGGATGGCACTATCTATACTTCTATCATGCTTCTATCCCAACTTTCCACGGTACCGGGATTTAAAACAATAAAATTAGATGAGAATAGTGATGAGTACACTTTGGTAGTAACTATTTATATGAATAAGTAAATAAGTCGTGGGATTTCAGTTCAAAATCCCGTTGATTTTATCCCAGGAGAATTTCATAAGAAAACCCAGAATTTCGAGCACAAAGATGGCGGATGACATTTTGACACTATGACACTAAAAATGTTTATGGGTGTCGTTTTTGAGTAATTTGATGGCTCTGAGCCCGATTTTGGCATATTTTTTTAGATTCAAGATGGCGAATGACATTTTGACACTATCGACACTTTGACACTAAAATATTAATGGGTGTCGTTTTTGAGTAATTTGGTGCTTCTGAGCCTGATTTTGACATACTTTTTTGGATTCAAGATGGCGGATGACATTTTGACACTATGACACTAAAAGTGTTTATGGGTGTCGTTTTCGAGTAATTTTGTGGTTCTGAGCCAGATTTTGACATAATTTTTTGGATCCAAGATGGCGGATGACATTTTGACACTAAAAATGTTTATAGGTGTCGTTTTCGAGTAATTTTGTGGCTCTGAGCCCGATTTTGGCATAATTTTTTGGATCCAAGATGGCGGATGACATTTTGGACACTTATGCCACTAAAAATGTTTATGGGTGTCGTTTTCGAGTAATTTGGTTCTTCTCAGCCCGGTTTTGGCATACCTTTTTGGATCCAAGATGGCGGATGACATTTTGACATTACTGACACAAAAAACACAAAAAAGTGTAAAATTTTACTCGGAAACGACCGTCATAAACATTTTTAGTGTCAATAGTGTCAAAATGTCATTCACCATCTTGGATCCAAAAAATTATGCCAAAACCGGGCTCAGAAGCACCAAATTACTCAAAAACGACACCCATCAATATTTTAGTGTCAAAGTGTCAATAGTGTCAAAATGTCATCCGCCATCTTGGATTTAAAAAATTATGCCAAAATCGGGCTGTTTTACTCTCCTCACCCGGAACACATCAGCGCAAGCATTGCTGCTTGGCGGCAGGATTACTAAGATGCTGGTACAGTCGACGTCAAAGATATCTTTACACTTTAGTGCCTTGTCGCTCCAAGCACTTTGACAACTTCATATGAAACTTCAAACATATAGTTACAACGACAAGGTACTAAGAAAACTGGTCCGATTACCTAGTATTGTTTACCGATGCGTCAAAATTAATCGAGGACGGCCCAGTTGGTGCCGCTGTGTGGATCCCGAAATTTAAAATAATCCTAAATTTCCGGCTCCCTCCTCGTAATTCCGTATTTTCTGGTGAAGCAATTGCACTGCTTGAAGCCGTCCTCTTTGTTCAGTCGCATAAGATCCCAAAGTCTCTTATCCTCTCAGACTCTTTAAGCTGCTTACAGGATATTGTAAAGCGTCCATTCCATGCGAAAGACAATTTCTGCGTCACTTTACAAATTAAAGAAGCCCTTCACAAATGCCACCTCCTAAACCTTGAGACTGTTCTGGCTTGGATCCCCGGCCACACTGGCATAAAAGGTAACGAGACCGCAGACATGTGCGCTAAGGAAGCCATACAAACAGGTTGTGACAAATACAAACAGTGCTTCCCCCGCGATTTGAGAGCACTCGCATTACCACAAATGCGTGACACATGGAATGCCTCCTGGCAGAGTACTCGACTTTGTGTTGGCAAACACTATGGTAGACTTCAACCAGACCTACCCACAAAGCCGTGGTTCTTTATCAAGAGATCGATCCCCAAAAATATCACTTCCACTATCATCCGTTTGCGTTTGGGTCACGTGTGTACGCCGGTCTTTCTTGCCAAAATACGGGTTCGAGACCATTCTTTGTGTGAATGTGGCATGGACGAGGGCTCACTCGACCACATGTTCTTCCACTGTTCCAAAATTGTTACTCCCCTATATGACCTTCTTCCATCCAAAATTCCTCGCCCTGTTAACTTAAATTTCCTTCTTACACTATCACACACCTCCCTTGTAACTGTTCTATGTAAATTTATAAAAATTAACAAATTATATTTGTAGGTAGTCTAACAATTTATGTATGTGTTGTCTATTTTAGATTCTCATCAGAGTACCGCACGCCGAAGGTACCGAACAACGGCTGATTGAAGACAAGCAGTGTCTTTTTCAACCTCGACATTGGCAGAATCATCGACAGTATCGATGGAGCTATAACTATAAAAATTGAATTGAATCAAGGTACTAAAGTGTAAAGATATCTTTGACGTTAACCGTACCTAGCGATCTGAACGTACCTACCTAGAACAAGGTTAGGCTCTTACACCTGCAAAAATTCCCATTGAATATATAATACAATCCCACGGGATTATAAAAAAAACTAGAAATACCTATCAACCACAAAATCTCCATTAAAATTTACGTACCTACGGTCGAAGAAACTGAATCACGTAACCTACCTAATAGGTACAATTTAGCAATAATATCTCTGGCAGGGTGTATGTTAAAATTCCACAGTGGTAGGTAAGCGATTCAGTATCTTTCACTGTACTTAGTACTTTATTGTGAAATCTCAGGTCCAGTAAAATCAATCCAGTTCACATAAATCAGAAACATTATCAGGATTGAGCTTTTATTACCTACCTACACATGACTAAAACAAAAATTTACTTACTATAAGGTGATACGCGTGCTCGTTTTCCACCTTATTTCATAAAAAAAAACTTCAGCAGATATTTTTTGTATTAAATTTCGGATATTTTTAGTGAAATCAGCCGTTAACCCAGTACTGTCGTGAAATTGCTTTAACATTGTGACGTCACAGCCATGGCGACCAATCATGGCCCGTTCCCGGTCAAGTGGTCATATTTCAAATTTCATCAATTTTGAATTGCTTATAATTAATTTAAAAAAAATTATTTTAAGATTTCTTTTAATTAGATATTATATAATATGCTATAAAGTTTTAAAAAACATAAAAAAAATCGATATTTTTTTTAAATTCAAAGACTCAAATGGTTCCGTACAAATTCGGCAAGTGAATATGATATCCAGTGTTAGCAGAACCCTGCTCCTAAGCAAAATTTAGGCAGTGTGAGGTCGTTTCTTACACAGGGAGACATTAAAAAATATATTTTTTTTTGTTTTAGTTGTGCTATATGACCATCATACAAAATTTCAGATTTCTAAGACAACTGGAAGTACCTACCAACCCATTATTTTTGAAACACCCTGTCTAATGACTGTACCTTGTTATTGTATAGACTTGAGGGTTAATATTTTCACAACTCCAAGGGACCGCAGATCTAAGTACCTATCGGGTATTAATTTCAACTTTATACCTAATACGCGTTCCGTTCCTGAGGAAAAGGAACTTGACAGACAGAGCGACGGACGGACAGAAGGAGAACTAAGTGATCCTGGGTTCCTTTTTTTCCTTTACAAAATCTTGAAAATAGCTACTTCCTATTATTAAAGATAATAATATAGGAAAGAGTTTATTCCTA
The DNA here is from genome assembly GCA_963854515.1 of Pandemis heparana. Taxonomy (NCBI): domain Eukaryota; kingdom Metazoa; phylum Arthropoda; class Insecta; order Lepidoptera; family Tortricidae; genus Pandemis; species Pandemis heparana. Next base: position 31,038,133 of record OY978006.1, read on the forward strand.
TAGCGTAGCGACATCTATTAATGAATAGCGGAATAAATTCACCCGTAGTAAACTTAATTATTCTTCTGTTGCTTTGTATTATTGGAACATTTCACATGTACTACATTTTTGAACTCAAGACTTGTTCCTCTTTCATTTAGTATCCCATTAAATAATGCATCAAAAATATTTTTGGAGGACCCCCCCCCCCCCTTTTTATTTTATATCTCGACTTCTAGGTGGAATTTCCAAATAAAAAGAAACATGGCAACTTAAGTTAGACCTCCAGCAATACAATGAAAAAAAACCGCATTCAGTTTGGTGCAGTAGTTTTTGCGTAGCGCGGTAACAAACATACATACAGACATGCTGACAGACAGACAGACAAATATTCTAAAAATGGTATTTTTGGCGCTTAAGGAAACCCCTTAGTTTATTTATTCTTTAATAATTATCTCTCCTATATATACAGACGAAACCGACGAGCATGTATGAAGAGATTGATGAATGTGGATGAAGCGAAAGAGGTATGTCAGGATCGTAGCAAGTGGAACAAAGTAGTCTCTGCCTACCCCTGTGGGAAAGAGGCGTGACGATATGTATGTATGTATGTATGTATATATACAGACATCGACCTGCTACAATTTTATAATTATGTAGGTATAGATGACTCGATTAATTGCGTGGATGCTATGGATTTATCAATTTTTAATTTTTTCTATTTATTATTCATATCAATAGTCTCGGTGACCGTTTCGTCGTATAACGGCATTGACTTACAATAAACACTAGACTCCCAATCGCGAACAAAAGTGCCTCTAGAAACGTCCGAGCGGCGTTGTCTATGTATTGTATGTGTCAGCACATCAACTTACACAGATAACATTAACATATTCGTACAAATTAACACCTTATTTCGTGGCAGTAATGTTTAATGTCAATTGCATACGATCGTGAGAAGTAACGACACGACGCCACGCGCTGGAAATCTGTCTGTCTCTTGTTCTCAAGCGTTTGAGATTACGGTGCGAAAAAGACATGTACATTGTTATCGAAGCGCGGTCGAAACACGACTGAACCAGAACTCTGCACAATAGACGCGTCAGACTTTTTGCTTCCGACAGTTTTTGAGCGTGATTGGGAGTCTAGTTGTTTATTGTACGTCAATGTATAACGGGCATAAGCTATCGATCGGCTAAAATCGGCGCCCGCGCAGTCAGCGTGAAAACAACCACACGTGTGCTGAAACTGATCCAACAACGAGGCTCAGAGGCGCGGCCGTGCGTGCACGCTCACGGCACATGTGGTTAATGTTATAACATACACATACACACAAACGTCTCTATCCCTTACGGGGTAGACAGAGCCTAAGGTAACAAGACTTAAGGCCATTCATAGCATGATTGTGGGCGTATAGGTGGAAAGAGGAATCAAAATAGTGACGATAGCTAGCCGCATCGCCTATATGTATGTATAACTCTTTATCATCACTACATAGTATAAAACAAAGTCGCTTTCTATGTCCCTATATATGCTTAAATCTTTAAAACTACGCAACGGATTTTGATGCGGTTTTTTTTAATAGATAGAGTGAATCAAGAGGAAGGTTTATTATGTATAATACATGCATAATATACCGTGCGAAGCCGGGGCGGGTCGCTAGTTGTACATAAAACACATTAATTTTTCACACACATTAGAATACACAGATGTACAAAGGCAAACTTATCCCTCAAAGAGATCTCTTCCAGCCTGTAACGTGATGCTGCGATTTTCGCCCATTCTCTCGATGGGCTTTTACCATCCGCGCGAGAAGACCAGCAACTGGTGCATTCTATGTTTTTTCTTTGCTTTCCATTAAGACCAGCATGGATTTTTTTCATGTGCTCCTTGAATAAAAAAAAATGGAACCGGCGCGAAGCCGCGGGAAGTAGCTTGTTTATAACAACTTATCCTTTTACCTTTGTTTCAGATACCAACCCGTTAATGTACGAAACGAAGCCGGCGCAGAACTATCCCGCAGGATACCCAGATAACGGCCATAATCTGCTCCAGATGATAAAGTGCCATGAAGACAGCTTGCTGAGACTCCATCATTTAACAGGTGAGTCTATGTGCTAATGTTTTTTTATATATGAATAGGAAGGCAAACGAGCAAGTGGGTCACCTGATGGCAAGTGATCACCACTGCCCATAGACACCCGCAACCCCGGAGGGATCGCAGATGCGTTGCCAACCTAGAGGGCTAAGATGAAATGCCTCTTGTGCTCGTAATTTCCCCGGCTGTCTTACTCTCCACACCGGAACACAGCAGTGCAAGCACTGCTGCTTAGCGGCAGGATTAGCGAGTAAGATGCTGGTAGCGATCCGGACGGACCTTGCACAAGGCCCTACCACCAGCAATGATGGGCGACCTTGAATAATACTAATTCGATTAGTCTATTATTGTAATCATTCGACTTAGTCGACTAATTCGAAAATCATTCGAATATTAGTAGTAGGTACTCAAAATCCCCTCCATCCAGTCCAGTCAGGTTGAAATTGACATATCTAACAAGCCAAGAACTAACGCAAGCACCGCGCCGAGTCGACACGAAGATTCCCAATTCGGTCCGAGCAGTCGTCCAGCCGCCGATTAGTTACTAATATTAGTAGTCGTTATTCGAGTATCGGCATTAGTATATTACTAATTTCAAATTCGAATTATGATATTAGTAATGAATAATCATTCGAATCAGCAAATTAGTCGAAGTCGCCCATCACTATGTGCCAGTGCCAGGATCCTTACATGATTATTTAGCTTTTATTTCTGACACTTCTAGTATGGAGTATGGATATGATCTTACAGTGAGCGATCCAACTTACGGTCTGTTTCAATAAGGAAGGGTTGTGTGACAGATCCATAGAATGTAACTGTTAGCGTTTACACAAATTTTTACAGAAAAATAAATACTTAATTGAATTACTTAGAAATAAATCAATACTTGGTACTGTACATTAATAACGTTCTAAAAAGAATCACGGCGATGTTTTTCGCGTTTACATAATTTTCACGTACAAATTTTCAATATAAATGTCACCATTGACGAGACGTTGCTAGGTTACGTTCTATGGTCATTAAAACTATAGAGGTGACTATGTATAATTGGGTAATCGGCTAAAATCGCGTATAATCGAAAATCCAAAGTCAACCTACAAAAATATGAAGTGAGTATTTTACATTCTTTCACACTCACTACACAATACCAATCGATTTTATTGCTAATAAATAGATTCCTTAGAACTTCAATTACATTATGAAGTTAATTAATATTTTATACAACCTATTTTGTTGAAAAAACACAACTTTGCAAAAAGCGTAAAATAGGAATTATAATTATTACATCTTAGGAGATTGACTTGAGTATCATTATATTGAAATAGCATTTATGTAATAAATTAATATGCAGTCGTTATTTTTATGGAATCGATTGTTATTAGGAAGTACTAAGATATAATCGATAATCGTTTTATGTGAAACGTGTCACAAAGAAGCCTCACCTCTAGATTTGTCAATGTTAATGTCACTTACAACCCTTCCTTATTGAAACCGAGTGTAATTGAATCGCATTAAGATGTCATGGCAAGGCTGGTCATTCCACACAGCACTGTACGCCCTAAACGTCATTACGACTCTATAGTCGTCTATACCGATAGCTTAACCGAGTCCTCGCCCGCGCGGGTCAGGGGCGCGGGGTAGGCGACAAGGGACCGAGAGCGGTGCGGGGAGTGCACATGCCGCCCGCATAGAGCGAGGCCCCCTTTGGTGCCTACCCCGCGCCCCTGTGCCGCGCGGGCGAGGACTGAGTTAAGCGGTCGGTCTATACGAGAAGTCACATGACATACAGAAGTCAGTTGGCGGGTGGTAGGGCCTTGTGCAAGGTCCATCCGGATAGCTACCACCATCTTACCCGCTAATCCTGCCGCTAAGCAGCAGTGCTTGCACTGCTGTGTTCCGGTGTGGAGAGTAAGACAGCCGGGGAAATTACGGGCACAAGAGGCATTTCATCTTAGCCCTCTAGGTTGGCAACGCATCTGCAATCCCTCCGGGGTTGCGGGTATCTATGGGCAGTGGTGATCGCTTACCATCAGATGACCCAATTGCTCGTTTGCCTTCCTATTCGCATAAAAAAAAAAAGTCACGGCGACAATGGATAATATTCATGAAAAGCTCGTTTATGTGACAATCAAATAGGTTTTTTTTCAAATAACTATAAAAAACCGAGATATATAAATAAGCCCAACCATTCGTATCTAGGTATATCTTTCTAGAAAAACAGAAATACCTTAACCAGACAATGTTCTATAGAGGACCATATTATTTTGAAGCTTTTAAGCTTATCATAGAAACATAAAAGTTAAAAATTTCAAAATTTGAGTTCAAAATTTTGAACTCTTGTCTGGTTAAGGGATAGTATTATGGAGTCTAATGGGCTGTGTTATACGTCACATGTCATGTCGGATCTCTCTTTCTAATAGCGGCCTTGTTAGTACTTACCTAGTTTAAGTTTTCTTGACCGATATTACTTTAATTTCACTTAAAAGAGATCACAAACCTCTTTCACGATATTTTCATATTTAAGGAAACCAATTTAGTCACCGTTACTTAAAAGTTACGTTAAAATGTAAAGAACACGAAATAAACCCCCTTATTCATAAACGTTCTATAGGCTTCTGCTAACTTAGTAATCGTTTGTCCTTATCTGTGAAAGGTAAATGTCAAAGTCACAGATAAGGACAAACGATTACTAAGTTAGTAGAAGCCTATAGCGCGTTTATGAATAAAGGGGTTTATTTCGTGTTCTTTACATTTTAACGTATCAAAAGTCCTAAGCATCTTACACACGTCACCTCATTCTTAAAATATTCGTTCTCTTACTCTTATCTTAGATCATCCGTCTCATTCACACCCTCTTACGTGCCGTTTTACATGTCTTTTTAATGCATCTTCCCTGCCTTAAACGCTATAATAATCCTTTCCACAGCCGCACGTCAACAAGGCACCTACGATCAGGCCTACCAAAACGAACTACCCTGGTACTCCAAAAAACAATACATAAAACCAGTCGAATACTTAGCGTACGAGGACAGCATCCGACGCAAGTTCGATGAAAAGGAAGAAGAAGAGAAAGAGAAAGACGAGAGGAAGAAGCCCAGGAGGAACCGGACTACGTTCTCGAGCCAGCAGTTGGCAGCTCTGGAGAAGGTGTTTGAGAAGACCCATTATCCTGATGCGTTTGTTAGGGAAGATTTGGCGGCCAGGGTCAATTTGACTGAAGCTAGGGTTCAGGTACCATATGCTTTTATAACCCCTGACGCTGTGTGCTGTGTGGGAGAGCTGCTGGGACAGTAACTGGCAGCTCCGTCCAAGGGGAACTGGGCTGAATGATAGCCGTAGAAGATCGACAGCCCGCCTGACCCAGCTAGGCGTCCCCACCCAACATTAACATCAACCCCCGATGCAAAAAGAGGGGTGTTATAAGTTCGACATCAACGTCTGTAAAGTGGAATCGTAAGAATTGAATCGCATTAAGATTAAGACGTCGTGGTAAGGCCTCAGGGGCCGTACCATGACGTCTTAATGCGTTTTAGTTTAGGTTTTCTCGCTGTCAGATTCATACTAAAAGTGACAGCTAAAACTTAAACTGCGTCGGAATTAGGACGTCATGGTAAGGCCCCAGGTCGCTTATTTTTACCTCTTTCGAGTAGTATGTACGAACACATTATACTTAGTGTAAGTAATTATTCGGTTACTAAATGCGTCTTGAACGCGTCCGCGTTAAAATGTCAATTACTACGAGAACAGTTTTTTGCCGTTTCGATCCGCAAGTGGCGCTGCCAATTTCTCCATAGTAATTGAGACGTTTACGCGAACGCGATCGAGGCTTTCTTTCAAACTTACACTAGAGGCTCAGTTAATCTTTGTTTTTACAGGTGTGGTTCCAAAACCGCCGCGCCAAGTTCCGTCGCAACGAGCGTTCAGCGTTATCAAACCACCGTACCAACTCTCAAACCACCCCCGAGCCGGTCCCAGTACCCATAGGCATCCCCACTGACACCCGAACAGACCTACGCAACAAAGACTGGCTCCACTTCCAACCAAATTTAAACTTTAACATGCCCCTCGTCAACTCAGGGCTCTACCAAAACGAGTACCTCATGATGCAGAACAATAGGCAATACCAGAATCCCAGTTCCCTCATGACCCAGAACATGTCGTATGGGGGGGAGAGTGGGTACGGGTCGTGTGGTATTATGGGGTACAGTGGTCCTCTGCAATCTGCCCACGCACCCTACAATTTAAATTTAAGACTGCGACCGCATGATTTTTCGATCAACAATATAACTTTATAATAAGCTGAGTATTTAATAAAAAAAAAGAAATTATAATGTTTGATTTATGCACCTTTTTTGATACAGCGTGAACTATTTCTGATAGCGGATAGCGCCATCTAGTGACGCGCAATTTTTTTTCTCTCTTTACTGCATCATGTCATGGGCCAGGGCGATCTGTTGAACACAACAGTAAGCCACTACTCTGTCTGATATCTTGTATCTGTTCGAGTTCCTTAGCTTGGTGAGACACTTCACATCTGGGTTTCTCATTCCATCCTGTTGAATCTATCTAGTCTAGTAGTGTTTGGTCAAACGATTAAACATTAATGATAACGCCATCTAGTGATACACGGCGGAACATTTATTATAGCGCTATCTAGTGGCACGCCACTGACTATTTATGAAAGCGCCATCCAGTGACAAGCAACGCAACTGGACATTTATTATAGCGCCATCTAGTGACGTGCAACAGAATTTATTTGATAGTGCCATCTAGTGGCAAGCCACTGAATTTTTATAACAGCACTATCTTGTGAAACGCAACGCAACTGACTATTAATTATAGCGCCATCTAGTGGCACGTCACGCAACTGCCGATTAATAATAGCGCCATCTAGTGACGCGCAACATAATTTTTATGAAAGCGCCATCTATTGACACACGGCTCAACATTTATTATAGCGCCATCTAGTGAAACACGACTGAACGATTATGATATCGCCATCTAGTGACACACGGCTGAACATTTAGTACAGCGCCATCTAGTGGCAAGCCACTGACTATTAATTATAGCGCCATCTAGTGACACGCTACGCAACAGCTTATTAATGACAGCGCCATCTAGTGACGCAGAACAGAATTTTTATAAAAGTGCCATCTAGTGGCAAGCCACTTAGCGCCATCTAGTGACACCCGGTTGAACATTTATTATAGCGCCATCTAGTGATACATGACTGAACTATTATGATAACGTCATCTAGTGGCAAGCCACTGACTATTTATTAGAGCGCCATCTAGTAACAAGCCACTGACTATTTATGATAGCGCCATCTAGTGGCACACGACTGAACATTTATTATAGCGCCATCTAGTGACACGCTACGCAACTGCCTATTAATAATAGCACCATCTAGTGACGCACGGCTCTACATTTATTACAGCGCCATCTAGTGAAACACGACTGAACGATTATGATATCGCCATCTAGTGACACACGGCTGAACATTTAGTACAGCGCCATCTAGTGGCAAGCCACTGACTATTTATTATAGCGCCATCTAGTGACACGCTACGCAACAGCTTATTAATGACAGCGCCATCTAGTGACGCAGAATAGATTTTTTATAAAAGCGCCATCTAGTGACACCCGGTTGAACATTTATTATAGCGCCATCTAGTGATACATGACTGAACTATTATGATAACGTCATCTAGTGGCAAGCCACTGACTATTTATTAGAGCGCCATCTAGTAACAAGCCACTGACTATTTATGATAGCGCCATCTAGTGGCACACGACTGAACATTTATTATAGCGCCATCTAGTGACACGCTACGCAACTGCCTATTAATAATAGCACCATCTAGTGACGCACGGCTCAACATTTATTATAGCACCATCTAGTGAAACACGACTGAACGATTATGATATCGCCATCTAGTGACACACGGCTGAACATTTAGTACAGCGCCATCTAGTGGCAAGCCACTGACTATTTATTATAGCGCCATCTAGTGACACGCTACGTAACAGCTTATTAATGACAGCGCCATCTAGTGACGCAGAATACATTTTTTATAAAAGCGCCATCTAGTGGCAAGCCACTTAGCGCCATCTAGTGACACCCGGTTGAACATTTATTATAGCGCCATCTAGTGATACATGACTGAACTATTATGATAACGTCATCTAGTGGCAAGCCACTGACTATTTATTATAGCGCCATCTAGTAACAAGCCACTGACTATTTATGATAGCGCCACCTATTAACACACCGCTTAACATTTATTATAGCGCCATCTAGTGACACATGGCTGAACATTTATTATATCGCCATCTAGTGACACGCTACGCAACTGCCTATTAATAATAGCACCATCTAGTGACGCACGGCTCAACATTTATTATAGCGCCATCTAGTGAAACACGACTGAACGATTATGATATCGCCATCTAGTGACACACGGCTGAACATTTAGTACAGCGCCATCTAGTGGCAAGCCACTGACTATTTATTATAGCGCCATCTAGTGACACGCTACGCAACAGCTTATTAATGACAGCGCCATCTAGTGACGCAGAACAGAATTTTTATGAAAGCGCCATCTATTGACACACGGCTCAACATTTATTATAGCGCCATCTAGTGAAACACGACTGAACGATTATGATATCGCCATCTAGTGACACACGGCTGAACATTTAGTACAGCGCCATCTAGTGGCAAGCCACTGACTATTAATTATAGCGCCATCTAGTGACACGCTACGCAACAGCTTATTAATGACAGCGCCATCTAGTGACGCAGAACAGAATTTTTATAAAAGCGCCATCTAGTGGCAAGCCACTTAGCGCCATCTAGTGACACCCGGTTGAACATTTATTATAGCGCCATCTAGTGATACATGACTGAACTATTATGATAACGTCATCTAGTGGCAAGCCACTGACTATTTATTAGAGCGCCATCTAGTAACAAGCCACTGACTATTTATGATAGCGCCATCTAGTGGCACACGACTGAACATTTATTATAGCGCCATCTAGTGACACGCTACGCAACTGCCTATTAATAATAGCACCATTTAGTGACGCACGGCTCTACATTTATTACAGCGCCATCTAGTGAAACACGACTGAACGATTATGATATCGCCATCTAGTGACACACGGCTGAACATTTAGTACAGCGCCATCTAGTGGCAAGCCACTGACTATTTATTATAGCGCCATCTAGTGACACGCTACGCAACAGCTTATTAATGACAGCGCCATCTAGTGACGCAGAATAGATTTTTTATAAAAGCGCCATCTAGTGACACCCGGTTGAACATTTATTATAGCGCCATCTAGTGATACATGACTGAACTATTATGATAACGTCATCTAGTGGCAAGCCACTGACTATTTATTAGAGCGCCATCTAGTAACAAGCCACTGACTATTTATGATAGCGCCATCTAGTGGCACACGACTGAACATTTATTATAGCGCCATCTAGTGACACGCTACGCAACAGCTTATTAATGACAGCGCCATCTAGTGACGCAGAACAGAATTTTTATAAAAGTGCCATCTAGTGGCAAGCCACTTAGCGCCATCTAGTGACACCCGGTTGAACATTTATTATAGCGCCATCTAGTGATACATGACTGAACTATTATGATAACGTCATCTAGTGGCAAGCCACTGACTATTTATTAGAGCGCCATCTAGTAACAAGCCACTGACTATTTATGATAGCGCCACCTATTAACACACGGCTTAACATTTATTATAGCGCCATCTAGTGACACATGGCTGAACATTTATTATATCGCCATCTAGTGACACGCTACGCAACTGCCTATTAATAATAGCACCATCTAGTGACGCACGGCTCAACATTTATTATAGCGCCATCTAGTGAAACACGACTGAACGATTATGATATCGCCATCTAGTGACACACGGCTGAACATTCAGTACAGCGCCATTTAGTGGCAAGCCACTGACTATTTATTATAGCGCCATCTAGTGACGCAGAACAGAATTTTTATAAAAGCGCCATCTAGTGGCAAGCCACTTAGCGCCATCTAGTGACACACGGCTGAACATTTAGTACAGCGCCATCTAGTGACGCTACGCAACAGCTTATTAATGACAGCGCCATCTAGTGACGCAGAACAGAATTTTTATAAAAGCGCCATCTAGTGGCAAGCCACTTAGCGCCATCTAGTGACACCCGGTTGAATATTTATTATAGCGCCATCTAGTGAAACACGACTGAACGATTATGATATCGCCATCTAGTGACACACGGCTGAACATTTAGTACAGCGCCATCTAGTGGCAAGCCACTGACTATTTATTATAGCGCCATCTAGTGACGCAGAACAGAATTTTTATAAAAGCGCCATCTAGTGGCAAGCCACTTAGCGCCACCTAGTAACACGGTTGGACATTTATCATAGCGCCATCTAGTGATACATGACTGAGCTATTATGATAACGTCATCTAGTGGCAAGCCACTGACTATTTATTATAGCGCCATCTATTGGCAAGCCACTGATTATTTATAATAGCGCCATCTAGTGATACATGACTGAACTATAATGATAACGTCATCTAGTGGCACACGACTGAACTATTATGATAGCCCCATCTAGTAACAAGCCACTGGCTATTTATGATAGCGGCACACGACTGAACTATTATGATAACGCCATCTAGTGGCAGGCCACTATCTATTTATGATAGCGCCACCTATTGACACACGGCTTAACATTTATTATGCATTTATTTAACATCTAGTGATACATGACTGAGCTATTATGATAACGTCATCTAGTGGCAAGCCACTGACTATTTATTATAGCGCCATCTATTGGCAAGCCACTGATTATTTATAATAGCGCCATCTAGTGACACGCTACGCAACTGCCTTTTAATAATAGCGCCATCTAGTGAAACACGACTGAACATTTATTATAGTGCCATCTAGTGGCAGGCCACTGACTATTTATAATAGCGCCATCTAGTAAACGCCACTGAATATTTGAGATAGCGCCATCCAGTGACGCGCAACTGAATAATTAACTGAATAAGTGGATAAGCATGGACGATCGGCTCCAAACGGTAAAGTTCAATGTCCTTTTACTGAGTTATTAAAATGGTGCATCCCTACACTGAGCTGGCAACGTCGCATTTTTGGTGATTTTTTGCGATTATTTCATAGAAATTGAATGAAAGTTTCAAGTATGAGACTTTTATTATCTTATTAAACGAGGTATAGTATTTTATCCCTTTATTACGCAAATGAAAGTCTATCACGATTAATCATTGTATTGGACAATTAATACACTAAAAGCGAAGTGCACTACAGACGCACATATGAAACTTTGGTTTTTATTTTTTTCTATCTAAACTAGGTACTGAACCGATTTTCATGAAAATTGGATAAAATACGTAAATCGTTAAGATTGAAAGCTAAAAAAAAATATGCGAGTGGAAAGTTTTTTGCAGTTGTAAATAATTGGTTTTTAATTTTTCAATATTTTTTTAAAATATTTGTGAGACAGAAAAACCCACTAATTTTAGTTATTTTATGCATAAACTAATATTCTATAACATATATTTTTCCCGAAACAGGTTTGCACATCCTTGTGTATGTATGTATGTAAACTCTTTATTGCACATAAAATTTAAAAATACAGAAATACACAGAAAAAAGTACAAAGGCGAAGTTATCCCTAAGAAGGGATCTCTTCCAGCTAACCTGATCCCTATCTTGGCAGATGCTCGGCGCTACGCTGCGATCATGCTTCTTTCTGCTTTCGTACACTTACGTAGCTTAGCTACTGGGGGGCTACTCCGAAATCCGATTTTCGAAGTTCGTATCACACCGTCCCTCTCACTCTCAAACTAATAACTATTAGTGAGAGCGGAACGGCACGAAACGAACTTCGAAAATCGGATTTCGGAGTATAAGGCCTGGGCGCGGTTGTGTTGTCAGACGAAAATTTAAAAAATACACAATATGTAAATGTGAGATACCCAGCCTCATGCGAGCCGGGTAAACAATAAGTACATCAACTTGAGTTGATGATGCCGTGAGACCTATTTTTCTTTTTTTGATTTTAGAAACTAAACCTGCTCCTTGTATGTATTAAGCCAATAAATGTATATCGTAAGTGGTTATTTTTATAAAAAATATATGTTATCGAATATTAGTTTATGCATAAAATAACTAAAATTGGTGGGTGTCCCTGTCTCAGAAATATTTAAAAAAATATATTGGAAAATCAAAAAACTTTCGACTTGCATATTTTTTTAACTCGCAATCTTAACGATTTACATATTATATCCAGATTTCATGAAAAACGGTTTAGTAGTTTAGATAGAAAAAAAATAAAAACTATTTTAATTTTTTCTCGAAAACATGCCGCATTTTAGGGCTAATATTTGGTGAAATTAAATCTTATGTCTGTATTACTTAATAACTCAGTAAAAGGACAATGAATTTTACGTCTGGGCCCGATTCTCAATGCTTATCCGGCTATACCCTTTGCATGTTTTGTTAGCAGGAACCTTTAAATAATTATAATCATCACTTCTGCGTGACCAGGGCGACTAGTGCCTTCAAATGCTGTAAATTAGGTACTTTCTACACCTCTTAAATGATTGAGCCAAAAAAAATTAAAAAAATATATATTAATGTCAACTCTTATACAACATTTGCAAGGTAGCGTAGGTCGTTTAGGTATCAGCAAAAGTTCGGTATGTAAATAAAGTTCAACCGAATGTATATTTTGTCTTGCGTTCCCTACTGCTCCTAAACGGTAACGACTTATGAAAATGTTTAAATGTTAAAAAATGAAAAATCCGATGTACTTTAAATTAAACAGAACGTAGCATTTGTAAATCAATACTTTCTCATCACGAATAACAACAAAAACACCGAAAATTTGCTAAAGTGAGTGATTTTCTTTACTCCTCACACGTATAGAAAAAGACAAAGACAAAATTTTGAAGGCACTAGTCTCCTTAACGCAAAATACATTGATCAACAAGTTCAAGTTCTATTGTTTCAAACGTATTTCCAATTGAAAACAGTTTTTTTGCTATTTTCGAAGGATTGTAAGTAGTCTCAGGGGGGTTACTCCAAAATTCGATTTTCGAAGTTGGTATTACACCGTCCCTCTCACTCTCAAGTTAATGACTGTTAGTGAGAGCGGAACGGCACGAAACGAACTTCGAAAATCGGATTTCGGAGTATAAGGCCAGAATTATTCCGGAATATACTACATAGTTAATGTTTTTCATAATTTTTCAATTTTGTGCCTGACAAAATAATTATGTTTCCATACAATCTTGAAAGTGTAATCGCGTCAAAGCTAAATTTTGAATCCAATACTACATAATGACATACCTAATCTGTACAGGGGCCTTACCATGACGTCTTAAAGCGATTCAGTTTAGGTTCGCTCGCTGTCAGATTCATACTAAAAGTGACAGCTAAAACTTGAACTGAGTCGGAATTAGGACGTCATGGTAGGCCCCCAGGTAGCTGTTATTTTTAGTTTGGATCTGACAGCGAGCGAACCTAAACTGAATCGAAACTGAATCGCAACCGCGAATCGGGGACCTCTGGTTTCGGGACCGCCCGATTTACCTGAGCTATTTATTATAACATTATAAATAGTGGCAAAATTTATCCTAATAATATTTTAGTAGTTTTTCATTGCCTGAAAACACGGATAAAACGACGTTTACTAAAAAATGAAACCTAGCTAGATCGATTTATCGCCCCCAAAACCCCCTGCATACTAAAATTCATGAAAATCGTTGAAGCCGTTCCCGAGATTCAGATATACAAGAATTGCTCGTTTAAAGTAGTGATGTAACGAATACTAATACTAATATTTGTATTCGCCGAATATCGACACATTAGCGAATATTCGTATTCGCCGGATATCGAAATTGCATTCGTAAAGAACAGAAGAGGACATATTTGAAAGCATATCACTTGAAAGTATGTATCATTCGAAAGAGGAAATATTTGTGTAGGTACTGTTACAAATTTACAGCTCAAATTAAATTTTCGACTAGTTGACTAGATTAATCAGAGCTGCAATTATCTTCTTTCGTATATGTGCTTTCAAAAATCGAGCGTAGTTTTTTTAACATAATTTAACAGCAGTTTATTTTGATTATTTAAAACAAGTGTAATTAGATTATAATAGTTTGCATTCAATATCATAACTTGCTTTTTTTGCGTTGGATTGATCATGTTTACTATTCGTTTTGATATTCGTATTCGCAGAATAGTAAAACCATTATTCGTATTCGTATTCGTATTCGTAAAAGTAGTATTCGTTGCATCACTAGTTTAAAGTTATTAGATTAGATAGATTAGATTAGATGCATTGACTTACGATAAACAACTAGACTGCCAACCCAATCACGTCACGCTCAAAAACTGTCGGAAGCAAAAGTCTGCACGACGCGTCTATTGTGCAGAGTTTTGGTTCAGTCGTGTTTCGACCGCGCTTCGATAACAATGTATGTACATGTCTCTTTCGCACCGTAATCTCAAACGCTTGAGAACAAGAGACAGACAGGTTTCCAGCGCGTGGCGTCGTGTTATTACTTCTCACGATCGTATGCAATTGACATTAAACATTAGCGCTACGAAATAAGGTGTTAATTTGAACAAATATGTTAATGTTATCTGTGTAAGTTGATGTGTTGACACACACAATACATAGACAACGCCGCTCGGACGTTTCTTGAGGCACTTTTGTTTGCGATTGGGAGTCTAGTTGTTTGTCGTAAGTCAATGATTAGATGAGACAACTTCGCCAATGTTAAAGAAACAAAAATATTATTCAAAAAATCTTGCGACAAACTGTCGGCAACGTTGTACGGTAACACGGTCAAAGACCCTGTCGGGCTCTTAGCCAACGGTCAGTGATAGGTATATGCCCAGGGTGCACCGGACCAAGCACTGCTCTTCCCCCGGACGGATCCAGAAACCAACCGCAGCTTTTGACCACACGTGGAGGTGACCCGACTCGCACCCCTTTTGCTGTTCACAACAAGCCAATTACTTAATACATTAGATTACATTACATTACCTAAATATTCATTTCTCCCTTATTTTTTTATAACCGTATTGACTTGAATTTCCCAGGAAATGCGACTAATCTAATTTCGTAAAAAAACGCATAATACTGCTCTAAGGCGTACTTTCAAGCACATTCGAGAATAGTTTATCAGAAAAAGCCAGTCATGCTGCGTCGGTGAATTGAAAAAAAAACAGGTGATTATTTATGTTGATCTCAGTTACATTTTTTCTAGCTTGTTTTGTTGACATATTTAAATTATTTAACTATAATCTAAACAATACTATAATAGTCCCTGGGCGACCGAGCTTTGCTCGGTTTTATTTCTTGTATAAGTACCGTGTTTTTTGGCAGATTATATTGCGTATTGGTTACGTTGATAAAGCACTCTCAATAATATTCCCACAAAATAAGAAACTTAAAAAAAAGGATAAATGTACTTTTATACTTGGGCTAGAACCGGGGTCATCTGGTTTCACGACCGCACGATCTCCCACGTGAGCTATTAGAACCTTAATGGACCAGTGTGAAATTTACCTTTGTATTCTAATGATTTTCTAGCAGTTTTGCATTGCCTAAAAACACGGTTAAACCTTTTTTTTTTAATTAAACCTAGCCAGATTGATTTATCGTCCCCGAAACCCCCTGCATACCAAATTTCATGAAAATCGTTGGAGCCGTTTTCGAGATTCAGATTATATAAATATATTTGTATATATATAAGAATTGCTCGTTTAAAGGTATCAGATTAATTTGACGTATAATAATCAAGAATCACTATTTATAACTCAAGAACGGCTGAACCGATTTGGCTTAGAACTAGGAGACAGATATAGGATTTTTTGAAATCTATGAAATTTTCTGTCAAAATCTCTGGTTGGTTATAGCTATTGTTAAAGTAGTTTGGTGCAATACGCTAAGCTTACTGTTGTCACAGTACCTAATTGTTTTAACAAGGCGAACCCTTTTGACATGTTTTTTGTGAAATAAAACTCTTATCCAAGGAACATCACGACGAATACTATCGCATAGCAATAATAGTGCTAAACATTTTCAAGATTATATATAACGAGAGCGAAGGTTCTTTCGTGAAAAAATTGAGTACTTGAAATAATGATAACTAAGGCTTGATTTCCTCCAACGCTGTCGGTGGAGCGTACGAATAACCACAATATGTATAGGCGACCGCACAGTGACCGTGGTTATTTACAGCGACCGTGGTTATTTCCAGCGACCGTGGTTATTTCCAGCGACCGTGGTTATTTACAGCGACCGTGGTTATTTCCAGCGACCGTGGTTATTTACAGCGACCGTGGTTATTTACAGCGACCGTGGGTATTTCCAGCGACCGTGGTTATTTACAGCGACCGTGGTTATTTACAGCGATCGTGGTTATTTCCAGCGACCGTGGTTATTTACATCGACCGTGGTTATTTACTGCGACCGTGGTTATTTACAGCGACCGTGGTTATTTCCAGCGACCGTGGTTTTTTACAGCGACCGTGGGTATTTCCAGCGACCGTGGTTATTTACAGCGACCGTGGTTATTTACAGCGATCGTGGTTATTTACAGCGATCGTGGTTATTTCCAGCGACCGTGGTTATTTACAGCGACCGTGGTTATTTACAGCGATCGTGGTTATTTCCAGCGACCGTGGTTATTTACATCGACCGTGGTTATTTACTGCGACCGTGGTTATTTACAGCGACCGTGGTTATTTCCAGCGACCGTGGTTTTTTACAGCGACCGTGGGTATTTCCAGCGACCGTGGTTATTTACAGCGACCGTGGTTATTTACAGCGATCGTGGTTATTTACAGCGATCGTGGTTATTTCCAGCGACCGTGGTTATTTACATCGACCGTGGTTATTTACAGCGATCGTGGTTATTTCCAGCGACCGTGGTTATTTACAGCGACCGTGGTTGTTTACAGCGATTGTGGTTATTCGTACGCTCGACCAACGTCAGCGTAGGAGGAAATCAAGCCTAAGAAGTCCGGGAGAGGGTTTTGAAATTTAAACAATGGTACTATAGTTCAGATGAGACCATTTTCACATGACATCATTATAAAAAGGTCGCACTAATATGGTCAAATGTTTAACATCTGTGAAACGTCCAAGATATGTTTAGACCTTAGATAAATTTTAACTCTCGATATTTACGCTACATGCTAGTATTCCTCATGAGAACGATGGACACGCAAGCTTAAACTTTATCAGATAGGGGGCAATAAAAAACAGACACACATTCAATATTTTTACTTCTGAACACTTAATAAGTAAGTACAAAAAAATTCGTCAAAAATAGGTAACACATTTAAGTGTCCATCGCTCAAATTTTACAAAATATAAGATAGGTGTAGCTGTCTATAGATATACACAATTATTAAGCTCACATGTAACTATACTAAGTGAAAATAAACGTGTACAAAAAGGTCAATGACGTCTGAGTATCAAGCAAGGCTGTCCGATTAAGTTTTCAATGTACCTATGATAAGAAGTTCTTAACAATCACAACATTACTAGCTATTTGATGTTTCTCAGGATGAAACTTTCTGCGCAGTTGACGATGTCAGTGGCCTCTGATACACGTTTATTTGATACAGACTTTAGAACAAGAACACACAGATTCCAAAAAAAACTTTGAGCAATTTTGTAGAATTACAAAAATAATTCGCGATGTTTTTATTTATAAAAATAAAAAATTACAACGTGACCTTCTGACCTTGTCAAAGTGAGAACATACAAGTTACGTAGATAGATCTTACATAATAGATAAATTTTAAATAAATCCCACCGACTATTATATAGGTATACAACACGTATACACTGCCCATAGATTATAACATTTAATTTTACAATACTGAATCAACAACTTTACGACGCCAAACATTTTGTTACACACCCCAAATGCATTCACGTATTCCCAATAATTTCGTTACTTATGCCTTATGAAAATTGGCATTCGGCTGAGATGAGACAGTATGATATGTGGGCTCTCGGCCAGTCCTGGATTTACATTTTACACATTTGCCGCCCCACTCGTGTCCGCAGCCTTACTTTTTTTTCTGTAATTTTTTATTTGCGCCAATTTTTCCGCGCTAGGCTTCAGCTTTTTTAGCCTCTATGGTAAATCCGGCCCTGCTCTCGGCCTAAACAAAACAAGGTCTGAGTGACTCGCTCGTCATTTTGCTTAACCGGGTACTCGTCACAAAGTACGGTCGGCCAAATTATGTGGCCTACCACTTTTCATCCAACTTCCTATCAAATAAGAATGTCGCTAAAATCGAACTTTCAAGTTGACCGCCTGTCTTATCGACATTATATATTGTGACGTGCAAAGAAATTCTAACCTTAGGGTGGTTGTGGTAGACCACGTATTTGGCTGATGGTACACATGAAACGAGCACTAGACTCGGTGCGTGTGATCAGGACATTGTTTATGTTTATTTGATCGTTCAATATAAAAAAAACAATCGAATTGAGCACCTCCTCTTTTTGAAGTTTGTTAAAAATTACGTCATAAATTAAAATTAAATGTCAAAGAAATTTTATTGAAATTAGGAAATTAGCACAAAATAAATGTCTATTATAAAATAAATAAATTAATATAACAATTAAGTACAAGTAAACTAAATTTGATATAGATCGCTTAAAAAATGGGTTTCGTTACAAATCGCCTGAATTCAAAAATGATAACGCGTGTAGTATCATATTTTTATGGCGATGTCTTACATCGAATAAAGAAAGTTGTCCACATTTAGATAGTTAATGATTTTATGGAGTATTTAGTTATCGTTTCGAACTAAGTATTTGTGTATGTATAAATTTAATCTGCCCTGTGTCGCTAAAATAATTTCGGATATCTATAGATAGGCCACTTCGGATATCTTCTAAGTGACCTGTTCATCATCATAATCATCTCCAGCCTATATACGTCCCACTGCTGGGCACAGGCCTCTCAGAATGAGTAGGCTTGGGCTATAGTTCCCACGCGGGCTCAGTGCGGATTGGGAATTTCACACACACCATTGAATTGCTTCGCAGACGATCTGCACGATGTTTTCCTTTACCGAAAAGCTCATGGTAAATTTCAAATGTAATATCGCACATAAATTCCGAAAAACTCAGAGGTGCGAGCCCGGGCTCGAACCCCCGACCCTCTGCTTGAGAGGCCACAGGTCAAACCACTAGGCTACCACGGCTTTTTCACTGACTTGTTCAAATAATATAAATCACTCAGATAGACGTGGTCACATACTTTTCGTCGAATTTCATCACACCAACGCTTTTATTGTTCTTCCAATACTTCAATACACAACTAACTTTAAGTAAGAGACTGGTTTGGGTGAATTACACTGTAAAGTTTTTTTAAGGTTGTAAAATGCAAGCGGTATCGAAATCGAAACCCTATCGAAAAAAAATGTCTATCCATACCTACCCCTGGCTGTGTGGTGAGATTCGAACGCGCTATGAACATCAAACTCGCTAGACGCCTCGCCAGTTGCGCCTAACCGTTGGCTATACTATAAGTTCGGTCGAAGAAACTGAATCACGTACCTCTGTGGAACCTTTTCTCTTACGATTTCAGAGTACTTCTTCGGCAGATCTATGTAAGTCATAATGACATTCGCAATGACAAGGTTCCACAGTTATTATAAGCATGCCCATACTATTTACTAACGGCCGGGCTGAATCAATTTATTATTCAAGACAATCCATCCATAGCTATTTAAGTAGTTAAATACCATTATTGACGTACGAACGACCTAGCAAGAGATTATCACAAAAACATTTCACAAATTATCGTTTACAGAAACTCTTAACTATAGTGAGTTGCGCCAAGTTTAATATTACTGATGATTTTGACGTAAATTGGACACAAATTCTATGAAATATTATGCCCAAATCTCTGGATATCGTTACTACCGTTAAAGAAACTTAGTGTAACTCACTCTTAGTATCTACTAGTAATTGTTAACTTTTTGAAAAAGTTGTAGATAGGAGGCGTAGTTCACGCGATTGAGGTCGTCTTGTAGTAAAAATAAATCTCGGTTTAGTCGCTAAATCTCTTCAAACTTGACATAACCACACATTTATCTATCTAGATCGAGATTTATCCTTTACACCAAGACGGTTTAGGTTAACATAACATACGTTAAAAGTTTGCTAAATGAGTTGATGTAATGCGACATTTGTCAAAATGTTGTTTGGTGAAATGACAGACAAACTTCTAGAATTAGATAGCACGTTCACCATACCTACTATTATAATTACACCATAACTAATCAGACTAGAGGAGCCACAGGCCACAGGCCAAAGTTTCCCTATAATATACCGTGCAAACGGGACAATTTCCATACAATTGTTGTAAGAAAAGTGACTCGTCATCTTGTCAATGAGATTTTTTTCATGAGACCATCATATCATAACCACCATACTTCCAAACTTTAGACAACTATGACAAGACCAAGTGACATTTTTTAATATTTAACTGTTGTCGCGAACTGTCACGAGAACGTCAAAACTGTAAGAAACGCATCTTAATATTTTTTTACTGGTAACCCCGTTCAGTTCAGTACTGTGGCGCAGTCATCAACAAGGGAATAAAATTTTTTTCCTGACTCGGGTGAGATTTAAGTACTTCTCGGCCGGCAGAAGTGCATCACCTTAAACCTGGTGATTAATTTGAGTTACCTACTTATAATAAAAATGGGGAAATCGGAACACAAAGCAATGTGTAATTGAAAGCAACGGAAATGGCACAGAATGAATTATGAAGTGAATTGAATATTAAATTGAGTCGAAGTGCCAGGCTCATGGCACAGTATATATATAAGCTAAAGCAGTAGGGAAGATAGGCTTACTTTTTGAAATAAGTACCTACGCTCCAATAAAGCGTTAGGGTTGTCAGTTTAAGATTTTTTATTTGTCGGTAAGTAAGTATTATATATTACTTACTGAAAAATACTTTCGCCTGCTACGACACGTTCGGAAAGCTCTGTTATTAAATTTTATTGTATAAAAAAATCTCATCCGAATGAATAGCTTTCTTAAATAAACTATTGGGAAACATGGACACGGCACTATAAAACTGTTTTTTTCTAGTTCTTTGTAAATTAATAAAGCTAATTTGCAATTTATGTTTATTTCGGTTTTGAAGAAGCCGAGTTCAAGCAGCCGTACACAGCGCAATATGCTCTTGTCATATTTAAAACGAAAGAATGGCCGCTCGTCTCAATGCGCCACGCGCGACTGACAGCACCGCGAGATCCGCTTAGAGGCCGTGTAGAAGCGCGCGTCTATGTGTGCGTTCGTTTCGACCGTTTTGTTCGTAGATTCCCTACTGCTTTAGCTTATATATATACTGTGCTCATGGTGCTCATTGAGCCGAAGATTAGGCTCATCGAGTCGAAGTACCAAGCTCAGGCACATTATCGAACATAGAAAAGTGAATAATTCAGTCAAATTAGTATCCTCTTCCATGTAAGTCCAGCGACAAAAATGAAAAAAGTCGGCATTCTGTGATTTTACTCTAGTTTCCCAGTATCCACTAAAATAGGGCTCGAATAGCAAAAATACTTGCGTTCCACACTTTTTTTGCTTTTCATAAGTCCTGTCACCACTTTTTCTAAATGGATTAAGTGAATTTAAAAATCTTCGAAATTTTTTGAAAAAGAAGTGCGAAAATTTCAAAAGTAACTGCCGTATAATCTAATATACTTGTGATATCTGGAGTTCAAATACACGGTAACGATTTTTAAATCCTTAGTAAGTATACACATAGAAATTACGTTTTAAAAGAGAGGCAACACATTTCCAAATATATAGTATCTGCCGTAGATTCCTTTATTCCGGCTGTTTTTCTATAAAACAACGCCTGTAGATCTAGACACGCTATAATGGAAGTTGCCACCCCAACAACTACGGGTCTAGTAAATGCAGCTGGTACTCTTAACGTTAGGTACTAAAAAGATACAAGAAGTTACTATAACTATAATAACGACACGGTCCGTGTCTACTACTATCTGGCAGCTTAACAGCATAATATTACTATGTTACATGACTACATTAGTATAATGAGAATGATAATGTAATGATGAAGATTTTATGAAGAAGTCTGTCTCTGTGGTCAGAATGCAATAAACCGTTCCCATAGTAGGTATTTGACATTTTACAGCAAACGTGTTCGAAAAGTATTTTGAGACCGAAAACTTACACTAAGCGTACAGGTTTGTTAGGTACTTAATACCCCCGAAACTGGCTCACACGGAGCTATAATTGCTCAAGTAATAAGTGCTACAGTATGATCAGCGCCATATGCTTGCAAACTAGTGTACTTACTCAGTGTGCTATAGTACAAACTATTCACAACAATATCCATCAAATATCTACCACGCAAAAATATATACCATTTACCACCTCTGGGTATAATTATAAAAATACTTGGATCATTTGTCATACCGAAGCTTAACTTCTAAAAGACAACCCCACACAATTCGAAGACGCGATTACTCTAACGTCATATTCTTATGCTAATACTACTGTGAAGTATCGATTTGATTTACTCAATCTTAATTACTGCATTAATGTGCGCGAAATTGAAGTATTTCAAGATTCCATAGTGAAAGTTGGAGTCCCGGACAAAATTGACCACAATTTCAGAATCAAATTATCACTACCAAGTTAAAGTTTTTAATTCTTTATAAAAC
Organism: Pandemis heparana; assembly: GCA_963854515.1. Taxonomy (NCBI): domain Eukaryota; kingdom Metazoa; phylum Arthropoda; class Insecta; order Lepidoptera; family Tortricidae; genus Pandemis; species Pandemis heparana. The sequence continues at coordinate 31,061,025 of OY978006.1, forward strand.
TTATAACTCACTACTCCATTTTACCAAGAGTTACCTAAATTCGGCTCAAATAGCCGTGAGCCTATTAGTATGTCGAGCCTTGTGTGTTTTAACTCGAGTTTCCCAGTACCCACTAAAATAGGGCACAAATAGCGAAAATACTTGCATTCTCTCACTTCTATTTGGCTTTTTCTGCATCCTGTCGCCACTTTCCCAAACTGAATTACGGAATATTACACCTGGTTTCAGATATAACAGAAAATTAGGAAAACTAATATTGATTATATTCTTTGTTTCGTATTAAAAGATTACGCATGATGGGAAACTCTTCCAACATCCAGGCAGATTCTGTTCGAATTTAATCAAGAATACAACACTATGTCAAATGAAGATATCACACTTGCTATGGAAAACTTTCGCCTTTCTTTGTTTCTCTCTATATAATCCATACCTATCACCATACCCATACATAGTTTAAGTTTCGATTAAGTTTGAGAAGACTTATAAGAGATGCTCGGGACTTAGATTATTTCAGAACATCACGTTACGGGTTCAACCCAGTGACTGGTACAAACGGCTCTAGTGTACTTGGTTTTTGAGAACCAAACACGTGAGACAGAGAAGACAATACCTACATGCCTAATACCTAACAAATATTTAAGATACTTGGAATACTTTGGAATTCCTAACTCAGTTTGAAGAATTATAATTAAATGCTACGTCTGTATGGTATAAAGATGGTTAGCACGCCATATCCAGAAAAGGATTAGTCATCTGAATGATACTTAGTTTTAAAAATACGCCTTTTATTTACAGTAACCGCATTAGGTTAGGTTGGGTTAAATTGAAGCCCATAATGAACATACTATTATGTCATTATGAGCGTTACGAATCTATATTATACATATATTCGGGATATATCCCTATCAGGCTTCTTGCAGCGATCCTAACCTAACTTAATCTACCAAAAGAAGACAAAGTACCTATACAACAATGAAATACATCATTCACAACGACAAGCTACTATAATTACATCACTTCATAATATATTTAATATCAGATTAAGGATGCATTCCACTTTCTTTCCTCATATATGCCTATGTCTTAACCTACGCAACGTATTTTGATGCGGTTTTTTTAAATAGTGATTCGAGAGGAAGCTATATGTGTAATTCTACTCAGACGAAGTCGCGGTCAGAAGCTAGTGAGATATTTGTGAAGAGGTAACGGTAAAATATAGCTCAATTCATCATAAATCTAGAATTTGCGTACCTAGTTACTGCGGAGAAACTAACCTAAGTTTAATTTTAACGATTATAATTTAAAACGTAACGTCCCTGAATCTTCTCGCATGCATAGCCCTAAATATTAATAGTTCTTAAGTCACTATACTATAAAGTGAGTAAAAATTAAGAAACATTAATATATAACGATATTAACACTCCTACTACACCGTATATGTATTTGTAGTAAAGAAAGTTTACTTCTAAATAATTAATACTTGGTTACAGACACGTATTTAATTGTACGAATATGATACTTTAATATAAGTCAGTATTAATCAATACTTTGTGCTATTTTCTTAAAGAAACAACTTGGTAAGCCAACTTTATTTATCTTAATAAAATTTAAGCAAACGGTGTAAAAAGACATTAAAGATTATATTATTCCGGATTTTCAATCTGGCTTGCTTTTATAAGTTTTGAATCTGAGACAGGAGTTAATTTACAAAACCTATATGGTCAAAACAACTATTCAAGAAGTATTAGAATTTATAAATTAGTTTCTTATGATGTTAGTTGTCTTGGTAAATTATAGGCCGAGGTTATGAGGAAAACTTTAGTGAAATCGAAACTGCAACGAGGCGAAGCTGAAAGACCGCTTACGCTTACGGTTACACGAGTTTAAATACGTGTTCTCTATCGAATGGTTACATCTCGCCACTAGCTAAATATACAGTTCAAAGTAACACTTTGATACATTATACATCATTGAATACGGCCCCACCTTCACAAAGTATTTAAATATCAGCTCTCCAATAATCTCAGAGGCTTCCAGAACACAATAATAGATCTAATAACGATAAATGAAAATCGATTAGTCTATAAAGATTTCGGTAAGCGTAAATTATCCACTAAAACGTCACGTATAAATTTTACAAATACATTATCATAGACACGCAAAACAGTGTGATAATATAGACATTTATAATCCGTGGGTTATTTCAATCATGCGACCAAAATATTCAAGTTTCGAATCCTTTACCAGGTGCCTTACCATGACGTCTTAATGCTATTCAGTTTGCGTTCGCTCGCTGTCAGATTCATACTAAAAGAGACAGCTAAAACTTGAACTGAGACGGAATTAGGACTTCATGGTAAGGCCCCAGTTATTTCTTTCATTTCTGTTGAACCTACGGATTTACTTACTAAAGCTATAATTATAAAAGCGAAGTGAAATAGAGGCCCTTGTATGGTCACAGCACAGGGGCCTTACCATGACGTCTTAGTTTATGTTCGGTCGCTGTCAGTTCGATACTAAAAATGACCGCTGAAACTAATGCCTGAAGTTGGATTTTAATAGCATTAAGACGTCATGGTAAGTCCCCAAGGGCCTTGCCATGACGTCTTAATGCGTTTCAGTTTAGGTTAGCTCGCTGTCAGATTTATACTAAAAGTGACAGCTAAAACTTGAACTGAGTCGGCATTAAGACGTCATGGTAAGTCCCCAATGGCCTTGCCATGACGTCTTAATGCGTTTCAGTTTAGGTTAGCTCGCTGTCAGATTCATACTAAAAGTGACAGCTAAAACTTGAACTGAGTCGGCATTAAGACGTCATGGTAAGGCCCCTGGTTGTAGCTTCACTAGTTGATTTTAAGACAAAATTCAAATTTGTGAACGCTGCTGTGTTTGTGCTCGGTTTGTCAATCCGCCTTTAGTTAGCGTACTACTCAAATGATTATGGATTATATTTATGTGATTATATTATACCAATCTTACTGCATAAATTACATCTAAGTAAGGTTTATCTTCATTTCACAAATGCAAAATTTCACGAATTAATCTTTTTTTTTATAGTAGTAGGGCGCGGGTCAGGCTTACACGAAAAACTTTATCGTTTTCGAGTACAAGTAACTCGTTTGATAAATCTTTAGTATCTGTCAGTATCTTTATGTTTTAAAACATTCCAAGATCATTTTTATATTTTTCGAAACTTTAAATGCAATTATTAAATGCAATGAAATATTTTTATTTCAAGAATACTGTTCACAAGTTATAGTACATTAAAACCTCACTGTGTTCTGCCTCATAGGCATGTAAAAATTTAGTATTGTAATACAGTATTTAATAAAAAATAGAGCTCTGTTAGCTTACTAAACTTAAAATAAAATAAACGTAAAGTAAATGTTGCCGAATAATGAGTTCGTCAAATTAGGCATTCGTCAAATGTTGATTAGTGAAATTATCGGATATTCTTTAAATACCTATACATCCTACACAAAACATATTTGATATAGATATATATTTATACATATTCTCTCAATAAAGGCTTCAGTGGCTTTTATAAACTCTTTGTATAAAATGTACTTAAGTAGTTTAAATTATCGTAAGTATTTTCAAAACATGACTTTCTGTTTAAGCGACAATAGTACATTGTGCACCGAGGGTGGTAAGAAGGGGATAGTAAGTAATGGGGTAGTGGTAAGAAGTATATTAGAAGCCTGACTTTTAATGACTCGAGTTTGTTATCCTCTTAATACTGCCCGTGATACACACAACGTTTTCATCGCATTTTCGAGGAGATAGAAAAAATAGTCAAAAAAATAAACTCAGAACCACAGAACTACCCGAAAACGACACCCATCAACATTTCTTTGCCAAATAGTGTGAAAATATCGTCCAACATCTTGGATCCAATAAAATATGCCGAAATTGGGCTCAGAATCACTAAATTACTCGAAAACGACACCCAGCAACATTTTAGTGTCCAAATGTCATCCATCTTGGATCCACAAAATATGCCCAGAAAATCGGGCTCGGAGTCACCAAATTACTCGAAAACGACACCCATCAATATTTTAGTGTCGATAGTGTCACCCATCATCTTGGATCCTAAACAGTATATGTCTAATTGAAAGTACAATGAGTTCTTGATTTTAAAACTCAATTTTTCCTCCCGAGGGAATTCTGAAAATCCATACAAAAATAATTCCCTCGGGAGTAAAATATCTAAAATTCCCACGGGAGGTAAAAGTGAAATGAAAAGATATGTATCCTACTCGTATAATATAAAAATGTTAAACGAGGATTAACGTAATTTAAGATAAAATCATGATAATATTTAAACCAGATTAATACAACAAATAAAGTAGTTAATTTGGATGTAAAATTGGTGAATATCGCAATAAATTTGAATACGACGTTAAAAGATAAACCGTTGAACAAATCTACAGAGATTTGTAAAATATAGTAGTAGGTATGGAAAATATTGCTGATCGGTTCAGACCTAAATTTGGAAAATCCAAAGAAACAGGTCTTATAAATGAAGAGACAAGACTTAGACATGAACAAATCGAAGAAGGAATGCTTACTTATGAAATTAACATTAATATCAATGATCATAGATGTTACAGAACTAAAAACTCGCACGTTGCGCACCGCGTGAGTTCGTATATAGATCATAAAGAATAGAAGAATAGAAAACGCATAGTTAACTTCACAGTAAGCAACAACATTAACAATATTTAGACTAACTCAACCGACATATAGTGACAAAGGAAACTTTAGCGAACTAATGAAATTCGCAAAAAGTTACAGCTTGAAAACAACTTTAAAAAGATATCGTCAGTAGAGTTCGTACGAGTAGAACCGAGTCGTCAAAGGGAAAAGTTAAGTCGACCTCTAACGCCAATTTAGACAGCAGAGAAAAATGGTGGAAGAAGAATAGTATGATTATGAAAACCAGTAGGAGAATGCAACATTTGAGGCAGTTATATAAACAATAGCTTTAAATGTAGCTGAAGAAACAAACGATGAACTTGAAGTTGATGAGAACAATGACATAGTTGAAATTATATCAATATTTAAATTAACTTGGCTTTGGCAGCTTATCCCGCTATTTCATGATCAGGAAATTGCCTAACCTGTTGAAATTTCAAATCATTGCTGATACAATTGGAAGAGGTAAAACGTCGCTAAATAATAATGATGATGGTGATAATAATGTTTTTCACGACGTGTCCGTCGGTAGAGAATCAGATGAATAGTCCCAAATAGTCAATTAAAAGCAATTTTACAGTTATCATAGCATAGTCTAGTTTCATAAGTTTTCTAAGTTGATTCACCTATTAAAGATACTGTAACTTTTCTGAATATGTAAGTCAGAAGGCAATGTAATAGAAAGAATTCACGTTTTAACACATTTTCTAAAGTTTTTACTTACACTGCACATACAATCTGCTTTTTGTTTTTTTTTTTTACTTCGCCTGGGATTCTAGACATGCATATTCCCACCCTTTCCAATCTTATTCATTTACTCAAATCAAAGCATTTACTTTTCAGTTGTTTCCGATTGATATTAATTCCATGTGAGGATATTTTTCTCATTCTGAGAGTAGGCCTGTAGCCCCAGATGATGATGAGGTGGATGAGGCTATTTTTATCGCTTTTAATACCGATTCCACCAAAGTAGGCAATATCTGTTTTAAACCTTTTGTAGTTATTATCGATATTAGAGAAGCTTAAATTTTCATCGATGATTTCAGTAAAATTTCAGTGTAATCAAAACGTTTTTGGCTTGCAGGATGCAAACAAATGCTTTACTAGCCATTGTAGCCCATTCATCCATTAAGTTTGTAGTCGAAGTCCGGAAGAAGTTTGTTGAACTGAAATCGTTTTTGAAAGAGCACGAGCTCAAAACTTGTAGACCAACTTCGAATGTTTCTTCTGCTGATACCAGAAAGCAAATATACGAGAATCCTTCCAAGTCCCCTTCTTATTATGCAGTTTAGTCCATGTAGTTGACTTGTTATCTTCTCTTTTCCATTACGATACACCAATGTAGTATTTTTTAAAGCACACTCGTTATATTACCATTTTCCTGACGAATTACATCAATGATGTTCACTTTCTCACGAATACAACACATTATGATTATGAACTTCATTTAAAAAATATCACAAGAATGTACACTAGTTAGTGAAACTACACTGCCACTTCACTAATACGACAACTAACGTCAAATTTGTTTGATCGTGTCTTGATTTTACTCCAACTTTTACTGCTTGCTTCTTTAGTGCAGATTATTGTTGTTATCTTTTCATTTTTATTCTTCATCAGCTAATTAAGCATTTGTTTCAATTACTTTTCAATCTTCATTGAAATGAGCCACTGCAATCATTATTTCTTAGATACTTGATTAAAATGATTATCACCAGGGCACGTTTTGATTTCATAAGGGTTACGTTTACTATCATTGTCCTGTGAGTCGTGTGTTATTTTGACATTTTAAAAACCTTAGGCCTCATCAAAAGTCAATCTTTCCATCATCATCATCTTCCTAGCTTTTTTTCCGGCATTTGCCACGGCTCAGTGAGACTGGGGTCCGCTTTGACAACCTAATCCCAAGATTTGGCGTGGGCACTAGTTTTTGCGGAAGCGACTGCCATCTGACCTTCCAAAAAACCGAAAATCTAATGGTATGGTAAATTTTAAATGTAATTTCGCACATACATTCCGAAAAACTCAGAGGTGCGAGCCCGGGATTCGAACCGGCGACCCTCTGCTTGAGAGGCCACAGGTCAAACGACTAGGCTACCACGGCTGAAAAATTCAACTTTACCAAACACATCAATTTTGAGAAAATGTCTCGTTTTTAATTCAGGCTTTCTGAATATTCCTCATAATCAAATCAGCTCACATCTGCGAATCAATTCAATGGTGTGCGTGAAGTTCCCAATTCGCACTGAGCTCGCGAGGGAACTATAGCCCGAGCTATCTCATTCTGAGCCCTGCCCAGCAGTGGGATGTTTATAGGCTGGTGATGATTCGCCCAGTTACGCGTTATCGGCTATCTTGTCTCTTTAAATCATAACACTTGGGATCGTTTTCCAGCTTTTCTGCGCTGTATAGGATCAAGTGAAAGCAGCTGATAATGGAGTGCGCCAGCCCAAAGATGAGAGCAATACTCCATCTTCGGTCGAATCTGGGCTTTATACATCTGAAGCCGCTTCTTCGGAGTGAAGTATCGCTTAGAGCGGCCAAGCACGCCCAACATTCTAGCAGCCGACTTGGTTTTACTTTCCAGGTGATCGCAAAATTTAACTGCGCTCGAAATATCGACACCGAGGATCTCAACACTCTCCGAAGTGTTGAGGGGTGATCCTTGAAACCGTGGACCAGCAACAAATGGGTGTTTTTTGGTAGTAAATACGCAAACTTGTGTTTTAGAGGGGTTAAACTGCACCAAGTTACGTGTTGCCCCAATCAGAGACTTGTGCTAGTGCATTTTCTAGATCATACATAAGTTTTGATCGTCTCTCTTCCAATTCTGCCCGAGGAAGGTTAGCTCTACCAGAGTACCGTGCGTCGCAAGTATTGTCATCCGCATAACAATGAAGGCCCCTTACAAGCAGTATATCGAAAGGCGCGTCAGAACTGGTGCGGAGAACTGGTGTGGTGTGGATGCGGTACGTCCCTCAACGTCGGGAATGCGAGTCGGTGATGACACCAGCTGCGACAAACCATGCGCAAGTGCGAAGTCATGAACAGACCTACCAGAATGATCGGTGATGCGGGAACCGAGCCATTCGACATGGTGGGCATTAAAGTCCCCAAGAATTACCACCTCAGCAGCAAGGATCTGCTCGAGTACGGTATCGGTCGCCTTCTGCACGTGGTGAAAGAACACGTCGGTTTCTGTATTACCGCTGTGGGACCTGTATAGGCAAGCATAGAGGCGGGTGCGACCACCACAGTCTACGCGCACCCATAGAGTCGACAGGTCTCGGCCTTCGAGGCAGCTAAGGCGACGATAGCAGAGTATCTTCCCTGGCAAAGAGACATACACCGTAAGTTAAGTAATATTGAATCATTGTGAAGTGAACTCAGTGGCTTTGCGTGGGCTTCTGCCGACAGCCGAAGACAATAATGGCCGCCCGTTGCCTATTAAAGATACCTCCACCTCCCACCTACCCCCATGTACTAAGCCCACTGTAAACATGGATAAAGCACCACCAAATCGATGCGTCATTAGCAATTTTAACTTCCTTTATTGGAATGGATGTAGTGATCATCATCGCCCAGGGACACCTGCAAGACTTCGGGAATCACAGGTGCGTTGCCGGCCCTTTCAAGACCATTTCCATTATTTTTTCATTGCATTGACCGCTTTGCTTACATTTCGAACGCAGAAAAGGTTTTCAAGATATTCAAGGCAATCCATACAACTATTGACACTTTATTATTTTGCTCAATAATGCTATTAGGAAAGTGATTCTACGCGTGCTATAGTGATCTAATAGTGATTTAAACGAAATCGGCCGAGTGTTTTGATAAAGTGAACTCCAAGTGCAATCGCTACCCAAACCTGCTACAACGCATAATTAGATTGCAAATTTGAAGAACAAGATAAAAATTCCTCTCATACCCGTAACATCCACAGCTATCTTACTCTCCTCATTGGAACACAACATACAAGCAGCGATTCCACTGTGTCTCAACTTGTTGGGTCAGCGGGGCTAGTCGAGTGACATACGCTCCGAAGCGTTTCGATGTCGACAAACGCTTGCCATTTGTTCCGACAGGTCACGTGGTTTTTCGGAGACTTCTGTCAACCCCATTGCATTTCCTCAGTGTGTTTTAACTATAAAGTCAAAGTGACTCGTGAACGGCGACATTTTTAGATCTTTCGTATTACCGACAAAAGTTAATCACGAGTATAGGCAGCGCTTCTCCGCCTTATATGGACTTGATTCGCTCGGATGATTTCCTTGTGCTCATCAATCGGTAGCTTTAAGTGGTATTCATTCTCGAACTTGGCTAGCACTTTCTCCTGTTTATAAAAGGAGAAAATACAAACTTTTTTCGTTTTATTCAATCAACGAACATATTTACAAGATCTTAAAAATTATACCTATATATAAAACCTTAAACTACCTTAATCTAATCATAAATACCTACATTTACAAATATCGCCCCTATCGTTCTCATTGGGCAAGGTGCCCCTAATGCTGGCTGCGTTTCTATCGGTTGTAAGTAACTTAATGCCACTCGCTCACACAGTTCTTTCGGCGATTTCTGTCTCAGTGATGATAACGGCAGAGAATATTTAATTTAGTTCGCGTTCTGAATGGTCACAATCTTCACGTGGTGCCAGCCTGGAGATAGATGGTTCGTTGACATCATCTATCTCTAGGCTCCTCTACTAAACTTCTCTCTCGCTCTTTCCTTTCTCACTAGAGAGAGATAGACGGTTCATGGATACCATTTATCTCCAGGCTCCTCTACCAAACTTCTGTCTCGCTCTTTCTTTACTCACTGTTTTAATTGTTTAGCGGATTTTTTCACGAAATGCCACACCTTTCCCCCTATTACCTACCTCTGAACGTCGGTATCTTACTAGCCTTCAGTTGGTCTTGTACCAATCCATACTCACACAGGCGACATCGTCGTACCTATGTAGTAGTACTTAACAGTGTCAGCATTGTTAGCCCACTGGCAACGGCTGACAGAGCGTGGTATAACCCGCTATACTCCCCCAGGCTAGTTTAATGTGTTATGCGACTTAGTTAAATTAGTCGCTTAGGCAATAACACGCGAAGGATCACTTTATCATAACATAATTCTTGAATGATTTTAATCTCAAGTGTCAAATAATGTTATGGGAGTCAATGGACAATAAAAGCTGAGTTTACAAGAAGATTAGAAAACTAGACGCTACTATTGGTTGTTTATTCGAAATATTATAGACGGGATATGAACCGCGATTACCTTTATTGAGCTCTCGATATTTCTACGCAGTTGCATGCATCATGATCACGGATAGACCCTGACACCCCGTGTCAATGCATGCAACTGCGACGAAATATCCAGAGCTATAAAGGTAGTCGCGTAGTAATAACCGTGAATCATTGAATCTCTTATTGGTTGTTTATTTGTACGATGAAGTGGATAAAATAAGAGAACATGTTAAGACGTGTCGCTATGAAGCTACATAATAATTATGAAAATGATTAACGTATAATTATTACTTAATTGCAATGATGAGTTAATGAATAGATGTAAGACGCAGCAGTTACATTCTGCGAATAGACGTGTCGAAATAGCATAGACGAAAAATGGATTAATTAGATAGAATCAGCAATGCACCAAGGAGATGTTATCAAAGAATGTTCTCAGAAATTTAATTTAATAGTTATTAATGGGATGTTAAGTATCCAATCCATAGTCATTATTACTTTTTCCAATTTATTATATCATGAACCTACAAAATAACATTAATAAGAATATTTAAGAAATTCCAATTGGAAACTTCGCGTGAAAGTTTGTGGAAAATTTAGAGAATATTCTTGCTTATTTGAGAACGTTCTACTTACATTTTGCACATCGCAAGACACGAGTAATAGACGAATATAACATAGACGACAAATATATAAAGGGGCTAATCCCCATCCAGATTACATGTTTCAACTGTTATAAATGTTATAATGTCTTAATTCTATGAGATATAACTAGTTATGAAAAGTTCCTAAAAAGATCGAAGAATTTTATAGATTCTTATCGATATAGTGCACCTTTTGCTTCGTGGGATCAGTTCAGTAAAATGCCACCTTTTAGTGATTTCATTATACCCGCATGTGGTTTATTTTTGCGCGTACTGGACAAACAACAATGAGCGCCATTATTCAAAACGTTAATTTCGTTAATCGTTAATCCGTTATCAGTTATAACATCGTTAAAATTATTCTACAAAATAGTTATCAAACGAAAGTGATGACGGTTCGTTTTATTGAACAACTTATTTTCTGATAACATAAACATTTAACCGAACTTGTATGTGGCTAAATCAAATTAAAATTATCTGAATTGGCAAATTGATCTTAACCGAACTTTCACTTTGATCTCATCATCCCCATAAATCGCACATAAATTCCCAAAAACTTAGAGGTGCAAGCCTGGGCTCTAACCCATGACCCTCTGCTTGAGAGGCCACGGGTCAAACCACTAGGCTGCCACGGCTTCCTTCAAGCCTTTCTTCTCTAGTATATTTGATAAGTATATCCCCGCCTGACACTTTTATTAAATCTGATCAAATAAAAAATATCCATCGAAATCAGCTCACCATGTGTTTTTGATGAATGGAAGACGTCACGTGAAAACCAGCACACAACACACAACAGCAGAAAACGGTTAACGATTAACTGATTAACTGTTTTGTGCCCACCTGTAACTGGCCACTAGCACAATTGCATCTAAGTCCGCCTAACCATACCATGTATTCTAGTGAAATTACTAGAAATTCGTTCGAAAGGTCCAAAATGTTCTGTACAGTATCCGGCCATAAAAATTTCACATCGGTTTTCTCGGCTAATTTCGGCTTCGTAGAGCGTTGTCTCTCTCTAACCTAACTTACCTACGTGACGCCAATCGTCTCTTTCCAAAAACCGAAATGCAACTTCATGGTCGGGTACTGTATGTTCCTTGTATACCTGTTGCTCCGAGTCTTCTAATACCGGGTCAGTGATCAAACGATAGGCCAACATCGTCAAACGCTTCGGGCGCAGTCATGAAAGAATAAAACAGGAATATCTCCTATATAACATAGAAAAATCCGAAAGTAAAGCTATGGCCGGGAATCGAATCCGGTCTTCACTAATCCGTGGTGCGTGTTTTCTCCCCTACGCCACCCATAGCAGATGTAAGTGTAATTTTTCCATCTCTAGCCAGCTGTCACGTGATTTTAGCTACCGATATTGTCGCCAAGCGCCGTCTGTTTGAATGATGTACCTATCTGACAATTATCTAACTCTCATGGAACATCTACTGCTCACCAGGGACAAGACCGGGTAAACCGTAAAAGAAGATAAAATTGGGAAGCAAAATTCTCGATTCATTGATGGGAATATGCTTACTCTAACACAACTGGTTCATCTGCCGCATCTTTTAGCCTAACTGGATAACAAATACTCACTTATGGATTCACCAGGCAAGTATCCATCCAAAGAGGTCAAGTCGAGTGCTAATGGATCGGCCCAATCCTCAAGAAGCCAAGCCTATTTTGCCAAAGCATCTCTGACCGGGTAGATACCCGGAATGCGTAAACAAGGTCGCACAAATTGACATGGCGTTCCGTGGAATACCCATTCCGCACAAGACCTGACCCCGTGGAGAGAAACGATGCGAGCCGTACACCCCAGTGGAGGGTAATAAGAACTAAAGATGAAGAAGAGACTAACAAATGACTGCGTCCTGTTTGCCGAAGTTCGCCAAACGTGTGGTCCCGGCATTTATAAGACCGGGTTGGATTCAAGTTAGCTCATATCATTGCTGTATCAGACACCTATGGGCATAAAAGCCTCACTAAACATGGAACACTCTCTCCGTCCACCTCGGACGTTAATGAAATCACCGACCTACGTTCTACCTCGTTTTTTCTCTCATATTGTATAGCGTGCGACCTAACCTAGTAACCTACAATAAACATGTTAAAAGCAACCGCAGCAGTACCCAATCGTTTAACCGACAAACGTTCGACAAATGTTTCGTTTGAAAAACAATGCGTTCGACAACACTTGATTATTTACTTGACCGCATGAAAAATCTTTTTGTGTGGCTCGCCAAGGGCGTCGCCAGGCGATGATCAAGGGGAGAGGGGGGTGGGGGGTGTAGCAGAAGTATAGTGTCCAGCTCCAGCGGTAGGTCAAACAGTATGGTCACAGAATATATAATAGTACTAACGTACAGAATGGCCACGCTCCGCCCCGCACCGATTCGAGTTACCCCACCCCTCAAGCGCAGTCTGCCGGAAAGCTGCTGGCAACTAGTAGGGTTCGCAACGCGATGTATGTCGGTGTAAGTTCGGGAACCTACCCTGCCTACTTCATTTTATAAAACATTAGAAAATTAATGCTTTCTGAAATTATCGCGATTAATACATGAAAAAACTACAGAATCATTCGCTTAAGTTTGTTGTCGTACATCTATTGTAATTGAAAATAATAATCCTTAAATACATAGACAGACACATTTTAAGTAAGTTTAAATAAATAGATAACGATTAAGTACATTTATTTGCACACATCTAAGCCATATCTTCATATAAGTACCTACCTATATTTATGCCATTGGTAGTACTTATAAGTACTAGGTTTTTGCGATAGACAGCCCTGTGTATCTTACGCACACATTGACGCGTGTACAGACGACGTCGTGCCTGTGTTCATTTCAGAACGCGGATTTTGTTCGTCGTGGCCGCCGTGTGGTATGGTAGCACTTGAGTGTCAACATTAACAAATAATTTAAAAAAAAAAAACAAAAAACCCGACTGCGTAGCGTACCTCTCTCTACCAGCCATTTAGGCTCTAGAGCGTGCCAAAGAAATATACATAGGTAGGTACATACATACACTCGAAAAACATAGTCCTCCTGACACACTAAAAGGCTACATTTTTCGATTCTTTCGGGGGGAGAGGCAGCAGTCCACCCCCTGGGGATCCCTTTTGTAGCTCGCATTAGGTTAGGTTAGTTTTGTTTTAAAACTTTTACATTAAATTAAAATGTTAGCGGAAAATTCATTTGTCAAACGATGTGCTTGTCAAAGTGCAATCGATCTAAACGTTTGTCGGTGAATCAGTGAACCAACTGCGCCAACGCCTAGTGAGTAGTGACACTAAATACAAACCATATTCAACGTTTGCGTTAACCCTCAATTAATATTCGCGAATTAGCTGCGACGCGAATCGTTAGCACCTTGTATAAGTTTTCACTTAGGTACCCAAAGGTCTCAACCTTAACTATGTAATATGAAAAAATTGGCAGCGCCACTTGCGGATCGAAACGACAACAAACTGTCATGTCATTTGACGTATTAACACAAACGCGTTCGAGACGTATTTTGCGAGCGAAAACTTACACAAAGCATTCAATAGTGACACTAAACGCAAAACGCGGCGACTGCGGCAATATAAGTGTTAGAGTGAAATGGATGTATGCTCCTGCTCCCACTTTAACAGAGCCCAGATTTAATTGCCGCAACCACCCGACCGATGTAGTCGTTGCAGACGTTTTGACGTAAATAAATAGCAATGTTACGTAATTAAGTTGCTATATAAGTTTTAAACTACAAGTTACACTAATTACAACTATTTGTGCTGTCGACTAGCATGCCTGTAAATTGTGAGGCAACTTAGTTTAATTATTAAAATATAGTTTATATAATAATACAAGCATCATACAATTGTTACAGACATCTAAAGGGCCAGTAGCTCTCTTCCCGCGCAAATGGTAGTGGTCGAGGAAATGGGCGATAATCTTAATCATGTTATAGGCAATGCGGCTATTATGATTCTCCTTTCCACCTATAACACAAACATGATAAACGTGGCCTTAAGGTTTTGTTGCCTTAGGCTCTGTCAACCCCGTGCAACAACGGTTAATTTATTTATTTAGTAAGTTAGTTAACTATTGGCTAATATCCGACTGGGGGAGGAGGGGTGCTAAGGTGAACCCGCAATTCGTCGGAGGAAAAATGCTCTATCTACCCCGTAGGGGATAAATATTATGTATGTTTGTATATATGTAGGTAGGTATCTAAAGGGAAATACTTTTTGAACGTGTATTATTGTAATCTAAATTGCGAGGAAGTTGATCAAAGTGATATAGTTCGAACGTTCACGTAAACGTCTCAATCACTATGGAAAAATTGGCAGCGCCACTTACGAATCGAAACGGCAACAAACTGTTCTCATAGTATTCGACATTTTATTTTAACGCAAACGCGGTCAAGACGTATTTTGTGACTAAAACCTACACTAAGCATACTGATGCAGACGACAAAGATGTCTATAATTATGGAAATAGTGGGACGAAAACTGTAAAGTGGACATAGTCCAGAGATAGTTGAACTAGAGTAAGGTAGCAAACAATGTTTCTGATTTGAGCGTTTGGAAAATTGAGAACAGACAAGAGCCTATGGGATTATAATAAAATTTAGATGCTTGAAGTACGATTAATCATTTCGCCGTCAGTGATTTGATATTAGTCACTGTAAGATGCACGTTGAAATGACAAAATGAAGTTGACAGTTGCGACTGAGGCCGCGAAAAGGTTAAAACCGTTAGAAAACTTTCGTATCGTCCGTTCCGATATCGGTTATTCGGATCCGACACCGATATGTTCGCGTCCTATCTGTTGCCCGTGAGCTGTCCGACGTTAGTGAAAACAACACTATAGTGTCAGAGCCTCTAGTGTAAGTTTTTGATACGAAATCTTACACTAAGCATACAGCTATCGGATAACGGCTATCGTCGCCCTACACCGATATCGGATCCGACAACGTGAAAACGCTGACTCTTGAACGCTGGTTAAGCTTTTGTTAGTACAACATTCGTTGGTCTTATGTTTTTATTAGTCAGTTGGATATTAAAATTTATCAGACAAAAACAAAATATAATGCAGTATGAACATATTTTTTTTAATAAGACAAAGGCTTTATTGAGCTTATCAGTTCTAATGGTAGGAACTTAGTCACAATGAGATGATTGCCTGCAACTCCCTCAATAATAAACTTGGCAAGCTTCTGTTAGTCAAACATTTGTTTGTCTCTATCGGTCAGTCTGTTGTTTGCCTTTACTAGACAGAGGCAAATGTTAGCTGTAGGGATCCCAACCTATGAATAAGGGTCTTATGTGATTATGACAAAGTGCCGCACTGGCTCAATATTGATATTAATGCCCGTGACCGTAGAGGAGTAAGAAATTAAAAATTAAAATGTATAATGTAAATAGAAACCGTGATTATATTGAATAATAATAATGTTAAAGATGATCGATGATTGATGATAGAATGATGAATGAAGTAAGAAAGTAAGATGCTTATTAAGAAAAAAGTGTAATGTGTAAATCATATAAATACCACGGATGTTATATTGTGGTAGACCCGCCACCCGCCCTAAATAACTTTGAGTTCTGAACTATAAAGGAATTTCAAAAATATGACGATTCTAATAAAAAACAACTTTAAATAAGATCGCCCAATATTATTCTGCATAAACAGTCGTTTTTTCAGGTTATTTATGAAGTGCCTCGCTAGTTTAGGTTATGGTTGCCTTGATAGGCTATGGAAGATCTAAGCCGAAAAAGTGACTCGTTGCAGAATCGATTACACCAGTCCAATGGCAACTGGTATGGATTGCAAAGACCGTCCCCTATTTCACCAAAGCGTCAATTGTCGGTCATGCGACAATACTGCTTACATTACAAACTCTACAAGAATCTACGCCGGTTGGCCTGATGTTGGCCACGCATTGCAATTCAAATTTTCACTTCTCACCGACGATTGTCGAATTGATGAAATAGGTGTCTGTTAAAAGGTGATAACTGAATTATCAGTGGATTATAAGACTGATGTAAACGCTTTAAATATGGACAACAATAGAATAAAAATGGCAATAGATTAAGGAAATCAATAAATACGCGGCCTTCAAGAACAAACGTGAGAGGTTAATCAATACGATTTGAAAAGGAAATGAAGAATACTTATAACTTTGGCTATAAGAATAAATTAAGACTCAGACTGAAAATATTAAAGCAAGCGTAATAGAATCAAAAAATAAAATTACAATCTTAAAACATTTTCAAGATAATAATAAATTTAACTGCGTTAAAAATGTGAACCGATTCGGACAACATTTAAATGGGACCAACATTGAACATTGAAATCGTTTCGCTGCCGACAAAAATGACGACGGACACAAAAACACACACGCAAATGAAAATATAGCCTTTGTAAAATCACGTGGGCTTTCTAAAATAAATATTCACCCCTTATTTCACAAGTCGCAACAAGTGTACTCAATTCAAGCCTCATTATTCTCATTAAGTAGGACGATGTTAAAGTGTCAACACTGCGAAATAAAGGGTTTAAAGAACGCATATCAAAATAATAAATCGTATTTAACTTAGTACATCAAAATCGTTACCTGCGTTGAACACAAAAAAGACGACGGCCACAAAAACACAGAAGCGAATGAAAATGTAGCCTTTGTAAAATCACGTGGGCTTTCTAAAAGAAATATTCACCCTTCATTTCGCAAGTCTTATTAAGTGTTCCAATTCAAGCCTTATTAGGACGATGTTAAAGTATCAACACTGCGAAATGAAGGGTTAAAAGAACGCATATCAAAATAATAAATACGTTTTTAACTTAGTACATCAAAATCATTTCCCGCGTTGAAATCTATGTAAAAAACATTCAATATATCAATTGTATTAGATCGTGATGCTTTCAAGACCACGCCAGGCCAAACTCTGACTTGATGCCCATATTGCTTGTGTTTCAGATTAGAAAATTCAAATAATACTGTTAGGTACGTAATTAATTGGATAAAGTAAGGCTTGCGATCAAAAATCAATCCAAAATAAATGCATTGCATATAAATAGTTTTGATTGACTTCAAAAACCAATCAAGTGTTATTTAACCGTAAACAATAACTTAGTTAAAACATAGAATTATACTTAGTAACAAAAACGTTATCGCTAAAAGTGTGACAAGTTTAAGAAGCTTACTTCGAAATAAGTAGATTAAAAATAACGTTCGCTAATAATAAAGTACCTACACTTTGTAAACTGAAAGCACTGCGATGTTTCCTGTAGTGGCGTCGTTTTTTTAACTTCAGTCATTTTTAAATCACTAAAACCAAACACTAATAAGGTTCTCGTTCGCCGGATTGAGTTGAGTTCATAAGGATCGGACCTTGGTAATCATGTTAAGGTGGAATCTGAATAATTACCAAAGGTCGATCGAAATGAGGTAGATCACGGCAGTCTCCACTCACTAAAACACATTTTAATCCTTTCCATGCTTTTGATAGGTCCGAAGTGAATTCAGGCGAAAGGTCTGCTTTGCTGTGTCTCACTATTCAACTCGGGCCCAACAAAAAACACCGGTAATATTGTTCATCCATCGGAAAAATCAATTTTCTAATCCTGCTAAAAATAACATTCAATAAATCCGGGTTTCGTGACTATTCTTCATTTGTTGCTTTGCTTTTCCAACTCTTACATTATAAATAAATAACAATGACTGAGCCTCTTTAAATCCTTTCCATGATTTCAATGAGAAACAAATGAAATTTCCTTGCGGTTTCAGATCAAGGTCGTCGAATTTCACTTAGAACTTATTCAAATCACCGATAAATTTTGATGGTAGGTAAAACTCAGCGCGTGTTCCATAAGACATTCACACAGCAGCCTCTTTTTAAAATATCCTTGTATTGTACCTAAAGTTGTTCGCTTCAAAGCTTTCGAATTCGTATCAAATCTCAAATCCCCACATACGTGATTGTAGAAATAGTTTTAATGCACATTTCCAGGACACCTGCCTGATCTTGACGCGCCTTTGTCCTATCCGTTTCTGACATAGGTTCTTTTCTTTGATGTTAGACGTTCTTGGTTTATTTCATTCTCCTGCATGTGATGTTACATTTAATTTTCCAGTTTCCTTAGATATTGTAGTTACAGTAGTTAAAGAGCGGCACTTTTCTTTATGGACTCCTTTCCACGATTTCAATAAGATACAATTAAAACACTCATCAATCCATCAATGCTTCAATTGAATTTTGTTCAAATCACCAGCAAATGATGTTATTTTGCCTGTCCTGTTACCTATAGCCACGCCTTTTTCGTTGTTTGTTTGTTTCGTTTCTTCTTGAGATCTTTGTTATGATTTAATTCAGATCAATGCGGAAGATATTGCTGCGCTGGCTGATAGGAATGATTTCTTAATGATCTGATTTAAATCGTTGGTTTCATTTCATTACTCTTAGCTTTTTTTTCACTAGCCTTAGATGTCTCATCTGATTGTGTTATTACTATCGTTTCCTGGTCATTTCCACTTCCGAGTTCTCAATCCGCGATTCAGTTACTCTTGAAAGCATCGTCCAGCATCTCAAACTGTTTTAAATTATCTATCCATACGACAAAAGGTTTTGTATAATGTACAGAAGGAAATTAATTCTGTATAGAAGAATTTCAGAAGACTTTGAAAGTTTACAGGAATTGCGTAAGCCTGTAACAAAAAAATCAGCTGTAAAAAATATATTAGCTATATCAAAACCAATCGAATCATAAGTAATAGTAGTAACAAAGTATTGCTTACCTTTTAATTAAGTAGGATATATATGTTCGAATCCAGGCTTAAGAGTAGATTTGAAGGAAAGGACACCTGTAAGAAAAAAGAGAACAGGTACGTTTACAAAAGTGTGCCCTTAATTCGGAGTGCTATGGGAGGCAGACGTTAAATCCATCAAGAATTAAATAAAGAAAAATTTAAGGACTTTCATTACACAAGTAAGTATTAATGAATATTACCAAACTTTTATGTATTGTAGTATAATTAGGTTCTCTAAAGTGCGTAGCTTCCAATACTGGCGCGGATGACTATAAATGCATCGATGTTTAAGGCAATTTGATATATTTTCCACTAATATTTATTTATTTATTTTATTTATTTATTGAAATAATTACACAGCATTACAGACAAGCCAAGGCACTGTGAAATTCATACACATAACTTAATAATAGCAGAACAACATGTATAACACGTTGTATAGAAAATAAACAGGAAACAGCATTAACATTTACAAACAATTAAGTGAAGATGGACGGTCATCCTTCGCCTCACAAAATTTCATACACTCACTGCATATAAAACTCCAGCTACTAGCAAATATATCACAGTCAGTTGCTGATGCAAGAAGCGCGTTAAGATTTCGCATGGCGCAAAGAAGTGGTGAATTCCTGTGTGACACAGTGCGCGCCTTGGGAACTGCCAGCAAAGCACGGTTGCGGGGGCGCAAATTGAAGCTGGATTGGAACAGCGGGGGCGCTGATAGGCGTACTAACAGCGCCACCAACTCCGGACAGTCAGAATCACCACGCAATATTCGACAAGCGCTGGTCAAGAGCCCATAATTACGCCTTACCTCCAGAGAACTAAGCCCCAAGGTGCCAAGCAGAAACTTTGTTGGGTATCGGAAAGGATAGTACCCGTAACTTTTTTATAAAGAAATCGCAGAAAAGTCTTCTGGATTTTTTCGATGAGCAAGGCATAAGTGACTTCGTGAGAGTTCCATTCAATAGATGCTGTCTCAAGCTTGCTCCTGACCAGGGCAGTATAAACAAGCTTGATGGCCCGGGGGTCGTCAAAGTCACGGGTGTTGCGGATAACAAATCCCAATCTCCGGTAGCAGTCAAAAGCTAGCAACTTCATGTGAGCATGGAAGTTAAGACGTGCATCGAAAATTACACCTAAGTCCTTAATAGTATGAACACGTGCAATGGGTTCCGTTCCCAGGAGGTAGTTTGCGGATAGAAGGGAACTATGAGCGCCGCTAAAAGACATAACGGAACACTTTCCAATGTTGAACAAGAGTTTATTGTTTATGCTCCAATGATATATTCGGCCGATATCCTCCTGAAGTGACTCGCAATCAGAAAGTTGTTGCACGCCATAGACGAGCTTCAAGTCATCGGCATAGAGGAGGCACCTGGCATGCTTAGGGACAGAAGCCAAATCGTTTATCATGATCCCGAATAGAAATGGGCCTAGGATCGAACCCTGGCTGACCCCCGAACGGGTGTGATAGGAATCAGAAACGAAATACCCATGCCGCACGTACTGCTGCCTGTCGCGTAGGTAACTAGTAACTAGCAAAAAACCGAAGCAGTTTAGGCGAGAAGCCGATTTTGCATAACTTGCTTAATAGTATGTCGTTATCCACGCGATCAAATGCCTTTTTAAAGTCAAATTACAGCACGTCCACCTGGTCTAAATGTTGAGAAATAGAGTCAATCAGGGTCAAAAGATTAGTTTCCACCGATCGCCCCGGCCTGAAACCATGCTGTGAGTCACACAGATATGTCTATATGTGTGTATATATAATATATAAATACGTAAGTACTAACTGTGTCTGTCTGTTACGCTTTCACGCCTAAAGCTCTGAACCGATTTAGTTGGAATTTGGTATAGAGATAGCTTCTGTCCCGGGGAAGGACACAGAATAGTTTTTATCCCGGAATATTGCAAAGTTCCTGACGGATAGCGATAATCTGATTCTGCGCAGACGGAGCTCTGAGCAGACAGCTAGTTTATTATAAACGCTTCCAACATCGACTTACTCCAAAGACCAAACACATATTAAGTACTTTGGAAGATGACATTTTCCACTTACCTTTTGTTAAGAAAACGAAATTCGATAGTGTTGCCATCCTGTAGGAGGTTTTAGTGTATATATTCATTTCCAAATCTGTTGACAAATAAAATTAATAATTAATTGATTGAAAATTAATACATTTGTTTTGTTAATTAGTTTGAGAAACGCGTTCACAGAATAATTAAAACTGATTAGATACTTTCTGAGCAGTCCAGTAGGCTTATTACGTAACTCGCTCGCGATCACCATCGTCTTCATTTTGACAGTTCGTGTATTGACAACATTTTATTTTCATTTTTATAACACCTGAAAATGTATATATGGTTCGAAAGCATTTTGCCTCCTGATCGCTGCAATATGTTTATATAATTTTAATATCGCTTATAATAAAAAAATAAAAAATAATTAAAAATATGTCCTAATTTTACCAATACTACCACAGGATAGGTGAAGCCTTTGCTTTTTTCACGAGAAAAAATAAGCGATCATAATTTGTATTTTTGACAACTTCAAAGTACAAGGGGGCAACTCTGAAATTCTATTTTCGAAGTTCGTTGTATACCTTCTCTCTCACTCTCAAGATAATGACTATTAGTATGACCGGAACAGCACGAAGCGAACCTCGAAAATCGAATATTGGAGAATAGGACCTGACATTGACAATTTGAAATTAACGTCCCTTTTTTTTATGGAGAAAGGACAAAGCATAAGTGTGTATTCTGTGATAGTATCGGAGTTACGCCCGTTTAGAATAAACACAAATTAATAAATAAATTATAAATTAAATACAAGCCCTAGCGAAAAATTAAGCTGTCAGCCTGTTCATCTTTCAAACAAAATACAGAGACCCATTAAAATTATAGGCTCAGAAATATGAAATGTTGTCAATTGGCATCGGAATCAGCTAGCTGTCACATTCATACAAGAACTGTCAAAATGAACACGACGGCGATTGCGAGCGAGTTACGTAATAAGCTAGCAGGTTCATAAAAAAAGTGTAATTATATTATTGTATTTACTAAACTAAATAAAAATACTCACCAAACAGGGGTAAGAGGTAAAGTAGTCAAAAAAAGTTAATCCATTGAAAAGAAAAGGTAGAATTTTGAAACCTGCGGACAAGAGAAAATAATTTTAAAATAACTGCAAAAGTAGATTTCTAGATAGATGTATGTACCTACTGATTTGTTAAACACTACATTAATAAATATTCATTCAATTCAACTTGAAGAGTAGGCATTTTATAAATGGAGTTAAATCACCCGAATCACGCAATGCAATCTAGTGTCGTTGAGTGCATTCAGCAAGCTTATTACGTAACTCGCTCGCGATCACCATCGTCTTCATTTTGACAGTTCATGTATGGGCTGACAATTGGCATCGGAATCAGCTAGCTGTCACATTCATACAAGAACTGTCAAAATGAACACGATGTCGATCGCGAGCGAGTTACGTAATAAGCCTGCTGCACCTACATTGAAATAGTAAAACTGTGTAGTACCTAAACGCACATTTGAATCAATCATTGGTTAGTAGAAGGTAAAAAGCAAATAGGTGTAAGTATGTAACAAATCATTGTAAAAGTAGGTATATACACCATCACACCAACTATCCTGAAATATCTTTCATGCTTTTTATAGCTTAGCAAATTTAAATTCTATTAAGACTATTATACTTATAGCTTTTTATAGTTCGGTCGTTTAAGTTTAGTTTTTAATTTAATCTTAGTTTAATTTGTTTTTTGTAAATATTTATTGGCTGAAATAAGATTGGAAATATATTTTTGTTGTTAAAGACAACATAACAACAAAAATATATTTCCAATCTTAACAACATAACATAACATTAATCAGGTAAAAAAAAAAAATTAAGACGGTATATTAAATTGTAACACCATAGTAATAATATAAATTAGTTATATCGCTTACGTTCCTGCGCATTAATAGCTCGAGTAAAAATGGAAGTATAAAAAAAGCAAACATTAAAATAACTATCAGTCTGCTAATAATTCTTCTCATATTATATCTAACAATCAACTTGTTACCATACGACATCAAAACATAAAATAAACAAAATTACACACATGTATACAGGTTGTATCAGACACCCCCTAACAATAATACACTGGGGTATATAACCATAGCTATATTGGAGTATTTTTTTTCTATAGGAATGGTAGTACCTATTAACTATAATCATTCCTATAGAAAATATTAAAAAAATATACTCCATTTTTTTTCAAAATATATTTTTTAGCTTCTATAGCTATGGTTATATACCCCAGTGTATTATTGTTAGGGTGTGTCTGATACACCCTGTAGACCGACCGCTTAAATGAGCCCTCGCTCGCGCGGCACAGGGGCGCGGGGCTGGCGACAAAGGGGGCCGAGAGCGGTGCGGGCGGGGAGTGCGCCTGCCGCCCGCACCTCTCTCGGCCCCCGCGGTCGTCCCACCCCGCGCCCCTGCACCGCGCGAGCGTCACTCATTTAAGCGGTCGGTCTATAAACATTTACTTATTGAAATGCTACCTACTATCTACCTCTTCGCTTTCAGCCTCCTATTCATTTGAGCGTACATAGCGTGTAAATTATACTGCAAGTTCTTTTTAATATTCGTGGTGTTTTGGTTGGGTGTTTGAGGTTTGATCACTTTGTTCTGAAGCTTGGGCTTCGCAGCAACCGCTACCGGAGCCGGAGCCACCTGGGGCTGCGCTGTGAGCAACACTTTTAGGAAACTTTCATTTGTCTCCTTTTCATGCAGCCTAGCTCCAAGTTTAATGTATTCGCACATTTTTTGTGCTAACTTGGGGTACACACCTACTGTGCAGTTCCTGCTATGCTCGAAAGGGTCCTGCACACACATAGCTGTGTCCAACTTGATAGGTACACACAAGCTCTGTCTCATATTGTCTTTGTACAATTTAAACACTTCGGGCACTAGACTCAATTTCTTAAAGCTCTCCCGCACAATAGAATAACCCACAAAAGGAGAGATTATGTTCTCATGGAATTTATATGCGCTGTAAAATGAGAAGAACCCTCCTACAATTTCGTGAAGAGATGACAGATTCTCATTCAGATGATCATACTCATCAAAAGCCGTGTTCCAGCCATCAACAAAGTCATGAGGCGCTGTTTCTTGCAACTGAAGCACTGTTGGCAGAATATTTATGTGCTGTAGATAGAAGATGACCAGCAGCATCAAGGCATAGTTCGACACCAGATTTGTTCCCGTCAAATGGTGGGCCTTCGACCAATACTTCACTAGAATAGCGAGGTCTTCGGCCCTCTTATCTAAGTGCAATAAATAGCATATTAATTTACTATTCCTGACTCCAGATGGGCTTCGGAAGCTTAAATCGCATTTCCTTAGTGTCGGGACATGGTAGAACATGACTATAGGGACTTTAGCTGTGGGGATGGAGCATATTTTAGTGAAGATATCGGGCCGTTCCCAGAGAATGTTTTTGGCTGTGTCCACGAAATTTTCGCCGGGATTCTCGTACCAAGGCGGTATGTGAACGTAGCAGTCCACATCGCTGGTTTTGATTCCCATTCCTGTAACTATGGAGCCAAATGGGATGACGTCGCATCCTGGCCAATTACTCTTCATTGAGTCCTCCACATCACGGAACAGACAATGCAGGCCCTCCACCTCGTCCCTGGAGAGCCGCACGTAGTTGAACAGGCTCTGAACCTGCTCATCAAACTCCCCCTCCAAGCACATCCACGAGGGGTCCAGCACGTCACCTTCAGCCATTGTGTCAAGTGCAATTCACAATCGAGGGTCCATCAGCTATTGTGTTCTTCCTGTATACACACAAATAATCCATGCACTATTTCAGTTCACTAATTTCACATGTTAATTTTTTATTCCACACATAATAAAGGGCAATGAGGAAGATATTGTTGCTGTAACCAGATTCACCTTAGACCTAGAGACTAAAATTATTGTAGAATATAAATAAAATTCAAAATTAAATAAAAGTCAAAGAATAAAATTCAATTTAAGTCAAAATTTAATACTTTTGTTTTTATTTTTATAAAGAATTTCTCATTAGTGTGGTAATAAACGTTTTTTTTTTCTTCCTTTACTAAAAATATTTATTTATAATTACTAATATTGAGGCAAAAAAAAAATCTTCGCTACTTTTATTATCGGAATAAACATCTGACAATATAATTTTTCAATTACATTTAACCACAATTTAACTCACTTTAATTTTATTTATGCAACAGATAAGGGAATATTTCACTGCGTAGCCTTACTGCGATTGAATTACTGTCACCCTATCTAATTCACTGCTTGAACAAAAAGCTGGACATGCGCGCGCATGTTGATTTTTATTTCCTGACCTGCGCATTAATATTTTCACTTTTCCAGTAAAAAATCAAATAAAACAGGTACTTCTTCACTATGTTTTAATAAATTCCACGAATCATATCTTCACAATATAAAGCTTATACAATTTAAACAATATTTTTGTTGTTCGATTCGACACAAGATCCAAACTTTTCAAGTGGATTAAATTTAAGTATATGAAACAAAACACTTTTATTAAAATACTCTTATAACATTAACACTTTAAGCACTTTATTTCACTTTACTGCACAAACTGTAGCCACAACACAATTCGATTGAGTTATAGTCACCCCGTCTCATACACATCACAGACCAAGTTTGAGAATGTACTCTGATATTGATTTAAACTGCGGACCTGCGCGATGAGGCTAATAGAAATACAATGATTTTATTTTTTTATTCTGAAAAATACTTTACTTCATTAATCCCAACTGTCAAGACTGATTAAACAAAACTTGTTTTAAAGTAGTTTTAATAATAAAATTTCCTTTTCTTTAACTTCAATTTAATTCACTCCATTTCACTGCAATTCACTACGCTTTATAAACTACAGGCAAATTCCAATTCTAAACAAGTGACTATACCAGTAAGCAAACAGACGTTGACTGAGCAAAAACCTAGACCTAGACCGAAATTAAAGTACTAACTGCGCAATTTATAATAAAAAACTACCGTGAGGCTCAGACATATTAATGTAAACAAACGGAAACTGTCGGACCTTTTCCGACGTAATAAAACGTGAGTTATCCGTTTGTTTACATTAATATACTAACTGCGCATTTAAAACGATTTTTTACTGCGCATGACTGGGGCTAGAATACATTTCGCAATGCCTAGGCTAGATACTAAGTAAGTTACTTGAGCAAGTTGATTGATTTTGTTCGTAATCATGCGCAGTAGACAGTTCTTTATTCCAACGTAGCAGTTTTATTTTATCAGCTTGAATGAAGACGTTTGACAGACATTTATTTTATTTTTAGCATTAAATATTCATTAACACTTAATTTTTTTGTTTTTGATCTAATTATGAATCAACACTGAAACACTTTGATCACTCATGTGGTTTGAAAAGTAAATCTTCAAAAAAATTTAGCACTGGACGACTTTCCTGGACAAAAATGAATTGGAAACTAACTCAACTTGAGTCCAGTCTATCATAGATTTTGTTTCACTACCTGCGTGCGCAGATTTATCAACGGTATCGATTTTGACTTGCGCAGTCTGCAGCTCTTTGTATCGGAAACCATTACTTTAAATTTTGTTTTTCCTGACATTCACTTCACCAATCTACTATGAACAATAAAACCTGAAAATATTGCTTCAGATTACACGACACATTTTAAACACAAATTATCACTTTGACACACTACACTGCGCATTTTTACGACAACACACACACAATACACCTAATAAAGAACCTAAAACAAAAAACAATGGACTTTTCGAATAATTTGCTTCTATCAGAAATTAGTAAAATACTGATAATTTTCATTGAGTTACTCCACCCCATTACACTTAAAGCACGTTTAAAAGAGCTTACATACTACCTATTAATATGATAAAATAAATATCAGATCGGTCATGTAACCAATTTACATAAGTTATGAAATTAAAATTGATATTAATGCTTCTTAATCAAACCGTGGATACTAACACTGAAATTATGAAAGTCCGGTATCCAAGTGACTAGTGAGTGGAGTAGAGGTCTAGACTAGACTAGACTAGAAGTGTACCTGAGTACTAATTGCGCGGACAGATCGATTCTGTTTCTGTGTGCAGTCATGCGCAGTATGCAATGACGATGCATGACCTAGATTTGACGTGGACAAGGTGCATTTTGAATGCCCTCTGGTGGCGCTATAGATAAACGATTTAATTTACGTAGAAAAAATTAAAAAGGCATGTCTTTCTATGTATAAGTTATGTGTTAGTCTATGGATCTGAATCTTCCTGGACCAAATTCCCGTCGAGCACTATATATATATTGATCCAAATAATGCTTATACCATTGTAGTGTTTTATGGTGTAAAATTTGTATTGTAATATAACTTTTTTTTTCACTTCCACTACTACAAGTGATTTTATGCACCGCTATCTTATTAAGTGTGACGATAGATGGCGCTACTTGTTGAGTTACTTGAACCCAAATCAAATAAACGATAACAAATGCGCAGCTACCATCTGTTATACCATCTGTTTAAAAATATGAATCACAATTTCACACTTTTCACTTTAAAAAATATCGTATCCAAAGTATTCGTGCCGTGAGTTAACTTATAATTTGTCACAGGTAATACGCTTTCTGATATTAAAAACTTTTTATTTATTGTGATAATCTGTATATATAAAACTGTTCCGTTACTAAGTGACTGACAGACAACGCACAGCCTAAACCACTGGACCTAGAAACTTGAAATTTGGCACACATATACCTTGAGTATCCCAAAGGAGCACTAAGAAAGGATTTTTCGAAATTCCCACGGGATAGGGAATAAATGAGGCTTATATATTAATATGTATCTAATATAAGTTAAGTGAGTGACTTTGTTGTCATTTCTATTTATTAATTACGCATAAAGTACCCACTGAAAATTTTGCATGCTACCCTAAGCAGAGTATGGCTGATCTCAATTATTTCAAATGTTCACCAATATGTATGCAACCTGTACTCAGCAAATAAAATCATTTCATTTCATTTCATTTCATTTCATTTCAGTAAAACTGTAATAACTAGACTCTTCAAATTCAGCACACATGTAGATGATCGTAACACTAAAAAACGAATTTCAGGATTTTTTGAAATTCTCACGGGATAAAGAAAAAATGGGATTTATATGTTCGATTCACAGTGACTGATTGACAACGCACAGCCTAAACCGCTGTACCTAGGAACTTGAAATTTTGCAGCCGTATATCTTGAGTATCACAAAGGAGCGCTAAGAAAGATTTTTTTGAAATTCCCTCGAGATAGGGAATAAATAAGGCTCATATATTTCTCCGTAACAGTAATAATTAGACTCTTCAAATTCGGCACACATGTAGATGATTACATACCTAAGAAAGTAATTTCCACGGGATAAGGAAAAAACGGGATTTATATACATTTCTACAAGATCTGGTCGTAGAAAACTGAAATTACAGAAGTATTACAGACACTACAAAAGGATTTCCCGAAATT
Organism: Pandemis heparana; assembly: GCA_963854515.1. NCBI lineage: Eukaryota > Metazoa > Arthropoda > Insecta > Lepidoptera > Tortricidae > Pandemis > Pandemis heparana. Next base: position 31,089,975 of record OY978006.1, read on the forward strand.
CTGACGGAAACGAACGGGAAAAAACGGGATTTTTAATTATACTGGTCTTAGAAAGTTGAAATTTAGCATGTAGGTTGCTTGATCAGTGTAGGGAAGCATTAAGATAGAATTTCCCGAAACGGGAAAACGGGACTATTCGTTTTACTGGTTGTGGAAAGCTGAAATTCGGCAGGTAGGTTGCTTGATGAGTGTAGAGGAGCATTAAGAGACAATTGCTTGAAATTCCCACGAGAACGGGAAAAACGGGACTTTTCGTTTTACTGGTTGTAGAAAGCTGAAATTCTACACGTAAGTTGCTTGGGGAGTGTAGAGGAACATTAAGAGAGGACTTTTTAAAATTCTTACAAAACGGGAAAAAACGGGATTTTTTGTTTTACTGGTCGTAGAAAGCTGAAATTTGCCATGTAGGTTGCTTGAAAAGTGTAGGGAAGCTATAAGAGAGCATTTCCCGAAATTCTTACGGGAACGGGAAAAACGGGACTTTACGTCTTACTGGGTGTAGAAAGCTAAAATTCGGAATGTAGATTGCTTGGAGAGTGTAGTAGAGCATTAAGAGAGGACTTTCCAAAATTCCTACGGGAACGGGAAAAAACGGGATTTTTCGTTTTACAGGTCGTAGAAAACTGAAATTTGGCAAGTGGGTTGCTTGGGGAGTGTAAGGTAGCATTAAAAGAGCATTTACCGAAATTCTTACGGGAACGGGAAAAAACGGGATTTAAATAGGTACTACTGGTACCTACAAGTGAGAGAAGCCGCGGGCAAAAGCTATTTGAAAATAAATGAAGTCTACGCGGACGAAGTCGCGGGCAAAAGCTAGTAATAAATAAATCACAAAAAATAATAAATAAAACAAAAAATATTATATTTTAAAATATTTATACCCTGTGGTAGAAAATGTAATGAACAAATGTATTCTAAATTGTTAAGACTTATTTCGAAAACTGAAATGAACCGCAAGCACCGAAAGCTTAAATGTAACTAACGCTCGACGACGCTTTCGTACAATGCAGTGACATGCGCATTGGATGCACTCACGGCCCGGGCTGGCTCCCTGGGACAGCCATTATTTTTGGGCGTAAGTGCAAAATTGATTTTTCGAACAATGCAGTGACCTGCGCATTAGATGCACTTGTGGTACGTACAGGCTCCCCGGGACAGCCATTACATTGTTTAAGTGTACGCACATGCGTCTTCGACGGATATTACATCTCAAAATTGATTTTTCGTACAATGCAGCGACATGCGCATTGGATGCACATGCACATATGTCCCGGGCAGCCATTACAACGCATGATAATCTGTTCATGCAATGCAGTGCCCACATACACCTTTTGCGACTAGATCGCATTATCAAAGGCATCCCGCATGCAGGCAGGCATCGCATTATCGCATGTTCAAAGGTGTATCTGTTTGAAATGAAATAGTTACCTTGTAGTTCAACTAGTTTTATTATTTCTTTTAGTTCTTATTTCTAATAACTTTTCTTACATCGTAATTTTGAAGTATAGTAGTGTATATATTTCAAACAACACTTTTTGGCACTTTCGTCGCTTGGAACTATATCAGCTACAACTTTTAATAAATACGAATCCACGTTTCAGCATCTTGTAAGGTCGCGCAGACTTTAGCTAAATTTCCTGTCTTCGTCTTCATGTGCTCCGTCTTCTTTTTTAAAGGACCACTCAAATTCCACACAAAAACACACTTTTTCTTAGGATATTGATTTAACTTGAAGTATAATTTTTTTTTATTATTAGTCGCATTGCACTTCACGCCAACTTATGTACACTCACATTTTTCACTTGACTTCAGAAAAGTCGATTTTCAAACACAAATCGACTCCAGCTCATTTATATACCGCAAAAAAATATTATAATGCCACAGTCACGGTCCGGTTACTGTGGTTTAAACTTTTATTTCGTCAGAACACACACACGACGATTCAAAGAAGAAGAAATTCAATAAAATTCAATCGCTTAGCCCCGAGCTGCCACAAAACTGCAACGCACTGCGCACTGATAAATGTATTTTTCAAATAAAATAAACGTATGAAATTCTAAATTCAAAATTAATAATACTTACTTCGAAAACTAGAATGAACCGCCAGCACTGAAGGGATAAATGTAACTGACGTACGACGACGCATCCGTACAATGCAGTGACATGCGCATTGGATGCAATCATGACCCGGGCAGACTCGCCGGTACAGCCACTACATTGCTAAATAGATTTTTCAAGCAATGCAGTGACATGCGCATTAGATGCTCTTAGGGCTCGGGCAGGCTCCCCGGGACAGCCATTACATTGCTAGATTGATTTAACGGGTAAGTGCAAAATTGATTTTTCGTATGCGTATTTTTCGTGGATGCACATATATCCCGGGCAACCATTACAACGCATGATAAATTTTTCATGCAATGCAGTGCCCACATGCACCTTTTACGACTATATCGCATTGAGCTATGTTCAAATGTCTATCTATTTAAAATGAAATAGTTACCTTGTAGTACAACTAGTTTTATTTTTTCTTTTAGTTCTTATTTCTAATAACTTTTCTTACATCGTAATTGTGAAGTTAAGTATAATATATATTTTAAACAACACTTTTTGGCACTTTCTTCAATTGGAAATATTCTATCAGCTACAACTTTTAATAAACATGAACCCAAGCTTCGGTATCTTGTAGTTTCACGCAGACTTTAGCTAAATTTCTCCTCTTTGTCTTCACGTGCTCCGTCTTCTTTGTTAAAGGACCACTCGAATTCCACACATAAACACGCACTTTTTCTTAGGATATCTAATTTAACTTGAAGTATAAATAAGTATTTTTATTATTATCGCATTGCAGTTTACATCACATCAACTTATGTACACTCACATTTTTCTTTTGACTTCAGAAAATTAATGCCCGAAAAGTTAATAATTGCTCCCAAAATTTTATAATAGTGACTACACAATAGGTACCTACCTTATAAATATTTAAAACTCCCTACGATGGACTGTTTCAAGCTGATGAGCATATCTTGCCAATTGGTTCTTCTTATATTTTAACCAATTTTTCAGAAACGTGCATAACATAAACAGTATTGAGAGCAAAAACTTTATTAAACGCATTAACATTATATATTAGTTTCACAGGCCGCAGATTAAATTCTTGAGTTTTAATCACCAGCTTCACTCGATTTTTAAAATGATGACACTTTTTGCTGCGCAACCCACGTTGTATTGTCATGCGCAAAAAGCTAGTACTATAGTACAAAATATACTTCAATAAATTAGAAACGGCGAACAGAACGTATTGTTTTTTTTTTATTTATTTATTAAGAAGCAAACAGTTTATGACTGAATTCCATTAACACTTCGTAGCAGTACCTAATGCACTGATTGAATTGAGTGACCCTTGTCAGAGCGGATTGAGTTAAGAAATTTAAGTGCGCAGCTCCCGTACGTAACCTAATGCATTATTGATTTTATGAGGCTGTAGCGAAACTAGCGCCACCTAGTTGACAGCTACATAATTGCTACGACGCACGAGTAGCTAGCGCCAACTCTAGTGACAGCTGTCACATTGTTCTACATCGCGCTAACAAAGTTTCTCACATAGACGAGGGCACCCTCGAACACATGTTTTTTCACTGCTCCAAAATTGTTACTCCCTTATATGACCTTCTCCCCCCCAAAATTCCTCGCCCTGTTAATTTGAACTTCCTTCTTGCACTAGCTCACACCCCCCTTATAAAAGTATTATGTAAATTTATTAAAATTAACATATTATTCTTGTAGGTAGTCTAACAAAATCAATGTATGTGTTGTCTGTTTTAGATTCTCAACTGAGTTCCGCTACCGTACATCAAAGCCACCGAACAACGGTTAAATAAATAACGACACTGTCTTCTTCAACCTCGACATTGGCGGAATCATCGACAGTATCGATGGCGCTATCTCTTTTTAAAAATTGAATTGAATTGAAAGTTTCTCAACACGGATGCATATATACAACTTCCAACTCTCTTCCTTCGGACTTCGGTCCCCAGGCATAACATCTGCCTGGAGAGAGATCTCTCTATTGTGGCTCCTCCCCCAAAAGGCCATAGAGAGAAGACTACGCATGCGCAAAACGCCTTTGAGGTTCCCTCTACGTGACACTAGTGTGCGCTGTCGTTTGAAGACAGAATCGTACGTTATTTATACGATTTTCAAACACAAATCGACTCCAGCTCATTTATATACCGCAAAAATGTATTATAATGCCACAGTCAAAGTCCGTTTACTGTGGTTTAAACTTTGATTTCATTAGGACGGTTACACACGGTGATTCAAAGAAGAAATTAATTCAATCGCTTAGCCATGTATGGTCACAAAACTGCAACGCACTGGTACTCAATGATAGGAGAGAAAGGGACGGTGTGAAACGAATTTCGAATTTTGAATGCAGGGGCGAGGGGTAGGGCGGCAAAGGGCGAGCGAGCGAGGTGCGGGCGGGCAGTGCGCCTGCCTCCCGCACTTCTCTCGGCCCCCGGGGTCGTCCCACCCCACGCCCCTGTGCCGTAGGGACTCATTTAAGCGGGCGGTTTATAGTAGACCGAGTAGGACCTTGATGCCTTTAAACGACAAATCGGGCATGAATACCCGTGACAATACAATTATTTGGTAGTGGAATACTGGTGATCGGTCAGCGGGGGAATTCTTCAACGGTTGGTCCGATTCACTTTAAATTTGATTAGGGATTGCAATCCGGATAATCCGAAATCCGAAATAACCGGATAAATCCGGATTTTTGTCGCCTTTCATAAATTCGGATTTTTAGCATAAAAATTCGGATTTTTCGGATTTAAAGTACAGTTGACAAAGTTCACATTTAACCAGAATTTCCTATTGAATTTCTTTTCAATTCATTCATTCAAGCGTTCGTTTCGTTCCCCGCCACGTAGCATATCTATCTATCCCTCTCCCCTCCGCACTTTACTGGCTACCTCATACCTAGCTTTAGATCTAGCTAGTCGGCCGGTCCGGTAGTACTGTACTGCAGACACAGCAGCACTGGACTGATTAAACGCGGATTATAAAGATTTTTGCAGTTTTATTTTATATATTCTTAGGGAAATTCTAAAAACAATAAAATTGAACATCGTTAGGTTTTCAAAAAACATGTAATTACCTACATGAAAATTATTAATAAAAATCCGATAAAACCGGATAATCCGGATTTGTACAAGTTGATAATTTGGTACACAGAACATAAGTAAATGCTGTGTTCCGGTGTGGAGTAAGACAGCCGGGGAAATTACGGGCACAAGAGGCATTTCATCTTAGCCCTCTAGGTTGGCAACGCATCTGCGATCCCTCCGGGGTTGCGTGTGTCTATGGGCAGTGGTGATCACTTACCATCAGGTGAACCATTTGCTCGTTTTCCTTCCTATTCATATAAAGAAAAAAGATTAAGAACTTATCTAACGTAATTCGGCCGCCATCTTATAAACAAAACTCAAACGATTACTCCCATGAAACACTTGAGACAGTTTGTCGTTAGATTTAGATTATTAGCACTGTAATTACTCGAAAACGAAACTCATTGTTAAAAAAATTACTAATACATATGTAAAAGGTTAACAGTGTTACTGTAACCCCTACACATCAGGACCCCTAAGGGGTCCATTGTTCCCAGTTCAAGAAACCATGTAACTAATCAAAATCAGCTTTGGTTTGCTAATCATTTGGGGACCTCTTGCCCCCAGGTGCCTACGCCACGCTTATAATAGACTTACCAGGGACGTCATGTCTGGGATGAGGGCGCGAGCGAAATGGACTTGGTCCTAGAGCTTTAGCTTGGAGGCTGGGATCTAGATTGCGCATGTCAGTTCGACATCGATTGGGGGAATCCAGGACGATGACCGTTACCTAGGTTACCCTAGGCTAGGTGGGATGAGGTCTCGGCTTGTCAAACTTTACATTTAATTTGTAAATGCATTAAACCGACAGACTTAAAGACGATGAGGATCTCGAGAGACAAAGACGAGCCATCGCTATGAGAAGTAACATGTTAGCGCGCCGATTTGCTCACTGCTCGGACCTGACTGCGTCTGGCATGTTCGCCGTGAACAGAGTAGACAGCTTCTTTGCTGTCATAAGAAAGAGGCACTGATCTTTTGTTGCGAGGGTGAGCGAATCGGCAAATAGTATAGTGAAGGTGGTAAGCGCGACATGTTACTTTAACAGTGAAATCTCGATCATGCGCGTATAGGCTCGATTGTTTTTGATTTAAGTGATAGGTTAAGATTTAATTTTAATATAATTTAATTTAATTTAATTTGTAATTCTTCAATTCAAATTCTAATTGTATGGGTTGATTTAATGCCTAAATAAATACATTATTATTATTATTATTAAATAAATAAATAAATAAATAATTAAACGACACTGAAAATTAGAACAGAAAAATCCGAAAAGTAATGCCATGGCCGGAGATCGAACCAGGGTCCTCGTCATTCCGTGACGCGTGCTCCCCTCCACCACCCATAGCAGGTGAGTATGAGTAAGCCTGCATAAAAAAGTCAAGTAAAGTAATGTAAAGTTTACATTTACCCCGATGTTTCGGGTCTTTTTAACCCGAACGCAAAAAGGATGTTTTAGTTTGACGACGTATGTGTGTGTCTGTGGCATCGTAGCTTCCGGATGGACCGATTTGGATGCGGTTTTTTTCATTCGAAAGCCAGTTTCCTTGCGGTGGTATTAGCTGTGGTTTGGCAACAATCCGTCCAGCGGTTTGAAGAGTATCGGTTCTTCCAAAATGATGTAAGTACGGTATTTTATGCATAAAATTGACTTATTTTTTATTTACGTACGTATTTATTCGATTAATGCGTGGGGGGTTTTCTTAAATAAATTAATGTTATTAGGAGTATTCAAAAACAGTGCCGGATTATTCATTAAGCACTCTGGTGTCCGTAGATGGTGATGCTCACTTATTATTATGTTAACCACTTGCTTGTTTTCCGCTCTGGAGGGTAGGTACCACAGGCTTAATGCGTGTCAAGTTCAGCGTAAGAGAGAGAGCTATATGGCTGCATAATTGTGTCCCTTACACTGGTTAGAACCCCCTGGTCCAATGTGACTGTGTGTATTTTCTTAAAAAAACAATGCAAAATGTAATTTATTATTAAATCTTCATATTTTTTGTCAAAAAAACTGCTTCTAGTTTCATTCTGATAAAATCCGTTTGTCCTTTTTATCCTGAGTCTAGTGTAAGTTTTCCACGAAAGACGTCTCAAATAAATTGACAGCGCCACTTGCGGATCGAAACGGCAACAGACTGAGCCTCTAGTGTAAGTTTTTACACGAACAAACGTCTCGAACGCGTTCACGTAAACGTCTCCATTACTATGGAAAATTTGGCAGCGCCACTTGCGGATCGAAACGGCAACAAACTGTTCTCATAATATTTGACATTTTAACGCAAAGGCGGTCGATACGTGTGTTCTGCGACCGAAAACATACACTAAGCATACTGAGCCTCTAGTGTAAGTTTTCGCATATAAAAACGTCTTGAACGCGTTCACGTAAACGTCTCAATTACTATGAAAAAATTGGCAGCGCCACTAGCGGATCTAAACGGCAACAAACTGTTCTCATAGTATTTGACATTTTAACGCAAACGCGTTCGAGATATATTTTGTGACCGAAAACCTACACTAAGCATACTGAGCCTCTAGTGTAAGTTTTCGCATATAAAAACGTCTTGAACGCGTTCACGTAAACGTCTCAATTACTATGAAAAAATTGGCAGCGCCACTAGCGGATCTAAACGGCAACAAACTGTTCTCATAGTATTTGACATTTTAACGCAAACGCGTTCGAGACATATTTTGTGACCAAAACCTACACTAAGCATACTGTTCTCATAGTATTCGACATATTAACGCAAACGCGTTCGAGATGCGTTTTGTGATCGAAAACTGAAGCATACAAGCGTTAACGCAAACGTGTTTTTTGTGTAAACTTAACATAGAGGCTCCGGAAAATCTGAAGGTACGTAACATTTTGAGAACCGCTGTCCCACCCTTAAAATCGAAGCTTCTAGAATGAAACATCTAGACATGCGCAGTACCTGCAGAGGGGGTGAGGGGTTAGGTTTATCTGTAGGGGGTGCATCATGCAGGTACCTATTTATTATTTATAGGCATACATTATTACTATCTTATCCTATTTTCCAAGACCGTACTCACTATTAGTCATTAATTTCCACTTCCCGGCCAGGGGAAGACGTAACATTGTGTACACACCTCGGGCGGTGATAAAGAAAGCCTCAGATCGCATGTTTATCGCTCTCGCCTCGCCTTTGGCTTGTGCGACAAGTCTCTACGATCTGAGACATTCTTTATTTCACCACCCTCGGAGTGTAATGAATGTATGTACTATAGAACAAATTGATTCCTGGCCCACCGTGGAACCTTATCGCAGTAAATGTCTTAGTAACGTTACATCGAATTGGCAATGTCAATCATTGTGACGCTTACTATGAGAACGTTCTACGGTGGGCCGGAATCAGTTTGTTCGATTACTATTCTTGTTCTGTCATTCATTCAGTAGGTACTATGGAAAATTAACACCATAAGCGGAACGAAATGGCCACACTTAATAAAGTGGAAATTATGCTGAACAGAACGAGGAACAGCCCGAACAGCACGTGTAGGTCTTTATATATACCATTTTCATTCTTACCTGTCCTATTTGGTAAACAAAATTCTAACCTCAATGTGCAAATTTTTGTAAAGAATAAGGTGTATTATGTTATCAAATAAACCTGAGGTAATATTTTGTACATAATTTTGCTGATATTTTATCTCCAGTACCTTTATTTACGATGAAATAGTTAAAAAATAGCAAAAATGAGACGTTTTGAGGTTAGAATTTTGTTTACCAAATAGGACAGGTAAGAATAAAAATGGTATAGTTACTTATAGGTATAAGATGTAAAATCTAATTTAGTATTTTTGTAAATAAACTACTAAGGTTAAAAGTTTATTTTTACTAATAAAAAAAAAATAGAATTGTAACAAGCCGATGGCATTGGCATTGGAGATATTAAAGAAAAATTAAATTGAGGGGCCTCTATAAGCGCTATAGAAGCCAAAAATCAAAAATACAATTTTTTTATTAAACTTTTGTCTGCCTGTCTGTCTGGATGTTTGTTTCCGCGTCAGGTAAAAGCTACTAAGTACACCAAACTGAATGTGGTTTTCTTTATTTTATTGCTGAAGGTCTAACTTAAAAGCTTGTTTCGTTTTTTTTCGATATTCCGCCTAGAAGTCGAGACTCGAGATATAAAAGAAAATCTGGGGGTCCACTAAAGATATTTTTTGATACCTACATTATTTAATGGGATACCAAAATGAAAGAGGAAGAAGTCCTGAGTTTAAAAACGTGGTACATGTAATATATCACAATAATACTAACCACCGGGCCACATTAGCGAGCGAAGGTTCGTGTCGCGTTGTGTCGATAAAAAGTTCGACTTCGTGTAACCACGAACTACGTGGCCACACTTAAACCAAATTATCGCGATAAAAACTTCGGACGAACTATGTCGCGCAATTCTGAATTTGGTGGGAAAATGAACCACGAGCGCAAAGACACAAAAAATAGAGGAAGCGTTTGCTTTGTATTCTATGTCTGTAAATAATTATTGAAATGTCACTTATCAAAATTGGCCTACATTTCAGAAATTTCAAAGTACGAAGTGTATACACTTGCACGAACACGAACTCTGTCGCGATAAAATCCTTTGATCTGCGCTTGATACCGACAGGAGCCCGAATACAGTTCGAGTTCGCCTGAATGGTTCGCGATAAAGCGAACTGTCTAACCACACATGACGCGATAGGGCGAACCTTCGCCGAATCCCGCTAAGGTGGCCGTAGCATAAGCAACAGAAGAATAATTGAATAATTGAGTTTAATGTGGGCGAATTAGTTCCGCTACTCACTAATAGATGTCACTTTATGAATGATATTATTAGAATTACCATTTTCAAGTGGTACTTTCGTAGTATACATAGTTTAGTTACATTTGTACATAGTTAAAAACTTGGATAAACCTCAAAATGCCCTGCCACACATGTCTTTGTGATGATTCAAGCGCACATTGTAGAAACTTCATTAGTAATTAAAATTTTCTACTAATGTGAGAGAAGCCTTATACTACGAAATCGAAATGTCAATGTCACTTTGATCACGAACACGAAGTGATAACAGTGAATACAGTGATACTACTCTATGATAAGCTAAGTTCAAAGTCAAGTCAAATTGTAATTGTATTGTAAGGTGGCCAGTTATAGAGCAAAACAGTGGAGTTCTCAGCCCAGCCATTTAGTGATTTAAAGTTTGTTTAGTTTCTGCATTGTCTTCTGTTATCACCATGGTAGCTGGAATCGTCGCTGGAAGGCTGGCTTTAGTCACAGGTTAGTTTTTTTGAATTAAAAAGTTATTGCCGGTCCCAAATTCCAAACTTGTTCCGTCTTTAATTTTTTTTTATACGAAACTCGTCGCTAATAATTATTGTTAACCAATATGTGTAGACAGGTACCTAATTATTTATGTGAAATAGTGGGTAAAGATATATATTTCTGAAAATTTTGCTTGATGGAACATGCTAGGTAAATAGACATGACAGCATGATTCTATATTAGGTACTTATTAGGAAACATTATTAAAAATGTATATCAGACTTTTAGGGATCGGTAGTTTACTCTGGGGATTCTGACTAATATTTTTTACAAGCCTTCCGAGACTTTATTAGTGAATTTTACTAATGTAATTTTTTTTCTTGAAACCAAAACCCTGACTGTAATAATATTAGCTAATATTTAGCTAATATTCTATTACTGTAGTTTTGAGAAACATAAATATGCTAGAAGTAAACTTGTAAAAAATATTAGTTCATTAAGTTTTGAGAAATCTCCCTGCGCACAACTGCAAAGCTGTTTAATGGTGTTTGTGGGAACTACAGAACATTTACTAGCTGAAGATTATAGTGAAGTTAATTAATAATAATAATTATAATATTGTCAATATTCCACCAGGTGCGGGTTCCGGGATTGGGAGAGCAACATGCCAAGTGTTATCAAGAGAGGGCGCCACCGTCATAGCAGCAGACAGGAACTATGAAGCTGCAGTTGAAACCATTAAAAAGCACACAGCGCTGGCCAGCGGCTCAAATGGTAATGCTCGTAATAATTAGCTAGAGTCTGTGTTGAAAGCGATCCAGAGCAACAAAATTAAATATTGCTTTATTTATAATACAGAAAAATAAGAAAATAAAAAAGTTATAACTGAAAGTTCGGTTTTGATAATAGCCGAAACCGAAACCGTGACCGAACCTTTTCTAAATGTGCTTAAAATGTTCAAGAAAATATTAGTGATCCATATTTTCTAGATACATGTATGAAGACTTAAACTTCTCGCTGGTCCAATATTACAAGGTTCTACATTTCACTTTTGTAGAATTGAAATTTCAACATTATCATAGTCAAGTCATGCTGGGACTAAATTAAAATACCCTAAAAAGGGAAAATGGAAGTGCAATATTGTACTTCTCGACGCGGCCTAAGCCGAAAAGTTCAGCTGTTTTTTCGGCCGAAACCATCCGAAACCGGAACCTCGTTCCGCCTTACAAGTAGTTAGTTTTATAGTACTCGAAACTATATTATACCACTATCTTTTAAGGCTCTAAAAACAAGGTATTTGTTGTAGAGGTGTAAGATAAGAAGTCAAACAAATATGAGGCGGGTTTAATTCTATCTATGTCCAAGTTCATACAAGGTCAGTTAACTAAGCTAGCGACTATCTATATCTGTTACATAAAATTGTGATAAGTTTTATAGAATTTTAGTGGTGTTGTGATGGAATAACGCAGAATATCATTATTGCCAGGTTTCAACTACTTATACCAAGATTTATCTTATCCAAGCCGTGTTTATCAATGAAATTTTAATCCACTTTTTATTGTTTTATTGGAGAGTAGAGTAACGTGTCTAATGTTCAGCTATAGAATTATAAAAATAAAGGTATATGTAGGTGGTCCTTTCCAGGGCCTTTTCTTTAACATACTGATAGGACACCACTTCTACTTTCTCTGTCACCTGGGGCCTTACCATGACGTCCTAATTCCGACTCAGTTCAAGTTTTAGCTGTCACTTTTAGTATGAATCTGACAGTGAGCGCACCTAAACTGAAACGCATTAAGAAGTCATGGTAAGACCACTAGTCCATAAATGTTCTTGGCCTTCCTCTCTTCCGCTTCTTCAACCTTTTCGTCTATTATTATCTTAATCAAGTGTCCAACATCACGACGAGAATAATGATGATCATATTCATATTCCAGCGATCGGAGACCACTCGGCGATCGAGCTCGACGTAGCGGATTCTAAGTCAGTAAAAAGCGTACTAATGAAGACTCTGGAGCAATACAAGTCTCCCCCGACCATTGTGGTCAATTGTGCTGGCATCACACGTGACAACTGGCTGCTGAAACTGTCTGAGGAAGACTATAACAGTGTGCTGGACGTCAACTTGAAGGTGTGTTCCTAAAATTAGACGGACCATCAACATCCGCAATACCAAGGAAGTCTTTAGTAGTGTCGCAACGGTTTGTGAGCGCTCGGCAAGTGGTGAGGGTGTTTGCGCAGCTGTATACTGTCCTTCAGGGACTCGAGACGTGTGAACGGGGCGCGGGGGCGGGAAGCGACTGAACGAACCAATAGAATGCATTTGCGCCGCGCGGCGCGCTACCTCCCCGCGTCGCGCCTCAGCCCCCCCGCCAAAGAGACCCAAAGAATGAATTCTCCGCATTCAAGGTCACCGCTCATAAACCGATGCGACACTTGTACAAGATTGACAAGACGTCCAAATGTTATTTTTTTACAAACCTACAAAGGTTCGCCCACCCCTGATTTAGGGAGTAAAGTGCCTTTTTTTTTCAATGGGCCTTAGGTCCATCTTACTCGTTAATCCTGCCGCTAAGCAGCAGTGCTTGCACTGCTGTGTTCCGGTGTGGAGAGTACGACAGCCGGGGAAATTACGGGCACAAGAGGCATTTCATCTAAGTCCTCTAGGTTGGCAACGCATCTGCAATCCCTCCGGGGTTGTGGGTGTCTATGGGCAGTGGTGATCGCTTACCATCACATGACCCACTTGCTCGTTTGCCTTCCTATTCACATTAAAAAAAAAAAGGCATCGCAATAAAAAATTCTGGCGTATGGGTGACGTCTCTTGTATTGGAATGGTTAAATCTGCCTAGTGGTTGAAAACTGTTGGTGATAATAATAAAAACACTTGTGTTATTTCAGGGTACTTTCTTGGTGATGCAAGCCTTCGCGCAGGCGATGACGGAAAAAGGCAAACCCGGGTCCATAGTCAATATATCCAGTATCGTCGGCAAATATGGGAACCTGGGTGAGATCTCTCAAAATAGTTTCTTCCATACTAGTCCGGGAGTATCAGTTGCTTCTCTTCCCGCGCATATGGTAAAATGTTAGGAATCATGTTATAGACGGTGTTGCTAGCAACCTATCACTTGCACTATTTTGATCCTCTCTCAGGCGCAGTATATATATATAAGCTAAAGCAGTAGGGAAGATAGGCTTACTTTTTGAAATAAGTACCTACGCTCCAATAAAGCGTTAGGGTTGTCGATTTAATTTTTGTTAAATTGAAAAGTTTTTGTCTAGTTAGCGCTGTAATCTCAGCTGGTAAGGCCTGTTTTAGAGTAACTAGCTACACTTAATTAAGAGTATTAGGGTTGGCACCCATAATTTGTGTAAAAGAGAAACAAACGTTTATATGGATTCTATATTAATTAAATAATAATCGAATGAATTAACTATTTTTAAAATAAAATAGGGTATTTGAAAAAGACTTCAACAGTTTAAGATTTTTTATTTGTCGGTATTATATATTACTTACTGAAAAATACTTTCGCCTGCTACGACACGTTCGGAAAGCCCTGTTATTAAATTTTATTGTATAAAAAAATCTCAGTCGAATGAATAGCTTTCTTAAATAAACTATTGGGAAACTGGACACGGCACTATAAAACTGTTTTTATCTAGATAATTGTAAATAAATTATTATTATATTATTATTATATATGTTTATTTCGGTTTTGTAGAAGCCGAGTTCAAGCAGCCGTACACAGCGCAATACGCTCTTGGCATATTTAAAACGAAAAAATGGCCGCTCGTCTCAATGCGCCACGCGCGACTGACAGCACCGCGAGATCCGCTTAGGGGCCGTATAGAAGCGCGCGTCTATGTGTGCGTTCGTTCCGACCGTTTTGTTCATAGATTCCCTACTGCTTTAGCTTATATATATACTGTGTCTCAGGTCTATCCACTGGGCTATATTGACTTACCCCCTTATTCATAAACGCTCTATAGGATTCTGCTAACTTAGCAATCGTATGTCCTTATCTGTGAAAGGTAAATGCCAAAGTGACAGAAAAGGACACACGATTGCTAAGTTAGCAGAAGCCTACAGAGCGCTTATGATGGTTATAATCGTGACTTACGGTTATTCTGTCTGTAGTTTTTGTTTGTTGTTGATGTTTCTTTTATACTGTACAGGACAGACTAACTACGCCGCCAGCAAAGCAGGCGTGGTCGCCATGACCCAGTCAGCAGCCAAGGAATTAGGGAAGTTCAATATAAGGTAAACAATCTTTTCAGGCCGTCGCCTATCTACCAGGGGCCTTACCATGACATCCGATGCGATTCAGTTCTGGCCTTATACTCCGAAATCCGATTTTCGAAGTTCGTTTCGTGCTGTTCCGCTCTCACTAATAGTTATTAATTTGAGAGTGAGAGGGACGGTGTGATACGAACTTCGAAAATCGGATTTCGGAGTTGCCCCCCTGATCCAGTTTAGGTTCGCTCGCTGTCAGATCCATACTAAAAAACCAGCCAAGTGCGAGCCGGACTCGCGCACCGAGGGTTCCGTACAAACATGTAGAAAATTTACGGTTTTCGCAATTTTTCCTTTATCTATGCTATGAGACGTTGCTTCGTACCAAATTTCAAGATTCTGAGTTCACGGGAAGTACTCTGTAGGTTTTGATTCCCTTGCGAGTATCGAAAATTTGCGGGATAAACGGCTGTATCTTTTGATTGCGTTGGCTTAGAAATTTGTTTTTTTCACAGCTCCAAGGGACAGTAGACTTTAGTATTTGATATAAATTTCAGCTTGATACCTCTTAAGTATTTCACGTATGTAGCTTCCAAGGTCGTACGTGCTTTAAGCTTAAGTTTTTTTTTTCAGAGTAAATGTGGTGTTGCCAGGATTTACTGAGACTCCTATAGTGCACACTGTTCCCGAGAAAGTGGTGCAGGGTATGCTGAAACTGGTGCCCCTGGGGCGAATGGGCCAGCCCAATGGTAAGTCCCATTTACCGTTTACACCCCACCACACTTCAGTTGAACAGTATCACTACATAGTATAAAACAAAGTCGCTTTCTCTGTCCCTATGTCCCTATGTATATGCTGAAATCTTTAAAACTACGCAACGGATTTTGATGCCGCTTTTTTTAATAGATAGAGTGAATCAAGAGGAAGGTTTATACGTATAATACATGCATAATATACCGTGCTAAGCCGGGGCAGGTCGCTAGTTCGGTAATAATATTTAAATATTTAAAAAGCCACGCATCAACTTGCAACCGAAGCAACCGAGGTAACTGGACTTCTATGGGGGAGGCCTATGTCCAACAATGGACGTCCTATGGCTGATATGATGATGGTAATGGTGACGCATCAATTTCGCGAATACTGACGCAGCAAAACGATGTTGCAAATTTCGGCGCAGCTGAAAGGTTCTACTTTGATTTGGCCGAAACCAAAACTTTCGCCGAAACTTCGGTCGGACTCTAATTTTCTTCTTGTTTACTTTGTCTGTTATCAGAGTAGTCAGTGGGCGATGCGGCTAGCAACCCATCACTATTTTGATTCCCCTTTCCACCTATACGCCCACAATCATGCTAAACGTGGCCGTAGGTCTTGCTTTTTACCCTAGGCTCTGTCTTCCCCGTAAGGGATAAAGACCAGCTAGCTTATTACGTAACTCTCTCGCAATCGCCATCGTGTTCAATTTGACAGTTCTTGTATGAATGTGACAGCTAGCTGATTCCGATGCCAATTGTCAGCCCATACATGAACTGTCAAAATGAAGACGATGGTGATTGCGAGCGAGTTACGTAATAAGCATGCTGATTTATATGTATGTATGTAAATAATCATTTGTTATCATTACAGAAATAGCAGAGGTAATAACGTTCCTCAGTTCGGACAAAAGCTCTTTTGTGACCGGAGCGGCCATCGACGTCACGGGAGGATATTAGACTTTTATACATTATGCTAATGACTGACCGCTTAAGCGAGTCCTCGCCCGCGCTGGTGCAGGGGCGCGGGGTAGGACGACAAAGGGGACCGAGAGAGGTGCGGGTGGATAGTGCGACAAACGCCCGCACAGAGAGAGGCCCCTGCGCTAGCCTACCCCGCGCCCAAGAGGACGAGGTTAAGCGGTCGTTCTATAGTTTCTGAATCAACCTGTATATGGAATCAAGAAACAACAAATTTATATTTTATATTGTTTTGACCGCCCTAGTCATCCAGGTGACAGCCAATAGTATTCACTGAGCGAGCCGCCTCGCGAGGCAGCCTCGGACGTTTGCCGCGCAACGTTTGTTGTGCAAGAAATCCTACTGATCGAGGCTGCCTCGCGCGGCAAAGCCGAGCCACGGTGAGGCTGAGGCAGCATTGCTTGCTAATATATCTCCACGCATCTTCTCTTAGTCCTCTATTTGTATAATCGGGGCATAATCGTCTATATTCACCATATAGTTGTATTAATTTAAGACACCGCTCTTTACCATGAAACTAATAACACGCGACGAACAAGCGAGGCAAAACACAACCGTCTTGAGAGAGCGCGGCAAACGTGCTGAGGCGCCTTTGACCATAGACAAAAACCGACACCGCGCGGCTCGGGTCGAGGCACGGTCGCCCGAGGCAAGACGTGCGTTTGCCTCGGGCGAGGCACGTCCTGACAGGCCGAGGATTTGCCTCACGAAGCTGCCGCGCGAGGCGGCTCGCTCAGTGAATACGTGGCTAATGTCATCAAAGATTCAAAAGTTTATTTTGCAAACAGGCCGCCAAGGGCTCTTTTACATGTCTTATTTTAAACCAGCGCATTCGGAAAGACCATCATTGCCAAGAAGAATGCGCCGCAAGAAACTTGGCAGTCATTTTTTCAAACTAAAATATGTTAAACTACTTCCTCACAATGGGCAACTATCAACTCGCAATTGGGCGATAATTCAGCGTTTTTTCGGCGTTTTTTTTTCGTCATTATCGTCTCAGCATATACCATTAAATGAGATGATGCTGATACTTAACTTTTTATGTCAATATTTTATTTTTATATTTATGATGCTGCATTTAGCTTATCCAAAGTTGTTGCGGCTCGTCCTTCTGTTAGGATAATAATTGTGGGACGACAATGACGCATGAACCGAATATTGGCCCTATTAATCCTTCTGCAAAAGAACCCCCATTCATAAACGCTTTATAGGTTTCTGCTAACTTAGCAATCGTTTGTCCTTATCGGTGAAAGGTAAATGTCAAAAGTGACATAAGGACAACCGATTGCTAAGTTAGCAGAAGCCTAAAGAGCGTTTATGTATAAGGGGCAAGTTAGTTTGTCGTTTGTTTTTCCCGAGGCGTACAGAGCCTGTCATTGTATTTGTGACGTTGGCGGCAAAGAGGTTATAGTATCTTAAGCAGAAAATTTTGCAAAGATTATAGAAACTGTTTTATAGATTATAGAAGCTCTTTTATTGTGAACTGAGTATTGCCGAACTATACTTCGATTTTTTTTGAATTAGAAACCACAATAACATTATTTATATTTCACGAGCCGCAATATAACCACAACAGTGTCTAATTAAAAAAAATCAAAGTATACACAGATATAAGATACTCAAGGCTTCATAAACCTACTTGGATATATACGTTACGTTACGTCAAAAACATCTATACACCTTTGACATGGCTGTCGATATTTATGCCCTCGACAGTACAAGGCTTTTGGAAATACTTTTTATAATATAGAGTACTTATTTACATGAATTATTGTGATGATATAAGTGAAAGTGCCTACGACTTTAATAATAAATATATTTATTCAGTTAATTAATGTATTTACTTTAACCTTAGAAAACAGTAAACCTACCTCTTCAGTGTTAATTTTTCAGCAAACCTTTATTTTCTGTTAATACAATTTATATCTTTATGATAAAGTTAACATAAGCTTTTCGGTGAAGAAAACCGTGAGGAAATCTGCTTACCTTACCCAATCTCACAGCAGGAAAGAAACCGGGTAATTTTCCATACAACTTTCTATGGCAAGCGGCCAGTGTCTTTGCTCTCAAGTAGTTGTTATAAAAAAGAAAAATCAAAAATTCGTCTTCAAATTCAACTTTACTATGATATTTGATACAGCTTTTCAGTGGGTATGATGCACACTTAAAATAACAGATATTTTTTTAAATACAAAACGTCCTTTGATCCATAGTCTACAAGACCAATTACAAGATCGACACGCAATAACACGCTCAATTCTTACTCTTTTTACCTTTGTTCTTCTTTAACACATCTTTATTCCTCTGCCTCTTGTCTTTCATGAACGTCTTGTACTCTGTTCTCCTTTTCTCGACAATGATCTCTTTGTATTTCTTCTTGTTGTACCTCTGGAACTCTGAATCGGCCAACAGTTCGTCGACCATCGTGCGCTTGCGCTGCTTTCTCGTTAGCCTCTCGTTGACATGGTCGAGCGACGAATCCATGACGGTACCAACCTAGGAAACAAAAAAATAAATAATTCAATAGTGCCCAACCGAAACATGTTTCTAGCCGAAACCGAAACTTTTCACCACCACGGCAAATACAAGAGACGTCAGCCATGCCAGACTTCTATATTGCGACGCTATAATAATAATAATAAATATCTTGGGACAATTGACACCAATTGACCTAGTCCCAAACATAGCAAAGCTTGTGATATGGGCACTATACTTCATTTAATTTGGAATGAGAAACCGCAATAGCATTATATTGCGTCTGGTCAACTATTTGTTACCTAGCAAATAGTAGTTTTTTTTTTTTTTTCATACAAATTTCTGCCCCGACCGGGGATCGAACCTGGGACCTCAAGCTTCGTAGTCAGGTTCTCTAACCACTAGGCCATCCGGTCGTCAAAATAAATTGAACCTAAACCCAATTGAAGGAAGCAACCTTTTGCACTGAATGGACGAATAGGTTTTTGTTGAACTTCAGTGCTGTGTTGTAGGCGTCGAAAAAGTTAAAAGTTGCCTTCCTATTCACATAAAAAAAAACGTCGAATAAAATGTCAGTGGGCTGTTTTTTCCAGATATACATAGATCAGTGATCAAAGTGAACCGTCAAAGGCGGGACAAAATTTTTAATTCAAAATTCGATTTTCATAGTTCGAATCATACCATCCCTCTCACTCTCAAATTAATAACTATTAAAACGAACGAAACGAACGAACGAAACGAACTTCGAAAATCGAATTTCGGAGTAGAAAGCCAGGTGCTGAAACATTCCGGAACTATTGGAAGACACCTTGTATAAGGAAAACCGTCCATAAAGTACGTCGCACCAATTTCATGATTTCTAGAGCCCCCACCCCCTGTCACAGGGTTTATGAAGACTGCAATTATTTTGTTCACGTGTCGCAAATTTCCAGACCCCCTCCCCTAAATTGTGTGACGTACTTGATGACCCTTAACCTTTTCACCACCAAGCATGTCTCGTGTAACTCGCAACTATCAACTTTATCTTGTCAAATGAAGGTGCATTTTACACTGCATGCACCAACTTCATATCGAGTCTATGGTGAGGAAAAGGCTAATTAACATTTATGTTTTTCCATTGTATATGCAATGAAAAAACATTATCACATGTTTAAAATACTTCACGATACTAACCTGGAAATACTTGGGCAGTGCTTCCATGTCGTTCTTCTTGTAGAAGTGCTTGGGATTGAGGACTGACCGCATCTTGAGGATTTGTAGGTCGTTCTTCAGCTCGTCTGTCACCTCAGGTGCGGGGAGGTTGAACCAGCCCGGACCGCGAGTCTTCGCTCGTTCTTTCTGTTGGGAAAAGTACTGCGTTACTTTACAGCTGTATATACACCAGTGATGGCCTAGGACCCAATAATGCAAAAAACTCGTATTTAAAAGAAACAAAGGGATAGTAACTTATTTTGTAAATAGAAGTATTCCCCAAAGTGGTTTCAGAAATGGACCAATTTAATTGCAGAAGTGGAAAAATATTACTATGGATATGAACCAATTTACATTTAGTAAGGGTGCGACCACATCGCCGCTTAAAAAACGGCCATGTTACGGAATCGCAACAAAATGTACGAAGTAATGGTGAGAAAACGTGACACCTACTACACGTCACACCTTTATTATGGTCGTTTATTGTGGTCGCACGTTTATTAATCGGTAACTGCCAATAAAGATGTGAAAACCTAGAAATGTCATAAAGATATGACTAAAATAATGCCTAAAAATATGATATTATGACATGTAATTTAGAAACACAAGTAATCCGCTTTCAAAGCATTCACAATCATCGCCAAATAATCCACATTTGCGATAAATTTCACAAAGGAGATCACTTTTCAACAGGTATATGAAAGAAATTATAATTTATGCCACGCAGCCTGCCAAAACCAGTGAAAAGTGAATGTTATTGGACCCCACGCGACACTAGCGCCTGCAGTGACAAATTCACACACGATAGCCCCCGATTGCCCCCCCCCGTTACAACTAACTAACAATAGTAACAATACATGTTATGTGAGCATGACTGACCTTCCGCATAAGCCTCAGTTTCCGTTCACTGACATCGTATCTTGGTAGACGGAGCTCCTGTTCCAGGCCTGCCTTCAACACCGACTTCTGCATCTCCTTCTCAACATCCACAATGCTGAGTTGCGATTTCAATTTGCCCGTTTCCACATCCAACTGTTCGAAATGGAACAATTTGGGCTTGTTTTTTACTTTCTTTATTATAGGACTCGTCCAATGCATTTCATCGAAAAAGTTGTCAAACATTGTGTCCGTTTTCGGTATCAGTTTGTTCAGCGCTTCCTGTTCTAGTGATGCTTGGGCATCCATTTCATCTTTCTTACTTTGGAATAGTTGGAGGATGCTCTCCAGTTTACCACCCTTGTCTGTGGAAATTAAGATGGTTGAAAAGATTATGATTATTATTGAGGGACCCATTGGACAAGTGAAGAGATTTTAACACTCATAATATAATAATATATGCAATCAATGTTATAAGCCCTAGATAGAGTCAGTAAATTGACCAGTATAGGCACCAAGGTCTCCAACATCAAGTAGCAAGGACGCCCAAAACGAATATTGACGGCAACTTTATAGTTTTACGATTGAACAGATTAAAACCATCGCCCATAGAATAAGAGAACTTAATTTTGATAAAGTAACCCTAGTACCTAGGTTGCAGAAAGAAGGCAAGTGTAAACAGATAATATTGGGTGCAAAATCAGGTTTTTTTAATACTGTTTTTTGTATGTACGGGTCAGGATAATTCTGTTGTTCATGGCTTTGCGATTAGATGGTTTATTACATAAATAGCACTCGGTATGAAACAGGCTGGCCTTAAACTCCAGTCACAAATTCGATGTTTGTTTAGTGCCGCAGCGCTTTCACTAAAGAAAGAAGACATTTATTCATTTTGCAAGACACACAAATATAAGAGCATGTACACACAATTTTATAGAAAAAAAAACAACAATAAAAAAACCAGACATGAAAGTTTGATCATCAGAGTTGTGTTGTGTCTTCGCAAAAGTGAAACGGTCACTGGCTCAGCATTACGCTGAGGTGTTAGACACCTGCAGCACTGATTTTCAGCCAGAACCGTCTGTGACTCAAGAAACGATACACAGTGTAGATTAAATAAATTAATATACTACATAAACCATAAACTTTTAAGTAAGAAGTGAAGTAATAAATAGATAATACTAACAGTCATTAATAGGAGAGTGAGAGGGACGGTATGATACTTCGAATTTCGGAGAAGCCTCCCAGATGCATGTTAACGTGCGAGATCATAAAAGCATCATGTCAACACAAAACTAACCTACAAAATACGGTTTCTCGTCCTTGTCCAGTAGTTCGGTAGCATCCTGCAGACCATTATTCCCCGCAGTGTCTATAATAAAGTCCATCTTGTAGCAATTTAGTTTAGTTTTACGATTTAGTAAAGTATGCAAGACAATAACACCACGTTTTTTAAAATTCTTTCCGCATTTTTGAAGTTCTCCGTTTCATACGTTACGTTCCGTATCACGTTTGTTTGACGTTTTGACTTTGACGTTTGACGTGTGACGTCCGTCTGGTCTTTTTTTAAAGTATGTTTTCTGGGACTGGCCAAGGAAGTGATATTCACACAGACATTATTTTTCTCTTTCGTCGTTATTTTTTCGTTAAAAAAAAAAAGAAAAAAAATAGGGTTCCAAACAGTTAGAAGTTTTAGACAACCTAAATTCAATTCTGTTTAAATAAATTCTAGTACTTAGGTACCGAAACCAAAATATAACCGAAGGCATGAAGGCAGTATAGATACAAACGGCTTTGTCGGCTTTGTGTGTTATACTTTACGTAACTCGCGGCAAATGAGCAAAACGTGGAGGGGATATGCGCAGTATGAAAATGATAATGTTTTTCGTGCTGCTGTTATCCCCTCCACGTTTTACTTATTTGCCGCCACCTTATTCATGTCACGGACGCCAAAAGGGGTAAAAAGGAAACAAAAATAAAATGATTTCACAAGCTTTAATTTAACTTCGTTTTCTATGTTTATTAGCTTCAATTCTACAATAGAGATTTGACCTATAG
The DNA here is from genome assembly GCA_963854515.1 of Pandemis heparana. Lineage (NCBI taxonomy): Eukaryota > Metazoa > Arthropoda > Insecta > Lepidoptera > Tortricidae > Pandemis > Pandemis heparana. The sequence goes on from OY978006.1 coordinate 31,112,980, forward strand.
AGCGGTAACAAGAGCTGTTATTAGTGATATTGTAACATAAACCGTAATAGAACTGGTTTTTTGCGATAGTTTTCCCTTTAAGGTGCGACCACACCGCCACGTATACGCAGTGAAGTGTCGTATGCGTCACGTTTTCTCACCGTTTCTTCATACATTTTGTTGCGATCATGGACGTAATACAATAAACGGGACTGAGCACTCGCAGTTGAAAAACGAGCAGAGCGAGATAGTTCGTAGGGAGGAGTGTGTCCCTTTCTAACAGGGTGACCATAAGATTTTTGCTATGTGGGGCAAAATTCGATCCTGCAATCGTTCTGCTAATTGTTTATTATGAACACTGAAGTTTTTTATTGGCTATGGAAATAAATCCTACTAGTCCTATTAATCCTACTCCTACTAATCCTTTCTACTTTCCTACTATTATAAATGCGAATGTTTGCGAAACTATACTTGTTGAACTTGTTCTGTTCTTTTACCGCAGAAAGAAGAAGATAATTCACTCAGAAACGCCAATTAACATATCATAAATTTAACAAAAAGGTAAAACCAACAAAAAATATGTACAGCAGTAAGGAGACACAATACACGAATTCATGGTCAACATAGTTGTTAGAAGGGTTACCATTACAAATAAAAAAGCAGACTAGACAAAAATATATCTTTTATTATTTATTTAATTCAACGAAATTATGAATTTATAGTACGCTAACTTAAAACTGTTAAAATAACATGAAAATAATATTTTAATGGTGTTTCAACGTAGTCTTTGTTAAGCCAAACTTTTTGATCAAAAGCATTTTTTTAGGCTGGCAAGATGAAAGAACGAGACACACTCCTCCCTTGTCGCTATCCCTCTCGGCGCAGATTAGCCTCTAACTACGGCGCAACATAAAAAGATACTTTCTTCCCTTGTAATATGGTTCATTTTGGTAAATACAAATTTTCAGAGTACTCAGTCCTGTTTATTGTATTACGTCCATGGTTGCGATTCCGTAACGTCACTGTTTTTTAAGCGGCGGTGTGGTCGCGCCCTTATCTTATCATGCACAAGCAAAGCAGTTTTTGTTATTATGGGGGGCGTTCAGTTTGGACGCCCGACGACGCAATGGCCCGTTCAGTAAGTCAGTGCGATCATCGGGCGATCACATCAAGTCGTTCAGTAATATCGTCGGGCGTCGTCGGGCGATCGCACCAAATAGATGGGTAAAAAACGCCCAGACGTCACTTTGACAGTTGTCTTAAGTATTACACTTTACATGCACTTTACTTTTTTACTTACTTTATAATAAACTTATTATTACGAAAACGAAATCGCATGCCATTTAAAATAAATTTAAATGAACACAAAATATTTACCTTGCTTTGTGGTGATAAGATTAATTAAGTTTCTGGGATTTGTGTGCGTTTTGTGTGGCAGTAGTGGTGGGAGGGCTTGCATGCAAAACGTATAATATATTTCGCACAGGCTTGGTTATCTTGCACGAAAGTAGCGGAGTAGCAAGGTAAATATTTTGTGTTCATTGAAATGGACCTCCGCAAAGTAACGCCTGATTCAATAAAATAAATTTGAATGATATTCGAAATTTTAATTTTGATTCTGAATTCTTCACTAAGTTTTGATTTGAATATTGGAATTGACACTTTTGACAGAAGAACGCCCCAAGTCGTTCAGTGAGTGTGTTTTTGATCGGACGATTTTCACCCGACGATAATCACACTGACACTTTAGTTACTGAACGTAGCCTATGTACAATGTTTTTGTTTTTCATAAAAACTTAAGTTTTTTTTTTCATTATGCCACACAACGACTGAACTAACTGAAACTAACTAAACATCTGTGGCCCGTCGCTTTTGTATGGCGTTTGACAGTCCTGTGTTATTTCGTCCATGTCATTACAAAACAACGTCAATGAGTTCAAACACACGTGAAAATACTTCCATTTTATTTCTATCCTTATAACATCCTTACGGACTACCCTCCTTATTCATAAACGCTCTATAGGCTTCTGCTAACTTAACAATCGTTTGTCCTTATCTGTGAATGGTAAATGTCAAAGTGAAAGATAAGGACAAACAACGAGGAGGCAAACTAGAAGCTTGAGGCAGATGTCGCCACAAGTGACTGTACCTTGTTTGCGTTTCGTGTCAAATGTCTGGTTGCGTTTTTCTGAGTTATTTCTGCGATTTAACTGGCAAAATGTACTCTGTTATGACTGTGCGTGAACTTCAAGTTGAGCTTCGAAGGAGACATGCATCGGTGGCGGGTAAAAAGGCTGATTTGATAAAAAAGTAACCACTTCAAATATTTAAGGTTATGTTCCGTATTTCTGTTTTAATTTGAAATCTGGAGGCTTATGTGCAGTTCTTCCTTTTAGGTTAAAGGCGTTTGATCGGGTCCAAAACTTTGGTGCTGACTTAGATGTCCAAGAAGACCGTTCATATAATTATCCACAATCGGATTTTTCCAAAGACGTGAAAGCCGATTCGCCTATTCCCAACATCAGCAAACTAGAAATACAAGAATCTTCTTTGAAATGCAGTGAACACAAACTGCTGTAAAGTGCAAAGTGCTGTATCACTTGTTTGAAAGTTTTTAATACGCAAAGCATTTTCCCATTGTTTTCTGGGCTTTGGGTCATTAGGAAATAGATGAACTCCCCTGTTTTTCAGTTTAGCGCGCTACTTCTTCTTCTTTTAATAATATGGCCCCATCGATCGATGCGATGATTTCGCCAATGTCAAAGTAAAAAATACAGTATTCAAAAATGTTGTGACATAAAAATGTCGGCAACGTTGTACGGTAGAACACGGTCAAACGACCCCCTCCCCCCCTGTCGGGCTCTTAGCCAACGGACAATGATATCCCACGGAGACCGCCAGGAAATCATTAACCGAAGCCCAGGGTGCACCGGACCAAGCATTGCTCTTCCCCTCGGACGGATCCAAAAACGAACCGCAGCTCCTGACCACACGCGAAGGTAACCCGACTCGCACCCCTAGCGCGCTACATTGAGGCATCTTTGAATAAAATGCAAAAGTTTCAATTCAATTTTTAAAAGAGAAATAGCGCCATCGATACTGTCGATGATTCCGCCAATGTCGAGGTTGAAGAAGACAGTGTCGTTATTTATTTAACCGTTGTTCGGTGGCTTTGATGTACGGTAGCGGAAAAAGTTTAAAATTATTCACAAACAATGTACTGGAGTTGACAGTTCTTATGTCATAACAAGGTACAGTCGCTTATGCGCCATCTGACGGGATAAAAAGTCAGTTTTCCTCCCAATTGCTAAGTTACTAGAAGCCTATGGAGCGTTTATGAATGGGTCAAAGTAGAAAGACGTGAAAGGGTAAATTCCAAATTAGATCGGTCACTCTCACACTTTTATTGAACACTAGGTGAGAGCATGATGGCACGACAGGCATTTTTTTTTGTGGTCTAGTATACAGTATCGCTTGTAAATATCATTCTTTTTTTGTTAAATAGACATGGAAGTAAAATTATTCATTCCATTCCGATCCATTTGAACTGTTTTTTAAACAAACAAGTCCCCCAAGTTCATTTGTTATAAAATTTAAACACAATAATCATAGTATGATTGTTATAAAATTTCGTGAGTCACATAATTGGATACAATGAGTGCTTGTGCGGGAATTTAGGTTAAAGATCCGACCACACCGCCGCGTGTACGCAGTGACGTGTCGTAGGCGTCACGTTTTCTCACCGTTTCTTCATACATTTTGTTGCGTATACGCACCGTCAACGTCTTTTATGCATCGGTGTGGTCGCACCCTTAATTGGTTTGTTTAATAAAGGTTAAAATGGATTGAGATTATGATTTGATTGACCTATTATTACATCCGTAACATAGTTCATACGGCCGTAAGGTTCTGTGCCGTTCGTGTACTGTGTTACTTCGTGCTAATTCGGTATGCGTTAACTACTGATTTGTTGGAAGTCGGCGCCTGAGTTTGGCACTATTAGACACGAGGCACCGACTTCAAACAAATCAGTACGTAGCGCAAATGAAATTTGTACGATTAATTTTCACTTTCTGGCGGTTACTTTGAAAGCCTTTTTTAAAAAAAAAAACAGTAATCAGGTGACGGCACCAGTGTTGGACACTAAACCGACAAGCACCAGTAATGGACACTTCATTCTTAATTTAAAGGTGATATGGTTTTAAGTTCACTGTTGCAAAATGAATGACTTGCCTTTGTGACTGCCAATGACTAATGATTTAAATTGATCCGGCTAAAGGTCCAGAAAACAGGCCATAAAATTAAAAAAAAAAACTCCCGATAACAGCACAGAGTATAACATGCTTGGCCAGTTTTTATACTATCTGTTCCGAGATGGGAGCCTGTAGATGTGTGTATTTGTACCTACACCTTCTATAGTTTCCTTACTGCTTTTACACTCGGTACTGTGACCTAACGCACTAACGCCATCTCTGAAATGTTTCCACTAAACTAACACCAACTAACTAACGTCTAACAGAGGCTACGATATGATCCACAGCATATTCAAGCCAGCAGGTCCGAGGTGCACACGATGAAGGGCGGGGGGAGTGCGGCGAGCGCACGCCGCTATCAGTAAGAGCACTGTGTGTAGTAAGTTGTTGCGACCGCGGCATACCTGAAAAAAAAAAAAAAAAAAACACTTGAGACGAACTTAAATTTACCGATTTCATCTCAAAATCTCAAGCGGGTGGTAGGGCCTTGTGCAAGGTCCGTCCGGATCGCTACCACCATCTTACTCGCTAATCCTGCCGCTAGGCAGCAGTGCTTGCACTGCTGTGTTCCGGTGTGGAGAGTAAGACAGCCGGGGAAATTACGAGCACAAGAGGCATTTTCATCTAAGTCCTCTAGGTTGGCAACGCGTCTGCAATCCCTCCAGGGTTGCGGTTGTCTATGGGCAGTGGTGATCGCTTACCATCAGGTGACCCACTTGCTCGTTTGCCTTCCTATTCACATAAAAAAAAAAGCTAACCCAATTTTATCAATGGTCGTGTAGTGCATACTTTTCGTTGACTGCAAATGCATTGTCATCCGTCCTACATAATATAAATGTGTATCAAATTGAGTCAATCGGACCAGCGGTTGAGTTCCCTCCTGCGGAGACGGTCCTGGCCGGACCACCAGGATTCTACAACCAGATTATTGTATTGTCATCCGACTTACACAAGTATGCAAAATTTCAGCTCAATCGGACGAAGACACCTTCAAAATTGAGTCTCATGATTCCACCCGGACAAACACATACCCTCTTATTCATCTAACTAATATTATAAATGCGAAAGTATGGATGGATGGATGGATGTTTGTTACTCAATCACGCCAGAACGGCCCAACGGATCTGGATGAAATTCGGCACATAGATAGAGAAAAGTCTGAAATAGCACATAGGCTACTTTTTATCCCGGAAAATTGCGTAGCTCCCGCGGGATAGCGATAAACGAATTATTTGCAGACGAAGTCGCTGGCAACAGCTAGTCTAACTAATATTATAAATGAGAAAGTATGGATGGATGGATAGATGGATGGATGGATGGATGGATGGATGGATGGATAGATGGATGGATGTTTGTTTGTTACTCAATCACGCCCGAACGGCCCAACGGATCTGGATGAAATTCGGCACATAGATAGAGAAAAGTCTGGAATAGAACATAGGATACTTTTTATCCCGGAAAATTGCGTAGCTCCCGCGGGATAGCGATAAACTAATTATTTGCAGACGAAGTCGCTGGCAACAGCTAGTAAATCATAAACGCTCTATAGGCGTCTGCTAACTTAGCAATTGTTTGTCCTTATCTGTGAAAGGTTAATGTCAAAGCGAAAGATAAGGACAAACGTTTGCTAAGTTAGAAGCCCATAGAGCGTTTATGAATAAGAGGGATAGGGATAGTTACAAACATACAGTCAAGGGCATAAATATATTATTATGTACGTTGCCAAGACATCAAAAACATCTACAGCCTTATTCATAAAAAATCCTTAATTGAGGTTTGATCAGTTCATTAGTTAACAGACTGATTAAGCTTATTTGACAGTTGATAAAAAGTATGATTCATAAACGCTTGCTAGCAGTCTGTTAACTAATGAGCTGTTGATGAATGGATTAGACGCGTTATGTTGTCACCTTGACAAATCATAGACCATAAATCGCTTTTTAGGGAATTCAAAAAAAAATTGACAGCAGTGGCAGCGAATTAGCGGGAAACCAGCGAATTAACACGACAGACTAGGCAGTGTGGATCTAGTTTCCTTTACCTTTCCCGGAGGGAATCAAAACTTAAAACAAAAAAAACTGTCTTGCGTATGGTTTTGCTCTTGCCAAAATCAGCTGTTCACATGTGTGGCGTCCATTTTGTGAGTTAGCAGACAGATAAAGTAGGGTCTACGGTCCGCTAACTTTCGGAAGACTTAACAGACCCTTGAAGGACTGATTAGCACTAATTGACGTTTATGAATCATGTTTTTTTGCATCGGTCCTGTAGCGAGCTTATAGCGAGCCTCTAACTTTTTCTGAATAAGGCTGTTATACTTTATGCTACAAACAACAAGGTCGGTGACGCATGTATTTGACAAGACTGTATCGATATTAAATATCGAATATAATAATAATATAGCCTTTTTATTCCGAATTCGCTACATTTTCAGTAAACACAAGTACATGTTGTTGTTTTTTTTTTTTTAATTAAATTGTCGCGTAATTCGGCGTGCCTCATGGCATAGGCCTCCTCCGTGCATTGGAGGGTTTGGGCTATAGTTCCCGAATATCGAATATTATACATTATATTATACAATGATACATTTTATTCCCTCAATTGTACATTCATACATACATTGCAAGTTACTAAAAATAAAATAATTAAAGCCATCTCTATGCCAACGCAGTAGGCTTATTGTCTAACTCGCTCGCAATCGCCATCGCGTTCATTTTGACAGTTCTTGTATGAATGTGACAGCTAGCTGATTCCGATGCCAATTGTCAGCCCATACATGAACTGTCAAAATGAACACGATGGTGATTGCGAGCGAGTTAGACAATAAGCCTGCTGTTCCGATTGACTTAAAGGTGCGACCACACCGCCGCTTAAAAAACGGTGACGTTACGGAATCGCAAAATAATGTATGAAGAAACGGTGAGAAAACGTGACGCATACGACACGTCACTGCGTATACGCGGCGGTGTGGTCGCACCTTTATTTGTCCAGACAACCATGCAAGTGCAGTCAGCAAAGAAAAATTTGCAAACAAAATGTTTTTAAAGTGAAAACTCTTTGGGAAGGGCAAATAATGTTAAACTCGCGTCAGGACACGTGACCTGATCGAAAATTCGTAAGACGGAGGGGGATTAGACCGCCGGCGCGGCGTAGGAGAGGAAATAATATCCCCTCTCTTTCCAACGCGGTCAAGTTTCCACTTCTGCCGGCACTCCCGTGCGTTAGGCACTTTTTGGGATAGGTAAAAAATGTTAAACTCGCGTCAGGCATAAGACGGAGGGAGAGTTCAAGTACCAGGACATCAGATCCTCTAAGAGCTTATTTTGAAATACGAATGAATCGCGTTCGATGTTTGAAGTGTTTTTTTGTTGAGTCGTGGAGCAAAAGCACTAGGGCATCAGCACATTGTTAGAGGTCTGTCCATATAGATAATACGTACGTTTTTTTTTGTAAGCAGCCAGTACGGTACGCGTCTTGTGCCTCATAGACAAAAACATTAAAATCTAATCTAAGCTGCTGTTTTCACTTCTGCCGTCCCGGACTGCAACCCGTTTTTTTATTCAACTCACCTCTATAGTATCATCAGCCAAAGCTAGCACATAATGCGGCGGCCTACTCGTCACTTTGTGCACAGCCAGCGCATCAGGCCCCCGCGGGGGCGCCCCCCCACTCGACACGTGTTCCGTCGAGAACGCCCTACCCCCCGCCACCCCCGGTAGCTGCCCGTCCAAGTAGGTAGCCAAAAGATGGAGTATGACCTCCGCGTCCGTCGGCTTGGAATCGTCAAAGTCAGCGCCGCCACCGTTCCACTTGTAGTTGCTTAGACAGCCTCCTACCGCGAGCTCTGTAACAACAAATCACGCCGACGACCGGATATAATACTTCATTTAATTTAGAATGAGAAACCACAATAACATTATATTGCGGCTGGTACCTATTTCTTACATAGCAAACAGTACAGTGCAATAGTTTGGCAGCCGCAAAATAAAATTGTTTTAATGCCACTTTATTTGCATGGCGTCAATTGTTACTGTAGTACAAATCGTAAAGAGATTACAGTTCACGAGCCGCAATATAATGTTGTTGTGGTTTCTCATCACAACGGACAAACATACTTATATAGATAAACACATACTTAAATACATATTAAACATCCAAGACTCAAGAACAAACATTCGTATTTTTCATACAAATATCTGCCCCGACCGATTATTGTGGTTTCTCATCCTAAATTAAATGAAGTATAGTGATGGGACTCGAATCACGTTTCACTCGAGTAGTTTTACTGTCACTCGGACTCGAGTGAAAAATAAGTTGACTCGGCTGTCGAGCGACTTCTAGTTCACTCGAGTCGCCTAAAAATTCACTCGGCTGGCGAGGGACTCGGACCACTCGAGTTGCCTGTACTGATTCGAGTGAGAAAGTCAAGTTAAGACGATTTGAGCATAATTATTCATAAGTATTGTGTCAAAAATTGTTGGTTATGGTTAAAGTTATTGTTAAAGTAACTTCGTGCTACTGACGCTATGATGATGTGATATTTTACAAGAGGACGGCCAGCTGACTGAAGAAATCGTGACTCGAATCACAAATACACTCGAGTGACTTTGGGCATATCATCACTCGAGTGAAAAAATTGACACTCGGGTTGTGTCTTCACTCGAGTGGTACTCGAGTGAGTCGGGTTTTTCGAGCGAGTGACTCGAGTGAAAAAATGTCACTCGAGCCCCAACACTAACCGGATAGCCTAGTTAGTGGTGAGTGACCCCGACTATGAAGCTAGAGGTCCCGGGTTCGAATCCCGGTAGGGGCATGCATTTGTATGATGAATATGAATATCTGTACCCGAGTAATGGATGTTTTATGTAAGATCTTTTCATTCTTACCTGTCCTATTTGGTAAACAAAATTCTAACCTCAATGTAAAAAAAAATGTAAAGAATAAGGTGTATTTTGTTACCAAATAAACCAGAGGCAATATTCTGTACATCAGTTTGCTGATATTTTATCTCCAGTTGCTTTATTTACGATGAAATAGTTAAAAAATTTGGAATGGAGGTAGTTGGTACCCTAGATTAAAACATAGGCTACTTTTTATCCCGGGAAATTAAATAGTTCCCGCGGGATAGCCATAAACATGTCAATTGCTGATTCTACGCAGAAGCTAGTATCACAATATTATTGACATACCTTTGATCCTTCTCACGATGTATTTCTGATCAGGAAACGCCTCCAGAAAAGGAAGAACTGCCACCAAAGATCCACAGCCTACAGTCTTGGTGCTCTGTCGCAGTCTCTCCACGGATACCTGATCAAGATACATACATAAATCACGCGTTTATCTCTTACGGGGTAGACAGAGCCAAGGGTAACCACGTCTAGCATGATTGTGGGCGTGGGGAATCAAAATAGTGATGGGTTGCTAACATCGCCTATAACAAGATTCCTTTTTTCGCCATAAACATAAATGTATGTATGTATGTATGTATAACTCTTTATTGTATTATTTCTTTATAGTCTTGTCTCTTTATTGTTTTATTTGTCTTTATTTATTGTTTAAATCGTGAAGTAAACAAATTTACAAAAAAACGAGAACTTGTTTTTAAATTACACTATTCGTCAAAAAATATGGTGTTTCTCCGGTCTATTTAGTTTCGCCACCTAATAAAATAGAGATCGCTTTTAAACGATAAGACCGCCTATTAGCTACATTGTCTTTGTAGTGTTTTTATACTGCAAAACTGATTCGTGGTGTTCTATAAAGACCATTTCTATTGTATTGTGAAGAAACTTTAATGTTTTACGTTTAGTAGCGCCACCTGTTGACCGCTTAAAGGAACTAACGGATAACTATGCTCACAGCGCCATCTTCTGACGAGTAGGTGAACTAGGTTACCGCTTTTTGACCACAGGTGGCAGCGCTTGACATAGTTTGTTGGGAATAAACTTGGGGTTAGAAAGCACATCACTCGAAAGTGGAAAAAAATTAATTAAGATCCGTAATTATCTTCTAAGCAATTCGTGATTCAAAGGCAATACAATTTTTTACCACTTATGAGTGGTATACCTGTACTATTTTTAAATACACACATCAATAATGTCTAGGGATATTTTTGATGTGTATATTGTATTATTTCCTTTTATATATGTACGTGTATTGAATGTGTGTAAATTCTCTCTCTCTCTCTCTCTCTCTCTCTACTCCTTTGATCTGCATAACAGGATAGTAGTAACATTTTAACATTAAACGAGTAAACATACTAAAAAAAAATAATGCCAAAAATGCCTTACATCATTATAGATAAGAGCTGATACTCTCCAAACCGCTGGACCGATTTTCACCAAACACGGCCAAGAACAACCGCAAGGAAACTGGCTTTCAAATGAAAAAAACCCCATCGAAATAGCTCCATCCGTTTGAGAGCTACGACGCAACAAACACACAGACATCAACATCAACCTTATAACACTCCTCTTTCTGAGTTACATACATACTACATAAATACTTGGCGTGCTCATGAAAAGGCCTATACCCAACAATGGGTGATCACAGGCTGAAGAAGAGAAGAGAGACATACATACATACAGTCACGCCTCTTTCCCACGGGGGTAGGCAGAGACTACTTTATTCCACTTGCTACGATCCTGCCTGACATACCTCTTTCGCTACATCCACATTCATCAATCTCTTCATACATGCTCGTCGGTTTCAGGTACTCTTGACCTGACATTATTCCAAAACGTCCCCAATTGACAACATTTCATTTTTATAACACCTGGAAATGTATATATGGTTCGAAAGCATTTTGCCTCCTGATAACTGCAATATGTTTATATAATTTTAATATCGCTTATTATAAAAAATAAAAAATAATAAAAAATATGTCCTAATTTCACCAAAACTACCACAGGATAGGTGAAACGCCTTTGCTTTTTTCACGAGATAAAATAAGCGATCATAATTTTGTATTTTTGACAACTTCAAAGTACAAGGGGGGCAACACTGAAATTCTGTTTTCGAAGTTCGTTGCATACCTTCTCTCTCACTCTCCAGATAATGACTATTAGTATGAGCGGAACAGCACAAAGCGAACCTCGAAAATCGAATTTTGGAGAATAGGGCCTGACATTGACAACTTGAAATTGACGTCAGTTTTTTTTCTATAGAGAAAAGACAAAAGGATAAGTATCTATTCTGCGATAGTATCGGAGTTACGCCCTTTTAGAATAAGCAAAAATTAATAAATTAATTATAATTTAAATACAAACCCTAGCGAAAAAATTAAACTGACAGCATGTTCATCTTTTCAAACAAAATATAGAGAACTATTAAAATGATAGGCTCAGAAATATGAAATGTTGTCAATTTGATCACGGAACGTCCGTCTAGGCCTTCCCCTCCCAACGCACCCATTCACACTCCCCATATAAATCTGTTTAGTTAATCTTCTTTCATCCATCCTCTCTACGTGACCAAACCAACTAAGCATACTCTTTTCTATCCTAGTCACTATTTATCTTCTTTCACACCAGCATGTTCCCTTATCACACTATTCCTTATTCAATCTTTCAGTGATACACCTTCCATACTCCTTAAGAGGCTGACAACACCTAATTTTGTTGAAATTGATGTTATTTAAGCACTTTTTTAAGAAAAACTACACACAAAAAAAATATGTTAATTTTCATTATATTTCAAAGACGCCAGACGGACTCGATACATAATTGAACAAAATCGGCTCGATAGAAAATAATTGCAAAGATTGGTCTTAAAATCATCATTAAACGGTTCTATGTCTTTATTTTTTCGACGTATGGGTCTGCAATTAAAAACATGAAATCAACATATTCATACCTAAACGGCTAACGAGTCACATTTCACAAATAATCCATACTTTTTTTTATTTCTTATTATTTGTATCTTATTTGCAAGATTTTAGTCGCGCGCAAAGCTGCCGGAATAGTTTATTCTCTTTCACTAACAGGCACGCGAACCGTATGTGTGAAGAGTGGCGCTGCTCAAGGTCATTTGCTGTTGACAGGGCCTTAACGCTCGCGTTTTCTGCGTTGGGGGTTGAAAATTGTACTCACCTGTCCCAGCTTGACATCGTGTAAGCCCGCCCGCGCGAGCGACTCGTCCACAGCCGCCATCTCGCGGACGAGCCGTTCAAGTATTGTCACGTGGAGCCACTGTAAAGACACACTGTTATGAAGGAAAAGAAAGTAAAAAACCCCGGGAGTGCCGGCAGAAGTGAAAACAGCAGCTTAGATTAGATATTAATGTTACTGGCCGCTTACAAAAAAAAAAAGTACGTATTATCTATATTGACAGACCTCTAACAATGTGCTGATGCCCTAGTACTTTTGCTCCACGACTCAACAAGAAAACACTGCAAAAATCGAACGCGATTCATTCGTATTTCAAAATAAGCTCTTAGAGGGTCTGATATCCTGGTACTTAAAACTCTTCCTCCGTCTTACGTCTGACGCGAGTTTAACAGGTTTTACCCATCCAACAAAGCGCTAAAGAAGTTTTCTCTTCAAAAAGTTTATTTATGTCAGTCACAAACAACAAATATAAAATGGCTCGCCAGGGAAGGTAGTACGTATAAATTGTTTACATTTAAAGACTTGTTCTAGTGCATATTATCTGTGTCAATAGAATGCTACTAATATTATAAATGCGAAAGTTTGTGACGATGTGAGTGAGTGGGTGTGTATGTTTGTTCCTTCTTCACGCTAAAACGACTGGACGGATTTGGATAAAATTTGGAACGAAGATAACTGGTACCCTGGATTAAAACATAGGCTACTTTTTATCCCGGAAAATTGCATAGTTCCCGGGGGATAGCCATAAATTATGTCAATTGCTAATTCTACGCAGACGAAGTCGCGGGCAGAAGCTAGTAAAAATATATGACTACTAGCTGTTGCCAGCGACTTCGTCTGCAAAGAATTCGTTTGTCGCTATCCCGCGGGAACTACGAAATTTTCCGGGATAAAAAGTAGCCTATGTGCTATTCCAGACTTTTCTCTATCTATGTGCCAAATTTCATCCAGATTCGTTGGACCGTTCTGGCGTGATTGAATAACAAACAAACATCCATCCATCCATACTTTCGCATTTATAATATTTAGTTAGATGACTATGACTACAATCATCTTGTCAGGAACGCAAAATGCCAGTTAGACAAAAAGCCAGAAACGCAGAAGGCCACAAAAGCAAAATGCCAGAAATGTTCATTCAGTTTTCTTTCATTAAACTTTAAATTGTAAAAAAAAGGCAAATTACACGAATTCTTATTACTATTTTTTTTATAGTTGCTCAGGTACGGAAACGTGTTCAAACTTGCCAGTCTCAAGTTGAGGTTCCAATGCGTGAGCCTCTGCGGATCGAGCTGCAAGCGCCACCAGACCTGAGGAGCCCCGCCGAGCCCGGAGCGATCGTTGGAGCCCGAGTCTTCGAGTTTGCTTTCTGCAATAAAATGTTTGATAATACCATCGACAACATAAGATACAAGTCCATACAAAAGCACGATCACAGGTCAAAATCGGAACAAAATATATACATACATCTAATCTAACTAATTATTATAAATGCAAAAGTTTGGATGGATGGATGTTTCTTTGTTACTCAGTCACGCCCCAACGAATCTGGATGAGATTCGGCACACAGATAGAGAAAAGTCTGGAATAGCACATAGGCTACTTTTTATCCCTGAAAACTTCCCGCGGGATAGCGATAAACGAATTCTTTGCAGACGAAGTCGCGGACAACAACTAGTACCTATATAAATCACATTTTTATCCCATTCGGGGTAGACAGAGCCTAAGTTTATCATAGTGGGCGTAGGTGGAAAGGGGAGTCAAAATAGTGATGGATCGCCAATAAAATTTTCACCCATTCCCTCAATGGTCTTTTTTTTACCTGCGCGGGCAAAGAAGGATTCTATTCTAATTTTTTTCTTAGACCAGCATCTTTATTAAATAACTAGCAGCCCGTCTCGGCTTCGCACGGGGTAGACAATTATTTATTTTTGGAAATTTGGATATAAAACACTTTTTTTCACAAATATTTTTATTTGTATAAAAAAAAATCCCACAGTTATATTTGTATAAAATGAAAAAAGTTGTTGTAATGACATAACTACAATAGTTGGACATATGCTACCGCGGAGTTTTTTGTAGACATTATGATGTTCTTCAATATTGTTGTACATTATTTTGTTCTATCGCTAATAGTTTCGGCAGCGCATTCGACGAAAGACATTTTAACTCATTTTTCTACACCTTCGGTTACATTGTTAAAATTTTACCAAGGATCCCTAATTTTTTTCAAAATGAAATGTAGCCTATGTCAAATTGGAAGAATGTAGCATTCTATTGGTGAAAGAATTTTTTAAATCGGCCCAGTACTTTTTGAGCCTATTCATTACAAACATACAAAAATAGGTACAAATCTTTCGTCTTTATAATATTAGTGTAGACAGATTTGATTCAAATCGCATCAAACACGCGGGCCTTGTGCTAATTGGGCATTTCACACACACCATAGTCTATTTGTAATACTGCATTATATTTTACATTTTTTAGAATAACAATAAGCTCTACATTACGTAAAATAAGACTAAAATTCACCTCAAAATAAGATACCGCTCGAGCCATCTGTTGTCCAATAGATGAACTATTGAATTACATTTACTTTTATATTCCCACTGAAAAACAGCGTTGCGGTCTGCCGCAACATTATGCCGACTGGGGCCCATTTTACACCATATCGGTACTATTCTTAAGTATATTGTATTTCTTCAT
Source organism: Pandemis heparana (assembly GCA_963854515.1). Lineage (NCBI taxonomy): Eukaryota > Metazoa > Arthropoda > Insecta > Lepidoptera > Tortricidae > Pandemis > Pandemis heparana. The sequence continues at coordinate 31,128,020 of OY978006.1, forward strand.
ATTTTAAATCAACATGTATGTATCGAATGTGTGTAAATAAATGTTACTCTTTATATATATGTAGTTTTACATGAACGCGCTTAAACACTTTGATAACAAACCTTTGTCCATGGAAGCCAGATGGTAATGAGGCACAGGCACGGGTGGGGAGCCGCTGGTGTTTAGAGAACTTTCCAGAAAACTGCGCTCTTCATACGACCTAGCAACGATACAAAGGTTAGGTTAGGTTAGCTTACTATCAATCAATTCTGAAATAGTTATTTGTGTCACAAGGGAGCAAAATGATGTATTTACGGCGAGGGCGCTACTAATCCAGAGCGTAATGAGGGATTCAAGTGTTAACGCCCAAGATGAAAATAATTTTTCACACCTCTCATTCAGAAAAGTAAGCTTTGCTACCTGTCGAGAGGGATGAAAGTGCAAATTTTCTGTTTACCTAAGGCTTTTTCCAAGTGTTTTTTTGCAAATGCAATTTTTTGAAGTTGATAATTGTAAAACCACGCCATTTTCTATGCTGTTAGCTCTTTAATTACATTTAGAATTCTTTTTCAAGTATTTAAATGTTCGGTTTGAAAAGTTGTATGCGCCACTCGGCAAAAAATGTTTACTGTTTCAGAAATAAAACGCTTTGACTAACGAAAATTATGACAAACCGTACATTCGGAACCTCAATTTCATGGGACAATATATAAACCCGTCCACAGAACTTACTTGAGATAGTCGGACAGCGAGCTAGAGTCAGCTATGAACCTGTCCGCGTTACCGTCCACCCGCGAGTAGGACAGAGGCTCTGGCGGCGAGGCGGACGCCGACCGGCCGCCCGCCTCGTGGCTGCGCCAGCCTCTTGGCGACAGAGAGATCGAGAGCGACTCCGAAGCGTCCACGGAACGGTTGGGTGACGACTTAGCGCTGGCGTCGAGTATGCGGAACGAGGTGTCTGTTAAATTAATAGATAAACATACATTGCTATTTGAAATTTACCACGAGCTTTTCGGTGAAGGAAAACACAATGAGGAATCCGGACCAATCCCAATAAGGCTTAGTTACCCTTCTGGGTAGGAAGGTCAGATGGTTCTGTAAAAACTAGTGCCTACGCCAAATCTTGGGATTAGGTTGTCAAGGCAGACCTAGGGATTGCAATGCCGCAAAGCGGGATCCCGCATTCCCGCGGGATCCCGCAGCTTTTATTAATCTGCTGGATCCCGCACCTTTAAAGCGCGGATCCGCGGATCCCGCAAATTAAAAATTTGGTGCTCAAACTAGCGATAAAGAGCGTATTATCACCATAGTTTGATAACATAGTAATAGCATCTAAAAGAAAGTTGTGATTTGATTATTATTAGTCATTAAATAAGACTCAATTAAAACTATAAAACTACAAATCTATTAAACTATGCCAATCATTTAAAGATGAATCTAAAAAAACAGATTACTCATTACTTATACTTAATTAATAGCAAAGAAATAATTTCTGTTGCTTAAGAAGGTTTATTCCCATTGAGTCTTTGAATTTAAAAAAAATATCGATTTTTTTTATGTTTTTTAAAACTTTATGACATATTATATAATATCTAATTCAAAGAATTCTTAAAATATTTTTTTTTAATTAATTATAAGCGATTTAAAATTGATGAAATTTGAAATATGACCACTTGACCGGGAACGGGCCATGATTGGTCGCCATGGCTGTGACGTCACAATGTTAAAGCAATTTCACGACAGTACTGGGTTAACGGCTGATTTCACTAAAAGTATCCGAAATTTAATACAAAAAATATCTGCTGAAGTTTTTTTTTTATGAAATAAGGTGGCAAACGAGCACGCGTATCACCTTATAGTAAGTAAATTTTTGTTTTAGTCATGTGTAGGTAGGTAATAAAAGCTTAATCCTGATAATGTTTCTGATTTATGTGAACTGGATTGATTTTACTGGACCTGAGATTTCACAATAAAGTACCCAAGTACAGTGAAAGATACTGAATCGCTTACCTACCACTGTGGAATTTTAACATACACCCTGCCAAAGATATTATTGCTAAATTTTACCTATTAGGTAGGTTACGTGATTCAGTTTCTTCGACCGTAGGTACGTAAATTTTAATGGCTAGATTTTGTGGTTGATAGATATTCCTAGTTTTTTTATAATCCCGTGGGATTGTATTATATATTCAATGGGAATTTTTGCGGGTGTAAGAGCCTAACCTTGTTCTAGGTGGGTTAGGTACGTCCGGATCGCTAGGTACGGTCAACGTCAAAGATATCTTTACTTTACACTTTAGTGCCTTGTCGTTGTAACTATATTATTATTATTATTATTATTTAAAATAATACACTAGCAGCTCTTTGAGCTGATGCGTGTATATCACTGCACTTGTGTTCTTTGAGTTTTTAAATGAATGTCTAGTCTATTTTTAAAACTGTTCACTGACGGTGCACTAATCACAAGTTCGGGGAGTGCATTCCACGAGTTCACAACACGGTTAGATAGGAAATGTTTTCTGGGGTTACTTGCGCTTGGCTGCCTGATCAGTTTTAAAGAATGCCCTCTCAAACGTGTATTTTTACTAATCTTGAACAGGTTTCTGATGTCAGGGACGTTGTAGTGGTCATGTAAAATCTTATATGTCTCGATAAGATCACCTCGCTTTCTACGCTCTGCCAATGTTGGTAGATTCAGCTCTGAAAGACGTTCTTCGTAGGACTTATCTTTCAAACAACCAACCAGTTTTGTTGCTCTTCTCTGAACCTTCTCCAAGATGTTGATGTCCTTCTTAAAATATGGATTCCACACTTGAAAAGCATACTCCAGCAAGGGTCGAATATAGATCTTGTATATTTTGACAAAAAGTTCCTTCGTGATGACAAAAAACGCCTTCCTGATTATGTAAAGCATGGAGTTGGCTCTCTTGGAGATGTGAGCAATGTGTACATCCCACTTCAGGTTATCAGCCACAGTCACACCAAGATCCTTTTGCGTGCACACTGGAGTGAGGGGTATCGAGTCTACTTTGTACTGCAGTTTAGGGTTACTTTTTCCAATATGCAAAATTGTACACTTTGTTGCATTCAGTGAGAGGATCCAATCCTTAGTCCATTCCACAATGCGATCAAGATCATTTTGGATGACACTGTGAGTAATAAGTGGATTCCCCATAATCTTAGTATCATCCGCAAATATCGACACCTCAGACTGTATCGCACTCTTCAAATCTGTTATGAATATCCCAAACAGGATTGGTCCAAGCACAGACCCCTGGGGCACACCGCTATCGACATCATACGCCTCCGACAATGTTTCTCCCACTCGGACTTTAGATTTCCTCTTCGTCAAAAAGTCCGACAGCCATGCAAGCAATTTTCCACGGATCCCAAAATGATCAAGTTTAGCTATGAGCCTATTCAAAGGGACTCGATCGAATGCCTTCTCGAAGTCCAGGTACACCACATCTGTAGGCTGACGTTCATTCCAATTTTGTGTCCAACTGTCCAGACAAAGGAGGAGATTCGTAACTGAGGATCTCCTTGGTACAAATCCATGCTGTTCATCAATAATAATTTTTTCCATGGTCATAAAATCCCTCAGCTCATCAGCTATTAAATTTATGTTTGAAGTTTCATATGAAGTTGTCAAAGTGCTTGGAGCGACAAGGCACTAAAGTGTAAAGATATCTTTGACGTCGACTGTAACAGCATCTTAGTAATCCTGCCGCCAAGCAGCAATGCTTGCGCTGATGTGTTCCGGGTGAGGAGAGTAAAACAGCCCGATTTTGGCATAATTCTTTAAATCAAAGATGGCGGATGACATTTTGACACTATTGACACTAAAATATTGATGGGTGTCGTTTTTGAGTAATTTGGTGCTTCTGAGCCTGATTACAACATACTTTTTTGGATTCAAGATGGCGGATGACATTTTTACACTTTGACACTAAACATTTTTATGGGTGTCGTTTTTGAGTAATTTGGTGCCTCTGAGCCTGATTTTGGCATAATTTTTTGGATTCAAGATGGTGAATGACATTTTGACACTATTGACACTAAAAATGTTTATGGGGGTCGTTTTCGAGTAACATTTTACACTTTTTTGTGTTTTTTGTGTCAGTAATGTCAAAATGTCATCCGCCATCTTGGATCTAAAAAGTTATGCCAAAACCGGGCTCAGAGCCACCAAATTACTCGAAAACGACACATATAAACATTTTTAGTGTCATAAGTGTCAAAATGTCATCCGCCATCTTGGATCCAAAAAAATATGCCAAAATCGAGCTCAGAGCCACCAAATTACTCGAAAACGACACCCATAAACATTTTTAGTGTCAAAGTGTCAAATTGTCATCCGCCATCTTGAATCCAAACAAGTATGTCAAAATCAGGCTCAGAAGCACCAAATTACTCAAAAACGACACCCATCAATATTTTAGTGTCAAAGTGTCAATAGTGTCAAAATGTCATCCGCCATCTTGAATCTAAAAAAATTATGCCAAAATCGGGCTCAGAGCCACCAAATTACTCAAAAACGACACCCATAAACATTTTTAGGATCATAGTGTCAAAATGTCATCCGCCATCTTTGTGCTCGAAATTCCGGGTTTTCTTATGAAATTCCCCTGGGATAAAATCAACGGGATTTTCAACTGAAATCCCACGACTTATTTACTTATTCATATAAATAGTTATTACCAAAGTGTACTCATCACTATTCTCATCTAATTTTATGGTTTTAAATCCCGGTACCGTGGAAAGTTGGGATAGAAGCATGTTAGAAGTATAGATAAGTGCCATCCGCAAAGACTCGTAGATGTATTAAAATTAACCTTTAACTACAAATTAATAAGAACCACGGTGGATGGCATCATCGTGAATGACACCTACTATAGCCGGTACGTAAATCCAGATTATATAAATTATAAAGTTCGTGTATGCCAAATTTTATCAAAATCTGTTTAGCCGTTTTAGCGTGAAAGAGTCACAAACCAATACGCTCTCACAAACAATAGCATTTTATAATAATAGTAGGATAATAACAGAATAGAGTAGATTAAAGTCAAAAAAACTGTATCACCTGTATACTAACTACGAGTGGAAACTAACATTGTGACGTCACACGCGGCTCGGCCTTGTTCGGGAACTGTCGGTGTGTTTTCGGTGCGGTACTCGACGATCAATTTTCAAATCGGTATAACTCGTTAATTATAGCGAATAAAAAAAAACTAAAAATACTTTTCTTACAAAACTTATATATGATCTTTCCATTTATGACAAAAAAAAATTTGATTCAAAAACTCAATTGGGCTGGCGGCGTCGCGTTTTTGGTTTGCGATTGTTTCACGGAAACTGAATGAAAGTTTGAAACGTGTGTCTGTAGTGCACTTTGTTTTTTGTGCATTTTAGTGTGTCTAATGCAATAATTGATTGACTTTTATTTTCTTATTAAACGATATATTATATTATTTTAATACGAAAATAAAAGTCCATCACGATTAGTTATTGCATTGGACACATTGATACACTAAAAACAATGAACTTGTATAGACCACATTTCAAGCTTTTATTCAATTTCTGTGGAGTGGTCGTGGAGAGCACTAGGAATGCGACGTTGCAAGGTCGGTATGGATAAACGCTCTTAATGTAAGAAATGTTTAATAGGAGTTGGTTTTTACACAAAAATTATGTAGTTTCTATTTGATTTTATAACATAATTTCAAAGTTGCGGGATCCCGCGGGATCCCGCGGGATTGAGTAATCCCGCATATCAATCCCGCGGGATTGAATGAGTTGCGGGATTGCAATCCCTAGGCAGACCCCGTTGGGATTTGAACCCATGACCTTCTGCTTGAGAAGCTACAGGTCAAACCACTAGGCTACCATGGCTTCAATAACCCTATTATTCCTACTATTTGCAAAACAACGCACCAGCATCAGCAACACCGAGCAGCTCTCTCTGCCTCGTGGTGATGGTCAGAGGCGGACTCCGCCGTATTAGCTGGTAGCTGTGCTGGAGCAGGCTGAACCCCAACAAGAGGGCCAAACCGTACTCAGCATAGTGGAACGCGGAAGTGTACCCCGGACACTTGCAGGATCTGCGGGATTTGAAAATAATTAATACATACAATGAAAGGTGAATCAAGGTGTGTGTGGTCTACAAATCAACGCATGGAAAAAGAGCTCCTGGCGATATACTTGCGCGTGAGCGAAATACGGACCAAATTGGCGGGAGCGGTGGGGGACGCTACTACACCAGATGCGCAAACGTATCCCCTCCACTAGCCGCCTAGATTTATACTTAAGGGTCCTTACAAGCTTAACGCGCGTATTTCGCTAAATTCTTAATTTTTCTTCAAAGACTATGGCGTATGTGTTCATAATTTCAGTAATATTATTAATGTACAAGATAGTTCACTTCTTAAACTAAGATACTGCTGTGCTAAATTATTGATTTTTTGGCGTGAAATCTAAAAAAAGGTGTTTCCTTGGGAGGGCTTTTAAAATTTTGCTCTAAAAGGTGAAGTTTCATTCTCAATTTCGAAGTGAAACGGAATCTCATTCTCGCCTAAAGTGAACTCAATTCAATTCAGTATATCTTGAACTAAAAAGTCATCGTGAAAAACTTGAAGATTCATCTTAATTAATAGATAGAATAGCTACTCAATGTTAGCTAGTTTTTTGATGAAAAAGAGGGTTACATTTTATTTGATTCTCGAAAACAGTGTTGATATTCTGCTCTAAAAATAATTATTTAGCAATGCTCAACTCTATTTTGACTCAGAAAAAAAAAACATTAGTATCGGTCTTGAATTAAATTCAGTATAAATTTTTAAATATCACCTATATATCACGGCGGACTGACGCCGCACCCTCATTCAGCGCCGATTACAGCAGTATCGTAGTTTAAGAAGTGAACTATCTTGTACATTAATAATATTACTGACATTATGAACACATACGCCATAGTCTTTGAAGAAAAATTAAGAATTTAGCTAAATTCGCTCTTTGAGCTTGTAAGGAGCCTTAAGCTATACATAATTAGATGAAATAGTAAAAAATATGGGGGGAGGCCTTTGCCAGAAGGCACACAGGTTTTTAGGAGTTCAACCTGAATGAAGGCTATAAATAAATAATAAAAAATATGTACAACAAAAATCTTGCTTTGTATCAAATCACTTAACCTGGGATCCATCCAATGTACTATGCAAAGGACATAATAAAGAGTTAATTTTGAATCTATTTGCAAGAATTTTAAAGCCATTTGACAAAATATGACAACCTGTAGGCAGGGTAGCAATCGTGGTTCTAAAAATTACATTACACGTAGCCCACTGGTTCAGATGGAGAGGCAGTTGAAGAGAAACCCCACACAGAGCATTCTAACACGAACATGGATGCTCATTCTATCCCCACTCTGCCAAATTTACTGTGTCGTGCGAAAATAACAGGTCGCTTTACATACAAGTTTGCTGTAATAATAATAATTTTATTTATAAGCCTTTTTTTATTCCGAGGTCGCTACAATTTCAGTAAGTACATGTTGTTGTTGTTGTTATTGTCATTTATTTATTAATTTGTCGCGTAATTCGGCGTGCCTCATGGCATAGGCCTCCTCCGTGTATTGGAGGCTTTGGGCTATAGTTCCCACGCGCGCTCAGTGCGGATTGGGAACTTAACACACCATTGGATTTCTTCGCAGATGTGTGCAGGTTTCCTCACGATGTTTTCCTTCACCGAAAAGCTCATGGCAAATTACAGATGTAATTTTCGCACATAAATTCCAAAAACTCAGAGAGGCCACAGGTCAAACCACTAGGCTACCACTGCTTTTTTTAATAATAAAAGATATTTATTCAACAGTTTGCAATTATATTTAGATATACATGTAAACAATAAAATGCTACAAACTATTGAAATGGTTTGCAGCTCAGCTTATGCCTGTGCCACCCAGACCTAACGGTCTGTTGACAAACAGACGCTGTTTTTCAGCCACCCCCATGAAACACTAGGGTTCTTACACACACGCACGCGCGCACACGCACGCTAGCGCACTGTACACAATAAATTTAATAGAATGAGCATTCGCTCGTTTGATCTAACTCCACCTTAACAATTCGCCAGATGCAGCGCTGCGCAGTACAAGTTACTATGTATATCAAACAAATTGATGCGTCACCAATTGTAGAACCTATTCACAGTAAGTGTCATAGTGACTGATTCTACGTGTTAGGAATCAATTTGTTTGATGGTACAGACGGGACAGATGGCTTTTGCGAAATAAGTGTAGAATAGAGTTCGCAACAGGGCCAGTGCGGCTAGAGCATGTTAGTATTTAACACACTTGCTGCCACGCATTGCTACATGCTACGCTTGTAGCCGGTAGCAGCGTTTTTCCGCTTTGTACAGAACAGATAACTCCCCTAGAGAGTTCGCGGCACTGAATGTGTCAATAAATGTATAAATCGCTTCATGTATTGTCAAGACAGATGCTTAGTCTACAAATATATGCAACCTGATAAATCAAGTCCTGTATAAAGTTTAAATAGGGGGACGCAAATTATATGCCGGCTGGTTTGATCGCATATTAGTCTTGCAGTGTACACTATACAAAATTGAATTTGAAGCCATCGCCAGCTACGTACCCTAAATGATGAAACTTGAAATGGACTAAGGATGTAATAGTGGTATCTGAGGAACGAGAAAAGACAATGAGAAGGTCAAATCAAAAGATGGGAGGACGATTTACCAAAAGGATGGAGAAGGACTTCCAAGGAGAGAGAGACGTGGAAACAATTGGGGGAGGGCTATGCCGACAGACAACCTGACAAGTGGTTGCTAATAAATTTTGTATTTTTTTGTTTTCTTTATTTATTTATGTAAATTTAAATTAGATTTAAGAACACTACTATTTTATATTATGAGAATGGCATGTAAAAAGAAGAAGGTCAGCGAATAAAGGCTTTTATTATTATTATTACGTACCCTAAACAAACCAGACGTCATCAAAGCGTCGTCAAGTGAGTGACAAATTTAGGAATGCTCTTTAGTTTTCAGACACATTGAATTTTACTCACAAGTCATAAACAAATACGACGAACAACACTCCGTTGATGACGCTCCACTTGAGCGAGCTAGCCCGCTTCTTATTCTCATATTGCAGATCCAAGGTGCGCTGTATCAAACTCGAATCGGGACTTACATTCCTAAAATACAATAGTAAAGATGAGAATAACATAACCTATCTTAGACTGTTTTGTTGTCGTGATACTTACATGTTGCTACGTTTAAGTGTGGTTAAGGACTTGATTTGTTCTTAAAACTACGAATTTAAGCTTAAACCGACGAAAAATTTACGTTAAAACAAAGTAGACATGCTTAAAACCGGTGCATATAATGAAATGGCGGTTACGATACGATTACAATACAATACAAGCTTACAGACAGGCAGTAGACCAATATCTTTCTAATCTGTGCAGTAGACAGACAGATCTGAATGTTGCCAACTTTACCAAGTGCCAACCACAGTCTAAAAAGAGAAGAGTGGATCGTTGTCTCTAAGTTGGTCCCGAAATTTTGTCACAAACGACGATAAACGAAATCATTGAGTACGCTTTCTGTTTAGTATTTGTTTTCATTATCTATCTTACCTTACTCTATGCTCTATCTTGATCTATGGATGTCTGTCTACTGACTACTGCGCCTGCCTGTGTATTGAGTTGAGTCCGATTGAGAATTGAAGCGTATTTGTATTGTATTTGTTGTGAGAAATGGCTTTCGTCCAGTGTCCTATTTGATTTTGTTTTATAACCTCAGTTATATCAACAAAAATGGGTGACGATAAGAAGAAAGTGAAGATATGCCGCGTGTGCTTAGGCTCTAACGTAAAAAAGTGCATGTCTCTATTCGAAATATACAAAGATTATCTCATATTCGACTACGTCAATTCCATCGCTAACGTTAAAATACAGAAACACGACGGCTTGCCCGACAAAATATGCTTGGAGTGCTTATTAGAGCTGGAAACAGCGATAAATTTCAAACAAAAGTGTGAAAGTTCAAACATTATTTTGCAATCGACTCAGTTGGAGCATTTCACAGAGTCTATGGTCAACAGTAACGCGGTGCCTGACTTGGTTATTAAGAAAGAGGAGCCTTTAGAGGAAACCTTTGACTATTTGGATGAGGATTCGCACCTTTTCAACGCCAGCGACTTGCTCGCCGACGCTAGCGACACCAACATAGACGACGACAAGAACTTCAAAAAAAGCCGAGCTATCGATTTAAAATTAGAATGCCACGATTGCGGCAACCTTTTTAAAAGCAAATGTAAGTTACGTGTACACTGGAAAAAGGTTCACTTGCACGAAGCTTTAATATGCCAGGTGTGTAAAAGAACCTTTAAATCCTATAAAGCGTTCCACAGACACCAAAAAAGCAGTGCCAAAAGCTGCAAAGTAGCCGCCGACGTCCGCATAGAGGGTCAGGGGAGGAACAGAGTGTTTCACTGCAAAGACTGTAGCTATAAATCAATTAGGATAAAAGACATTCAAACACATTTAGTTATACATAACGGTGACCGACCGTTCATTTGTGACCTGTGTTCCCGTAGTTTTACCCAACAGAGTTCGTTACAAGCTCACAAAGAGTCAACGCACAAAGAGTACAAAGTCCAGATAACCTGCCAGTACTGCGGCAAGTTTGTCCGAGGACGGACCAATGTCTATCGCCATTTGAAAACGCACACGGACAATCAGCACCAATGCCAAGTGTGCAGTAAAATTCTGCAGTCCAAGAAGAGCCTGCAAACACACATGCAACGTCACAGCGGTGTGAAACAGTACACATGCGAAATATGTGCCAAGTCATTTTACACTGGCGCGGAACTGTGCAACCATAAGAGAATGATACACATGAAAGGCAAGTACTGGTACTACTGCAACGTATGCGAATACAAGTCCATACGCTCAGAAAAAGTCAGGAAGCACAAAGCAAAACATACGGCTACAAATATACCTTGTATTGTGTGCGGAATGTTCTTTGAGCAAGCTGACAAACTCGCGCAGCATCAACGAATGCACTTTGGTGAGAGGAAATACCCATGCCCGTTGTGTGAGAAGCGTTTCCTCCGTAAAGACACAGTCAGCAAGCACATACGGGCTAAACACAAATGTATGGTGCCAACGCATGCGGTAGAGAAAAAAGTTGTAGTAAAAAAAGAGATATCCAGTGTTCCAATGGATGAACTGATCGAAATTGAAGTGTCACCAGTCATAGAGATTAAGTAGATGGTTATATAATATTTATTTATTTATTTATTTATTTATTTATTTAGCCTTACAATTCAGATGAATAATAATTATTATAATAATATAGGTAAAATTAAAAGTTTATGCATCTGTGTGCCTTTTGGCAAAGGCCTCCCCCAGATGTCTCCACTCTCTCTCGCATGTGGCCACTCTTGACCACGTTCTGCCTGCCACTCCAGCAATTTCGTCCTCCCATCGACGAAACTGCCTTCCTCTTTTCCTTAACCCGTCTCTAGGATACCATTCTGACACCATTTTGCTCCATTTGTCTGGCCCTCGCATGATTTGCCCAGTCCACTTCCATTTTGCTTGTTTTATTTTATGGGTTACATCTGTTAGCTTTGACCTTTTTCGAAGTTCACCGTTTCTGATTTTGTCTATCCTTCTCTTGCCCAACATACTTCTTTCCATGGCTCGTTGACCAACTTCCAGTTTTTTTGCGTGTGCTTTTGTTAGCGCCCAGGTTTGGCAACCATAGGTCATTATTGGTAGTATGCATACATTGAAAAGTTTACGTTTAGTTGTTATGCTAGTTTTCTTATTTTTCATTACTTCTTTAAACGACCAGTAGGTTTTCCATGCATTACTTAGCCTTCTGTCGATCTCTTTGGTTGTGAGGTCCTGAGGAGAGATTATTTGACCCAGGTAAAGGTATTCAGATACATACTCTATTATTCTGTCGTTGATTTTAATAGTTGGCTTGGTATCGCTCATGGTATCGCTGGTTATATAATATATATGAGGGTAGATCAACTCTTTCTTCTCACTTGTTGCTATGGTTATGTTCTTGTGTTAATAACTAGAATGAATATTTGTCAAACATTCATTTTTATGGTAGTGTTAAACTCCCATAACCATACATAAGTACATAACTCATGTCTATTCCTTACAGAGTAGACAGAGCCTAAAGTAACAAGACCTAGAGGCCATGTTTAGCATGATTTCCATAATCTGTCATCTATTAAGCATTATACCTATAATGTAACAACATTTCGCCTAATAAACTGTACCTGCTATTTTTGTTCCCTTGCTAAGACACAAAATAAGGCACTTGTCCCACCGCCGGCGAGTAGCGAGAAGCGAGCGATTTTTAGTACGGAAATTTTGTCGCTTTTGTCGCCGGGCGACAAAAGTTCCATACTAAAAAACACTCGCTTCTCGCTACTCGCCGGCAGTGGGACAAGTGCCTGACAGCAAGAAGTTGGTGATCCACTTGTTGGTGTGGTGGGCACGAAACACGACCACTTTATAGGTTCTTGGCGTTCAAAGGGTTAAGTTAAAAAAAAAACATGTATAACTTTGACGCTAGCCTAGTCTTCATTTTGTTTATTATGGACGCATCGGTGCCACTAAATGTATCGGACTCTGTGACAGATGTGGTGAATATTGATAGGTATGATATGAAGTACAGTCTGCGTCAAATAGTTCGCAACATGTCATTACAGTTGAAATAAGGTCGTGTTGGTAACTTGTTGATGCTGACTGTAGCATTAGTTGCAATTTGTCTCAGGAATCATGTTATAGGCGATGCTAGCAACCCATCACTATTTTGATTCCATTTTCCACCTTTACACCCACAATCATGCTAAATATGGCCTTAGGGTAACAGCCTACGCTCTGTCTACCCCGTAAGGGATAAAGTATGTATGTATTAGTTGCAGTTTTGACCACCAAGACTAATTTATTTTTTAGACTAAAACAGTTTGTAATTTGCTGTTGTTTCATATATGTAAATGTAATTGATTGTCTTGCCGATTACGGGAAATGTAAAGAATTTCAAAGAATATTAATGTTTCTAATATATATGTATGTTATTAAGTGACGAGAATAAATTATTTGTTTTTTATCATGTTGTATCATTTTAATAAATGTATCACCTATGTTGATAAATAAGTAATATTGGTTGCTTTGAGATATAGAAAAAAAAAATGGGACTTCTTACGACTTGTAAAAAAAAGTTTTTTTTTTCTCAGATTTTGGGAATTTTGGTATTTATTTCTGCTCAGGGTCAATATCACTATCGTTATTCAATTTTTTCTTCAGGAATTTAAGTGTCCCTAATTTTAAATACTATAATTTTCGCTGTCGGTCGGTTTTGATATCTCCATACATAATGTACACTAGGCAAAGCTGAGAAGCAAATAATTTGGGGACATTTTTTTTCTCAAATGTGAATCAGTCAGTAGTTTTGTTTTCTGTTTGTTTTGTAAGCGGGAAGTGCTTTTTATGCCAAGATTTTTATGATGAACATTTTATGCCGTCGTTTACCTTATATTTTATATTAGTAGGTAGGTCGTTGCCCAGTATATTACTCTGTGGTCGTTGCATTTGGTCCGTGTAGTTTTTTTTTTTTTTTTTTTTATGTTAATAGGAAGGCAAACGAGCAAGTGGGTCACCTGATGGTAAGCGATCACCACTGCCCATAGACACCCGAAACCCCGGAGGGATTGCAGATGCGTTGCCAACCTAGAGGACTTAGATGAAATGCCTCTTGTGCCCGTAATTTCCCCGGCTGTCTTACTCTCCACACCGGAACACAGCAGTGCAAGCACTGCTGCTTAACGGCAGGATTAGCGAGTAAGATGGTGGTAGCGATCCGGACGGACCTTGCACAAGGCCCTACCACCCGCCTATTTTTTGTACTTTTAAAGTTGTAAACGAACTATAGAATAAATCACTTACCTATCTGATTTATTTTGAGTAGAAATAATCCAAAATTCCCAAAATTCGAGAAAAAAATCATTGCATAACTTTTGTTAACCTACTTTACAAATAATAGGTACTACAAACATTATAGCAGCTCTACACTAAGTGACATCATCTTTTCAACCCCCATACAAATATTATGTTGCCCACGGTTCATATTTATTCAGATCCAATCATAGCGGGCTAAGCAAAGCAAATACACGAACGTGCATTTTCTCTGTCAATATTTGCTGAAAGGAATCGAATCTTACACAAAAACATGTTTACTGCAAGATGAAATTCCCAAACGTGACACGAGCTAGACCGAATTGCAGAGTGGCAAGTGGCAGAAAAAACCGGCCAAGTGCGAGTCGATCGATCGATCGGTGTGGTAACACTTAAAGCGATTCAATTCTGACTCAGTTCAGGGGCCTTGCCATGACGTACTAATTCCGACTCATTTCAAGTTCTAGCTGTCACTTTTAGTATGAATCTGACAGCGAGCGAACCTAAACCGAATAGCATTAGGTAAGACGGGGGTGCATGTCGGGTTACCTCCACGTGTGGCCAAGAGCTGCGGTTCGTTTCTGGATCCGTCCGGGGGGAAGAGCAGTGCTTGGTCCGGTGCACCCTGGGCAACGGCTAATGATTTCCTGGCAGTATCTGAGGGATATCATTGACCGTTGGCTAAGAGCCCGACAGGGGAGGGGGGTCTTTGACCGTGTTACCGTACAACGTTGCCGACATTTTGTCACAAGATTTTATTTTAAGAAAATTTTACCCTGACATTGGCGTAGTTGTCGTTGCTATAAGGACTTGTAACGCCACAAATAAAAAAGAAGAAGAAGAAGAAGAAGCACACTACTGAGCCACATTAGTGGTCACGTGACTGCTCGAAATAGTCGATTGGTTTTTACAACCATTTTTATTTGACACTAGGCACTCACACTATTGTAAAATGCATCAAAATTTACTGCATCGTACTGCAATTTCGGTATGATAAATGCACTCCTTTTTGTAATTTGCGCACACAATATATCCATATCTAACTATCCTCAAAAAACCGCATTAAAATTAAGCCTGTGGACGAAATGCAGCTGCACGGAAGATTTGTATGGAAGAGCAACCCCCTTAAGACGTCATGGTAAGGCCCCAGGTAGCTGTTATTTTAGTATGGATCTGACAGCGAGCGAAACAACTGAATCGGAGTTGTCAAGTGCTTTTGGGTAGGTATACTTTTTCTTTTCACTTTTAAAGGCATTCCAAACAATACGACACCCAATGTTAGGCCTCTCTTGTAATTGTTTCCTTCATTCTGTTTAATTATAGTGTGGGAGATTTCCCACCAGTAATACAATCACAACAACTAAGCATACCAAGCAACACGTACATAAATCAAAAAGCAACGCGAAGTTTTGTTTTGGCGACACTTTCCAAACCTCACTCATCCTGCCGCCAAGCACCAATGCTTGCACTGCTGTGTGCCGGCGTGGAGTAAGGCAGCCAATGAAATTAATGTGACATGAGGTACCTATATACCTACCTACCATTATTTGCTCTCTAGGATGGCAGATGCCTGAAATACTTTGACGTTGAGGGTGTCTATGCCAACGGGTAACTTAGATATTCGTTCGTCACCAACGGAGAGTGTTCCGAGGAGTTATTCGGGTTGATCCTCTGAATAGTTTACCCTATCGATTTTCACACGATTTCGGATTTTTCTATGTTCTAATTTTCAGTGTCGTTTAGAAATTTAATTTTTGACGGTAAAACTGTAATAATAAAAACAAAAAATCAAGAAATAAAGTTTTTGATTAATTTGATAGTAACTATGTCTATGTAACTAGCAAACTGCCCACGTTTTTATGTTTTTGTCAAAACAAACCCCCTCTGTACACCTCCGCCGCCCTGAATCTATAGTTAGTTTTATTTGGTTGGAGACTGAAGACCAGCGACCTCGCCGAGTCTCCCTTCCTTTTTACCTTCGCATCTAATTCTAATATTTGGTAAAACCAAATTGTATTTTTTTTTGTTTTTCTGTAATTTTTGAATTTTTGTGTTGGTGAATAAAAAATTTCTTCTATTCTATTCTATTCTATACATGTATTGTTTCTTACGTGCGTACATGAGTCGTTTGGGTCGAAGTCTCGAAGTAGCCCGAGGTTACGGTACTCAAACATTGAGCTCGCATTCATCCGTACTCACCTCATTTGTCAAAATAGGTGTCCAGAGTGAGGCGGGCGTATGTTTTCCTTCTCACTTGCACTCACTGAATAAATTATCCCTTCTGGGCTCGCTTTGAACAAAAAGAAAGTCATTAACGCACCTAAGTAATGTAAGCATACGAAACAAATTAGCATCAAAGTAATTATTTCCCGAGCCAAGGTGTTGAATTAAAACAACTGTTACTGTTATAGACCGACCGCTTAACTGAGTCCTCGACCGCGCGGTGCAGGGGCGCGGGGGGCGAGGAGGTGCGGGCGGCAGGCGGACAACCCGCCCGCACCTCTCGGTCCGCTTTTTTTTTTTTTTATATGAATAGGAAGGCAAACGAGCAAGTGGGTCACCTGATGGTAAGCGATCACCACTGCCCATAGACACCCGCAACCCCGGAGGGATTGCAGAGCGTTGCCAACCTGACTTGGATGAAATGCCTCTTGTGCCCGTAATTTCCCCGGCTGTCTTACTCTCCACACCGGAACACAGCAGCGCAAGCTGGTGTAAGATGTAAGATGGTGGTAGCAATCCGGACGGACCTTGCACAAGGCCCTACCACCCGCAAAACCCCTTTGTCGTCCTACCCCGCACCCCTGTGACCATTCTCATAAGTTAACTATGTTTGAACCTTTCAGCAAAAAGGACTTTCAAACTTTATAAATTGTAAAGTTATCTTATCTTTCATGATCCTTTGGGCGCTTCTACAAGGGGCTGTCAGATTCCGGAATTTCAGCAGGGGTTGGGTCAGTTTCACTGAACACGCATGTAAAAGTTTTTCAGGTGTTTACAATTGTGCATGATAAATAAAAAATAAAAATATATATATATATATATAAGTTTATTTACAAAAAGTTTCACAAAATTAAACATGTTACCTATGACCTTCACACTAGGCTGAGCCTGTCTCGTGAGGTCCTTTCGTTACAGTTACTTGTTAACATTGATGGTCCAACACTGTTCCCATACAAGATGGCGACTACATAGGTGAATAAAACTAGGATTCCTAAATGTGGGATGGCAGTTCCACTAATAAAAAAACATAAAATAGGTGAATATACTTAAACTAACAAATGACAAATAGGCCAGTGAAACAAGTAGGAAATCCTACTAATATTATAAATGCGAAAGTTTGTGACGATGTGACGATGGGAGTGAGTGAGTGTGTATGTTTGTTCCTTCTTCACGCTAAAACGACTGGACGGATTTGGATAAAATTTGGAACGAAGATAGCTGGTACCCTAGATTAAAACATAGGCTACTTTTTATTCCGGAAAATTGCACAGTTACCGAGGGATAGCGATAAACATGTCAATTGCTAATTCTACGCAGACGAAGTCGCGGGCGGAAGCTAGTGTTTCCATGAAAATGTACGGCGTCATTGATGTGACTGTCATTATTATTATTTATATTAAAACCGACAAACGGGCATGCGGTGCACCTGATGGTAAGTGATCACCGCCGCCCACAACCACAGCACCATTGGGACTGCTAGCGCGTTGCCGGCCATGCAAGAAGTGGTACACTCGCCTCTTAAAGGTACCCATGTCGTAGCCAGTTGGAAAAACCCCAGCCGCCAGCCCATTCCAAATTTTACACGTACGGGGCAAGAAAGACCGTTTAAATCGTACGGTGTTGGAGCACCATCCATCGAGGTGATGTTGATGGAAACTACTTACTTTTAAACATAAACAGGTTTAACTACTTCTTTCTACTTACTTTCTTTCTACTTTTAAGTCTGTACCCGTCTCTTTCTAGAACGAACAGTAAGAAAAAGACGGGCAATCTATCTCGCGCGCGGCGCGACTCTTGTGCGCTGTCGTGCTAGACGTGCAGGGGTCTTAATACTATTCAGTTTAGGTTCGCTCGCTGTCAGATTCATACTAAAAGTGACAGCTAAAACTTGAACTGAGTCGGAATTAGGACGTCATGGTAAGGCCCCGGTAGTGAATAAAGTTTTCCCATGACGTTTCGTTGAATTCTATCCGGTTTTCAGCTTAGATGACATATCATTAAAGTTGTATATACAATCAATAATGCATTTGTCAGTAAATCTAACGATGAATGGATGGATGGATGTTTGTTCGTTACTCAATCACGTCAGAACGGCCCAACGGATCTGGATGAAATTCGGCACATAGGTAGATAGAGAAAAGTCTGGAATAGCACATAGGCTACTTTTTATCCCGGAAAATTGCGTAGTTCCCGCGGGATAGCGATAAACGAATTCTTTGCAGACGAAGTCGCTGGCAACAGCTATTTGTTTCATAAGTAAGAATCTTCTAAGACAAGTAAATATCCTTATATTTACTTGTCTTAGAAGATTATGATGTTTTTATATTTACTTCCTTTCGGTGTTGAGACCCTTGGTCCGTGGAGTGGAGTCCCTAGCGCTATTAGCATCTTCAAAGATATTTCGAAGAGGCTAATAGACGCTACGGGTGACCGCAGAGCAGGCAGCTTCCTTGCAAGCAGCTTAGTATCGCTGTCCAAAGGGGGAATGCTGCCGGCGTCTGTGGTATTATGCCATGGGGCCTCTCCTTTATTGTGTTACTAGCTTCAGCCCACGACTTCGTCCGCGTAGAATTAGCAATGTTAATAATATGTTTATCACTATCCCGCAGGAATTATGCAATTTTCCGGTATAAAAAGTAGCCTATGTTTTAATCTAGGGTACCAGCTATCTTCGTTCCAAATTTTATCCAAACCCGTCTAGTCGTTTTAGCGTGAAGAAGGAACAAACATACACACTCACTCACATCGTCACATCGTCACTCACAAACTTTCGCATTTATCTTAGTAGGATTTTGAGATTAGTTTTTGTTTAAATTTTAATTTGTGTTTAGTTATACTTTAACTAACTAGTTTTTTTTTATATGAATAGGAAGGAAAACGAGCAAGTGGGTCACCTGATGGTAAGTGATCACCACTGCCCATAGACACCCGCAACCCCGGAGGGATCGCAGATGCGTTGCCAACCTAGAGGGCGGCTTTTTTTATTCATAGGTAATCTTAATGTTTGTTCCAATAAAGTTTTCACATAGAATCTTAATTCAAATGTTAAAAATTAAAATGGAAACTCGTATGGGATTCAACGAAATGTCATGGGAAAGCTTTATTCACTACACCTGTTAAGCAGCCTATACTTCATTTAATTTAGGATGAGATACCACAACAACATTATATTGCGGCTCGTGAACTGTAATCTCTTAACAATATGTACTAGAGTAACAATTGACGCCACGCAAATAAAGTGGCATTAAAACAATTTTATTTTGCGGCTGCCAAACTATTGCACTGTACGACTGTACTGTTTGCTAGGTAAGAAATAGTTGACCAGACGCAATATAATGCTATTGTGGTTTCTCATTCTAAATTAAATGAAGTATAGCGCCCGTTTCACCACTCCGTAACTGTCAGTTATCTATGATGACGTCTCTGTCTGTTTCGTAGTAATAAATAGAGACGGAATCATAGATAGCTGACAGTTAAAGAGTGGTGAAACAGGCCCTTGGAGCCGATTGTTCAATCGTCATATAGGCCCTATTCGACGAACAACTCTATGGGTATCTGTCAGTTAAGTGCTTATCAGAGGATTGATAAATCGGCCCTAAAATTACTAACCTAACCGCTGGCCGAAATATTAAAAACCATTTTTATTCCACATTAGAAAGGAGGTAAATAATCTTGCCCTGTCTCTTAATCAAAAATTATTTTACAAAATAAATAACAACAAGTTCACAATTCAAAACCCTTGGGACACAGTGATTTGTTTTGTTAAGGTTTTGTAATTTATCTGACGTTTTATAGTTGCAGTTACTTACGTCACGACAGTATTATGCACACTAAAGCAGTGTTTGTCAAACTTTTAGCGACCCCCTAGGGGTCTTACTCTGGGAGACGTTGGTAAAAAAGGTAGGCGTGTCTAGGTTTAAATGGTTTGCTTGCTTATGACTCTAGCCTCGGGTAGGCCCTAGGGCCTCTAGGTAAGGGGTCGCTAGCATTATTTAACCGAAAAAGCGGTCGTAAAGCGTATTTAAAAAAAACACTGCACCAAAGAACCTGGAACGCGTACAGCCAACTCAAATTATTCTCATTTGAATCCTGCAGGAAAATTATTTCTTAAGTACGGAATTAGGGGAAGCGGAATGAAAAGACTTAACCTAAAAGTTGTCTTGATTCAAATGTCTGACAAAACATAATTTCGTTTTACCAAAGTTCAAGTTCTTGCGTCTAATTCGGCTTCAAACTTGATTATATTCGATACCACTTTAAAACAAACTAAATCAAATACATACTTGACCTCTAATTCTAGTTTTAAATCAGTACTAAAAGGTCAAGAGTTAACATTAAAATTTATAATTAATCTTTTACCACGTATTTATATATTTTTTTCTTTCATTTGCATTATTGCAATATTTTTTATCGAAGCTCTTGTCTATGCGTGTGCAATGATTTTTACTTTTTAATTTGAAGGTAGGCGTGATTGTGTATGGCTTCTTATTTTTTTTAAACCTGTTTCCTCGCCGTGTCTGTGGCATGGTCGCAGTAGCTAGCTGCCATAGTCCGCACTGTTGCGCGTTCCAAAGATTACGTAACGACAGATTGGCAAAACCTCAACACTAATCCTTAGCTATTGTATTATTTTTTCGCCACAACAAAAGATGGGAAACGGTCTGATAATAGTTTTTTAGGAGCGTTGTTGTTTTTCCATAGTAATCGAGACGATCCAAAGCATTTAAGTGAAAATAGTCTGTGTAGTAATTAAATGTATTCAGACTACAGTTACCGCAGCTCATTTTAGGAAAGAAGGAGCACCAGTGGCAAGCGAGATAAAACGTGCGGGATACTGCCGAGTCATAACAAAATTGAGAGATACTTGTATATTCACCCCATGGGTGTTCTGCCTTTTCGCCGAACTTTTTTTGATCGAATTTCATTTGGCAACCAACGTTTCACCGAATGTTCACTTTAACAACTGACAATTGGTAAATTTTTATATGCTAACCTCTCATTTGGCCGAATTTTCATAAAGACGAATATCATTTTGATTTTAAACTTTTGGAATATCTTTCACATGGCAAATGTTACACTGGGCCGAAAAAGTCTTATGATTAATTTGGATTAATTTAGGTTTAGGTGCGGCGGGGTGGCCCTTGGGCCACCCCTTAGCCGCGAACATGTTTGTTTTAATTTATAAACAGTCAAAGTCAAAAGTTTATTTTGCAAATAGGCCGCCGAGGGCTCTTTTACATGTCTTTTTTTTAATCTACCAGCGCATTCGGAAAGACCATCATTGCCAAGAAGAATGCGCCGCAAGAAACTTGGCAGAAAGTCATTTTTTCAAAATAAAATAGATTTACAATAGTACTTAAATTCTACTTAACTTATCTATAATACAATTAATACATTTTATAAAAGGGATGTAAAAGGTCCCTAAGTTAAGTCCGTACCTTAAATTACATTGGTCTATAGTAGAGATGTATAAAGTCTCTACTGCTCAGTCTTCATTTTACCTTCAAATTTCTTATTTTTTACTAATGGTTATGTGGTACCATTTGGCTACATAAAAAAAAAAACATTTTAATAAGTAGTGTCCATGTAAAAAAAAAACAAACGTTGAGTTGGCAATCGTGAGGTTGGGAAATGAAACTAATCATTTTAACAAATTGCCATATGATGATTCGGCAAAATGAAATTCGGCCAAACGTTGGTTGGGAAGTGAAATTCGGCAATACAATTTTCGGCAAATCAATAGAGAACCCACGCCATGCTATCTCAAAGGTAAGAGGAGGCTGTTACTGCCGCGGCTCACCGTGGAGAATGGTAATGTATGTACAGTCGAAGGCATAA
Source organism: Pandemis heparana (assembly GCA_963854515.1). Lineage (NCBI taxonomy): Eukaryota > Metazoa > Arthropoda > Insecta > Lepidoptera > Tortricidae > Pandemis > Pandemis heparana. The sequence continues at coordinate 31,150,063 of OY978006.1, forward strand.
ATATTGATACAGCCACCATGTGAAATACCTATATGTGTCGTCGGCCTTATTGTTTATGGCATAAAGGTGTATAGATGTTTTTAACGTCTTGGTAACGTACATATATCATGCCCTTGACTGTAATTACGTATTTTACAGAGCAGCTTTATATTAATTTTACCTTGTGTGCATTTTCTAAGCGAATCCTACAAGTCGACGAGATCGACGACATAATTTTCCCTACTCCAAGAGATGTTCGTGGCCATTTATATTCGTTATCCGCAATTTAGTGCTTTAGTGGTGTTAGTGCTTTAGGCTTTAGCCTCTCAAACTGTTAGACGGTCTGTGAGACCGGTTTACTCTTTGCCCGCACGGCGCGGTCCCAGTCCATAGCGGACCAACCACGGCCTCTCGTTCGGTTCGCCATTTTTCTTCAGTCCTGTTATACCCGTCATACGGCGTGCGCGTATCAAGTATGGCTGCTCGCGACGAGGCGATCGTGTTAATTTCTAATACAGTGAAACCCGTTTAAAATTTAAACACGATCTGAATCGGATTATTAACCATCTTAAGTGACGCTTACCCAGGATAACCCAAAGTTCAAGTGCGATTTATCAGTTCGGAGCAAGCGAAAAGTTGTGTTGTAATTCTACTTCTAAAAGTTAGGTCGTGTATACAAAACGGCTCTCAGTTTTCGACTGCTCGATGTTGTAAATGTTAAAGAACAGTTGTTTGTTGTGAATTGTAATTTGTAATAAGTGGAACGTTCGATTTTGGCGGCGGCGAGTGGCGCGAATCTGGCGGTAGTCCGTGCAATTTTGACTGGTGAGTTGTTAAAAAAAAAGAAACGTTCGGTATTTAGAAACTGTTTTTTAATATCGCAGCGTGTGTTGACGGTTTAAAGCCATAGACTTATTGGCAATGCGAATTTTTTGTTTTAGGCGTTAAGCTGCAAAGCGAATTCTAATCCGAATTTTTTGGCGAACATGGTTGTGGTCGTAATTTTATTGTCAGGTAATGTTGTTACAGTTAGTATTTACTAATTAAATCTCTGCTTTTTTAAGTCTTGTCACAGTAAATTTTATAATGACTTCCTAGCTTGGCAGGCTTTGATGTAGTTAGGTATCCTGGTAACTAATCATTACCTATGTAAGTAATTAATTGCAAAAAGGTTTTACTTAAGTACCTACATTGATACGAACGGTTTAAAACTTACACAAAAATTAAAAATTAAACTTTCAACCCACTTATCGGCAATAGTTAATTAACATGTACTAATTTTACATAATTTTTTCTGTATTTTCCACTATGGACGCTTGAACTTTGACAGGTCATAGCGGCCATGTTGAGTTATCTCAAATCATGGACCAGTGTCTATCAAAGTTTTTTACGCGGCACCTTATAAATGAGCAGAATAAATTTAAAAAGTTTTAGGCATTTCATTTTTCTTTTTTATTTAATGTACCGTGGCTCCTTAAAACGAACAATTGTTTTGTTAATTTTATCCCTAATCTTTCACGGTTGTAGGGACATTTTTGTGCCTACCCTATAGGTATAAACAGTTCAAAGACAAAGTGGAGAACCATGTAGTTACGAATCCAAAATCGAAACAATTACGTGATGTGACAAGTACAGTCTGCAAAATTGATGTCTACTGGCGGCTGGCGGGAACAGTCAGCAATAGAATGGCTGAACTTTAAGAATTACCTAATTATATATCTATTTTGTTACAGTTTTTAAAAGCGTTTTGTTCTTCTTGTCTTGTCGTCCCAGTTATTTATATCATGAAGAAAAACTGAGACCCAATGAGGGTAACTCGAAAATATTGCATAAAATATCATATCATAATCATTGAGAATTTTACAAAAGGCAAAATAACTGACGAATAAATGATCAAATAGGCTAAAGGTTCGATAATCTGACTGAGAAGATCCGGCGTTCGATGCCCGTCTTGGCAATTTTTTTTATTTAATTTTTTATTTTAGAGAGGCCAGACAAACGAACTAGTGGGTCACCTGATGTTAAATGATCACCACTGTCCATAGACACCCGCAGCGCTTTATGCGATGTCTGCCAGTGCGTTGTCGGCCCTGCAGAAAATTGTACACTCGCCTCTTAAAGGCACCCAGGTCGTAACTCGATGGGAAGACCCCAGCTCGTTCTAGATTTTACAAGTTTTACAAATATAAAAATAAATATAAAATATAATGTATAAAAAAAACATAATACTAATAATATATAATGTGTAAAAATATAATGTATGTTTTGCAAATATAATGTACTTATCAAAAAAAGGGATGTTGGTTGCAGTGTATAGGTATGTAACTGTGTATAGGTAGGTATGTATGTTTAATGTTTATCAATTGCCTGATAATATAACACTAGCTTTGCCTAGTTAGTAAGTAGAAAAATAGTGTTAATTGTCCCATGATAGGTATTTATTTATTTATTTATGATATCCATCTGTTGGAAAAACATGTCACACAAAATTAGGTAAAAGCGTTTATGGCGAATGTTTGAATCTCTTTTCTCATCAGTTACGAGTTCTGACGCAACGCTTTGCATTGCAAATACTTAAAAAGTTATAAAATACCTTTAAAATTGAGGAAAATGTTTATTTTGATCAAATTGTAAGAAAAGACTCGTTTTTATAAATATACTTCAAAAAAAGGAGAATCTTTATATTTTGCATGCGTTTTTTTTTTGCATTAACAGCAATCTATATTTTTGCCGCTTGGGTTCCGATTTTTGAAAGCACACATGTGAAAATGTAACTTGAAGAAGAGTGAAAAATTGTGCTGAATTTGAACGAGTAGAGCAGAAGAAAATTACATCTCTAATTAATCTAGACAGCTTATCGAAAATTTAATTTTACCTGTACTTGTATAACAATAGACAATATCTCAGAGTTGTTCCCATATATTATATTTTAACTTTAACCGATTTCATTAAACGTTTCTTTATTTTTATTCCCGTTAGTAAACGTACCCGTCTTCTGTCGCAACATGTTTCACTTTGTTTGCTCACAACCCTCCCGTGATAGTTAAATACGTAATTTACATCCTTTGAGTTTGAGGCAGACTGTACCTGACAAGTTTGCCAAGAGTTGAAGTACACATAACGGTCCTAGGCAGAGCTTCGCTGTACATTCTATAAAACATTCAATGGTAATTCATTCAAACAACTCGAAAAGTCATTGATATCCAGATATCTTATTCATCTAATTAGCTAGAGTTACGTTACGTTATTCATTTTTATCTGACTTTATTTATTTATTGTTACGCGAACTTCTTCGAGTACGTCTTTGAATATTGTATATCTCGGTGTATTTCCATCTGAATACTAAGAAATAGAATAACAACCAATTTAACGAACAATTTATAGACCTATGTTACAAGCTCATCATTAACTATTGGATTATGTAGTATATATTAAATTGAATACACCAAATTATTATTCAGAAATAACTTCTGTTCAAAAGATATTTTTCTACCCCCTGCTACCGTTTATAAGTCGTATTTTGTTACGTATTTTTTTCTGAATATGCGTCATTAGGTAAACTAAATAAATCCAGCTTGTTAGTTCGTAACCATCGCCTTAGATAAATAAATAAATAAAAGAAATTTTTATTTACCAATACACAAACAAAAATTTACATTTTCAAAGCATTAGGTACAAAGTATTAGGTAAATAGGACAGGAGACTCAGCAGGCATGCTGGTTTTCAGTCTTTCATTATATATATCTCATTATTATCTGTATCATTTTATATTTTAAGTATCTGTATCTGTATGTCTGTGTATTTTAAGTATCTATGATAACTCAGTAATTGAGAAGTGTCAATAGTTCGGCGCTGGCATCCCTAACCTAGGGGCATCGATTTAATTGTTTAACCTTTGCGCGCAAGCCAAAACCTATACGCTTTGCGCAACCCCTAAGGGGGTCGCAAGCATGTTGAGAACCGCTGACATATCGGAATTGTTTGAAATTTGAATTTGATAGTGACGTTGCAGGTGATATGATAGTGGAGTATCTTGCGAGTAGGTGAAATTTTTGTTTTGGTATGTGATAATAAATACCTAATCTCCTACTATAATAATAATAAAAATAATAAATAAATTACTTCTTTATCCCTTACGGGATAGACAGAGCCTAAAGTAACAAGACCTAAAGGCATAGACTAAAGGCCACGTTCAGCATGATTGTGGTAGTGGGTGGAAAGGGGCTTTTACAGACCAGAAAAATGTACTCCTAAGAAAAGCTAAAGGAAACGCGCCATACATAGTTACGAGATCTGTTATTGTCATGCTAAAAAACTTCTGTGACCTAATAAGGACATAGTCATATCATATTGAGCAAACAAACAATATAATAAATCCAAGTATCAAGTTGTTGAACCCTTGCCAAGAATGCTTTTGTTCTGTATAAGGTATAGGTTATTTTATAGAACAAACGGCTCCTGATTATTTACACATCTTTTAGGATACGCTGGGACCGCAGTGGACTTGTGTCATTACGTATTATCTATATTGACAGACCTCTAACAATGTGCTGAAGCCCTAGTAGGCACTGTTGCCTCACGACTCAACAAAAAAAAAACACTTCAAAAATCGAACGCGATTCATTCGTATTTCAAACTAAGCTCTTAGAGGATCCTGATATCCTGGTACTTAAACTTTCCCTACGTCTTACGCCTGACGCGAGTTTAACATTTTTTACCCGTCCCGAAAACTTCTTTAGCGGCTAAAGAAGTTTTCACAAGTCAACGTTGATATTTAAACTCTACTGTCGAATTCCTCTATCCTCGAGGCTCGCTAAAAATGTAATATACGAGTCTGTTAAAGTAGGGAATAAGCCATCGTATTTATTCCCGCCATAATTAATATTTCGCTGGTATTGTTTGTCCTTTTGGCAGACATTTTAATAAAGCCTCTTCGCACCTGGAGATTCTGGTATGATATAAAGAATACAAAAAAAAAAACAAATAGCATTTGAAATATCTTTTGACATAAAACCAATGGCGGTAAACTGATGTGTTTTTTATGTGGCAGTTGGAGGGAGGAATTGCAGGAAAAACATTTAAGTATCTATAGTGTATTAATGAAACACTGTGGCTATGCCAAACCCAATTTTATTCGAACAAATCCGCAAGTTATTATCATTTCAAAGAAACAAACATTAGCTAGTTTGTAGCACGGTACAGCGCCATCTAGTGAGTAACAAGGTAAACTTTGATTTCATTCAATACATTAATGAAGTTACTACGGGAAACAAACGATACCAAGTTTGAATCCGCTAAAGCGACATCTAGCGAGAATTTATATAATTAACGGCTTCAACAGAGAGAGAGAGAGAGATTAGCGGGGTTAGATAAAAAACCGTCCGTAACTCCCGGGAGTTTCCCCCAACGCACTATATATTTCGCACAGGCTCAGTTATCTTGCACGTAAGTAAGTAGCGGAGTAGCAACATAGCATGGTAAATATTTTGTGTTCAATGTATCAAAACCTTTTGAAACTAACCTATCGAAATGTAACAAATCTATCGTCTGTCCTTTTGTGTCTTGCTTGTAAGAAGATAATTGTGTCCAAATCTGTTGCTCAACTCCGCTAATCTTAGTCGGTCGAATCCTTCACAGATTGGTAAATAATGTCTTTTTGGACGATATAATTGCGTGCTTAAGAGTTGGTGATAAAATTCAGTTTTGATTGCTTGCGCTTTGAAACTAAGGCTGTGGCTAGAAGAGAGCAGAGCTCCGTGATGTTGGATGGAACCATCTGAACCGTCCACAGTTGAACATCGATGGGTGGAAAACCGCTGATAAAAATCCTGAAATACATTCACAAAGCTATTTAGCCAGACTGACCCAACCTGCTGAAATATTCCGAAACAATTTTAAGAAACCCTGCATGGCACAAATTATACATCATTTAATTTAGGATGAGAAACCACAACAACATTATATTGCGGTTCGTGAACTGTAATCTCTTAACAATTTGCACTAGAGTAACAATTGACGACACGCAAATAAAGTGACATTAAAACAATTTTATTTTGCGGCTGCCAAACTATTGCACTGTACTATTTGCTAGGTAAGAAATAGTTGACCAGACGCAATATAATGCTATTGTGGTTTCTCATTCTAAATTAAATGAAGTATAGCTAAGTACTGCCGAGCGAAGTGACAATGTGAAACAAGCAAAATGTAGGACCGGGATAAAATTCCACTGACAGCACCGTTAACACTCAACCACATCTCTTCTTAAACTTAAGAGCTAGGCTTTTCTCTCAGGGCCTTTTCTTAGATTTCCTGATACGACGCGACTTCTAGTCGTCTACTCTCTTTCACCTGGTCCATAAATATTCTTGGCCTTCTCTCCAGCTTTCCTTCATACTTTCCTTCAACTATGATCTTAATGTATTCGCCGTGTCGTATCAGGTGTCCCAGCATCTTTCCTCTTATTTTCTCGATTTTCAACAAGAACTACTTTTCATTCACTCTGTCAACACATCTCATTGAGCATTAAAGACATTAGTCTTTTCCTGTCGCCAAGAAGGCACAACCACTTCATTTTTTGCCAAGTAGGTACTAGTCAAAATCGCTATACGCTCCTCTGGTAAATGACTAAACGCTTACCACAGTCGTTTCCCCGTTTTACCAAGAGTGATGACTCGACAAGCGACGCCGTCTCACGGTTGTTACACGTTAACTGACGCAATTATTAGTCGATTTTCGAAGTTCGTTTCGTATCCGCTCACACTAATAGTTGTTAATCAGAGAGTGAGATGGACAGTGATACGATTGAAAATCGAATTTTGTAGCAGCCCGTACCTAGGCTTGGGTGTGGATGGGACGAATAAATGAATCGGTATAGCTGAAACGCATTCACGTCTTATTTTGTTTTAATAATAATTGTCATTAGTTGCGGTCGGTCGGTGGTCGATGTCGTATGTACAATCAAGGGCATAAGTATCGGTACAACCATCATGTCAAATGTATATGTCACCGGCCCTATTGTTTTTGGCACATAAAGGTGCATAGTTTTTGACGTCTTGGTTAGTATACAGGGTGAATCAGATACCCCCTAACAATAATCCACTGGGGTATATAACCATAGCTATAGAAGCTAAAAAAAATATTTAAAAAAAATTGGAGTTTTTTTTTTATATTTTCTATAGGAATGATTACAGTTAATACTATCATTCCTATAGAAAATATAAAAAAAAATTACTCCAATTTTTTTTAAATATCTTTTTTAGCTTTTATAGCTATGGTTATTTGGTTATATAGGTACCCCAGTGGATTATTGTTAGGGGGTGTCTGATACACCCTGTATATATTTATGTTGTTGACTGTACACAGTTAACCATAAGATGTAGTATTGTAACTCTTCTTTTTTCCTTGTTAGTTTCTGAATTTTAAAAATTAGGAAAAAAAAATTTTTTTTTTTACAAAACAAGGAGAAAGGAGCAGATGTTTGAGGGCTCCCACTGGAAGCAGATTGTACTAAATGAATTTTAAAAGAATAAATGCCGAATTATTATGCCTTACATCATTTTGGAAAAGAGCCTGATATTCTTGAAACTGCTGTACTGATGTTGTCTTTGCAAATAAAAATTCTTTAAAATATAAGTAAGTACATTATTTAGAAAATTGAAAATTTACTGGGTGTACTATTTCATTTTAATGGCAACACATTGGTAGATTTTTTTAAATTTAATTGTGACGACAACTACTATTGATGTGATGTGCCATACATTTCTCCTGCGGTCATACACGTAACAGTAACAGCAAGCGATTAGCGGTCGTCCCCTCCCTGTTCAAAATGCTCCATAAAAGTGAAATCAGAGTCTATGTTCTTTTTTCAAAATTTAGTAATGCGTTCACTTTTATTGTTTTTTTTTTTCTATTGTATTTGGCCAGTTCGGTTTAGAAACGTCTAGTCTCTCTAGTAAAGATCTTACTACAAAAATGGTGGTGAAATAAAGAATGTCCCTGATCGCAGGAACTTGTCGTACGAGCCAAAGGCGAGGGCGATTATCATGCGATTTCATGCGATTCATCACCGCCCGAGGTATACACAATTGACAACATTTCATATTTCTGAGCCTATAATTTTAATGGTTCTCTGTATTTTGTTTGAAAAGATGAACATGCTGACAGTTTAATTTTTTCGCTAGGGCTTGTATTTAATTTATAATTCATTTATTAATTTGTGCTTATTCTAAAAGGGCGTAACTCCGATACTATCACAGAATACACACTTATCCCTTTGTCTTTCCTCTATAGAAAAAAAACCCGACGTTAATTTCAAATTGTCAATGTCAGGCCCTATTCTCCAATATTCGATTTTCGAGGTTCGCTTCGTGCTGTTCCGCTCATACTAATAGTCATTATCTTGAGAGTGAGAGAAGGTATGCAACGAACTTCGAAATTATAATTTGAGAGTTGCCCCCCTTGTAGTTTGAAGTTGTCAAAAATACAAAGTTATGATCGCTTATTTTTTCTCGTGAAAAAAGCAAAGGCGTTTTACCTATCATGTGGTAGTTTTGGTCAAATTAGGACATATTTTTAATTATTTTTCAATTTTTATTATAAGCGATATTAAAATTATTTAAACATATTGCAGTGATCAGGAGGCAAAATGCCGTCGAACCATATATACATTTTCGGGTGTTATAAAAATGAAATGTTGTATACGTCTTCCCCTCGAGCGGGCGGTAAATTCCTACTTACTTACGGCCCGGGGCGACGTAAACTATCAAAATCAAAAGTGCAATCTGCAAACAGACCACAAAGGTGTTTTTTAATCAATCGCACCCTGAAGCATGTCGCATCGCGCCGACTTAGTATCGTGAGTGGTCTATTACCTGCATAATTAGCTTGGAAGCGTCTTCAGTTCCTTTGTTCACGTCATTTAATTTAGAGCTCGAATGGCTCGAACTGCTAGTTAAGCGTCAAAGCAATAGTGTGAGAGACTACTGTGAATTGTAATGTTTCATCGAAACACGTGACGATCCTTACCATTTTTAAATATTATATTTTAATTCAAAGCCCAAGGAGGGGAGGCGAAAATCTTAGGAATCAAGCTATAGGCGATGTGGCTATACCCATCACTATTTTGATTCCCCTTTCCATCATGCTAAACGTGGTCTTTGAGTCTTGTTACATTAGACTCTGTCTACCCCGTAAGGTATAGACATAATTTGTGTATGTATGTATATTTTTAAAATATATTACACTGTCTTTGTAGAATAGGTTGGGTTGGGTTAGGTTAGGTTTATTATATAAATTTGCTGAAAAGTCGATGGTTTCAAAGGGGGATGGGGGTCATAAGTAAGCCAAATATGATCACACATGGTTTCTGGAAGAGCTCTTACCACGTTAGTTTGTTGCCGGCGCGCGCTCCGCCTAGGACACCTCTTCAACCGCTAATATTACTGGGGCTGCGCTTTGGCTGCATATCGAGTTCCATGCAATTAATGTTTGTAACAGCGCACCGAAAGTCTGACGAAGTTTCCGAACTAGTTGTTTGTTACCGGCTATGAATATACCTAAGTAGAATTTAAGTAGGTAGGTACTGTTGTAAATCTATTTTATTTTGAAATAATTACTTTCTACCAAGTTTCTTGCGGCGCATTCTTCTTGGCAATGATGGTCTTTCCGAATGCGCTGGTTTAAAATAAGACATGTAAAAGAGCCCTTGGCGGCCTGTTTGCAAAATAAACTTTTGAATTTTGAGTACATAGTATAAAACAAAGTCGCTTTCCGCTTTCCGCTGTCTGTCCGTATGTATGCTTAGATCTTTAAAACTACGCAACGGATTTTGATGCGTTTTTAGGGTTCCGTATCTCAAAAGGAAAAAGCGGAACCCTTATAGGATCACTTTGTTGTCCGTCCGTCCGTCCGTCTGTCTGTCAAGACCCTTTTTCTCAAGAACGCGTGGAGGTATCAAGCTGAAATTTATATCAAATTCTCAGGTCTACTGCCCCTTGGAGCTGTGAAAAAATCAAACTTCTAAGCCAACGCAATCAAAAGAAAAAGGCGTTTATGCCGCAAATTTTCGAAACTCGCAAGGGAATCAAAACCTACATACCTCCCGTGAACTCAGAATCTTGAAATTTGGTATGAAGGTAGGTCTTATAGCACAGATTAAGGAATAATTGCGAAAACCGTAAATATGTATGTATGTCTGTATATATCAGTGACCAATATAAAGTGACCCCACATTGCGTATATTTTGCTTTGGAGCAGGGCTCTGCCTACACTGGTTTATAAATATTTATAGATAATGATATGGAACCCTTGGTGCGCGAGTGCGACTCGCACTTGGCCGGTGTTTTAAATAGATAGATTAGCGGGCAGAAGTGGCAGAAGCTAGTAATATTATAAAATACTCCACCATGAAATCACCGGGCAAGAGCGAGCGCACCGAGGGTTCCGTACGAATTCGGCAAGTGAATATAAAATCCAGTGTAAGCAGAGCCCTGCCCCTAAGCAAAATGTACGCAGTGTGAGGTAATTTTACATTGATTACTTATATAGAAAGACATACATCAAAAATCAGAGTCTTAGTTTTATTACACAGACAGACAACGGAAAGCTACTTTGTTTTATACTATGTAGTGATGATTACTATGGACGTATCGATTTTTATCACACACCTAGTTTTTGTAGGCGTGCAACCATTATGCCCACAATTTTCAACAAACCTTCGAGCCTAGTAAAACTGAACAAAAGCTAGCATCAATCGTTCCCATATCGAGACAGCAACGTGGGCAAAGGCCTTGGCTGTCAGTGCAACCTTTGCATCGGTTTCTACGTTTAATGTCAAATTTACAAGTCCGTTGGTGACGCAATGCACTGCGCGCGCGCCGGGCATAAGCGACAGCGGTTGATGACGGCGCCATCTTTGTTTGTTAAGCCCCGACGCTAAAAGAGGAGTGCTATGAGTTTGTCGTCAATCACGTCAATGTCTGTGTGTGAGACAGATCTGTGGCATCATAGCTTTCAAGCAGATGGACCGATTGCTATGTGGTTTTTGTCATTCTAAAGCCAGTTTCCTTGCGATGGTTCTTAACTATGTTTGGAACTGTTGTGACACAAGATTGCTTAATGCTCAGCTCAGTTATCAATGATTCCGTCTCTATTTATTACTACGAAACATACACGGATAACTGACACGTAAGACAACTGGAACTTAAGAGAGAGTGGAACAGGCAGTTGAGGAACTATGTTAGGGGTTGTGTTGCTGCGGACCCCTGGCACAAATGTTACGGACCCCGGGTCCATGGACCCCAGTTTAAAGGCCAGCGCACACCAAATGCGTGCTGCGTGCTGCGTGACACGCGCCAGTTGTAATGTATGAAACTATGAGATAGATGCCAGACTAGTAGGCTTATTGTCTAACTCGCTCGCAATCGCCATCGTGTTCATTGTTCTTGTTCATGTTGTTCTTGTATGAATGTGACAGTTAGCTGATTCCGATGCCAATTGTCAGCCCATACATGAACTGTCAAAATTGAACACGATGGCGATTGCGAGCGAGTTAGACAATAAGCGTACAGACAGATGCGTGGTCACGCGTCACGCATCTGAGCTGCCGTACAACTGGTGCGTGCGCATGCGCATGTCACGCAGCACGAATTTGGTGAGCACTGGCACCGGCCTTAAAAATGTGTGTTGCGGTCGAAAGTCTGTCGCTTGTACCACAATAGGTTAAGGCAAGCCAATGGAGATGGTACCGTAATTATAGTTTTTTAGAGCGAACGAGTGAAAGTATCATGAGAAGGTGATTTGAGGAAACCGACTTTAACTAAATACTTGGCCGCCGCCATAGATCCCGTAGCGAATGTATGTAAGGCTTGTTAGATTATTTTCACAAATATTTTTTCTTTGTAGCAAAATTTTCTTTTTGCGTTTTTTCGCGAATGCAAATTTTTCAAGTCAGTTATTTTTGAAAAATCGCCGTTTCTAGCGACGCCAGTCACTAAATTGGCAACACTGGGTTACCACGGCTTTTTCGCATATTCTTATAAAGCAGCGTCCTCACTGTGAGCATTCTTACCAGGGGCCTTACCACAACGTCCTAATTCCGACTCAGTTCAAGTTTTAGCTGTCACTTTTAGTATGAATCTGACAGCGAGCGAACCTAAATTGAATCGGTTCGGTGTTGAATCGCATTAAGTCTTCGTGGTAAGGCGCCAGAACCAGCATTTCTTAACTGAAATCGTGGTAAGCTCTCAAATAGTAATCACTAGAAATGTAAAAAAACTCAGTGCCACTAAAAACGTTTCCGCTAAAAAGCCGACCCGCACTAAAGCTTTATTGGCCCAAATAGTGCAACAAAAAACGTCGATGTTTTCATCGATAAAATTAAACTAAAATTTTAAAACAGCCCCCACACATTAATCGAGTAATCCCATCCTACTTCCTACTAATATTATAAATGTTTGTGACTATGTGAGTGAGTGTGTAATGTGTACTGTTTGTTCCTTCTGCTCGCTGAAACCGCTGGACTGTAGCTGAAATTTGGAATACACATTTTATGTCTCAATTTAAAACCTTTGTTTACCACACTTAAGGCAAATAAACATTTCATTTCATTTAGTCCCGGGAAAGGACATGTTACATTTATCCCGGAAAATTGCAAAGTTCCCGTGAGATAGCGATAAGCAAATTCTGCGCAAAGTCGCGGGCGTAAATAAAAAATAATTTATACATACATACATACATATCGTCACGCCTCTATCCCACAGGGGTAGGCATCGACTACTTTGTTCCACTTGCTACAATCCTGACATACCTCTTTCGCTTCATCCACATTCATCAATCTCTTCATACATGCTCGTCGGTTTCGGGTACTCTTGACCTGGCCTTTTTCCAAAACGTCCCCAATTTGATCATGGAACGTCCGCCTAGGCCTTCCCCTCCCAACGCACCCATTCACACTCCCCATATAAATCTGTTTAGTTAATCTTCTTTCATCCATCCTATCTACGTGACCAAACCAACTAAGCATACTTTTTTCTATCCTAGTCACTATATCTTCTTTCACACCAGCACGTTCCCTTATCACACTATTCCTTATTCTATCTTTCAGTGATACACCTTCCATACTTCTTAACGCTCTCATTTCTACTGCATTTATTCTACTTTCATGCTTCTTTTGCCATACCCAACTTTCGCTACCGTACATTAATACTCGTAATTTATATTTATGTCAAAAATGCCTATACGTAATTTATGCAGAGCTGATATTGTACAAACTGCCGCGATTTTTACCAAACATGGCTAAGAGCCAAGGAAACTGGGTTTCGAATAAAAAGCCGCATCGTCGGCCCATCCGGTGAGAGCTACAGTGCCGCACACACACACACACACACACACACACACACACGACTTAAAATTTATAACACCCCTCTTTTTCGTCGGGGGGTGACAAAATACGGTACCCATTGATGGGCAAAATGTGATGTGACAGGACGGATCATTGGGGCGTGAAAATTGATTCAGTCGTGCGAATGAAACGTACCTATTTGCCGATCGAGACGGTCGGCGTGGGCATTTTCGATTATCCGTAAGCGTTATGAAATTATACTAGCTTCTGTCCGCGACTTCGTTCGCGTAGCATTAGACGTAAGAACTGTAGGCTTATTGTCTAACTCGCTCGCAATCGCCATCGCGTTCATTTTGACAGTTAATGTATGGGCTGACAATTGGCATCGGAATCAGCTAGCTGTCACATTCATACAAGAACTGTCAAAATGAACACGACGGCGATTGCGAGCGAGTTAGACGATAAATAAGCCTACAGATATTGATAGTTATCACACTAATATTAGATAAGGGAAAGTTTGTGTGTGTGTGTGTTTTTTTGTTACTTCTTCACGCGCAAACGGCTGGACGGATTAACTTGAAACTATCGATGTCGATATAGATACTTCGCAACTCTAGCACTCCGCACTTCCACTTTACGACCTCAGTCGGCAACAGGTCCGAAACTCTTGAGATGAAGATAACTGTAGCCTACAACCGTTTTTACGGATCCAATAAATCTGAGTTTCGAATTAAAACGGACAGACATACACACAAACCAAATCACGCCTATATATACGGGGTATACGGCGCCTAACATCTAAACTTCTGAAGGCTTGTTTAGCATAATTGTAGGCGTATGTGGAGACGGGAATCAAAATAGCGATGGGTTGCTAGCCGCATCGTATAACATGAGACATGATTACTAAGATTTCCGTCCGTTCCCTCGATGGGCTTTTACCATCTGCGCGGGACAAGAAGCAACTGGTGCATTCTATGTTTTTTCTTTGCTCTCAGACCAGCATGCCTAATTTTGTAAATGCGAAAATTACTCTGTCTGTCTGTCTGTCTGTTACCTTTTGACGCTTAAACCTCTGGATCGATTTAGTTGAAATTTGGTATGCAAATAGTTTTTATCCCGGAAAATTGTAGTTCCCGCGGGATAGCGATAAGGGGATCTGCGCAGACGGAGCTGGGGGCAACAACTATTATTTTTGTCAAAAGCTATTTTTAATTTCAACCTGTTTCGACTTTAACGTTACCAACATGGCTCAAGCATGACTCATCAACGTATTCCAACAAATTCCCCTTTCGAATTTCACATCCTTTGAAATTTACAAAGTTAACTTTACCGACGTTCGCTGTTGGTATAGTTTGAAAAACTACCAATTTAAAGTTTGGACAGGCGCACGGATAAGTTTGTGGGGGAGGTTAGGGCGCACAGGAAACGCTTCGCTTGATCGCGCTGTGTCACACCTGTTGAGCTGCAAGGTTGTGTTTGCTGTTCATAGTGGCGCTAGGCGTCGTTGAGTTTGTATGGGGCCAAGTTAGTTCCTGAATTTGCCGTCGGCAGAGATATGTTGTTGGTTTGACTAGGGGGGCATAGTAGGGCAAAGTTTTAAGTGACTAGTTTTTACTTCGTATGGTAACTATGGGGTGGTTAATTAGATGTTTTCGTCTGTCCATGTTACTTATAAGCTACGCAACGGATTTTGATGCGGTTTTATCAATCAAAACTTAGCAATCGTTTGTCATTATCTGTGAAAGGAAAATGTCAAAGTGACAGATAAGGACAAACGATTGCTAAGTTAGCAGAGGCCTACAGAGCGTTTATGAATAAGGGGGTATGTATTACCACATTACCACCAATAATTAATACGTCTGGTGTAAATAAAGACTAGGAAATAATGTTACTGGAAATGACGTCACAGGTGAACACACAAATCATGTCTATACTATATCCCTTACGAGGCAGACAGAGCCTAAGGTAATAAGACCTAAAGCACATAAAGGCCACGTTTAGCATGACTGTGGGCGTATAGGTGGAAAGGGGAATCAAAATATACAATCTATATATAAAACACTAGCTGTTGCCAGCGACTTCGTCTGCAAAGAATTCGTTTATCGCTATCCCGCGGGAACTACGCAATTTTCCGGGATAAAAAGTAGCCTATGTGCTATTCCAGACTTTTCTCTATCTATGTGCCGAATTTTATCCAGATCCGTTGGGCCGTTCTGGCGTGATTGAGTAACAAACAAACATCAATCCATCCATCCATCCATACATTCGCATTTATAATATTAGTTAGATGAAATAAATGTACCTATAGTTAAATAATGATTATGTGGAAATGATCTAACTAAATAATAGCTAATCTAAGGCTAATGTTAAACACAACAAACAGTTTTCGCTTGTAAAATGAAGTCCAGATAAAACCAGACATTAGCTATTATGTTTTCAGGTATCTCATTTTGTATTCTTTCACAGAATATAAAAACTCGGTGTTACATTGCAATTATTTATTTTCATCGACCATGAAAATAAAGAAAATTACCAACCAAAACTAATGACAAGCAGAGAATATGCTCTATTCTCTAACAGGTAAGTTCCATATCAGAATACGAGCAATTTGCTGCAAATTAATCTCTTATGTGACTTTTTTCGCTTGGTCTCCCGGTGTTACATTGTTGCTTGAAACTTAAGGTCTCGTTAAAACGGATGATATCCCAGTGTTTCCTGAGCCGTGCATAGATTTAAGCTGCGGTGTTGATGGGGTCTTCGAAGGTTGGTTAAGTTGGTTTCGTTTACGCAGAGTGACTTTTATATCAAGGCCTCTAGCCACAAGTGATATTGTTAATGCGACGGGTCTTTTGAAACTGGTAGTTACGTCCATTGTAACATGAGCTTTGCGTAAGGTGTCATTTGTAGCGTGGGAGGGCTTTTTTGAAAGCGGTTGTTGGTAGCTAGAGTATAACATCAGAGAGTCATGTTAATACCTGATATTTAGAACTCCAATTAAGTTAGTTTTAAAGCGTGGAAGGGGTCTTGCGATTTTGGTCAGTTTTCTTTGATATATAACTATTGTGAGACTTAAAGTCGTCACAATTTAAAAGGCCCGTTTTGACAGTTCACGCCCATGAAGTTCTCTATTTTTTACCGATCGAATTGTTCTGAAGGTAATTGTATTTTTCATTGATGGGTATCGCTCACTCAGCTAAGTGCTGTGCAAAACGATTTTTTCATATTGTCCACAGACTATTAATAATCGGTTAAGGAAAAAATAAATCGATCTAGATAATTTTTTAAGGCCAACTCGCACTTGGCCTTTATTTGGATTTTATTTAGACCAATTAATTACTGCATTTCACCAGCTGTGTAGTGATCTTTACTGAAAATTATGACCTTGGAGCTCAAAGCCGTAAACAATGGCAGCACTGATTTCAATAGAATGGCTCCTCTTCATCATCTGAAGAAAATGATTGACTGAAGATTCACTCTCTAATCAGAACTTTAATCCAATGCCACTTTACAGTACATATTTAAATCGATCAAATACTTCATGCAAAACTGAATCGATTTATCGTTAGTATCGAGTACCGAGTCGTACGGTGACATCACTAGTTACGTCGGGAAGACAAATGTCAAAACGGGCCTCTTATTTTGCGACGACTCTAGTTATTTAAATGGAAAATATGTCTTTGTCAGCTAAGTTCTTGTTCGTTCGGAAGAGAAGCAAATGGTGCACTCCTTCTTTTAAGGGTTCCGTACCTCGAAAGGAAAAATGGAACCCTTATAGGATCATTTTGTTGTCCGTGCGTCCGTCTGTCTGTCAAGACTCTTTTTCTCAGGAACGCGTGGAGGTATCAAGCTTAAATTTATAACTACTACTCAGGTCTACTCTCCCTTGGAGCTGTGAGAAAAACAAACTTCTGAGCCAACGCAATCAAAAGATACAGCCGTTTATGCCGCAAATTTTCGAAACTCGCAAGGGAATCAAAACCTACAGGATACTTCCCGTGAACACAGGATCTTGAAATCTGGTACGAAGCAACGTCTCATAGCACACAGATAAAGGAAAAATTGCAAAACCATAAATATGTATGTATGCCTGTACTTATACATATATCAGTGACCAATGTAAAGTGACCCCTTACTGCGTACATTTTGCGTTGGAGCAGGGCTCTGCTTACACTGGTATAGATATTTATAGATAATGGTACGGAACCCTTCGTGCGCGAGTCCGACTCGCACTTGGCCGGTTTTTTCTTTGCTCCCAGACCACCGTAGAAGGATAAAAATAGAGGCACCGTACTAGAATAATCCTAAGCCAAACTCATCCCGTGATGAAGCGAGCTATTTAGCAAGGAGTCAATTCTAATGTGTTATTAACTAAAGCCTTAGCATAACAAAACCGGCCAAGTGCGAGTCGGACTTGCGCACGAAGGGTTCCGTACCAGAAATACTCTGGGAGCCCCCTTAATTATTATTATTATTTTGATTTCAGTATTTTTTGTTGCAGCCACAATAAAAATACATAATCTGTGCAAATTTCAACTGTCTAGCTATTACGGTTCTTGAGATCTAGCTCGGCGAGTGGTAGCCATGAAAAAGGGGCTAAAATATCACGTTTTTTGTATGGGAGCCCCCCTTAATTATTATTATTATTTTGTTTTTAGTATTTGTTGTTATAGCGGCAACAGAAATACACAATCTGTGAAAATTTCAACTGTCTAGGTATTACGGTTCTTGAGATACAGCCTGGTGACAGACGGACGGACGGACGGACAGCGAAGTCTTAGTAATAGGGTCCCGTTTTTACCCTTTGGGTACGGAACCCTAAAAAGAGGCACCGTACTAGAATCATCCTAAGCCAAACTCATCCCGTGATGAAGCAAGCTATTTAGCAAGGAGTTAATTCTTATGCGTTATTAACTAAAGCTATAGCCATTACTAAAAGGGGTTGTGTGAGTTCTCGTGGCACGGAAAGTAGGGATGGACGATATACATCGATGTATTTTAAACACTCGATGTATAGTAACGATGCATCGTATTGAACCGATGTATTGTTAATACTTCAACATCGAACATATATCGATGTTTTTTTATTCGATGCATCGAATACGCAAACTATGAGATGAGCGTCTATAATTGTGACAACACTGGCTGACTGGAACCTGAATCTTAATAATCAGTTAAGCCTTTCAGTTAATATTACACACCTAACATATTATATCGGTTTGGCTGAATGGGTTATGTTCCCTTTGCCACGGTACCGGCAAAGTCAAAATTTAATAATAAAACCTAAAACACTATGGCCATCGAGTTTTTGTTGCGTAGCGTAAAGTGTGAATGTAATGTGTTACTGCATTCTTTTTTGTGATACGATTACGGTTATTTGCCTAAACACATGTCCATTGCGAAAAACAATCAATGTTTTGGAAACATCGATGTTTTTCTAAATACATCGAATTAACATCGATGCAACCGATCGATGCATTGCATCGGAAAAAATATCGATGTACCTATATTTTAAATGTCCATCCCTAACAACAAATAAATTATTCTTATTCTTATTCTTATTCTTAACGGAAAGCGGTACAGTAATAACTAATAACTAATGAGGGTCGCCGCACTGCGGGTCAGACTGTACCAGGGTCAAATGTAATGTTTAACGTCATGCTGTTGGCTGTACATTGGAAGAAACTGGAACCTTTTCACAGCATGACACGGGAACAGACTTACCATACACCTGCCAAAATGATTGCGACATTGTATGAGAAAAGGTGCCGCAGATTTGATAGTTTCTTCGATCGCACCTTTCTTATAAGATTTTACGTTAAAGAACAGGCGAAATTCAAATGATAAAAGAATTTGAAGCAATAGACAAACCCCCTTATTCTTCTTCTTCTTCTTCTTCTTCTTTTATTTGTGGCGTTACAAGTCGTTATAGCGACGACAACTTCGCCAATGTCAGGGTAAAATTTTATTATAAAATCTTGTGACAAAATCAACAAAATGTCGGCAACGTTGTACGGTAATATGGTCAAAGACCCCCCTCCCCCCCTGGCGGGCTCTTAGCCACCGGTCAATGATATCACTCAGATACTGCCAGGAAATTATTAGCCGTTGCCCAGGGTGCACCGGACCAAGCACTGCTCTTCCCCCCGGACGGATCCAGAAACGAACAGCAGCTCCTGACCACACGTGGAGGTACTTAACCCGACACGCACCCCACCCCCTTATTCATAAACGCTCTATAGGTTTCTGCTAACTTAGCAATCGTTTGTCCTTATCCGTCACTTTGACATTTACCTTTCACAGATAAGGGAAGAGAAGGACAGTAGAAGGGGGAATATTAACCTTACAACTTAACTTACTCCAATATACAATTCCCTTTTTTTTTATGTGAATAGGACGGCAAACGAGCAAGTGAGTCACCTGATGGTAAGCGATCACCACTGCCCATAGACACCCGCAACCCCGGAGGGATTGCAGACGCGTTGCCAACCTAGAGGACTTAGATGAAATGTCTCTTGTGCCCGTAATTTCCCCGGCTGTCTTACTCTCCACACCGGAACACAGCAGTGCAAGCACTGCTGCTTAGCGGCAGGATTAGCGAGTAAGATGGTGGTAGCGATCCGGACGGACCTTGCACAAGGCCCTACCACCCGCAATACTTTTCCTTTTCCACCTTTACGGTCACAATCATACACGTGGCCTTTTAGATCTTGTTGCCTTAGGCTCTGTCTACCCAGTAACAGATAAAGACGTGACTTATATATGTATGTAATATACTCTCAGTGTTTGCAATTTTTAAACTCACTCGTCCATCCCTAATACAATACTCCTTTCATCCACTCAAAGGTTGACTGGAAGAAATCCCTTAAAAGAATAAGTCCGCCTTTGTGCATGTATCTCAGTGTTTGTCAATTGTATTTGTCTTGTTTATTTTGCACAATAAAAGAGTTTACACGACTAAAACTAGTGCCTACGCCAAATCTCGGGATTAGGTTGTCAAAGCGGACCCCAGGCTCACTGAGCCGTGGCAAATGCCGGGAAAAACGCTAGGAAGATAATTAATAAAGAGTTTACATGCATGCATTCCACGTGTAAAAGTTAGTACATACAAGTTTTGCTGCAATGTGTAACGAAAGTGGGATTTGCGTAATGAACACAGTTTAGTCATTATCATTATGCTCTCGTTTTGCAGTCACATAATGGACCGGATCGCAATGCAATCATTGCACCTCGTATGACATTATATAAAGTCACTTGTGTTGCGATTTCAGCCGATCTAGTTATTTTATTTCTAGGTGTCCCAATATTACACTGAAAAAAATATTTAACCAAACTACTTCGGCTATTTCCTCAATAACCATTCGGTAAGGCGTTATTAATGTTAATTTGATTTAACAAACAGGTTTACCTATAAAGAACAAAACATAACCAAAGATTTTTGTAACATGCCTTAGTTATATAAACCATTTTCATTCTTACCTGTCCTATTTGGTAAACAAAATTCTAACCTCCAAACGTCTCATTTTTTTTTTAACTATTTCATCGTTAATAAAGGAACTGGAGATAAAATATCAGCAAAATTATGTACAAAATATTACCTCAGGTTTATATGATTACATAATACACCTTATTCTTTACAAAAAATTGCATATTGAGGTTAGAATTTTATTTACCAAATAGGACAGGTAAGAATGAAAATGGTATAGTCCCTTTTTTCAAGTTACAGGCTGACGAAAGTTCGGTTTCATTTAGCAAATTATTTTTTTCAGTGTATTCAGCGGCAAAAAATGTGGCCCTCACCCCTCATACATATGTGTATGTGATAGGTAGTTTTGTAGTGACTGGGCAATGTACAAGTTGCGGGAAATTATCAAATTGCAAGAATATTGACAGAAATTTGCAGAAACTTTCAAGTGAATTTATGCTAAGCCCCCTTAAAGAAAGTTTCCAATGGGAATTAAAAAGATTTTCCTTAATAAGATCCATCCATTTCCATTAATGATCCATCCAGAGTTCCGTTAATAAGATCCAATCATATTAGGATTGTAATTAGATATTCAGACGAAACAGTAATAATGATATCCCGTGAACACTTAACAACATTCGCATTAATTTATCTATATCCTCCTAATGTAATAAATGCGAAAGTTTGTGACGATGTGAGTGAGTGTGTTATGTTTGTTACTTCTTCACGCTTAAACGACTGGACGGATTTGGAAAAAAAATGCAAAGGAAGATAGCTGGTACCCTAGATTAAAATATAGGCTTCCGCAAAACTGCATAGTTCCCGCGGGATAGCAATAAACATGTCAAAGGTCGCAACGTTTAATAACTATTGCAGGATATACTATCAACATCAGTTCTTATGCAAACTGGTTCTAGAGTGGAGACCGCGTGTTGGCAAACGCAGTGTAGGGCGTCCTGTTGCTAGATGGGGCGATGATAGTCGCAAGACAGCGGGCAGGGATTGGAGGAGAGCTGAAGATCGAGCCCAATGGCGTGCTATGGGAGAGGCCTATGTCCAGCAGTGGACTGACACGGGCTGATGATGATGATGATGATGATCGGTTCTTATGTCTAATCCTACGCAGATGAAGTTGCCGGCAGAAGCTAGTGTGTATATAAAAAAATGTATCCATATAACCCCTGGTCACGTCATAACGCGTGATCGGTTGGACCGATTTCGCTAATTATTCTGTTGTTGTTTGTTATTGTCAGAAGGTTCTTGTGTAACAATATTTTGAAAAAACCGGCCAAGTGCGAGTCGGACTCGCGCACCGAGGGTTCCGTGTCATTATCTAGAAATATCTATAAACCAGTGTAAGCAGAGCCCTGCTCCAAAGCAAAATGTACGCAGTGTGGGCTCACTTTATATTGGTCACTGATATACACAGACATACATATTTACGGTTTTCGCTATTATTCCTTAATCTGTGCTATAAGACCTACTTTCATACCAAATTTCAAGATTCTGCGTTCACGGGAAGTACCCTATTATAGGTTTTGATTCCCTTGAGAGTTGCGAAAATTTGTGGCATAAACGGCTGTATTGTATCTTTTGATTGCGTTGGCTTAGAAGTTTGATTTTTTCATAGCTCCAAGGGGCAGTGGACTTGAGTATTTGATATAAATTTCAGCTTGAAACCTCCACGCGATCCTCCTGAGAAAAAGGGTCTTGACGGACGGACGGACGGACAACAAAGTGATCCTATAAGGGTTCCGTTTTTTCCTTTTGAGGTACGGAACCCTAAAAAAAACTGTTACGGGGGCGAAGCCGCGGGTACCAGCTAGTAATTAACGAGTTTAAATTTCTGTGAACATTCCGCAAAAAAATTCGCAATTTTGCTCACTTTTCGTTGGTGCAATGACTTGGGCCGAATTTTGTGCCCCTATTTCACAAAGTCGACAATTGTCGGTGACAAGTGACGATTCGGATTGTAAGGCGCAGTCAATATGGAGCCAACCAGTGTAAGGTATTTTCATTTACCTGTCCTATTTGGTAAACAAAATTCTAACCTCAATGTGCAAAGTTTTGTAAAGAATAAGGTGTATTATGTTTTCAAATAAACCTCAGGCAATGTTTTGTACGTAATTTTGCTGATATTTTATCTGCAGTTCCTTTATTTACGACTAGCAGCCCATCCCGGCTTCGCACGGGGTAGACAATTATTTATTTATGGAAATTTGGATATAAAACACTTTTTTTCACAAATATTTTTATTTGCATTTTCATTAATGTTTAAAATGAAAAAAGTTGTTGTAGTGACATAACTACAATAGTTGGACATATGCTACCGAGGAGTTTTTTGTAGACATTATGATGTTCTTCAATATTGTTGTACATTATTTTGTTCTATCGCTAATAGTTTCGGCAGCGCATTCGACGAAAGACATTTTAAGACTCATTTTTCTACACCTTCGGTTACATTCTTCAAATTTTACCAAGGATCCCTAATTTTTTTCAAAATGAAATGTAGCCTATGTCAAATTGGAAGAATGTAGCATTCTATCGGTGAAAGAATTTTTTAAATCGGCCCAGTACTTTTTGAGCCTATTCATTACAAACATACAAACATACAAAAATACGTACAAATCTTTCCTCTTTATAATATTAGTGTAGATGAAATTGTTAAAAAATAACAAAAATGAGACGTTTTGAGGTTAGAATTTTGTTTACC
This sequence comes from Pandemis heparana, assembly GCA_963854515.1. NCBI lineage: Eukaryota > Metazoa > Arthropoda > Insecta > Lepidoptera > Tortricidae > Pandemis > Pandemis heparana. Next base: position 31,173,556 of record OY978006.1, read on the forward strand.
AAATAGGACAGGTAAGGATGAAAATATCTTAGATACTGAGCCTTACCATGACGTCTTAATGCTATTCAGTTTAGGTTCGCTCGCTGTCAGATTCATACTAAAAGTGACAGCTAAAATTAGGACGTCATGGTAAGGCCCCTGGTACAGTTTGTAAACAGAAATGTCGCTTATCACCGACAATAGTCATGTATGTTAGCATTCAGCACGTAGCTTCACTCGTATTTCAAAAGCTCTTAGAGGATCCTGATATCCTGGTACTTAACTCCCTCCGTCTTACGCCTCACGCGAGTTTTACCCACTTAAATTCACTTCAAAAAGCGTAATTCGTCAGCAATGCACTTTTTGGGGCATCGGTAGCACAACGGCTAAGTTACGTAACTTTATAAATGACAAACCAGTACTGCCATAATGTATCACTGTCTCATAATATGCGAATTGCGTTGGTGTAATGACCATTGACCAATTGACCTCATTGCATCGGAGATCCGTTACAGAAACTTGTCAAGTTCGTGTTGTATCGTACAGTAGGCGGCAAATATGTAAAACGTGGAGGGGATAAGCGTAGTATGAAAAACAACATCATGTTCATACTGCGCATATCCCCTCCACGTTTTACTTATTTGCCGCCTATCGTACCATCAGCCAAATAAGTGGTCAACCCCCCTAAGGTTACATTTTTTTGTGCGTCACAATATATAACGTCGATAAGACAGGCTGTCAACTTGAAAGTTCGACTTTAGCGACATTTTCATTTGATAGAAAGTTGGATGAAAAGTGGTAGACCACTTATTTGGGCGACCGTACCTCGGTATCGAACTGATTCCCCCCTATTTTACCAATGCGACAATAGTCTTTTCACGTCTCATGCTCAAAAAGTTCGACTTTATGCTGGATGTAGGCTGCATAAAATGGCATTTTATGCTCTTGTGCATAAAGTAAAATCTTCGTCTAAGACCTAGACAATCGGGTGCCAACAGCCACAAACAATCACTAAAACTTTACGACAGCATATTTTGTTCATTTTTTAACGTTTTTTTTATTATAATCTGCGGTCTATTAAACTGTTTAATTTATACATAAAACTAGGTAACAATAATTTGACAAGTTATTATTTAAACAAATAAGTACTTACATGAAAAATAAAACTTTTTAAAATGTAAATCAACACCTGCCTACTCGAACCTTACCGCAGTATCACGTTTAAAAAAAAAGAGAAAAAAAATTAATTGGCGGAAACTCAAGCTATTTTCTCTTAGTAGGATTTATGTTGCAATTTGTTACTGTTTTCAATATTCAATAATTTCGTCAAGTGAAGAGGAAATAACACTGACTCCTAACACAGTCAATTTGCCAGGAAAAACCATTAAATATATCGAATTGTTCCAATGTCACATTTAATTTTTATTAATTTTTTTTGCAATGTTTTTGTTTTGTTTCTTCGCAATCTAAGTGAAAAGCAGAGTGTATAACTCGTTCATAAAACCCATTTTCCCCTCGACGTGTCTATCCACCCTCGCCGTACCGGCTCGGGTGGCTATATGAACGTCTCGGGTATAATGGCTTGTTTTATGCTCTTGTTGTACAATCTACTATTATCATCCTCGCAGATAACCACCAAGTTAGCTAACCAGCAACCAACAAGGAGGAAATTTTCTCCCCAGATAACTGGTTTTTTAACGGGGAAGATTTTTTCCTGCATGATAACTAAGTTACCTAACTAGCACTGGTATAAGACCAATGTAAGGATGATTAATTTGGATTGATTTAGAGAGAGAGAGAGAGAAACATTTATTTACACACATTCGATACACGTAGATTTAAAAATATAAGAAATACAATATACTTAAGAATAGTACCGATATGGTGTAAAATGGGCCCCACTCAGCATAATGTTGCGGCAGGCCGCAATGCTGTTTTTCAGTGGGACCCAGATAAATTTAAAGACTAAACACAAAAACAAAAACACACACTGTGGCGACACGAACACCATTTAGGTTTACATGTTTGTTTTAATTTAGATATAGTCTTTGTTTTACCTTATAGTTATGTACGGGGAACAAAATTTTCCCGTTAAAAAAAACCAGTTATCTGGGAAGAAAATTTATTCCTTCTTGGATAAAAAGTAGCCTATGTGCTATTCCAGACTGTTCTCTATCTATGTGCCGAATTTCATGTCTGTGTGAAGTTAGCATATCAAGTACCAGCATATCAAGAAAAAATGAAGTTCTGTTAGCATGCAGTGTAGTTCTATAGTTCCTGATACTTTTTAGAAATAGTTCTGTTGATTTTCCTGGAAAATTTTAATTTCAATTTTTGACATAATGATATCATTATACCTACTTGATAACTTCCACATAAAATTTCATCCAGATTCGTTGGGCCGTTCTGGAGTGATTGAGTACCTAACAAACAAACATCCATTCATCCAAACTTTCGCATTTATAATATAACTTAGATGTACCTATGTATGTATGTACCTAATAAGCAGAGGATACTCTAAAAAAGTACCTCTCCAAACCAAACACCTCTCAGACAGAATTAAAGGGAACCAATTTAAAAATTGTGTTTTTACTTAGAGAAGATCAAACATAATCCGCGATCTTTTTTACGTAATACCTCGATACCTCCCGAAAAGGGAAACGGAAATATTTTTAAACGAAACAAGCCATTGAGTTTAAGGAAAAAACGCGGGAAAATTATGATCGAAAATATACACGAATCCAATTTGCATAGATTGATAGCAGTTGGACCGGAGACTTTATATATATACATTTAAAGATATCTTTACACTTTAGCGCCGTCGTTGTAACTTCATTGAACTTTCATAGGAAGCAGTCAAAGTGCTTGGAACGACAAGGCGCTAGTGTAAAGATATCTTTGGCGTCGACCTTTAAACTACTAGGCCGATTTTAACCAAACATAGCTAAGAACCATGGCAAGGAAACTGGCTATCGAATGAAAAAAACCGCGTCGAAATCGGTCCATTAGCTTGAGAGTTACGATGCGACAGACAAACACACACATCGACGTCAAACTTATTAACTCTGCGTCGAGGTTTAAAATAAAAATTAAAATAACCTCATTACGACGTTGCTTTGCGATTGGCTTTGAAATTATCCTTTAGCTATCCCTACCTCTTGTACCGGAATTCTATCACAATTTTTCCCAACTCAAAGGGCTGGGACACCAATTTCCGCCCAAAAATATATTATTATAAGGCTGACGTCCTCGGGGTGTTTCAATTTATAGCGATTATATCTTGGACTTTACTTGCCGCGTAAAAATAGATAGCCCCCTTATTCATAAACGCTCTACATCTGCTAACTTTAGTAATCGTCGTCCTTATCTGTCACCGTGATATTTACCTTTCACGATTGCTAAGTTAGCAGAATCCCATAGAGCGTTTATGAATAAGAAGTATATGCCATCTCCGTCTCTCTATAGTCTAACCCCCTTGTTCATAAACGCACTATAGGCCTCTGCTAAGTTAGTAATCGTGAAAGGTAAATGTCAAAGTGACAGATAAGGACAAACGATTACTAAGTTAACAGAGGCCTATAGTGCGTTTATGAATAAGGGGGTAAGAGGTTGGAGGCTGGTTTAATACCAAGAGCACAGAGATCAGTCTTGCGCATTCGGGTAAAAAAACTTAAGTCAACCAGCCCGGCTAGCACGACAGCGCACAAGAGTCGCGTCACGCGCTAGTTAGATTACCCGTCCCTTTCTAGAACGAACAATAAGAAAAAGACGGGCAATCTATCTCTATTGTGCGCTGTCGTGCTAGAGTTCCTAGTCGTGGAGGTACTTAGCGGTTCTATGCGAACACCATTTATTTATTTATTTATTGATAAAAACACATCCAAGTTTTACAGTACAAAACCAAAACACTCACACATTAATTAAATACACATAAAATTAATACCTATCTGTCAAAAGGGAAATATTACATTAAAAATTATATTGAAATTATATTAAACTTACAGTATCAAAGTGAATCCAATTTACTATTTAAATACAATACAGTAATAATATAATAATAATTAAAAAATAAACGAATATGTCAAAAATTAAATATACATCCAGCCAAAAATCTAATAAAAATTTATGTCAAATAGATTGGTCAATAATGTCAAGAAATAATATTATTATAGGTTGGTAATTACAATTTCGATAGGAGTACATCAGCCTTTCCCATGAATTCACCAAAGTTATCAAAAAATATGTCTGCATCCGGGACCTGCACATGTATGTCATGTAAGAGCGAGAGAGCCCTAGTCGTGGGCGCGACCACACTCAATGCTTAGACTAATTTATCTTTGCAGGTGGACAATTTTTTTGAACTAATGGCTGGTGCTGATTTCGTGTAGTTTGTTAGACGGTGGCGCCGCCACGGAGTTCACAGCGATAAAGCACTTATAGTATAGACCAAGTTATATATGCGCGTAGAAAAATTAGGAACTTATAACACTGGTAATGAATTCGCGTAGTTTGTACGTCGGTGGCGCCTCCGCGGGCTGATTAGATAAGTTTGTCGCGTCAACCGATTTTACGCATGGTTTCGTTTCGAATTTCAAAGGATTTTATGGAACATTGATTTTTACGAGAGTTGTGTTCAATAAGATAGCATTAGGTAGATATAAATGTAGGCATGAAGTAATCGAGTCTATGCATTGTTATGGTTACAAAAGTCGCAATAAAATGAGTTGTGTTGTGGTTTATCGGGATGAAAGATCGATTCTAACAAAACTAGCACTCCGAAATTCGTTGTGCCATTCCACTCGCACTAACAGTCATAAATATTTGAGTGAGAAGGACGGTCGAATACGAGTTTCAAGTATAGGAATAGCCTGAATAGGGTAAGCGAAAAAGCTGGACCATAAGTACTCTGGGGTCTGGGCGAAGTTGGGGAAAATTTATTACTCTGCAAAAACTAAACGTAACAGTTTCATTAAGTAACTTTTACTATCAAGGAAACTCTGAAAAGGGTAACTGCGGTTTCTACTTTGTTAAGTATATCATCATCAGAATCTCAAGCCTAGCCTTGGGTGAAAAATATAGATACATAAAAACTGCTATTGCCCGCGACTCAGAAACAGAACTGAACCGCTATCCCGCGGAAACTTAGATTTTCCCCGGATGAAAACTATCCTATGCCCTTTCCTGGGACTGAAGCTATCTCTATACCAAATTACAACTGAATCAGTTCAGTGGTTTAGGTGTGAAAGCGTAAAATTATGCTTAGTGTAAGTTTTCGGTCACAAAATACGTCTCGAACGAGTTTGCGTTAAAATGTCAATTACTAGGTAATACAATGGTTTGTTGCCGTTTCGATCCGCAAGTGGCGCTGCCAATTTTTCCATAGTAATTGAGACGTTTACGTGAACGCGTTCGAGACGTTATTATATGCTAAGTCATAAGTCATAAGTCATAAGTCATTTATTCGTCGCTTTCATGTGTACATTGGATCTTACAAGCTAATAAATACTTACACTAGAGGCTCAGAGTTACTATTTGTAATATTAGTGACGGCACCAGTAATGGACATGGACCCAATGACCCAATAATGCACAATAACTCTTATTTAAAAGACACTTATTTAAGAGACTAAGGCATAGCCATTTATTTTACAACAGTCAATTTTATACCGTATCATCTTTAAATTAAAAATGAAGTGTCCATTACTGGGCGCTTGTAAGCTTAAAGTGCCCAACACTGGTGCCGTCACTAGAGATTGTTATTTCGAAAAATCCCGAGCGCGGAACCTTTGAAACTGGAAATGCTGCCACGTTTTCATTTTATAGTAACCTTCCCGCTTTCTCGTGTCCTGTCAAAACGTTACTTTAGCACGTGTCTTGAAAACATCCGATGCTCATGTGTTACGTAAGCAACACTCTTACCCTGTATTTGTAAAAATACCCGTTTTCTCGTCCTACTGATTTGTCCTATTAAGTGGTCCTATTAGTAGGGTAGGACCACCAGTGAGAACTACTTCCGACCGACCTACTGTGTGCCAAGCGGTTGCCATGCCATTATGACCAAAAAGATGACAAATAGTGAAATTAAAAGTAATACGGTCAAGAATTACGGGAATAAGAGTTTCTGTCAGTTATCTATGATGACGTCTGTCTGTTTCGTAGTAATAAATAGAAACGGAATCATAGATAAGTGACACTTAAGATAGCTGGAACTTAGCAGAGAGTGGGGAAATAAGCCCTTAGACTTAAATACAATTTGACAGCAATTAGAAAGATCCGATATGAGTGACGTCATTTGTCACAACGCCCATATGTATAAAGTATATTAAAATTTAGTTTTTCTAGAAAGAGATAGACAAATCTTTAATAGCTTATCCCCTTATTCATAAACGTTCTATAGGCCTCTGCTAACTTAGTAATCGTTTGTCCTTATCTGTGAAAGGTAAATGTCAAAGTGACAGATAAGGACAAACGATTACTAAGTTAGCAGAGACCTGTAGAGCGTTTATGAATAAAGGGATTAATCTCGATTGTTTTTATAGTTATTTGAAAAATATTACTTCGTGTCGTTTATTGGGTAAATGAGCTTCTAATGAAAGCTACGAAAAAAAACATGAATATTTCCTATTGATAGCTTCTAATGTTTCCCTCTCTATCTTTATAGCAGTATCGTACGTCACATTGATCGGACAGCGGAGTAAATCAGTACTGCTCAAACGTACAATTGGAGCATTGTTTCAAGGAGAAAGTCGACTGAAACAACTTATTGTTTGGCACTTTCTAAGCTTTAGACCAGTTAGGTCGACACTATGGCCTTATCGCGTTGTCTATACCTATTTTAATGACTGCTAGTTGTGCTGTTTTAAAATTTCGTGGAAGAAAGACTTAACTCCTGCTAGGCCGTTTTACGACCAGTATGCTTAGTGTAAGTTTTGGGCCACAGAACACGCCTCACATATGGGAACAGTTTGTTGCCGTTTCGATCCGCAAGTGGCGCTGCCAATTATTCCATAGTAATTTTGACGTTTACGTGAACGCGTTCGAGACGTTTGTTCGTGCGAAAACTTACACTAGAGGCTCTGAGCCTATAGACCGACCGCTTAGAGTCCTAGACAGGGCGCGAGGTAGGCGATGAAGGAGGTCGAGAGAGGTGCGGGCGGCATCACTACCCGCCCGCACCGCTCTCGGTTCCCTTTGTCGTCCTACCCTGCGCCCCTGTACCCGCGCGGGCGAGGACTTAGTTAAGCGGTCTCGTGTCTTGGATGTTTAACATGTATTTAAATACATATTTATGCAATGTACAGGATACATAAGTAGGTATCTAAACCTAGAACTCATAGTACAAGCTTCTTTGGTTCGGGACTATCTCATTTTTATTATTGGTGTCTAATCTAATTATCCGCACTGGGCCCGCGTGGGAACTATAGTCCAAGCCCTCTCATTCAGAGAGGAGGCCTCTGCCCAGCAGTGGGACGTATATAGGCTGGAGATGATGATGATGAATCTAACTATCCTAAGATACATAAATCACGTCTTTATCCCTTACGGGGTAGGCAGGGTCTAAAGCCACGTTTAGCATGTTTCTCGGCGTAGGTGGAAAAGGGAATCAAAATAGTCATGGGCTAGTCGTGTTGCCTTTTATTTATTATTATGTATGTGTTAATTCAATGTGAGGCTTTCATTGTTATATTCTGGCTCTGGCTTATAAAATCAAAGTTAGGACGTTATTACACGTAAGATACGACTAGCGTACTTACAAGTCCCACCCAGGGGGGCTCTTTGATTTTCGAAGATCGTGTCTCACCGTCCCGCTTACTCTCAAATAAATTACTATTAGTAAGAGTTGAAAAAGCCGTGGTAGCCTAGTGGTTTGACCTGTGGCCTCTCAAGCAGAGGGTCGCGGGTTCGAATCCCGGGCTCGCACTTCTGAGTTTTTCGGAATTCATGTGCGATATCTCATTTGAAATTTACCATGAGCTTTTCGGTGAAGGAAAACATCGTGAGGAAACCTGCACACAACTCCGAAGCAATTCAATGGTGTGTGTGAAGTTCCCAATCCGCACTGGGCCCGCGTGGGAACTATAGCCCAAGCCCTCTCATTCTGAGAGCAGGCCTGTGCCCAGCAGTGGGACGTATATAGGCTGGAGAGAGAGAGAGCTGAATGAGTGATTGACGCATTCCCGTTCTCGTAACAACGAATGGAAATTCCCGAAAAGTCGTCGACGCTTAACTTTTTTCGTTTCAACTTTCCGCCGGCAAATCGGAATATGCAATAGCCTGTAACTTTTATTATTGCGGTTACTTTGCCACAGCGTAATAATTTGGAATAGTGGGCTCGCTTCATTTTTTCATTTACTTCCGAAATTAAACCCAGTGTTAGGGAAGGAAATGTCGTATTATCCGCGGTAGTTCCTATGGCGTTTCCTAGTAAGGAACTGTTGCTATGTTTTTAGCACTAGTTCCTTCACAAGATTTGAAGGAAGAAGTTCGATAATTTCCTTTTGGTGATTTGAAGTAACTGGTCTGAAAAACAGTTTTCGGTTGATCCTTGAGCTCTAGTAAAGAAACAAAAGCGAGGGAAAAGCACGGGAACTAATGCGAAAAAAATGAACTTCTTCCTTCAAATCTTGTCAAGAAATTTGTGCAGAAAAAATCGCAATAGTTCCTTTGAAGGAACAGCCAAAGGAGCTACCGCGAATAACCCTAATTGTCCAGTGCAGAGGCTAAGTTACCTTACTATTATAAATTATTACGCTATGTTCATACTGCTACAGTAGCCACTTTGTATACAATACGTAGTGTTCGTGAGCTTTGGGGAACATTGATTAACTTCTAACTCCTTGATAAACTAATCATTAGGGACCAAGATAATAGTAATGATAGTAGTTCTATAGTCTGGCAGATAAACAACTGCAGCCAGATGACACTTTCAGTGTTGTCAGTTTTTGGCAAATATTAAATAGTGATGTGACTTAGTGAGTGAATGAAAGAATGAACGATGTAATGAAATTAATTTGCGTCATAAATGAGAATTTTCAAAGCGTATTTTAATAAAATGGTTTGTTCAATAAGGTTTTTTTGGATGTTTTCTAGTCAGTAGTGTAAGAGCGCGATTTGGAAATGTGCGGAAGCATGTCAAATCAGTTACCAGTTTTCAACTCATTCCCCATTTTGCCATAAATAAAACAACAATTATCACATTAATATTTTTTTCTACCTTTGTACTTTTACTTAAAAACTTAAATTATTCCGAATCAGTTTCACTGCTGCTGTCACTATTTACGTGTATTACAAAGTCATCGCACATTTTATCTACTATGTTAATATGAACCTTGAATGCCTCAAAAGTATCACGCTTATTTTGAAATATACTAAATTACGAATGTGACATTCATAAAATATTTCGTTCGTTCAATAATCAAATCATTCATTACGTGACCTTAGTCGAGCACTAGTGAAATAAATATGGTATCATTATTTCGTAAAATGACATTTGGAAGTGTCATCTGGCTGCAGTGGTTTAGCTGCCAGACTATAATGAAAAGGTTGATTATTTACAACTAGCCTCTGCCCGCGACTGCGTCCGCGTAGAATTAGCAATTGACATGTTTATCGCTATCCCGCGGGAACTATACAGTTTTCCGGGATAAAAAGTAGCCGATGTTTTGATCTAGGGTACCAGCTATCTCCGTTCCATTTGAATCAAATCCTTCCAGTCGTTTCAGCGTGATGAAGTAACAAACATACACACTCATCGTCACATCGTCACAAACTTTTGCATTTATAATATTAGTAGGATATCGTTAAGTACTCTTCCATTTCCATACATGAACATCTCTTGTTTACTATTGGTTTACTTGTTTGTTTTTGTCAGCACGTCAGTTACTCTCCCTAGCGTAATGGTAGTAGACGTGTGCGCCGCGCCGACCCGCCGCCGCCGCCACCATTTTTTCGACGCCGCCGCCGCCGATCGGCGTAAAATCGGCGCGAAATTCTAAATGTTTTCTATACTGAATTTCTGACTTTCGAAGGATTTTATATATTACTACAATGAATCATTATCAGTCTTTGATTGCATATTAGTATTATTACTCATTCCTATATATTAATGTTATCATTATGGTAGCTCGGAGATTGAAGGGCGCGGCTGAGGCCGAGCGGCTTGCTACTAGTGTCCGACCGAAACACGATTTTTACCCGAAACCGAAATCGAAACCGAATAATCGGTTTTTTTCTGATTTCGGCCGAAACCGAAACCGAAACCGAAATTTTTGAAGACGTATCATAATCAAACAAAATATTCAAAATTACTGTACAAATCGTAAGGAAAAGGTTATTGCAAGGGTTTCTTATATGAGAACAGTTATTTTTTTTGCTAAACAAAATAAAAAAAACTGCATGCATACTACTGTCGCTGGTCCCAGCTGGGCCGGCCGCCTGTGCATTACCTATACCTACCCAGCCGTGCGTGCCCGAATTAAGCCGAGCGCTCCCGATGCGAGAGCCGCGAGAAGGCGCGAAGTAATTTCGGCCCGGCCGAAGGCCGAAGGCCCGGTCGAAACTTCGTCCGAAATCACTTTTTCGGCCGAAATTGGCCGAAACCGAAACCGAAACTTCGGTCGGACACTACTTGCTACGCTGCTTCGGCTTATGATGGGACGGTCCCTTTTGCCACAGAAATGTTTCTTTACATTACATTAAAGCCCATTTTATTTAGAATTCGCTACAATTTCGGTACATGTAATTATTCGGCGTGCCTCATGGCATAGACCTCCTCCATTTATTGGTGTGTTGGGCTTAGAGCATCTAATATGGGACAGTTTTTCTAATACCTACCGGTATTTTTTCAATATCGAAAATTCAAATAATAATAAATAATAATAAATATCTTGGGACAATTGACACCAATTGACCTAGTCCCAAACTAAGCAAAGCTTGTGATATGGGCACTAGACAACGGATAAACATACTTATATAGATAAATACATACTTAAATACATATTAAACATCCAAGACTCGAGAACAAACATTAGTATTTTTCATACAAATATCTGCCCCGACCGGGGATCGAACCCGGAACCTCAAGCTTCATAGTCAGGTTCTCTAACCACTAGGCCATTCGGTCGTCTGTATATCGAAATACTGGTTTATCCGGTATTTCGATATTTTTTCGATATTCGTTATTAAAGTAAAATTAATTGGGCTATAGCTCTCACGCGGGCCCAGTGCGGATTGGGAACTCCACACACACAATTGAATTGCTTCGTATATGTGCACAGGTTTCCTCTGGTTTTCCTTCACCAGAAAGCTCATGGTAAATTGAAATGTAATTTCGTACATAAATTCCGGAAAGTCATACTTTATACGCGTTTTCGTACTAAAAACTATTCGAGAAAGTCGCGGGCTACAGCTAGTATAAATCCAAGGTTTCCGGCCACTTTAAAGGCCCCTTAGGTATCCCTAAAGGGCCTTTACCTAACCCTCGTCTGATGCGGCATTGCGATAAAGCCATTTATAATGTGATTGATTTTTAGGCGATTTGATATTTGGGTTATGTAAAGAAACCTCTAAAAGAGGCTGGGAGGGTTATTGTGTCATTTAGATTCTATATTTGTGTGTATTGTTGACAAAGACCTTTAGAGACCATCCCGGCTGGCACAAGGGCGCGCAAGTCGCGTCGCGCGCGAGATAGACTAGCCGTCCCTTTCTAAAACTAACAGTAAGAAAAAGACGGGCAAACTATCTCGCGCGCGACGCGTACGCTTTCGTGCTAGACGTCATATTCAGTTTAGGTTCGCTCGCTGTCAGATGCTAATGATAGCTAAAACCTGAATTGAGTTGGAATTGAATCGCATAGATGTGTCGTCATGGTAAGGCCCCCTGAGCCTCTAGTGTAAGTTTTCGCGTACAAAAACGTCTCGAACGCGTTCACGTAAACGTCTCAATTACTATGGAATAATTGGCAGCGCCACTTGCGGATCGAAACGGCAACTAAAATTTCTCATAGTATTTGACATTTTAACGCAAACGCGGTCGAGACGTATTTTGTGACCGCAAACTTACACCAAGCATACTGTTCTCATAGTATTTGACATTTTAACGCAAACGCGGTCGAGACGTATTTTGTGACCGCAAACTTACACTAAGCATACTTTCATAGTATTTGACATTTTAACGCAAACGCTTTCGAGACGTATTCTATAACCGAAAACTAATACTAAGCTTGTATTTAATAAATTTTTAATGGCAAACACTGGAACTCTGAATGGTGAGTTTAGTGTTAGGGGAATATTCTTCCAACACTTAGAGTACTACTTAGATATTAGTGGGAGCCTTAACTGTTATATTAAGCTTAATTTCACGCTAATGAAGTGAGATAATTAAGTTACGAATAATTAGGTATTCCCTCGGGAACAAAGCGACTTCACAATGAATAAGCCTGTGCTTTTGACGTGTTTCTAGAGAACAAATGAATCAATTAGTTTCTAAGTTAAAATAGTGGCCAAGCGCGAAACGGGATCGCGAACTGAGAGTTACGTACACCGTTAATCATTAATCGAGTTAGTGAACAATCTCTCTCCATCTTTTCCATACCACTTTTACTACTACAAAGAAAAATCATACAAAGGTAGCTAGGGGCCTTACCGTGACGTCTCAATACGTTTCAGTTTAGGTTCGCTCGCTGTCATACTAAAAGTGAAAGCTAAAACTTGAACTGAGTCGGAATTAGGAAGTCATAGAAAGGTACCAGTTGCTTCTCTTCCACGTTGAAGCCCGTCGAGGGAATAGGTGAAAATCTTAGGAATCATGTTATAGGCGACGCTAGCAACCAATCACTATTTTGATTCCCCTTTCCTATGCGCCTACAATCATGCTGAACGTGGCCTTTACCTTAGGCTCCGTCTGCCCTGTAGGATATACACGTGATAACAAAACCAAGCCATGTTTAACACGATTGGGAATCAAAATAGCGACGGGTCCCCGCATCGTTTATAACATGAGGGTGCGACCAAACCGCCGCGTATACGCAGTGACGTGTCGTATCCGTCACGTTTTCTCACCGTTTCTTCATACATTTTGTTGCGATTCCGTAACGTCACCGTTTTTTAAGCGGCGGTGTGGTCGCACCCTGATTCTTAAGATTTTCGCCCATTCCCTTGATGGGCTTTTACCAGCGCGGGAAGAGAAGCAACTGGTACATTATATGTTATTTCTTTGGCTGTTTATCTGTATGCTTAGTGTAAGTTTTCGGTCACAAAATACCGGTACCGCACTTCGCGGAATCGTCTGTCCTTCCATCCTCAACATTTTGATGGTTGGCAGTCAAGTATACCGTGCGTTTTAAACGCAATTTCCTTCCTCGTACCTACGACGAAGATCTTGAACCAACTTCCTGCTGCAACATTCCCTGAGCGGTACAATTTAGAGATCTTTAAAATGCGGGCCTTTCTGTTCTTGAAAGGGTCGGCAACGCACCTGTGATTCCCCAAGTCTTGCAGGTGTCCATGGGCGATGGCGATTACTTTCCATCAGGTGAACCGTCTGCTCGTTTACCCCCTCTTAAAAAATAAAATAAAAAAACTACGTCTTGAACGCGTTTGAACAGTTTGTTGCCGTTTCGATACGCAAATAGCACTGTCAGTTATTCCATAGTAATTGAGACGTATACGTGAACGCTTTCGAGACGTTTTTATATGCGAAAAAACTTACACTAGACGCTCTGAGCCTTTAGTGTAAGTTTTTCACATGAAAAACGTATCGAATGCGTTCGCGTAAACGTCTCAGTTACTATGGGATAATTGACAGCGCCGCTAGCGGAACGAAACTGCAACAAACATAGTATTTGACAGCTTAACGTAAACGTGGTCGAGCCGTATTTTGCCATCGAAAACTTTAGTGTAAGTTTTCGGTTACAGAACACGTATCGACCGCGTTTGCGTTAAAATGTCAAATACTATGGTAACAGTTTGTTGCCGTTTCGATCCGCAAGTGGCGCTGCCAATTTTTCCATAGTAATTGAGACGTTTACGTGAACGCGTTCGAGACGTTTGTTCGCGTGAAAACTTACACTAGAGGTTCATTCTCATAGTATTTGACAGTTTAACGGAAAAGTGATCGAGACGTATTTTGTGACCGAAAACTTAAACTAAGCATACTCATCTTTAAAAAGTACAGCTGATAATTTATTAGACGTTCTAAACCACAAAAGCACGGAACATGCGAAAGTAAAAGTGGTGGCGTGCGCCACGCGAGCTCGGGTCATGTGTAATCTACCGCGTTTTTACACGGAAGACACATTATGGGTGTTGGCTGCGTGTCCGAAACAGCGCTTCGCCGACACGTCGCTTCACCGAATTGACGGTTCATCGGATTGACGTTTCATCGATTCTCCCGTCGCGCCTGTTACCTGAGTATAAAAAGAGTGTTTACAAGATACCAGTTAACTTTTCGGTTGGCATGTGTTTAGTTTAAGCTTCAGAGTTTGGGATTCCCAATACGATCGTGGTCTTCATTTCTGTTGCATGTAGAGTAGAAGATTAGTAAAAGAAATTAAAAGTACTCCACGAAGTACAAGTAAATAGTTCAATGAATTATATTATATAAGACTTTTTATTCCGAATTTGCTACAATTTCAGTAAGTACATGTTGTTGTTGTTATTTATTTACTTTTTTTGTTTATTAAATTGTCGCGAAATTCGGCGTGCCTCATGGCATAGGCCTCCTCCGTGTATTGGAGGATTTGGGCTATAGTTCCCACGCGCGCCCAGTGCCGATTGGGAACTTAACACACACCATTGAATTACTTCGCAGATGTGTGCAGCTTTCCTCACGATGTTTTCCTTCACCGAAAAGCTCATGGCAAATTACAAATGTACAGTTCAATGAAACGAACTTTAAATATGCTATACTTCGATTTTATTAGAATTAGAAACCACAACAACATTATATTGCGGCTCGTGAATTTAATCTCCTTACAATTTGTACTAGAGTAACAATTGACGACACGCAAATAAAGTGACATTAAAACAATTTTATTTTGCGGCTGCCAAACTATTGCACTGTACCATTTGCTAGGTAACAAATAGTTGACCAGACGCAACATAATGTTATTGTGGTTTCTAATTCTAAAATAATCTCCATCCGCCATTATTTGTCTAAAATGTTCAGGGCTTGGAACGCTGAGAATTTAACACACGGACCCCCAATTAAGAATACTAGAAGTCTTAATTGTCTTAAGTTTTCAAGGACCCAATCTCTCCATTCATGTATTTTCTTCAAAAATTGAAGGTTAATACCTTTCCGACGTCTGAATGACGTTCTTCAACGGTTTAATTCTATTACGTCAATTCAATTTTCCCTCCTGCCCTCTGATTGGCTGAAATGCTCCTTTGCACGCAAAATTGTATTCACGCTTTGAAAGCCTTAAAACCTGGAGTGTGGAGATTTTGATGATTTCGTTTAGCTAATTTGTGCCACAGAATCGTATCGTATCTGACATCTTATTGAAATTATAAAAGCGGCTGGTATGAACTTGGGAAACGTCCGTCCAGGGGCCTTTTACCATGTCTTAATTCCGACTCAGGTTTTAGCTGTCATTTTTAGTATGAATCTGACAGCGAAGCGAACCTAAAAAATAATAAAAAAAAAAAAAAATTTATTTACCAATACACAAACAAAAATTTACATTTTCAAAGCATTAGGTACAAAGTATTAGGTAAATAGGACAGGAGACTCAGCAGGCATGCTGGTTTTCAGTCTCCAACCTGATTAAAACTAACTTAAAATCTAACTAAGCTAAGTTAAAGAAGGAAGGTTCGCTGCCAAAGCGACAGATGACAAAATAACTTCTTTCTGGTTCTAATATACATAATTCGGTAAGGGTTTTATTTACTTACATATTTAGGGGCAGATATAATATACAGTATAGGATTTCGAACTATTTCTTTCTTAAGAGGCTGACAACACCTAATTTTGTGGAAATTGATGTTATTTAAGCACTTTTTTAAGAAAAAATATAGTTAATGTTAATTTTCATCATATTTCAAACACGCTAGACGGACTCGATACATAATTGAACAAAATCGGCTCGATAGAACATAATTGCAAAGATTGGTCTTAAAATCATCATTAAACGGTTCTATGTCTTTATTTTTTCGACGTATGGGTCTGCAATTAAAAACATGAAGTCAACATATTCATACCTACACGGCTAACGAGTCTTATTTCATAAATAATCCATACTTTTTTTTATTTCTTCTTATTTGTGTCTTATTTGCAAGATTTTAGACGCGCGCCAAGCTGCCGGAATAGTTTCTTCTCTTTCACTCACAGGCACGCGAACCGTATGTGTGAAGAGTGGCGCTGCTCAAGGTCATTTGCTGTTGACAGCGCCTTAAGAGTAAAGGCGATAACTTAGTGCGGTAACATGATTTTACCGTATCAGGAACAGGAGTACCTAAGACCAAGAACACAGTCCAGTTCTTTACCTCAACAGGTGGTTCCGTTAGTAAGTAAATGCTTTGTACATCATCATATCAGCCGAAAGACGTCCACTGCTGGACATAGGCCTCCCCCAAGGCTCTCCACTCGGACCAGTCCTGTGCCTTCCGCATCCACCGCGATCCCGCGATCCTGATCAGGTCGTCGCTCCATCTTGTTGGAGGCCTACCAACAGCTCGTCTCCCGGTCCGCGGACGCCATTCGAGAACCTTCTGACTCCATCGGCCATCGGTCCTGCGAGCAATGTGCCCCGCCCACTGCCACTTCAGTTTCGCAATTCTTTGGGCTATGTCGGTCACCTTAGTTCTACTGCGGATATCATCATTGATTCTATCTCGCAGAGAAACCCCGAGCATAGCCCTCTCCATAGCCCTCTGAGTGACCTTGAGCTTCCTCATGAGGCCCATCGTTAGCGCCCATGTTTTAGATCCATATGTTATCACTGGCAACACACACACGCTTTGTACATACATACATACATATCGTCACGCCTCTTTCCCACAGGGGTAGGCAGAGACTACTTTGTTCCACTTACTACGATCCTGACATACCTCTTTCGTTTCATCCACATTCATCAATCTCTTCATACATGCTTGTCGGTTTCGGGTGCCCTTGACCTGGCCTTTTTCCAAAACGCTATATTGCCAAATGCAATAAATAAATATTTTGCATTGCAAAATGCTTTATTGTACAAATATAAAGAAACAGACACGAATCACATAAAAAAAGACATTAAATATACAGCTCAAAAGAATATAAGGGCCACCGCCACCGTCATATTTGAGTCGATTTCAAAATAAATGCTCATACATAGTTAAGAGTTTAATTACAACAAAAATTAATGGATTCCTTATGTTACCACCGTTTCACCTTTATTCCATTGCAATTGCAATAAGGGTGAAAAAGTCGTCACAAAGGAATCAATTAACTTTCGTTTTAATTAAAGCCCTTAAATATGCAATTTTATTTTAAAACGACTCATTTCTGGTTTTTTTTTCTGGTTTATTGTATGATTTCATATTAATCCAAATAAGTGAAACAATTTACTACAAAATTATTGTATCACTGTTATTTTAAAATACGTTTATTACTGTTTAATATAAATTTCAAATAACGACCAAATTATTGCTGGCCCTTATTTTCTTTTGAGTAGTATATTATGCACAAAGGCGAACTTATCCCTGTAAGGGATCTCTATCAGTTAGTATCACAACGCTCTACGAAGGCGAAATTAGCCGAGATTACCGATGTACAATCTTTATGGCTACCATGACGTCTTAATGCGATTCAGTTTAGGCTCACTCGCTGTCAGATCCATACTAAAAATGACAGCTAAAACCTGGGGCCTTACCATGACGTCTTAATGCGATTCAGTTAAGGTTCGCTCGCTGTCAGATTCATATTAAAAGTGACAGCTAAAACTTGAACCGAGCCGGAATTAGGACGCCATGGTAAGGCCCCTAAACTGAGTCGGAATGAAGACGCCATGGTAAGGCCCCTGTACAGTAACCGTGTATCACCGTGCCGTGCCGTGTCTCACTGTCAATCACTACCGTTACGACCAGTTACGGCGGTGAATTAAGAGTCGAGTTTCGCCGCATTGTTCTACGTTCCGGGTGGCGCGGTCTATGCCCAACTCGGCTGATATTAGCAATAATAAATCTTTTTTCTCCCGCTATCGAGTCCTTTTGATCTAACTAATATTTTTTTACTTCAAATTTGTACAATGAGTAATTAAAAAAAAAAACTAAATACTATGTACAAAATTAACCTAAACCTAGTCTAACTTAAACTACAAGCCTTAAAGTTCGCCTTTGTACATTTTTGTTGTCCTGTATTTACCTTTTTTCATGTGTTTTATGTACGATAAAGAGTTATACATACATACATACAAGTAAAACACACACTAATATTATAAATGCGAAAGTTTGGATGGATGGATGTTTGTTTGTTACTCAATCACGCCAGAACGGCCCAACGAATCTGGATGAAATTCGGCACATAGAGAAAGTCTGGAATAGCACATAGGCTACTTTTTATCCCGGAAAATTCTCGCGGGATAGCGATAAACGAATTCTTTGCAGACGAAGTCGCGGGCAACGGCTAGTAATTTACAGTTATGAAAGTGACCTGTTACTTCTTTTAGGTGCTTTATTTATTAGTAGCGACCCGCCCTGGCTTCGCACGGATGCGATCAGGGGGGCAACTCCGAAATCCGATTTTCGAAGTTCGTATCACACCGTTCCTCTCACTCTCAAATTAATAACTATTAGTGAGAGCGGAACAGAACGAAACGAACTTCGAAAATCGGATTTCGGAGTATAGGGCCAGTGTTTATCTACTATATTATGCATGTATTATATAGTATGCCTAATATAGTAGAGAAACACTGATTGCAGCACCCGTGCGAAGCCGGGGCGATCGCTAGTTTATCTATATTTTTAAGTATTATCCGTTGTCTAGTACCCATATTATATTAGGCACAAGCTTTGCTTAGTCTGGGACTAGGTCAATAGGTGTCAATTGATCCAAAATATTTATTTATTATTTTTTTAGCCGCACTGAAATAAATAACTTGCTAAATGAAACTGAACTTTCGTCAGCCTGTAACTTAAAAAAAGTGACTACGTAACTAAGGCAATATTTTGGTTATGTTTTGTTCTTTATAGGTAAACCTGTTTGATTATTGATGAAATAGCCGAAGTAGTTTGGTTAAATATTTTTTTCAGTTTGCGGGCAAAATCTAGTTGGGTATGTGCACTTTTGGTGTATGGTAGAGTCGGCCTGGACCCAATGCGCGTGCGACTCGCGGCGACATTCATCGAATCACGCGTCGTATGGAATTACTAATGCTTGATTTTTATTTAACGTCTAATAGCTTAGATTAAGGCATACTAATGTTTGCTAATTTATTACCTTAGGCTCTGTCTACCCCTAAGGATAAAGAAGTGATTTATGTATGTATGTATGTTCGCTAAGATTTCGTACCACACTAGTGTAATAAACCGTTTTTAGCAATAGCTATTTTTTAAGAGTTATCATAACCTTTTACACGCCAACGTCCATTACTTCAATGCAAAAGCAATCTTCGTCCAATTGGGTTTAGGTTCAACTTAAGTCATCGCAATAAAGAAGTTTTGCGGGTGGTAGGGCCTTGTGCAAGGTCCGTCCGGATCTACCGCCATCTTACTCGCTAATCCTGGCGCTAAGCAGCAGTGCTTGCACTGCTGTGTTCCGGTGTGGAGAGTAAGACAGCCGGGGAAATTACGGGCACAAGAGGCATTTCATCTAAGTCCTCTAGGTTGGCAACGCATCTGCGATCCTTCCGTTTGCCTTCCTATTCACATAAAAAAAAAGAAGTCTCTTGTATTTCACGTGGCGGCGACAAGGTTATAAGCTAAAGACCCCTAGTTATAGGATCACTTTGTTGTCTGTCTGTTCGTCTGTCAAGACTCATTTTCTTAGCAACGCGTAAAGGTATAATAGCGTAAATAGTTGAAATTAATACCAAATACTAAGGTCTAAGGTCCCTTGGAAATGTTGAAAAAACAATCCTATAAGTCAAGGTAGTCAATCCGTCGACAGGGAACTAAACGGCCTAGGTTGCAATTGTTGTATAAGAATTGATAATTCATTTTTTTTTTCAATTTTTTTGGCTCAGCCGTTTAAGAGGAGTAGGCTTTAGAAAATACCTAATTGACAACATTTCATTTTTATAACACCTGAAAATTTATATATGGTTCGAAAGCATTTTGCCTCTTGATCACTGCAATATGTTTATATAATTTTAATATTGCTTATTATAGAAATTAAAAATTAATTAAAACATGTCAATTTTACCAATTCTACCACAGGATAGGTGAAATGCCTTTGCCCTTTTCACGAGAAAAAGTAAGCGACCATAATTTTGTATTTGACAACTTCAAAGTACAAGGGGGGCAATTCTGTAATTCTATTTTTGAAGTTCGTTGCATACCTTCTCTCTCACTAGTTAATGACTATATTAGTATGAGCGGAACAGCACGAAGCGAACCTCGAAAATCGAATATCGGAGAATAAGGCCTGACATTGTCAATTTGAAATTGACGTCAGTTTTTTTTCTATACAGAAAAGACAAAAGGATAAGTGTCTATTCTGTGATAGTATCGGAGTTACGCCCTTTTAGAATAAGCAAAAATTTATAAATCTAATCTAACTAATATTATAAATGCGAAAGTATGGATGGATGGATGGATGGATGGATGGATGTTTGTTTGTTTGTTACTCAATCACGCCAGAACGGCCCAACAGATCTGGATGAAATTCGGCACATATATAGAGAAAAGTCTGGAATAGCACATAGGCTACTTTTTATCCCGGAAAATTGCATAATTCCCGCGGGATAGCGATAAACGAATTCTTTGCAGACGAAGTCGCTGGCAGCAGCTAGTTAATTATAAATTAAATACAAACCCTAGCGAAAAAATTAATCATTTCAGAACGCGGATTTTGTACGTCGTGGCCGCCGTGTGCTGCCAGCATGTTCATCTTTTCAAACAAAATACAGAGAACCATTAAAATTATAGGCTCAGAAATATGAAATGTTGTCAATTTACAGCATTTGAAGGCACTAGGTAAGTAGTCGCCTTAAATAAAAGCTTGTAACCGTATAGTACGAGTGTAAAGTATAAACGTATAAATACCTGTGACTTCGTCTCAGGTTACCCGAGCCGCGTACTTAATTAACTGATAATTAAAGGATCAAATTAAGACAATGCCGAGTCATAATTCAACGTTTACTGGAGTTACGGGAAGCTTTTCATCTTTATCTTGGGTCAAGTCAACTTCCAACCGGAGGTTCTTTTGTACTAATTAATTATAACAGTTGGTAAAAGCCCATCGAGGGGCAAAATTCATAGGAATCATGATAAAGGCGATGCTAGCAACCCATCACTATTTTACAAGCTTTATATTAAGGCGCTGTCAACAGCAAATGACTCATACTTGTGGAACTTGGATGACAATACAATAAACTGTTAGGTAGAATTCTGGTGGCCCGGTCAGGATCGTCTCCGCAGGAGGGAACTCCTCAACGGTTGGTCCGATTGAATTGTAGGATAAGTGCCGGCACGTAAGTCTAGCGACGACCTTGTATGCGCAGAAGTATAAAATACGATATCCGTGGGTGCGCAGATCGTGACTCGTCATCGCTAGTATAGGACAAATGGCAATGCGAGTACAGTCAACAAGAAGTACAGTCAGAGAAAAAAACTTGCGTCAAAACTGAAATTTTTAGGTGTAGGTCTTGTTAGCCTAAGCTCTGTCTACTCCGTAAGTGATAAAGACGTGATTTGTGTACCTATGTGTATGTAGTAAATGGTTGTGAGCATTCCTTTTCAAAAATACTAGTTAGTTTCAGTATTGGGGGTGATACAGGGGTGAGTGTCAGCCGTTTTCTACCCCAGACGCAAAAAGAGGAGTGGTATAAGTCTGTCATAGTAAAAATTGCTTTTTCTCAAAGATGCAATGAAATGTCAACCTTACGTTCCAAATAATAGGCCGGGACGTATCACGTTGCGGGCGCGGTTGGACAAGTGGTATGTAATGGATTTTCATAAAAAATGGCGGGCCTTGGTCTGCAAAGCGATCGTGTTTTGTTTTGTGGTGGTCGTCGTCGTGCGCGGGGCGCGCTGCTGGAGGACACGCACGTGGAGGATATGCGCCTGCTGCTGCTCGGCCGCTGCCTAATGCACGCGCTAGCGGCAACATTCTAAGGGTTTTGTAGGAGTTTTTTTTTTTTAATTTCATTGCATGTTTGAGAAAAGCACTATACAATACAAGCCTCGGCCGGAACAGGTGTTGCCGGCTCTCGTATCATGCCGGCCTCGTGTACCAGTCGGCCGTCAAACTTACTCGGCCGGCAATCCGTTACTTCCCGGCCTTTGCAGTAATGTACTATTTCTCCACTGTATGCTCGGAAATGTATGCCTTTCTGTAGCAAATCTATTACACGAAGTTCCTCATTACAGGCCGCGTCGTCCGTCAAACTTCCCGGCCTCTGCAGTAATGTACTACCTCTATTATTCCATACAAAATGATAGGTAACCGTTTATTCCAAGCTGGAAAGTAACCATGAGCTTATTCCTTATAAGAATACTTTATACGAGCTTAGGAAAGCTCGGTAAAATATGGTGTGACTTGAACGTCGTAATATTTCATTTCAACTTCAGAGGGCTGCCGACTGGATTGCTAGGGTTTCAGTAATAACGTGCCTCGTGATGTCGTGATATTAATATTGAAAGTTTTTGACCCACATTTAAAGGTTCGATTGTTTTGAAATTTGGTACACGTATGTAGGACAGATGGCAATTTAAGTAAAGTTAAAAAAAAGAAAAAATCTTGTATTAAAAATGTTTTCTCCAACTTGCTCGGAAATGTGCGTCTTACTGCTAAAAACAGCTTCCAGGAAGGTCTCCGTTACTGGCGTAACATTAAAAAAAAAAAAACAACTGCAGCGGCGGCCAGGAAATAGCGGAAGCGGCCGGGAAATTTTCATTACTGTACAACTATTTAACTTTTTAATTTGTTATGGCTAAGATCATTCACCACAAACAGCCAAATGCTCGTACAATCATATGGAACCAGCGCGTTTAAAAGTGTCTTAAATAGTTTTTTTTTTTACCTAAAGATCAGATTCTGTAGAAAAAAAAAGTAAAAGTTGTCTGATTTTTTAATCCCATGTAATTTTAAAATAAATAGTTTTATAACATTTAATTTTGCACTTTTAGTTGATTTATTACAATTTTATAGTAAAAGGAAATATACTTTCGAATGAAATGGCGTTATCAGAAGACAAATGGGAAATTACAAGTACCTATGTACTGTTGCGGGAGTAGAACATTGCGACAATTTTGTTCAATTGCAAGTCAGTGGAATATTTTAACATTTTATTTTATTTCCTCGCATTATTAGAGAAAAGCACTATACATGCCTCGGCGGAAACGGCAATTCGCGGATTCGTATTTATTAACGGACTCCGCTACGCGTCGTCCGTCAAACTATATACTCATCCACGAATTGCAATTTCCCGGCCTCGGCAGTAATGTACTATTTTTTCTCAAACATGCTCGGAAATGTATGCGTTAATGTCGTGGTTAATGTCACGAAATGAAGCCGTGAAGTTTCATAATTTATGGCCTAGACCAAGAAGTAATGCGCCGCGGGTGCTGGTGCGGGGTATATGTGCGGTTAACCTGGTGCTCGAATAGTTTGTTCAAATGGTATGTTTAAAATATAAAAGAGCGGAAAATTAATCAATTTTTACTTGACTACCTGGTAGTTATTTTAATTTTAAAATTTCCTCGCATTGCTTGAGAAAAGCACTATACATCTTCCTCCTCCTCCTATGCTCGGCCGGAAACAGGGATTGCAGGACTCGTTTTATTACCCCAATCTCGTTCTGCAATTGTCATTTTTCTTAACCATAGCCAAAAATTATTTACTTTTTATAAAATTCATCCCTTGTGGGATAAGTAAAGGAATTACTGTCTATTCAGCCAAGGCAAAGGATGCAATGCCGGTTCACTATTTTTGAATTTATATATTTTTTATAATATGTGCTTTCAGTAGCACTTGATTGCCCCATCGGAAGACCAGCGCTGGCTGCAAGGCCAGCATTATGTTGAGATGGGACCATTTCATGATACATGTTCTTATGTTTTTTTGCTTCTTTTTTTCTTTTGTTTTTGTAATGTTATTATGAATAAATGTTTTCTTTCTTTCTTTCAAACCCTTACTTCACGGCCTCTGCAGTAATCTACTATTTAGCAAAAAACTATTGTGGATTGATGTATGGTCAAGGAAACTGAATCACGTACCCACGCTACGAGTGCATCACAATAATTTAATTGGCATATATATGTATATGCGAAGGCTATGTATGGCATGTCAATATACTTTCAATGAAAAGTGACGTCTTAATGCGATTCAATTCCGGCTCAGTTCAGGTTTAGCTGTCATTTTTAGTATGGAACTGACTAGGGCTTGCACTCCGAGATTCCGGAAACTCGTAGTTCCGGAATCTCGGACGATTTCGAACGATATTTCAATTCCGGAATTGATCAACTCAATATCGATAATTCCGATATTGATAAATTTGGGACAATTTTACAAATAAAACGAGGTAAGTATTGGCATTGTTCATTTTTTTAAGCTGTGCTTTACACACATTTAACACTTTTATTTGATAAAATCGACTATTTCAAGCAACTAATTTTAATATTATGCTTTTACGTACTTAGCTTTATTTTAATAAAAAATTTTTCGTGTTTGATAATTTGTTGATTTTGGCACGATCCGATCCGACCGATCCCAATCGCCTTCGTTCAGCAATAAAAAAAACAGTTTTGTCTATACATCAATACATCAGATTTTTCCCGACTCCTACTTACATTATTGACAGCGAGCGAACCTAAACTGAATCGCATTAAGATGTCATGGCAACCCCCCTGTACGTAATATTTGAGAATGCATTAGTACCGGCGATCCTTCCGCGCATATCGTTGCTATAATAACTGCGCGAGCGACTTATTGTTGGCAACTTTTATCAGCGTCTTACAAATGACGAGTCTTTTTTTTTAACTTACCTCGAAATGGGAGGTTCTATGAGACAGCGACGTAAGAATAAAATTGTAAAATAATTAGAAAAAAACCCACGCAATTAAATTTTATGCCAAATGTAAGGTAGGTACACTTGGATGACAATACAATAATCTATTAGTAAAATTCTGATGGCCCGTTTTCATAAAGCTACAAGGTATAATTTACAAGCGGAAGTCTCTATCTAACACATAGGCACACGGCGGCCACGACGTACAAAATCCGCGTTCTGAAATGAACACAAGCACGACGTCGTCTGTACACGCGTCAATGTGTGCGTAAGATACACAGGGCTGTCTATCGCAAAAACCTAGTACTATAAGTACTACCAATGACATAAATATGGGTACTTATAATGAACATATGGCTTAGATGTGTGCAAATAAATGTACTTAATCGTCATCTATTTATTTAAACTTACTTAAAATGTGTCTGTCTGTGTATTTAAACATTATTATTTTCAATTACAATAGATGTACGACCACAAACTTAAGCGAATGATTCTGTAGTTATTTCATGTATTAATCGCGATAATTTCAGAAAGCATTAATTTTCTAATGTTTTATAAAATGAAGTAGGTAGGATAGGTTCCCGAAGTTTAGTGACGTGCGGCCGACATACATCGCGTTGCGAGCCCTACTAGTTGCCAGCAGCTTTCCGGCAGACTGCGCTTGAGGGGTGGGGTAACTCGAATCGGTGCGGGGCGGAGCGTGGCCATTCTGTACGTTAGTACTATTATATATTCTGTGACATAGGGTTAAAAAGAGATTTCCGCTTGTAAATTGCAACGTGTAGGTTTATGAAATAGGGTCCAGGACCGTGTCCGCAGAACGGAACTCTTCAAAGGTTAGTCAGATAGACTTGGAATTTGGTAAACATAATGTAGGACGGATGGCAATGCGAGTACAGTCGACAACAAGTCAAGTACAGTCAGCAACAAAGCTCGTATCAAAAATGAAATTTTAGGTTAGGTTATTTGAAAAACTGAAATCAAAGGTTACTCCTAACCAGAACCGTCTATTACATTTTTAACTACATACGTAATGCCCGCATCGTTTATCTTTGTTTTTTATATCTTCTATACATACATCATGCCTTTATTCATTCTTCGACAGCCTAAGGCAGCTAGAGCTAAAGGCCAAGTTTAGCATGATTGTGGGCGTATAGGTGGAAAGGGGAATCAAAATAGCGTGGGTTGCTAGCCGCAAAACTAGTAATTCCAGTAAAAGCTTCATGTGGCTATTTCTGTATCAATATTTTCAGAGTTCGAACGAAAATTAATTATTGTTAGCTTTAAAAAAATTTATATCGACATGATAAAATACTCTGACCGCCAGCAAAAGCGTATTGTAACCAGAAAATAGGTACAGAACAACTGCAAAAACTAATCATGAAACATCAGTAACAAATTCTGTGAGCCATGTTCGATACTATACTTTGTTTTTTTTAGAATTGACAACATTTCAAATTTTTCATTCGCCCTAAATCGAAAATCATTTCGAGAAATATGCCTATAGAAACCAAAAAAAAATATTTTGGGATTTTTTCTCTCAGTATTTTTTGAAAAAATCACGTTTAATGGTTAAACCGGAAGTGACGTCACTTAGCGGGCTGACTTAGTGGAAAAGTATGCCATAAATAACGAGTAATAAAAAAAAACCGGTTGTCACTTGTCACTCATGTCAGCTTGACTTTGACAGTTTAGACGAATAAGAGTTTTTAATATTTCGAATGAGTTTTGACGAAATTTCGTTGTTCCCGCTGCTATAGCAGCACATATATACATTGCTTTCCTGTTAATACCGCAATAGGTAACATTATATGTATTGCGGTACTGTAAATCACTTACCAAATTTCAATAGAATCGGTTTAGCCGTTTTGCCATGAAAGAGAAACAAACACCCAAACTTACAAACTTTCGCCTTTGTAATACTAGTAAGATAAGAAAATAAAGAGTTACACATACATACATACCTACTGCACGCCCTAGCTAACGACTGTCTACAAATGAATGTATTGTCTGTTAATTTCTAAGCCAACCTCGTACGTGATCAATACGAGCCCTAGTTTGCATGCAAAATGCAAAACATATCGATTTCAATCAATAATTCTATTAAAAATGCATGACGGGTTGTCACGCCATCTATAAATACATAAACAAACTGCAGCGGGTTACGAGTTCGCTACAGTAACGAGTTACGTTTCCAAACGAAAGGTTTGCCAACGGTAATTAGTTCAGTTTTAGCATAAATGTTTAATTTATTTCGGGCGATCAAGGGCTGGATCTGTTTGGGTTTGTTTTGTAACTTCTTTTCGGGAAGGGATGGCGTATGGACACCAGGGGCCTTACTATGACGTCCTAATTCCGACTCAGTTCAGGTTTTAGCTGTAATTTTTAGTATGGATCTGACAGCGAGCGAAACTAAACTTAATCGTATTAAGAGGCTGACAACACCTAATTTTGTTGAAATTGATGTTATTCAAGCACTTTTTTAAGAAAAACTACACACAAAAAAAGTACAAAAAAAATATAATGTTAATTTTCATCATATTTCAAACACGCTAGACGGACTCGATACATAATTGAACAAAATCGGCTCGATAGAAAATAATTGCAAAGATTGGTCTTAAAATCATCATTAAACGGTTCTATGTCTTTATTTTTTCGACGTATGGGTCTGCAATTAAAAACATGAAGTCAACATATTCATACCTACACGGCTAACGAGTCATATTTCACAAATAATCCATACTTTTTTTTATTTCTTCTTATTTGTGTCTTATTTACAAGATTTTAGACGCGCGCCAAGCTGCCGGAATAGTTTCTTCTCTTTCACTCACAGGCACGCAAACCGTATGTGTGAAGAGTGGCGCTGCTCAAGGTCATTTGCTGTTGACAGCGCCTTAAGACGTCATGTCATGGTAAGGCAGTATGCTTCGTGTAAGTTTTCGGTCACAAAATACGTCTCGAACGCGTTTGCGCTAAAATGACAAATACTATGGGAACAGCTTGTTGCCGTTTCGATCCGCAAGTGGCGCTGCCAATTTTACCATAGCAATTGAGACGTTAACGTGAACGCGTTCGAGACGCTTGTTCGTGTGAAAACTTACACTAGTGGCTCAGAGGTGTAATTTCTGAACGAATTTCGTCCATGAAGGTGTGTCAACCATCACACCTTGGAACTTCCGCTCGTAGACATTATACGAAGCCAGATGTCTTGACTTGACGTAGGTCGTGTTGACGTGGACTCTGTGTAACCTATGGACAGCAAAAGATAGCAGATGCGTTCACAAATGGCTCAGATGGATGAAATCAGCTGTCTTAAGAGTTTTTAATGATTCACGGTTAAGTTCATTCGAAATATTATAAACGGGATGTGAACCGCGGTTACCTTTATTGAGCTCCCGATATTTCGATACAGTTGCATGTATCATGATCACGGGTAGACGGGTAGACGGGTGTCTACCCGTGATCATGATACATGCAACTGTATCGAAATATCGGGAGCTCAATAAAGGTAATCGCGGTTCACATCCCGTTTATAATATTTCGAATCAGCTGTCTTACTCTTCATGCCGGAACTTATAAAGAGAGAGAGAGAGTTAGAGCCATCAGGGTGCATCAATCGACATTTTGTCTTTCGTTCTGTCTTTTCGACGTTTTCATTTTTTTTAATTAATTTATCTACTACTACTACTAGACGAGTTCTTGAGTGGAGACCACGGATCGGCAAACGTAGCGTAGGACGTCCTCAGACTCGGTGGAGCGAGGATCTTCGCAAGGCGGCCGGCAAGAGCTGGATGAGAGCGGCCGAGGATCGTGCTCAGTGGCGTGCCATGGGAGAGGCCTATGTTCAGCAGTGGACGAATATAGGCTGATGATGATGATGGTGATGATTTATCTACTAGAATTGATGTTTGTAGTTATATTCTGCAAAAATTATTTACGTTGCAACTCTAGGCAGCTACGACCTTTGACATGTTTATCGCTGTCCCGCGGGAACTATGCAATGTTCCGGCATAAAGTAGCCTATGTGCTATTCCAGACTTTTCTCTGTGCCGAATTTCATCCAGATTCGTTGGGCCTTTCTGGCGTGAATGAGTAACAAAAAAACCGGCCAAGTGCGAGTCGGACTCGCGCACCGAGGGTTCCGTACCATTAGGTATCTATAAATATCTATGAATAAACCACTATAAGTAGAGCCCAGCTCCAAAGCAAAATGTACACAGTGTGGGGTCACTTTATATTGGTCACTGATATATACGGACATACGTACATATTTACGGTTTTCGCAATTTTTCCTTTATCTGTGTTACTAGCTGTTGCCAGCGACTTCGTCTGCAAAGAATTTGTTTATCGCTATCCCGCGGGAACTACGCATGTTTCCAGGATAAAAAGTAGCCTATGTGCTATTCCAGACTTTTCTCTATCTATGTGCCGAATTTCATACAGATCCGTTGGGCCGTTCTGGCGTGATCGAGTAACAAACAAACATCCATCCATCCATCCATCCATACTTTCGCATTTATAATATTAGTTAGATGAAACGTTGCTTCGTGCTAAATTTCAAGATTCTGAGTCCACGGGAAGTACCCTGTAGGTTTTGATTCCCTCGCGAGTTTCGAAAATTTGCAGCATAAACGGCTGTATCTTTTGATTGCGTAAGCTTAGAAGTTTGATTTTTTCACATCTCTAAGAGACAGTAAACCTGAGTATTTGATATAAATTTCAGGTTGATACCTCCACGCGTTCCTGAGAAAAAGGGTCTTGACAGACGAACAACAAAGTGATCCTATAAGGGTTCCGTTTTTTTCCTTTTGAGGCACGGAACCAAAGACAATATAACCACTAGACTGCTCATGCGGGGGGAATCCGTACCGCCAAACATTAGCTCCGACAGAGCTAATACAGGCTCGCCCCACTCAAATCTTCGTTAGTTCCAATTCCGTACTACGCTAGGAACGATCGCTCGAAAATAATAAAAAAAAATATAAATATGCCGTTCTGCGCCATCAAGTGGTGCGGTAAAAATAGTAAAACATCGAACTATTCCACTGATGGTGTTACATTCCACAGGTATGTACATTTTCATTTATAAATTCGAAAAACTTATTTAATAAATTAAATACCTTCGTTTTTAGCCGTCTCTGTCACTCCCAGGCTCAAATACATATAGCCATCCCGCTTTAGTGCGGCACGTGTAAGTTAGTGATGTCCCACCCGCTTTTAATAATCACTATCGAGGAATCTTAAGTAACAAGCTGCAGGATTACGCAGTGGAATAGTTAAATAAAATAATGATTAGGGTTTAGTCAGAGTATGGGAAAGTGGTCACCATTCGTAGACTTTATAGATTTCATTTTTTATTTATTATTTAATTGTCAAATTTAGCTAGTTTATGTACATAAGTGTAAAGTGTAACAAATATAATTGTAGTTTGTTACAAAAAAGTCCGAAACTATTATGTCAAAATGTTATAGCCATTTTTCAACGATAATGGTGACCACTTTCCCCTAGGTAATAATAATATTGCAAGCTTTTTTTTAGTTTCACCTGTCCCGATGTTTGTTTGTCTGTAATCAAACCTTGCAAGTTATATTTGATCCATTTCCCGGTTACCAATTGAGATGAAATTTTGCATACACATACAATTAAAAAAATTAAGTGTCAAACATGTATTGGTGCATTAATAGGCGACACAAATACTAAGTTATCACATCAAAAAGACGTTCAAAAAAAACTTTTTTACGGTTCAAATACAGTCCTAGAAATTTGTCGCCGGTGTGAAATCAATATTAAAAGAGCTATAAATGAAAATGGATCAAAAGTATTGCCACCAAAATATAATTCAGATTTCTTCGAAAGAACTGTGTTAAAGTCGTTTATAGGGTACAATTTGTTTCCTGACATACATTTTCATCAATTTGAAGTTGAAACCGAAAATCACATAATTGAGCTGACTAGGTGTGTTATAAAGAAATACGTCGATGCGAGGTTGTCATATTTTACCAAAAATTATAAAGATCCTAAGAAGTTCATTCGTAAAACTTTGTCAAAATTAATTCATTTTAAAAATCAATAGTACTACTATGTAACGTTAGATATGTTCCGATGCCGATTATGACTTCGGCTGAAACTAATAATACTGTTATTGTATTGTTCATTAAAAGTGTTGCCTTTATAAATATTTTTTTTATATTTGTTGTTATTTAATCCAATTCCCTCTACATACATAGCCGTCTTTATTGTCTTCTACAAGCCATGCTATTAAGTTTGGTAACGTCCCATTTTACGAATCGGTTCACGGGCTGCGTTCGAAATCGCTATAGTGATCGTATGGTTTGGCTATGACATGGCTATAGCGATTTGGAACGCAATTTTTTTGCAATATTTAAAAATCTATGGATAATATGCCAAAGTTATCGTAAATCAACAAATACACGGTGTATAGGCCGGGATGATGACGATGATGATGATGATATACAAAGTAAGAAGCCGGATACTGGGCTCTCTTTGCCGGATAGTCGCCGATTATGTTAGTTGCAAAATAGTCGGCTTTACCGACTAGTCGGCACATCTCTAGTGAACATACCTACCTACATCAAAAAACGTACAGTCTAACATAGAAAGAACCTCCTTTTATTGAAGTCGGTTAAAAATAATAAGAGGTAAATGGGGAAATTACACACTAAAAGGTAAAAAGTAAATGTTTTATCGATAAAAGTCCAAAACGCGAATGGCACATCACTAAATTCTTTGTTGACATTGGGATGGCCTTGAGTCAGCCAATGAGAGGCTTTGTCTACCCCCCGCAGTCTTCACTAAACTGGCGAAACGGTTTTAAGGAACAAATGCGTCTTTTATCACTCCACTGGTTTACTGCTTCGTGCACGGAACCCTAAAAACATCCATCCATACTTTCGCATTTATAATATTAGTTAGATTAAATCAGAAGAGCCCACGAAAGGTCAGTTAGGAACGTGGGCGAGTGTACAGGATCCGGGGGAATGATTTGGTATGGAAGTGAATTTGTTTTTTGAACGGTGGCAATCACGTATGGGGGAAGATCCGTGCGGGTCAGGAGAGAAAATGGCAGCGTTCAGTGTGTTTTTAAGAGGGTGCATCCGTGCTGAGCTCGCAACGTCGCATTTTTGGTGATTTTTTGCGATTATTTCACAGAAATTGAATGAAAGTATCAAATTTGGAACACAAATGTCATAATCGGTGAAATACCATTTAATAAATTCATAAATTTGCACAGACAAAATGAACTACTGCGTTTGGTTTGTTCTCAGTTCTCCTATGTCAGATACTTGAAAATTGATACAAGCTATTCAACTCGAAATCGGAGATTATGTCGGCTATTACTGAGAGAAATATTGAGGATTGATTATAGTAGAAAAAAGGATAAACATATTGTAAATTTAAAGACTAAGTTACTAAATATACAGCGCAATAAACAAAAAATGATTTCTCAGGAGTATAGTAATAAGCGCAATGAATGTAACGAACAAGCTAAACATACTCACATGACAAAATTTAAAACGCAAATTACTATACCAAACTTATTTAAAAAAATAAAACAGAAACAACTTAAAGCAGAACAAGAAAAAAACTCTGACAGTGCACCGGCGACTGAACAGCGAAGTCAGGAACAGTTTTTTCGTGAATAATCATAAAAACGTAATTAAAAATAGGCTAAATAATCTAGTTGTCATGCACCTTAACACCCAAAGCGTGAAATCAAAAGTAGGGCAATTAGAAATAACCTTACAACAGAAAAATATTGATGTCTGTTGTCTTAGCGAGACGTTCCTAAAAGACGAGGAAGCAGAGATTCTCCAGATTGAGGGTTTTAAAAATGTGGCACACTTCTGTCGCAAAAGAAAAAAGGGAGGTGGTGTCGCAATTTACGTGAAAAAGGAAATTGACTCTCGTGAAATGCAGTGGGTAGCAGATATGTCAATAGAGGGTCACTTTGAATGTTGCGCAGTAACTATAAGTGGGTTAAATTATCTGATCATATGCGTTTATAGAACCCCAAGTAGTAATCTAGATGTGTTTATTGTAAACGTTGAATTTCTACTTCGTAAGTTGGTAGCCAGGACAAGGAACACCTACAAAAATATTTTCGTACTTGGCGATTACAATGTAAACATACTCGAAAAAACAAGTAAAGCTGAGAATCTGTTGAACATGTTTCGTTCTTATAAATTACATCATGCAATAACAGAACCAACTAGGATAACCACTCACTCCCAAACATGCATAGATAACATTTTCACAAATCTAAAGCAATATAGTGCGGAAGTACTGGATCTGGGCATATCCGATCATACTTGTCAGGTTATCTCAATTCCGACTGATGTAAGTTTTAGAGAAAAATTTTGGTACGTCTTCAGTAGGAATCCTGACACATCCATTGAAATTTTTCTAAAATACATAGCGCAAGTAAATTTCTCAGATGTATATGCTTCTCGGGATCCTAATCAGGCATATGAGAACTTCATTGATATTTTTGGCATGATCTTTGATATTTGTGTGCCTATTAAAAAAGTTAAAGTCACACTTAAAAAGAAACCAAACTGGAAAACGAAAGGTATCATAGTAGCAAGTAGGCATAAAAGGCAATTATATCTACAAAGCATAAAATCAAACAATATAAGAACTAAAAAACGATACCAAAAATTTTGCAAAATATTCAAATCAGTATTGAAACTATCTAAACGCAATTCAAATACAAACTTTATAAATCAGAGTAGTAATAAAAGTAAAGCAACTTGGCAAGTGATAAAGCAGAATACTTCACAAATTAACTTAATCAAACAAACCTTAGAGTATATTAAGAAAGAAAATGTTAGAATTGACAATCCTATGGACATGGCTAATACTATAAATGATTACTTTATAAATATAAATAAGACTGAAAATGACAAGGCATTTAAGTCAGTGACTCAATCCAATGGTAGTAGCATATTTATGACTCCGGTAACCCTTCAAGAGGTTAAAAATATTGTTAAAGAACTCAAGACTAAAAAAAGTTTCGGACACGATAAAATCCCGATTAAATTAATTAAAGCAAGTATTGATTATATAGCAGAACCACTAGCACACATTATTAATCTGACCCTAGTAAGTGGGATTTTTCCAGATGAGCTTAAAAAGGCATTGGTTAAACCAATTCATAAAAAAGGTCCTAAATACGACATAGACAATCATAGACCAATAGCTTTATTACCTAACTTCTCGAAAATATTTGAAAGAGCTATTTCAAATCGCATCATTTCGTTTTTAAACAAAAATAATGTACTAAATAAAAATCAGTTTGGATTCCAAAAGGGCAAAAATACGACATTGGCTATATTTAAAATCTTAAAACAAATTTGGATAGATATAAACAAGAAAAAAACTATTGTTGGGCTTTTTATAGACCTTTCAAAGGCATTTGACTGTGTATCACACAAATTATTGTTGAGTCAGTTAGAACATGTTGGAATTCGCGGAACAGCTTTAAAATTAATTCAAACCTACCTTACAGATCGTCTTCAAGCTACAATACTGGACACATATGATAAAACTACGAAAACGGTGGCAAGGGTTCAATCTAGCTATGCAAAAGTTTCACAAGGAGTGCCGCAAGGTAGCGTCCTTGGACCTCTGTTATTTTTGTTGTACGTAAACGAGCTTCCTATAATAGCTGGCCACCTGTGTGTTATGTTTGCCGATGATGCAACTATCCTTATATCTGACGATAAACTAAACGTCTGTAATATTACTGCAGAACTGTACAAAACAATAAATATCGTAACTAACTGGTTATCAGGCTTAAACTTAAGGGTTAATCTGGAAAAGACTAAAATCGTACAATTCCTAAATTATAAGCAGGCCCCTCAATTTATTAACATAAACATCAACAATGTAAATATTGAACAAGTAAGTAACACAAATTTTTTAGGAATAACTATAGATGGTAACTTGAATTGGAAAAAACATATTGAGAAAATAAACAAGAAAATTTCTAAATGTTGTTATGCATTATCGGTACTGGCCAATATAACTTCCGAGGAGGCTATAAAGAAGTCTTATTATGGTAATGTCTATCCACTATTGACTTACGGTCTAATTTTTTGGGGTAACTCCGTTAATATTCAATCCACATTTATCCTACAAAAGAAATGTATACGAATTATGTATAATGTTAAAAATATGGAATCTTTAAGAAATGTCTTTAAAAAAAAGGCAATTCTAACCCTGGCTTGTATTTATATACTAGAAATTAGCTTATTTGTTAGAGACCGTAACGATTATTTTAGTAATATAAGTAATTTGAAGAAAAATGTACGGTCGCAGTATAAATATAACATGTGTACAGTCCGGGCGACTAGCTATATCCTTAAGAAAAGCACATATGTAAATGGAATAAAAATTTATAATCACTTACCGGATTGCATCAAATCATTGGAAGGTCTACAGTTTAAAAGAAAATTAAAAGAGTGGCTGCTGTGTAAATGTTTTTATAATTTAAGTGAATATTATAATGCATGTGAGTAAATGTATTTTTGTATTTTTATATTAAATTAATTATTTTAATGAAGTTAAATATTGTACACCCGAAATGGGTAAGCTGTTGAAACTAAATATTTTATGTAACAACCATTGTACACAGTTCTGACAATAAATAAATTATTATTATTATTATTATATTATTATTATTATTATTATTATAAATATCCGTCTGTAGTGCACTTCGTTTTTAGTGTATTAATGTGTTCAATGCAATGATTAATGGTGATGGACTTTTATTTTCGTATTAAAGCGATAAAATACTATATCTCGTTTAATAAGAAAATAAAAGTCCATCACGATGAATTATTGCATCAGACACATTAATACACTAAAAACGAAGTGCACTACAGACGGATATTTGATACTTTCATTCAATTTCTGTGAAATAATAGCAAAAAATCACCAAAAATGCGACGTTGCGAGCTCAGCACGGATGCACCCTCTTAACCCCCGACGCAAACAGAGAGGTGTTAATAAGGTTTGACGTCAATGTCTGTGTGTGGGTGAGTGTGTCTGTCTGTGGCATCGTAGCTTTCAAACAGATGTACAGATTTAGATACGGTTTTTTTTAATTCGAATGCCTTCCTTTGGTTCGTAGCCATGTTAGGTAAAATCGGTCCCGGCAGTTTGAAGAGTATCAGCTCTTTTCCAAAATGATGTAAGGCATTTTTAGCCTAAGCTTGTGTGCTTAGTGTAAGTTATCGGTCACAAAATACGTCACGACCGCGTTTGCGTTGAAATGACAAATACTATGAGAAATTTTATAGTGTACTAGCTTTTGCCCGCGACTTCGTCCGCGTAGACTTCATTTATTTTCAAATAGCTTTTGCCCGCGGCTTCTCTCGCTTTTACCAGTACCTATTTCAATCCCGTTTTTATCCCGTTCCCGTAAGAATTTCGGTAAATGCTCTCTTAATGCTACCCTACACTCCCCAAGCAACCCACTTGCCAAATTTCAGCTTCCTACGACCTGTAAAACGAAAAATTCCGTTTTGCCCATTCCCGTGGGAATTTTCGAAAGTCGTCTCTTAATGCTCCACTACACTCTCCAAGCAATCTACATGCCGAATTTTAGCTTTCTACAACCAGTAAAACGAAAAGTCCCGTTTTTCCCGTTCCCGTAAGAATTTCGGGAAATGCTCAGTTATAGCTTCCCTCTACACTCTTCAAGCAACCTACATGCCAAATTTCATCTTTCTACGACCAGTAAAACGAAAAATCCCGTTTTTTCCTGTTCCCGTGAGAATTTTGAAAAGTCCTTTCTTAATGTTTTACACTCCCCAAGCAACTTACATGTCGAATTTCAGCTTTCTACAACGAATAAAACGAAAAGTCCCGTTTTTCCAGTTCTCGTGGGAATTTCAAGAAATTGTCTCTTAATGCTCCTCTACACTCATCAAGCAACCTACATGCCGAATTTCAGCTTTCCACAACCAGTAAAACGAAAAGTCCCGTTTTCCCGTTTCGGAAAATTGTATCTTAATGCTTCCCCACACTGATCAACAACCTACATGCTAAATTTCAACTTTCTAAGACCAGTATTACAAAAAATCCCGTTTTTTTCCGTTCGTTTCCGTCAGAATTTCGGGAAATCCTTTTGTAGTGTCTGTAATACTTCTATAATTTCAGTTTTCTACGACCAGATCCTGTAGAACTGTATATAAATCCCGTTTTTTCCTTATCCCGTGGAAATTGCTTTCTTAGTTATGTAATCACCTACTTGTGTACGAAATTTGAAGACTCTAGTTATTATAGTTACGTAGTCGGTCACACGAAATCGAATGTATAAATCCCGTTTATTCCCGTTTCCGTGGAAATTTCCAAAAATAGGAACGTGTGTTTTTGTTTTCGTAATCAGCGACCCGTAAACCGTACAAACAAATACCCATGTTGATTTTCAGACTTTGTCACCATATTTCCCCCTTTTAGGAGTTGAATTTTCAAAAAACCTGAAAGAGGTGTTTACTCATTTATCGTCAGGAATACTCCTGTGAAGTTTCGAATAGTCTAATCTTGTTTCCCCATACAAACTTTGGACCCGCATTTAAGCCCTTTAGGGATCGAATTTTGAAAAATTATTTCTTAGTGCACCCCTAGACCTTTATAAGGAACCTACATGCCAAATTTTGAATCTCTAGAACCAGCGGTTTAGGCTGTGCGTTGATACGTCAGTCAGTCAGTTTCTTCTTGTATATATTTAGATTTTTAGAAACAGCCCCAAAGTTGAATGCACTTATTCTGTCCCGCGGGAATTTCGCATTTTCCCGGAGAACATGTTTTAGTGCTACAATCATCTACAGGTGTGCCAAAATTGAAGAGTCTAGTTATTACAGTTATGTACTGAGAAATATATAAATCTCATTTAATTCCTAACTCGTGGGGATTTCAAAAAATCCCTTCTTAGTGCTCTTTTGGGTTGAGATAATCAAGATTTACGTCTGCCAAATTTCAAGTTCCTAGGTCCAGTAGTTTAGGCTGTGCGTTGTCTGTCAGTCACTCTGAATGGAACATATAAATCTAATTTTTTGCTTATCCCGTGGGAATATCAAAAAATCCTGAAATCAGTGCTTTAGTGTTAGAATGATCTACATGTGTGCCGAATTTGAAGAGTCTAGTTATTACTGTTACTGAGAAATATATGAGCCTCATTTATTCCCTATCCCGTGGGAATTTAAAAAAAAATCCTTTTTAGCGCTCCTTTGGGATACTCAAGATATACGTCTGCCAAATTTCAAGTTCCTAGGTCCAGTGGTTTAGGCGGTGCGTTGTCAATCAGTCACTCTGAATCGAACATATAAATCCCATTTTTTCCTTATCCCGTGGGAATATCAAAAAATCCTGAAAATAGTTTTTTAGTGTTACGATCATCTACATGTGTGCTAAATTTGAAAAGTCTAGTTATTACAGTTTTACTGAAAAATATATAAGCCTCATTTATTCCCTATCCCGTGGGAATTTCGAAAAATCCCTTCTTAGTGCTCCTCTGGGATACTCAAGGTATATGTGTGCCAAATTTCAAGTTTCTAGGTCCAGTGGTTTAGGCTGTGCGTTGTCTGTCAGTCACTTAGTAACGGAACAGTTTTATATATACAGATTTTTTTAGTCCGTGGAATTCTGGCATTTCTTGGTCAAAAAAACGTTCCTTAAATCTGTGGTGAGAAATGCAAAAAATAAATAAATGTAGAACATGAATGTTGTAGTTGAAATACTTAAATTAACAATCATTTCTACATATTAGTAATTAACACATACCAAAATTGCTGTTCGGTATATTGTATCTAAATTACAGTCTCTTTTCGAACCTACACAACTTGGTTTTGGCGTAAAAGGAGGGTGCGAGGCTGCCGTCCATGCCTTGCGTACTTACCTCTCCAACGAACCTTGCGATGCACTAATCAAAATTGATGTCAAAAATGCGTTCAATTCTGTAAATAGAGACGCTTTGCTGGCTGAAGTCAAAAACCACATCCCCGAATTATACAATTACCTTCTTCACTGCTATGCAGATCCCACTAATCTCATTTATCGCGACAATGTTTTATCCTCAGAAGTGGGATGCCAGCAAGGCGATCCTCTCGGGCCAGCAATCTTCAGTTTGGCCATTAATCCTATCATTCAAAATTTAAAATCGAAATTCAATGTTTGGTATCTAGACGACGGAACCCTAGGAGGTGATTTGGATACCTTACTATCAGACCTTTCAACCATCCAATCTAAATTTCAAGCGATCGGTTTAGACCTTAATTTTAGCAAGTGTGAACTTTTTTTGCAAAATCCTGCTTTAAATTTTTCTGATTTAAAGCCCAAATTTGATGCTCTGACACCGAACATAAAAATAGTAGACAGATATTCACTCAGCCTTCTAGGGTCCCCTATCTTCGAAGAATCCCTCCCGAATTATATTTTAGATACTATATCGAAATTCAAAAATTATGAAAGTCGTCTACTTGAAATTAGTCCACATTTTGCAATGACAATTCTCAAATTCTGTCTTTTCGTCCCGAAATTCACTTATGTGCTTCGCTGCTGTCCATTTACTAAATTCCAAATTATGCTTACACAAATGGACGACTTAATCAAAGCAAACCTGGAATCAATTTTGAACATTCAGCTCAGCGAAGAGTCCTGGGCTCAAGCATCCCTTCCCATTCGCTTTGGTGGTATAGGGATCCGCAAAATTACATCCATTTCAGCACCAGCTTTTTTGTCCTCCGCCCATAGCTCAGCAGATCTTATAGGTAAAATCTTGAGGGCCTTCCCTTTAAACTATGAGACTGCTGGCTTGACAGAGGCTAAAAATGCTTGGTCCATTGCTTGCCCGGGAAAGGATTTTCCGGAAAATTTAAAATCACAGGGGACCTGGGACGACATAACTTCAATTCTAACATATGAGTCCCTATTGTGCCGCAGTACGGGCCCTGAACGTGCTAGAATTTTGGCTGCCGGTACGAAAGAAGCCGGCCAATGGCTACACGCCATTCCTTCAGCCAAAACTGGTACGTTCCTAGAGCCCGATACCCTCAGAATATCCGTCTGCCTACGTCTGGGGGTACCAATCTGCGCTCCACACGAATGCCCCTGCGGTACTGCGGTCGACGCGCTGGGACACCACGGCCTTTCATGCCAAAAAAGTGCAGGCCGCTTCTCTAGGCACGCCGCACTTAACGACATAATCCGTCGCTCTCTTGCCACCGTCAACGTGCCGGCGCTACTTGAGCCACCCGGTATCGCCAGAGACGATGGCAAGAGACCAGACGGCATTTCACTGATTCCGTGGAAGCTGGGTCGGGTGCTGGTATGGGACGCTACCTGTGTAGACACACTGGCCCCTTCCCACGTCCACGGAACAGCTATTAGAGCAGGTGCGGCAGCAGAAGCGGCCGAAAAATTAAAAACTAACAAATATAAAGGTCTCGGCCCCGAATACTACTTCCTGCCATTCGGGGTTGAGACCTTAGGTCCGTGGGGTCCCAGCGCGCATGTATTCATGAAAGAATTGACTAAGAGGCTGATCGACTGCAACGGAGACCAAAGAGCTGGCAGCTTCCTCGCTCAGCGTATTAGTATTGCAATACAGCGGGGAAATGCTGCCAGCATCTTTGGCTCAATGCCGCGGGGGAGTACGTTTTTAGATTTATTTTAGTTTTAGTTAAATTAGTTTATCTTGTTATTTATATTTAAGTTGTATTTTAGGAGTTTTGTTAAATAAAGAAGCTTTTATTTGTGACTATTTTGTATGTATGTATGTAAACTCTTTATTGTATAAAAAAGACAAATACAATTGAAAAACACTGAGATACATGCACAAAGGCGGACTTAACACATACCTACTTGGTTTAATTTTAAATCGCACAATTTAGACATAATTAATAATTAATCGGATGTCTTGGAATTTTTTTTTTATTTATAATTTTTATTACCTAGTCTTAGTTTAGTTTTATATTAGTTAAAACTGAAATATAAAATAATAATCATATTTTTTTTTGGGGAGAAAATAAATTGTTTTGGGTATTACTTTGATGATTGTCACATAATATCAAACCTTCGCGGTCTACGATTATAATAATTTATTTCGTAAAATGATTTCCCTAATAATAAATGTGTCTTGTAAAGTTTTTAACCTAAAAGTTCCATATTCTGATTAGCCAAATTGTTTTGAAAATAAAACTGTATATACTTGCCGGAAAATATACAAATTATTAAGAAATACCATGGCTTCTTCGTTTACTTTAAGCAAAGATTTTAAGTATTGCTGAACAAATAACCTTATTTAGCTTCTGTACTTTTTCTTCCGTGATTTATTAGTTAAAATAACAAAAGCTTAGTCTGACAATTATTTGTCCAGCAGAAAAAAATGTTGGTGACCCCTGAAACGTCTAATTATGACAGCTGTCAGAATTCCACAGACCAAAAAAATACACTATAGTTGTCGTTTCTTTCCGCTCGTGGCGCTGTTCATTTTCCCATAGTAATTGAAACGTTAACGCGAACGTGTTCGGGACGTTTGTCGTGCCTAAAACTTACACTAGAGGCTTTTGCGATAAGCGAAAGTACCTCTCTGTCTGTTACCTTTTCACGCTTAAACCGCTCAACCGATTCAGTTAAAATTTGGCATAAGGACAGTTCCAATACAGGGGAAGGACATAGCATAGTTTTCGCGCCCGCGAAGTAGGTATATTTAAGCGAAATACAGCGCAGACGAAGTCGCGGGCATCAACGAACTTATTATAAAACGGTATACATTTATTATGAGTCCCCAAACTGCGCCGTAAACAACCGTTGAGAGTAAAGTTAATTTATAAACTTTGTTCCTGTTTGTCAATACCCGATATCGTTCATAACGGTTTAGTTGGGACGTCCGGGTCTAGGCCAACCGTATGGGCAAGTGCTCGGCTAATTTTAGTCGTACGAACGTGCGATCAAATTTATTGAACTCAAATAGGTGTCCAAACTGACATCGCACGAGGCGGTCGCGCGACTCAATCAATTCAATCAATTCGCGCGATGATCATTCGCTGTCCTGTGTACGATGCCTTAGTGTTTGAAGCTTGTTGTTTAGTTAATTGGCAGGTATAGGTGCTGACAAACTCCTAATTTTCTCGAAGAACGTCTCTTCAATGGTTAAGAATATGCGCAAACTTACCCTCACCACGTTGCTCAATGGTCTAAAATTTTACCCACTTCTGTAAAACTAATCGAATCACCACATAATATAAAACAAAGTCGCTTTCCGATGTCTGTGCGGTTTTTTTAATAGATAGAGTGATTCAAGAGGAAGGTATATACTTATGTATAATTCTACGCAGACGAAGCCGCGGGCAGAAACTAATGCATACTAAATCCAAGCATTAGATGAAAATTCATGCAAGATTCGTTTGGGCAACCCAATAAAAATGTGATTGCAATCTCCAAAGTAATAAACAAATCATAACTAAATCCAAGTGGCAATAGGCCGGTCATCTAACCCGAAGAACCGATGACCGTTGGGGTAGACGAGTTCTTGAGTGGAGACCACGGATCAGCAAACGTAGCGTAGGACGTCCTCAGACTCGGTGGAGCGAGGATCTTCGCAAGGCGGCCGGCAAGAGCTGGATGAGAGCGGCCGAGGATCGTGCTCAGTGGCGTGCCATGGGAGAGGCCTATGTCCAGCAGTGGACGAACATAGGCTGATGATGATGATGATGTTGATCTAAATCCAAGACAGACTTTTTATCGGGCTGTGCGGTTGGGCTGCCCCCGTAGTCGGAACTTTTTTTATTGTATGATGGATCCGCCAAGTTAGGCTCCCGGGGGTTTCGGAGATCGCTTTAGATTTTAAGTCCAACTTTTGGCAGGCCTCTAAGACCCGTCGGTCTATATAATTTCTTGAAAATATTTAAATACAAAGTTAAGTTAAATTGCTTCTTCCACGCTGGTCTGGGAAAAACATAGAATGTGCCAGTTGCTTCTCTTCCCGACGGTAAAAAGCCATCGAGCGAATGGGAGAAAATCTTACGAATCACTATTTTGCTCCCCCTTTCCACATAGCTACGCCCACAAACCCACAATCATGCTAAACGTGGCCTTTAGGTCTTGTTTCCTTAGGCTTGGGTAAAAAATGTTGAACTCGCGTCAGGCATAAGCCGGAGGGAGAGTTTAAGGCGCTGTCAACAGCAAATGACCTGGAGCAGCGCCACTCTTCACACATACGGTTCACGTGCCTGTTAGTGAAAGAGAAGAAACTATTCCGGCAGCTTGGCGCGCGACTAAAATCTTGCAAATAAGACACAAATCATAAGAAATAAACAAAAGTATGGATTATTTGTGAAATATGACTCGTTAGCCGTTTAGTTATGAATATGTTGACTTTATGTTTTTAATTGCAGACCCATACGTCGAAAAAATAAAGACATAGAACAGTTTAATGATGTTTTTAAGACCAATCTTTGCAATTATTTTCTATCGAGCCGATTTTGTTCAATTATGTATCGAGCCCGTCTAGCGTGTTTGAAATATGATGAAAATTAACATATTTTTTTTTGTATTTTTTTGTGAGTGTAGTTTTTCTTAAAAAAGTACTTAAATAACATCAATTTCAACAAAATTAGGTGTTGTTCGAGTCTTAATGGTGCAACCACACCGCCGCTTAAAAAACGGTGACTTTACGGAATCGCAATCGCAACGAAATATAATGACGAAACGGTGAGAAAACGTGACGCATACTCGACACATACGACACGTCACTGCGTATACGTGGCGGTGTGGTCGCACCTTAACTTGACAGTATGAGATTGTAGTCTAGCACCTATAGAGATTGTATCCTTAGTTAAAATGTTGGTGAGACGTAAAATGGTCTTACTCTCGAGTAATTAACGTTTTGTTCTTAGAATAAGGCGTATGTTGGTGAAATCGACCCCGGATAAAAGCTATAGGTAACGTAATGATCAAAGTTCAAAAGGCTCGAGTTTGATTAATAATTTGTACGTAACAAACGAAACTCTCGAGTTGATTAACAAAATAATTTTAACCAAGTTTCTGACAATGCCGTTGAAGTCTTCATAATCTAAAAAACCTTGACTTATCCGTCAACGGCGAACCCTTACCCCCTTATTCATAAACGTTCTATAGGCCTCTGCTAACTTAGCAATCGTTTGTCCTTATCTGTCACTATAACATTTACCTTTCACAGATAAGGACAAACGATTGCTAAATTAGCAGAGGCCTATAGAGCGTTTATGAATGAGGGGTTTGGTCTATAGATTTTCCACAAACTAACCTAACCTAACCTAACTAAACATTTCATTTTGTATGCAAGCTTTTTGCTGACTGTAGGTACTTTTTGTTGACTATACTTGCATTGTCATCCGTCCTGTA
The DNA here is from genome assembly GCA_963854515.1 of Pandemis heparana. NCBI lineage: Eukaryota > Metazoa > Arthropoda > Insecta > Lepidoptera > Tortricidae > Pandemis > Pandemis heparana. Next base: position 31,218,088 of record OY978006.1, read on the forward strand.
TATGCTTTAAAGAATTCAACGCCAAAGTGACAAATTACACTTATCAAACAGAAAACATTTCACTGCGCATCATTCTTTCATAGTGACCCACTTGTGGGACACGGGCTCGTGGTGCCAGTTCTCCGTGACCCACATGCGGGGCACAGAGTTGAGCCGAGACCCATATATGGGGCGCAGTACTTTGAAGCTGTTTCATTAAATTAATGTTGAACTCTGATTGTTACAGGTGGGTGACTTACGACGTAAGCCCGAACCGGTCTTGAACGGCGCTGCGCCCGCGCTACTGCTCGCGGTTTTTAACAAAACTGGTATGTATAATATTAGTTATTAGTAAAAGAGGTGTCCAATTAATAACGTGTTGTGACTTTTTGCGATTTTTTTTCATAGTTAGTTTAAGTTTAGTGTTTAATTTAATCATAGTTTAATTTGTTTTTTGTAAATATTTATTTATTTATTTATTTATTTATTAGATTGTAATGTAATGTCATGTACATTTATATTAAAAGGTGTTAAGCACAAATTAGTCGGTCCATGACGCCCTGCAAGGGCACACAATAACAACTTATCGCTAAAATCTAGGAATACAAAATTTAAATGACAATAGTTGCCTAATATGTTAATTTAAATCATGCAATTGTATCTTATTCATTAAATTAAATTTAAATTAGCTAATATTTATGTCAAGGAGTTTTATAAAAAAGATAAAGACAATTAAATAAAAAGTGTAAAATGAAATAGGTAAAATCCGTATGTCAACCATTACATTAATAATTTAATAATAATAATATATAATTCATAGTAATAAAATGTCAAGATTTAAATACAAATATGTATATTAATTGAATAAATAATAGTAAACTTAGAAAATTTGCAAAAACATGGTAAGTTTTTTTTAGTTGAAATCAAATGTAGCAAAATGAGTTACACTTGACCCACAAGCATGCGTAAGTGCTGTCAATTAGCCGAAGGCGGACAATGTTATCTGAACGGCTGATGAAATAAAGCGAGTTGACGAACGCACACGATGATCGGCAATGCCGAATAGTCGGCCGACTATTCGGCATTTTTGCAACCGACCATAGCTGGGCACCGTTAATCAAATAGTTAACTTCGTTAATCGTTAAACCGCTACAGAAAAAGTTAGCTTCGTTAAACGTTAAAGCGTTACATTTCAGAAGAATCAACGCAAGTTAACGTTAATCGTTAATCCGTTAATACAATATGTAAAATTGCATTTTTATATTGTTGCGTTAGTGAACTTATAAAACCTGTTGTTTAGGTTCTGCGCTAAGTAATGAAATGATCAAACGAAACAAATCTCTTCGCAGTTTTCTCACTCGCACGCACCGGCAAAATATATCTAGTTTTAGTTTAGTTTTTATTTTACTCGCTGCCACGCGCCGCCTGGCACTTGTCATTTCATACTTGTCTGAACCTGTTTTTCGCGCCGCGCCGCGGTGCCGTGCGGTAAATAGTAGGCATAGGATTAACGATTAACGGACTCCTGCATATTAACGGAAGTTAGCGTGTCCGTTAACATTTTTAAAAGTTAACTTAAAAGTTAATCCGTTAATCAAAATGTTAACTTCGTTAACTAACGATTAACAGATTAACGAGTTACTAGTCGGGTAGTCGGGTAGTCGGCAAAAGTCGTAGTCGGCTCATCACTAGTAAGTTTGTACATGTTTTACTTAGGTACAAATCAAAGCACGTAAAAAGAGCTCCAGGCGATATAACTGCGCATGAGCGAAATTCGCAAATTGGCGTGAGCGGTGGGGGACGCTATTATACCAGATGCGCAAACGTATCCCCTCCACTAGCCACCCAGAGCTCTTTTTACGCGCGTCGACTTATACTTACTTAATTTAACTTGCTGTCTTACTCTCGACGCCGGAACCGACGCACTGCTGCTTATAGACCGACCGCTTAACTGAGTCCTCGCCCGCGCGGGCACAGGGGCGCGGGGTAGGACGACAAAGGGGACCGAGAGAGGTGCGGGCGGGGAGTGCGCCTGCCGCCCGCACCGCTCGGCCCCCGCGGTCGTCCCACCCCGCGCCCCTGCCTGGATTAACTATTCTGTGGTTAGTTGGTCCCATCTGAAACGTGTTTTATTGAAACAAAACTTTTTTGGTGGCAATCAATCACTTGGTTATAGTGATTGATTGATGGTTACTTTAGTTGCAAGGTTCTATGTGACCGCTATCGTTCATTCCAAACTGAACTTTAAAGTAATGTTGTTAAGGGTAAGACTAGTTGTTGAGTTTAGCATATGACAATTTTACGATAGGATTTAGCGACACACGTAACATGAGTTTTTTGTTATTTTAGTAAAAACATACTATTTTGGATATAGTTCATTGTTGATAGAAATTTTCTCAAACAGACAGACACGCGATGAAGGGCTTTGTTTCATGATAGGTACGTAGATAGTGATATTTCAGCAGGTTAGCTAAATTGAGCATTCAAAAAATTAAAAAGTTTCTGTCAAAAATTTCATTTTGACGTGATAACGTCTTTTAAAACGATGAACACCGGCTGCACGCTAGTGGTGGTCGTTATTACAACAGCAGATAACGTAATGCATTATTTGCACGCAACGAACAACACATTAACGAATCGTCAACTATCCTGTTATCATTATTCGTTGTCTGCTGTCAACGTTGTACATACGCGCAGCGCACTGTTGCCGCACTTGGCATAGAAGCGCAAGCGAGTGCGCAACAAATCAAGTAGGTGTGTGCGAGAGATAGCGCTATATGCGCGAGGTCGCATCGAAATCGCAATTCAAATAACTGACTTTTGGTATCATTATTAGCTGTTGCTGTTTGTTGTCAGTCAGTACAATAACAAACAAGGTGACAGAGCGTTGTTTTGCTTTTGTTCCCGTACGTTTTTATTACGCTGCGATCGCGACGAAATAAGTATAACAATTATTTAATAATAAGTTCATTATCGTTTTGTAAAACAGCAATATAACAAACAGCTATTTAAGAATAACACAACACTGTTATTCATTATTGCAAAACAGCCGTTATTGCCACCACTACTGCACGCACGAAAAAGTGTCACGTTCAGCGTGACGTCAGAGCTAGCAGTTTTCATCAATGTTCCTGTATGACGTTATCACGTAAAACTATTATATCGTCCGTAAACCGAATTTACGGACGCTACAAGTTTTTTTAATACAAGTTTTTTTCTTATCGACTGTAGGTACTTTGCATTGTCATCCGTTCTACACAAGTATACCAAATTTCAAGTCAATCGGACCAACCGTTGAAGAGTTCCCTTTCCCTCCTGCGGAGCCGATCCTGGCTGGGTCACCAGAGCTCCACTAACAGATTATTGTATTGTCATCCGAATTACTCAAGTAGGTATGCAAAATTTCAGCTCAACCAGTTGAAGATCTGCTTCAAAATTGAGTCGTAAGATTCCACCGACAAACATTAGCATAAAAAATAAAATATGCTGTTTTTTACAGTTCAGTTTATGTGCTGTTATAGAAAGCACTGGCAACCCTAGACACGACCATTAAAAAAAAACACCTGTCATTTCACGCAGCTGACCCTCAGTGATAGAGCGACTAAACGCACGAACAACAGCGTTCCAAATTAAACCTTCACTCGCCTTATTACGGTTCAAAATGGCGGCTCCCCATTTATAGAAAACCTTTCGAATTTGGAAATATTCCGAATTGTCTCGGTCGTAGTGATGTACCAATATTGTCTGTTTAATTAAACATTACGATATTGTAATACCTAGTGTTGCGCGTACAATATTACAATGACAATATTATTTTTGGATCTTTTATTGTTATTGGTATCATTTAAAAGTATTTTAAGCAATGCCGCAGATTTTAAAAGCTTTTTTGTTTCGCTTGCGTCAAAAGTTGACCCGCTTACAGAGTGGTCGGATTTAATTGTCATTTTCGGTGACAAATAATCATCTGCCATCTGTCACTAATAACATTAAATTAAAAAAAAATAAGGAACCCCCCTCGCACTAATATTTTTTTTAATGAGCTTCGTATTTTTGTGTACTTCGTACTACCGGAATAATTACAAAACAAAACTTTTTTAAACAAGTCTGATCTTCTGGCAAAAAAAAACTGTACTACTTTGTTAAACAAGTCTGATCTTTTGGCAAAAAAAAACTGTACTGCTTTGATAAAACGCAGCAAAATTAATAAAAAACTCTATTTAGGTCCATAACCTGTAGTGAAACGTGTCCGTAATATCTTAACATTTACCAACTTATTTCTACCGGTGGCGAAAACTGGAACTAACGCCGCTTCATACTAAATCGACGTTTCTGTTTAGACGGTAGCGCCATTCCGAACGGCAGATACTATTATTATAACATCGTACATTTACAATTTACGTATTAACTAGTGGCGAAAACTGGAACTAACACCGCTGGTTATTGTGTACACGAATTTCGTAGACGGTGGCGCCATGGCAGACCGCAGAGACAATTGTATTATCTTTGTAGACACGAATCAGACGAAGTAGTAGTTCCTTTGGGAAATCAGCTGAATAAGACATTGTTTGTGATAATATTAAGGTATAATGGAATTAATGTATTATGTTATCTCGCTATAGTTGTCTAATCTACCACTACAAAATGGTACGGACAAAAAAAAATATTTTGATACGATTTAAGGATTATTGTGATATTTTTATAACCACTTTTACCATACCTTACTACTTGTGATAGTTATAGCTTGTCCCAAACGCGCGTATATTTTACGACCTAAAGCGTCTTACGTTTGTCTGACCTTACCCTGGTTTTCGTGTTATCTTTTTTACTTGTGACATTTTTAGCTGGTCCCATACGCGCGTCAAAAGCTCGTGATATTTTACGACTTGAACGTTTATAATTTTGTCCGACTTTGAAAAACATAAAAACACACGTGATTTTTCAATTTTTCATATTTATTCATATTTTTTATTCTGATATTTGGGTAAAAAAAGGCTTATAAATTTGGGTGACACACCCAAAAAAGTTAATAAATATCAGTGCAACGGTTCTTGCATTATATTACATGTTTATATGTACATGGTGTAAATAACCCCTTTTTTTATTATAGAAATAAAATTTCTGCGTGGGCCCAGCTCGGGGTCACTCACTAACCTTGTAGAGCGGCCGTATACAAAAAAAAAATGTTTAAACTTGCGCAATTCCCTCGAATTCCCCGCGTTCCAAAAAGTAATTCATTGTTAAAACGCGCTTAGAAGTAAATGCTAAAAACAGCTTTACATATAATTCGCATTTAAATTTTGCATTTCTAAAAACATATTTAACTCTGAACTTAAGTAACTATTAAGCCTTTCATTTAGAAAATTCCCTCCATAGTGCCCTGGCTTTGTCTTTCCTTTACGTCAGTGGCTAGTGATGTACCTACCGAATATTATAAATATTCGGTTTCAGCGGTTCGAATTCGGCACTATTTCTGTCACTTCAAAATACAATATAAGGATGTCCAAGTAAAAGGCAAATAAGTAAGGTAATCAAATTTAAATAAATAACAATTCTAACGCAGATTCAGCTTATAATCATTTTTATTAATAGGTACCTAGGTACCCTTTTGAGTCTCGATAGGGGTCCGATTTTAAAAAGCACTCCACTCGAAACTCGAGTTGATCGAGTAAGTACCATTAGTGGTATAAAATTATGATACGAAGCTGCTAAGAGTACAGCCTTACAACGACGTCTTAATGTGATTCAGTTCCGATTCAGCTTAGGGTTGCTCGATGTCAGATTCATACTAAAAATGACAGCTAAAACCTGAACTGAATCGTATCAAGACGTCATGGTAAGGTCCCAGTAGAAGAAAATTACAGGTCTAATGGTCGATAATGTAATTTGAGCTGTAATTATTAAGCCATAAGTAACATAACTGGCGTAGCTATGCTGATATTTATTTACCACATACGATTAGTACTTTCGAGTGATGTGCTGGCAAAAAAAACGGGTCCTGATTTATATTTAGTATTTGACACTAGTCACATCACTAGTCTGCCTTCAGGGCCGCAATTAGAGGTACGTAATGGACCTAGAAAATTTAGGCCCATTTTGAGAAAATAATAAAAGTCCAAAAACAATTTGCTGCCTTGTTATTTTCTGAAATGCGCAATTATTGCTCGTATTACTGAGCATTGTCGTGACAAGGTAAGGCCGGGAAATTGGGATTATTTCGTAACTTAAAAGTGTCCAGCATTGTTTATAGAGGAAGTATTTAAAGAACTTCTCCAACTTGCTCGGAAATGTGCGTCTAACAGCTTCCAGGAAGGTCTCCGTTACTGACGCAACATTAGAAGAAAAAAAACAGCTGCAGCGGCCGGGAAATAGCGGAAGCGGCCGGGAAATTTTCTTTACTTCACAACTATTGAACTTTTTAATCTTTTTTCGACTTTGACAATAATCCATAACAGCTGTAACAGCCAAACGAGGTATTTTTATGGCTATAGGCAAAATGAAAATGTGAAGAAACATTTATAAAAGTATCTCAAATGGTTTTTTTTTCACCTGAAGATCAATCTGTAGAAAAACGTAGGTAGGTAATTAAAGTTGTCTGATTTTGTAACCCAATGTAATTTGTAACATTTAAATATGCACTTTTAGTTGATTTATTATAATTACAATTTTATAGTAAACGGAAATATACATTCGAATGAAATGGCGTTATCAGAAGAAAAATGGGAAATTACAAGTACCTACGTACTGTTGCAGGAGTAGAACATTGCGACAATTTTGTTCAATTGCAACTGAGTGGAATATTAAAAAAAATTATTTGATTTCCTCGTATTATTGGAGAACAGCACCATAAGCTCGAGGGAACGGGCGAAAAAATTTTTTCCTGCTCATGACGTTCCATAAGTATACATACTTATTTAAAAAAGTGACGAACTGGAATAGAAATTTTGGGACATATTTTTCTTGTATAAGAATCGATAGGGTACCTATACAATTCTGAGTAAGAAAAACCTAAAATAGTTAAATTCTGAAAAAAATGATTATGTGGACTTTTTTTTTCAAAACGCCCGTCTTCATTTTTTCCCATAACAATTGAAGTTCCGAATGTACGGTACGCCATAATTTTCGTAAGTCACAAAGCGTCTAATTTCTGATGTATAAATCCTGAAAAATGCAACGCTTCCATGTTACTAACGGTTATTTATCATGACGAATGAAAATTATGGGACAAATGGTGACCCCGCAATAAATAGGACCCACACGCTCTATAAACAAGAATTTCCATTGTGGTGGTCCAGAGGAATTCCACGAAGACATGTCATTAGTTCTTGATTAAACTCTCGGCATTTCAAACCCCTAGGGGTTTCATTACACCCTTAATCTAGCTTGGAGCATGGTCTGCGATCCGACTTATTAGCAAGTCTTGCATGAACACTTTAAGAGGCTGACAACACCTAATTTTGTTGAAATTGATGTTATTTAAACACTTTTTTAAGAAAAACTACACACACAAAAAAATACAAAAAAAAATATGTTAATTTTCATCATATTTCAAAGACGCTGGACGGACTCGATGCATAATTGAACAAAATCGGCTCGATAGAAAATAATTGCAAAGATTGGTCTTAAAATCATCATTAAACGGTTCTATGTCTTTATTTTTTCGACGTATCCTGGGTCTGCAATTAAAAACATGAAGTGTTGACTTGTTGATATTCATACCTACACGGCTAACGAGTCATATTTCACAAATAATCCATACTTTTTTTTATTTTTTATTATTTGTGTTTTATTCGCAAGATTTTAGGCGCGCGCCACGCTGCCGGAATAGTTTCTTCTTTTTCACTAACAGGCACACGAACCATATGTGTGAAGGGCGCTGCTCAAGGTCAGTTGCTGTTGACAGCGCCTTAATAACATACTTCAAAGTACACATACACTGACGAGCAAAAATAAAGGGACAATCCCTAAAGAAAGTTGTATGAAAAATAACCCGTTAGTGCTTGTGAGTATATGTTTGCCAGGTCTATTAAAATTGTTCTAGAATATTTCAGCAGGTGGTTAGGTCAGTTTGACTGAATACTGTAAATTTTTTGGATTTTTTAATTGTTGAAAAATTTTGAAAAAATTTTTTTTTGCTTCCGACTACTTCCTGGATGAAATTATTTGACATTGTATTAAAAAAAATATTTCCTCTGTTTTTATTAATTTATTTGATTATTGTATTGTATTCTCCATTTGACGATCTCAACATAAGTTATTGTATACTAGCTTCTGCCCGCGACTGCGTCCGCGTAGAATTAGCAATTGACATGTTTATCGCTATACTGCGGGAACTATGCAATTTTCCGGGATAAAAACTAGCCTATGTTAATCTAGGGTATCAGTCATCTCCGTTCCAAATTTGAAGCAAATCCATTCAGTCGTTTCAGCTTGAAGAAGGAACAAACATACACACTCATACTCACATCGTCACATCGTCGATACAAGTTACAAACTTTCGCATTTATAATATTAGTAGAGTCTGTCTAACCAAAGCTGAACCCACTAGTTATTTGACTGGCAACATTTTGTCTCTAAGTGTGTCTATCTGAGGTGTCATGTTGTATGTCAAATTGACATTTCTCTAAGAAAATTGCAGCTGTGTGAGTGATCCTGTGTTACCCGGTCATGATTTTTTGAAATTGCCGCGCTTTTGCAGTTTCAGCTTTGGTTAGACAGACTCTAGGATTGTTTTTTTCATTCGAATCGAAAGCCAGTTTCCTTGCTGTGGTTCTTAGCCATGTCTATTCAAATTCGGTCTAGCAGTTTGAAGCTCTTTTTCCAAAGTGATGTAAGGCATTTATGGCGAGAAATGGAATTATTTTTTAATTTTCTGTTTGATTACTCGATTTTCATTCGGGGTTCGGGGGGTTTTAAATTTTTAATTTAATAAAAATTTGATTTAACACTTGTACGAAACAACTTGTCCGCTGACGTGCGAATTAAGGCTTCTGTTATAGCTAGGGTGGCCAGGACTATATAATTATTGCGGACAAAATTATTTTGACGCTGTCAAGGACAAAGAGACAGATGTAGTAAGTTTTATATTACTTAACAGTTTGAAAAAAAAACACACATACATAAATCACGTATTTATCTCTTACGGGGTAGACAGGGCCTAATAAGACCTTTGGTCACGTTTGGCGTGATTGTAGCGTATAGGTGGAAAGGGGAACAATAGTGATGGGTTGCTAGCCGTATCGTCTGTAACATGATTGCTAAGATATTCGCTTCGATGGGCTTTTATCTTCACCGAGGGAAGAAAATCAACTGGTACGTAATGTTATTTCTTTGCTCCCAGAGCACAAGAGTCGCGTCGCGCGAGATAGATTGCCCGTCTTTTTCTTACCGTTCGTTCTAGAAAGAGACGGGTAATCTATCTCGCGCGCGACGCGACTCTTGTGCGCTGTCGTGCTAGGCGGGCAGAATGGAAGGGATAGTTAATGACACGTAACGTATTTTCTTTTAGATATTGACCACGATTACATTTGAAGAACTCAGGCGTCGACGAAGCCTTAAGATGCACTACGACACGAGTAGACTGAAGGAAATTGCGGTGTTGTTGTGTAACAGACATACATACATACCATCACGCCTCTTTCCCACAGGGGTAGGCAGAGACTACTTTGTTTCACTTGCTACGATCCTGACATACCTCTTTCGCTTCATCCAAATTTCATCGGTCCTCGTCGGTTTCATGTACTCTTTACTTGACCTTTTTCCAAGACTCTCTCGGGGGTCTTTTTCTTTTTCTGCCCGCGACTCCACACAATTCGCTTGCTATCCTGTATGAACTATGCGGGATCTATATAATCCATCAAATGAACGGTAAAAACACAGTTACTTTCATGACAAATTTGTTAAGAAACGATAGTTTTTTTACTGCCTTCAATCCCAAACAGAACATTGCAAAAGCAGGCTGTATTTCTCTTCTAGTTCCAACCCTCGCTCAAATTTGTGTGACATAATCCGTGCGTCTGAAATGCAATCCAATTTTCAAATGTCACCCTTGTCCCGGCGGTGTCCGGTTTCTTCCCAGCAAGCGTGGTTACCCTATTTAAAGCCGTAGCCGTCCCTTGAGCCTTTCGCTATAAATCAGTAGACAAACGGTAAATCCAGGACAATTAGAGGTTATTCAGCGGCCCGAGGTTTATAGGGTAGAGTGACCAATTGCTTGTGTCTTCCCAGGACAGGCAAAATAAATAATAATTATTATTTTCAAAAAGAATGGTTACTTACCAAGATTAGAATATTAGAACTCTACTTCCTAAATAGGCATAAAACAGCTTATTGATTATGTAATTCGCTCGCGATCACCATCGTGTTCATTTTGACAGTTCATGTATGGCCTGACAATTGGCATTGGAATCAGCTAGCTGTCACATTCATACAAGAACTGTCAAAATGAACACGATGGCGATTGCGAGTGAGTTACGTAATAAGGTTGCAGTGTTAAGTATAGGATGAACAGCGATCTTCTTAAAAATGCACGATGGTAAAGACATACAATACAGAACAAAACTAACTAATAATCATCACATTATCTCCAGCCTATATACGTTCCACTGGGCACAGGCCTCCTCTCAGAATGAGATCGCTTGGGCTATAGTTGCCACGCGGGCATGTTTCGATAGTCACTATCGATTTTGCGGTAACACTAGCCGGACAATGAATTGAAAATTGGACTGTCCCGGACTAAACGTGACGTGTGGTCACACTGCAACCGAACCCTTTTCCGCTGAATCCATATATATTATAGCACTTGTGTTTTAGTCACAATAGGTTTACCAAACCATATTCTCATTTCGCTGGCTCGCTGGGTTTTGAATTAAGATTATGGGATTTTGATTCGCGCAAGTACCTACCTAAACTTATGATTTTGTGTGTTATGCTTTTGTTAGTGAATTGAAGCGAGTGTGTACCATGGCTGCTAACAACAAAAAGTACTATTTTTTTTTTATCTAAAAATACTAACCGATTTCGAGGTGCCGAAAGTACCGAGGTACAAAGACGTGATTTATAATGTATGTATGAATTTCGTATCTTGCTGTCCTGCTCACACTTCTAAAGTTTAACAGGATAGAGAGACACACAACTTGGTAACTGTTTGGCCGGTTATTTAGTCAAAAGTTATTTCTCGTAACTTTTTCTTTGTAACATGCGGTTTTAGCGTTTGCAGAAATTAATGTAAATCAGGACATAAGTATTCATGAGGTTGTGGGGCATTAAGATATTATACTTTCGTCTCAGCAGATGTTACCCAACGCTCTGGGTGCAGTTAGGTAATGTATTTCGTAGGGTTCATTTAGAAATTTTATAGTAACGTTAGTTTCCTAACTAATTTATTATGCCCCCCTTTCTAAGAAGAATAGTTATTTGTTATGCAAGGCTGCAAAGTTTTTGTTTGGCGCGAGTGCCTGTATTGTAACCCGAGCAAGCGAAGGATTCTACGATTTCAAAAGATGAATCCTGAGCGTCGCGAGGGTTTCAAGGCACGAGAAACTAAACTAACTTTGCTGCCCAGTGAAAAACACAATTTTTCACCTCACTACAGCGAGAAAAATGGTGGATAGAAGAGTTTCAAATTTCTAATTACTTGAGTATATGAGTAGGTGGTGAGGTGGTGGTGGTCGTGGTGGTCGTGGTGGAATTGTGGTCAGCGCGGCGTTCGAATTTCAAAAACCTTTTCCACCTAAGAGGGGAAAAAGCACTTTTCCACGCAGATTTTTAAGGAGAAAGACAGCCCTTTCGTTCGAGCAAGTGAGGTGAAAAATAATTTATTCGAGTTAAAATCCGTTTCTCTGCCGCCGGGGCGAGCGCTCTCTGATGAAGGACTACGGAATAGTCCGAAACAGTTGTCGGAGCATTCTTTCGGCTTTTAATACGTGAGTTATCCGTTTTGTTTGAATTATGAATACTTCAAATAAATATCCCAACAAATAGTTAGTGAATGGTCGCTTTGTACGCGCGATTAACCGAAGCGTAAATCGGTAATCAAAACGAGAGGATCGACCGCAACGCAACTGGTAGGTAATTGGCAATTGATATTTCGTGTTGTAGCAACATCTATACATATAATAAAATTGTAACAGGTCGATGTCTGTACATAGGAGAAATTACAGAAAAAATAAATTGAGGGGGCTCTATATGCGCCACAGAAGCCAAAAATACAACTTTTAGAATTTTTGTCTGTCTGTCTGTCTGTCTGTATGTTTGTTACCGCGCTACGCAAAAACTACTGCACCAAACTGAATGCGGTTTTTTTTATTGTATTGCTGGAGGTCTAACTTAAACTCCCATGTCGCGTTTTTTTCGAAATTCCACCTAGAAGTCGAGATATAAAAGAAAAAGGGGGGGTCCACCAAAAATATTTTTTGATACATTATTTATTGGGATACCAAATGAAAGAGGAAGAAGTGCTGAGTTCAAAAATGCAGTACATTTAATATGTTATAATAATACTAAGCAATAGAATAATAATAAAGTTTACCATCTCTCGTCCCTGGTGAGCAGTAGATGTTCCACGGGAGTTTGTAATTGTGTCGTACAGACACATCATTCAAATAGATGACGCTTCGCGACAAATAATCGCATAGTAACAAGGTCACGTGACAGTTAGTAATAGATAGAAAAATTCGAACGCTTACTCACCTGCTATGGGTGGTGTAGGGGTATAGCACGCGTCACGGAATGACGAGGACCCGGGTTCGATTCCCGGCCATAGCTTTACTTTTCGGATTTTTCTATGTGTTCTAATTTTCAGTGTCGTTTAGAAATTAAGTTTACTATGGGTTAATTAGTTCCGCTATTTGTTAATAGATGTCGCTTTATGCACGTCATTTTTCCTAAGGCTAACTAAATGAAGTAAGTATATGTCTATTTTCAGGCTTCTGTACCTCAAAATATATTGTGTTGTCCGTCTGTCGGTCCGAGCGTTTGTCTGTCAAGACCCCTTTTATCGGTAACGCGTAATTAAAAGTTTAAGTTGAAATTATACTAACTAGGTATTACTTAGGTCTGTGTTTCTTAGAGATGTGGAAAAACACACCCTTGAAGTCAAAGTAATCACAAGGTACAGCGATTAGAAACGGTGTTTTTATACAAATGCCTTGCCACCAAGAAATGTGGGGTAGGTACTTTCAGTTGTCATAGATATTTGAAATTTGGATAGTATAAGGTATAATTATATATATTAAGCGCGTTCATAGAACAAGGAACAGTTGTGTATGTAAAGCTATGTAAAGGTAATCAAATAATAATAAAGTTTTTATCTATTGGTCAACAGATGGCTCGAGTTGTATCATAATATTTTGATGTGATTTTAAGTCTGATTTTATTTAATTTAGGGTTTATTGATATTCTAAAAATATAGGTAGTTATATCATGCAACAGTTAAAAAATATATCCAACTAGCTTCTGACCGCGACTGCGTCTGCGTAGAATTAGACTTACGTTAGGCAGCTACGGCCTTTAACATGTATATCGCTATCCCGCGGGAACTATGTAATTTTCCGGGATATAAAGTAGCCTATGTTTTATTCTAGGGTACAAACTATTTTCGTTCCAAAGTTTATCCAAATCCGTCCAGTCGTTTCAGTGTGAAGAAGGAAACAAACATACACACTCACTCACTCACATCGTCACATCGTCACAAACTTTCGCATTTATAATATTAGTAGGATTTAAATCAAGTCTTTTCTGCAATCATATTATTTCATATGTGTCCAATAGATGTCACCGTAATGGAAATAAACAAGGTATTGTTTTATGCTGTTACAATTTCAATAAGAAAATTTTAAAAAGTTCACGTAGGCTGCAACGCGTATCAGTATCTCTACTGGAGCCAATAGATATACTGTCTGGGACTGGGTTCTGACTGGGATCCCGTTTGTTCAGTTTGTGAAGGTTGCTCTTATAGCATAGCACAGCCAAAATCAAATCTAACTAAAAATGTTTGTATATGTCTTCTATGTCTGTCTATATAGGATTAGGCTCTGCAACACTGGATACAATATTCACTTGCTAAATTTGTAAGGAACCCTCGATACGCGAATCCGACTCGCACTTGGCCGATTTTTTAAAACAAAGTGTCTTCACGCTTAAAGCACTTCTAAACCAATTTTATGAAATTAGTTTAAGAGATAGATAAATAGACCTATAGAAAAAAACAAGTTTAGGAAATTTATACTTACTCTTGAATGGAAGTGAAACTTTGTTTGAAAATTTATCGTTTGAAGGTTATTTTATTTAAAAAAAATTAGGGGGTGAAATTGCACGAAGGACACTTAGCAAACTAACAAATTAACGAATAATATCTTGAAATATTACTAGATACTTGATTATGAAGCTGAATATTGGAAAGGTTTATGTGAATCCATATATACTATTATTTAATTATGTGATGGTATGCCTGTCTGTTACCTCTTCACGCTTAAACCGCTGATCCGATTTAAACGGGTATGGATATAGTTATGCTCCTGGGAAGGACAAAATAGTTTTTGATTGCAGGAATCATCCTTTAAGGATGTGCAACGGGGGTGAAATTTACTACAAAAATGCTATACTCGAAGGATAATAATAATTTGTGCTCTAATTGATACTCTGCCACTAAAATATCCTACCCAAAATTCTAATTACACGCAGACGAAGTCGCGGGCAAAAGCTAGTTGTCAAATATGCTCACGTGCAAAAATAACGGATCACTTTTTATACAACTTTGTATGAAAATTGATCCGTAATTTTGGCTCGTCAGTGTATTATTGTTTAATTTATTTTCTAAAGCTCCCAAGCTGGTTTGGAAGTAAAAGAAAAACCGGCCAAGTGCGAGTCGGACTCGCGCACTGAGGGTTCCGTACAAGTTCGCCATTCGCCAAGTTATTATAAAATCCAGTCTTAGCAGAGCCCTGCTCATAAGCAAAATGTAGGTAGTGTGAGGTCATTTTACATTGGATACTTATATAGACAGACAAATATTAAATAAAAAAACTACTTACTAGATCTCGTTCAAACCAATTTTGGGTGGAAGTTTGCATGGTAATGTTCATTATATATTTGTTTTAGTTTTATCATTCTCTTATTTTAGAAGTTACGGGGGGGGGGGGGACACAAATTTTACCATTTTGGAAGTGTCTCTCGCGCAAACTATTCAGTTTAGAAAAAAATGATAATTAGAAACCTCAACATCATTTTTGTAGACCTATCCATAGATACCACACACGTATATGGGTATGTAGGATGAAAAAATTTTTTTTGAGTTTCAGTTTTAAGTATGGGGAACCCCAAAATTATTTGTTTTTTTTTCTATTTTTGTATAAATATCTTAATGCGGTTCACAGAATACATCTACTTACCAAATTTCAACAGTATAGCTCTTATAGTTTCGGAAAAAAGTGGCTGTGACATACGGACGGACAGACAAACAGACAGACAGACATGGCGAATCTATAAGGGTTCCGGTTTTGCCATTTGGCTACGGAACCCTAAAAACAGAATGTACCCGTTGCTTCTCTTCCCGCGCAGATGTTACAAAAGCTCATCGAGGAAGGGGGGAAATCTTAGGTAACATGTTATAGCAACCCATCACTATGTTGATTCCCCTTTCCACCTATACGTCCTAAATCACGCTAAACGTGGCCTTTAGGTCTTTTACCTTAGGCTCTGTCTACCCCGTAAGGGATAAAGACGTGATTTATGTATGTCTAAAGCCGGGTACTCGTCTGGGAGCAGGGGCCTTACCATGACGTCCTAATTCCGACTCAGTATATTTAGACGACATTTTCATTTCTGTTGCTAAATTAAAAATTAGAATTTAGTACTTAAAGTCGTCGCAATTTAAAAGGCCCGTTTTGACAGTTCACGCCCATGAAGTTCTAAATTTTTTACCAATCGAAATGTTCTGAAGGTAATTGCATTTTTCATTGATTGGTATCGCTCACTCAGCGAAGTGCTGTGCATAACGATTTTTTCATATTGTCCACAGACTATTAATAATCGGTTAAGGAAAAAATAAATCGATCAAGATAATTTTTTTTAAGGCCGACTCGCACTTGGCCCGTTTTATTTATTTTATTTAGACCAATTAATTACTGAATTTCACCAGCTGTGTAGATGCAGACAAATGTCAAAACGGGCCTTTTATTTTGCGACGACTTTAGTATAGGAAATCCAATGCAATTTCCATTAGTGACAGACTTGTGAAACTACACAACTCACTTGTATTTAGGGCAAGTATTGGCAGCCCCCGGCGGATTTTCATAGATTTGTCACTATAATAATAGGTAGGTGAATAGGTGCGTGTAAACACTTTGTAAATACGTTTAAGTTTTACCTTTCGCTACTTATTTTACTAAGGTCAGTGGGTTCTTTTACAAATTATTTAATACTTTTTAAATCCATCCATGCATCCGTCGTGGGTTTTTACAAAAAAAAATATTTTGCTTTTTTAGTATGAATCTGACAGCGAGCTAACCTAAACTGAATCGCATTAAGACGTCATGGCATGGCCCCTGTACCTAACTGTAACTGATGCACGTATATTTTGTTATTGAAGTGAAAACTAAGTGGCGCTGAACACTTTTTGGGATGGGTAAAAAAAAACTCGCGTCAGGCGTAAGACGGAGGAAGAGTTTAAGTACCAGGATATCAGGTCCTCTAAGAGCTTATTTCGAAATACGAATGAATCGCGTTCGATTTTTGAAGTGTTTTTTTGTTGAGTCGTGGAGCAAAAGTACTAGGGCATCAGCACATTGTTAGAGGTCTGGCAATATAGATGATACGTGCATTTTTTTTTGTAAGCGGCCAGTACGGAACGCGTCTTGAGCGTCATAGATGTTACAACAAATCTAATCTAAGCTGCTGTTTTCACTTCTGCCGGCACTCACGCAGTGTCTGGCCAGTCGTTCGAGAACATGTCTAACTTATCCCTCCATCTCCGCCTCTCCTCGGCCTAGGCCTTACTATGACGTCCTAATTCCGACTCAGTTCAAGTTTTAGCTGTCACTTTTAGTATGAATCTGACAGCGAGCGAACCTAAACTGAATCGCATTAAGACGTCATGGTAAGGCCCCACGTCTAGCACCGAGAACGCACTAAGAGTCGCGTCGCGCGCGAGATAGATTACCTGTCTTTTTCTTACTGTTTGTTCTAGACAGAGACGGGTACCTAGTCTACCTCGCGCGCGACCGCGACTCTCCAGGGGACAGATTTTTGAAAGCATATCACTCGAAAGTGGTATAAATCTGTTTTTATCTTCAAAACTACGGCTCTAATCAAATTTTTGACTAGCCCACATGATTAATGAGGGCCGGAAGTATCTTCTAAGCTACTCGTATTTCAAATTCAGCACAATTTTTCACCACTTTCGAGTGGTATTTTCACACATGTGCTTTCAAAAATCAGGCCCCAGCGCTCTAGTGCTATAGCCGGGCTGGGGCATCCACTGAGTGATAACTTAGTGACTTAATATCTATCAATCATGTAATACGAGTCTAACAAAACTAGTTTCTAAACCTATAGTGTTAAAGTCGAGAATGCTTGAAATGGTTATAATCAGCGGGACATATTCAAAGCACGCACTCGCTTGCGTTTTCAGAGACAACAGACCTCAAGTTGACGATGACAAAGTTTTACTTCTATTTTGTTAACTGATCTAATTTGAACCGTAAATGCTTGTACTGCGGTCTAATTTGAGTTTGCATGGAAACATGACATGGAACTTTGCGTTCGAAACGTGCAAATCTGGTCCAGTCCTGGCTTATTACTTATTAATTATGGACAAGAGGGGTGTAAATGACAGATAAAAGTTATATTAATTAACTTTGCGCTAGCCTCTAGTGTAAGTTTTCGCATAGGTATAAAAACGTCTCGAACGCGTTCACGTAAACGTCTCAATTACTATGGAATAATTGGCAGCGCCACTTGCGGATCGAAACGGCAACAAACTGTTCTCATAGTAAATATTTGACATTTTAACGCAAACGCGTTCGAGACGTATTTTGTGACCGAAAACCTACACTAAGCATACAAAAAAAAACGTCACGAACGCGTTCACGTAAACGTATAATATGGTAAACGTGTGTGTTTTAAAAATCTGGGGCCTTACCATGACGTCCTAATTCCGATTCCGACGCAGTTCAAGTTGTAACTGTCACTTTTAGTATGCATTTCTGACAGCGAGCGCACCTAAACTGAATCGCATTAAGACGTCATGGTAAGGCCCCTGGTCACAGCAATAGGTCGCGTACGCGTATTGCATTCTAAAATCGCTAATCGCGCCGCCTAACACCCAAAACCTGGCCTTATGCCATAGGCTGGACCCACAAGTCGCATTGTTTACATCGCCTGTAGGTATATATTACAAGTAACTGCTTGCATTGTTTTTGCATCCCTTTCTAATTGGTGTGGGGAGACAGAGATGCATAGCGCGAAAATGGCCTGCGGTCTTCCGCTCGCTCGGCAAAGGGCTGTCCGTTTCGCTGTTTCAGGTGCAAACTACAAGCGGAAAGCGTTTCTTTGGGGCGTGGTAAAATACGACGACCGGATAGCCTAGTGGTCAGTGACCCTGACAAAGCTAGAGGTCCCGGGACTCCCGGGTTCGAATGCACACATTAACAGCACAGTGTAGGGTAACAGACATTTGTATCATCATCATCATCATCAGCCTGAAGACGTCCACTGCTGAACAAAGGCCTCCCCTTAGCACACCATAATGAACGACAACTCGCCACCTGCATCCACCGGTTTCCCGCAATTTTCACGATGTCGTCAGTCTACCTAGTGACATTTGTATGATGAATACGAATGTTTGTGCCCTAAGTCATAGGTGTGGTGTATGTATTTAAGTATGTATTTATCTACATTATATGTATAAGTATGTTTATCCGTTGCCTGGTACCCATAGAACAAGCTTTGCTTAGTTTGGGACTGGGCCAATTGGTGTAATTTGTCCCATGATATTTATTATTATTCTGTATGTAAATTTATCCTTGTTTTAAGTTAGGTTCTTACAATATATTAATTCAAAATATAAAAGCATTATAAAAACCTAGGGTGCCGCTGGCAGCGAGGCGGGGCCTAAGCTACCGGTGGTCACGGCGACAGAGAGAGGAACCTTCTGACTATCCGAGCCATGTCCAGGAGTACCGCCTTCTGTATCTGACCCTTATTATTATAATACGCAGGCGAAGTCGCGAGCAAAAGCTAGTCTACGGATTATAATGCTTTCTCCTGTGCCTTAAGCCACCTGCCGTGTCTGACGTTTCCGCCTGGAAGTGCATCACTGACGTGTGATGCGTCCGCCATTATAACTGCTATTTTATACTACTATACTAATACTATATCATACCAGATAGTATACTAGGTATACATAGAGTCATAGACAAGACAAGACAAGTAGGTATGCTTAGTGTTATGTAGGTTTTCCGTTAGAAAATACGCCTCGAACGCGTTCGCGTTATGTCAAATACTATGGGAACATTTTGTTGCCGTTTCGATCCGCAAGTGGCGCTGCCAATTATTCCACAGTAATTGAGACGTTTATAATATGAACGCGTTCGAGACGTTTTTGTATGCGAAAACTTATACTAGAGGCCAAGATAATCTCAGACTTAGATCACTATACATAGACAGTGACTTTGGAAATGTTGATAAAACATGACCGATTTCGCTTTAAAATAAATAGAACTTGTAACAGGTTTTCGATGCGGCGCTACTCAGGTTGCAGATATTCTCGAGTTGATTCGTTCCTCCGATTATTGAAGCAAATCTTATTAAAAATGTTATTTAGCAGTTACTTGGTCAATCTTAATTTAATACTTTATGAGTTTCTTTAAGCCTACAACAACATAGCTATTTGTGTAATCCAAGAGAAGTGTGACAATGTCTCTGAGAAGTGTTTGTTTACATGATAAGACACGTAAGGGCTCGTCCAGAAATCATGTGATCATATTTGGCCTGCTTTGGACTTCTCCTCTCCCCTTTGGTGATATTTGGTGATTATAACGACATTCAAGATCACGTATATTTTTCGGACATAGTTAAAAAAACAGCAATAACTTAATTTTTTCAAGCATGCTCGGAAATGTACGCGTTAATGTCGCGAAATGAAGCACAGAAGTTTCACATTTACGGCCTAGGCCAAGAAGTAATGTGGCGCGGTCGTCGGGTGCGGTCGGCGCGGTGCGGCGGCGCGGGGCGGGGCGCGGGGAACATGGCGCGAGCAATAGTTTGTTCAAATGGCATGTTTCAAAAATTAAAAATGCGGCTTATTAAACAATTTTTACTTGATTTCCTCGATTTGCTTGAGAAAAGCACTATACAATCCTCGGCCGGAAACAGGGATTGCAGGACTCGCTTTATCCGGCCTCGTCTACGACTCGGCCGTGTACCCCAATCTCGTCCTGCAATGCCTTACTTCACGGCCTCTGCAGTAATGTACTATTTTTAGTTATTTTTAGACTTTCCTGCTGTGCAGCTGTGTAAAAAAATAACACGTGATGCGTTCTCGGACACCTCCCTCCAGTGCCGGATTTAGAGGTCTGGAGGCCTCTGGGCAACAAAGGAGTGGAGGCCCCTGGCCCCCAATTATTTTCCTGTCCAAATTCTGTTGTTTACAAGTCTGAATTTGTTTTCTTTTTCGAAGTCTACTGTGGGGGCCCCTCTTTTGTGGAGGCCCCGGGGCCGAAGCCCCGGGGCCGAAGCCCCGGTTGCCCTCTCCTAAATCCGGGCCTGCCTCCCTCCCCCATCGTGATCATTCGTGATATTTTTCTGACCCCCCCACACCTCTATAAACGATCACATGATTTCTGGACGAGACCTAAGGATGAATGGATTTGCTCCAATGAAATCATGCCCTTACTTTCGGGTGTATAATAATCCTGGCTGATGCGTCCCACAGTCCCAATAGTGGGAATACGGGGTCCTCGTCTCATAAATAGGGGTCATGCTTATTCGTCCCATGTGGTTTGCGCGAACTTGCTGTTTTTTTATCGCTTTTCCTATACAAAGTTTGCCGTAGTGATTTGCAGTAAGTATGCTACGAAAACAGAGAAAATGTTCTATAGAGTCGAAATATAATTTCTTTGAAAATAAGTTTCTGTTAATCATGACATATATGACGTTCTTAATACAAGCTTGTTTGCTGACTGTACTTTTTTACTTTATTTGCATTGACATCCATCCTGCGTAGAAATTCTAGAAATACACCAAATTCTCCACTCTGATTGGCTGTTCCAAGGTCTGGCTTGACTCTAGAGTTGGGTATGCAGATATTATTATCGATATCGATAATTCATTTTGACTTGCGTAATAATGCTTAGTGGTTTTTTTGTGAATATTTCTTTTTTCTATGAATTAACAGATTTCGTTCCTTAAAGAGGTAAAACAGAAACAATCACGAAACAAAATGCTGCTTGCGCGGTAAAGTAACGAATGACTAAAAACCTTCAGATTGGATGACACGTATTACCACTATGTATTACCTCTATTGCCTTGACTTTGGTCACCTGAAATTCTATAGCATAGAATCTATATGCAATCACTAAAATACTTCACCTTCAACTTAGAAAACCTTCTAGAAATCGTAGGTCTGCGCGATTCGAGGCGTCGTACATGAATATTTTATTATTAATACATTTGCTACCGTAAATCTGCTCTAATGCCGTTTATCACGTTATTTATTCAGAGTTATCACACCCTTTTATGTGTAACTAATGTGATGTACTATAGTGAACAAACACTGAAGTAAAAAGAGGTTTAAAAAAACCGTGATAGGTAATTTGTGAGTAAGTGAACTGCGAATCGAGTGGCTTTGTCTTACTAATATTATTAAGGCGAAAGTTTGTAAGTTTGGATATTTTGATGTTTGGATGTTTGTTGCGTTTTCATGGCAAAACGGCTAAACCAATATTGAAGTTGGTAGAGTCCCGGGAGAGGACATAGCATAGTTTATTCCCGGAATATCGCATTGTTCCCGCGGGATAGCGATAAGCGAATTTTTCGCAGCCGTAGTCGCGGGCAACAGCTAGTAATCATATTTGCGATAATTTAACGAACGAGATCACTTTTCAACAGGTAAGTGAAAGAAATTATAAGCCCGTCAAAACCAGTGAAAAGCGAATGCTATTGGACCTCACGCGACACTAGCGCCTCTAGTGGCAAATTCACACGTGATAGCCCCCAACCCCATTGTCTTTGCTCAAACTATCGATAGTCTATCGAAACATTATCGATAGTGGACAATCGAGGGGCAACACTAATTTAAACTGTTGATTTTCCTCCGAGCGCGATACTTGAATTCAGTTTATTAATAGGCAGGAGTCGAATAATTCCCTTCTTTTGCTAAACGTAGCAAAGTGCTCTTCAGTGTCACCTCTGTCTCACTTGACCTCGACGAAAGAAAAGGTTTTTTAAGTAAACGCTTGAATCAATAATAAAAGGTCCCGAGAAAGGGTACTGTTTATTTGAAAATTTCGAACATCTGCTTCACTAACATTTGAAAGATAAATGTATCGTTTGACAACCCCTTTTCCCTGTTGAGATAACTTTTTGGAAAAGTTATTAAACAAATCTAACTTTAATGTGAGCCATGCAAAAAGACTAACCCCCTTATTCATAAACGCTCTGTCGGATTCTGCTAACTTAGCAATCGTTTGTCCTTATCTGTCACTTTGACGTTTACCTTTCACAGATAAGGACAAACGATTGCTAAGTTAGCAGAAGCCTATAGAGCGTTTATGAATAAGGAGGTAAGATTTTTATAGAAGTTTACGGTCTAGCAGAGATTTTAATGGTTGCAAAATGCACCGGTTACATTTGTAATTTAGCCATGTAATGTTTTGACCGTTTTCCAAAAACAAGTCCACATGATTATTTTTTCCAGATTTTAACTATGTCACTTTTTTAATATAGGTACCTACTACGTATGTAACGTGACGAACAGGAAAAAATCCATAGTAAAATCTGGGACACATTTCAGGAAAAACTAAATGTGGACTTTTTAAAATAAACGAGTTTCATCTCGGTCTGACATACTTTCGATTGGTAACGAAAAAGTAAACTTTTTCCAAAGTATCGACATAGCTACATTCCAAAATTCTTCTTACCCAACCTTGCACCTTCCTAAACGGGACAGAAATAATAAACGGGGCAGTAATAATAAAATGTTTTAAATGCCCCGTCTAAATGCGAAGGGGTCGAGTCCATAATACCATTTGAATTCATATAGCCAGTATCAATAAGGGCAACATAAAACATAACCTTTGTGGTACCCACAATAATGGTTTCGGCTCATGCACTACAAGCTATCATACTTACAATGTTAACAACAATGTTGTTACAATGTTACTTAGAGAATAAGCCATGTACTAACCCAATAATGTATGATGAGTCATGTAGTTGTTCGAAATAAATAAATATTATTATTATTATTATTAATGTTACAAAGGCTTTTGCCCCCCTTTATTACTGTGAAAATGGCGTTACAAACGCAAGACTAATGCCACCATTTTAATACAAGTTTTTGAAGTGATAACTTCTTTAGTGGCGTTGTGCACTTTTTGGGATGGGTAAAAAATGTTAAACTCGCGTCAGGCGTAAGACGGAGGGAGAGTTTAAGTACCAGGATATCAGATCCTCTAAGAGCTTGTTTTGAAATACGAGTGAATCGCGTTCGATTTTTGTAGTGTTTTTTTGTTGAGTCGTGGAGCAAAAGTATTAGGGCATCCATCAGCACATTGTTAGAGGTCAGTCAATATAGATAATACGTCCGTTTTTTTGTAAGTGGCTAGTTCGGTGCGC
This sequence comes from Pandemis heparana, assembly GCA_963854515.1. Taxonomy (NCBI): domain Eukaryota; kingdom Metazoa; phylum Arthropoda; class Insecta; order Lepidoptera; family Tortricidae; genus Pandemis; species Pandemis heparana. The sequence goes on from OY978006.1 coordinate 31,241,896, forward strand.
GTCTTGAGCGTCATGGAGGTTACAACATTAAAATCTAATCTAAGCTGCTGTTTTTACTTCTGCTGGCACTCCCGGAGTGCTACTCGTCGCTTATTACATACATACACACATATTATCACGTCGTTATACCTCACGGGGTCAGAGCCTAAGGTAACAAGACAAGACGCTTAGCGTGTTTGTGGGCGAGGCGAAAAGGGGAATCAAAATAGTGATGGGTTGCTAGCATCGCCTATAACGGGTACACTACATAAATACGAAAAACTAAATTCCGATTATCGGAATCACGAATTTCATAATTACGATTGTTATAATTCCGACGGTATTAAAACTCCGAATTATAAGTATTCCGATTTTCATTATTCCGATTTTTATAAATCCGAAAATTCAAAATGTCTAATATTTACAATCACGATTTTCAAAGTTCCGAATTTCAATACACCGAACAATAAGAAGTCCGAAAGAATAATAATCCGAAATATCAAAAATACGAATCCCGATTATTAAAACACCGATTTTCAAAACTCCAAATATTATTGGAGTAGAACAAACATGTTCGCGGCTGAGGGGTGGCCCAAGGGCCACCCCCGCCGCACCTAAACCTAAATTAATCCAATTCCTAATAAACAAAATGCCGATTATTAAAAACATGAATTTTATTATCCCGAATATCAAATTTCCGAATTAGTGATGAGGTATCGGAAAATTAATAATCGGAATTTTGTTTTTCGAGCGAATGACACTGGGCTTTTCAATATTCGGAGTTATAAAAATCGGAATAATATACAAACGGAATTTTGAAATACGGTTAAATAAATTTCGTGTTTTTTAGTAATCGGAATTTTATTTCTTAGGAATTATGAAATTCGGAGTTTTAAAAATCGGAATTAGTAAATTCGGAATAAAATATTTCGGAGTATTTGGGTGTTCCCCCTATAACATGATTCCTAAGATTTTCGCCCATTCCCTCGATGGGCTTGGAAATGGGCGGAAATCTTAGGAACCATGCTATATGCCAGCAACCCATCACTATTTTGAGTCCCCTTTCCCACAACACAACGTGGCATTAAGGTCTTGTTACCTTAGGCTCTGCCTACCCCGTAAACAGTTGATACAGTCGAGGGCATAATTATAGATACAGTCATCATGTCAAATATACAGGGTGTATCAGACACCCCCTAACAATAATCCACTGGGGTATCCAGAAGCTAAAAAAAATATTTTGAAAAAAATTGGAGTAATTGTTTTAATGCATATATTTTCTATAGGAATGGTGTATTAACTGTAATCATTCTATAGAAAATATAAAAAAAAATACTGCAATTTTTTTTTATTTATATTTTTTCTAGCTTCTATAGCTAAGGTTATGGTTATGGCTATGGTTATGGTTGTATTGTATGGTATTTAATTTAATTTAATTTAACTTAATCTTGTTATAATGTAATTTAATGTGCCTATTAATATATTTTTGATTTTTCATAATTGTGATTGTAATTAAATATTGTAATGGGATTAATGCCTAAATAAATAAATATATTATTATTATTATTATTATTATTATATACCCCAGCGGATTATTGTTAGGGGGTGTCTGATACACCCTGTATGTGTCACTGACCTTATTGTTGTAGTTGTGGCATAAAGTTGTATATTAGATGTTTTTGACTTCTTGGTGAAGTACCTAACGTAAGTACATATATTTATGCCCTTGACCGTACCTGATTGTGGTCTATTCTATGCATACTGAGATGTAAATATTTGATAATCTAAAAACCGAGTTCAATGTCACTAGTTTTTTATCAGTTAAAACGACAGGCGTATAAAGTCAAGGTCGGTGAGACTTGTTCTGTCAGTTACAGCTCTAATTTAATCTAGTCATCTAGTAGAGAAACTTTAATTTGAGCTGTAGTTTTGTAACAATACCTACACAACACAGATTTACCACTGGTTAGAAAGAAAGAAAAGAAAGAAAGAAGACATTTATTCATTTTGCAACTTTGCAAGACACGCAAATATAAAAGCACACCTACACACAATTTTATAGAAAGTAAACAACAAAAAAACACAGACATTTTTTTTAAACCTAGTGAGACCAAGCGGCTTTTGAGAAAATTTCGTCGCCAATTATAGTCCTGAATAGCCTCAACGGCGAAAAATAGCCTACGTTGGCAACACTGCTGTTTATTAAATAAAACCAATGTATTCTTTCTTAAGGGTAGGTACAAGATGAGTAGGATTAAAGGATAACGGACGGACATATTGTGTCCTTTACGGATGGAGTGATGCGCTTCGTGGAATACGTAATTGTACAACATCGGTACGGGTATTCATGCCAGCCGCAACCCATCACATATTTATGCCTAGTGAGTATCGTTTAACTAATTTTTAGAGTTCCGTATCCAAAGGGTAAAAACGGGACCCTATTTTTAAGACTCCACTGTCGTCTGTCTCAGCGGTGTAACTACACTACAACGTCAGGGGCCCGCGGCTAATTCATCAATGGGGCCCTTCCTTACTATAAAGAAGTGCATCATCTTCCCTTCTGTGGTCAAGGCCAAGCCAGTTCGGAGCCCCGTAGAGCTGGAGGCCCCTGGCATTTTGCCAGCCCTGCCACCCTATAGTTACGCCACTCTGTCTGTCACCAGGCTGTATCTCATGAACCGTGATAGCTAGACAATTGAAATTTTCAAAGATCAATTTCTGTTGCCGCTATAACAACAAATACTATAAACCGATTTTTTTTGTCGGACCGTCTATGTAAGCGGCCAGCATATGAAATGACCTCACACTGCCTACAATTTGCTTTGGAGCAGGACTCTGTTAACACTGGATTTATTTAACTGCGAATGTAACTCTCGGTCGTACTTGGCCACTAAAATCCATCTCAACATGTTCACAGAACCTCAGCCATTCGCGAGGACTGAGCGCAATCAACGTTTAATGAAAAAAATAAGAAGTAACATTTTGCGTGATATTGTTCTCGCCAGATGTTTCAATAGTATCTTCGTAGCGCCCGAGTTTATGTAGTACAGTTTAATTCTCCAACATCTATGAAAAACCTACGATCGCAATAATATAGTGTATAATCCGGCCCTCTAGCTGTATAGGTACTCAAAAAGAGCACCTATGTAACGGTATAAACATTTTTAATCATTTGCCTGAGTACCTATATAATAGTAGATTGATAAACAAGGGTTGATATTGACCCATTTCACCTGAGATATTTCTACAGCGCTCGAACAAAGTGAGAGCGCCAATAGTTCGAGGGTGAAATGGGTAATTTCTAATTTCACCCGAGTTGAACACTACTTTTCATTTCGAATAATATGAGGAAAGTATAGTACTGCCACACATTAGAGTATCGATATTGATACTCAAAATTAAACATTTTACAACCACAGAATAGATACAGGTTGCTCAAAGTAGGCTTTATGCTAATCGTTCCTGATCGGAAGTTATGATATGGGTGTAGATAAAAGCAGTTTACGAGTTGTGCATTTTTTACAAGTAAAACTGAGCGATGCTTTAATAAGAGGAATTCCTTTGGGCACGGAATACAACCGTACTTATTATTCAAACAAAACCTGACGCTTCCCCGTAGCGAGTGCAATGTAATAACCCGGCATTCCCGCCTCACAAACAAAATGCACTTCTATTGCCCTACAAAGGAATGGAATGTTTTTCAAGCACGCTTGTGCTCTAATTATATGCATTTCCCGCTTTCCTTTAGTCTTGAAAATGGCCAAGTGCGAGTCAGGCTGTAGCAGTCCACTACTGGACATGCCTCCCCTAAAATGGGTCATTTCACCCTGTTACGCCACCTTTCACAAATAGTCATACGTGTGAATGTATGTATATTACAATAAAACGCCCATACTCGGCTTTTTAATATGAAATTAAGCAAATCCGTTAAATCTCTTGTAATGCTGCGCGAGCGACGATATACTCGATTAATGATGTCGTTAATGTTACGTTTCTGGTTAGGCTACGGCGTTCCGTAAGCGGAGCGATAAGCGGCAGCGGGAGTTATCACTGGTTTTCATGCAGGCTCAATACTGGTAAGCTAACAATACATATAATTGAAACTCCCTTGAAACGTGATTTATAAGAAAATATAATTTACTCAATATCACGAGTAGTCGTAGATTAGTACCTGTAGTAGAAGTAGGTAATTACCCCCTTATTCATAAATGCTTCTGCTAACTTAGCAATCATTTGTCCTTATCTGTCACTTTGACATTTACCTTCCACAGATAAGGACAAACGATTGTTAAGTTAGTAGAAGCCTATAGAGCGTTTATGAATAAGGGGGTTAGAATCGTCCTCGACATTATCATTAAGAGTTAAAGCGTTTATTTTGTAGTTGTTGCACATTCGTATAGTGATTAGTGTCTCATTATGGCAAGTCCGTTTGAAGAGCTATACCGTTGTATGATTAACCGCAAAAATTGATAATGATTACGACGTGAAAAAACATTATTAACTTACGTACATGACATGAGAAATTCCTCTTGTTCCCTTTCAGCGGTGTCGGTATGTGTTAAAAATCAATTTATTGTCAAAAGTACTGACAGTATTTTCATTAGCATCCAATTTGCATATCCGTACCGGATTTCAAATCAATTCCAATCTGGAAGCGGCTGAAACTCGACGTGCGGACCTTTGCCTTTGACCTAAAGCAACAAACTGAAACGTTCCACTCTATTTTAATTGCATCATCAGTTCAACCTTTGATTATTCGTTAGTACCCACTGCCCGGGAGCTCTAAAAATTCCATTCGGGTTTGTCTTGCTAAGACCTCACGAACTGTTAGGTTATTTAAATTGATTGCAAAAAGCAACTACAGATAAATGTATACATACAAAATTAAGTAAACGAGAACTAAAGTAAATGTATAAAGTTTCTGTATTTTTTTTTAATACAAGCTTTTTCTGCTGACTGTACTTGCATTAACATCCGTCCTACATATAATTGCGTGTGCCAAATTTCACGTCAATCGGACCAACCGTTCAAGAGTTCCCTCCTGCGGAGAAAATCCTGGCTGGGTCACCAGAACTCCGCTACCAGATTATTGTATAGTCATCTTGACTTACTCGAGCCTGCAAAATTTCAGTCTATCGGTTGAAGATATCTGCTTCAAAATCGAGTCGCAAGATTTCTCCCGGACAAACATACATACGTTGCAACAATTTAGAAACATGTTTGGTCCACGCGTCATGCTTGTTTGTTCATGTTAAAACGCTGTGACCAAGGCGTGACTTTACTCTGTGCCTTACAATTCACATTATTATAGCCTTTGTTTTAATACAATGGATAAACTTAAGATGCGATTGCATTAGCTGTAGGTGGTTATTGTTTTATTATATTAAAACAACACTTCGCTAGGGTTGTCTAAACTAGGCTTACCAGTTTAGTGTCGCAACGGTTAAGGGTCTCTTTGGCGGGGGGACTGAGGCGCGACGCGGGGAGGTAGCGCGCCACGCGGCGCGGTTCGTTCAGCCGCTCCCCGCTCCCGCGCCCCGCTCACACGTCTCGCGTCCCTGAAGGACAGTATACACCTGCGCAAACACCCCCACCACTTTTGCCGAGCGCTCACAAACCGTTGCGACACTAATAACAATTTTGTGTCGTTAAAATTGTGATAGGGCCTATTTCACTACTCTATTAAGTTCCACTTAAGTGTCAATTATCTATGATTCAGTCTCTGTTTATTACTACGAAACAGACAGAGACGTAATCGTAGATAAGTAACTCTTAAAATATCAGGAAGTTAACAGAGTGGTGGAACAGGCCCTTAGTTGTTTTTACCCAAAAGACATCCGAGGACTACAGATTATTTATTTAGCCTCCGCTGTCTGTATGTCTGTTTGTGACACGGCCGTATCTTACGAACCGTGAAATAGCGATGAAGTCCGCTTTTTGCTGAATGTACAGTCATGCATTGATATCTAATCGTGTCATCGAAAATTGTCGCGTTGGCGAAACGGGGGGTTCATGCTTAATGCGATTCGATTCTGATTCAGTTTCAGTTCGCTCGCTGTCAGATCCATATGACAGCTAAAACCTGAGCCAGATTGCGATTGGCTTAATCGCCAGAAAGAATACAAACATTCGTTATTGAACCAGTGTACAACCCTACACCCACTTGGTTTTAATGACGGCCCACAGTGTGATCGCAACAAATGGTGCCCACGCAGGTTTTAAGAGGATTAGAGATAAGATTTGATATAGATATTGTATTATATTTAATAAAAGATTGTTTGTGAGATCTTTGAGGGTTTATTTTAAAGTAAAACTTTACAAATAATATTTTAATATTATCAAAATCTATCGGAGATGTGTCACCCGTGTTCATGTATATCCAAGAGAGGGAGAGGGGCGATGTTAGAAAGAGAGGCTACAAATAGTGACAGCTTAGGCTGCGTTCCGTTACTACAGATATATATGTTGTTGATTATGAATTTCTGGCGACTTTTGCTTAGATAGAGGCAAAAAAAACCTATGTTGGCGCTTTTCTGGAGCTAGCGCTGGCAACTTTCTAGCGACTTTTGACAGCCGATCGTAATTGGCAACACCGCGTTTGTCGGCTTCCTGGCACCGATCTAGTTCGAACCAGTTCCCTCGGCGCATCGAACACGATTCCCATGATTATAAATACTATTGTATTAATTGCTGAACCTAGTTTCACACTGTTTGCTGATCAGTGGCACAGTAAAAAGATGGTATAGGTGAGAAACTGGCATATGATCTGTTGCGTGTAGTAGTGTACAGAACTGATATGGGACTTAAGTCATTTTTCTAATTTGGAACGTTTTTGTCTATTCGCACACATTACCCACACATACAACAGGGGCCTTGCATTGACGTCTTAATGCGATTCAGTTTAGGTTCGCTCGCTGTCAGATTCATACTAAAAGTGACAGCTAAAACTTGAACTGAGTCGGAATTAGGACGTCATGGTAAGGCCCAGCATGCTTATTACGTAACTCGCTCGCGATCACCATCGTGTTCATTTTGACAGTTCATGTATGGGCTGACAATTGGCATCGGAATCAGCCAGCTGTCACATTCATACAAGAACTGTCAAAATGAACACGATGGTGATTGCGAGCGAGTTACGTAATAAGCTAGCCGGTCATTTACTTAAGTACCGAACATGAAACAAAAAAAAAAAAAGAATCATCGAAATAAATAAATAAGGGCTTCGAAATAGTCCGAAACTATTGTCGGAGCAATTCTTCGGCTTTTATACGTGAGTTATCCGTTGTGTTGTAATTATGAAACAAAACATTTAAATTTAAATTAAGCATTTGAAAGTAAACTTTAGACATGTAAAAAAAAATTTGGTTCTTATAATTCCTAGTTTGTGATATTGATATAGTATCTTTTGTTACAGATCCAAACACTCCGACGAAGTGGATTCCAGTTAAAGAATCATGGATTCGGAAAGGTAATATATTCCAAAAAGGTTCCATATCGGCTCTCATAAAATTCTTTTTCTAAACCCTTTCAGCACCAACGACCGACATAATAATCCGGAGAACACAGCGTAAGAGTAGCCTTTACGCAATGCCATGAGTATTAGCCATTGACTTACAATAAACAACTAGACTCCCAATCGCAAACAAAAGTTACTCAAGAAACGTCCGAGCGGCGTCGGTTTGTCCAGTAGTTTTTAGTTATAATATAAGTAATATAAGTATAGATAGGTAATCAATCAGTAATAGATGCCAGTCCTAATAAAAGCGTCTCGAATATTGTCGTCTCGGTTAGTCTCACTATCAACGCTGACAAAATCGCAATCTTTGGCTAAAACAAACACAAAATGGCGGTGGGCCATAATGTTATAATGTTATGTTATAAAATGGGCATAATGTTTATGCAAATAAAGAATTTGATATCAATTAATTTTACTCGTATAAAATTGGATCGATATCGTATCGACTGATCACTTATTTGGTCACAACACTATAACTATCAAATAGATCTGTCATCGAGAGGATAAATGGTTGGAACTACTATAACTCATCGGTGATATGAAGTAATTCGGTGATAGTAACTTTATGGTCTAAAAGCGGAATTACTCGATATCTTTACGGCTTGTAACAATTTCCAGTAGGTGGCGGCACTGTCATTCAACATGCTATCGTGCAGCAAGTATCCGAACGCATCCGTCAAAATTAAGAAAAAAAAACCTATGTCATATTGGCAAAAAACCTATCACCGATTAACCAAGGTTTGCCCTATTTGGCGTTGAAAAGGTTATAACCTTACAAACACATTTTTTTCTCTTTATAATATTAATGTAGTCATTAGATTCTGATTATTGGTCTATTGGTTATTTCTGACCTAGAGGACGTCTGTCCACCTTGACCGCTGACCGCCCGTATTTGATTTGAATTGACCTAAATCTTCTTTTATAGATCTACTTAATCGAACCAGCCAAGCATATCGTCTGTCTATTATTATTCGGGTTCTGTCTGCAAGCTGTAAAACCGTGTACTAATCTTCGAACTGTAACTGCTACAAGTTACGGTAACCAAAAACCGTGTGGTTGTGGCGTTCCGCTCGCGGCAGGCTCGCGTACCATAGACCTACAAACCCTCTTAAGCTGGAAGCACATTATTGATACGCGACGCGACCCGATGAAACGCGACGCGTGTTGAGTCGAATCAAATTGTATTATTTTCTATGACCAGAACCACGCTATGAACTTCCGACGCGACGCCATGCGCATACATTCGTTGCATCGGGTCGCGTCGCGTGTTAATAATGTGTTTCCACCTTTATTCATAAACGCTCTATAGGCCTCTGCTAATTTAGTAATCGTTTGTCCTTATCTGTGAAAGGTGAATGTCAAAGTGACAGATAAGGACAAACGATTACTAGTTAGCAGAGGTCTATCGAGCGTTTATGGATAAGGAGGAAAATTAATATTTTTAGTTTTGTTTCATTTTAGTTGTGTTATAAGTGCTAGTTCATACTAAATATCTAATTTCTAGGACAACTGGAAGTACCTACCTAACTTACCCCACATATGGGAGCACGGCAATTTTTATAGAATATCCTTTCTAATCCCCGTATCTTGTGGTTGCGTTGATTTAGAGGGTTGGTTTTTTCCTATCTCCAAGGGACCGCAGATATATTTTTTTCTTTAATTTTAACTTTGTACCTTTACGCGGTCCTGAAAAAGGGGTCTTGATACAGATACGGAAGGGGGGACAGACGGACAACTAAGTAACCTATCTTTTTGATGTAGTTACGGAACCATTAAATTGGATTCTTTATTTTGTTAGTCAAGTATATTGAAAAATACTGGTTGGCTACAAGAATTCTACAAAAAAAAAAACATTTCGCCGTTCGGGTGTACTGCCGTTTGGCAAATTATTTTTCCCAAATATGACTTCCCAAACAACTTATCGCAATACTTACATTTTCCAAGTGAACCTTTAGCAAAGTTACATTTAGCATTTAGTTCATTTGGTCAAACTATCATTTGGCAAAGTTTCACTTCGTCAAGATTTTATTAAGCAAATGCTTCTTAAGCAAATGTTTTGTTTTGTCATAAGTTATATTCCAAAAATAAAATTCCCAAATGTGACACTTTGCATGGTATACTTATAGCAAAAATCTGGCAAATGATAAATATTTTTTACTGTTGCAGTAATACAATAGTAGGAATACACTGCAGGAATTTTAAGTATAAAATGAGCAAATGGCAGAACTTATATATTTAATTGCTTAAACAAAGAAATAGTTCGTACAATTTAGTATGAAAACAGTCGGGAACACCCAAATACTCCGAAATATTTTATTCCGAATTCACTAATTCCGATTTTTAAAACTCCGAAATTCATAATTCCTAAGAAATAAAATTCCGATTACTATAAAACACGAAATTTATTTAACCGAATTCCAAAATTCCGGTTGTATATTATTCCGATTTGTATAACTCCGAATAATGAAAAGCCCGAAGTGTCATTGGCCCGAAAACAAAATTCCGATTATTAATTTTCCGATACTTCATTACTAATTCGGAAATTTGATATTCGGGATTCGGGATAGTGAAATTCGTGTTTTCAATGATCGGAATGTTGTTTATTAGGAATTGGATTAATTTAGGTTAAGGTGCGGCGGGGGTGGCCCTTGGGCCACCCCTAAGCCGCGAACATGTTTGTTTTACTCCAATAATATTCGGAGTTTTGAAAATCGGTATTTTAATAATCGGAATTCGTATTTTTGATATTTCGGATTATTATTCATTCGGACTTCTTATTGTTCGGTGTATTGAAATTCGGATTTTGAAAAACGCGATTGTAAACGTTAGGCATTTTGAAATTTCGGACTTATAAAAGATAAGACTTACAAAATATAATCATGTTGTTATGTTTATCCTACGCATTACTCACATTGCGATAGAAATCGTATGCCATGTGATATTTTGGGTTTAGTACGTTATGCTAAACGATACATTTGCCAAAAAAAAATTTGGGAAAATTAACATGACCAATTCATTATTTGCTAAATAATCACTTGCCGAAAAAAAGGTTTGCTAACTGTTATATTGCGATAAGTAGTTTTGACAATTGAATTTTTGCCAAATAAAAATTTGGGAAACAAAATTTGCGATGTGATGCTTTGGGGAACATTATTTGCCAAACATTAGTAATCCCGCTGTTCGAATTCGTTTTACCGTTTCCGTAGACTCAACGTTCTAAATTGAAATTCAAATTGGCCACGGTGATGTTGCAACGTAAAGATGCCCTGTACACATCCAAGCGACATGTCAACTACACGCGTGAGCGGAGACTCCGATCCCGTATCTGGTGGGAAGTTTTTTCTTAAAGTGTTGTTGGACTAAGAATAAAGTCGTGAGTGCTATCTGCCAGAGGCAGCCTCTTGAATAATGCCGGTATGAATGTGCTTAGGGATGGGATAAGGGTCCTAGGGCATTTGAAAATAGAATATATAAATTATTGCTGTAACATAAACAGAGAAATGATAAGGCGCTAGATCGAAAAAAGAGGTTTGACGTTGTTTGTTTTTCTGTGCGTTTTTTTAAAATTTAAAAGCCAGTTTCCTTGTGGTGGTTCTTAGCCATCACTACATAGTATAAAACAAAGTCGCTTTCTCTGTCCCTATGTCCCTATGTATGCTTAAATCTTTAAAACTACGCAACGGATTTTGATGCGGATTTTTTTTAATAGATAGGTAGAGTGAATCAAGAGGAAGGTTTATATGTATAACACATGCATAATATACCGTGCGAAGCCGGGGCGGGTCGCTAGTTATTAATAAAAGTCGGTTCAGCAGTTTGAAGACTCTTTTCCAAAATGACGTAGATAAGGTATTTTAGGCATAAAATTTAATTATTTTACTTTTTGATGGTTTCTTATGCTTAAGTCGGTTTTGGGTGGAATTAAAAAACGTAATAGTTATAAATAACTAAAATTCCTAGCACACTTACGGTAAGACGAGTTAATGATGTCGATAAAGTGTTCAACTTTTTCCCATCTCTAGCTCAAGACTTAAGTTAGATATTAAAGAGAAAAGTTTGCGCTCTGAGCGTTTTATAGGGTTCACAACTGTGCGTTTAGACTAAGCGCAGCCAGCCAAACGAAACCCTAACCCTACGCTGATGGGGAATCTTTTCACAAAGTCGGAGTACTATGACAACAACAGACAAAAATTTTAAACGAAGGTATTTGAATTTGTTGTTATTATTAGCCTGGATAGGAGTCCCACTGGCGAAGACCTCTCCCCATTTTCTCCACTATCCCCGAGCTTTGCTAAAAAAGTATCGAATAATAAGTTTCTGGCAAAAATTTCATTCTTAATACAAGCTTTTTGCTGACTATACTTGCATTGTCATCCGTCTTTAATGTGTACCAAATTTCAAGTCAATCGGAACAACCGTTGAAGTTCCCTCCTGCGGAGACGGTCCTGGCTGGACCACATTCCACTATCAGATTATTGTATTGTCATCGGACTTACACAAGTATGCAAAATTTCAGCTCAATTGAAGATGTCTGCTTCAAAATTGAGTCGCAAGATCCCACCCAGGAAGTGCAAGTTAAATAATAGTACATTACTGCAGAGGCCGTGAAGTAAGGGATTGCAGGACGAGATTGGGGTACACGGCCGAGTCGTAGACGAGGCCGGATAAAGCGAGTCCTGCAATCCCTGTTTCCGGCCGAGGATTGTATAGTGCTTTTCTCAAGCAATGCGAGGAAATCAAGTAAAAATTGTTTAATTAGCCGCATTTATAATTTTTAAACATGCCATTTGAACAAACTATTGCTCGCGCCATGTTCCCCGCACCCCGCACCGCGCCGCCGCACCGCGCCGACCGCACCCGCCGACCGCGCCACATTTACTTTTTGGCCTAGGCCGTAAATGTGAAACTTCTTGGCTTCATTTCGCGACATTAACGCGTACATTTCCGAGCATGCTTGAGAAAAGATTGTAATAAAAAACCGGGCGATTGCGAGTCGGACTCGCGCACCGAGGGTTCCGTACCATTATCTATAAATATCTATAAACCAGTGTAAGCAGAGCCCTGCTCCAAAGCAAAATGTACGCAGTGTGTGGTCACTTTATATCGGTCATTGCTATATACAGACATACATATATGTATATTAACGGTTTTCGCAATCATTTCTTGATCTGTGCTATAAGACCTACCTTCATACCAAATTTCAAGGTTCTGCGTTTACGGGAAGTACCCTGTAGGTTTTGATTTCCTAGAGATTTGCGGAAATTTGCGGCAAAAACGGCTGTATCTTTTGATTGCATTGGCTTAGAAGTTTCATTTTTTCACAGCTTCAAGGGGCAATAGACTTGAGTATTTGATATAAATTTCAGCTTGATACCTCCACGCGTTCCTGAGAAAAAGGGTCTTGACAGACGGACGGACGGACGGACAACAAAGTGATCCTATAAGGGTTCCGTGTTTTCCTTTTGAGGTGCGGAACCCTAAAAAGTATCGACACTTTTTCCGTGTCACATACATGCCTTAATCCGTAACAAATCATGATTACAATGCAATCATAACTCATCTTGATAAACTATTCCAACTGCGCGAACGGGTGCTATTCCAAGTGATACACAAACAACATAACTAAAACACTCGAACCTCCTTAACCCGTCCACAAAGAGTCGCATCTCGTCTGTTCCAACTGTATTTTCCTCCTTGTATTTCCATAAAGATTTGCCCTTTATTTTCCTAACGTTGATCACGATTTCGACCTAACGATACCAAATTACCGTTTCAGTCGGCCGCAGCGCCACTGGCGGACGATAGCATCGATTTAGTGCGGCGAGCGGTTAGTTCCAAATTTTTCCGTGCGCCTAGTAAGTTTGTAGCGGCATTAAAACCAATATATTAACCGTTACAAAGGCGACACATAAAAACAGAATCTATTGGATATAATAAAGTTCTATACCGTACGAGATGTTGCCCACTTCTTCGTCTGCAACAAGTTGTGATACTTTTTGAAGCGTAAACTTCTTTAGCGGCGTTAAGCGCTTTTAACATGTTAAACTCGCGTCAGGCGTAAGACAGAGGGAGAGTTTAAGTACCATGATATCAGGCAGGATTAGGGATTGCAATCCGGATAATCCGAAATAACCGGATAAATCCGGTTTTTTGTCGCCTTTTATAAATTCGGATTTTTAGCATAAAAATCCGGATTTTTCGGATTTAAATTACAGTTGACAAAGTTCACATTTAACCAGAATTTCCTATTGAATTTCGTTTCAATTCATTCATTCAAGCGTTCGTTTCGTTCCCCGCCACGTAGCATATCTATCCCTCTCCCCTTCGCACTTTACTGGCTATATACCTCATACCTAACTTTAGATCTAGTTAGTCGGCCGGTCCGGTAGTACTGTACTGCAGACACAGCAGCACTGGACTGATTAAACGCGGATTATAAAGATTTTTGCAGTTTTATTTTATATATTCTTAGGGAAATTCTAAAAACAATAAAATTGAACATCATTAAGTTTTCAAAAAACATGTAATTACATGAAAATTTCAAAATATTAATAAAAATCCGAAAAAAACCGGATAATCCGGATTTGTACAAGTTGATAATTTGTATATCTGGATTTGAGAAAAAACCGGATTTTGCAATCCCTAGGCAGGATCCTCTTTAAGAGCTTATATTGAAACACGAATGAAGCTAGAGTCGCTTTAGATTTTTGAAGTGTACGTTGATTTCGTCGCTATCTCGTGTATTTTTTTCTTTTTGCGCGAATGTGCGTGTGTGTAGTTTTCACTTCTGCCGGCACTCCCGGAGTGCTACCCGGTGTTTTTTTGTTGACTGTACTTGCACTGTCGTCCCTCCTATTATCCTATTATGTGTACCTACCAAATTTCAAGTCAATAAGACCAATCGTTGAAGAGTTCCCTTCTACGAAAACGATCCTGGCTGGACCACCAGAACTCTACTACAAGGTTATTGTGTTGTCATCGGAGTTACTCAAGTATGCAAAATTTCAGCTCAAGTGGTTGAAGATATATCTGCTTCAAAATTGAGTCGCAAGATCCCACCCGGACAAACATACTTACATACATTGCAAGATAAAAAAGCTTGTATTAATAAAAAAAAAACACCGGGTAGCACTCCGGGAGTGCCGGCAGAAGTGAAAACTACACACACGCACACTCGCGCAAAAAGAAAAAAAAGAAAGAGAAAAAAAAACTATTTCTATTTGTTGCTGGTTTCCGGAAGTGAACTATGTTTTCCGTAATTCCAGGCACTACCTGGTAGGCTGGTACCTAAACTCTCCCTCCGTCCTACGTCTGACGCGAGTTTAACATTTTTTACCCATCCAAAAAAGTGCCCGACGCCGCTAAAGAAGTTTCAACTTCAGAAATAGAACCGAATTGAGAACCTCCTCCTTTTTTTTGTAGTCGGTTAGAAATAATAATAATCATAAAATGGAAACTAACATATCTTTCTACAGATATGTAGCACGATTTTGAGGTATCTCTCGGTGTCGATAGCTTGTTTAGCATTTATAGTGGCAATCAAAATCATAACGCCAACTGAGGTTTGTTGCTATGTACCTAGAGTGCATAAACAACGCTCCAATCACTATAAGGACAAATTGCCAGCGTTTAAAGTCCATTCAGGATATTTTATTGAATCAGGCGTTACTTTGCGGAGGTCCATTTCAATGAACACAAAATATTTACCTTGCTACTCCGCTACTTACGTGCAAGATAACCAAGCTTGTGCGAAATATATACGTTTTGCATGCAAGCCCTCCCACCACTACTGCCACACAAAACGCACACAAATCCCACAAACTTAATTAATCCTATCACCACACAAACACTGACGCCCGTTTCGATCCCTCTACGGGATCATTCTCAAAGTCAGAGCACAACCGATGCACATGTGACTTTGAGAATGATCCCGTAGAGGGATCGAAACGCGCGTCAGTGTTTGTGTGGTGATAGGATTAATTAAGTTTGTGGGATTTGTGTGCGTTTTGTGTGGCAGTAGTGGTGGGAGGGCTTGCATGCAAAACGTATATATTTCGCACAAGCTTGGTTATCTTGCACGTAAGTAGCGGAGTAGCAAGGTAAATATTTTGTGTTCATTTCCATTCAGGATAACATTCGATTTCAATCAGTGACCGTAAACCTTTTCTCGTGTAAAAATAAAAGTATTTTTTTATACAAGAATGACCTCATGGTAAGATAGCACCCATGGACACCCACGACACACGACAAAGGGGACGAGACAGGTGCGGGCGGGCAGTGTGCGGTAGGCTTATTGTCTAACTCGCTCGCAATCGCCATCATGCTCATTTTGACAGTTCTTGTATGAATGTGACAGCTAACTGATTCCGATGCCAATTGTCAGCCCATACATGAACTGTCAAAATGAACACGATGGCGATTGCGAGCGAGTTAGACAATAAGCCTACTGGTAGCACTATCGAAAGATAGTTTAGCGTAATATCAGACTTTGGTAATATGTCTTACTCTCTTCAATGCTGCTGTCTTAGGTACTCTCCAATCCGGAACACTGCTGCTTAGCAGGATTAGCGAGTAGACAGTAGCTATCCGGACTGATGTTGCACGAGTTCCTACAAACGCAAGCTGTTAAGTATTTCCACATATCTAAAGATTCACCACACCCTATTAAGTTCTTAATTGTCAGATAATATATATGGTGACGTCTCTATTTATTACTACAAAACAGACAGAGATGGCGTCATAGATAACTGGCGCTTAAGATATCAGCGGTGAAAGAGGTTCCTTAATATTATTTCTGTTCTTCCTTTGCTGTAAGAAAATAAATTAACTTATTCCCCTTGCAAGCTCTGAGGTCCCGTTCTAAATGAGTTCATTATCTTAAGTGTATTAGCATAGAATATTCGCCTCTCTGCCTATTTAAATAGGGTCTTTAATTGTCACCGCTTGAGTATAAACAGAGTAGTGCAGCGGACAGGTTGTAAACAACTTAACTAATTGTACCTACTGTCGGCCAATGAAAATGTTGAGCGAACTTAGAACCTTGTCGTTTAAAATAGAAAAAAATAGGATTTTGTTCTTTAATAATTTAGTAGGTAAGTACAATTCTAAACCGAAACAAATAAATAATAAATAAATAAATATCATGGGACAAATTACACCAATTGACCCAGTCCCAAACTAAGCACAAGGCTTGTTCTATGGGTACCAGTACCAGGCAACGGATAAATATACTTATATAATGTAGGTAAATACATACAACATCCATGACTCGGGCACAAACATTCTTATTCATCATACTAATGTCTGCCCCTACCGGTATTCGAAACCGGGACCTCTAGCTTCATAGTCAGGGTCACTACCCACTAGGCTATCCGGTCGGTCAAAAACTAACATAACATAGGTTTCTTTCAAAACGTTCATCTTTTAATACAAGCTTTGTTTGCTGACTTTACTTGCATTATCATCCGTCCTACATATACCTATTATGTGCACCAAATTTCAAGTCAATCGGACCAACCGTTGAAGAGTTCCCTGCGGAGACTGTCCTGGCTGGGTCACCAGAACTCCACTAACACTCCATAAAGAAAAGGCTTTCCCCCTTATTCATAAATGCTCTATAGGCCTCTGCTAACTTAGTAATCGTTTGTCCTTATCTGTGAAAGGTGAATGTCAAAGTGACAGACAAGGACAAACGATTACTAAGTTAGCAGAAGCCTATAGAGCGTTTATGAATAAGGGGGTTTATCTACCCCGTAAGGACGTGATTTATCTATGTCAGGGGTGGCGAACCTTTTTTAGTGGACGTGCCATTTTTTTTCAAAGTAATATTTGGCTCTGACCTGTCATCAAAGACCTTGTTGCTAAGACGTTGCCTTGCCCATTTTCTACCCTATTGCATGATAAAAGAATCATAAGTTGGCGATTTAATCAGGGGCGTAGCTACCGCCGTATCTGCCGTATCAATTATACGGGGCCCCCGGGCTACGTGGGCCCCAGACGTGCGTAAGCAAAAATTAATACACACATTTTTTTTCTTTTGTGAGAATTTTACCCTTCATAAGGGCCCCCAAATAAATTTTTATACGGGGCCCCGCCAAGGCACGCTACGCCCCTGGATTTAATGGACAAGAATAAAGCTTGTACACTATTTTTATTATTGGCGTGCCCGAATTATTTTGCAGCGTGCCAACACTGGCACGCGTGCCATTGGTTCGCCATCCCTGATCTATGTATTTTATTATCCTACGATGCGCTTGAGTGGCATCTGTGACGTAACATCGGTGCGCAGACTGTGGCATACCTGCGCGTGCGCCGCATTTAAATGTTGTTGCCAAATCCTAGTGAAAGTTGTACAACAAACCGATTACTTCCTAAGGCTTGATACCCTCTCAGTAAGGGTGCGACCACACCGCCGGTTAAAAAACAAATCGCAACAAATTGTATGAAGAAACGGTGAGAAAACGTGATGCATACGACACGTCACTGCGTAAACGCGGCGGTTTGGTCGCACCCTAACTTCTAAACAGCAACTGTACTTTGCGTCAGAATTAGATTAAGTACGAAAAGTTAACAAAGATGGCTGAATGACATCTGCCTGATTCTTAAGTTAAAATTGAGTCTGTGTTTCTCTTTTATATTTTTTAATGGCAATAAACGTTATCTTATCTTATCTAATCTTATCGAATGTCACACTCAAATCAATTTTTAAGATAATTCGACGCGATGATTTCGCCAGTGTCATAGTTATAATTAAAAAATCTTGTGATAAAATGTCCGCAATGTTGTACAGTAGAACAGTCGAAAGGCCTCTCTCTTAGCCAACGGTTAACGATATCCCTCGGAGACCGCCAGAAAATCATTAACCGATGCCCAGGGTGCACCGGACCAAGCACTGCTCTTCCCCCCGGACGGATCCAAAAACGACCGCAGCTCTTGACCACACGCTCATGTCATACTCACTCGAACCTACAGGGGCCTTCCGAAATATTATAAACGGGATGTGAACCGCGATTACCTTTATTGAGCTCCCGATATTTCGATACACGTTGCATGCATCATGATCACGGGTAGACTGAAGAAATCCCGTCCCGTCCCGTCCCGTTTATAATATTTCGAATGAACTTAACCGTGAATCATTAAAAACTCCTACGTAGTAGTCTTACTCCTAGTAAGGCCTTACTATGACGTCTTAATGCGGTTCAATTTCCATTCAGTTTAGGTTCGCTTGCTGTCAGATCCATACTAAAAATGACAGCTAAAACGTGAACAGCACGTCTAGCACGAGAGCGCACAAGTCGCGTCGCGCGCGAGATAGATTGCCCGTCTTTTTCTTAGTGTTCGTTTTAGAAAGGGACGGGTAGTGAGTCGCAATGGAATCTCATTAAAACGTCGTAGTAAGAGGCCCCTGTACTCTGCTTTAGAGGCCATAGCCGAAACCAACAAGCTACTTCTCAATTTTACCGCCCCTACCAATTCTCTTAAAAATACCAGCCAACAAAAATTAAAACAGTTACACAATAATGAAAACAATCTAATTACTTCCCCTAATTACGCCCTTCACAAAACGCGAATCCTCGAAGTTATTTCGACTTAAAACTCCACTTTAATATTCTTTCCAAAGATTTCTGAAACATCCAATCTACGTAACCAGGGCCAGCCCACTTTCATAAAGTTTATTAGAAAATATTTATCCCAACTTCGACCTTTCCAATGGTTGGCGGAGTCTGACTGTGAGTTTCAGTTTGGCGAAGTTATATCGTTTAGTCTACTTTATCCTATTACAAAATTGGTTTTATATTATTGATTACTAGCTTCTGCCCGCGACTTTCCGCGTATAATTAGCAATTGGCATGTTTATCGCTATTCCGCGGGAAATATGCAATTTTCCGGGATAAAAATTACCCTATGTTTTAATCTAGGGTACCAGCTATCGCCGTTCCAAATTTGATCGAAATCCGTCCAGTCGTTTCAGCGTGAAGAAGGAACAAACATACACACTCACTCACTCACATAGTCACAAACTTTCGCATTTATAATATTAGTAGGAGTGTTTCTTCCGTGCTGGACTGGGAGTAAAGAAAAACATAGAATATACCAGGGGCCTTACCATGTCGTCTTAATGCGATTCAGTTTAGGTTCGCTCGCTGTCAGATTCATACTAAAAGTGACAGCTAAAACTTGAACTGAGTCGGAATTATTAATTATGGTAATTACCATGACGTCCTCCATATTATACAGGTTTATGTTAACCAAAAGCGTTATTTAAGAGTATATGTGACCTATCCCTACTCCTTAGTCTGTATAACAGGACACTCGTATTCTGTTAAACAGCAGATAAACAGCTTTGTGACCCAGAATAATTACAATATAGTGCTACTATAATTCTTTTAAGTAGAAATGTGAACTCAATTAGAACCAAAGGCTGAATAATTTGTGCCCAAATAAGTGTTATATTAGTGTTATACAGCCTCCTTATACAGCTTTTGGTGTTGTGTTACACCAAAAGTGGACTTTTTTTTTATAATGTGAATAGGAAGGCAAACGAGCAAGTGGGTCACCTGATGGTAAGCGATCACCACTGCCCATAGACACCCGCAACCTCGGAGGGATTGCAGATGCGTTGCCAACTTAGAGGACTTAGATGAAATGCCTCTTGTGCCCGTAATTTCCCCGGCTGTCTTACTCTCCACACCGGAACACAGCAGCGCAAGCACTGCTGCTTAGCGGCAGGATTAGCGAGTAAGATGGTGGTAGCGATCCGGACGGACCTTGCACAAGGCCCTACCACCCGCAAATTTTGTATTGCTATCTGTGTTTGTTGGGAAGGCCCCTGTTGCTTCTCTTCCCGCGCACATATAAAGCCCATCGAGGGAACGGGCGAATATTCTAGGTATCATATTATAGGCGATGCTAACAACCCTTTGTAGTAATAAATAGAGACGCCATCATAGATAACTGACACTTAGGGTAACTGAAACTTAACAGAGAGTGATGAAACGGGCCCTTAATTATTTTCTTGTCAGTTTCATCTTGAACTTTATTAGCTGGTGTTACGATACAATTTTGATGGGTTGATGTGACATATTAATTTTTCCTTACATTTTTTAACATTACTGGAGTTTCATTAAAAATTGTAAGCTTTGAAATATCTCGGTTATTTTACGTAATTGGCCTTAATTTTGTTATTAGATTTTAAGGGCGCACCATTTTTAATACGTTGCATTCTTAAAAGCGACCTTATTAACAAGTACTACTTTTAAATCATGCTCTCTTTTATACTGAGGATAGATGTCTAAGTGGACTTCTAAAATAAGTCAGAGGCATAGATAAATTAATACAAGTCGTCTCAGATTTTTTCCGGTATAGGTACCTATTTCAGCAGGTTGTTACGTTAATTCGAACACCACAAAGATGTACGTTCACAAACATGCCACAAATAGTCTTGGTACCTGAGCCTCTAGTGTAAGATTTCGCATATAAAACGTCTCGAACGCGTTCACGTAAACATCTCAATTACTATGGAAAAATTAGCAGCGCCACTTGCGGATCGAAACGGCAACAAACTGTTCTCATAGTATTTCGACATTTTAACGCAAACGCATTCGAGACGTATTTTGATACCGAAAACTTACACTAAGCATACTGAGCCCCGTATTCATAAACGCCTCTGTAGGCTTCTGCTAACTTAGATAACAATCGTTTGTCTTTATCTGTGAAAGGTAAATGTCAATGTGATAGATAAGGACAAACGATTACTAAGTTAGAATAAGAATAAGAATAAGAAATTTATTTGATTTCTCCACCACCAAGTACATTGAAATACATAACACAATTTCCTTAATTTGTTACTTAATTTGACAGACTTGTGTGGGGGAGACTGGTGCCCGAACTAGGAATGTCCTTTGTGTCAGGTCACCAGGTCTCCAACCCTCAGCCGCCCACAGCTACTGAATACTTAAATACCAACGAAGACTAAATATAAACAAAAGCTAAAGACTACAAATTGTTTAGAGAATAGGATATTGTGTGTGTGTGTGTGTGCGCGTGCGTATGGAAGTGAGTGTTGGTGATCGCGCGTGGCAGCAGAATGCGAGAGTAGCTTAATCGATTTCGATTCAATTTCAGGATATTATTTGTAGCAGGTTTTCAGTCTCAGTGTAGTTTAAGGATTTTAACCAGTTTGATACAGCTAACTTACATCGAGTTTCGGTTAGAGGGTAAATTTTATTGTAGAGGAAACCTCCCAAGAAACAGAAGAACCTGTGGGAAAAACGAGTGTTATTAGCAGAAGCCTATGGAGTGTTTATGAACAAGGGGGTTAGGCTCCTTCTACCCCGTAAGAGATAAAAACGTGATGCACACATGCATATCCTATCCTACTAATATTATAAATGCGAAAGTTTGTGAGTGACGATGTGAGTGTGTATCTTTGTTCCTTCTTCACGCTAAAACGACTGGACGGATTTGGATAAAATTTGGAACGAAGATAGCTAGTACCCTAGATTAAAACATAGGCTGCTTTTTTAAAATTCCGTAATTCCCGCAGGATAGCGATTAACATGTTAAAACATTGCTAATTCTACGCGGACGAAGTCGCGGGCACGAGCTAGTTATACATATTTTTATATTTTAATCCAGTACTAGCGACCCGCCCCGGCTTCGCATGGTATATTATGCATGTATTATACATATAAACCTTCCTCTTGATTCACTCTATCTATTAAAAAAAACCGCATCAAAATCCGTTGCGTAATTTTAAAGATTTAAGCATACATAGGGACATAGGGACAGAGAAAGCGACTTTGTTTTATACTATGCAATGAAGTGATGTACCTCTATTGTGGGAATCTCAAAAATTCGTTTTGCTCTTTCGTCTCACATTCCTAAGAATATTCATATTGCATCATATTATAACCTTGTTTATCTTTCCGTCGAAAATACGCATAAACTGACGAGCAAGAATAACGTTTCGTTTTTCACACAACATTGTATGGAAAGCGACCCGCTGTTTTTGCACGACAGTGTAGTTATTACGGGAATTCCCGCTAGGTGTTTTTCGCGCGAGCTTCGATGTCAGCCAAATTAAATAACACAAACACAATTCTCCTCTTTATTTGGCTCGTGAAATGTAATGCTGGTAGATGGTTAATTGACACAGATGTACTTTCAGGATAGACCACTACTCGAGTTTAAATTAGTGGCAAATTTGAGGATAATATGGCCGGAGAAAACTGATTAGATTTCCCATCGATAGCGCAATAATAACGCAATAATAATAAATGTATGTAATCCCTCTGTTGGTAATAATCTCGATTTTCTAAATAAGTCTAAGTAAAAACATGTGTAACAACAACATGTATTGTATTTACGTTAATTAGTGTGTATATTATCAGTTGTTAAAATATATGATGTGCGAAATTTACACACTGTATTATATTACCAGGTATTATTCATCTAATCTAACTAACATTATAAATGCGAAAGTATGGATGGATGGATGTTTGTTTGTTACACAATCACGCCAGAACGGCCCAACGTATCTGGATGAAATTCAGCACATAGATAGAAAACTCTGGAATAGCACAATCTGAATCTGGATCTAAATTAAACTAGTTACTTACCCTAAAAAGTGAAAATGTAACGAACGTTGCAAGACTTGCAAGTCTCGACTCGGCCGAAAGGCTCGGCTAATTTAGGCCGAAACCGAGCCTTTGGCCGAAACCGGAACTTCGGCCGGACAGCGCTTATAACCTAAAAGATCCTTAACTGAATTACCTACACCAGTGACGTTGATAAGCCGTTTCTCGTATCGATACGTTAAGGGCCTGTTTCACCACTCCTTAACTGTCAGTCATCTATGATTCTGTCTCTATTTATTACTACGAAACAGACAGAGACGTCATCATAGATAACTGGTGGAACAGGCCCTAACTCTATCTCGGTGGTACGTCTGTGTTAATTACAGCGAAACGATGTGGGACTGAAACGCTGAAATGCAATAATAGCGGACCAACGTCAGTGGGATTTAGAACGGATATGTCGGTACAAAGTTTCCTTTTTTAAGGCGCTGTCAACAGCAAATGACCTTGAGCAGCGCCACTCTTCACACATACGGTTCGCGTGCCTGTGAGTGAAAGAGAAGAAACTATTCCGGCAGCTTGGCGCGCGTCTAAAATCTTGCAAATAAGACACAAATAAGAAGAAATAAAAAAAAAGTATGGATTATTTGTGAAATATGACTCCGTGTAGCCGTGTAGCCGTGTAGGTATGAATATGTTGACTTCATGTTTTAATTGCAGACCCATACGTCGAAAAAATAAAGACATAGAACCGTTTAATGATGATTTTAAGACCAATCTTTGCAATTATTTTCTATCGAGCCGATTTTGTTCAATTATGTATCGAGTCCGTCTAGCGTGTTTGAAATATGATAAAAATTAACATTATTTTCTATATTTTATATTTCTATATTCTATATTTCTTAAAAAAGTGCTTAATTAACATCAATTTCAACAAAATTAGGTGTTGTCAGCCTCTTAACCCCCGATGCAAAGAGAGGGCCGTTAAAAGTTTGAAGTTGATGTCTCTAAAGCCAGACCGATTTTGGTGCAGTTTTTTTAATTCGAAAGCTAATTTCCTTGCGCTGGTTTTTAGCTATGTTTGGTAAAAATCGGTCGAGCACTTTGAAAAATGTCAGCTCTTTTCTAGGGTGATGTAAAGCATTTTTAGCATTGAATTATTTTTTATTTACAGTTCTATTATTCGATTCTAAAAGTGAAAACTTCTTTCGCGATAGACTCTGCTTATGACTCTGCTCAGCATATGCTGAAATATGCTCGGGAGAAAAAAAACCGGTTCAATTTTTATATCTACACTACAACTTTCTATGGGAAGTGACCCAGTTTTTTTGCTCCCGAGTAGGTATATTTGGAATAATTTTCAATACAAATTGAAAATGAATACATGTACGTACGTTATGTTTGGATGACATTGATTCCCATTGAATCACACCAAGTACCCTCTTCACTTCCCTATGTGGTTAGTGCGCGCCCGTCCGACCGTGTCGCATCCGGTGCGGTTTGTGTGGACCCGACTAACAATATTAGGTTTCTGAAGTTCAATGTAAACGGAATAAACAAACAATCGTAATTAGCTATTGTTTGGCCCTTTGAACGAGAATAGATTTTGGTGTTATAACAAACTTTATTTACATTCTTCAGTTTGTAGAAAAGGAGCTCCGCGAAGCGACGCCTTTTAAGTTATTCGTTTCGTGGCCATGTTTTGAAGATATTAAATAAACCTTGGCTGATTTGAAGCCATCTGAACTGACGTACAATGAGTTCTTTATTTTAAAACTAAACTTTTCCACAGGTGGGGGTTCTGAAAATTCATACAAATATGATTCCCTCGAGAGTTAATGTCTAACACCCTTATTCATAAACGCTCTATAGGCTTTTGCTAACTTAGTAATCGTTTGTCCTTATCTGTGAAAGGTGAACGTCAAAAGTGACAGACAAGGACAAACGATTACTAAATTAGCAGAATAAGGGGGTTTATCTACCCCGTAAGGACGTGATTTATCTATGTATTTAACGCTACCCCCTCCCTCCCCCCCCCCATCCAAGATCACGGACTTAGTATGAATTAAGTTAGTTAATTAAAAAATAGCAATAACTTGATTTTTTCGTTATTTTTTGACTTTCCTGCTGTGTAAAAAAATTACACGTGATGTGTTCTCTGATACCCCCTGCCCCCATCGTGATTCGTGATATTTTACTGATCCCATTGAATTATGATAAACAACTAGACTCCCAATCGCAAACAAAATTGCCTCAAGAAACGTCTGAGCGGCATTGTCTATGTATTGTTTGTGTCAACACATCAACTCACACAGATAACATTAACATATTCGTTCCAATTAACACCTTATTTCGTGTCAGTAATGTTTAATGTCAATTGCATACGATCGTGAGAAGTAATAACACGACGCCACGCGCTGGAAACCTGTCTGTCTCTTGTTCTCAAACGTTTGAGATTACGGTGCGAAAGAGACATGTACATTGTTATCGAAGCGCGGTCGAAACACGACTGAACCAAAACTCTGCACAATAGATGCGTCGTGCAGACTTTTGCTTCCGACAGTTTTTGAGCGTGATTGGGAGTCTAGTTGTTTATCGTAAGTCAATGACTGATCCCCACCTCCCCATAAACGATCACATGATTTCTGGAGGAGCCCTTAAGAGCAAGTGTTTTTTTTTTTCCAATTTTCATCTGCCATCGGCTATTCAGCCATAATCGGATTTTTTGATTCAGCGGGAGTTTCAGGAGGTATTCCAGCAAATACTCTTCCCCATTCTCAGTGTCTTGCATCCAGCTGTACCTAGTATTTGACATCGCTTCAATCTAGTTGTGTCATGGCACTCTCAACCAGTAGGCTTATTGTCTAACTCGCTCGCAATCGTCATCGCGTTCATTTTGACAGTTCTTGTATGAATGTGACGGCTAGCTGATTCCGATGCCAATTGTCAGCCCATACATGAACTGTCTAAATGAACACGATGGCGATTGCGAGCGAGTTAGACAATAAGCGTACTGGTCCCGGGCGAGTTGGTTTGTATGCTTTTGTGGTCTATCCTTGTATTTTGTGGTCTATCCTTGTATTTTGTGGTCTATCCTTGTATTTTGTGGTCTATCCTTGTATTTTGTGGCATAGTTGTTAATTTACGAGCAAGTGTGATGAAAATTAAAATAAAGAAAGGCGTTGTTCAAATAACTCTATTAAAAGCTGTAGAGGTAAGTATTTGTGGAAGCTCTATGAAAGCTTTCCCGATGAAAATGCACCGACGGTGTCTCTAGCCATTATGTAGCGGCAGATTATCCGGCAAAAAAGCTCTCGTTATACGGACGATAAGATTGATGACGAATATGGCAGAAGCGACACTGCTGTGATGTCAACATCTTATCTTATCTTCACTACATAGTATAAAACAAAGTCGCTTTCTCTGTCCCTATGTCCCTATGTATGCTTAAATCTTTAACACTACGCAACGGATTTTGATGCGGTTTTTTTTAATAGATAGAGTGAATCAAGGAGAAGGTTTATATGTATAATACATGCATAATATACCGTGCGAAGCCGGGGCGGGTCGCTACTACATTATAAAGGCGAAAGTTAAGCGATGTTTGGATATTTTGCTGTTACGTGGCAAAACGGCTAAACCGACTTTATTGAATGGTATAGTGATAGTTACAGTCCCGGGAAAGGAGATAGGATAGTTTTTATCCCGGAAAATCGCATAGTTCATCGCAGACGGAGTCGCGGGCAACAGCTAGTTTTTTCGAAATATTATAAACGGGATGTGAACCGCGATTACCTTTATGGAGCTCCCGATATTTCGAATGAACTTAACCGTGAATCATTAAAAACTCTTATTAACAGCTAGTTTTTACATAGGTACATTCACATATCACGTCATCCCTTACGGAGCAGACAGAGCCAAAGGTAACAAGACCTAAAGGCCACGTTCAGCATGATTGTGGGCGTACAGGAAAGGGGAATCAAAATAGTAATGGGTTGCTAGCACATCAGTCCTTATTATTAAGTCTAATTCTGCGCGACTATACTTCATTTAATTTAGGATGAGAAACCACAACAACATTATAATGCGGCTCGTAAACTGTAAACTCTTTACAATTTGTACTAGAGTAACAATTGACGACACGCAAATAAAGTGACATTAAAACAATTTTATTTTGCGGCTGCGAAACTATTGCACTGTACTATTTGATAGGTAAGAAATAGTTGACCAGACGCAATATAATGTTATTGTTGTTTCTCATTCTAAATTAAATGAAGTATTAATAACTAGTGTGGGCATAATAATCAAAGTTTAAAAATATGCTGTTCACATTTCTTCAAATATACAAATATACTGTTGCCCGCGACTTCGCCTGCAAAGAATTCGTTTATCGCTATACCGCGAGAATTTTCCGGGATAAAAAGTAGGTAGTCGATGTGCTATTCCAGACTTTTCTCTGTCTATGTGCCGAATTTCATCCAGATTCGTTGGGCCGTTCTGGCGGGATTGAGTAACAAACATCCATCCATCCATCCATACTTTCGCATTTATAATATTAGTTAGATTAGATAATATCATTGCCACTCTATTCTAGTTAGTTCTTCTATCAAAAAGCAAAGCCTTGCTCAAAAAGCTCTGTTAAAGAAGAAGAAGAAGAAGAAGAAGAAAAAAGTTTATTCATGACAATTCAATCTACACATCAAAAAAAAACACATAAAACAACAGATAAATAAATAAATTGTCACAAAATGGCTGTAAAAGCTGTAGGGTGTATTCGTGAAAGCTCCATGAAAGCTTTACCGATGAAAATGGCATTTTAAATGCATTGATGGATGTCTCCCGCCATTTTGTAGCGGCTGATTAAGCCGGCAGAAAAGTAGCAATTTTTTGTTTCAGTTCCCAAGTAGCAAAGTTCCCTTATAATATCAAACTTACCTGACTAAAAGTCGTATAATTGGCATATAAAGGATTGTTTATTGCAAAATACCTTTTAATGGCATATTATAAGTGGGCTTTGGCTATATGTCTCCAGTTCTTAAAACTTGGTCATATAAGCGTCAATAAAGCTGAATAATATGGCTTTTATAAAACGTCAGACGAAGATTCTTCTTATAACAGCCAATTATAGTGCCTTTAGCCATATAATACTGAAAGCTATGTAAAGGTTTTGTAACATACTTTTAAACTTGTAACGGCCATACTCAGGATAGTTATAAAGATTTATTTTCTTATAAAAGTCTGTAATATGATAAAGTAGTTTAGTAGTTTAGTAGTAGATTAGTAGTTTTGCTAGCCACTTATACGCTCATTAAAAGTATACTACTCTTCACATTGTCATATAACTTTTCAATACAACCAATGTGGCCATTTAACTGACGATAAAACTACACGAAAATCTTTAAAAATTGATTCAGAAACGTGGAGTAAATTCAAGAAAAGTACTACTTATAGAAAAAAAGTGAAACCGAAATACGAAATGATAGTACATAAAGATTAACCTTGTTGTCTATTGTTTCATTTGTTTTAGTTACTGATAAATTTATTGGCAATGATTTTTTCAAATACGTCCTGAGCCCTTACCAACTTAGTTCAGGTTTTAGCTGCCATTTTTAGTATGGATCTGAGCGAGCGAACCTAAACTGCATCGGAATTGAGTCGCATTAAGACGTTTAACCCCCCTGGTAGAATACAGTGAGTGTAAAAGAAAAAGAGGCACTTACGACGCGGCCTACTTTTTAACCGAAAATCTTAGGAATCAATGTTATAGGCGATGCGGCTAGCAACCCATCACTATTTTGATTCCTTTTTTCACCTGTACTCCCACATCATGCATAATGTGGCCTTTAGGTCTTGTCACCTTAGACTCTAATGAACACAAAATATTTACCTTGCTACTCCGCTACTTACGTGCAAGATAACCAAGCCTGTGCGAAATATATACATTTTGCATGCAAGCCCTCCCACCACTACTGCCACACAAAACGCACACAAATCCCACAAACTTAATTAATCCTATCACCACATAAACACTGACGCGCGTTTTGATCCCTCTACGGGATCATTCTCAAAGTTAGAAAAAAAATTAAAAAAAAAAAATGGACCTCCGCAAAGTAACGCCTGATTCAATAAAATACCTTAGACTCTGTCTACTCCGTAAGGGATAGAATGTGTTAGATTGCCTCCTACACTTTTCTTTTTTTTTTTAACCGCTCGGTATTCCTCCCTTTGTCTTGTTCGTGTAATATAACTGAAAGCTTTTCCGATGTAAATACACTGACTTTACCCGGCTCCATTATGTAACAGACAGATTAGCAGTTGATGAATAAAAAAATGAGAGACGAGTTACGTGAGACAGAAGCGACAATCATTTGTTTTTGTTCAAAGACTTACAGCCTTATTCATAAAAAATCCTTAATTGAGGTTTGATCAGTCGATTAGTTAACAGACTGATTAAGCTTATTTGACAGTTGTTAAAAAGTATGATTCATAAACGCTTGCTAGCAGTCTGTTAGCTAATGAGCTGCTGATGGATGGATTAGACGCGTTATGTTGTCACCTTGACAAATCATAGACCAAAAATGGCCTTTTAGTGAATTAAAAAAAAAAAATTACAGCAGTGGCAGCGAATTAGCGGGAAACCAGCGAATTAACACGACAGACTAGGCAGTGTGGATCTAGTTTCCTTTACCTTTCCCGGAGGGAATAAAAACTTAAAACAAAAAAAACTGTCTTGCGTATGGTTTTGCTCTTGCCAAAATCAGCTGCTCACATGCGTGGCAGCCATTTTGTGAGTTAGCAGAGAGATAAAGTAGGGTCTACGGTCCGCTAACTTTCGGAAGACTTAACAGACCCTTGATGGACTGATTAGCGCTAATTGACGTTTATGAATCATGTTTTTTTGCATCGGTCCTATAGCGAGCTTATAGCGAGCCTCTAACTTTTTATGAATAAGGCTGTTACTCTGTTCTAATATTGTCTCATTGATTGCACAAATTATCTTTTGATGAAAGGGGCGTGAAATTTACTACAAATATGCGATACCCTAAGGCCCTGTCTCGCCACTCGTTAACTGTGATGACGTCTCTGTCTGTTTCGTAGTAATATATAGAGACGGAATTATAGATAACTGACGGTTAAGGAGTCGTGAGACAGGCCCTAAGGGTAATATAATTTGCCCTTTAGTTGAATGTTTGCCACTAAAAATAAGCTACCCAAAATACTGCTTCCGCGCAGACAAAGTCGCGGCCAAAAGGTAGTTGCGCCATAAAAACCCGACCCTGACAATAAGGAAGGATAAATATGTGATTTATGTATGTATGTATGTAATAATACTGAATGCTACCTACTGAAATGGTTACATGTAGGGATTGCAAAATCCGGTTTTTTCTCAAATCCGGATTTACAAATTATCAACTTGTACAAATCCGGATTATATAGTTTTTTCGGATTTTTATTAATATTTTGAAATTTTCATGTAATTACATGTTTTTTGAAACCTAATGGTGTTCAATTTTATTGTTTTTAGAATTTCCCTAAGAATATATAAAATAACACTGCAAAAATCTTTATAATCCGCGTTTAATCAGTCCAGTACTGCTGTGTCTGCAGTAGGTACAGTACTACCGGACCGCCCGACTAGCTAGATCTAAAGCTAGGTATGAGGTAGCCAGTAAAGCGCGGAGGGGAGAGGGATAGATATGCGAGGAACGAAACGAACTCATGAATGAATGAAATGAAACGAAATTCAATAGGAAATTCTGGTTAAATAGGTAACAACATTGTCAACTGTAATTGAAATCCGAAAAAACCGGATTTTTATGCTAAAAATCCGAATTTATAAAAGGCGACAAAAACCCGGATTTATCCGGTTATTTCGGATTTTGGATTATCCGGATTGCAATCCCTAGTTACATGCTGGCACATTTTATAGCGCCGACATTCATGTCTGTACTCTTTGAACTTAAGAAGTTAACGACGCATCAAACGAGCGGCCTATCTCATTCGTGGTTATTCTTTGGAATTTACGACCCCACCCTACAAATTAGTGTCTCTAGTGAGCGGAACATGTTTTTACGCCGAAACCAAAACCGAACCTTTAATACTTAAATGTGATTAAAAGGTGAAGTAAAATGTCAGTAATCCGTTCTTTAAAGATATTTGAGTAACTAGCTTCTGCCCGCGACTTCGTCCGCGTAGAACTAGACTTATGAACTGATGTTATTAGTATATTCTAGAATAATTATTTACGTTGCAACTCTAGGCAGCTGCAACCTTCGACATATTTATCGCTATCCCGCGGGAACTATGCAATTTTCCGTGATAAAAAGTAGCCTATGTTTTAATCTGGGGTACCATTTATCTCCGTTCCAAATTTTATCCAAATCCGTCCAGTTGTTTTAGCGTGAAGAAGGAACAAACATACACACTCACTCACATTGTCACAAACTACTAGGATTAAACTTCTCGCTGGTCTAATATTACAAGGTTCTACGTTTCAATTATCTCAGATTGAAATTTCAACATTATCATTGTTATAGTCAGTCTAAATTAAACTACCCTAAAAATGGAAAATTTTACATGAAAGTGCGATATTGTAAGTTTGTTAAGTAAAGGCTCCGCTGTTTTGTTGGCCGAAACCAAAACCGATACCGAAACTTCGGTAGACGTGATTGGTGTATGTGTAATTTTTTAATAGATTAACAAACAAGTGGCCACTCTGTAGGCTTTACTGAAATATTCTTTGTCCCAACTACGAACTAACTTGTTCGTAACTCGACAATGCATTGGATAGAACATTGACGTAAAAGGGGATTCTCTTGGAAAATACACGTTGAACATGCTCAGATATAGGGAATGCAATCCGGATAATCCGAAATCCGAAAAATCCGGATTTACACATATTTTTACTGGGTTTATAAATCCGGATTTGAAAAGTCGAATCCGAATTTTTCGAACATGAATCAAAATATTCAATTCCAAAGTGAAATAAACGGGCGAGTTGCGATGCGAGTTGCTTTCATTAGCCAGACGGACGATAGATGACTCTGTTCGTGCACAGTACGAGTATAAAATATATATATAAGCTAAAGCAGTAGGGAAGATAGGCGTACTTTTTGAAATAAGTACCTACGCTCCAATAAAGCGTTAGGGTTGTCGATTTAATTTTTGTTAAATTGAAAAGTTTTTTGTCTAGTTAGCGCTATAATCTCAGCTGGTAAGGCCTGTTTTTAGAGTAACTAGCTACACTTAATTAAGAGTATTAGGGTTGGCACCCATAATTTGTGTAAAAGAGAAACAAATGGATTCTATATTAATTAAATAATAATCGAATGAATTAACTATTTTTTAAATAAAATAGGGTATTTAAAAAATACTTTAACAGTTTAAGATTTTTTATTTGTCGGTAAGTAAGTATTATATATTACTTACTGAAAAATACTTTCGCCTGCTACGACACGTTCGGAAAGCTCTGTTATTAAATTTCATTGTATAAAAATTCTCATCCGAATGAATAGCTTTCTTAAATAAATTATTGGGAAACATGGACACGACACTATAAAACTGTTTTTTTCTAGTTCTTTGTAAATTAATAAAGCTAATTTGCAATTTATGTTTATTTCGGTTTTGAAGAAGCCGAGTTCAAGCAGCCGTACACAGCGCAATTCGCTCTTGGCATATTTAAAACGAAAAAATGGCCGCCCGTCTCAATGCGCCACGCGCGACTGACAGCACCGCGAGATCCGCTTAGGGGCCGTGTAAAAGCGCGCGTCTATGTGTGCGAACTTGTTTTGTTTTTAGTTTGTATGATACAAAGAGTATAATTATTTTGTTAATTTTGTTTGAGACAAAGAGTATATTTTGTTAATTTTGTTTGTGTTTCAGACGTCCTCTATTTTTGTTTCGATTTGTAATTAAGTAATTTTATAAGAAGAAGTTCCTTTTAATTTTAGTGTTCTCTCCTCTTATATTGTTGTTTCTCTTGTTTTGTTGGAATCTTGGAGTCATAAAGGAGACTGGTTATTTAAACAAACCTACTAAAGAAGGATATTAAAACCATGCGTGTTTTTCATTCACATATTTTGATGTCTATAGTACCCAATAAAAATCCTTATAGTAGTGATAGGTTGGAAAGGAAGAAATATAACAAGAAAACCTAAAATTAAGATACCCCGCACATAGTTTTCACTTAAAATCCGAAAAATCCAAAAAATATCCGGTTATTTAGATATCCGGATTTGACATGGAAATCCGTTTTTGAAAATCCGGATTTTCAAACATAAACGGATTTGCATTCCCTACTCAGATATTCTTAGTTTAAATTGATTACACTGGTGATTATTCTTGGCTTAACTTGTACAAACTCGTACATCTATGTAGGTATATACATGTCGGAGCGTCGTTACAATGACTAAACTAATGATAGTTAATAGTAGATTCATAAACAAGGGTTGAAATATACCCACTTCGCCTGAGATATTTCTGGTGCCCGAACGAAGTGAGGGCACCAATAGTTCGAGGGTGAAATGGGTAATTTCATCCGAGTTGAACACTACTTTTCATTTCGAATATGAGGAAATTAAAAGGAGGTTTTATGACAAATTTCACTAACGACGCACAGTCGCACTTAATATTTGTTACGTTTGACATTCTCTTCCCGCTCTTTTTCCTATTACGCGATTTACGCGCATTGCGCATTTCTTCTGCGGACCAATGGCTGCCAGCTAGTTTTTTTTTAAACTTGCAGACACGGAGGTCGCTATCAATTAATTTGTCGACTTAAATATTTCAAGCTAAAAGAAATACCGAACGTAATAATTTCTACTAATTCTCTTTGTATACGCTTGCATAAGCTTACATATAACGGGAATGTTATTTTAAGATTATTTTGCCTTTTACAACTAAAACGGAACTATAGTATAGATGATTATATAAAACATAGATTACATGGCTGTATACGTATTTCCATTGCTATGTACTTCATTGGATTAGCTAGAAAAAAAAATTACTTTCAACCCAAGGGTCGCGATGAGTCACTTTCAACCCGTTATCCAGATAATCAATGACCTACTTTCAGAGTATGAGAGATGAAAAAGTACTTTGTTGAATGTACCCTCATTAGTTATTGCTTTTATGAAACGTCAAGCGATGACAACTGGTCGTTGTCGGGTATCGCTTGGGGGTGGTCTGTGCTTGGCTCAGTTGCAACTACCTGCAATGTTAGTAAAATGACAGAGTTACATCTGATGACGGTGAGAAGGAGAAGGCATTCTTGATCGAGACTCGATAGAGATCAGACGTCTAAAGTAATCTATTTCCATCGACGTACTGCTTTGAGTTTAATGGTGACTTGTTAGTGCTTCCAAGTGTTCAGTGCCTTTGCACTAAGTATCTAGCCTTATTTCGGTGGTTAATGATATTCTTAACATTGATAGGCCAGTCAGTGGGCGCAAGCACAGAACTCTCCACGTTTCGTCTATTAGGGTGTGTGATAGTCCTGAGTCCTTTGTGTAAGCGCTATTTGAATAAAGACTGGCTGTACAAGTGAAACACGTGTGCTGTTATTTCTATCTCAATTAATGTACCTTCAAGATGATCGAGATGGTGACCTAAGCTCGCTTACGTATAAAGCTCGTTTGAATCCTGACCGACCAACCTGACAGTTCATCCAATCCTTAGTCTTCGACATACATATACATAGGTATATGAAAGATAGTCGTGTTAGTTAAATTGGTGGGGAGGTAGCTTAGAACCAGGAGATGGAAATAGGATTTTTTTTTCTAGAATCTTTAAATTTCGGTGTCCTTCCATTTGACCTAAAAATTTATTGACAAAAGCATCATTTCACAAAATTAAATGATCATTTGACAAAATTTAGATATCTTATAAACCGTGAACTTTTAAAAAAATCTAAAAACCTTTATGGGTGGCTCACATTAGGTTAGGTTAGGTTTGTTTTATAAGTTTTTAAAAATGTTTACGGTTTATCAGATATTTAAAGTTTGTCAAATGATAATTATGTCAAATGACCATTTTGTCAATAATTTTTAGGTCAAACGTTATAATAATAATAATAATATAGCCCCTTTATTCCGAATCGCTGCAGTCTCAATTTAATATATACTATGTTTTTTAAATCGCGTAATTCGGCGTAACTCTCCCATCAGCCGTAGAAATTGTATAATCGTATATTGCAGCGCCCCCTAGCGGATAGGACCCATAGGCCCATAGGATAGCACCATAACACCTATCTTAGAACCACCGCTGAGGATATGCGGACCCAATGCAGACAACCGCAACTAAATGGGTCGAACCGTTCTCGAGATAAATGGGACTGGGAATATTCGATTGCGCCCGCTTAAAGGTGCGACCATACCGCCGCTTAAAAAACGGTGACGTTACGGAATCGCAACAAAATGTATGAAGAAACGGTGAGAAAACGTGACGCATACGACACGTCACTGCGTATACGCGGCGGTATGGTCGCACCCTAAATGAGTCCTCGCCCGCGCGGTGCAGGGGCGCGGGGTGGGACGACAAAGGGGGCCGAGAGAGGTGCCTCTATACCTCTCGCCCCTAACTTATATACCGTCGTGGATAAAAACATCGTTTAATAGCTGTCGAATTTTAATTTCCGGACCCGGCGGGCGGGTTTGCGCGTTACAGTATCTAGTATCTACTGTCATTTCGTGTTAGACAGCCTGTCCAGACATGCATAATAGAGGTGGAAAATGTAGAAACCGCTTTCAATATACACATACATGCATAAACATCATTTCTATATCCTTTAAGGCGCTGTCAACAGCAAATGACCTTGAGCAGCGCCACTCTTCACACATACGGTTCGCGTGCCTGTTAGTGAAAGAGAAGAAACTATTCCGGCAGCTTGGCGCGCGTCTAAAATCTTGCAAATAAGACACAAATAATAAGAAATAAAAAAGTATGGATTATTTGTGAAATATGACTCGTTAGCCGTTTAGGTATGAATAATGTTGGCTTCATGTTTTTAATTGCAGAGCCATACGTCGAAAAAATAAAGACATAGAACCGTTTAATGATTATTTTAAGACCAATCTTTGCAATTATTTTCTATCGAGCTGATTTTGTTCAATTATGTATCGAGTCCGTCCAGCGTGTTTGAAATATGATGAAAATTAACATTTTTTTCTGTGTGTAGTTTTTCTTAATAAAATGCTTAAATAACATCAATTTCAACAAAATTAGGTGTTGTCAGCCTCTTAAGGGACAGAGTCCAAGGTAACAAGATCAAAAGGCCACGTTAATTCGCTTTAAAAATAAATAAAACTTTTAACAGGTTTTCGATTTTGTGGCGCTACCCGGGATGCAGATATTCTCGAGTTGATTCATTCGTTCCTCCGATAAAGAAAATCTTATTAGAAATGATATCTTGCAGTTCCTTGGTAAATTTTAATACTTCATGAGTATATCTAAGCCTACAACAACATAACTATTGTGTAATCCAAGAGAAGTGTGAAAACGTCTTTGAGAAGTTTGTTTACATGATAAGACACGTGAGATGAATTGACTGTAGTTATAGTTACATCAGCAAATACATGTTTATTTGGCAAACAACTGGCATTGTGTTTTCTCCTATTTGTGTATTCGTGCCGGATAAGCTCTAAACCAAACTAAACAATACTTAAACTCGTCTAGATAGTTTCTAAATCGAATAACTTTGCCTCGACTAGAGCAACACTCGAGAACAATTTAAAACTCAATTCCACCCTTACATAACTACTACCTGAATACGGAACGCGCTGTTGAAAAGACGGAATGACTCTTTGGAACCAGTAGGCTTATTGTCTAACTCGCTCGCAATCGCCATCGTGTTAATTTTGACAGTTCATGTATGGGCTGACAATTGGCATCGGAATCAGCTAACTGTCACATTCATAGAAGAACTGTCAAAATGAACAAGATGGCGACTGCGAGCGAGTTAGACAATAAGCCTACTGGTTCCAAAGAATCACGTCAGTCTTGCCAACTGCGTCGGTGACAAGCGAGAAGTATGTTTACATTACAAACCCGACGGTAATCCACGCCGGTTGGCTTCGCATTGACCACGTATTACAATTCGAATTGTCACCTGTCATCGACAATTGTCGAGTCTTTGGCTCGTGCGAGAAGTTCCTGCGATCTGAGACATTCTTTATTTCACCATCCTCGGAAATTTTGTGAGGATGTGAGGAGTCGAGTGTGTATGTTTGTTCCTTCTTCACACTGAAACGACTGGACGGATATCGATAAAATTTCGAACGAAGGTAGCTGGTACCCTAGATTGAAACATAGGTCACTTTTTATCCTGACAAAATGCATGGTTCCCGCGGGATAGCGATAAACATATCAATTGCTAATTCTACGCGGACGAAGTCGTGGGCAGAAGCTAGTGAGGACATAAAACAATGTCAACTATTACTATTACTATGTTACCGTTTCGATAGTTTTATGTATTAAGACGTTTACATAGGCTGTCGAGTCTTTGGCTCGTGCGAGAAGTTCCTGCGATCTGAGACATTCTTTATTTGACCATCCTTGGAAATTTTGTGAGGATGTGATGAGTTGAGTGTGTATGTTTGTTCCTTCTTCGCACTGAAACGACTGATTTGGATCAAATCTGAAACGGAGCTAGCTGGTACCCTAGATTAACACATAGGCCAAGGGTCTTCAACCTTTTTGGTTCGGTGGGCCGCAACATAATAAAAACATTCCATTCTAAACTAAAAGTAATTAAAAAGCAATAATACAATCATCGAAGTTATTTATTACGTAATTTTACAAACAAGAATGGATTTTACTAAAATTTAATCAAAGAGGGTACATCCGTGCTGAGCTCGCAACGTCGCATTTTTGGTGATTTTTTGCGATTATTTCACAGAAATTGAATGAAAGTTTCAAATATCCGTCTGTAGTGCACTTCGTTTTTAGTGTATTAATGTATCAAAAGCAATGATTAATGGTGATGGACTTTTATTTTCGTATTAAAGGGATAAAATACTATATCTCGTTTAATAAGATAATAAAAGTCCATCACGATGAATTATTGCATTAGATACATTAATACACTAAAAACAAAGTGCACTACAGACGGATATTTGATACTTTCATTCAATTTCTGTGAAATAATCGCAAAAAATCACCAAAAATGCGACATTGCGAGCTCAGCACGGACCTCTTAACTAATTTATCAATATCGACCCCTATAGAAGTCGTTGCAATTCTCAAACTATTTTCAAGATGAACATCGGTGATTCTGGTCCTTGCCTCTGGTCCTTGGACGTGTGAATTTAATTTTGTCAATACTATGTCGGGCCGCCAGTTGAAGACCCTTGACATAGACATTTATCCCGGAAAATGGCATAGTTCACGCGGGATACATGTCA
This sequence comes from Pandemis heparana, assembly GCA_963854515.1. Taxonomy (NCBI): domain Eukaryota; kingdom Metazoa; phylum Arthropoda; class Insecta; order Lepidoptera; family Tortricidae; genus Pandemis; species Pandemis heparana. The sequence goes on from OY978006.1 coordinate 31,280,367, forward strand.
AAGGTCGTAGCTGACTAAAGTCACGACGTAAATCAAAATAATTATTGCAGAATATACTATCAACATCAGTAGGCTTGTTGTCTAACTCGCTCGCAATCGCCATTGTGTTCATTATGACAGTTCTTGTATGAATGTGACAGCTAGCTGATTCCGATGCCAATTGTCAGCCCATACATGAACTGTCAAAATGAACACGATGGTGATAGCGAGCGAGTTACACAATAAGCCTACAGTTCTTAAGTTTAATTCTATGCGGACGAATTCGCGGGAAGAAGCTAGTTGACTATAATCTGCATTTTTTAGAGGTGTAATAAATAAGAGGTATGAAAGAGGATATAAGTGACTAGGATAAAAAAGAGTATGCTTAGTTGGTTTGGTCACGTAGAGAGGATGGATGAAAGAAGATTAACTAAACAGATTTATATGGGGAGTGTGAATGGGTGCGTTGGGAGGGGAAAGCCTAGACGGACGTTCCGTGATCAAATTGGGGACGTTTTGGAAAAAGGCCAGGTCAAGAGTGCCCGAAACCGACGAGCATGTATGAAGAGTTTTTTTTTTTATGTGAATAGGAAGGCAAACGAGCAAGTGGGTCACCTGATGGTAAGCGATCACCACTGCCCATAGACACCCGCAACCCTGGAGGGATTGCAGATGCGTTGCCAACCTAGAGGACTTAGATGAAATGCCTCTTGTGCCCGTAATTTCCCCGGCTGATGATGAAACGAAAGGGGTGTGTCAGGATCGTAGCAAGTAAAACAAAGTAGTCTCTGCCTACCCCTGTAGGAAAGAGGCGTGACGGTATATATGTAATAAATAAGGTGTATGTATGTAATAAATAAGGTTAGGGAAACTATTCTAGGGTTTATTAACCGAGAGATACTATATTTTCTTGCGCGAGATTTTAAACCTATTTAGGGCTTTCTAGAGTTAAATTACCACGCTGTGTAACGGGACTACAAGACGGAGCTTGGTACACTGCATAGGAGATAGCGGGAATTAGAACAGGGGCCTTACCATGACGTCTTAATGCGATGCAGTTTAGGTTCGCTCACTGTCAGATTCATACTAAAAGTGACAGCTAAAACTTAAACTGCGTCGGAATTAGGACGTCATGGTGCATGGACGTCTTAATGCGATTCAGTTTAGGTTCGCTCGCTGTCAGATTCATACTAAAAGTGACAGCTAAAACATGAACTGAGTCGGAATTAGGACGTCATAGAGGCTCTAAAGCAAATTTTCACAGTAAAACTTCTCGAACTGAGATGACACATAGCTGTTGCCCGCTACTTCGTCTGCAAATTAGTTTATCGCTATCCCGCGGGAACTGTGCTGTTTTCCGGGATAAAATCTATCCTATGTCCTTTCCTTGGAGTTTAACTATGTCTATACCAAATTATATTAAAATCGGTTCAATGGTTTTGGCGTCTAAGCGTAACAAGCAAACAGAGTTACTCTGGCATTTATAATACTAGCTGGTGCCTGCGACTTCGTCTGCAAAGTATTCGTTTATCGCTATCCCGCGGGAATTTTCCGGGATAAAAAGTAGCCTATGTACTATTCCAGACTTTTTTCTATGTATGTGCCAAATTTCATCCAGATTCGTTGGGCCGTTCTGGCGTGTTTGAGTAACAAACAAACATCCATCCATCCATACTTTCGCATTTATACACGAACGCTTTGCAGACGAAGTCGCGGGCAACAGCTAGTACATACATAAATCACGTCTTTATCCCTTACGGGTAGACAGAGCCTAAGGTAACAAGACCTAATTGCCACGTCCAGCATGATTAGGCGCATATAGTTGGAAAGGGGAATTAAAAGAGTGATAGGTTGCTAGCCGCATCGCCTATGATATGATTCCTAAGATTTTTGGCCATTTCCTCAATGGGATTACCATTTGCGCGGGAAGAGAAGCAACTGGTACATTCTATGTTTTTTCTTATCTCTCAACCATCTGTTGAAATATTCCGGAATAGTTGTTACCTTGTATATAGCCTTGTTGACCCTGAGGCCGTTTGTCCACCGCCGCCGTCACCGTCACGTCACCGAGAACGAGATGACCGCGCTGAAGTAGTACATACATTTACTTAAGCCGCGTGTCCGCCGCACATCCGTCACCCGAGCGTTGCGGTGGACACGCGGCTTAAGTAAATGTATGTACCGCTACTTCGGCGCCGTCATCTCGTTCTCGGTGACGTGACGGTGACGGTGGCGGTGGACAAACGGCTTGACTATGAAGCTGGAGGTCCCGGGTTCGAATCCCGGTATGGGCAAACATTTGTATTGTATGATGAATGCGAATGTTTGTGCCGGAGTCATGGATGTTGTATGTATTTAAGTGTGTATTTATCTACATTATATAAGTATGTTTATCCGTTGCTTGTTACCCATAGTACAAGCTTTGCTAAGTTTGGGACTGGGTCAATTGGTGTAATTTGTCCCATGATATTTATTATTATTATAAACGCTGGTCTCTCATAACTTCAGCCCCGTACATCTAAGTACTTCCATACCATGTAGCCATGTTGTACAGTACACGACACGGGGGCTACCTACTCCGATATTCGTATAGCACCGTCCCTTTCCCTCTGATATTAAAGACTATTAGTGCGAAGGGGACAGCACGAACTTCGTATTTCGAATTTCAGAGCGTCTGGATATTACACAGATGCTGGCTTGCTTAGGAACTGTGCTAATTTTAACATACATATAAATAAAAAAAATCCTGTCAGCTATTACAGGGTAGACAGAGCCTATGGCAGTGTTTCTAAACCTGTGGTCCGCGGACTCTTGGGGGTCCGTCAGTACACGTATGGGGGTCCGCAGTCTCATCTTTGGACCAGACAACAATAACCCCCGTATTCATAAACGCTCTATGGGCTTTGTCGTCCTACCCTGCGCCCCTAGCACTGGATTTTATATTCACTTGCCGAATTCGTACGGAACCCTCGGTGCGTGAGTCCGACTCGTACTTGGCCGCTTTTTAACAAATACAAGCTTCTATTAAGAAGAGGAAGACTTAAGAAAGTACAAGAAACGCAATGGATTATTTATAGGCATCTAAAAATAAAACGTATAGAAACTTTATTTTTACTTTTCCTCTTTTGTCCTTTGTAGAAAATAATGAACGCGGTAAAAGCGTCGACACTTTTCCTTTTCTCGTTGCTATGGTTGTGAACCTGGGTCATCGTAACTCGAAAGTATCCAGGATTATGCAACGCTGCAATCCCTCTAGTGTTGTGGGTATCCATGGTTGGTGCTAACTTACCATCAGGTAGCCCTCTTGCTCGTTTTCCTTCCTTGTCGTATAAAAAAATTGTGTTCCTATTAAAAAACCGGCCAAGTGCGTGTCGGACTCGCGCACCGAGGGTTTCGTATCATCTATCTATAATATAAAAATGAATCGCGAAATGTGTTGGTAAGCGCATAACTCAACAACGCCTGGACCGATTTGGCCAATTCTTTTTTTAAAATGTTTGTTGAAGTTCAAAAATGGTTTTTACGGCGAGAAAAATTCGAATATTAATAAAAAATTCCAACAGGAACGGGAAAAAACGGGATTTTTCATTATACTGGTCGTAGAAAGCTGAAATTTGGCAAGTCTGTTCCTTGGGGAGTATAGAGAAGCTATAAGAGATAATTTCCCAAAATTCCCACGGGAACGGGAAAAAGGGGCTTTTCGTTTCCCACGGGAACGGGAAAAACGGGATTTTTCGTTTTACTGGTCGTAGAAAGCTGAAATTTGGCAAGTTGGTTCCTTGGGGAGTATAGAGAAGCAATAAGAGATAATTTCCCAAAATTCCCACGGGAACGGGAAAAAGGGGCTTTTCGTTTTACTGATTGTAGAAAGCTGAAATTTGGTATGTAGGTTGCTTGAAGAGTGTAGAGGAGCATTAAGAGAGCATTTCCAGAAATTCTTACGCTAACGGGGAAAAACGGGATTGAAATACTCCTGGTACAAGCGAGCAAAACCACGGGCAAAAGCTATTTGTCAATAAATGAGTCTACGCGGACGAAGTCGCGGGCAAAAGCTAGTTATCTGTAAATATCTATAAACCAGTGTAAACAAGCAGAGCCCTGCTCCGAAGCAAAATGTACGCGGTGTGGGGTCACTTTATATTGGTCACTGATATATACAGAAATACATACATATTTACGGTTTTCGCAATTATTCCTTAATCTGTGCTATAAGACCTACCTTCATACCAAATTTCAAGGTTCTGCGTTTACGGGAAGTACCCTGTAGTAGAAGTTTGATTTTTCACAGCTCCGAGGGGCAGTAGACCTGAGTATTTGATATAAATTTCAGCTTGATACCTTCACGCGTTACTGAGAAAAATGGTCTTGACAGACGAACGGACGGACAACAAAGTGATCCTATAAGGGTTCCGTTTTTTCCTTTTGAGGTACGGAACCCTAAAAATTGAGGTTAAATAAAAACTTAATCAGTACAACCGGCTCACATAAGTTTCTCTCGCATGCTCGTAACAATATAATATAACTAATTACTTATTTATGTTTTCGATGATATTTGTGGGTATCGAATAATTATACATTTCGCAATATTTTTGTATGTCATGACTTTTACTGAGGCGGTCACACCAACCGCATCTATACATTTAATTTAGAATGAAAAACCACAATAACATTATATTGCGTCTGGTCAACTATTTCTTGCCTATCAAATAGTACAGTGAAATAGTTTGGCAGCCGCAAAATAAAATTGTTTTAATGTCACTTCATTTGCGTATCGTTAATTGTTACTCTAGTACAAATTGTAAAGAGATTACAGTTCACGAGCCGCAATATAATGTTGTTATGGTTTCTCATTCTAAATTAAATGAAGTATAGCAAACAAGAACAACGTTTGACGTCAAGAGTTATGCGAATTGGCGCATGATACATTCCATCCGACATAGCTCGAAGAGTGTTACGTTGAAGCGTCAACAGGCAGGCCACATCGCTCGTAGAACAGACAACCGTAGGGGGAGAAAAGTTCTCGAGTGGCGACCGCGAACCGGAAGACGCAGTGTTGGCACGCCTCCCACTAGGTGGAAAGTTGCGGGAAACCGATGGTGTGTTTAAGTGGGAGGTCTTTGTTCAACAGTGGACGTCTTCGGGCTGATGATGATGATAATGATGACATTCCATCTTAGCCCTCTACGCTACATTGCATCTGCAATCCATGAGATCAGATTAGTTGGTCGCCGTTTCGATCCGCAAGTAGTGCTGCTAGTTTTACATATGACGTTTCAGTGAACGCGTTCGTGTTATTTTGTGTGAAAACTTAGAGGGCCTTACCATGATGTCTTAAGGCGCTGTCAACAGCAAATGACCTGGAGCAGCGCCACTCTTCACACATACGGTTCACGTGCCTGTTAGTGAAAGAGAAGAAACTATTCCGGCAGCTTGGCGCGCGTCTAAAATCTTGCAAATAAGACACAAATCATAAGAAATAAACAAAAGTATGGATTATTTGTGAAATATGACTCGTTAGCCGTTTAGGTATAAATATCTTGACTTTATGTTTGTAATTGCAGACCCATACGTCGAAAAAATAAAGACATAGAACCGTTTAATGGTGATTTTAAGACCAATCTTTGCAATTATTTTCTATCGAGCCGATTTTGTTCAATTATGTATCGAGTCCGTCTAGCGTGTTTGAAATATGATGAAAATTAACATTATATTTTTTTTGTGTGCAGTTTTTCTTAAAAAAAGTGTTTCAATAACATCAATTTCAACAAAATTAGGTGTTGTCAGCCTCTTAAGCGATTCAATCCTGATTCAGTTTATATTCGCTCGCTAGATCCACACTAAAAATGACAGCTGAAACCTGAACCGAGTCGGAATGAAATCGCATTAAGACGTCATGGTAAGGCCCCAGTTTGAACAATTTTGTTTACACTTCGTTTTTTGTTTATTGAAAATTATTTAATAAATTTATGTATTTTCTAGTTACACATAATGAAATGAAAATGAAATGAAAATGAAATGAAATGTTTTATTGCCAGACTTACGTCCATAATATAACAGAATACAACAACAACAAACAAGAACAACAACAACAACAACAACAACAACAAACAAACACAACAACAACAACACGAACAACATAAGTCGAACATAAAGAACATAAGAAGAACATAAGTCGGGTTCTATCTATTTATTACTTTACTTCTTACTGAAAAGTTTATGGTTTATGTAGTATATTAATTTATTTAATCTATACTGTGTATCGTTTCTTGAGTCACAGACGGTTCTGGCTGAAAATCAGTGCTGCAGGTGTCTAACACCTCAGCGTAATGCTGAGCCAGCGACCGTTTCACTTTTGCGAAGACACACACAACGCTGATGATCAAATTGTTGTTTTTTTTCTATAAAATTGTGTGTACATGCTCTTATATTTGTGTGTCTTGCAAAATGAATAAATGTCTTCTGTCTTCTTTTTTTCTTTCAGTTGCTCAGAACCCTGGCAATTTACGGCGTGCGGTTGGTGACTCCGCTTATTCCAATAAAACGCTGTTACAGCAATTATTTTATTAACTATCTTTATAAATAACTTGGCGATTGAGCACGCAATTACACTGAAGAGCAAAAATACGGAGTCACTTTTCATAGACTTTTGTATGAAAAGTGTCCCGCTATTTTTGCCCGTGAGTGTATTCGCTCGTATGGTTTTACTTAAGATTCGTGTGTTTCCAACTATATAACTTGTTTATGTAAATGCTAGTCATAGTGGAATTACCAAATAGTGACAATAAGGCCTATACAATTAGGTATTGCAACACATCAGTTTGTTTACGTACACAAATCGCGTCTTTATCCCTTGCGGGGTAGACAGAGCCAATGGTAAGACCTAAAGGCCACGTTTAGCATAATCGTGGGCGTATAGGTGGAAGAGGGAATCAAAATAGTGATGAGTTGCTAGCATCGTCTGTATAAGTGCCGGCACGTAAGTATAAATCCCCTTCACGTGACTCGTCATCGCTAGACTTACGTGCCGGCACGTGTAACATGATTCCTAAGATTTTCGCCCATTCCCTTAAGAGGCTGACAACACCTAATTTTGTTGAAATTGATGTTATTTAAACACTTTTTTAAGAAAAACTGCACACAAAAAAGATACAAAAAAAATATAATGTTAATTTTCATCATATTTCAAACACGCTAGACGGACTCGATACATAATTAAACAAAAGCGGCTCGAAAGAAAATAATTGCAAAGATTGGTCTTAAAATCACCATTAAACGGTTCTATGTCTTTATTTTTTCGACGTATGGGTCTGCAATTACAAACATAAAGTCAAGATATTCATACCCAAACGGCTAACGAGTCATATTTCACAAATAATCCAAAATTTTGTTTATTTCTTATGATTTGTGTCTTATTTGCAAGATTTTAGACGCGCGCCAAGCTGCCGGAATAGTTTCTTCTCTTTCACTAACAGGCACGTGAACCGTATGTGTGAAGAGTGGCGCTGCTCCAGGTCATTTGCTGTTGACAGCGCCTTAATCCCTTTATCGAATACTAGCGACCCGCCCCGGCTTCGCACGGTATATTATGCATGTATTATACATATAAACCTTCTTCTTGATTCACTCTATCTATTAAAAAAACCACATCAAAATCCGTTGCGTAGTTTTAAAGATTTAAGCATACATAGGGACATAAGGACATAGGGACATAGGGACATAGGGACATGGGGACAGAGAAAGCGACTTTGTTTTATACTAATGTATCGATGATGACAACGCTCTAACGTACCTTGGTACCTAGTATTTTAGGGCCCGGGGGGCTATTCTGCAACCACTCGTTGCATAACGCACGGTACGTGAGAAAAGTCGCACGGTGCGATAGTCGTGCGAAAGCATTGATTAATATGGCTTTTTGCGTGTTTTATGTGAAACGCTTTAGAATAGACTTTATGTGGAGCACCGATTAATTACGTGACATAGAATGTATTCAATGAAAGCGCGTGGCGCCACCGTCTATGTGGAGCTGTCACAATTGTATGGAGATTTAGTTCCGTTTTTAGCCACCGTGCGTTTTTCATCTTTTTAGTCTTGTAACGTGGGTTTATTTAAGCTATGGAAGAATTAACCTATAGATGTTGATTGCACAATCGATGGGAGGATTTTTCCCAGCTTATTTAGAATACAAAGCTGAACCTACTGTGTAACAAAAGTATATAATGATTTCTTTGTTTTCTTGTACCATTTAGCATCTAACAAATATCTCGAAAATTAGGTAACGACTAAAATTAATCCGACTTTCAGACAATTAATTAAACCTACAAAGTACGGTGGAAATGCTCTTTCGGTGCCGTTTCTTGATTGTTTGCGGCGCTGCAATTTGTATTCGGAAGGGGTGCGCAACCTTAAGAGCTCGCTTATTCCAGACGTCGAAAACGTTTGGTCATTTTTTTAATGTGTAATTCCTACGGGGCTCAAACTTGGTCATTAACTGAAGCTCAAAAGTCCAGATTCAAGGTTTGCCAGCGGGCAATGGAGCGCAGCATTTTGGGTGTTCGCAGAAGAGATCGAGTCCGAAACACGGAACTGCGCTCCAAAACTCGCGTTCTAGATGTGAGTGCCAAGACCGCCAAGCTTAAATGGGACTGGGCTGGTCACGTTTGCCGGATGCATCCACAGCGATGGGCCCAAATTACCAACCATTGGATCCCGCGAGATGGCTATCGAAGCAGAGGCAGACCAAGGAGGAGATGGCGGGACGATTTGGATGCGTATCGAAAAGGGTGGCAGGAGCATGCATTTGACAGGGACGAGTGGCAAAAAGAAGGGGAGGCCTTTGCCCAGCTGTGGGACACTATAATAGGCTATTAAAAAAAATAAAAAAAAATCTATAGGTAGGAAGCTCACTTTGTGATCGCAAACTTACACTAAGCATACTGTGTACGTGCATAAATACATAAATTACGTCTTTAACCCTTCCTTTAGATCAAGACCTAAAAGCATGATTGTAAACAAATAGGTGGAAAGGGGAATCAAAATAGGGTTGCTAGTCAACGCCTATAACACATGATTTAATATTGTTTAAAGATAAATCGTGCCCCAATGCGATGCAATGCAAGCCGTAATAGAAATCTACTACTATCAGCAGGGCCGTCTTTAAACTATTTGAGGCCCTGGGCACATTAGGATCATGGGGCCCCTATGACCTAAATATCGGTTATCATTTGGTAATCTGGCAGGAACTAGGGGGCCCCATTCGATCGCGGGGCCCTGGGCACGTGCCCATAGTGCCCAGTGGAGAAGAGGGGCCTGACTATCAGAATAACGATTGCCCTTGCATACGGTATAGAATGAGGGTAGAAAAAGATCGTGAATGCGATTGCGAGCGCTTTAGACAATATGGCATCGGAGATGTTCACAATAGCTTCTTGCTTATCTCCACCGTCCCAGTTCACTCGGCGCATAGGCCGAGAGCTGGCAGACATCTTACATTAGCTCGTTGAGGCAGTCCAATATTGTTGGGAAGACCAAATCCCTTCCACGCTGGCCTGGAAGCAAAAAAAAAAGCGACGGGGCTCAGCAGCAGAAGTGAAAATAGCTACTTAGTTTAGATTTTAATGTTGTAACCTCAATGACACTCAAGACACAAACCGTACTGGCCGCTTACAAAAAAAAACGTACGTAGGTATTACATATAATGACAGACCTCTAACAATGTGCTGATGCCCTACTACTTTTGCTCCGCGACTAAACAAAAAACACTTCAAAAATCGAACGCTATTCATTCGTATTTCAAAATAAACTCTTAGAGGATCTGATATCCTGGTACTTAAACTCTCCCTCCGTCTTACGCCTGACGCGAGTTAAACATTTTTTACCCATCCCAAAAAGTGCTCAGCGCCACTAAAGAAGTTGTCACTTCAAAAAAACATAGAATGTACCAGTTGCATCTCTTCCCGCGCAGATGGTAAAAGCCCGTCGAGGGAACGGGAAAACATCTTAGGAATCATGTTATAGGCGATGCGGCTAGCAACCCGTCACTATTTTGTTTCCTTTTCCCACTTATAGGTACGCTTACAATCATGCTAAACGGGGCCTTTAGCATAGAATAGATAATAACAGGGTAGAAGGGAATCTCTTTTGACCGCGTCCAAAACGCCGCCATTTATATACCTACTTCCCCCTTCACGTCGTTGCGCCCCTCTGTCGTCCAGGCGTATTGCTAGGGTTGCTTACCGTTAAATATTATACTTACGTCTAAAGATAATATAAAAGAAAGAAAGAAAGGAAAAGGTTTATTTGGTGCAATATATATCGCTAAAATATAAGTTTTTATTTACTTTGAAATCATTATTTTATTCTAGTTTTACAAAATATGAAATTTATAAATCATTAGGTACGTACCTACATATTATATTAAGGAAGAAGTTATTACAAGTGCCATACCAAATGAAGCCATTTAAGATGATTTAAGTAAGTATTACTTACCGACAAATATAAAATAAAATACATACAGGGACGGAACGCGCAAAAATGCCAAACGCGAGTGCGGCGACGCCGGCCGTGGCAGCGTGACTGAGCCGCTCGTTTAACAAGTACTGTAAATCGTGACCTTGAGTCTGGCCGGAGCGGGAGATTCCGTTCTACTATGTTCTTACTTATTCTATGCCTTTAGGTCTTGTTACCTTAGCTGTCTACCCCGTAAAGGATAAAGACGTGATTTGTGTACGTATATGTACCGAAGCGTGACTCTGATGCCAGGGCCCTATTTTATAAAGCACAATTTACAAGCGTAAGTCTCTTTCTGACCCTATGTGTTAGATAGAGACTTCTGCTTGTAAATCGTAACTTGTAGTTTTATAAAATAGGGCCCAGACGGCAAGTTACACCAGTTTACTGTAGTTTTTATGTTGCCTCATATACAGAGATCGGAAAAATTGGCGTCATTGCTCGCAATAATGTGGATATGACTCAAAAATTAATCAAATAATTAATCATTTAATTAATTTCTCGAAATAAAATTTGAACTCCCGGAGATAAAAATATACACGTGCATAAAATTATTAGCAAAATGTTAATTAAAGTGGCAGTTGTCGTTCTCGTAAATATTTTTATATAATAAAGAAATCCCGATCCTGCTAGATATTATTATTATGTCTGACAAAAAAGTTTTCTAGTTCTATAGGTATAAAACCTCCGTGGACATACTTATTCTTAATATATGTATTTTGACATTGATAGTTGTCAAATTACAGTCGTAATTGCCGTATCTAAATAACGCACGTGCCGTACCTAAACAGCAGCAAAAATTAAAAAATGGCTTTTTCTTTACTGATGGGTCCGGAATATCGCCAGTTTAGTAACGAATTAATAGCGAAAATAGAAATTTAACACACTTTTGTATTTATTGACTAGGAATTAAAATTTAAGTCAAGTAATAAATTAATTAAATGATTAGTAATATTTGATTAATTTTGGAGTCATGTCCACATTATTGCGAGCAATGACGCAAATTTTTCCGATCTCTGCTCATATACGTACTCTAAAATGGCTACCAGCTCTCGGACTAACTCAACAAGTCCGCTGTTGGATAAGATAACGATCTCTCTGTAACTTGTTGCATGGACTAACTTGTATAGTTACAGTTAAAAGCTTCCGACAAGCAATGCAAGTAAGCTACAGAGCCTCTAGTGTAAGTTTTCGCATATAAAAACGTCTCGAACGCTTTCACGTAAACGTCTCAATTAGGTACTGTGGAATAATTGGCAGCGCCACTTGCGGATCGAAACCAAGTATTTGACATTTTGACGCCAACGCGTTCGAGACGTATTTTGTGACCGAAAACCTACACTAGTTAGTAGGTACATCTAGGACACTAAAAGTAAAAAACTATTTCATCGCACTTGAAAATTTTATTAGACTTATAACAGTTGTAGTCGATTTACTTCCCACGGGAGTTTCAGATTAACTCTCTAGGAAGTTATTGAGTTTATGGATTATTGTAACTGCCTATAACTACATACAGTAGTAGTATCGTAGTAACTACCAGTAGTAACTACGCAACGGATTTTGATGCGCTTTTTTTTAGGAGACAGTGATTCGAGAGGAAGGTTTATATGTATAGTATAATACGCAGACGAAGTCGTGGGCAGAAGCTAGACGTACTTAATTTTAAGAGTCCCCGAAACTCGAATCTGGAAACCCTAAAAATACGTTAAACGGATTGCTCAAACTGAAATGTTTATGTTTAGTCATCGAGTTAATAACCGATAGAATGGAAACTTAGACCGACTGCTTAAATGAGTCGTCGCCCGCGCGGTACAGGGGCGCGGGGTGGGACGACAAAGGGGACCGAGAGAGGTGCGGGCGGGGAGTGCGCCTGCTAGAGATGGTGCGTATTTACGTTACCAGATTTTGATACCAGGTATTTCCTTGCAAGTATACCAACTAGGTACCGACCCGATATACTTGCAAGACTTGAAAGTATTTTTCCATTCAAGTATACTGTCCCTTCAAAGTAAGTACTACTTCATACACATAAGGTTCAGATTGCGCTTATACGCGATATAAAATACTTTCAAAGTATTTTACGTCTTGATTGAAATATTTTGAATCTTATCTGTATAACAACAAGGTTTAAACTTGCAAGGAAGCAAGTATTCGACTTGTTACGTTGGACAGAAAATACATTGAAAGTATTTTGATACCTGGTTTCTGCACCTGGTATGAGAAGGTGGACGTACTTTTAAGCCCTGGTACGCGATTTAGCAAGTATAACCCATCCCTAGCGCCTGCCGCCCGCACTTCTCGGCCCCCGCGATCGTCCCACCCCGCGCCCCGGCACCGCGCGGGCGACGACTCATTTAAGCGGTCGGTCTTTCCATTTCGGTATTTCACTCATCTATGTGAGTGATGTACTGATGTACCTACATCTCTAGTATACGTCCCACTGCTGGGCACAGGCCTCTCAAAAAGAGCTATACCTATAGGTATAGTTCCAGAGTTCCACTCGGGCCTAGTACGGATTGGGAACTTCACACACACCATTGAATTGCTTCGCAGTTGTGTGCAGGTTTCCACATGATGTTTTCCTTCACAAAAATGAGATATCGCACATAAATTCGAAAAAACTCAGAATTGTGATCCCGGGATTCGAACCCACGACCCTCTGCTTGAGAGGCCACAGGTCAAACCAAGGCTACCACGGCTTTTTCATGTAGGTACTAGGTAGTAAAGAAAAACTAATGCGCAAAAATTATGCTAGTACGGTATTAGTTACAAATCTCTTAGTTCACTGATGAGTTTCGGAACAAGACCCGTGTTGCCGCTATGGGTCAATTACTCCATGAGTTTAGCGTACGCACACGTTAAAGCCTATTAGCCTATTGTCATAATTAAGACAGTTAGCTTACAGCTGACACACATATAGCCCGTTCCAATGCATTCTGACAATTGTCAATAAACAATAGTCCTCCCAAGTTCATCCTAGTATTTTACGCAACCGTTAGGTAGATAATAAAGCCTAATTATGTACAGTTGCATACATTACTTTAACTATATGTACATATATCATAAGTACTCTAAGATGGGTTTAGAAGCAGTAGGGAAATGACCAGAATTATTACAACCAATTATACTAGGCTCTGTCCACACCGTAAGGGAAATCTCGTGATTTGTGTGAGTACTTTCTTGTCTGTGGTAGTAGGTATATAAAATTTGTACCTTAATGTTATTACAGTACTTATAGATTTTTGTAACGTAACGTTGTACATACATACTTCCGTATATTTGGCAGCTTGTTTGTGAAGTGCTTTCCACTGGCGTTCGTGTCGCCACAGTGTAGGTATGTGTTTTTTGTGTTTAGTTTTTAAATTTATCTGGGTCCCACTGAAAAACAGCGTTGCGGTCTGCCGCAACATTATGCTGAGTGGGATCCATTTTACACCATATCGGTACTATTCTTAAGTATATTGTATTTCTTCATATTTTTAAATCTACGGGTATCGAATGTGTGTAAATAAATGTTTCTCTCTCTCTTTCTCTCTTTCTCTCTCTCTCTCAAAATCTGTAATATTATTCGCATTAGAACTGCTAAGATTCCAAATAAAAATATCAGTTAAGTACTTATCATTAAACAACTGGACTAATGTCTCAAATTTACATTTGATTTTGTTTTACTGTTGTTTTAATTTAATTATTTATCTAGTTGCATTGGTTTGTATTGTTTTTTTTTATTATGTGAATAGGAAGGCAAACGAGCTAGTGGGTCACCTGAAAGGTGTGAAAAGTAGAGTATAGGCTCCTCGGAGATAAAACTGTTTGTCTTGGGTGCGCAAATGCTTCGCTCCTCTCAAGACTCAATCTTAAATTCCCTCGCTACGCTCAGGAAATAACTCGAAACACACTCTGCGCTCGGGAGTTACATCTAGACTCCTTCGCTGCGCTCTGGAATCAATATCGCGCCCGTGACATAATATAGTGCTTTATCCCCTCGGTGTACAATCTACTATTGTTACAAAATGTCCTGAGACATCAAGTATGATCCTACAACATTCCGTGTGTGGTGCTAATTGCATAGGTACCTAAGTGATTTTGTTAGAATTTAGATAAAATTAGTTTGTTTACAAACGCAGTAGGTATAATGGAATGGAATGAAGAAAAGGTATACCTACAAGTGATAACAAATGTCACACTTTTCAGTCCTTTCAAAGTAATGTAATACCTTTGATCCGCAGAAAGCCCATAGTTCTGAGAGGAAAGGTATCATGTACGACACTAACACCGACCTCATTTCTTATACCTTATGACAAGGGCGTAAAATTCAAATTGAAACGCCACTTGGAATGGAGATAGGATATTCCGTGCTATTTCAATGTAGGTAATAGCGCCGAATCGTATTCCGATAGTTTTGCGTAATATAAAGTAACATGAGCTTTGAGTGTTTATACAGACGCTTATGTTGGATGTAGGGGGTTTAGGGGAGCGTGCCCCCCTCCCCTCCCAGACGGTATTTTTGTGTACACTACATAGATCAAGTTTATTTCTAACAGTTATTGTTTTATTTGCCCGTTCGCCTCTTGTGCCCCTCGGAAAAAAACCTAGACCCGCCCCAGGCATGATAAGTTTTCACAAAACAAACGTACAAATATGTCAATAGGTTTGTCAATAAATGTATTTCTTCTTCAAATATGTTAGGGTTCCGTAACTCGAAAGGATAAAAAAAGAACCTTTATAGGATCACTTGGTTTTCCGTCCGTCTGTCTAGTCTAGACTAGGGATTGCAAAATCCGGTTTTTTCTCAAATCCGGATTTTAAAGTTATCAACTTGTACAAATCCGGATTATCCGGTGTGGTCGCACCTTTAATCTAATTATGTTTAAGGCGACTAGTGCCTTCAAATGCTGTAAATTAGGTACTTTCCTACTTTCTAAAGCCTACTCCTCTTAAACGGCTGAATCAAAAAAAAAAAAAAAAAAATGTATTATCAACTCTTATACAACATTTGCAACGTAGGTCGTTTAGGTCAGTCTGTGTGTGTGTCTGTAGCATCGTAACTCTCAAACAGATGGACCGATTTGGATGCGGTTGTTTTCATTCGAAAGCCAGTTTCCTTGCGGCGGTTCTTAGCAACGTTTGGTAAAAATCGGTAGCGTAGTTTGTAGAGTATCAGCTCTTTAAAAATTTTATGTAATTGTTATGCGTTGTCTGCCAGCCAATTCACTAATTCTCATTAGTCTTTGTATTGAAAGAAAGAAAGAAAGAAAGAAAGAAAACATTTATTCATGATATGATAACATTACAAAGACAAAAGAAAAAAAGAAGCAAAAAAACATAAGAACATGCATCATAAAATGGTCCCATCTCAGCATAATGCTGGCCTTGCAGCCAGCGCTATTGGAAGTAAATACTACTAAGTATCATCATTTATTTTGACTACGACCGTGTATTTATATTTGACTAGCAGCCCGTCCCGGCTTCGCACGGGGTAGACAATTATTTATTTTTTTAGTTTCGGCAGCGCATTCGACGAAAGACATTTTAAGACTCATTTTTCTACACCTTCGATTACATTGTTCAAATTTTACCAAGGATCCCTAATTTTTTTCAAAATGAAATGTAGCCTATGTCAAATTGGAAGAATGTAGCATTCTATTGGTGAAAGAATTTTTATATCGGCCCAGTACTTTTTGAGCCTATTCATTACAAACATACAAACATACAAAAATAGGTACAAATCTTTCCTCTTTATAATATAAGTGTAGATAATACAAAACGCGATGTAAGGCAGAATTGCGCAAACACTCTTTGTCATAACACAAACACAATGTATAAAATATTTGTCCAAGGAGCCGAATACCACCTAGGCGTATTGGAAATGAAAGCTCTTTTGCCAACAACAATGGTTCACAATCTAACAGATAAACAAACGATGATATCTCAGCACAAAGCATTTAAATTAAAGCATAGAGAATTAGCTTATTTTTGCAGTTGTTTTAGGGTTCCGCACCCAACGAGCGAACACAGGACCCTATTAACACTCCACTGTCTGTCTGTCACCAGCCCGGCTAGCACGACAGCGCACAAGAGTCGCATCGCGCGCGAGATAGATTGCCCGTCCCATTCTAGAACGAACAGTAAGAAAAAGACGGGCAATCTATCTCGCGCGCGGCGCGACTCTTGTGCGCTGTCGTGCTAGACGTGCAGGGGCACGTCCTAATTCCGACTCAGTTTAAGTGTTAACTGTCACTTTTGGTATGAATCTGACAACGAGCGAACCTAAGCTGAATCGCTTTAAGACGTCACGGTAAGGCCCCAGACTCTATGTTACAAGCTTTATATTTTTGAACAGTGATAAGTAGACAATAGAAATTTTCAAACATGATGTAGATACCGACGTCTGTTGCCGCTATAATAACAAAAACTAAAAATATAATATTTTTATGTCTGTCTGTCTCTATGTCAGTGACCAACATAAAATGATTAAAAGACCTCATACTACCCACATTTTGCTTGGGAGTCAGGGCTCTATTGACACTGGATTTTTATATTCTCATGCCGACGTACAGAACCCTCGGTGCGCGAGTCCGAGAACTTGAGCAGTTTTTATGAATCCACTAGCTTCTGCCCGCGACTTCGTCTGCCATACATATAAACCTCCTCTCGAATCACTCTATCTATTAAAATAACCGCATCAATCCGTTGCGTAGTTTTAAAGATCTAAGCATACAGGACAGACAGACAGCGGAAAGCGACTTTGTTTTATACTATGTACAGATGTAGTCCGAAATGATTTTCTATGACATTTCGTTGAATCCCATGCGCACCATCAACATTAAAAGCATTTGAATAAGGCTCTTATTTATAAAACAATAATCTGACAGCTGCATTGTATAAACGACTTTAATAACATGCAACTAAAGTCGACAACCGGATAAAGCTTTACGAAACGTCATGAAAAATCATTTTGCTATACACCTGTAATGATTATATCCTCGATTCTTCCTGATCTCGAGCAGTCTCTTAAACTTGTCTTTTGTCCTCAGCCGGAGTGAGTCGGCTCTCAACAGTCCTACGGAGCCCGACGTGTCGCTGGCAGCGTCCCTCACCGATCCCATGGAGGCCCACACCCTCGACGAGGCACGGAGGACCATCAGGTACCTTCACATCCACGGTCATACATAAATCTAACTAATATTATAAATGCGAAAGTATGGATGAATGGATGTATGGATGGATGTATGGATGGATGGATGGATGATTGTTTGTTACCCAATCACGCCAGAACGGGCCAACGGATCTGGATGAAATTCGGCACATAGATAGAGAAAAGTCTGGAATAGCACATAGGCTACTTTTTATCCCGGAATATTGCGTAGTTCCCGCGGGATAGCGATAAACGAATTATTTGCAGACGAAGTCGCTGGCAACAGCTAGTCACATATAAATCACGTCTTTACCCCTTACGGGACACACAGGGCCTAAGGTAACAAGACCTTAAGGCCACGTTTAGCATGATTGTATGGTGGAGCACATGACGTAAATGATACTGTAAATTTTATAACTTACTAGCTGTTGCCAGCGACTTCGTCTGCAAATAATTCGTTTATCGCTATCCCGCGGGAACTACGCAATTTGCCCCGTAAGTTGGCCCTTTCTGGCGTGATTGAGTAACAAACAAACATCCATCCATCCATCCATACATACTTTCGCATTTATAATATTAGTAGGACTAGCTACCCGCCCCGGCTTCGCACGGTATATTATGCATGTATTACACATATAAACCTTCCTCTTGAATCACTCTATCTATTAAAACCGCATCAAAATCCGTTGCGTAGTTTTAAAGATTTAAGCATACCTTGGGACATAGGGACAGAGAAAGCGACTTTGTTTTATACTATGTAGTGATAGTGAAGTACGTAAGGTCTTTTCATTCCTAATTGTCCTATTTGGTAAACAAAATTCTAACCTCAAAACGTCTCATTTTTGTTATTTTTTAACTATTTCATCGTAAATAAAGGTACTAGTCGTAAATAAAGGAACTGGCTGGAGATAAAATATCAGCAAAATTATGTATTGCTATTGCCTCAGGTTTATTTGATAACATGACATTTTGTTTACCAAATAAGACAGTCAAAAATGAAAAGACCTTAACCTTACCTACCTAATGTTTGATTCGTTATATTCACAACTATTTTTCCGCTTTAAAAGTCCACCTATAGATCTTGTCAAATTTCGCCGAGGGCGCATGGTTTCTACGTAATGTACAGTCTACAGAGAGATAATTAGAGCTTTCCTTATAACATTAACATAAGCTTTTCTAAGTTAAATGATTGGGTACAAATGAGAGCCTGCCAAGTCGTTGGCAAACAAAAGGCCCTTGTCAAGGTTGTCATTAATAAACTTAGAAGGTATAATGTGTTTTTTGGCTTAGGTATCCCTTTCATTTACTCGCTAAAGAAAAATGGGTTAGATTCATAATAATCGATGTTAATATCCTTCTTCTGCCGTTACAGAGACCTAAGGATGAAATACCGCGCCCAAGCGCACCAGCTGCTGACATGGCGACGCGCGCATCGCATCCAGGAAGACCTCGTCTCCCGCCTCCAGATAGAAAAGGCTGAACAGCTAAAATCCCTCTCGAGCCAGCTCCTACTCTTCGAATCGCGCCTGGTCCGAAAACAGAAGGAAATCTGCAACATCATCTCAATAAGGGAATCCATCATAGCCAAACAGCAAAAGGCCATAGAAGCACTGCAAGCGAAACTCCTCGACAACGGAATAGAATCCACCCAGTCCATACCAGACTTCCGAGAAATGCTCCAAGACACGCAAATCGTGGGCGATTTTGATTCATTGAACGACTCTGATTCCGCCGTCATTATGGAAGACGTGGATTCGGATTGCAGCAACTTGCCGCACGTACCCCGTTTCCGATCCACAACTGACAGCGTGACGATAGTCCGGTCAATATCCGACGCCATCGACCCTAACCTAAAATACAACATCATCCGGCGATCCAACGGCTTTCTCCGACGACCAGAGATCCTCGAAACAGTTTACAGCGTCGAAGAAGAAGCCGACGCCGAATCAATGAAGGGTCTGAGCGCGCAGAACAGCACGGAAAAGGAACTTAAAGACATGAACAGAACAGACGAAGACAAATACAAAGAGACGAGCCTGTTGGCGCAGAGGCGGGACAACTTCCGCATGAGGAGCGTGGTGCTCACCGCTGAAGTTAAAAGCATAGAGGAAGACAAGGAGGCTAAAGGTAAAACTGGCAACGACACGTGGTCGTACAGCTACGTCCCTAAGAAGACGAGCTCTGACGACGAAGCAACGGAGAGCGATGAGGGCGAAATAGAACGTAACCCCGTAGTGACGTACAACCGCGTAATGTCTAACCATCGAAACGTGACTAAACCCAAAGATGTGAAATACAAGAGAATAAACAAGGCCAAGTCGAAAAGCTTGGAAGAGCTCCGAGGACGCCTGAAGAACTGGGTGGATAAGGGTAACAAGTTGTCTAATGTTACGCTCGAGCACGCTCAGAGTTACGCTTGAAGTTCCTTTAATTTTAATTTACAGCGTTAGCTGACGAAATCGCTATGAAGCTTTGACACTGATCTGTGTCGTAGGTATGATGCTTTAAGTTTTGAACCAGCCTATAGATTAAACGTTAATCTAGGAGACACGGTGTTCAGAAATAAATTCAATGAGTGAGGAAGAAGAAATTCTCTACGCGATTTATATCGCTGTACGTAAGTTTAACGATAAAGTTAAACGCGCGGCTTTTATGTTCTGTTAACAAACGTATACACAGTGTTATATTCTCTGATTGTTAGTCTGGTACAATTACCATGTTTTGATCATGAATATCGATAAAATCGAGCTACATCACTAGCGCTCAAAGCACCAATCAGAGCGAGGCATTGTCTAGTGTTGACTACAGTAAAAAGGCGAAGCGTTTATTCAGGGCATGAAAACCCCTACGAAGATACCACTGACGCCTAAAATTTCAATTGCCGGGATATTCACTAGTTTTAAGTACTTGTACAGACATTAATCACATCACATACAGATATAACAAGTTGCAGATGTTAGTCATAAAATGACTTTATTTTATAGTATTACGATTAAATCGAATTAGCGATTTTCTAACGAGTTTTCTTATCGATAAGTGGAACAGCCCTTTGCTTTAAATACTAAGGGCCTGTTTCACTACTTTCTGTTAAGTTCCAGTTATCTTAACTGTCAGTTTACTATGATGACGTCTCTGTCTGTTTCGTAGTAATAAATAGAGACGGAATCATAGATAACTGACTGAGATTGGTGCAACAGGCCCTAATTGTTTAAAAAACATGTTTCACCAATTCTAGACTGACTAAAAAATTAACAAGCAAAGAAGACCTAGTAATTCTACGGCTTGTCCATAGATTTATCATCAGAGATATGTTGCTTGCCATAGTATCACAAAACCCAAGCATAATTATAATAATATAGATATAATGATTATCGACAGGAAATAGCTAAAGAATTTCTCGGAAAAAATTCGGAGTAAAATTTGTTCTGATTATATGAAGGAATTCTACAATTTGACGCTCAGATTCAGACCGATCTAACCCCAAATTTTTCTATAACTTATAAACGAAGAAAAATATTCTTGATACTCGTTCTATTGTACATAGAGTAGTCATTTCTATACGATTAGGAACGATTGTGCAATTCGGAATAAGCATAGTATTAAATACAGTCTATTTTTCAGTGGACGGAAAGGCCTATTTTCATGTCAGTGCGCTTGTAATTTTAACGTTCTTGTACGAAGTTAAGGTGCAAAATAAAGGCAATGAGATGTGGATAAGTCGTTCTGTCACACTTGTGTATACCTTTCTCTTAATTGCTCAAACTTATGAAGACTATTTTCAATCGCATCTAAGTAAGTATACACTTCAAAGAAAATCATGACTTTCATTATGAAAAAAAAGTACATCAAATTATGTATACATGTTATTGAAATATTTTAATCCGGTAGATTCCATGTTATGAAAATTAATGTTAGACTCAGAATCGATGTTCTAGACCTAATGATTTAGCACAGTTAAGAACGCATTACTCGCACTTTGCATTATTATGAAATATTAAACAGATGTTGTATTAATGTTTTGCCGTTTTTTTAATGGCGTTTTGTTGCCATTTAGGAACATTAATTTCTTGACTTGTTTAGTTGCAAATATTAATTTATTTAAAGTTAATATTTTTACTATTTCTCAGCGCTGCGATTAGCATTATTATGATCTCAAAATAAATCTGTTTTTTTTTTATTACTGACAAAGATTAAACTAACTTTAAATGTGTGTGTGTATATATATTTTTAAATAGCGCGTTCAAATAACTGGTCTGGTTTAAATGAACATGCCACTGTTGTAATTCGATATAAAACATACACTGATGAACGTAGGTCTTACAACTATTTAAATAAGGTACTTAACTACTATAACTTACGAACTATTTTCAGAGCTTTCCTGCAAAAGGCCTTTTAATATATTTAAGGTAAAAGCCTATAAATTTGTAAATTGCTTATTCGGAATTGATGTTTCACTGTGATTGAAAAATATTCGCATTTCGTAGTAAGTTGTAGGGTAATTTATAAAATTGTGTATATTATGTTTTTATATAAAGGGCAGTGGGTACACCGGACGACATATAAGTTAAAAAAACAAGGTTTCAATATCTAAGTATGCTAAAATCCGTGATCTTTTCGTGACGCATTACTGCGTGCGTGACGCTTCGATGCCCCAATGACGCTTAGCCATCGAGTCATTTACCTTCCAGTGATGTATCTAGGACGCGTTGTTGGCGCATGACGTTTTGATGCCCCAACGACTCTTAGCCACCGTTTCATTGACCCCCCAGTGTTGTATCCCAGGAACATTGCGCGCATGAAGCTTCGATGTCCCAATGACGCTTAGCCATCGAGTCATTTCCCTCCCAGTGATGTTTCTTAGGCGTATTGTTGCGTGCATGAAGCTTCGATGTCCCAATGACGCTTAGCCATCGAGTCATTTCCCTCCCAGTGATGTTTCTGAGGCGTATTGTTGCGTGCATGAAGCTTCGATGTCCCAATGACGCTTACCCATCGAGTCAATTGCCTGCCAGTGATGTTTCTGAGGCGCATTGTTGCGTGCGTGACTTTTCGATGTCCCAATGACGCTTAGCCACCCGGTCACTGACTATTCCACTGATGTTAAATGACACTCAGGTACACCCAATGCCCTTAACACGTCACGGTGCCAATTATTAAAGTTACTCCCAGTTAATAAGTATAATTAGATTTAATCCAACATATCATTGTCTGCTTTTAGTCAGTTTTGAATTAATATATTTTATAGCTGTAACTCAATGTATGTTTATTCCTAATAATAGTCAATACCTACTTAAAATCGGAAATAAAGATATGAATAAAAATCTACCTGTTTTTATTGTACTTCCTACTCTCTGATCTTCTCTATATACAATACAGTGCTTCTAGTTTCTTAATATGTTTGACAGTTGCCGTGTTTCGAATTAATTATGCTCAATGCTGTTGCTATCGATCTTAACAACATTATTTTTCACTTACTTCGTCCGCGTAGAATTTAGCAATTGATATGTTTATCGCTATCCCGCGGGAACCGTACAATTTTTCGGGATAAAAAGTAGCCTTTGTTTTAATCTAGGGTACCAGCTATCTTCCTACCAAATTTTATCCAAATCCGTCTTGTCGTTTGGGCGTGAAGAAGGAACGAACATCGTCACTCACAAACTTTCGCATTTATAATATTAGTAGGATTCATGTTTATTCAGAACACGGCATCTGTCAAACACATTAAGAAAGTAGAAGACCGTTTTCCAAAAAAAGTCCAGATGTAATTTTTTTCCAGAATTTAAATAATTTGGGTTTATCTTACTCAGAAACGCTAACCCTATCGATTCTCATACAAGAAAAAAATGTGTCCCAAAATTTCCATTCCACTTCGTCACTTTATTTTGATAACGTGACGAACAGGAAAAAATATTCCATAGTATCTGGGACACATTTCTTCTTGTATGAGAATCGATAGAGTAAACGATTCTGAGTAAGATAAACCCAAAATATTTAAATTCTGGAAAAAATGTACACGTGGTCTTTTTTTGGAAAACGCTCTTCTACTATAAACGAGTAAGTTACACTTTACGTTGATTTAGGTCTTAATAAGAGCAATAATGCCTCTATATAGTGCACATAACGGTTTATATCCAGCAGTAATATACACAGACTTATGACCTCAATATCCAGCCCGGGGACCCATAAAAAGTCATACAATAAATCTGATTCTTAAAAGGAAATGTCACAGACTAAGAAAAGCAAACGAAAGAACGCAATTTGGTCTATATTCCTATTTACCCGATCGTAGAAAGTTCAAATGACTTCTTTTTTTTTTTTTTTTTTTTTTATTTAGGCAACAAACAGTCACATAGTCGAACATATTATTAAGACATAATAAAGTGTAGACCTGGAGTGCCATAACAATAATAAAGTGAACATCGGTAAATAGGAACGGGTTATTATTCTAATATCATGAATCCTACTATTCTACTAATATTATAAATGCGAAAGTGTGTTTTTTTTTTAATATATACTTATAAGAGGGGGAAAACGAGCAGACGGGTCACCTGATGGAAAGTGCTATCGCCGAGGGACACCTGCAAGACTTGGGGAATCACAGGTGCGTTGCCGGCCCTTTCAAGAACAGGAAGGCTCGCTTTTTAAAGATCCCTAAGTAGCTATTGGATTAATGGATGTTTGTTACTTTATCACGGCACGGTTGAACAGAATCTGGTTCATATTTGGCACAAAGACAGTCTGGAATAACATTAAGACCTTTTATCTCGGAAAATTGCGTAGTTCCCGCGGGATAGCGATAAAAGGATTTTTTGCAAACAGCTAGTCCTCTATAATACGTCCTGGGGCCTTACCATGACGTTTTAATGCGATCCAGTTTAGGTTCGCTCGCTGTCAGATTCATACTAAAAGTGACAGCTAAAACTCGAACTGAGTCGGAATTAGGACGTCATGGTAAGTGGTAAGGCCCTATTATGGACCAAAATGACGAAAATGATGTCTGAAATAATAGTACATTACTGCAGAGGCCGTGAAGTAAGGGATTGCAGGACGAGATTGGGGTACACGGCCGAGTCGTAGACGAGGCCGGATAAAGCGAGTCCTGCAATCCCTGTTTCCGGCCGAGGATTGTATAGTGCTTTTCTCAAGCAATGCGAGGAAATCAAGTAAAAACTGTTTAATTAGCCGCATTATTAATTTTTGAAACATGCCGTTTGAACAAACTATTGCTCGCGCCATGTTTAACCGCACACCCGCCCCGCGCCGCCGCGCCGCGCCGAGCGCACCCGCCGACCGCACCACATTACTTCTTGGCCTAGGCCGTAAATGTGAAAATTCTTGGCTTCATTTCGCGACATTAACGCGTACATTTCCGAGCATGCTTGAGAAAACGTTTTTTTTTTAACTGCGATTGAATTCCGACTCAGTTCAGGTTTTAGCTGTCATTTTTAGTATGGATCTGACAGCGAGCGAACCTAAACTGAATCGGTATTGAATCGCATTTATTTATTTATTAAGACGTCATGAGGCCCCTGTTCATTTCATTGTATGTATTAACGACAGTGACAATAAATAAAAGCAAAACATTTTTAATCAAAATGGCTGATTCAGACGCTCTTTCGCACGGTAAATGGAGTTACCGTTTTACAGAATACTCTTAAAAAGTTATTTGCAATTGGTCCGTTTTTTTTTGTAAGCAATGGACTGTAATAAAATCGTCCATGTACGAGTGGCCAATGAATCTATTCCCGAAATGTGAAGCCATATCGCAGTAAATGTTATTGACGTAACATTGAATTGGCGAGAAAAATCATGTGTAGTTTACTGAGAGAACGTTCTAGGTGGGTCGGAATAAAATTACCTACCAAATTATAAATGCAAAAGCTCATGAGGATGTGAGTGAGTGAGTGTGTATGTTTGTTCCTTCTTCATGCTGAAACGACGGACGGATTTGGGTAAAATTTGGAACGAAAGCTGGTACCCTAGATTAAAGCATAGGCTAATTTTTATCCCGGAAAATTGCATAGTTCCCGCGGGATAGCGATAAGCATGTGAAAGGTAGCCTAGAGTCGCAATGTAAATACTTATTGCAGAATATACTATCAAGATCTGAGCATCTAGTGTAAGTTTTCACACAAATAAACGTCTCGAACGCGTTCACGTAAACGACTGAATTACTATGGAAAAATTGGCAGCGCCACTTGCGGATCGAAACGGCAACAAACTGTTCTCATAGTATTTGACATTTTAACGCAAACGCATTCGAGACGTATGTTGTTACCGAAAACTTACACTAAGCATACTCGGGCCGTACCATGACGTCTTAATGCGTTTCAGTTTAGGTCCGCTCGCTGTCAGATTCATACTAAAAGTGACAGCTAAAACTTGAACTGCGTCGGAATTAGGACGTCATGGTAAGGCCCCTGTTCCCATAGTATTTGACATTTTAACGCAAACGCGGTCGAGACGTGTTCTGTGATCGAAAACTAAGTATACAGCTCTTAAGTATAATTCTACGCAGACGAAGTCGTGGGCAGAAGCTAGTAAGATATAAGACTACGCGTGACGAAGGAACCCGTTATCAATTTCTAAAAAGAGCACATTTACATAGAAAGTTAGGACAATTGCGGCGCTTACGTCTTTCTATGTAGGAGGGTAATTTTTAGGGTTCCATACCCAAAGGCTAAAAACGGGACCCTATTACTAAGACTTCGCTGTCCGTCCGTCCGTCCGTCACCAGGCTGTATCTCAAGAACCGTAATAGCTAGACAGTTGAAATTTTCACAGATTGTGTATTTCTGTTGCCGCTATAACAACAAATACTAAAAACAAAATAATAATAATAATTAAGGGGGGCTCCCATACAAGAAACGTGATATTTTAGCCCTTTTTCATGGCTACCACTCGCCGAGCTAGATCTCAAGAACCGTAATAGCTAGACAGTTGAAATTTGCTCAGATTATGTATTTTTATTGGAGATACAACAACAAATACTAAAATCAAAATAATAATAATTAAGGGGGGCTCCCATACAACAGAGTAGTTGTTGGCGTTTTAACAGAGTAACATTAACAGAGTAATTGTTAGCCTTTTTTCTGGTACAGAACCCTTCGTGCGTAAGTCCGACTCGCACTTGGCCGGTTTCTTAATATTTCCTAGATGTTATATGACGAGACCTTATTATGTAACGTACTCAGAATCACAACAGCATTCGCCATTCCTTTTTCTCCAACGGTAAAGGATGAGTATAGAAGGAGACCGTGAAATCCATCACGAGTGTCCACATGTTAGATAATATAAAGCCTCCGCATTGTTCGAATAAATTAATTATGAATATTTTTTTACGTTACGCGTTTATTATTACTTATTTCCATTTTCGAGGTTCTGAGAGCTTTGAGGGTTCGGCCGATTTGTTTAAGGAACCCTAAATAAAAGCGTTGTAAAGCACTGAGTATGCTTAATGTACCTATGCCCTGAAAATGGCGACAGAGGTACTTAGTTAAATGAACAAAAAACATTTCTCTGCTACTCCTAAAAGACCTACCATACGGTGCAATACAAGATATAAGCCGACCGCTTAACTGAGTCCTGCCCCGCGCGGTGCGGGGGCACGCGGTAGGACGACAAAGGGGACCGAGAGATGCGGGAGGGTGGCGCTGAAGCGTTCCTGAGTAAGGGTATTGACAGACGCACGGAAGAACAACAAAGGGAACTCCAAAAAACAACCCACTTTTTTAATAGATTTTATATATGTCATTTTTAGGGTTCCGTAGTTCCGTACTTCAAAGGGAAAAAACGGAACCCTTATAGGATCACCTTGTTGTCCGTCCGTCCGTCTGTCAAGACCCTTTTTCTCAGGAACGCGTAGAGGTATCAAGCTGAAATTTATATCAAATACTCAGGTCTACTGCTCTTTGGAGCTGTGAAAAAATCAAACTTCTAAGCCAACGCAATCAAAAGATACAGCCGTTTATGCCGCAAATTTCCGCAAATTTTCGACTCTCAAGGGAATCAAAACCTACAGGATACTTCCCATGAACGCAGAATCTTGAAATTTGGTATGAAGGTAGGTCTTATAGCACAGATTAAGGAATAATTGCGAAACCCGTAAATATGTATGTATGTCTGTACCTATATATCAGTGACCAAAAAAAAGTGACCCCACACTGCATACATTTTGCTTTGGAGCAGGGCTCTGCTTACACTGGATTATAGATATTTCTAGATAATGGTATGGAACCCTCGGTGCGCGAGTCCGACTCGCACTTGGCCGGTTTTTTTAAACAATGGTGTGATTAATTTTTGCACTCTCACGTTACACCTGGTGCTGGGTAATTTATTAAAATGCTTTTAGCTTTGTACAAGGTAACAGAGTAAACCGGTGAGGCGAGGCTAAGTTTTTTTACAAGCTTTATATATTAAGGCGCTGTCAACAGCAAATGACCTTGAGCAGCGCCACTCTTCACACATACGGTTCGCGTGCCTGTGAGTGAAAGAGAACAAACTATTCCGGCAGCTTGGCGCGCGTCTATAATCTTGCAAATAAGACACAAATAAGAAGAAATAAAAAAAAGTATGGATTATTTGTGAAATATGACTCGTTAGCCGTGTAGGTATGAATATGTTGACTTCATGTTTTTAATTGCAGATCCATACGTCGAAAAAATAAAGACATAGAACCGTTTAATGATGATTTTAAGACCAATCTTTGCAATTATTTTCTATCGAGCCTATTTTGTTCAATTATGTATCGAGTCCGTCTAGCGTGTTTGAAATATGATGAAAATTAACATTATATTTTTTTTGTATTTTTTTTGTGTGTAGTTTTTCTTAAAAAAGTGCTTAAATAACATCAATTTCAACAAAATTAGGTGTTGTCAGCCTCTTAACTTGCGATCACTATGTACATTAATAGGTATAAAACGAAGTCGCTTTCCGCTGTCTGTCTGTCCCTATGTATGCTTAGATCTTTAAAACTATTAGTATGATAAAGAGTTATACATACTTACATACATTTTTATTACAGTGTATTTAATTCGGGTCCCGATTTTTGAAAGCACTTCACTTGGTATATATGCTATAAATCCTACTAATATTATAATGCGAAAGTTTGTGATGATGTGAGTGAGTGTGTATGTTTGTTCCTTCTTCACGCTGAAACTACTGAATGGGTTTGTAATAAACCGAAGTGTATATTATTGTTAGAGCAAAATGTATGACAAGCCAGCGCCTGCGAGTTCTTTGCAGCCACAATACGTTTATCCTCAAACAAAAGAACCTTTTCAGGCGTAATTGTCCGTTGTTTTTGTGTTTCTTTTGCGGAGCCTTATGCGGCACTATTTGTACTTTTCTTACGTATACTTAGAAAAAGTTTTGTCCCGAATATTTCAGCAGATTGAGTCATTTTGACTGCGCCAGTTTGACCCCAACAGATATTTTTAGGGTTCCGTACCTCAAAAGGAAAAAACGGAAGCCTTATAGGATCACTTTGGTGTTCGTCCGTCTGTCAAGACCCTTTTTCTCAGGAACGCGTGGAGGTATCAAGCTGAAATTTATATCAAATACTCAAGATTACTGTCCCTTGGAGCTGTGAAAAAATCAAACTTCTAACCAAACGCAATCAAAAAACACAGCCATTTATGACTTATTATTTAGACTCGCACTTGGCAGGTATTTTTTATTTAAATTGTTCGATTCAAAATTTAGTCCTTTTAGTCCGTTTCAATTTATGAAGATGGTGCGATAGTAACTAGTTATTAATAATGATTTTGTATGGAGGCTCGGCTAAATTTTGTGCTGCTGTGTGTGTGTGTACTTACTTACATACATAGGTACGTAACGTGACTGTAACATTCATTGGAGAGCACGATTCCACCCATTGTCACCCGCATTTTTACGTTCGCGAATTATTTCACAGCAAAACTTTGCCTTTACCTTTTATACGTAAAAGTTTAATTTGATTACTGATTACGGCAATTTGCAATATGGCGGCGGGTGAAGGTGTTGCCGGCATTTCGTTTTTACAACGATTTTATGGCGTTTCCGAGCTACCAGCGCAAATAATCGATAATAAGATGGAAATATAATTCGCTTTTTGGAAAATTATCGGCGCGAAATTTGAAACTAGATAAATTATAGTCTGGAATAACATATAGGCTACTTTTTATTCCGGAAAATGGCGTGGTTCCTGCGGGATAGCGAGAAACGAAACACATAACATGACATTATTATATTTAAACGTTAGCCATAAACCTTGTTGGGTATATTTTATATAGATTTTTAGGAAATTGCTCATTTTGGCAAACAAATAAGGTGACTGCAATTGGTTTACTCCTTTATTTTAGTAAAAGTTGCAAACAATAAAATAAAAAATTACTTAGTATCGAGTCTGGTTTCCTCTCTACACTCCTCTGACTCTGATTGAAGTACATAGATACTGCAATTTCGTGGCATGAAGTTTTGGGTGCCCGTTTTTCTCTATTCACGACGGAATGGAGAAGGTAACGCGTTTAGTTAGGGTGATTATGTTGTTTTTGCAAAAGAGTTTATTATTAAACACCGAGTCAACCCTAGGCTCGGAGACCCTGGCCATTCTGACGTCATTTTGGTATTTTGGTACGGAAGGACGGATGGACAGACGGACAACTAAGTTATTCTTAATTGTTGTGTTTTCAAAATTGCTTAGGAGCAGGGCTCTGCCAACACTGGATATCATATTCACTTGCCGAATTTATACGGAACCCTCGGTGTGCGAGTCCGACTCGCAATTAGCCGGTTTTTACAAAAAAATATTTTATAATACCTAATCCTTATCTCTACTAATATTATAAATGCGAAAGTAAATTCGTTTTTCTGTTTGTCTGCTACGCTTTCATGCCTAAACCACTGAACCGATTTTATGAAATTTGGTACAGATATATAAAATTGAGCTTGAAAAACGGAGGAACTTTATTTTTAGACTTTTTATTAGACACAAAAATAAATAATATGTGTTTCAGCGGTTTAAAGAAGACCTGTGGAGGGGATCAAAATTGGTTTGACAATTAATATGGTAGGTCTGGGTTCCTTTTTTCCTTTAAGAAATCTTCAAAATAGATACTTCCTAGGTACGAATAATTTCATTCATATAGCGTAGCGACATCTATTAACGAATAGCGGAACTAATTAACCGATAGTAAACTTTATTGTTAGGTATTCCGTTGCTTAGTATAGTATTATAACATATTACATGTACTTACTACATTTTTAAACTCGGGACTTCTTCCTCTTTCATTTGGTATCCCAATAAATATTTTTGGTGGACCCCCCTTTTTCTTTTATATCTCGACTTCTAGGTGGAATTTCGAAAAAAACGCGACATGGGAGTTTAAGTTAGACCTTCAGCAATACAATAAAAAAAACCGCATTCAGCTTGGTGCAGTAGTTTTTGCATAGCGCGTTAACAAACATACAGACAGACAGACAGACAAAAATTCTAAAAATGGTATTTTTGGCTTCTATGGCGCATATAGACCCCCCTCAATTTATTTTTTCTTTAATTTCTCCTATGTACAGACATCGACCTGTTACAATTTTATTATATGTATAGATAAGTCGTATAAGGGTGCGACCAAACCGCCGCGTATACGCAGTGACGTGTCGTATGCGTCACGTTTTCTCACCGTTTCTTCATACATTTTGTTGCGATTCCGTAACGTCACCGTTTTTTAAGCGGCGGTGTGGTCGCACCTTTACTTCTGAACTGATTACGTCTCCGATGTCACTCTGTATAAATCCGCCCAAAATACTAATTCCACGCAGACGAAATCGCGGGCTAAAGCTAGTCTCTACTATACTAACCATGAAAAGAACTATTGCGCATCTTCTCTGGTATTCGCGAAGAATTGCGATTAAAAACTGCACTAAATAAAATTTTGTTCCATTTGATTTTAATGTAATGTGAAATATAAGTATATTACAGGGAAACAACGATAGCGTGTTTGAATCTATAGTCAGCGCCATCTATGATTCATAATGAGCGCAAAGCTTTGTATAAAAAGAAACCCGATTGTAATCTGGCGTTTTAGGGCTTGTTCTTCTTTTCAGTTAAATGCCTTTGCAGTCGGGTTTTGGTTTTGAATAATTTATTTTATTTCACTCTTTTTAGTCTATATCTATCTATCTACATATAATAAAATTGTTTCAGGTCGATGTCTGTACATGGGAGATATTAAAGAAAACATTAACTAAGGGGCCTCTATAAGGGCTATATTATGTAGAAGCTAAAATTACCATTTTTAGAATCCTTTGTCTGTCTGTATGGTTGTTGCCTCTCTGCGCAAAAACTATAGCACCAAACTGAATGCGGTTTTTTTATTGTATTGCTGGAGGTCTAACTTAACATGTTTCGTTTTTTTTTAATTCCAACTAGAAGTCGAGATATAAAAGAAAAATGGTCCGCCAAATGTCTATTTATTTTAGCTAGATACTAAAATGACATTACCTGTGTTGCCTGTTTTTTGCAATGCAAAAATAGTGATGTGCAACCACTAACGAAAGTTAACGATGTAGCACTACCATCTCACCCACTCACAGATGTGTGACCACACCTTAGCACGCACGTCTGTACCACCTCCTTCGCAAAATGATTCGCGCGAAGACATTCATTCTTCATTCATTCGTTCAACGAGTAACTCAAACGGACCCGGTCGGTCACGCACACTATGACCGTATTGAACGGAACGAACGAAACGAAACGTCAAACGTCAAAAACAGAACTGTCAAGCAGAACGTCAAAACAGGCGACCGGAACATTGAAAATAAAGGAAGTTTCGAAAACAAACAACCGAAACAGAAAAGTTTTACGCGTAATAGTGGTCCGAACGTAAATAAAAATAAAGTAACGTGAACATTGACTGTACTGCAATTACCTACTGCAAGTTGTTCGGACATAATAAAGACAATTGTAAGTGTCTATCCGAAGTATCCGAGCCCACCAAGATGGTGATACCGCAACGCGCGCGATCTTCGCAATCTTCCTTCTTGAAGTGAGTTTCCGTTTCTATACCTACAGGTTAAAACGATAAATTAAATTTAGTAAAGGTAGATTTTTGTATGTATAAGCTAGTGTAATAATCTAATATACCTTTAAATTTGCTTGATTATGATACAATCGTATTTTTTTTCTTAAAATATAACATGACCAAACCTTTTGTATTCAGACCACAAACATTGTCGATGGTTTTGAGTACACCACTAAACAATGAAAGCTGGTATCATTATTTCACAATTTGTCATTTTCAACTGTCAATTTAGTATCTAGCTAAAATAAATAGACATATATTATTTAATGGGATACCAACCAGATGAAAGCGGAATAAGTCCTGAGTTCAAAAATGTAGTAAGTATAGGAGACGGCAAATAAGTAAAACGTGGAGAGGATATGCGCAGTATGAAAAACGACATCATTTTCATACTGCGCATATCCCCTCCACGTTTTACTTATTTGCCGCCACTTGTACATGTAATAATGTTACAGTAATACTAAGCAACAGAAGAATAATAAAGTTTACTATGGGTTCATTAGTTCCACTATTTTGTTAATAGATGTCGCTTTATTGTAAACATTTAATTCTTGTATTGGAAGTGGTGGGTGATTTTGTAAACCAGTCTGTACTGGGAGGTGTGCCTGGTGACAGTCATCTCTGTAAATTAGATCAAGCGCACTCTTTTTCTATAGTTTAGTTTCAACGAAAACTGTTTTAGCGCTTACACCACAGCAAGGAGCCAAAATAAGAACCAAATAACTAGGTACAATTCTTGCACAAATAGATGTTTACATCAGCCGAATGTTCAATGCTGTTAATTCTGTTCTGTAGTATAATAGGCGGCAAATAAGTAAAACGTGGAGGGGTTAAGTGCAGTATGAAAAACAACATCATTTTCATACTGCGCTTATCCCCTCCACGTTTAACTTATTTGCCGCCTATTATACGCTCTAAGCAACTCGCACGCGCTCTACTGCCGGCGTTTACTTCAAGCCAGCGTGCATTAGAATATTCCTAGAATCTTTGTGAACGCAGAACTGCAGACGGATGTGCTACATCTGACTGGCTAGCACGCGCGTGAGATAGACTATCAGTCTCTTTTTAGAACGAACAGTAAGAAGACGAGCAATGTATTTCGCGCGCGATGCGTTTCTTGTGCGCTCTTGTGCTAGACGTGCTGTTTACGCTAAGATAATTTTGATAGGATGGGGATAGAATGAGCATTCGCTCGATTGGACTAAACAGCGGCGCTCTTCACACATATGGTTCGCGTGCCTGTTAGTGAAAGAGAAGAAACTATTCCGGCAGCTTGGCGCGCGCCTAAAATCTTGCAAATAAGACATAAATAATAAGAAATAAAAAAACTATGGATCATTTGTGAAATATGACTCGTTAGCCGTTTAGGTATGAATATGTTGACTTCATGTTTTTAATTGCAGACCCATACGTCGAAAAAATAAAGACATTGAACCGTTTAATGATGATTTTAAGACCAATCTTTGCAATTATTAATTTATTCAATTATGTATCGAGTCCGTCCAGTGTCTTTGAAATATGATGAAAATTAACATATATTTTTTTGTATTTCTTTCGTGTGTACTATTTCTTAAAAAAGTGCTTAAATAACAAGGCGTTGTGCTCGGTATCGCAATGTTTACTGCCCCTCCTCCATCCGACTACGAACAGGTGTGCAGTTAAATTAAAGACTTGTTCATTAATAACATATTTCAAAACGAATTGCATATAAAATACCGAGATATAAGCATAAATACGTGTTAATTTCCATTGTTGCTATCAACTTGACCGACTGACATCAAATGGCCCAAATGTTGTGTCAACAATCGTTGTTATGACTTCGATATAAAGACTTAAGTCTCTTTTGTTATGTTTGTCAATTGAAACACTGACTTAATATAAATAAGGTTTAATTTTCAAATGACATTTCGATGGACTTACATTGTATGTGGGTCAATACAGGATTATTATGAAACTTTCTTTAATAAAATGTACATAGTAGGTTTACTATATAAATGGGGTTTAATAGGTCAAGATCATCAGAAAGAAGGAAGTCTATTACAAATATGTACAAAATAGCCATTTTGATTTTGGCCGCTGCGATGGTCCAGGTATGTAATGACATCTAAAATTTTGTTAATTTTGTGCTATAGACCAGTTTAAATGAGTTCCCCCCTGTACCGCGCAGACGAAGACTCATTTAAACGGTCGGTCATAATCTACACTAATATTATAAAGAGCAAAGATTTGTACCTATTTTTGTATGTTTGTATGTTTGTAATGAATAGGCTCAAAAAGTACTGGGCCGATTTAAAAAATTCTTTCACCAATAGAATGCTACATTCTTCCAATTTGACATAGGCTACATTTCATTTTGAAAAAAATTAGGGATCCTTGGTAAAATTTGAACAATGTAACCGAAGGTGTAGAAAAATGAGTCTTAAAATGTCTTTCGTCGAATGCGCTGCCGAAACTATTAGCGATAGAACAAAATAATGTACAACAATATTGAAGAACATCATAATGTCTCCAAAAAACTCCGCGGTAGCATGTCCAACTATTGTAGTTATGTCACTACAACAAAATATTTGTGAAAAAAAGTGTTTTATATCCAAATTTCCAAAAATAAATAATTGTCTACCCCGTGCGAAGCCGGGACGGGCTGCTAGTATTTAATATAGAGGTAATAATACTTAATAGTAATAATATAGCCCTTTTATTCCGAATTAGCAACAATTTCAGTACCTATAATCTGGCAGCTAAACCACTGCAGCCAGATGACACTTTCAAATGTCATTTTACGAAATAATGATACCACATTTATTTCACTAGTGCTCGACTAAGGTGACGAAATGAATGATTTGATTATTGAACGAACGAAATATTTTATGAATGTCACATTCGTAATTTAGTATATTTCAAAATAAGCGTGATACTTTTGAGGCATTCAAGGTTTATATTAACATAGTAGGTAAAATGTTCGATGACTTTGTAATACATGTAAATAGTGACAGCAGCAGTGAAACTGATTCGGAATAATTTAAGTTTTTAAGTAAAAGTACTTACAAAGGTAGAAAAAATATTAATGTGATAATTGTTGTTTTATTTATGGCAAAATAGAGAATGAGTTGAAAACTGGTAACTGATTTGACATGCTTCCGCACATTTCCAAATCGCGCTCTTACACTACTGACTAGAAAACATCCAAAAAAACCTTATTGAACAAACCATTTTATTAAAATACGCTTTGAAAATTCTCATTTATGACGCAAATTAATTTCATTACATCGTTCATTCTTTCATTCACTCACTAAGTCACATCACTATTTAATATTTGCCAAAAACTGACAACACTGAAAGTGTCATCTGGCTGCAGTGGTTTATCTGCCAGACTATACATATGTAGTCTTTTTTTTATATAAATTATCGCGTATCCGGCGTGCCTTATGGCATATACCTCCTCCGTTTATTGGACGGTTTGGGCTTTAGTTCCCACGGGGCCCAGTGCGGATTGAAAACTTCACACACCATTGATTTGAATATAGAGGTAAACTTGGGTTTATATTATCTACTCCTCAGGACCTAGAAGCATGCTGCTGCGTCAGCCGTGAGCCTTACATGACGCAGACCTGCCTGGAGTGTCTCTTTGGCCTCTCCCCCAACTTCTGCCCCCCAACGCCTAAGTGCGGTTGCGGCTGCTTCAAGAACATCAAGAAACCCCTGGAGTCAGGCCTGTGCAAACCGAAATGCAAGCCTCCCAAGGTCATATACTTCCCAGAAGTCGAGTACCCGATTACCGGTTACAATGTGAACCCTTTTTACTATAATAATTGCTTTGGCTACTAATTTTTAGGTTTCCGTACCTCTAATAGTCTAAGAGCTAGCTACGGAAATAGGTATACAATTTATAGACCAACGAAATCCTTCTAGTTATTATGCTATACTATCATTATTAATTAATTCGAGCGCCTGGCAGCTTTTCAGCGGTGGGCTGACTTTGGCACTTTTTACCGCTCCTTGGATGTCACCTGGCACTACCTTTTCCCCCAAAACCCTCTAGTTAGTATGCCATACTATCATTATTAATTAATTCGAGCGCCTGGCAGCTTCTCAGAGCTGGGTGTCTGGCACTTTTTCCCGCAACTTGGATGTCACCTGGCAACTTTTCCCCCAATTAAAACGCCTGGCAATGTTATATTCGAATTAAATATATATAATTAGCTATTATATCACACCATACTCAAAACTCTAGGTAGGTATAAATTCCACGCCTTCAATTGCTCATCCACTCTCACACCCACCGCTGCAAAGCTGCAGGCGCTCGAATTAATTAATAATGATAGTATGGCATACTAACTAGAGGGATTTCGTTGCTCTATAAATTGTAAACCTATTTCGGTAGCTATCTCTCCGTCTATAAAGAAAAAATGGGACCCTTATAAGGTCACTTTGTTGTACGTCTGTCTGTCCATCTAGACCCCTTTTCCCAGGAACGCGTAGAGATATAACATTGAAATTGATACTAAATACTGAGGTTTGGAGTCGCTTGAGACTGTGAAAATATGAACCCTCTGAGTCAATTTAATCAAAAGATACAGTCATTAGAAAAGGTTTTTCCTTACAAATTGCCGAGCTTGAATAACTATGGGGTACATCCAGTTGTCCTAGATATCTGAAATTTGGTACGAAGGTTGCTCTTATAGCACAACTAGTAAAATAAATCTCTGTCTATGTAGGTAACCAATATAAAATGACTTCACACTGCTTACATTTTTCTTAGGATTCAGGGCTCTGCTAACACTGGATTTTTTTATTTACTTGGCCAATTTGTTCGAAACTCTCGGTGCGCGAGTCCGACTCTATTTATTAATACCTACGAAACAAACAGAGACATCATCATAGATAACTGACACTTAAGATAGCTGGAACTTAACAGATAGTGCGGTGACACAGGCCCTTAGTGTAAGTTTCCGAGCCTCTAGTGTAAGTTTTCGCATATAAAAACGTCTCGAACGCGTTCATATAAACGTCTCAATTACTATGGAAAAATTGGCAGCGCCACTTGCGGATCGAAACGGCAACAAACTGTTCCCATAGCATTTGACATTTTAACGCAAACGCGTTCGAGACGTGTTTTGTGACCGAAAACCTACACTTAGCATACCGGTCACAAAATACGTCTCAAACGCGTTTGCGTTTAAATTTCAAACTATGAGAGTTTGTTGCCGTTTCGATCCGCAAAGGGCGCTGTCATTGTTTCCATAGTAATTGAGAAATTTATGTGAATGTGTACTAGCTAGACGTTTTACATGTGAAAAACTTAAAATAGGTACTGGATCTGAATGTCCTAAACTCTTTCGCTGTATAAAACAATTTGACCAATTCAATAGCCACCGAATATTTATGCAATCTGTTATTGTAATAATATTATTCTACAGTAATAGAGTTCCGAGCGCTGCTAAATGTGACAGAGTTTCATGTACGATTTTGCTCGGTCTAAATTGGATCTTAAGTATTCACAGTCAAAGTTTGTATCGGTATGCCGTGTATACAGAGCATGGTACTTTTTATCATAGCAAAGCAAGTTCGAGCATTGAATAGTGAATAAAAGTAACAGAAGTTTCTCCTTGTACGTTATAACAATAAAATTATGTATCAATTGAAAGATAAATAAAATATTTTTGTAACAACTGCGTGTGTTTTAATTAGGTAGTTAGAACTCAAGCCCCTACGGCACAGGTTTTACACCTAGTTTAGGGGTTGAAAGCTTCTAGTGTAAGTTTAAGGTACGACAAACGTCTCGAACACGTTCGCGTTAACGTATCAATTACTATGGGAAAATGAGCGCCACAAGCGGAACGAAACGACAACTAAAATTTCTCATAGTATTTGACATTTTAACGCAAACGCGGTCGAGACGTATTTTGTGATCGAAAACTTACACTAAGCATAGGGGAGAGTGGGTAGGATTCGTACACCGGGAGCATTCGTACAGTGGTGATATCTCCGCTATTGAATACAGTGGCGTGTTCATGTTTGTGTGGGTAGCTCCCACTCATGCGCATACGCTACCCGCGGGGCGGCGCAACAGTGCGGCCACCGGCTTCGACACGACAAGTTCATTCATGTTTTCGCTCTAGGAAAACTGATTTTGTATTCACCTTGAAACACGTTTAAATCTTATAAGTTTTGCTCGAATTTGATAAACTGATCAATATAGTTTATGATTTGATATCGAGGTTTTATATGTAAACAGCCATTTTGGGATATCTAGAACGGTTAATATTATTTCAAATTTATTTGTTAATTTGTTGGGTTGGGTTACCTTCGTACAATTGTCAGTGGGGCAGATTCGTACAGTACGAATGCTCCCCACTTTGAACTGCGTAACTAAAAAGATCTTATTCCATGAATATTATTATTATTATTTCAGAACCATTATGCCGCGAGTAGGTACATGTAAAAAAGGGACAAGATCGGAAGAGGAAAACGAAGATGCAACTCAGCGATAAAAGATATCTTCTATAGCTGACTTGCATCTTCGTTTACCTCTTATAACTAACTAACTAACTATAACTCTCTTATTGACCCTGCGTGTTCCGCTGAATATGGCCCTAAGCGTATATAATGTCGGATATACAGGGTGTATCAGATAGCCCCTTAACAATAATCAACTGGGGTACATAACCACAGCAGCTATAGAAGCTAAAAAAATATTTAAAAAAAAATTGGAGTCAATTTTTTTTTATGTTTTCTATAGGAATGATTACATTTAATACTACCATTCCTATAGAAAATATAAAAAAAAATTACTCCAATTTTTTTTTAAATATTTTTTTTAGCTTCTGTAGCTATGGTTATATACCCCAGTTGATTATTGTTAGGGGGTATCTGATACACCCTGTATATGATGTCGCACTGGGCCCGCGTAGGGAACTATATAGCCCAAACCCTCCAATAAACGGAGGAGGCCTATGCCATGAGGCACGCCGAACTAAGCGATAAGTAATTTATAAAAAAAAAAATAAAAAAAATATATATATTGTACTGAAATTTTAGCGAATTTGAAATAAAAGGGCCATATTATTATTATTATTAATGTCGGTTGCATCTATTATTACCTAAAACTAAGACTTGTTACTGTAACGGTACAATTTATAATGTTGATTAATTATTTATCTATTAATAAGAGAAAAATTAATCACGAGTTTTTTGTTACTACAAATAAGTAGTTATTATTAGTACTCAAGTACTTAAAAAATAATAATCGTTAATTGTTACCACGTAATGGCTGATTTAGTGTTAAATTTGACCTCAAGAAATGATAATATTACATTGAATAAATGGTTTTTTCTTTGATTGTACGAAGGTTCCCTACTATGTACGAATGTACCCTACAGCGTGTACGAAACTACCCCACGTGTGGGGCAGTTTCGTACGTTTCCCATTTTTGAGAAAAATCACCGTATCATCGCCATGCTGCTTAATATCCAAAAGACACTTAATTATTATTAAAGCTAGATAAGTGAGGTATATAGCAGCATTGAATTTATTATGAAATTGTAAACAGTTATTTTTTTATGTGGCTTACAAAAAAATGTGTACGAATCCTACCCACTCTCCCCTACTTAATTATTGTACAAACTGAATTAATGTTTTTCTCTTTGTAACGCACTAATGTATGTACTTACAAATAAATAAATTATTATTATTATTATTCTTTTATCAAATGCAACAAAGCGATGATACCAAAATTGCGAAATTTAAATTTTATAATTCATCGGATCGCATTAACAGTCCACAGTTAGGTACCTATTTATCATATTATTAAGTAGGTATTTATTTCAAACTAGCTGTGGCCAGCGACTTCGTCTGCAAAGAATTCGTTTATCACTATCCCGCGGGAACAACGCAATTTTCCGGGATAAAAAGTAGCCTATGTGCTATTCCAGACTTTTCTCTATCTACGTGCCGAATTTCATCTAGATCCGTTGGGCCGTTCTGGCGTGATTGAGTAACAAACAAACAAACATCCATTCATCCATCCATCCATACTTTCGCATTTATAATATTAGTTAGATGATTGTCTAATGAAAACGCAATCAAAAAACATAAATAAATACCTACCTATATGTATACTGACTGCTTAAATGAGTCCTCGTCCTCGCCCGCGCGACACAGGGGCGGGGGGACGACAAAGGGGACCTATGCTATTCAGTTTAGGTCCGCTCGCTGTCAGATTCATACTAAAAGTGACAGCTAAAACTTGAACTGAGTCGGAATTAGGACATAGAAGGCCCCCGGGCTACGTTCAGTACCTAACTAAAGTGGCAGTGTGATTATCGTCGGATGAAAATCGTCCGATCATAAACACACTCACTGAACGAGTTGGGGCGTTCTTCTGTCAAAAGTGTCAATTGCAATATTCAAATCAAAACTTAGTGAAGAATTCAGAAACGAAATTTAAATTTAAAATTTCATTTAAATTCACAGCAAAATTTTAATGTCGATGGCATGCGATTTCGTTTTCGTAATAATAATCTAACTAATATTATAAATGCGAAAGTATGGATGGATGGATGGATGTTTGTTTGTTACTCAATCACACCAGAACGGCCCAACGGATCTGGATGAAATTCGGCGCATCGATAGAGAAAAGTCTGGTATAGCACATAGGCTACTTTTAATCCCGGAAAATTGCGTTGTTCCCGCGGGATAGCGATAAACGAATTCTTTACAGACGAAGTCGCTGGCAACAGCTAGTTTTATTATAAAGTAAGTAAAAAAGTAAAGTGCATGTAAAGTGTAATACTTAAGCTTAAGACAACTGTCAAAGTGACGTCGGCGTTCTTTACCCATCTATTTTACGGGGTGACCGGTGCTATCGCCCGACGACGCCCGACGATGTTACTGAACGATTTGGTGTGATCGCCCGACGATCGCACTGACTTACTGAACGGGCCAGTGCGTCGTCGCGAAGTGCAAACTGAACGCACCCCTGGTCTGAGAGCTCCGATGCCACAGACAACACACAGACATCGATGTCAAATTTATGACATCCCTCTTTGCGTCGGGAGTTATAGTTATTTGTGTCACAAGGGAGCAAAATGATGCATTTACGGCGAGGGCGCTACATTGAATCCCGAATGTAGCGAAGGATTCTACAATAGAATCCTGAGCGTAGCGAGGGATTCTAAAGTAGAATCTAGAGCGTAATGAGGGATTCAAGTGTTAACGCCCAAGATGAAAATAATTTTGCTCCCGAGTGGCACATACCACTTTTCACACCGAACATTAAAAAACTAGAAAAAAGAATTCTAAATAGAATTTAAGAGCATAGAAAATGGCGTGGTTTTACAATTATCAAATTCAAAAAATTGTATTTGCAAAAAACACTTAGAAAAGCCTTGAACAGAAAAGTTGCACTTTGATCCCTCTCGATATAGCAAAGCTTACTTTTCTGAATGAGAGGTGTGAAAAAATAATAGCTATAGCAGCAGGACCATACACTACCTGTTACTTATTCTATGTCTGTGGCTCAGATTGCTTAATAGTGCCTGTGG
Source organism: Pandemis heparana (assembly GCA_963854515.1). Taxonomy (NCBI): domain Eukaryota; kingdom Metazoa; phylum Arthropoda; class Insecta; order Lepidoptera; family Tortricidae; genus Pandemis; species Pandemis heparana. The sequence continues at coordinate 31,322,588 of OY978006.1, forward strand.
TATCAAGAGTTAAACTAATCAGGGCCCCTTTATGAAAAGTCGTTAGCCCTCAATATGTATTCAGCGTAAAGGTAAAGGCCGATAATCTATTAAATTTAATCGCACTGAAACCAGACTGCCTCGCTTCCGGTGGCGGCCGGTCCAAATCATAAACGGAGGCGGATGCAAGTCACGAACCACAAGAGCCCGATTTTTGATTGCGCATTACCTGCACTTAGGCACTTGTCCTACCGCCGGCGAGTAGCGAGAAGCGAGCGTTTTTTAGTATGGAAATTTTGTCGCTATTGTCACCGGGCGCCAAAAATTCCTTACTAAAAAAACACTCGCTTCTCGCTACTCGCCGGCGGTAGGACAAGTGCCTTATATTTGGTTGGATTGTATATACAAACTTTTGTACATACAAACTCAACTTCTTACATTACAATACCTACACAATCCACGTCTATATCCCTTACGGGGTAGACAGAACCTAAGGCGACAAGACCTATACTGTATTTTTTTGGCCCGTAGAATTCTGACATTTCTCGGTATTACCAGTCATAAAAACGCTCCTTAAATCCGTGGTAAGAAAAAAAAAAAAAAATGTAGAACTTTATGTTGAAGTTGAAATACTTAAACTAACAATCATTTTTACATATTAGTAATTAACAGATATTTGGTTTAATTTTAAATTGCATAATTTAGGCATAATTAATAATCTTTTTTTTTTGGGAGAATATATAAATTGTTTGGGGTATCACTTTGAGTATTGTCATATATTACAAACCTTCGGTCTACGATTATAATATATTGATTTATTTCGTAATATTTAATAAAAAGAATGAACAGAACGTAAAACTTCAGCAGTCAACTGTCATTCTTCCGGCAAAGTATAGGAAAATATTTTAATTGCTCCTTCCCCAATATCAAAATTAAATTAAACCGAACAATCTCCTCACTTGTGTAATGTTATGTCACTACGTCGACATGGCAAAATATGCCTTGCTAAAATTAAGACGTGATTTATGTATGTGATAATAAGGATGACTTTTAAAGTTTTCAACTTAGATCTTCTGTACTCTAATTGGCCAATTGTCATTAAAATAAAAGCTGCTATTAATTTTTAGATACATTATTTGAGTACCTAATGTTAGAACGTCACCGTATTTTATTATTTTTATTTGTTAGTTAAAATAACGAAAGCTTAGTGTGACAATTTATTTGTTCAGCAGGAAAAAATGTTGGTGTCCCCTGAAACGTCTAATTCTGACAGCTGTCAGAATTCTACGGGCCAAAAAAATACACTTTAAAGGCCACGTTTAGTATGATTGTGGGCTTATGGATGGAAAGGGGGCACAACAGTAACAGTCATTACAATACTATTAATTGCCTGTTTGATAAATAGTCTCAACGACACATTTACAAACTCCCGTCCAAAAACAAAGATAAACCGGCCAAGTACGAGCCGGATTCGCGCACCGAGGGTTCCGCACAAATGCGCCTTCCGTTCCTGAGAAGAAGGCTTCACAGCCAGACGGACAATGGAGTAATCTTATAAGGGTTTTTATCCTTTAGAGGTGCGGAACCCTAAAAAGAAAACATTTATCGCCGTCGCTTATTACCGTAAATCCCCACAGGTAGGTACATACTTTAGTTCCAATTAAGCTTGTAAATTGCCAATATCGCAAATTTCGCAATACATAAATATAGCCACGCCCGAAGACAGTTGCCAGCAAACGTCCATCGAAAGGCGTCCTTTTTCAATAGATTGCTATTAGGTACTATCGACGTCGATCAACGTTTCGAAACGTCGATTAAACGTGCCATTCCAAGATGGGGGACTGGGGACTTCTGTTAAAGTAAAAGGGGCCCGGAGCCTCCGGGGCCTTCAAAGAATCGCGTAACGATCTTGTATTACAGTGTAAATGGGTGACAAGATTGTTAAATGAAAACATGAATTCCTAGCTACAGTCGGTTCCAATCCATTTTAACTCTTTTTAGGGTTCCGTACCCAAAGGGTAAAAACGGGACCCTATTAATAATACTTCGCTGTCCGTCCGTATGTCTGTCACCAGGCTGTATCTCAAGAACCTTAATAGCTAGACAGTTGAAATTTTCACAGATTGTGTATGTCTGTTGCCGCTATAACAACAAATACTAAAAACAAAATAATAATAATAATTAAGGGGGGCTCCCATACAAAAACCGTGATATTTTAGCCCTTTTTCATGGCTACCACTCGCCGAGCTAAATCTCAAGAACCGTAATAGCTAGACAGTTGAAATTTGAACAGATTATGTATTTTTATTGTGGCTACAACAACAAATAGTAAAATCAAAATAATAATAATAATTAAGGGGGGCTCCCATACAACAGAGTAGTTGTTTGCGTTTTTTGCTGTATCTCATGAACCGTAATAGCAAGCAGGTTATTTCTGGTACGGAACCCTTCGTGCGCGAGTCCGACTCGAACTTGGCCGGTTTTATAAACATTATAGAAAGGGGAATCAAAATAGTGACGGGTTGCTAGCCGCATGGGTTATGACACGATTCTTAAGATTTTCCGAAAGATCTTCCTATTCCCTCGATAGCAAATCAATACAAAAGTTATTCCACTCCCGAATCGGCTCCTCCGGAAAAACATCATATTCTAGATTCAATTGACTTGCGATTCTAATAATTACTATAAAGCAGTACTTACGCCATATTGAATACTTAATTAGTGGAAACAATTAGAGAGGCTTCGCGTCTTAATTAAATGCCATACGCACTGCGCGTAGTTCCATGTATAACAAATTCGTAATTTGCATGTTTTAGTGGAAACTAAAACGTTATTTACGAGGCGAGAGAATCGTTGCGGCTATAGCACTATATTAGCACTATTTTGGGTCCACTTTCCACCTATACGCCCACAATTTTGCTAAACGTGGCCTGTAGGTCTTGTGACCTTAGGCTCTGCCTACCCCGTGAGGGATAAAGACGTGATGTGTGTGTGTGTGTGTGTGTGTGTGTGTGTGAGAACCGAGAGAGCATCGTTATAGTTACTATTACTAATATTACAAATGCGAAAGTTAGTGAGTGAGTTAGTGAGTGTGTATGTTTGATCCTTCTTCACACTGAAACGACTGCATGGATTTGCATGAAATTTGGAACAGCGATAGCCGATACCCTAGATTAAAACATAGGCTACTTTTTATCCCGGAAAATTGCATGGTTCCCGCGTAATAGCGATAAACATTGCGAAAGGTCGTAGCTGCCTAGAGTCGCGACGTTAATAATTATTGCAGATTATACTAATTAACATCATTAAGTCTAATTTTACGCGGACTAAGTCGCGGACAAAAACAAGTTATAAAAGAGACGGCAAATGAAAAAAAAAACGACAAGTAACTGACTAAAAGGCGATCTAAAAAGGTCACATTACATTAAATAAACATGCCGCCATCTTGTCTTGAAAACGTCAACGTAGCACTAAGCACACGCTACGCCTCTTTTTTTTTTTTGCTAGCTCGGCAGACCAACAAACAGCCGTAATTCAGCCAGCGTCATGCCCTGCCGTGCTGTCTGCCTCATACGCGATTCAATTCGTAAACATGCGATTTTAAGCCCCCATACGACTTCACACAAAGGCAAGCAGCCGCAACCACTTCTCGCACACACATCCGTGCCAGCAAAATGTGCTTTCCCCCTTTGGAACAAGGTGCAAAACACACGGCAACTTTGAGAGCACTAAATCTTTGGCAAATGAATAATATATAAGCGGATGGAGTGGAATGGCTCAAATAAAATATTTAGCGTCTGAAAACAAAACGTACGGCTTAAATGGTGGATATAAGAGGTAAATGTCGGGTTAGCTTTGTTTTGCTGCTTGATTAAAAAGTTTAATATTCGTGCCGCATTCAACATTTATAAATTTAAAATTAGAACCCTATAGAAAAATCGGAAAGTAAACCTCATCATTTCGTGATGCGTGCTAAACCACCCATACAGGGTGTATCAGACACCCCCTGACGATAATCCACAGGGGTATATAACCATAGCTATAGAAGCTAAAAAAATGTTTTAAAAAAAGTTGGAGTAAATTGTTTTTTTTTTTATATATTTTTTATATGAATGATTACATTACCATTCCTATAGAAAATATAAAAAAATTATTACTCCAATTTTTTTTTATATTTTTTTAGCTTCTATAGCTATGGTTATATACGCCTGTGGATTATTGTTAGGGGGTGTCTGATACACCCTGCACAGCAGGTGGCTTTCGAACCTTTCTATCTGTTCTGTACCAGCTGTCACGTGACGTTGTTACTATGCTAATTTATAAATAGGTACCTATAAGACAAACCTCCTCATTCATAAACGCTCTATAGGCTTCTGCTAACTTAGGGATCGTTTGTCCTTATCTGTCACATTGACATTTTACCTTTCACAGATAAGGACAAACAATTACTAAGTTAGCAGGGGGTTAGACTAGACATTACAGTTAAATAAATCAGTAAAGTTCCTTTTCCTCATCAGTCCGTGGTGTTGATTGCTTAGAAAGCCCGATTTTTAATTAAATATCGGCATTGTTAATTTTTTTTAGTATGCTCCTATTAGAAAACCATTTGGAGGAAAACAATCAATTATCCTATTTCTTGCCCGATTTCAAAAATACTTTACGATTGCAGATATTTTTCTGAAAGTACTTTTGACCTTGTTTAACCTAACGACAAACGAGAAAATCAAAAACAGCAATCACCAACCAAAGACAATATAACCACCAACGGACGGAACCGTTTGGCATAGGTAGGTATATACAAAACCGTTTTTTTATTGCTGATCGAAGGCGATTGTGACCGTGCCAAAATTAACAAATTATCAAACAGCGGAAAAATATTTATTATTAATAAACAGCTACGTAAAAGCATAATATTTAAATTAGTTGCTTGAAATAGTCCATTTTATCAAATAAAGGTGTTAAAAGCACAGCTTAAAAAAATTAACAATGCCAATTATCTAACTCGGTCAATATTTTGCTGCTAGTATCGCTGCCAATATTGTTAATAAGCCAAATAAACGAAAAATATATTAAACCACTTAGTACACGGCAATTACAGGTAATAATTGTAAGTTACCTTAGCTATGGCCGTTAACTGTTCGCAAAATGGCCGCGAGGCTCAAAATGGCCGTCTTACGACTGCCGCTAGTGGTTTATGCGCTTTTTACTGCCCATTGATTCATTTTACTTTCTGTAGCGACTTGTTACTGTACCATCTTATACATAATATAACGATTAGGTACTTACCTACTCTTTTTCAAGGTTTAGTTTAGAGTATAGTGCGTTGGGGTAAGATAAAAAACCGATGTTTTATCTTACCCCGCTTTTCATCTTACCCCAACGCACTATACCTATTGATTTTTGGCAAAATTGCGTAAGGGGGCGTCCATAAATTACGTGAGGTGTTTTTTTTAATTTTCTGTCCCTCCCTCCCCCCCTGGTGAGATGTCGTGAGATTTTATTCAACCCCCTCCCCCATCCCCCAATCTCACGTGAGATTTACCAATATGTGGGCTTCTTACATAAACGCGTTGGATTGTTATTGTAAAAAGAAAAAAAAATGCTTCGTGCTTTTATTTACGACTAGTAAAGACTAGTAATCAATATTGCTGAGAGTTTAATTATAAGTGTAATAAAAGTGGACCAAAATAGTATATATTTTTTTTTGCTTCAATCAGAAAAAAAATTGCGTGATATTTGCCGAGACCCCCCCTCTCTCCAACGTAAGATTAGATGAGATTTGACTCGACCCCCTCCCCCCCTTAAACACCTAACGTAATTTATGGACGCCCCCTAAGTATAAATAAATGAAATATAGATATGGGTACAAAAATGGTGCCCTATTAGAATAAAATAAAAATACACACGCATTGAAATAAATACGTACGTACTATGTGGAAAACAGTGTGTGTATACTTACATAATATTTTAGCAATACCTAAAAATTTGAAACGAGGGATGGTATGATGCGAATAGCCCTCAGTAGGCGATGCTGATGCACAAGAGGAGGTCGTTAATTATTATTTTTTAGCGCTTGACTATACACTCAGGAATTTAATGCCTATTAAAAAGTTAGAACATTTTTATGACTTTCGAAGCTTATTTATATTAACATCGCAGCCTTGCTGGTAAAAGTTAAGTATATTCGGTGTTTAATTTAATGTGACTAGTGTCAAAATGTAAGGATATATCAAAAAAACCGAGATTTTACTATTCCAAATCGCGTATCATTTAAGCTTCGTTTACCCCACTTGAACACTACACGAAAAAGGCTCACTTTTTTAAATCTCGTCATCTCCAGGGATGGGGATAGGAAACAAGGTCCATACAACCAAAAAGGTATTACATTGATCGAAATGAGATAATGAACCGCAATCCCCTAGGCAACGGTGGGACCATAAGCAGATGCGTACAATAACTATGGATAACCTGGATAGACATTAGTACAATGTCTAGAATTATTATGGAAAATTCCAGCAAATGTTTGGGTTAGCTCAGTGATGGCAAACTACGGTCCGCGGTCTCACACCGGCCCGGGAAGGAATGTAATGCGGCCCGCCGACGTTCGTTCCAAATGAGTAATTGGACCGTCCATAATGCTATTTTGACGATCTTGAAGTTAAATAGATATATCTAGAATAGATGCAAAGGCAAGAAAGCCAGCTAGAGTAAGTAAATTAAACCTTTGTTGTACAAGTGTAAGTAACAGATAAAATTCACAAAAAGAAAACTTAATTCACAAAGGTGAACTTCTCGAAAGGATCTCTACCAGTTAACCTTTGAGTAGATGAGAGGAGCATTAACTGGACCGACAAAGGGTGAGTTTAAAATTACACATAACACATAATAAAAGCCATAGAGCGTACACCTTTAATGTTTTATCACTTTATTGTTATTAAATAATTCAGGAATTACAGATATCTATTCGCAAAATAACAAGATAAAGGTAACAATTAAATTAAAATGTAAAATACATACCTATATGTAATAGTCACTTCATAGTATAAAACAAAGTCGCTTTCTCTGTCCCTATGTATGCTTAAATCTTTAAAACTACGCAATGGAATTTGATGCGGTTTTTTTTTAATAAACAGAGTGAATCAAGAGGAAGTTTTATATGTATAATACAAGCATAATATACCGTGTGAAACCGGGGCGGGTCGCTAGTTTCTTATAAGTAAAGCTAACTTTTATCTAAAAATGGCTCCCGTGGCCTTAATTCAGGAATTACTTATTTCCTTTAATTTTTCCAGATAGTAAGATAAATTGGTTCCAGGAGCGTTATCATGATGCGATTCAATTTCGACACAGTTTAGGTTCGCTCGCTGTCAGATCCATACTAAAACCTGAACTGAGTCAGAATTGAAACGCAATAACACGTCATGGTATACTTATTCAGTCATCGTGTGTAATGCCAATGCTTAACTTAACCAAGTTAACTCAAGGTTGTTTTTTTATCATCCCTCTATTAATCTAACCTTCGTGGCAGACTCACTGAAGTATCTTAATTATCCGACGCTCATAAAAATATGCAAAAAAATGCAAACGGCGACGGCGGTGAATAAATTGACGCTCCAATGCGGACTAGAATCCTGGCTGTCATGACCGTTAAGGCGTTAAGGCGACATCAGTCGCGAAACTAGCGCCACTTCGGAAATGTTCTTATATCTAGATTTAGATTTAGATTTATTTATTCGTCAACAAAAATTACATTATATAAAAACATGCATGTCACAAATATAAGTATTTCTGTTGAGATCGTCAAAAATTAATAAAATTTAATTTTAATTTTAATTATCTCCTAAATCAGATCAATTTTCAATAATTTCCGAAGGTTACATACCGGAAACACCTATTACTTAATATGTATTGAATCAGTGTATACAATTTGTCATGCTACAGGGTGTATGAGATACCCCCTAACAATGATCAACTGGGGTATATCCGTGCCTGGCGTGAAGAACTTGATAACTCGACTTACATGTTTTTTTTTTTATCGTCGCAATGGTTTTCTACGGCATTGGTTTTGTAGGAAAAAAATTTACAACTCGATATCTACGAAACTTTCAGAGATATGGGCTGTGACAAAAATGAATATCTGAAATTTTTCCGTTTTTTATGTAACAAATCGAGATATAAACGCGATGAGACCAGGATAAGACACAAAAAAAAATCTTATGTCCTTATATCAACTTACACTCAAAATCGAAATAAAGTACGTAAAGTGACAAAACTAGATATCTAAGTGACGATTATCATACTATTGCGTTAACAACTGAATATATCGTCTTATTTACTTACACTCAACTACCCATAGATAGTACGCAACTTGATATGTCAATTTATACTTTTTTAGCTTGACGAACACAGTAAGTCATTGAGTTGTCATAATTAGATATCAAGTTATTCCAATGGATAGCTATTCCGTATACAGCGTGAATACCTTGATAAGTCGCCCTAGATGAAAAAGATTTAATGTGTTTTTCATATCTGTATTAGCGACGACAGGATCAGGTCCTGTCGTCGCTAATACAGATATGAAAACGCACAAAAATAACTATACCTCCATTTGGAACTCCAATTTTATAGGACAAAATACATTATAAACTCTGTTGCGAACTCTTTATTGTATTTTTAGTAAATAATATTGTTTATGTTTTTATACACTTTTTGATATGACTTTTGAACTCTTGTCTTCTTGGTATTGTCAGTTGTTGTTGAAGAAGTACAGTAAAAAGAAGCAGTCAGTTTGCTGGTGTTTTCATTTATCCATTATTTAATTTTCCTTAATTTATCATACAGCATACAGCCCTCATCGCCGTACGTTTCAGACTCCTTTTGTGAACATAAAAAAGTAATACCTAACAATTATGTGACAAATATGCTGTGGAATTAATGTAATTTGATTAATTTTCATGCGTCTTCTAGTTATCTAATATCTCGATTATCAACGTCAAGATCAGAATCTATGGTAGAAAAAATTGTGGTATGATGTTTTATCAATTTGGGTCTTTATTTTGTCTCATATAATTTAAGTTCCGTTCCGAATGAATAGTTTGACATAAATTTTCGTTACTCATAACTCATAAAGCGTATTATTTCTGAAACAATAAGTTTTTTTTTTTAAGATTTCACGAATTCCAGTGTTATGAAAGGAAAAATATTATTAATATTAATTATTAATGATAATGACCAATAAAAAAAAAAATGTGACAAAGAGAAACCGGTTACAAACGATATTACAATTTATTGATACCCTTACTCTCTAACTCTATAGTGAATAAGTTGATAAGTCGTCGGTGAACAAGTTGATAAGTCGATTATTATGAATAATGTGATGATTAGAAAGAAACAAATATATTAAATTGAAAAAGCGCACAAAGTTACCCTTAACTCAATTTAAACATTTCAGTTGCACTTAAAAACTTATTTTTAGGAATTAAATTAAACAACGTTTTCACTGAATTGAGTGCTAATGTATGGGGAATAACTAGATAAGTCTTTGGTGAACAAGTTGATAAGTCTAATATCTCACAAAATATAATGATTTTACCAAATTACGTAAAACCAGTGAAAAGATAGCACAAAATTATCCATAAATCAAGCTATAGAGACGAATTCAAGATAAAAACGGATTTTGGAGAAAATTCCAAACTTTAAAATCGCCGCCCTGTAAAATTGCCATTTTAGACTTATCAAGTTCTTCACGCCATGCACGGATATAACCATAGCTACAGAAGCTAAAAAAAATATTAAAAAAAATTGGAGTAATTTTTATTTATATTTTCTATAGGAATGGTAGTATTAACTGTAATCATACCTATAGAAAACATAAAAAAAAATTTACTCCAATTTTTTTTTTTTTTTAGCTTCTATAGCTATGGTTATATACCCCAGTTGATTATTGTTAGGGGCTATCTGATACACCCTGTATAGTTGTCCCAAAAAACTTGCACAACAAAAAGCGCTACCCGCGCGTACCGCTCTCGGTCCCCTTTGTCGTCCCACCCCGCGCCCCTGTGCCGCGCGGGCGAGGACTCATTTAGCAGTCGGTCCATGCCAGCCACCTTTGAAGGAGGTTGCTTCCAGACACTTAACACCCCACACAGGTTTTTAATCAGTGCGTCCTGCCTGTAATGACCTACGGAGCCGAAACGTGGCCACTCACCGTGCGGCTTGTCCACCAGTTCAAGGTCGCTCAGCGAGCTATGGAGAGAGCTATACTCGGAGTTTCTCTTAGGGACCGAATCCGGAACGAAGTAATTCGTCAGAGAACCAAGGTTACCGACATAGCGAATTAGCAAGCTGAAGTGGCAGTGGGCAGGTCACATATGCAGCAGAACTGATGGCCGTTGGGGCAAACTAGTTCTAGAGTGGAGACCGCGTGTTGGCAAACGCAGTGTAGGGCGTCCTGTTGCTAGATGGGGCGATGATATTCGCAAGACAGCGGGCAGGGATTGGAGGAGAGCTGACGATCGAGCCCAATGGCGTGCTATGGGAGAGGCCTATGTCCAGCAGTGGACCGACACGGGCTGATGATGATGATGATGACTTAATACCCCATTTGCGACGGGGCCAGGGGTTCAGAAAGAGTTAAGCCAACCAACCCATCCTTAATTAAAACGAATTTTCCCAACTTCACCACGGTATTTAAGCAAAACTAAATCCAATTTATCATTAGAATCGTAAACTAAAGTTTACAATTATAAAGGTATTACGCTTCTCTCCGGGGTTCGAAGTTTTAAACACCATTAACGCTTTACATTTGGCTTTGGAAGTTATAATATGTTTTGTGACCTCATACACCTGTGCTTTGAAGTGAGAGGGGTTATTACGTTGACTCACCTCTTTCATATATAGTATACTAGCCTCTGCCTTTGCAATTAGCAATTGACATATTGCTATCCCGCGGGAACTATGCAATTTTCCGGGATAAAACGTAGCCTTTGTTTCAATTTAGGGTACCAGTCATCTCCGTTCCAAATTTTATCCAAATCCGTTCAGTCGTTTCAGCGTGAAGAAGGAACAAACATATACACTCACATCGTCACTCACAAACTTTCGCATTTATATTAGTAGGATACCTACAGCATTGGGGTCCCATTTTTGAAAGCACATGACTCGAACGAAAGTATAGTGCGTTGGGGTAAGATAAAAAACCGTACGTAACTTCCGGAGAAGGACGGTTTTTTATCTTACCCCGCTTTTCAAATTACCCCAACGCCAACCACTCGAAATGGGAAACTTCTGTTTACATCTTCAAAATTACAGCTCTAATAAAAAATTTAACTAGCTACTTCAAAAGACCGATGAGACTGTAATTTTCTTCTAAGTAAACTACTTGTGTTTCAATGCAGCTTAATTGTTCACCACTTTGCTTTCACGCTTGTGCTTTCAAATAACCTAATGTGCCGCGATGTGTGTGTGAAGTTCCCAATACGCACTGGGCCAACCACAACCAACCCAACCCCTCATTCTGAGAGGCCTGTGCCCGGCATGGGACGTATACAAGCTGGAGTTGATGTTGATGAGTAACACGTTTCATTTCCATTCTGAATGCTATAGTCCTCGCCCGCGCGGTGCAGGGGCGCGGGGTAAGACGGTAAAGGGGCAGAGAGAGGTGCGGGCGGCAGGCGCACTACCCGCCCACACCGAGAGGGGGACCGTATATATATAAGCTAAAGCAGTAGGGAATCTACGAACAAAACGGTCGAAACGAACGCACACATAGACGCGCGCTTCTACACGGCCTCTAAGCGGATCTCGCGGTGCTGTCAGTCGCGCGTGGCGCATTGAGACGAGCGGACATTTTTTCGTTTTAAATATGCCAAGAGCATATTGCGCTGTGTACGGCTGCTTTTGAACTCGGCTTCTTCGAAACCGAAATAAATATAAATTGCAAATTAGCTTTATTAATTTACAAATAACTAGAAAAAAAACAGTTTTTATAGTGCCGTGTGCCGTTCCCAATAGTTTATTTAAGAAAGCTATTCATTCGGATGAGAATTTTTTATACAATAAAATCTAATAACAGAGCTTTCCGAACGTGTCGTTGCAGGCGAAAGTATTTTTCAGTAAGTAATATTATGTGTAATACTTACCTACCGACAAATAAAAAATCTTAAACTGTTGAAGTCTTCTTTAAGGATTTTATTTAAAAAATTGTTAATTCATCCGATTATTATTTAATTAATAACTACTTACACAAAAAACTTTTCAATTTAACAAAAATTAAATCGACAACCCTAACGCTTTATTGGAGCGTAGGTACTTATATTTCAAAAAGTAAGCCTATCTTCCCTACTGCTTTAGCTTATATATATATACTGTGCCTTTGTCGTCTTACCCGCGCCCCTGCACCGCGCGGGCGAGGACTCGTTAAAGCGGTCGGTCTGTACCTAGGTACGTATGCATCTTTCAATAATGCCGTGGGTAATAAATAATACTTCTTTCCGCACGTTTCTCTCATATATACTCTCTTCTCTCACATATACTCTATTCTCTCATACAGTCGTATTGCGTGGGGTGGATGGTGGTGCTCTGCGGTCCTCTCTTTGCCCTGTGACACGGGGAGTGCCGCAGGGTTCGATACTTGGGCCTCTGCTCTTTATATTGTATAGTTCTGATATTATCAACAGTATAAAGAGCAGTGGATACCATCTTTATGCGGACGATCTGCAATTGTATGTCTCCTGCGCGCCCTCAGAGACGTCTTCAGCTGTGGACTTAATCAATGCAGATCTGGACCGTATTTCGGCTTGGTCGGAGAAGAACTGTTTGGTTCTGAATCCCGGCAAGTCGAAATATATCGTTTTTGGATCGAGGCATCAAATTCGGAATACTCTTGCTGCTCTGGCTACCGGGAATGTTGCCGTCATGGGTGACCCAATAGAGCGGGTGGTAGAAGCCAATAACCTTGGCCTCCTGATGGACGGCAAGCTGAACTTTGAGAACCACGTTTTGAAAGTTGTGAGTAACTGCTTCTACCGCCTCAAAGTTCTGTACAATATACGCGATTACCTTAGTGTCGATTTGCGTGTTGACCTTTGTGAATCGCTTATATTGTCCAGACTAAACTATTGTGATGTTATTTATGGCGGTTGCATTCTTGGTCGCTCTAAGAGGCTTTTACAGCGAGTGCAAAACGCATGTGCTCGTTTTTGTTTCCGCGTCCCTCCCCGCTCCCATATCACCCCATACCTGAACGCCGCCAACTTGCTGAACATGCCAGCGCGCAGGCGCATGCACCTCGCCACTTTGCTGTTCGGTGTGAGACGTCACGAGACCCCATCATACCTCTTTAACAAGATGGTTTGGTCGAAGAGTGAGCGCAGAAGTGCAATGGTTCTCGTGCCTAAGCACCGAACTGCGGCATTCCGAGGCAGTTTCAAGTTTGCGGCGTCCAAGTGCTGGAATGATATTCCCCCCCCTATCCAAGGAGCGTCAAGTAGTTACACCTTCAAGCGCAAGCTGAAGGATCACTTATTGACGCTTCAAAAATCCTTAAAATAGTCCTCCAGCACTTTGTACACTGATATGCCAGCTTGTTGTCTTTGAACAATATAGTCTTCCTTACTTTTTGTTTTTTGTTTATTGTAAACTATTTAATAAATTTATGTATTTTCTAGTCACACATAAGTCGGGTTCTGTCTATTTATTATATCTATTTATTACATTACTTACGTAAAAGTTTATGGTTTATGTAGTATATTTTGCCTGTGTATCGTTTCTTGAGTCACAAACGGTTCTGGCTGAAAATCAGTGCTGCAGGTGTCTTACACCTCAGCGTAATGCTGAGCCAGCGACCGTTTCACTTTTGCGGAGACACACAACGCTGATGATCTAATTTTCATATGTGTTTTTTGTTTTTGTTGTTTCTTTTCTATAAAATTGTGTGTATGCTCTTATATTTGTGTGTCTTGCAAAATGAATAAATGTCTTCTTTCTTTCTTTCTTTCTTCTTTCTTTCTTTCTTTCTATATATCATACAAACGTTCTACGCGATGAATTTAAAAAGTACTACTAACAGCGATACCGTAATACGCTTTATTTCCCGTTGCAGTTTCACTTGTATTGCCAAGCAGGAAAGTGCACTTTGGAATCGCTCCTTCGAGTAAATTAAGATGTTTGGAAGGTTTGTTGAATACGTTGGGAGAACGCTGACGCACCTGTGGCTTCTTTGTAAAGCTTTTAACCACTACTTAAAAAGAAGGGTAGTGATCTGTTGCTCTGTCGGTCTATGATGGCCGGCGATTGGGAATGAATGAAAAAATCCAAGAATGCTTTTTCCCTAAGGTTATGTAGTTCTCAAGGAACTAACATTAAATTTAAACAATTGAATGCGTGGGCGCATCCGCATTAATCGAGTAATCATTACGAACATAAAAAAAATCAATGTTATGCTAAAAATGCCTTACATCAGCATGGAAAACTTCAAACTGATTTTTACCAATGGTTTAAAACTACCGCAAGAAAACTGGCTTTCCAATGAAATCGGTTCGTCCGTTTCAGAGCTACGATATAATTTTTTATGAAATCGACCCGTTATAGTGTGTTTATAAAAAGTGCGTTGTCATACCGATAAAAAATAATATATCGCTGAATGTCGAAATGATTTCGCATGAAAACCCTCACTCAGAATTCTTAGAAATGATTAGGAAATCGATAAACGATTGCCAAGACTTTATTATTTAAATAACCGGCCAAGTGCGAGTCGGACTCGCGCACGAAGGGTTCCGTACCAGAAAAAAGGCTAAAAGCTGGTGCCATTAAACACTTGTTTTATTGAGTTTAAATTCCGTCGTCAACGTTTTGACTAGGTACTCTGTTGTATGGGAGCTCACCTTAATTATTATTATTATTTTGTTTTTAGTATTTGTTGTTATAGCGGCAACAGAAATAGTGGAAAAAAATGACTCCTACGATTTTCACCCATTCCCTCGATGGCATTTACCATCTGCGACTGATGCGAAGATAAGCAACTGCATACTATGTATTTTCTTTGCTCCGAGACCGGCATTGGAAGGGCCTTGTATAAATGCCATAACATAATACCTCATAGCTCTATTCATTGCCAGTCCGAGCTCGCACTTGTACGTGACTAACATAACAAGACTGTACGCTGCATTTCACTTACAAGGCAATTGCAATCCGATATTGCCTCAGGCTAGCCACATACGTTACTTCCACGTGGTGTAGAAGCAAAGAAAAAACGTGGAGATATGGAACCTTGACCATACCTACTACAGATATTGTGCGAAATGATTTTTCTCAAAGATGCAATGAAATGTCAACCTTACGTTCCAAATAATAGGCCGGGACGTATCAAGTTGCGGGCGCGGTTGGACAAGTGGTAGGTATGTAATGGATTTTCATACAAAATGGGTGGCCTTGGCCTACAAAGCGATCGTGTTTTGTTTTGTGGTGGTCGTCGTCGTGCGCTGCGCGGGCGGGGGGCGCGCTGCTGGGGGGCACGCACGTGGAGGATATGCGCCTGCTGCTGCTGTCCGCTGCCTAATGCACGCGCTAGCGGCAACATTTTAAGGGTTTTTTTTGGGTTTTTTTATTTATTTCATTGCATGTTTGAGAAAAGCACTATACAAGCCTCGGCCGGAACAGGGGTTGCCGGCCCTCGTATCATGCCGGCCTCGTGTACCACTCGGCCGTCAAACTTACTCGGCCGGCAACCCCTTACTTCCCGGCCTTTGCAGTAATGTACTATTCCGTGACATAGGTATCGTTGATCCTATGCGATTTTCAACTTTAATGACATTTGCTTACTTACGTATAGTCTTTTTATTTTAGCTAGATACTAAATTGACAATTGCAAATGTCAAATTGTGAAATAATGATACCAGCTTTTATTGTTTAGTGGTGTACTCGAAACCAACGACTATGTTTGTGGCCTGAATACAAGAGGTTAGGTCATGTTAAATGTTATATTTTAAGAAAAAACTCGATTGTATCATAATCAAGCAAATTTAAAGGTTTATTAGTTTATTACACTAGCTTATAGGTACATACAAAAATCTATGCAAAATTTAATTTATCGTTAACTTTCGATAGTGGTGGCACATCACTATTTTTCAATTGCAAAAAACAGGCAACACAGGTAATGTCATTTTAATATCTAGCTAAAATAAATAGACTATAAGGTAGAACATTTTAATCTGATAGCGGCATTGTATACACGTCTTTAATAACACGTCACCAAAGTTGAAAACCGGATAAAATTCAACGAAATGTCGTAGAAACACTTTATGCACTACAAAAATACGAACAATAACACGTGTCTCAAAATAATAATTTTATGGAATACAGACGTGATTTATGTAGGTAGGTAACTATGTACGTTTGAAGTGATTAATTAGAGCTGAAATTTCTTCTAATCTTGAATTTTAAATTCAGCTCAATTCTTAACCGCTTTTCCTCGTCAAAAAGAAATGTTTTTCCTTACCCAATTGTAATGCTTAAATCAATTTTCTCTGAAGAATAAAAAACCGGACAAAATATTATTACAACACTTCAACTTAGACAAGTATTTATTATACGTCGAGAGCCTTCAATTTCACAAAAACCTATTTGTCTACTTTAACACAGTTAAAAAAATATGCTAAGCGTGATTACTGGATCATAGCGGGTTCCGTATAAATAAAAAAACCGGCGAAACAGCAGGGTACTCACTCTGCGACCAGGGGCCTTACCATGACATGACGTCTCAATGCGATCCAATCCCGACTGAGTTCAGGTTTTAGCTGTCATTTTTAGTATGGATCTGACAGCGAGCGAACCTAAACTGAATCGCACTAAGACGTCATGGTAAGGCCCCTGTAACTGTTACTGTTGGTCGTTACAGTGTAATGTTATTAGAAACGCGGATCATTGTTACAGTGACCAGACGCTCTGGACATGACGTTTCGAAAGCGGATAATTCTGTGGATTTGCCATAAACAGCTGGTAATTTTTTTTTAATTAGTTAACTATTTTTCTCTTTTTGTTGTCTTCTTTTTATTCGGTCTGAATAAGGAACCCTAAACATTTTTTCCCAAACCGGTCTAATCCGTTCTTAACATCGTTAAAGGATCTCAAATTCGTATAACCCTCAAAATCAAGGGATTTATCGCAAATTTAATCACAACAAAGATTTAAACAATATCCCGTAACGATCGTGTTTAACTTTGCTAAGTAATTTATTACTTTGGGATTACTTCGACAGTTCGCTTTGGATTTTTAACCAACTTCAAAAAAGGAGGTTCTCAATTCGACCGTATGTTTTCTTTATATCTAGTACCTTACCATGACGTCTTAATGCGTTTCAGTTTAGGTTCGCTCGCTGTCAGATTCATACTAAAAGTGACAGCTAAAACTAGAACTGCGTCGGAATTAGAACGTCATGGTAAGGCCCCAGCCCGGCTAGCACGACAGCGCACAAGAGTCGCGTCGCGCGAGATATAACCCGTCTCTTTCTAGAACGAACAGTAAGAAAAAGACTGGCAATCTATCTCGCGCGCGACGCGGCTCTTGTGCGCTGTCGTGCTAGACGTGCTGGTCTGGGAGTGAAGAATAAACATGCATTATACCAGTTGCTTCTCTTCCGGCACAGGTAAAAGCCCATCGAGGGAATGGGTGACAATCTTAGGAATCATTCGAAATATTATAAACGGGATGTGAACCGCGATTACCTTTATTGAGCTCCCGATATTCCCCGAGTGAGTCTACCCGTGATCATGATACATGCAACTGTATCGAAATATCGGGAGCTCAATAAAGGTAATCGCGGTTCACATCCCGTTTATAATATTTCGAATGAACTTAACCGTGAATCATTAAAAACTCTTAGGAATCATGTTATAGACGCGGCTAGCAACCCATCACTATTTTGATTCCCCTTTCCACCTATGCTTACTCAATCATGCTAAGTGTGGCCTTTAGGTCTTGATACCTTAGGCTCTGTCTACCCCGTAGTATCTAGATTTATTTTGCAACAGTGCCGTAAAACCCCGTCTATTCGCCTAGTATACCTACCTTCGCCTATTTTCATAAAAGTTGAAATTCCCGCCTAGTTTTTAGGCCAGGTTCCACACAAAACTGCTAAATAGAAAGTGTTTTTTATGCTGGACCATATTCTCGCATTAATTGTGGCTTACTGAACGCCGTTTACGATCAGTGCCGTTTTTTCGTTGACGTGGCAGCACGTGTTTTTTTTTACCTCTGCGGAACTTTGCTATAAGTAGCGCTAAAGAAGAGATAAAGGAAAGTTTTTTCTTGTATTATAATCTACAACTAATGCTCTTTCTTATGGTATTAGTATTTTTTAACCAAGCTATATATTTACGTGGCAATCGATTAATATGTAATTATGGTCATTTTCCGGCCATCTTGTAGCTATACTTCGCCTGCCCCTAGGGTTGTCAATCAAAGTGTGTGATATATTTAAAATCTCAATCAATATTGGAGAATTCCTGTTGTAAATATTTTTCCAGTAATTTAATAATTATTTTTACGGTTTTCCCGTTAGAATCAATTTCAAAATATTTTTGAATTCAAACAAAAGTACAAAAAAATCCAGAAAATAAAGCGAAACACAGAATTAAATGTGACTTATCTAATCTGATTGTGATTTAGTAGAAGAAAAAATAGATACCTAATCAATTTTCTAATTTATTTGTATTTTTTATTAGTCCTAAACCATTAGGTACCCTTTTTTTTTGTAGTCGAGTAAGTCAGCGTGATTTTTGACAACCCTATCGAAAATACAGCAAATGTATGAAACTAGCTTCAGATTGGTACCTGTCTTCGCCTACCATCGTTTTCTTTTAAATGTGACCTATTTTGGAATGGTTAAGGCTCATAATCGAAATACACGTTAAAAATGCATAAGATTGCTGGAGGCAATTTCAAATTTCGTCTATAATTGACGCCCCAGCCATATGTAGGCGAAGACAGGGCATTTTGCTTATACTTCGCCTACCACCTTTGGAGTCCAATTGTAGCCATCCCTTAGCGAAATTTAGACCTTATGCTACGGTAATCTATGGCCCTAAGCAGGTTAATTAGTTTTTTGACGTTAACAAGCAAGAATACGTGTAAATCTGAGAGAAATTTTCAAAAAAGTGTCAAAACCCAGGCGAAGATACGGAACTCTACGGTACATTATTCGTTACAAATCGCTCTTTTCTCCAAAGCCCTTTCACTTCCCGTGTTGGTAGGTAACAAACCAACAGCGTTCACAATAACTCGTTCATTTAACGCAATATACCCATTTACGCCATAATGACGCTCTTAGATAAATCGGACGAACGAATAAACCTGGGAATAAACGCAAAGTTTCAATAGAATGTTCGAAATGAGGTAAGGGAGGGCCATAGAGGAAATAAATAAGTAGAGTTGTAATAGGCTGTAAAATTATGGCAACACATAAGTTTTTTTCGACTTACACCATACTAACACTTAGTTGCCGCGATTGCTTTTTCTTTATGGGTGAAGAGCAAAAAGTTGCATACCTACCGTTAAAGTTGCATTAGTAGGTAGTTAAAATTACCACTTACTTTTTCCATTGTGACACGAAAATTATACATATAGATAACTTTCATGGCATGATGGAAGAACAACACCGGGTAGCACTCCGGGAGTGCCGGCAGAAGTGAAAACTACACACACATTCGCGCAAAAAGAAAAAATAAAGAAAAAAGAACTTTCCTTACACGAGATTCGAACTGCGGTCACTTGAAAGAACGCACTGTTATTCCGCACCTTATACCACCAGGCCAAACGCATATACGTTAAAGCGACGAAATTAACGTACACTTCAGAAATCGAACGCGACTCTAGCTTCATTCGTATTTCAAAATTAAGCTCTTCGAGGATCCTGATATCCTGGTACTTCAGCTCTCCCTCCGTCTTACGTCTGACGCCAGTTTAACGTTTTTTACCCATCCAAAAAAGTGCCCAACAACGCTAAAGAAGTCTTCACTTCAAAATTTGTGGTAATTTTAACTACCTACTAACGCAGCTATAACCGCGTGCAACTTTTTGGTCTTCACTCTTATCTTCTACACGGTACAAAGTCTTTTCTTACCTACCTACTTAGATTTTTGATTACATAATTACTTTTTGGTTTTTATCAAAATTAATCGAGTCTCACTCACTACACTGTGCTACCCAACGACTAATCATTAACTCACTTATTCATAAACGCTCTATAGGCTTCTGCTAACTTAGGAATCGTTTATCCTTATCTGTGAAAGGTAAATGTGAAAGTGACAGATAAGGACAAGCGATTACTAAGCTAGAAGAAGTCTATAGAGCGTTTATGAATAAGGGGGTAACTATCCATATTGATCATAATAGCTGCTTGCTCGACTCTAGTTGACTTTCGGCTGGCCAATAAGAATGCAAAAAGCTTGGCTTTATTTTGTCTCATATGAATTACAGTGCATTTCCTCTCTATTACGTTGTTTGCTCTATGGGTAGGACACGCAAAGGGTCAAAGGATATTAATTAAAGTGATAATCCGCTGTCCATTTTATGTCGTCGATATCGGATTATTCAGTGTCCGAGAAAAATCATTGAATAATTTTTCCCAGATGGTGGTTACATCTTTACACCAAAAATACATATGACATATACACAACATACAGAAATCACGTCTTTATGCCATACGGAGTAGACAGAGCCAGGGAACAAGACCAAAATGACGTTTAGCATGTGCTTGTGGATGTACAGGTGCAAATTAGCCTGGTGCAAATGGGGGCACAGAGTGGTGAAACAGGCCGTTATAAAAGCTTTTCGTTTAGTCGACCGGGCGAGGTTTGTTCAAATATGGGAGTTTCCATTAAAACAGTAACTAACACACGTATGGAGCATGCAGTATTTATTCACCATTCCATTCCATTATTAGTACCAGTATTTAGGTACATAATGTATTAGAATGAAATATCACCCAAAACCTTGTTGAAATTATTCCGGAAAAACTCTGAGACCTTAGTAGAGGGTTGCAGTTATCAGCCCAACAATAGCACAGTTGTCTTAAGAAGCTTTAGTAGTTAGAAATGCTATAAATTATTTTTCATTGCTTCTTGTTAGCCAAGATGGCCGTTACTTTAATTAGGAAAAGTCGCCGCCCGAGCTAAAGGCTAAGAGCTAAGGTATACATTTTGCTCCTTAAATTGAAAGAAAGAAAAGAAAGAAAACAAGTTTATTTATGACAATCACAAACAAAAAATAAATAAACACATATTAAAATGACAGATACATAAAATTTCCATGATATATAAATTTTAAAATTATTAAATATATTTTTTTAATTTTTTTAATCGAAGTTCCGAATGTACGGATTGTCGTAATCTTCGTTCGTCACAAAGCGTATCATTTCTGAAGCAATAAGTATTTTTTTCAGAATTAACAGTAAACTAATCTAACCCAACATATTCTGATGACTTTTCTAAAATGCCTGAAAATGCACAATTTCATTCGTTATGATAGGTCATAAAACACCGAGTAGCACTCTGAGAGTGCCGGCAGAAGTGAAAATTACACACACGCACACTAGCGCAAAAAGAAAAAAAAAAGAAAAACCACTTTTTCTACACGAGATCTGATCAGCGGTCATTTGAGAGAACGCACTGTTATTCCACACCTTATACCACTAGGCCAAACGCACATCACATCCGTCTTACGCCTGACGCGGGCTTAATATTTTTTACCCGTCCCAAAAAGCGTTCAACGCCGCTAAAAAAATTTCACTTCAAAAATAAAATGAGTGTTAGGGCGTTTCATCATTGTCTTAAGTTCCATGGGGCTTACCAATACGTCTTAATGCGATTCCGCGAACTGTTGGATCGATCGCTGTCAGATCCATACTAGAAGTGTCAAAAATGTCAGCTAAAACGTAGCTAGAATCCGAATTGATTAGCATTAAGATGTCATGTTCTTGTTTGATCTTCATTCGGAAGGCAAAACTCAACTTTGAGAAGGCTGCCCATCCCAGTCTAACACATCTATCGATCTCATTACACTGATTGTCCTACGAACCTTCAACCAATGTGTTCTGCCAGTTTTAATTTACGGAGCGGAAACCTGGGTGACTACTAAAGCTGTAGTCGAGAAGCTGCAAGTTACCCAGAGAGCAATGGAGCGGAAGCTGGTTGGAGTCACAAGGAGGGACAGGAAAACCAATAAATGGCTCAGGAAACACAGCAGAGTCGCCGACATCAGCAGATGGATGGCGAAGCTCAAGTGGCAATGGGCGGGACACATAGCCAGAAAAACTGATTCGTGGTGCAGAGCTGTTCTGGATTGGAGGCCATGGGAATGTAAAAGACCAGTCGGTAGACCACAGATGAGATGGAAAGTCGACATTAAAAGAGTAGCGGGCAGCAACTGGACTCTCACTGCACAAAATAGATCGGAATGGAAGCGGTTGAAGGAGGCCTAAACCAAGAACTTGGTAGAGAAAGGCTAAGAAGAAGAGAAGAAGAGAAGATGTCATGTAAAAAGTCATCATGAAAGCCGAAAAATTAAATTATAGCCACACTTACAAATGATTGTGAGTGTGGTTATAATTTATTTCTGCGCGGACGAATCGCGGGCCAAAGCTAGCAGCAGGTAAATATAATTTAAAAAGTTTTTAAAAAAAGAACATTGGCTCTTCGCCTACGTTCCTGCCGCCGCTTTCCATAACGATACCTGTCCGCAAAGAGCCAGCTTTTATCGCGGACACGACGCCCCTCCCGTTCTTCCTCGCTTTGTTGGAAAGGGAGAGATAGCCAATAACAGGGCGGGTGGAAGCCATTGTATTAAAATTAACTCGTTTGTGGGAGCTTTGTCGGAAAATTCAAAGGGTTCGTGAGACTTGACAATATTTTAGCCATCTTTGTAGTGGCGGGAGAATCAATAGATAGAGAATAGGTGGGAGAATAAAAGCCGTGGTAGCCTAGTGGTTTGACCTGTGGCCTCTCAAGCAGAGGGTCGTGGGTTCAAATCCCGGGCTCGCACCTCTGAGTTTTTCGGAATTTATGTGCGATATCTCATTTGAAATTTACCATGAGCTTTTCGGTGAAGGAAAACATCGTGAGGAAACCTGCACACAACTGCGAAACAATTCATTGGTGTGTGTGAAGTTCCCAATCCGCACTGGGCCCGCGTGGGAACTATAGCCCAAGCCCTCTCATTCTGAGAGGAGGCCTGTGCCCAGCAGTGGGATGTATATAGGCTGGAGATGGAGGTGGGAGAATAGAAGATAGCGCGCGCTCGCGGATTCGCCCACACCCAATTTTTGATACCATACATACATCAAATCTAACTAATATACCTATTATAAATGCGAAAGTATGGATGGATGGATGGATGTTTGTTTGTTACTCAATCACGCCAGAACGGCCCAACGAATCTGGATGAAATTCGGCACATAGAGAAAAGTCTGGAATGGCTACTTTTTATCCCGGAAAATTCCCGCGGGATAGCGATAAACGAATTCTTTGCCGAAGAAGTCGCAGGCAACAGCTAGTAGGTACATACATACTTCACGTCTTTATCCCTTCCGGGGTAGACAGAACCTAAGGTAACAAGACCTAAACTACAAGCCGCGTTTAGCATGGTTGTGGGTGGAAAAGAGAATCAAGATAGTGGTTTGTTCTTATCTGTATTTTGCGGGTGATAGGGCCTCGTGCAAGGTCCGTCCGGATCGCTACCACCATCTTACTCGCTAATCCTGCCGTTAAGCAGCAGTGCTTGCGCTGCTGTGTTCCGGTGTGGAGAGTAAGACAGCCGGGGAAATTACGGGCACAAGAGGCATTACATTTACATCTAAGTCCTCTAGGTTGGCAACGCATTTGCAATCCCTCCGGGGTTGCGGGTGTCTATGGACAGTGGTGATAGCTTACCATCAGGTGACCCTCTTGCTCGTTTGCCTTCCTATTCACATAAAAAAACTGTCACTGACATTTACCTTTCACAGATAAGGACAAACGATTGCTAAGTTAGCAGACGCCTATAGAGCGTTTATGAATAAGGGGGTTAGAGTTTCGCCCATTCCCTCGGTGGGCGTTTACCATCTGCGCGGGAAGAGAAGCTGTTTTTCTTTACCTACTCCAGCAGCAGCATGGAAGAATTTTAAAAAACCACTTGAAATTTATTTTCTGTATAAACAATGTCTAAAACGTAATTTTTAATAAAAGTTTCTTGCTGTCTGTACCTATTTTTCGTTGTTAAGATTAATTTTAGATTAAGTAGATTGTTTTATTTAATTTGTGTATTTTACAGAAAGTTACTAGAAAACTTCGAAGACCTATCTAATGAATGATGTACCTACTTACTTATCATACATTACCTAACGAATAAAAAAAACTACACCGCATTTTTAGGGTTCCGTACCCAAAAGGTAACCCGGTAATGGACCCTACTCGTACTCATATTCATACTCATTTATTCGTAATAATTATAGTTATTACATGTCATTTTTATCATTATTATATTTCATGTCAGAACAACTCATGAAATTTAAAAAGCATTTCAATTAAAAAAATAATAATAAAACTGCAGCACTATAATAAAACAAATGTTCTGCAATCAGTACCTAAGTAAGGTAAGGCCTATTACTAAGACTTCGCTGTCCGTCCGTCCGTCCGTCTGTCACCAGGCTGTATCTCAAGAACCGTAATAGCTAGACAGTTGAAATTTTCAAATTGTGTATCTCTGTTGCCGCTATAACAACAAATACTAAAAACAAAATAATAATAATAATTAAGGGGGGCTCCCATAAAAACGTGATATTTTAGCCCTTTTTCATGGCTACCACTCGCCGAGCTAGATCTCAAGAACCGTAATAGCTAGACAGATTATGTATTTTTATTGTGGCTACAACAAAAAATACTAAAATCAAAATAATAATAATTAAGGGAGGCTCCAATACAACAGAGTATTTCTGCTACGGTACCCTTCGTGCGCGAGTCCAACTCGCGCTTGGCCGGTTTTGTTTTCGAGTTCAATGCCGACAACGGTCAGAACGAAATTACAAGCTTGCCATTTTTGCCATTTGGCTACGGAACCCTAAAAATTAAGATTGCTGCTTAATCTCAGTGATCTCAATTGATGCACCAACTCACGCTTGACCGACTCTTATATTTCAGAATTACACTCAGGAACCAAATAACAAACCCAAGGTCGAAAGGGGAATCAAGTATCAGTTTCATTACTTAAGTCTTTTAAACGAATTAGTAAAGTACAGTAAGACTTCTTAATTATTCTGCTCTGACTTATACCGAGATGTGTTGCCGTGAGAATGGGGTTGCCATGTATAGCAATTTCCCCGGTTCTTGGGAGATATATTAACGCATTATTAACGCATATATTAACGCATTAGGGTTTCGTGCCTCAAAAGAAAACGGTCAAGTGCGGGTCGGACGCGCACCGAGGGTTACGTGTGTACAAATTCGCCAAGTTAATATCAAATCCAGTGTTATGGATTCGCGGAATAGGCGAAAATCTTAGGAATCATGTACCCACCACTATTTTGATTCCATTTCAACCGATAGGTACGCCCAGGTTTAGCATGAGCTAAATGTGGCCTTTTAGGTATTTTTACCTTAGGCTCTGTCTACACCGTAAGGCATAAAGACATGCAACCCCGAAGTAAGCGAGGGAATACTGCACCTTATAATTGACAACATTTCATATTTCTGAGTCTATAATTTTAATGGTTCTCTGTATTTTGTTTGAAAAGATTAACATGCTGACAGTTTAATTTTTTCGGTAGGGCTTGTATTTAATTTATAATTAATTTATTAATTTTTGCTTATTCTAAAAGGGCGTAACTCCGATACTATCACAGAATACACACTTATCCCTTTGTCTTTTCTCTATAGAAAAAAAAAACGACGTTAATTTCAAATTGTCAATGTCAGCCCCTATTCTCCAATATTCGATTTTCGAGGTTCGCTTCGTGCTGTTCCGCTCATACTAATAGTCATTATCTTGAGAGTGAGAGAGAAGGTATGCAACGAACTTCGAAAATATAATTTCAGAGTTGCCCCCCTTGTACTTTGAAGTTGTCAAAAATACAAAATTATGATCGCTTATTTTTTCTCGTGAAAAAAGCAAAGGCGTTTTACCCATCCTGTGGTAGTTTTGGTAAAATTAGGACATATTTTTAATTAATTTTTATTTTTTATAATAATCGATATTAAAATTATATAAACATATTGCAGTGATCAGGAGGCAAAATGCTTTCAAACCATATATACATTTTCAGGTGTTATAAAAATGAAATGTTGTCAAAAGTGTACGGGAAAGAACGACAGAAAGTGGAACAAGCTCTAGATATCGAGACCAAGCATGATGAAATATACATAAAATTGTAGCTAATAAAAATGTCACAGACAAATTTCTAGAATACTGCAGGAAAATAGCGACTCGTGTTATAAAAAAAAATTAAAATTAAATTATTAGCTCTATTCATTTTTGTAAAGAAAACAAATGTCCTTCGGTTTTTTTGTCAGTTTTGTGACAATATTTTCATACGACTTGTATGGGCCGTCACAAAACTGACACGAAAAAATTGTATGGGAAATTAAGGTATATTTGTTAGAAAAAGTGTACACGTTTTTTTGAAAATGCCCAGTTAACTCATTGTGATTGTACTGAAAAGAAAATAGGAAAACAAAAAAAAATAGAGAACAGAAAAGAACGACTCTGACCCTCATATCAGAGGTAAATGGAAAAGCACACATTGGTTTTTTAAGTGGCGAGAGTCCGTCACTTTCCCGGGTCCTCCCTTCCCGGGCGTGCATAATGCATTTTTCCGGTGTGTGTCAATAAAAAAAAAGACATGGTTTATGTATGTATTTTTTATGCCTATCATATTACCAGCCGTAGTGTGAACAGCTTGAAATAAACTTCTAATTTCTAACCTCGGAGTAGTACTGATCTGGCACCAGCAAATTCAGGCGATAGCGATGGCAACACTGCAGAGTATCGAAGTTTTCAACTTGTACCATATGAAGCGTAAGTATATTAAGAAAGTTCGAGTCAATTTTCGCCAGATTACTTAGCCTTAGTGGAAACTTGGTCTCTATTCCACCAACTCCACAATTCAATCCAGACGACCGGATAGCCTAGTGGTTAGTGACCCTGACTATGAAGCTAGAGGTCCCGGGTTCGAATCCCGGTAGGGGCAGACATTTGTATGATGAATACGAATGTTTGTGCCCGAGACATGGGTGCTGTATGTATTTATCTTAATTATATAGGTATGTTTATCCGTTGCCTGGTACCCATAGTACAAGCTTTGCTTAGTTTGGGACTGGGTCAATTGGTGTAATTTGTCCCATGATTTTTATCTACATAAAACACATAAAATATATTATTTATTTATTAATTGTCGGTGACCATTGATAATTTTATTCTAAATCCAATGTATATTCAATATGAAGCCAACCGTTCTCGTCGAGTTTGTAATGTAAAGAGAGTTGTCACTTGTCACCGACAATTGTCGTGCTGGTGGAACAGGGGCCTGACATTTGTCATTTTCACCGAAATTAGATAATTGCTATGTTATTTAGAAGTGACAGCGGCTGCGGGTCAAAGTACATACGGTGTTATAAAAAAAAAGTTAAACAGACGTTGAACACGTGACTAAAAATTAATCCTTTGCCTTTTTTTCTTTTTTTTTTTTTAATTATGCTATATATCACGAATCAATGCTTTCTTTTGTCTTTGAATTAAGGTTGCTTTTGCCATAGATTATTCTGTAGACACGTGTTTAACTTTTTTATAATAACACTGATGAAGTTTGAAATGTGTTTGAGAATGGACTATCGTAACTGAATGAAAAGTCGCACTTCAATCAAACTATATTTTACTGATCAAAACAGTTACTCTTCTTGTTAAAGATTCTCATATTACAATTTAAAACTGGCCGCATTTATACTTTACAGAGCGACACTTCGATACCATGTTTTAAACTCGTATAGCTCCATCTGTCGAAGCATAGTTGAACTATACAAGCTGAACAAAATGCGTACACAAATGACAACAAACAACAAGTGCCCTATTTCATAGGGTCAGAAAGAGACTTCCGCTTGTAAATTGGTTCTTGTAGCTTTATGAAACGGGGTCAAGATCTAAAGGTCACGTTTAGCGTGATTGTGGGCGTATAGGTGGAAAGCTTATTCAAAATAGTGATGAGTTGCTAGCTTCGTCTGTATCATGATTCCTAAGATTTTTTCCCGTTCCTTTTTTTTATGAGCGTTTCTAAAAAAGTTTGTACATTTGTCGTTTGTAGGTGTCCTGTGCAGATTTATTATTTTCTTTAATCACCAGGCCACTGTGTATTTTATTTGAGTTATTGAGCATAAAATTCGTTTCATTATCTTAAATATAAATTAACTGTCTTAAATGTATATGTATTTGATCATTTAAAAAATATTTTTTTAAAATAATCATTCAGTAAAGTTTGTATGAAAAGGTAAATGTCCCATTGTAAATTTCGAACCTAAAATATCGATTTTTGAAATCAGTTTTACGTTCTCGATTCCGTGGTGTGTTTTATTAACTTATTATAGGCTCAAGCAATTCATTTCTACATTGTTTTCATATCCTTGTCTAAGAAATAATATTTAAAATTAACGATTAAAGTTTGTCCCAGAAAAAGTTCCAATTTTGATTCCAGTTTTTGTTACCGCATTTTCGTCCCTAAAGGTATTTCTTACAAAAAATTGTAGATTCTTTATAGGATGCTGGTAACACTAGCATCATATAGCCACCTTAATAATAAACAGTCACCTTTCAAAAATCAAAACGGCGAGTTGATAAAGTGCGTCGATGGTCAAACCTGAAATAAAATTCCTCCTTTGTTACTGGAAAAACCTGGGTAAATTTTGTTTTTTTATTACTTTGAACTAAATTCTATTTATAAACACTTTATCAAGATTCATATTCTTAAATTCTTCGTTCAAATAGTACGATATATTTGGTTTCACGAATTTTTTAAATGTGCCGGGCACCAAATTTTCCACCATTGGTTACTTCCTTTTTTGTTACTTTTTAATGGTAACGTATGGCTAGGAAATGGGAGTAACAAAAAAGAATTCCTAAGGCAGAGTGTAGACTATTTGAAAATGACTTTATTTATATACACGAGAGGTATTTTTATTTTTATTTGACAGTATTTGTGTATTTATTTAACGTAGATATTTAATATAAACGTAGATATCAAAAATTTATGGTATTTAATCACTCTCTCTTTTAAAAAATGTATGTAGTGATTATAATATTGAAACCTGAGTAATGAATACTGTGCCTAAGAGTTCCTAATTTGTTACCAATGTTCCTCTTATTGTTACTGTCCCGTAAAAAAATACGAAGTTTTGTTCATTTTTGTTTATATTTGTTAAAATATATATATTTTAAATATTCCAGACGAAAATTTAGCAATTTAATTATGATAATTTCCAAAAATTATTAACGTAACTTTATAAATAAGCATTATATTGTAAAATTTCAGGGTACGTTTGACCAAATGGTAACAAAAAGGAGTGAATATCTTTATTATTTTGTGATTACCTTAAAAGAGTAAAGAATTAGCATTAAAAACGTACACAGTTTTATTATTGCTACCTTATTTCTTCAATAAAACCAACTAAATAATGTGTGTGGTTTCTATTTACTTAATTGAATCTTAGTAACAAAATAGGAATTATTGACTGCCCCGACTCAGTAGATTTAACTTTACAGCTTATTTTGTAGTTCGAATCTCTAAAAAAATACATTATCTAGAATCTTTAAGAACCAGGTAATAATATGCGCTTAAAATAATATCGAAAAGTATTAATTTCAAATTAGCCTATGCTGTCCGCCAAATGTACAAACTTTTTTAGAAACGCTCTTATGTGAATAGGAAGGAAAACGAGCAAGTGGGTCACCTGATGGTAAGCGATCACCACTGCTCATAGACACCCGCAACCCCGGAGGGATTGCAGATGCGTTGCCAACCTAGAGGACTTAGATGAAATGCCTCTTGTGCCCGTAATTTCCCCGGCTGTCTTACTCTCCACACCGGAATACAGCAGTGCAAGCACTGCTGCTTTGCGGCAGGATTAGCGAGTAAGATGGTGGCGATCCGGACGGACCTTGCACAAGGCCCTACCACCCGCAATCCTTGATGGGCTTTTATCATCTGCGCGGTAAGAGATGCAACTGGTAAGGTAACGGCACCAGTATTGGACACTGTAAGCTGACAAGCACCAATAATAGACACTTAGTTCTTAATTTAAAAATCGTGCGGTTCTAAATTCACTGTTGTAAAATAAATAAATGACTATCCCTTAGTTTCTATTTAATAAGACTCATTGTCCATTATTGGGTCCTTGTCCAACAATGGTGCAGTTACCTTACATTCTATGTTTTATTTGCTCTCAGACCAGGGTGGAAGTAGCGGTATTTGTCTGTCAGAAACTTCATCATCACTACATAGTATAAAACAAAGTCGCTTTCTCTGTCCCTATGTCCCTTTGTATGCTTAAATCTTTAAAACTACGCAACGGATTTTGATGCGTTTTTTTTAATAGATAGAGTGAATCAAGAGGAAGGTTTATAATGTATACATGCATAATATATCGTGCGAAGCCGGGGCGGGTCGGAGTTTATTACAAAATGCTCCATCTTTTAAGTCGTTTTCTACTGTAACTTAGGTAACGAAATTATGCAACAAATCGAGTTTCGTTGGTTTAAGATTTCGTTACAGTTAGCTGAGTTAGCATTAAAGCAACGTAAACGTACTTATTTAATTTTACATGTAAACTTCAAGCTCATGCGAAGTTTTGAATGTTCAAGAATCACAAAAAAATAAAAATAAAAATAATATCATGGGACAAATTACACCAATTGACCCAGTCCCATACTAAGCAAAGTTGTACTATGGGTACCAGGCAACAGATAAACATACATATTTATTTATTTATAAGCATTTTTATTCCGAATTCGCTACAATTTCAGTAAGTACCACATGTTGTTGTTGTTATTGTCGTTTATTTATTAAATTGTCGCGTAATTCGGCGTGCCCCATGGCATAGGCCTCTTCCGTGTATTGGAGGGTTTGGGCTATAGTTCCCACGCGCGCCCAGTGCGGATTGGGAACTTAACACACACCATTGAATTTCTTCGTAGATGTGTGCAGGTTTCCTCACGATGTTTTCCTTCACCGAAAAGCTCATGGCAAATATTAATAATGTAGATAAATACATACTTAAATGCCACAAATGCGAAGTTACTTGCGTCACTAGAAAACTAAACTACTTACTTAGTTTGTTTATAGTCCTTTTTAATCCATTTTAAAGCTTTTGTCAACAAATAAGTCCCAAGTTTGGTTAAATAAGTTACTGACACGTTGTGGGCGAGTGTTTTGTGCTGGTGTGTCTGTGTCTACCACTATTGGTTTTATACTCTATGGCCTGCGCACTCGTCTCTCCAAAGTTCAATTTCGATATCGAATAAAACTTGCGAACTAACAAGAATCGCCCCGATATTATTCCCAATTCCCAAGGGCTTCGAGAATATCGTCACTGCAAAACTCTCTTATCTCAAAATCGATGATCTTACAATGTCAACTTTAAATCTGTGCCTCACGGTTCAGTTTGCTATACGTACTGATTCGAGATACGAGCTTGATGAAGTATCATCGATATCACCTTACAAAAGGCGAGAATACGATTTCTTTTTTAAAGCGATTTGAAATAGGAGCGCTGGTATGATTAAAGACTGAATGAGGGAAAGTAACTCCTTTTTATTAAACACGTTGGAAGAGCGAGAGGGTCACCTGGTTTCACCAATACGACAATTGTCGGCGACAAGTGACAATTCTGTTTACATTACAAACTCGACGAGAATCTACGCCAGTTGGCTTCATATTGGATACGCTTTGCATTTCGAATTGTCGAATTGTCAATGTCACCGACAATTGTCGACTTGGTGAAATAGGGGCATGGTAAGCGATAACACATGGATTGCAGATGAGCCAATGTTGCCAACCTGGAGGGCTAAGATGAATACCCTGAGTCGTGGGTTGGACTTTGGACTTTAGAATTTTTCAGAATTTATGGGGTAGGTAAGTACTTAAGTTGTTTTTGAACAATTTTGTTTACACTTCGTTTTTTGTTTATTGAAAATTATTTAATAAATTTATGTATTTTCTAGTTACACATAAGTCGGGTTCTATCTATTTATTACTTCACTTCTTACTTAAAAAATTATGGTTTATTTAGTATATTATTCATTTATTTAATCTACACTGTGTATCGTTTCTTGAGTCACAGACGGTTCTGGCTGAAAATCAGTGCTGCAGGTGTCTAACACCTCAGCGTAATGCTGAGCCAGCGACCGTTTCACTTTTGCGAAGACACACACAACGCTGATGATCAAATTTTCATGTCTGGTTTTTTTATTGTTGTTTTTTTATAAAATTGTGTGTACATGCTCTTATATTTGTCTTGCAAAATGAATAAATGTCTTCTTTCTTTCTTTCTTTCTTTCTTTATTTTGCTGTTAAGTTTGTGGTTTAAAATAAATGAATTATCCACCCGATAGATACATAAAAAAACCGATTGCTACGTGAAAATTCGAATAAAAACTCGGCTCATAAATTGTTGATTGACACTTGTAGTGCCATCTATTGGGAACATTTGTACTTAAGTTGGCGTGGTCACGCTTTTAGCGATTGTCAGTGCATTACTTCGCACATGGCGCCAGTGTTTATTATAATTAGGTAGGTTACTCGATTAGGAAAACATGAAACTTATTGTACTTAGTCGCTTATTTTATTCAATATCCCGCTTAGTCCCGTTGCCGACGGCCAACTCTAAAAACGTGTTAACCTGACTCGCAAGCCGACGGGTAAACTCCTCTGGCTGTTCGTTCAACCGATTCGTGATTTCCTTAAACAACTTCTTCATATGCACCTCTAGCGAATTTCCCTGGTTCACCCAATCGTCGTATTTGCTCAGAAAATGCTCAAAAGTATGCTTCTTGCGGTTATCATACACGTGGTCCATATCGGATAGAATACAGTTAATGAGTAAAACGTCTATGGCTGACGGTTCTGTTCGCGCTAAACGGTCTTCTAGAACCTTAAGGAAGGCTACCAAAACGTCTCTCACGGCCGAATCAGGATTGTCAATCATTTCGTTCAGTACGCGTTTGAATTCGTTCCTAACATTGACTTCTAGCTGATGCGTCCATAGAGGAGTTTCAATCAGTAGAGTGCGGAACACCTTCAAGAAAGCCTTCAATTTAGATACTTGCATAATTTTCATGGTTTCGAAGACTATTTTCAGAGAGCGCGTGCATTCTAATTGAGCTAAGCAGATCTTGTGCGCCGTGCAAAGCTTTGTCTGATAATCAGTTTCGACCCTTCCAATTTTTATGACGAGTTGTTGCATTATTACGTGAACGACCGCGTTGTTGTCCACCGTTGGGTCTAGTCTTTCCGTTGCAAAAAGAACGGCATTATCCAACATACTGGTACTTATTTTCTTCATAACGTCAGTCCACATGTAGGTCTCGTTTTCTTCGTGAAATTTTGAATTGGCGTGTTTAAGTATCTTCTTTATTTCCCGTAAATACTTTTTGGATGTGTATTCAAACGCGTCGTTTAGCAGTATACCCTCGAATACGGTGGAAATGGTTTTGGACAGGGCTTCTATGTAGTCGTTTATGGTGTTCTCTGTGTCTCCTGAACAGAAGACTAGGCCTTTGCAGAGAGCGGCAGTTTTAATGGCGGTTTGCACGTCGGGTGGAGACATTGCTCTTCTGCCACTCATTGCTAACCCTTGTTCTTTGATTAGGTTTGTCTTGAGGTAGTCTTCCAGGGCGCTCATGACTTCTTTGCCTAGGCTCAGCGACCCCAGCATGTTGACTTTGACCGCGTCTGACATTGTTAGAGCTAGAAAGAGACAAAGATAGAACCAAAAGCGTGGAACATGTAACAGAAGCCCGACATATCACTCGAAAATAGAAGCACCATTCGAAAGAGGAAAAAAATGTGCATTTCTTTTCGACAAAACCACAGTTCAAATTAAATTACCGAATAGACTAGTTAAATTAGAGCCGTAATTTTCTTCAAATCTAGCGTGACACCAGTGTTGGACACATCGAGAAGCACCAGTAATGGACACTTACTTAATTTATAGTCTATAAGTATGGTTATAAATCGAGTTCTGTTGTAAAATAAATTACTATTCCTTAGTTTATTTTAAATAAGAGTTATTGTGTACGAGTTCGTATTTCAAATTAGCACAATTTCACCGTTTTCGAGTGGCATTATCGAGTGATGTGCTTTCAAAAATCGGGCAATAGAATGTTAATGGTAAATAATTCACTGTCAGTTTATTCACTTAAATACCTACTTACTTATAAACAAGAGGCCACACCGCAACCACATGATGTCGCAATGGCAGCCTCGAGGAAATTCATTGTTTACGACTAATAAAAGTCTGGTACAGTACTAAAATTCTTAAGCAAACCGCAGCCTACGGCGGCATAAAAGGGATAACAATTTGAAACGAAAAATATAGCAGGTGTTCTCCGTTCCAGTTCATTTTAACGCCTTTGTTAACAAATAATTTCTTCTAGTTAATTTCCCACGCGCATTCAAAGTAGGCAATTCCTAAATAGCATCACACGCACCGGAATGTTAAAGGATAATACTTGATATCTAGAGACATTTTATAACAATCATGGGCTAATTTGACCGTTTTAAAATTGCTATAAAATCGACCCTGTCCATAGTGGGTAAGCGGTGAATCGATAGACATCGAAGCAGTAAACGCAAGTAAAAATTAAGGATTTCGTTCGACATTATAACTACTTTTAAGTTTGCGGGTGGTAGAGCCTTGTGCAAGGTCCGTCCGGATCGCTACCACCATCTTACTCGCTAATCCTGCCGCTAAGCAGCAGTGCTTGCACTGCTGTGTTCCGGTGTGGACATGTGGAGAGTAAGACAGCCGGGGAAATTACGGGCACAAGAGGCATTTCATCTAAGTCCTCTAGGTTGGCAACGCATCTGCGATCCCTCCGGGGTTGCGGGTGTCTATGGGCAGTGGTGATCGCTTACCATCAGGACCATCAGGTGACCCACTTGCTCGTTTCCTATTCACATAAAAAAAAAAGTTACCCCGGATTACGGTACATAACATAACTTAATTTTTATTATGACCTTGGCGTTGCCCGTTAAAGAAAAACATTGAACAAAATGGACTACCCTACAGTCTTAATGGCGACGGAAATAACTGTGCACCTCGCTTGTTGGACAATTGCAACGAAGCCCAAAAGGATGGCTGTGTTGTGTTTAACATCGCAACGACCCGATTTTGGGACTGGTACTTCATCAGATCAGACGGAATTTTCATACGATTTCCGTACGGAATGACGTCAATTCGTAGTAAGTAATCGATTATATTTTTCGCATTAAAAATCGATTAATAAATAATCGATTTTTCTTAAAAAAATAATCGATTAATAAATAATCGATTTTTCTTTAAAAAATAATCGATTTTTTTTTAATTTTTTAATGAATTTCAAAATAAACGCTAACTATATATATTTTATTTATCATGGTTTTATTAATTAAAACTGTTTCAAAAGCACAGAAGGGCTGGCATCGTAGACGCACAGATGGCGTTAATGCGTAATATCATCTCCGTGGAGATAGTATGTTTTGATAGTTCGCGCTCCGGGTTATAAAAGACCAGACTTAATGTCGGGGGTGGTAGATAAAAAATCGACTATGCTTGATTTTTGATTATAAAAAAATCGCGTATAAAAATCGATTTTTACATTTTAAAAAATCGATTATGTCCATAATCGATTATTTTTTCACATCCCTAGCCCTGTCCCGTTCCGTAATAGCGATGTCCCGTTCGCTGACGTCAATCCGTACGGGAACCGTATGAAAATTCCGTATGTGGCCGGCCTAAAAGCGCTTCACGTCTAGCACGAGAGCGCACAAGTCGCGTCGTGCGCGAGATAGATTGCCCGTCTTTTTCTTAGTGTTCGTTTTAGAAAGGGACGGGTAGTATCTCGCGCGCGACGCGACACTTGCGCGCTCTCGTGCTTGCCAGGGTCATAGAATAAGTAAGAACGTAGTAGAACGGAATCTCCCGCTCCGGCCGGACTCAAGGTCACGATTTACAGTACTTGTTAAACGAGCGGCTCAGTCAGGCTGCCACGGCAGGCGTCGCCGCACGCGCGTTTGGCATTTTTGCGCGTTCCGTCCGTCCCGTAGGTACTCATCTTGGAAACAATAATTACAATGGTGTCAAGTTATTGTGGTGTATTTGGGTGTATGAATAATGCAAAAACGATATATACCGAAGCTCACCCAAGCACCCAACTGAATAAATTACTAGGTACTAGTTTTACGTGAGCCTGTATGTATTTTATTTTATATTTGTCGGTAAGTAATACTTACTTAAATCATCTTAAATGGCTTCATTTGGTATGGCACTTGTAATAACTTCTTCCTTAATATAATATGTAGGTACGTACCTTGTTGCAGTCCGACCTTATATACCTTTTTTATATACTTATTGTTTATGTTTACCTTCTATTTTTAAATATTAAAAAGATATAAAAATTGTCTATGCCATCCAGTCAGTTCAGATTTGAAGTACAATAAAATCGTTTCCAAAGTCGTGTTCTTCATTCATAAGTTTCATTGGTGTCAGAAGTTAAACTGTGATAATGCCCATAACACGTTCAATAACAAGGAAACAATTCCGGACAGAGGTAAGTGAAACAGCTCCAGCCCCATCGCCAGGCATTACGCCTGCTCAACCCTCCCGCGATGAGGCTCTCATACAAGAGCATGATATTCTTGAACCCCTTTTTACTGTCCAATTACCAGAATCTGTATCTCAAAAGGCAACCGTCCAATTGACAGAATCTGTGCCTCAAAAGGCGACCGCCCAATTGCCAGAACCTATACCTCCTAGGGCCCCTTCCGCAGCATCATCGCGAGCCTCTACCAAGACTCAGAAGTTGGCTGCCCTTGCAAGGCATGCTCGCTTAAATGCGGAACGGGAGCGAAGGCTAACTGAACATGAACGCAAAGCAGCCGAGTTAGAACTACAGGCGGAACTCGCGGCTATTGAGTCTGCCGCGTCAGAGAAAAGCAACTCAACTCAAAGGTGGTTGATTGAGTGTGCCGATAATAATATGTGTGACAATAACGAACTATTCCCTTGCAGTACTTTAGAGTGTGATGTACCTTTTGCGGGAACTGCACAAGATGTCGCTGTCGCCTCTACGAGCGCGAATGCGCCGCGCGGAGACCGGTGCCTACAGTTCAACGACAAAGTAAACACTACACGCATATTAGGCACACACCACACTAAATTTGCACCTACGAATTGTAATATTGACAACAAAAATAAAACAATTAATAATGTACAGACACAAGACTCTTTTATTAAACTGGCTGAAGTAATTGCTGATCTTGGAAGCAAGAATAAACAGGTGAGTATTAAACTTCCTTTGTACGATGGTAGCATCTCTGGTTGGCTCATGTTCAAGAAGACATACTCGCGATCCGAAGCTAGATTCAGCCCTGAAGAAAACTTGGCCAGACTCGATACCGCGTTGTGTGGAGCCGCCAAGGAAGCTGTGTCTACTCTTCTCATGACTGCCGCGAATCCAGCACAGATTATGAGTTCCCTGGAGAGTCGCTTTGGCCAGCCGGAATCCATCATTTTACACCAACTCTCGTCTATTAGATCCTTAGCCAGGTTGCCGCTTCACGAGTCTCTAAAAGACCTTAATATCTTCGCGTGCCGACTCCGAAATTGCGTCGAGGTCATCAGGGAGCTACATCAGCCAGAGTATCTGGCCTCTCCCGAACTTGTTAACACAATCATTGGAAAATTAACTCCTCTATTACGTTATAGATGGGCTGACTTCGCATCTTCGAACGATTTCCCTAACAAATACAAGCTAGAATTATTAGCAGACTTTTTAGATAATGAATCTAAACGGCTAGCAAAACATTGTACGTTTTATACGGAAAATTTTCACGGAAAAACTGTCACAACAAATAATTCGCAGATTGTCAAACAAAACGTCGGTACTAGGCAACCCGCAAAAGTTTTTCATGCGACATTGTCAACGAAACCAAAGAGTCTAACATGTAGGTATTGTAAGACAGGTACACACGATGTTCATGAATGTGAAAAGTTTATATCATTGCCTATCGACGAACGCTGGCAATGGGTTACCGAAAATAAGGTCTGTTACAGATGTTTATCTAAAGGTTCACACAAATATTTAGCTTGCAGGAAACATTGCGAAGTCGCCGATTGTAAGTACAGTCGAAGACATAATACTTTGCTCCATCGACCTACGGTAGAAACCGCTGCCCATGTCGACATAGATGAGCACGATGAGCCCCAGTCTGAGGAGGTACCGACTGCTATTGTATCTCATAGTGCCTCCGCTATCCCAATGTCAATCCAAAGGTCTTTATTAAAGGTTCTCCCTATCACTATTACCGGCCCTAAAGCTAGTTTCGATACCTATGCGCTGCTTGACGATGGGTCTACGGCCTCATTTATCGATAAATCGGTAGCTGATTTGATAGGTGCTACCGGGCCTAGAAAACACATTCAGGTCGAGTGTATAGGCGGTCTTGGTAAAAATATAGAGGTCAATTTCGTAAACATTCAAGTCAAAGGCTGCCATAGTGTAGAGACATACGATATCGTAGCGAGGTCCATTCCAAATTTGACTATTGTTAAGCAGTGTATTCGTCCAGAGCTAATTAAAAGCTGCGATTATTTACGCGACCTTACTGATGTTTTATGCTACGAGAACGCGAAACCTATGCTTTTGCTTGGGATTGATAATTGGCATCTTACCTTTTCAAAAACTATACGGCGCGGTAAGCAATCGCAACCAGCAGCGTCTTTGACTCCGTTAGGTTGGGTTCTATACGGCTCTACTTCAACCATGCCCAAACCTGTCGACTTCGTGAACCATGCTACTGTAGAGAGAGAAGAAGATAGTTTAGGGGACAGCCGTACTTTAGATATCCTCATCAAAGACTATTATAGTTTAGATTCTATAGGTATAAAAAATAGGGATTTCCGCTCTGTTGAGGACCAAAGAGCTTTAAAATTGCTAGAGGAGACTACTAGGCGTCTACCGTCTGGGCGATTTCAGACAGGACTACTGTGGCGGGACAATATCGAACAGGTTCCCGACAGCCGTCCACTCGCTTTACGCCGTTTTAGAACTCTAGAATCTAAAATGATTAAAGACTCCGACTACGCTGATAAATATAAACAAAATATTCACGCCATGCTTGATAAGGGCTACGCAGAATTGTGCACTGCTACCCCTACTGGTATATTATGGTATTTACCGCACTTCGGAGTAGTACATCCGCAAAAGAAGAAACTTAGGATAGTCTGTGATGCTGCCGCCAAGTGCGAAGGCGTAAGTCTAAATTCCCTTTTGTTGCCCGGGCCCGATCTTCTCCAATCCTTGTTAGCCATTTTGATGCGATTCAGAGAAGGTCGCATAGCTCTTTCGGCTGATATCCGGGAAATGTTTCCACAGATTAAAATCAGACCAGAAGACCGTGACGCTCAACGTTTTTTATGGCGCGACGACCTTACACAACCTATCCAAGAATATCGCATGTCATCTATGATGTTCGGTGCAGTGTGCAGTCCGTTTACGGCTTTGTATCTCAAAAACAAGATCGCCACCGAACATCAGCGATCACACCCAAAAGCTGCAGCAGCTATTATTCGTGATACATATATGGACGATTACATAGGTAGTTGTGATAATGAAGAGGAAGCCGCACTTTTATCTTCAGATATTGTCTCGGTTTTAGCCGCAGCCAAATTCAAAATGAGGTCTTGGGTATCAAATTCCGCAAAAGCTCTCACCAAGCTGCCTCCAGATCTCTGCGCTGTTGGGGCCACAACAATAAATGTAGGTTCAGACTCTCGACCTCTGACACGCGTCTTAGGAGTTTCCTGGAACATCGCTGACGACACACTGTCTTTTCCGCATATTGATTTTGATAAAATACCAGCGAAATTAACCAAGCGCGTTGTCCTTTCAAACCTCATGAAAGTTTACGACCCTTTAGGTCTACTCACTCCCGCGGTTATAAAAGGTCGTGTTCTATTCCAAAAGACCTGGAAGCTAGCTACATCTTGGGATGAATTATTACCTAAACAATTCGTAGAAAAGTGGAGAGACTGGTTCACAAGCTTACTCAAAATTTTGAACAATTGTGTACCTCGGTGTTATGCCATTTTAAACGAACCTATAAAATCAGTGCAATTACATGTTTTCGCAGACGCGAGCGAGCAAGCGTACAGTTGTGTCGCTTACTGGCGCTTTTTGTGTCCAAACGGAAACATAGAAGTCTCGTTGATTAGTGGTAAAGCGCGCGTTGCTCCCTTGAAGCCTACGACTATACCAAGGCTAGAGCTTCAGGCAGCTCTAATTGCTGCTCGCTTATCTGTGTTTATTGTAGAATCTCATAAACAAAAGCCAGAAAGGATCTTTTTCTGGTCAGATTCTCAAACGGTACTCAAATGGCTACGCTCTGACCCAAGCACTTTTAAATCCTTTGTCGCTCATAGGGTTTGTGAAATTTGCGAGATCACTAATGTTTCCGATTGGAAGTACGTACCTTCATCCTTGAATGTCGCGGATGACGCAACCAGATTCAAAGATGAATTTACTATAAACTCTCGATGGTTTTCCGGGCCATCATTCTTACGTCA
This sequence comes from Pandemis heparana, assembly GCA_963854515.1. Taxonomy (NCBI): domain Eukaryota; kingdom Metazoa; phylum Arthropoda; class Insecta; order Lepidoptera; family Tortricidae; genus Pandemis; species Pandemis heparana. The sequence goes on from OY978006.1 coordinate 31,363,396, forward strand.
ACCACCAACCGAATGGCCCTGTGAACCTACAACTGTCCACGCACCAACGCCTGAGGAATATAGAACCAACAAGGACTTGGTGGGTTTGACATTGACTCAGTCACGCGACTTACCATCACCTGTGATTGCTGACTACAGCCGCTTTAGTGTATGGTTACGATTTATTCGTGCTACTGCGCGGGCTCACCAGTGTGCCTCGAAATTTCGCCATTTATCTCAAAATCCAAAATTTCCGCAATGTGGTTTAGCAGTTTTAAATGTCGCTTTTATTTCTTCGGCAGAACGTCATGCTTTTTTACATATACAATTAGATTCTTTCAAACATGAATATTTTGCGATTGACGCTGCACGCCCCGTTTCTAAAGAGAGCAGACTTAAAAACTTGTCGTTGATAATAGGAGATGATAGGCTTTTACGGTTATCCGGCCGCACGGGAGCATCCACTGCCATTGATCCACGGCCAGCTGTTTTGGATGGAAAGCACCCGCTCACTCGCCTACTAATCGGCTCCTACCACGTCAAATTTGCTCACGGCAACAACGAACTTGTGGTGAACGAATTACGGCAACGTTTCTACATCATTGGGGTGAGACCATCTGTGAAAAGTGTGGCGAAACATTGTCAGCTCTGCCGGAACAGGAAGGCGAAGCCACAGGTGCCACCGATTGGAGACTTACCTGAAGCCAGGATGGCTCATCACGTTCGTCCTTTCACTTTCGTCGGTGTCGACTATTTTGGCCCGTTGAACGTCACATCAGGACGACGATCTATGAAGCACTGGGTAGCTCTATTTACCTGCCTGACAGTCAGAGCTATTCACATCGAAGTAGTAGAATCGTTATCAACAGACTCGGCCTTGTTAGCTCTACGACGATTCATAGCACGACGTGGATGTCCCACATGTATCTACTCTGACAACGGAACGTGTTTTGTTGGTGCTTCGAATATACTACATGAGCTGTACGACTTCTCGACAAATAGAGGAATAACGTGGAAGTTTATCCCCCCGTCGGCTCCCTTTATGGGTGGCTGTTGGGAGCGTCTGATTCGCAGCGTGAAGACTGCACTCAAGATCACTCTGAAAGATCGATCACCCCGAGTAGAGGTCCTAAATACATTACTTGTAGAAATAGAGGCCATGGTCAATTCCCGGCCACTCACTCACGTGTCCGTGGATGAGGACAGCCAACAAGCACTGACGCCCTTCAACTTCCTGATTGGCACCTCAAGCCATGACCAGAGTCTTCGAGAATTTGACGAAGCTGATCTTTTACGACGCGCGGACTGGCGAAAGGCCCAAAGACTCGCAGAACATTTTTGGCAACGGTGGACTAAAGAATACTTGCCGCTCTTGATACCACGAAAATCAGTTACACCCCATGAAGAGTTAAAATCGGGTGATGTTGTGCTGGTCGCGGACGGCAATCTACCGAGAAACTGCTGGCCTATTGGACGAGTTACTGAGTTATTTCCGGGTAAAGATAATATTGTCCGCGTAGTGAATGTTGCGACTAAAGGGGGTGTGCTGCGTCGGCCGGTCCGCAAGCTGGTACCACTAAATTGTTAATTGGTGTTCCACACCGCTTGGGGCCAGTCGTGTTCTTCATTCATAAGTTTCATACCTAATGATTTATAAGTTTCATATTTTGTAAAACTAGAATAAAATAATGATTTCAAAGTAAATAAAAACTTATATTTTAGCGATATATATTGCACCAAATAAACCTTTTCCTTCCTTTCTTTCTTTCTTTTATATTATCTTTAGACGTAAGTATAATATTTAACGGTAAGCAACCCTAGCAATGCGCCTGGACGACAGAGGGGCGTAACGACGTGAAGGGGGAAGTAGGTATATAAATGGCGGCGTTTTGGACGCGGTCAAAAGAGATTCCCTTCTACCCTGTTATTAGACATGGGGGTTAAATAACGTCACGGTGACAAAGTCACCGTGACTCGCCTTCAAAACGTGTCACTGTGACTTTTCACAAAATAACAACGTTACAAAATCACATACGTTCCTTACTGTTCCTTCCTAACGCCTAGCGCAAGCAGTGACGAGACGCGATGCAGTGACAGTGACTGACTGTGACGTGACTCGGCTCTGCTCGGCTCTAATCGGGCTTAGTCGGGAGTGTTCGGATTCGGAACTTCGTGTGCGAACATCGTATGATGCCTGCTGCCTGAGAGCGAGTGAGACAGAGATAAAATTATGAATGCTTGCTCACTTATCCGTGTCAAAGAGTTGTTTTAATGAAGCATACTCGTAGAAAAGGATGTATGTACGTATGTATGTATAACTCTTTATTGTACATAAAACACATGAAAAAGATAAACACCGTCCATAATGATGATGATGATGATGATGATGATGTTGATTATGACGATGATGATTATGATGATGATAGCTATGATGATGATGATGATGACATGATGATGATTGTGATGACTATGAACTAATTTCCCAAATGTATTTATTTTTTACTTATAATATGCGACAGTTCTAAGCCTGTAAAAGTGTAAAGGTTATTTTGGATCAATTACTTGTGTGATAACGGTGTGACAAAATCACGTCATAATAGCACTGCGACAATATCATATGGTGATATGAGTAACCGGCGTGACAAAATCACGATGAAATAACAGTGTGACAAAAATAACGTTGACACAAATATCATGCAGTGACACGAGTAACAGGCGTGACAAAGTCACGGTGACTTTTCACTGTGACTTTTTTGGAACGGGATCGCAGTCACTGATATCAAAATGTAACGCTTTTCCCCATGTCTACCTGTTATTATCTATTCTATGCCAGGGTGCCTAGTCTTAAGAAAACAGTCTGCCAGTGAAATTAACGGTCGGGTCAACAGATTTCTGCAGGGTCCATTTTTAAATCAACCCGACCAAGGACACGATGGTCGGCTGTTGGTCCCGACCGTGAAGGCCTTTTACCATGACATCTTGCGATTCAATTCAGGCTCAGGGGCCTTACCATGACGTCTTAATGCGATTCAGTTTAGGTTCGCTCGCTGACAGATTCATATTAAAAGTGACAGCTAAAACTTGAACTGAGCCGGAATTAGGACGTCATGGTAAGGCCCCAGTTCGGGTGTTAGCAGTCATTTTTAGTACGGATTTGACAGCGAGCGAACCTAAACCAAATCAGAATTGAACCGCATTAAGACTTCATGGTAAGGCCCCAGGTTCCTTCACCATCTCGAAAATAGTTGGTGACAATACCGTTTACGGTTGGCTTCATATTGACTACGCATTGCATTTCTAAATGTTACTTGTCTTAGACAAATTGTAGAGTTGGTGAAATAAGGGTGGGGGTTACCATGACGTCTTAACCCTTTACCAGGCCCCGAAGAACCAGCGCACACTGGTTTCTTTCATATGACAAAAATAAAAAATAAAAATATCAAATTTATTGACATAACTCATTATTCTGGCTTCTACAACGTCCAAACAATCAGAAAATATCAGAAGATTTATTTTCCTAATTACCCTCATTCCGATATTGTTATCAAAAGGTGGTCTATTGCTTCCCGCGACTACTCGTGCTATCCACTCACGCAATTACCGCTCGTTGTTTTACCCATATTATACCGAAAATTTTCTTTGTTGCGATTGGTTTTTGTAATGGATATTCAGAAACAAGGTATGTATGATTATTTAAAGTATTAATTTATTTTAGATATTGAGTTTTAGTGTGGTAAATTGGCTGCTACATCAGTAAGGTATTTTCGTAAATTTTATTTGGAATGCAAGTCGACTTTTAGTACTTTGTCGACGGTTGTCTAATCTAAAATCTACCATGATTGGTTAGATATAAGACTTCTTTTACTAAATCAAATCTAATTTAATCCAGATCCGTCCATTATTTCAAGTAATCAGGGTGCTACGCCAAAGTGTACCTTTTGTAGCGTAATTCTACGAACTTTATACTTTATGTTGTTGTTGAATTTTGCACAAGATTTTTTTTTTTTTGAGTTAATTGATTAATATTTTTATGTTTATTAAAGGGGGGGAGCCATCATTGTGTGTTTGCAGGCATGTTTGTCTTCAATATATGGGATAAATATGGTGGCAAGAAGTTGAACCTAACTGACCGAATCCAACATGTTTTTAAGGAAATTTCTTGACTCTCAGTCATTAAAAGACAACGAAAACATTAATTTTCATAAGTTGTTTATACGAATAAAATATATCTGCACAAGGATTTCCGAGTTGTGGCGACAGAGTAATTACATGAAGAAAACATTTTTAGCGAAACAGCTTGACTGGCTCAACACAACGGAAAATGTAACTTTGGAAGGCTTCGGCCAAGAAGCAGCAGAGGCAGCACCTGATACGCCAATCAAGAAACGAGGACGACCAAGAAAAGACTATGGAGAGTGCTTCAAATGCACAAAGCAAAGAAGGCGATTGGAGCTCTCACAAATTGACGAATCCATGGCGTCTGTGTTGAGTGACCAATCGCAGTTCTGATTACGACACACCCGGAAGATGTCCAGGGATGTAACTAATGTAGACCTCTTATATAGGCTTCTTCTGAGCTCTGATCCATTAATAACGGGGCTCAGGAAGTTGCCTAAAAAGAAGAAATGTCTTCTATCAAAAGCTACTTTTGAGCTACTTAGTTTTTAAGATAGTTTTTATGTAATTTATTATAAATATAAATGATTGAAATCCTCTAATTATATAATTTATTATCAATATAAATTATTGAAATCCTCTAATTAACCTTTTCTTTAATAATATGTGTTTTTTAAACTAAAATAAGTACGTATTGAGCATTTAGTATTTTTGACGCACCTTTGTATGGACGAGGAACCAGTGTGCAGCGTGTCTGAATTCGTACTTTATATGCTGTTGCAACCGTATTGAACGCCTTGTAAAAAATGTATTTATGAAAGTCGTAATGTGTTTTGAATGAAGATCATAAAATAATATTTTCAGGGATTGACAAAATATTTTGTAGGTGGTTTGGAGTTAAAACCCGACTACGGTAACCGATATAAAATGTGGGTGGAATATATCCCTTGGCCTGGTAAAGGGTTAATGTGATTAAGGTGTGATTGCAACAAAATGTATGAAGAAACGGTGAGAAAACGTGACGCTTACGACACGTCACTGCGTATACGCGACGGTTTGGTCGCACCCTCACTTAGGTTCGCTCGCTGTCAGGTCCATACTAAAAATGACAGCTAAAACCTGAACTGAGTCTAAATTAAGACGTCATGGTAAGGCCCCGGCCTGTCGTAGTTTCAGCCCATCCCTTCCCCAAATAAAAACACCCAGCTACGTGTTAACATTTATTGGCCTAGCCCTGCTTCTGCGCCAGCTCTCGCGCCTTAGCCTTCTCCAACTTGGCGATGCGGGCGTTAGACTTGTTGCCCAACACACCACCGCCCCAATGTCTGCGGAGCTCTTCATAACGCTCATTGAAGTTGGTCTTGATAGCTTCCACCGCCTTAGTGAAGGCGGCTCGGTCGCCAGATTCCACCTACAAAGCATCAGATATAGAGGATGTTTTGAGGGAGGTACGGTGGGGGGGTTATGGTGGGCGTCAGATAGTTCTATTGGTGGTAGAAGGGTTGACAGCATGGCTCTCAGATAGCAAATATCATGATCATCATTTAGGTGGTTCGAGGTATCAGTGATTCCTGACTACTATGGAATCTTTTAAAGCGACTAGTGCCTTCAAAATGTTGTCTTTGTCATTTTCTTTACGTGTGAGGAGTAAAGGAAATCACACACTTGCAATTTTCGGTGTTTTGTATTCGTGATAACAAAGTCTATTGATTTAGAAATGTTAAGTTGTGTTTACAGTACATCGGATTCTTTATTTCTTAAATATTTAAATATTTTCATAAGTCGTTACCGTTTAGGAGCAGTAGGGAATGCAAGCCAACAAAACATATATCTAAATGCCGAACTTTTGCTGATATACCTAAACGACCTACGTTGCAAATGTTGTATAAGAGGTGGTAATTCATATATATTATTTCAAATTTTTTGGCTCAACCGTTTAAGATGCGTAGGCTTTAGATTCTAAAGTTTAGAAAGTACCTAATTTACAGCATTTGAAGGCACTAGTCGCCTTAACGAAGTTACATTGACTCGACAAAGAAAATTGTGACATTTACTGTGATAACGTTCTACGGTGGGTCAGGAATCATCTTGTTTGTGAGTACATGAATGACACTAGTTTGCCAATGCGATGTAATCCCTAATCATTATTGACATGAATAAACAACTAGACTCCCAGTCGCTAACAAAAGTGCCTCATGAAATACCCGAGCGGAGTTGTCTGTGTTGTGTGTCAACAAATAACACTAACATATTCGTTCAAATTAACCTTATTTCGCGGCAGTAACGTTTATATGAAGCGCTGAAAGCCTGTTTGTCTCTTCTGTTCTCAAGTTTGAGATTACGGTGCGAAAGAGACATATTATACATTGTCAACAAAGCGCGGTCGAAACACGACTGAACCAAAACTCTGCACAATGGACGCGTCGTGCAGACTTTGGCTTCCGACAGTTTTTGAGCGTGTTTGCGAGTCTCATTGGCGTAACTACAACGTCAGGGGCCCGCGGCAAATTCATCAGATCCCTTCCGCACTATAAAGAAGTGCATCTTCCCTTCTGTGCTCAAGGCCAAGCTAGTTCGGGGCCCCGTAGAACTGGGGGCCTGGGCATTTTGCCAGCCCTACCACCCTATAGTTACGTCACTGGGGAGTCTAGTTGTTTATTGTAGTCAACATCATATATAAGTGATCACTTTTGTACCTTGTCGCTTTCAGTCGTTACATGATTTCGTATGGCTTTTCAAACAACTTTAAAGTGACAAGGTACAAAAGTGATCACTTATGTATCACATCGACTGTACGTCAATGAGTATCCCAGATTATTTTTACCACACCGTGTACATTTTTCTATCCGCACAGCAATCATAATCTGGCAAACTAGTACCAACATAACACTAAACTGGTGGTCAAGTGTGACCATAATTCCCAACATAATAATACTAACGTGTGTGAGCGCCAAGCACGTGCATGTCTTGCGGTGCACCAGGGCTCCGAGACGGGACTTGCCCTTAACAATGCAGTAGGGGACACCCATCTTGCGGCACAGAGCTGGCAGGAACAGCACCAACTGTAATATCATCAACATAAATCACGGGTAGTCTTTACCACTACGGCCAACATAGCCTAAGGTTAGAAGACTTGCCCAGTTCAGCATGATTGTAAGCACAGGTGGAGGGAATTAAAATAGTGAGGGGTTGTTTTGTTAGCATAGAATAGACTATTGATTCCTAACAGCCTTATTCATAAAAAATCCTTAATTGAGGTTTGATCAGTCAATTAGTTAACAGACTGATTAAGCTTATTTGACAGTTGTTAAAAAGTATGATTCATAAACGCTTGCTAGCAGTCTGTTAGCTAATGAGCTGCTGATGGATGGATTAGACGCGTAATGTTGTCACCTTGACAAATCATAGACCAAAAATGGCGTTTTAGTGAATTAAAAAAAAAAAATTGACAGCAGTGGCAGCGAATTAGCGGGAAACCAGCGAATTAACACGACAGACTAGGCAGTGTGGATCTAGTTTCCTTTACCTTTCCCGGAGGGAATCAAAACTTAAAACAAAAAAAACTGTCTTGCGTATGGTTTTGCTCTTGCCAAAATCAGCTGTTCATTGGTCAGGGTCTACGGTCCGCTAACTTTCGGAAGACTTAACAGACCCTTGATGGACTGATTAGCGCTAATTGACGTTTATGAATCATGTTTTTTTGCATCGGTCCTATAGCGAGCTTATAGCGAGCCTCTAACTTTTTATGAATAAGGCTGTAAGATTTTCGCCTATTCTCTTGATGGGCTTTCGCAATCGTACATTGTTTCTTTTTTTACTCCCAGAGGAGCATCAAAGGACATTTGAATAATAACGACATAGTATAAAACAAAGTTGCTTTCCACTGTCTGTCTGTCTGTCCCTATGTATGCATATCTTTAAATCTACGGATTTTGATGCGGTTTAACCCCACTCTAAAGACTTCACCCCTCTTTTTGCCTCGGGGGATAAAAATAAACTACAATAAAGAATAAGATATCTATGGTAAGTTTGTGTAGCTCAGAGTCAATCTTCTTCATGCAGCTATAGAAACATAGTTCCACAGCCTCAGGTGAAGAAATTCTTACATCATAGCTACAGTCTGTCTGTTAAATGTCTTCAACATCACTTTAAAAACTATAGATTCAGGCGTTACTTAGTGGAGATCCATAGCAAAAAATAAATGGATATGAAATATGAGAGCATTGTAAAATATTAACCAACTATACAAATAATCTATAATGGCAAATGCAGATGATCAGTATAAGAACAGCTGGCATTTTGTCTGACTCGCTCGCAATCGCCATCGTGTTCATTTTGACAGTTCTTGTATGAATGCGACAGCTAGCTGATTCCGATGCCAATTGTCAGCCCATACATGACTGTTAAAATGAACACGATGACGATTGCGAGCGAGTTAGACAATAAGCCTACTGGTTACTAATAAAGAAATCCCGACTTTTTAGTAACCAATAAAACATTATATTTTTGTGTAAGGGTGCAACAAAGCATGCGGATCACCCGATGGGAAGCAAACATCTTTTTACCGGAACATTTCAGGAGGTGGTTGGGTCAGTTTTTTTTTATTTAATATAGTTAAAAAGTATACAGAATTGGGGTTATTATGGCACTATTGAAAAATAAAGAATAAAGCTGTTCAGTGCGACCCTAAGTAGGTACTTTGTTGTCACTCTCTAGGTCCAACTGGCCACACCTACAAAGATTTTTCATTTCAATTTAAGAGTCAATAAACTGAACATCGATAAACACATGGAAAAATGAGTCAGCTATGATTCAAACTATAGCCCAAGCCCTCTAATTCTGAGAGGCCTGTGCCCAGCAGTGGGACGTATATAGGCTGGTAATGATGATGATGATTCAATAATCCTGAAAAACATTAGCCATTTAGTTATACTAACCGAACAAACTACTGAAATTATTCCGACAACACCAATCCAATGCCTTACCTCAATGGGGTCAACATCATGAGCGATCACGACCAGCTGAGCCTTCTTCTTCTCAACCAGCTTGGTGACGGTGTTGGTGCCAGAGCGGATGGTGTTCGGCCTCTTGGGGAGAGGCTCATCCTTCTTGGCGACCTGCGGAACGAGAGGCAATCAATCCAGCGTTCCCGAACAACGGTTTACATTCTAGAGCGGTGCTGCATCAGAGATCTTGGTGGTTAGTGGTCGTCATGGCCATCGGGATGTTTTTTTATGCATCATGTACAAGGTATTTGTAGAACTTTATTGGAAGTGTTCTGTTACGTACACACTGAAAGCTGTGAGATAGAATTTGTTTCATCTTTAGAGTAGCAATCTGTGGGCAATGTCTGAAAGTTTATATGCCTTAAACTTTTTTTTTGTTAAGAATAGGCCTACCCTTATTCCCCAAATTAAATGTCAAATTTCTGCCAATTAACTATGACTAATACTCTTATTTTCACGCCAATTCATGACGCACCAGACGGATAGCTCACGTTCCATAGACCAGTTAAATTTAAAAAAAAACTTTTGACAATCATCTGACAGCTCTCGCAACGTAACCTCACACGCGTACGAAACAGACATTGACTATTACCGGCTATGATAACAATAAACTATCATATAAGCAACTTATTTCGTACCTTGGCTTCGGCTGCCTTCTTTAGACGCTCTTTCCTCACAGCCTGAGTCTCGGGCCTGTATTTCTCCAAGATCTTGAACAGACCCTTGGCTGAAACGGAACGGATTCACAGTTAGTCGCTGTACAAGACAATAACGATGCCACACAATAAGATGTATGCATCAGAGTTAAAAAGCTCGTATATATTTTGATAATCATAGATTATTCATCGTTGCATTTATGTATTCATCATGTAAGACATAATTGTTAACGTTTAGTGTGCGAAAGAGAGAAAAAAAAAACAAATTTAATACAATTTCTAAATGACACTGTAAATTAGAACACAATGAAAAATCCGAAAGGTAAAGCTATGGCCGGGAATCGAACCCAGGTCCTCGTCATTCAATGACGCGTTCTATACCCCTACACCACTCATAGCAGGTGAGTAAGCCTTCGAATTTTCTATTTGTTACCAACTGTCACGTGAACGTAACCTTGTTTACTAAGCGAATATTTTGTCGCTAAGCATCATCTGTTTGAATGATTTATCCTGTTCCTGTACGACACAATTAATACACCCGTTGTGTTGATGGGCTTTGATTATTGCATTATCACATACAATTATACCATATTAAGGAGACAAGTACCTTCAAAGTGTTGTCTGTCTTTCTCTTATACGTGTGTGGAGTAAAAGTCCTATTTCACAACGGTGACAAACTAGCAATCCCACCTGTGGTCTTGTCGAGGGTCTGCGTGAACTGGTTGATCGGCGGGGGCACCTTGAGCCGGCGCTGGAGCACCGCCTTCTGCCGCTGAATGCGAATGTACTTCGGCCACCGCACAAAGCGGGACAGGTCGCGCGTCGGCTGGATATCCTGGCCTGTAAATGAGAGAGCATTAGCAGCCATCTTGGATGTTGACGTTAACAGATATATGGTATCAACAATGATTGGCTCCCTATTGCATATTGATAGTTTTAAAATCCAGGATAATTCAGATTGGAGCTTGGAGGAGATTTCTCCTTTGCCTGCCTTGTCGTATAAAAAAATAGTTTGTCGTTCTTATCTCTATGGTAGAGATCGCTCTGTAGTGATAAGGCCGTCTATTGTTGCCTTATTACTTCTGTATACCTTTTTTCTGTTTTGATTGTTATAATTGGTGTTCAATAAAGAGTTATTGTATTGTATTGTATCTCGTCTGCTTCCTACCTACCATGTGCTATTTTTTAGGTTAACCTCACCATCATTTGACAACCTAAAGGATTCCAAGGTTTTGGGTGGGCAAAATTGTCTGACGAGGACTGACATACAACATCTGTTGTCAATCACTACAGCATCAGTCTATATAAAAAACTAGCCGTTGCCCGCGACTCATACCAAATTTCAACTAAATCGGTCCAGCGGTTCAAGCGTGAAAAGGTAACAGACTGACAGACAGACAGAGTTACTTTCGCATTTATAATATTAGTAGGGATTATCAAACACAAAGCTTCATCCCAGTTCAAAGATTCACTGGCAGTTTGGGGACCCCCTGAACACTAACCACAGTGCGATATATCCCATCCCATTTCAAACCTCTTTCTTGGCAACATTGTGCAGTAAGTATTGATTAGATTACCTATGGCAGTTGTCTCTGTCTTAAATAATCATAAAGATCTCATATTTACATTATACATATACGGAAGAGGTGCATCTAGCCCCCTTATTCATACACGCTGTATAGGCTTCTGCTAACTTAGCAATTGTTTGTCCTTATCTGTGAAAGGTAAATGTCAAAGTGACAGATAAGGACAAACAACTGTTAAGTTAGCAGAAGCCTATAGAGCGAGTATGAATAAGGAGGTGAGAATTTGGACACAAAACAATGCACATATGACCGAATAAAAATAACCTGCATTAACTTAGTTTAGATACAGTTTACATAAAATCGCAAAGGCATTATGATGATGATATATCGCAAAGCAAAGTGAGGTTATGTCAACATGTGGTTGGTAAACTAGTCGCTGAGCTAGAATATTGTTCGGGTTTGTCTCTTTGATACTTGAATCGGCCAATGTTACCCAAAACCCGAATGTCATTCAGAGCTCATGGACTAATGAGTAATGAGATGCAAGATCAGTGGTCACAAAATGCAATACTGAAGTCCAATATACACGGGGCAATTCATTTTGTGGACCCAGCTTTACACTGCGGTGTTTGATTGATCATTTGTGTCACAATTTGTGCCAATCTATTCAGGCCTTTAGATTCATGCAGTTTGAGCCAACTGACAAACAGATAGACTAACTTGCAGTGGCGTGGCGTCCATAGAACTCGATTCCCACCGGCTTGCCTATTTTAAGGCAGATGGGCAATTCATTGTGCAGAATTAGAGGAAAAGGCTAGTTAAGTTCCCTTCGGCTTGCCTTCTGATATACTTGACGCCACGCCACTGCTAACTTGTATTATCCAACGATTGTTATGCCACATGATCTTCTATAAGTTCGCGCAGCGCGTCGCCACAAGCATATTAACGAATGAAACTTTCATTAACCTTCATCTACCTTATACCCATAGAACGGACCGACCGCTTAAAGGTGCGACCACACCGCCGCTTAAAAAACGGTGACGTTACGGAATCGCAACAAAATGTATGAAGAAACGGTGAGAAAACGTGACGCATACGACACGTCACTGCGTATACGCGGCGGTTTGGTCGCACCCTAAGTCCTCGCCCGCGCGTTGCAGGCGCGCGGGGTGGGACGACCGCGGGGGCCGAGGTGAGGCGGGCGCACTCCCCGCCCGCACCTCTCTCGGTCCCCTTTGTCGTCCCACCCCGTGCCCCTGCACCGCGCGAGCGATGACTCATTTAAGCGGTCAGTCTATATGTGATAGCATAGTTGTTTTGATAAGAATCCTGAATATTTCAGCAGTTGTTTGGGTTAATTACTGGACACTCGCAATATATTTTTCAAGGTGGTTAACAAATGTTTCCATACATTGGTTGATATTCAAAATAATAAGCAAACATCTTGAAAGAGTTTCAAAGTAACCCAACCAGCGGCTGAAATATTGCAGAATAGAATAATTCAAACGCATCTTGTAATAAATGGTGTAAACAGTACCAAATAGGTAATATAGACTTATGTTGGACTACCATAACACTTGATGCACCAAGTATTTAATGGAATCCAGTCTGCAACTATTTGTTTTTAACCCTCGTATATGCCTATGTACATCTATTCGAAATATTATAAACGGGATGTGAACCGAGATTACCTTTATTGAGCACCCGATATTTGAATTAACTTATCATCTACAAACAACTACCAATTTTTTATTTTTTTCAGAGACAATTGCCACATTTTATGATAGTAAATCAGCTTTCCGGACCAAATGAAGGTGCAAGATGGATATTTCACTGCACAATCAAAACTTAACTATGAGCCAACTCGCAATTTCCATGTATCAATAAAAAGAATGTCCTTCAATTCTTCAACACCCAAATTCTTGTTCCCTTTATAACATAGACAAGGTATGTATCCTCCAGTATATGGAGGAGGCCTATGCTATGAGGCACGCCGAATAATGCAATAATTTATAAAAAAAAGAAAAAAGAAAAAAAAAGACTACATGTAGATACTGAAATAGTAGCCAATTCGGAATAGAAGGGCTATCAGAGCTATTAGGACAATGAAAAATCTGGATGAACAAACACTTCCTGCAAATATTTTCACAGAGTTCTACACTTAATATGAAAGACGATACAATATTGATGCAATATGCAATAGAGAGCCAATTAGGACCATTCAGTGTTAAAAAGCTCGTATAATATTGTAACCACATGGTTATTTCGGTATTCATTTTTGCATCATTCAGGTCCCACATGGTGATTATGAAAGTAAATAATCAAATGCCAAGGTATGAGGGTGCGACCACACCACTGCTTAAAAAACGGTGACGTTACGGAATCGCAACAAAATTTATGAAGAAACGGTGAGAAAACGTGACGGATACGACACGTCCCTGCGTATACGCGGCGGTTTGGTCGCACCCTGAATTGACAAAACATTAAAGCGAACAAAAAGTTGTGACAACGTCCAGCAAATGTCCTTATTTTCAAGAAAACAATGAGCAAACATTGGATGCACTCATTATGAAAGAAGACAGGAATATACTCTAACATTTGACTATATCCCGTGTGTTCGCCAATCTACTATGAATTAAAGGTGGCATCATATCCAAAGCCTGCCAAATAGGATGACAAGGGCAAGGGATGCACTCAACATGTTTTCTGGAAGATAAGACCTAATGTAAGCCCTGTAATTTCTGTACCCCATTCAACTTGTACGGAACACAAGTTACCAGGTCATGTTTGTAATTTGAGCCCGATTCTGCATGAAAAAAACTCAAATTATCTGTGAATTTTAAGTTGTTTTTTTTTTCAGGACATAAATTGGTCTCATCCAAGTACTTGAGTCATGCCCCATACCTGTTGACTAGATGCCATAAACAACTTCAATTCCATCGCAGACTTTAATTAGTTAATCTTGTAAAATTTCACTGGAGTGTCAAGACAGCTTTGGCACTGAGTTCATGTGTTAATTACGGACATCACAACTTTTATAAAATGCATCGTTTTGTCAATTCACCTAGTCACGATCTAAGATTCAAAATACAATGTGATCGCAATCAATAAGCAATAACCTAAAAGGGAGTGAATTATTCTCAAAGGGATGGAAAGAGAAATATAATAACATGCTAGTCAAAGAAAGGTTAGATTTAAACTCTGAAACTGGTGATTTCATACTGGTGATTAATAAAAAAAAGCTTGGAATAAGCTTCGAACTGATTCTACAGGACAATAGAATCATTTAAAAAGTAAGGTTATGGAATTATTGATTATGGATAAACACATTGTATTTTGAATTAGTCTACCACATTATAAAGAGCCAAGACTTACCGATAGCGAAGTTCTTCGCTCTCTTTTCGAAGAGTGGGTTCACGATCTTCTTGGGCTCAACTTTCTTTACGACCAGAGGTGCGGCCGCGACCTTCTTCCCGACCTTCTTTTTAGGCTGGAATAGAAGTAATTATGAATGTAAGATTTACACTAGAATATCCGTAAAAACGAACACCATCGCGGCATCCAATCGTTCAATGTACGACATCATGGCTGCATTTGAGGTTAAGTCCGCAAGTGTTTTGAGACGCCAAGTGTGAAAACTAGAAATTTAACGCGAAAATAATCGCGAGCATGACTCGGATGTGGGTAATAATCAGTTTACAACACGTTTTTGAAGTTATTTACACGAAATCATTGTCACGCGAAAACAAGTAACCACCCGACAACACTTTGCCAAAGTACAAGTTTTTCCAAAATATCGACACGAAATATAATAATTATCTAAACGCACATAGTTTTTACCTTCTTCTGCACCATCTTGAATGGATTTTATATAAGTGATCTAACGGCCACGAATAGATCCGTGACACAATGCGAACACCAAACTTTCGGCGATAATGGCCGAAAGAAAAAGAACGCGCCGTCAAACGCGGAATGGAATCGTAAATGTCTATGATCAATAGAGTTGCCAGACCAAGAATTAGTTAAGGCGGATTGCACGAGTAACTGATAAGTGATTGAAATCCAAAAATCCACCTCAGTAAGCCGAGCAGCGCTGTTGCCTTTAAATGACTTCATTATTCTGTTAAACAAAATTATTTGAAAACTGCCAATATTTGTAAAAATATTAAGACGTTTTGTCATGTGTAAACATTTTTAGTTGGGTTCGGTTTTTTGTTTGGCTATCAGGTGATTCAAAACAAATAATATATGCTTTGCATTTCTACTAACTATACTTTTAAAAGTTATTTATTTAAAGTGAATTACTCGAAAAATATTTTTAAATAAGTAAGGAAAAATAATTTACAAAAACTGACATTCATGGGTTTAAGACTTATTAACATCATAAATACATTTCAATATTTAATTATCAACATACTCAATGTAAACTTTTTAACTGATGAAACTTTCTCGATTTGCACGCATTACTTTTAACTAACCCGTCTTGACTTAAAACATGTACCTACTACAAATGAAGTCCTGATCAGTTGAAATGATAAAAATGTAACTTAACTTAACATTGACTAGTTAATAGGGTCAGTTCGCCAGTTTTCGACCGATTAGTGGAGTTGGCAAATTCAGAATGAAAAAAAAAATTGAATTAATATGAACAAATAAACGAGAAAAATAATGCACATAGTGAATATAGTCTACTATCATTGAATGCCGTTTATTTTCAAGTAAGACCTAGAAATAATTAAATAATAATCAATAAAGCCGAAAATGCCAGTTTTACCAGTTTTCGACCGAAATTTCCAATTTCCGACTGTATATTCGCCAGTTTTCGACTATGGTGTGATGACAAATACATGAAGCACAAAATATGTTTTAAATATAAAAACCCGCATTTTCTTAAAATAAAAATCATATACAACATTATGACAACAAAATGAAACGTGTAACTAAGATCAATCTTGGATTTATTTAGTTTTCTAATTACGGATTTACTGGATATTAAAAATCGTTCGTATTTTGTCTATTTTATCAGCTAAAATATAGATTTCGGTACAAAGTACGTGTCGTGTTATGTGATATATCTGACGTGTGTGTGTTGTTCAAAAAAGATATAATTTTAATTTAAAAACTGTATATTTTCGAATATAGTAGTCGGAATATGGCATACAGTTAGTACAAATCCCGATTTCGACCAAATGTTTACGACACGCGGAATGTTTAAGACATTTGAAATAATCCGGTCGAAAACTGGCTGACACAATTCTGGTGTTAATAAGATTCAAATTAAAAAATTAGGCTCAGTAGTTTCTTCAATAATATGTCAAAAAAGATGCAACCTTACTGGATTCTGCGGCGCCAGTTTTCGACCGCAACGGTCGAGAAGTAGGTGTTTACGAAAACGAGTTAACCAGTTACCGACTATTAAATTTTACACATTTTCCAAAGAAATCTAAAATAATACTTATTTTAAATAAATAATAAGACTCATTGTCTATCAATACAAATAACAAACAAATTAATAAACACAAAATTACATTTAAAAACATACCATGAACCGTGAGTCTCCTCACAATTTTTTTCGCAACGAAGTACGCGTCGTTTGGTGTTCGTTGCGAACCTAGATTGATTTGTTTTTTTGTTCCGTACGCTGTTTACAAACGTGCATTTTGTCTATGTGTGCGTATAACCGAACTATTTGGGTTTACCACGATATTTTTGTTAAGTTTCTAATCTTGTTAGTATTGCTATTTTATACCGATTAGTCAAACATGTCGATAAAAAAGTCGAAAAGTGGCGACGGTCAGCAAACTGGCGAAACGACCCTACTTAACAGAAACAAAAACTATAATATAAACTGTTGCGCATAACCTTTGAATACTGCACCAAGTTGCATACTTAATTATTTTTTCGTTGTGTTCGTTATGGCTATAGAATAAAGTAATTATTAAATTATACTTAAATGTACTTTGTTCTATACTGAAAAAAAAATTTTTTTTTGGAATGTTTAAAAATCTAATCTACCACTTAGTTTCTATTCTATACACCTAGTTAAATGCCGCAGTTATCGTAAATAAAAAAACACGGTGTATAATAAGTTTTCCGAGTTTGTAAGCAAGTACATATGAAATAAAATAAAACAATCCCCATAGTGACCCTTGCTTGCAATTTTACCAAACAAAATAGGTAATCCATTCATTTTCGAGAATATTCAGGATTCATTAACTATAGTTCAGCGGTTACAACCAGCTCATATCGTTGCAATTCAAGATTGTTTGCAAGTAATGTAATTAAATTTGTCAATGTTATCTCACACCGTCAACATAATGGGAAAATTCAATTTCCAAAGTATCAAATCTTTTTAACAACATTTTATTCCAGTTATACATTTTATTCCGGTGATATGCCGAATTAGTGGTCTGTTTAAGCGATGGCGACACCGGGTCAAAGAACCCACTAGTGTCCTAGAGCGAATAAAAGTAGAGAATCTGCAAGACGAGAATGTAAGAGAAAAATACAAGGATGAATTAAAAGGTCGATTTTGTGATGTAGATGAGGTATGTGAGATAGAAAAGGTGTGGACGGCATTTAAGGAAGGAGTTGTAAATGTTGCTACTGAGGTGTGCGGGGTGTGCAAAAGGGGAAAAGGAAGAAAGAAAAGGAACGTATGGATGGATGCTGAAGTACAACAGGTGGTGCGAGAAAAGAAGAAAGCATGGTTGGATTGGTTAGCGAAAAAGGCTAATCAAAGAATGCAAAAGGTGACGGATGAAGAAGTATGTAAAGCGAAAGACTTATACAAAAGAGTGAAAGGATTAGTAAAGACGACTTGTGACAGAAAGAGGGAAGAATATAAGGATAGTTTTGATAGGAGGCTTTCTGATGACTTCCGGACAAATATTAAGATGTTCTGGAAGTCTATAAAGATAGCCCGTGGCAAAAACACAGCCTCGGAGCTGAGTGAAATCAGAAGCCAGGATGGGAGTGTTATAAAAGAAGAAGAGTGTGTGCTAAAAAGATGGAAGGAATATTTTGAAAGTTTGTTTGAAAGAGCAGAAGAAGCAGCGCAAGTACCGGCTCATGCCGGAGAGATGAGTGAAAGTAGTCAGGGAAATGAGATAGGTATGGATGAAATTGTGAACGCCATGAAAAGAATGAAGTTAGGAAAGTCTGCGGGGTATGATAGGGTGTCGGTCGAAATGCTGAGAGCCGGTGAAGGCGTGGTGGTCAGTCAGTTGTGCCACCTTTTCAACTTGTGTTGGACGAACGGTCGGGTACCGGAGGATTGGTGCAAGGCCGTGATTGTGCCGCTGTACAAAGGAAAGGGGTCACAACTAGACTGCAAAAATTACCGCGGAATAAGCCTTCTCAGCGTCGTCGGCAAACTGTATGCAAAGGTACTGATTGAAAGGGTTATAAAAGAGACGGATGAGAAAATATGGGATGTACAAGCGGGTTTTAGAAAAGGAATGGGATGCACGGATCAAGTCTTCTCCTTGCGGCGTATAACTGAAAAGTATATGGCCAAAGGCCAGAAAATATACTGCTTATTCGTTGACTTGGAGAAGGCTTATGACAGGGTGATGAGCAATGAGTTGTGGTCAGCGTTAGCCATGCATGGGGTGAACAGTAATCTGATACAAGCACTAAAATCTCTCTATGAGGATTCTAGTGCTTGTGTAAGGATAAACGGGGCGTACACTGAATGGTTTAGCATCGAAAAAGGTGTTAGACAAAGATGTGTTGCGTCGCCGTGGCTGTTCAACCTATTCATGGATACGTGCCTGAATGATTTGAAAGAGAATGACTGTGGACTAAGGATGAACGAGTTAACCATCAAATGCCTCCTATACGCCGACGACCAAGTGTTGTTAGCATCGTCGGAGGAGGAGTTGCAAAGAATGGCTAACATTTTATGTGGGGCATTGGAAAGGAAAGGCATGAAAGTTAATGTAAGCAAGACGAAAGTTATGGTATTCGAAAAAGACGACAGCATGACAGAATGTGAGATTATGATTGCGGGTGAGAAAGTAGAACAGGTAAAAGAGTTTGTGTATCTGGGCTCGGCTTTTACGACAGATGGAAAGTGTGAAAGAGATATTGAAAAAAGAGTGAATGCAGGAAACATGGTCAATGGAGCGCTGCGCGCCTTTGTGAGCAGTGAGAAGGTGTCAAAGAAGGCGCGTCTGGCTGTTCACAGAGGGGTGCTCGTTCCAACACTAATGTACGGTAGCGAAAGTTGGGTATGGCAAAAGAAGCATGAAAGTAGAATAAATGCGGTAGAAATGAGAGCGTTAAGAAGTATGGAAGGTGTATCACTGAAAGATAGAATAAGGAATAGTGTGATAAGGGAACGTGCTGGTGTGAAAGAAGATATAGTGACTAGGATAGAAAAAAGTGTGCTTGGTTGGTTTGGTCACGTAGAGAGGATGGATGAAAGAAGATTAACTAAACAGATTTATACGGCGAGTGTGAATGGGTGCGTTGGGAGGGGAAGGCCTAGGCGGACGTTCCATGATCAAATTAGGGACGTTTTGGAAAAAGGCCAGGTCAAGAGTACCCGAAACCGACGAGCATGTATGAAGAGATTGATGAATGTGGATGAAGCGAAAGAGGTATGTCAGGATCGTAGCAAGTGGAACAAAGTAGTCTCTGCCTACCCCTGTGGGAAAGAGGCGTGACGATATGTATGTATGTATGTATGTTATTCCAGTTAGCTCAATAAAGGTATTCAACCGATCTATTACACAGCGAACGACCAAACAAAGAACTCTTTCGACAACGACAACTCAATCCTTTGCGCATAGTATCTGCTAGACTTCTGGTTTGAATAATCATAAAAAAAAGTGTCCTTTTTCCATGGTGTAAGAGCAGCTTTATTGTCTTGTCTATGCCTTATATTTTGTTGTTGGCAGCACTAAGAATCTAAATCTCCAGGCAATCAGGGCTAATATTAAAAAAAAAAACAGGCATAGACAGTTGACATTGACAGTGACAGTCCAGTGACAAACTCCGTCCCGTAGTAGGGATGGGTTATACTTGCTATATCGCGTACCAGGGCTTAAAAGTACGTCCACCTTCTCATACCAGGTGCAGAAACCAGGTATCAAAATACTTTCAAGGTATTTTCTTCCCAACGTAACGACGACTCGAATACTTGCTTCCATGCAAGTTGCAAGGAAGCAAGTATTCGACTTGCAAGTTTAAACCTTGTTGTTATACAGATAAGATTCAAAATATTCCAATCAAGACGTAAAATACTTTGAAAGTATTTTATTTCACGTATAAGCATAATCTGAACCTTATGTGTATGAATACAAGATATAATTTTGCATTTTGAAATTTTGAGGTTTAAGTACTTGCTTTACAGTTCGCATAGGCTTCTGTTCCTTACCGCCAAATTAACGGCCACCCGCCCGGGCTACCAAATTAACGGCGAGATGTTTTCGCTGTATATGTTTTGTCAGATTGGACTCTCCCGAATTAAATGTCAATTTTGCCTTACACATTTTGCACTCCCCAATATTATTCCCTTTATCTATAAAATGGTCCCACGCCACACTTTTTTTCGCTGCCATATTAAAACACAATAAATTTATTACAACACAATATACTTAAAACACACACACACACACACACACACGCACACACACAGTTTAAGAACAACTAATTGCGATTATTTGCGATGATAATCGAGCGCAAGCACAACGTACCTAAGCAAAAAAATTCAGAAATACAAGAACTTCAAAACTGTGCAAGATTAAAAATGCCGAACGTACACGCAAATATGTACCTTGTAATCCTTCCAGTAAAGCTGTACGAATTTTAATGCAATCTTAATGCAATTACAACTTGAATGATTCAAGGTCAAGCAACATGAACGAAATGCATTATTGTACCCTATTTTACAATATAATTAAGGTTTACTTTCCAAACTCTAATCAAGTTGAAAACACTGAGCGAGGCGAGACCGATATATATACATTGCTTCGCCATCGCACGGCGCACGCCCCGAGCCCAGCCGAATAGCACCGAACGACGAGCGAGACAAGTTCCAAGAAAAATACATTCAATTCGTTCGACGTACGAGTTCGACGTAGTAGTACTTACTTTGAAGGGACAGTATACTTTAATGGGAAAATACTTTCAAGTCTTGCAAGTATTTCGGGTCGTACCTGGTTGGTATACTTGCAAGGAAATACCTGGTATCAAAACCTGGTAACGTAAATACGCACCATCTCTATCCCGTAGTGACAATGACAATGAAATGAATGGAAAACGTATGAAAACATTGAAAACTATTAGTATTTTAGTATTCTCTTTATGCTTTCTACAATGAAAACACAAAACACACGAAATCATTTCACAAACTTTTCATTCATGACCTATATTATTTTCTTAAAATATTAAGTTTTCCAAAAAATTTAAAATCTAACCTAACCTAGAATTAGCTGTTAATAAAGGTTTGTGAAATGATGCATTTTTGAAAAGTTGTTCAGCAAGACAAGAGATTGGATTACGCCAATTTAGCTGTTATTATAATATAGGCGAAGCGAAAGAGGTATGTCAGGATCGCAGCAAGTGGAACAAAGTAGTCTCTGCCTACCCCTGTGGGAAAGAGGCGTGACGATATGTATGTATGTATGTATGTATAATATAGGCAATATGTAACTTCCTTCCATGCTGGCCTGGGAGGAAATAAAAAACAATGTACCAGTTAAGTATTTCTCTTCCCGCGTAAATGTTGAAAGCTCATTGAGAATGGGTGAATATCTTTGGCATTATGCACTTAGAACCCTTTATTGTACATACATATACATGTTTAGGCGATGCGGCTAGCAACCCATCACTGTTTCGAAGGTATTGTTACCATAGGTCCTGTCTACCCCGTAAGGGATTAAGACGTTATTTACGTATGCCTGTATTTTTGTATGTACTTAGTATGTAATTCAATCAGTATCCAGATTTCCATGCCCACTACTACAGTCCTGGGGCCTTACCATGATTATCATACCACACCACACACCATAATGAACGACAAGTCGCCACCTGCATCCACCGGTTTCCCGCAACTTTTACGATGTCGTCAGTCCACCTAGTGGGAGGCCTTCCAACACTACGTCTTACCATGATGGCTTAATGCAATTAAATTCTGATTCAGTTTAGGTTCGCTCGCTGGCAGATCCATACTAAAAGTGACAGCTAAAACCTGAACGAAGTCAGAATTCAATCGTATTAAGACATCATGGGACGGTCCCTGTGCTCTGGTTTCAAGGTCTTGTCATCTGCCAACGACTGTGGACATCTCTTTCTCAACGGACCGTTTCCATGTGTTTCGAAGTGGTTCCGGAAAACTACTGGATGCTTGCCATTTTGGTTCAGTTCAGTTCGGAGATCAGTCATATAATATAGCTTTAAAATAAGATAAGATAATTTATTCATAAATGTTTTACAAAATTATAACTAAGAACAAAGTTTCCTTATAAATCTAAGTTGACAACTCATATGCCTGAACTAGGAAATCCTGTGTTTCAGGCTATAAGAGCTAAACAATGCTAAATATGGCTATTAAATAATTAAACATTTACCAGGGAATAATACCTAAGTATACATGACAAAAATATAAAGAAATTATTAAATTAAAACTATGATTATTATCTTAAAAATAATCTTAAAAATTAAAATCCAGTAAAAAGAAAGGTTGCAAAGATAACCTACTTCACAACTAATAATAAATTCTCTGTATCTTCGTATAACATAGTTTGAAGTGATTCCAGGAGAATTTTCTTGCATTTATTGTAATTGTGGGGATAAATGGGCGAAATTGCATTTAACCTATTATAAAGGAATGGTCCTAAGAAAACAAAGAATTTGTGTGTAAAAGCAAATTTGGGTCTTATTTTCTGATAGAAAACTATGTCCTTTCGTCTCTTAGCTAATAGTTCAGTGGTATAGGGTAGGGCTGCGTGCTGTTTAAGTACTATACTAATTATAAATAACTGTCGAACTGTTAATACATTACACGACTTATAAAGCAGGTTAGTAGGAAAAAGGAAAGAGCGATAGGTAGACACCTTAAGAATAGCTCTCTGCGCTCTCTCAAATGGCTATAGTCTGGCAGCTAAACCACTGCAGCCAGATGACACTTCCAAATGTCATTTTACGAAATAATGATACCACATTTATTTCACTAGTGCTCGACTAAGGCCACGTAATGAATGATTTGATTATTGAACGAACGAAATATTTTATGAATGTCACATTCGTAGTTTAGTATATTTCAAATTAAGCGCGATACTTTTGAGGGATTCAAGGTTCATATTAACATAGTAGATAAAATGTGTGATGACTTTGTAATACACGTAAATAGTGACTGCAGCTGTGAAACTGATTCGGAATAATTAAGTTTTTAAGTAAAAGTACAAAGGTAGAAAAAAATATTAATTTGATAATTGTTGTTTTATTTATGGCAAAATTGGGAATGAGTTGATAACTGGCAACTGATTTGATATGCATCCGCACATTTCCAAATCGCGCTCTAACTAGAAAACATACAAAAAACCTTATTGAACAAATCATTTTATTAAAATACGCTTTGAATATTCTCTATTTCAACATAAATGACGCAAATTAGTTTCATTACATCGTTCATTCTTTCATTCACTCACTAAGTCACATCACTATTTAATATTTGCCAAAAACTGACAACACTGAAAGTGTCATCTGGCTGCAGTGAATTATCTGCCAGACTATAGTAACTGTGTTTTACCCGCACCACCCCATGTGGTTATGCAGTAAGTTATGATAGACAGACACAGCGAAAAATAAACTTGCCTAATTAATTTAGGGTCTGCAATATATCGTAACTTTTTAGATAAACACGAATATCAACTTACGAATCCTACCACACAACGCTTCTATGTGATGTTTGAACGAAAGAGTTTCATCTATTATAATGCAATGCCCAAATATTTTATTCGGTCAGTTATTTTAATAGCGGAACACACACATTGGCTATCCGTCGGGACTTTACAAGAATGAGCATATACCTAGTGTAGAGCTAGCTGGCGTAGACGTAAGTTTACGCATGGAAAACTTAATATACTTAGTTTGTTTTATCCGCATTGATAGCTTTGTATGTATGTATAACTCTTTATTGTACGGTCGCCCAAATAAGTGGTCTGCCACTTTTCATCCAACTTCCTATCAAATGAAAATGTCGCTAAAGTCGAACTTTCAAGTTGACAGCCTGTCTTATCGACATTATGTATTGTGACGTGCAAATGAATTTTAACCTTAGGGTGGTAGACCACATATTTGGCTGTTGGTACATAAAACACATGCAAAAGACGAATACAGGACAACACAAATGCACAAAGGCGAACTTATCCCTAAAAGGGATTTCTTCCAGTTTGCAGAGAGATTAAGATAATCCACTGTGGCATTACCATGACGTCTTAGTGATTCAATTCCAAATCCATACTTCCATTCTAATTATACTTCAATGCATAAGTCTGTCTGTCCGTCTAATACCTCCTAAAGTTTAAACCGTTGAACCAATTTGGATTTGGTATATAGTTTCAGTCACAGGGAAGGATATAGGATAGTTTTTATGTAGTGGTGTAACTACGCCAGGGGCCCGCGGCAAAATCATCAGAGGGGGCCCTTCCTCACTATCAAGAAGTGCATCATCTTCCCTTCTGCGCTCAAGGCCAAGACAGTTCGGGGCCCCTTAGAGCTGGGGGCCCCTGGCATTTTGCCAGCCCTGCCACCCTAATAGTTACGCCACTGCTTTTATCCTGGAAATGTTTGCATGGATAGCATAGTTCTCACGAGATAGTTATAAGCTCATTCTGTTCAGGAGAATAATAAAAAAAAACTACTGCTCGATGTAAATATTTCACCATTTTTTTTAAATGCCTTGCGGCCGAAGACTATACTACAGTGTTTCTAGTTTCGTACGTAATGTATTTAACGTCGCCCGGGACCGTAACTCAATTTACCGGCCGCTGCGCGAGCGCCAATTTCCACTTCCTGGCTAGTGGAAGACGTAAAATTGTGTACACACCTAGGGCGGTGATAAAGGCCTCAGTATGCTTAGTGTAAGTTTTCGACAGCAAAATACGTCTCGATAACGTTTGCGTTAAACTGTCAAATACTATGAGAAATTTTAGTTGCCATTTCGATCCGCAAGTGGCGCTGCCAATTATTCCATAGTAGTTGAGACGTGTACGTGAACGCGTTCGAGACGTTTTTATACGCGAAAACTTACACTGGAGGCTCTGGTCGCATGTTTATCGTCCTCGCCTTTGGATCGTGCGACAATTTCCTCCGATATGAGAAATTCTTTATTTCACCACTTAGTAGAGTAGTTTGGACTGTGGGGGGGGGGGGGGGGGGGGGGGTCTAGCGATGACCGTTGATGCGCAGTAGTCGAAAATAAGGTACGCGGGGGAGTGCAGGGGACGCGGGCGGGCGTACTCCACGTTAGACTTACGTGCCGCCACCTGTAACGCTCTATACAGGGTGATCAATCCAAATATTCTTAGCCTGTAATTAAATGTACAAACACACACACACACACACTAGTGATGTAACGAATGTCATATTTTGGACAAGAGATTTCGATGTTTCATAGTTTCTGACTTCTCCATACTGACCCATTTGGATTGATCATACTGTATAGGCTTCTGCTAACTTAGCAATATTTTGTCATTATATGTCACTTCTGACATTTACTTTTCACAGATAAGGACAAACGATTGCTAAGTTAGCAGGAGCCTATAGAGCGTTTATGAATTAGGGGGTGTTTGTAGACTCTGTAGCACTCCCACGGTTAGCGTAGCGTACGTTCACTTTTTCGTAGCACGTCTACGACATCGTAGCACTTGCGACCGTGATCAGAAGTTGAGAGTAAGTTTAAAGACCTCTGTGCTGATTCCGTTCGTTATGGATAAAAAGTCCGGTCAAGCGCGAGTCGGACTAATTATATATTTAATTCGAATATAACATTGCCAGGCGTTTTGATTGGGGGAAAAGTTGCCAGGTGTCATCCAAGGAGCGAGAAAAAGTGCCAAAGTCAGCCCACCGCTGAAAAGCTGCCAGGCGCTCGAATTAATAAATAATGATAGTATGGCATACTAACTAGAGGGATTTGGGGGAAAAGGTAGTGCCAGGTGACATCCAAGGAGCGGGAAAAGGTGCCAGTCACCCACCGCTGAAAAGCTGCCAGGCGCTCGAATTAATTAATAATGATAGTAGTTTGGCATACTAACTAGAGGGATTTGGGGGAAAAGGTAGTGCCAGGTGACATCCAAGGAGCGGGAAAAAGTGCCAAAGTCAGCCCACCGCTGAAAAGCTGCCAGGCGCTCGAATTAATTAATAATGATAGTAGTTTGGCATACTAACTAGAGGGATTTGGGGGAAAAGGTAGTGCCAGGTGACATCCAAGGAGCGGGAAAAAGTGCCAAAGTCAGCCCACCGCTGAAAAGCTGCCAGGCGCTCGAATTAATAATGATAGTATGGCATACTAACTACTAACTAGAGGGATTTCGTTGCATTATAAATTGTATACCTATTTTGGCAGCTAGCTCTCCGTTTAATAAGTAGTCTCCTGGCATACCAGGTAATTTTTATTTGCAGTAATAAGTACTTACACGAACGAAAGTTGAGCTGCCTCAGAAATAAATTAATTTAAGGATACCATAAACGAAATGGCTGCTATATTGCCTGAGTAAACCTAACTAGCTCTATTCCGTAATCCGTTAGTAACTAACTGAAGAAAATGGCAGAGTGCACCCGACTCGGAGGGTTCCGAATTCATCGAAGCGTTTTAAAATTTAACACCCGTGTATATTTGCTAATACCTATATTCATAGAATGTGTGATAAAATCTGTGCTGGCTCCATTGACTTAAGATAAACAACTAGACTCTCAATCGCAAACAAAAGTGCCTCAAGAAACGTCCGAGCGGCGTTGTCTATGTGTTGTGTGTATCAACACATCAACTCACACAAATAACATTAACATATTCGTTCAAATTAACACCTTATTTCGTGGCAGTAATGTTTAATGTCAATTGCATACGATCGTGCGAAGTAATAACACGACGCCACGCGCTGGAAACCTGTCTGTCTCTTGTTCTCAAGCGTTTGAGATTACGGTGCGAAAGAGACATGTACATTGTTATTGAAGCGGGGTCGAAACACGACTGACCCAAAACTCTGCACAATAGACGCGTCGAGCAGACTTTTGCTTCCGACAGTTTTTGAGCGTGATTGTGAGTCTAGTTGTTTATCTTATGTCAATGGCTGGCTCCCATGCTGGTATGGGAGCTAAGAAAAAACATAGAATGTTATCAGTTGCTTCGGGGAATGAGCGAAAATCTTAGGAACCTATATTATCAGTATTTTTATTCCCTTTCCACCTATACGCCCGCAATGGGGGCTATCGCGTGTGAATTTGCCACTAGAGGCGCTAGTGTCGCGTGAGGTCCAATAACATTCACTTTTCACTAGTTTTGGCGGGCTTCAGGACACAAATTATAATTTCTTACATTTATCTGTTGAAAAGTGACCTCCTTCGTGAAATTATCGCAAATATGCTGGATTATTTGGCGATGAATGTGAACGCCTTGCAAGCGGATTTTTTTCCGGACAAAACGGAACTGTACAACATTGCGGCGTAGCTATTCGATATTATTATAGTTATTTATAATTAAGAAACTTAATGAGATTCAAGATTTAAAACTTTGTTTTGGCGCCGATCTTAGAGTCATCTTTGACAGCTATACCTCTGGACCTTAGTCAGCATTGTCGCCAACTGGTGAGCAAAAAAGACGATCCCCATTGTGCCAAACCCGTGCCTGTACCCTATGTGTTGTGTCGTTATTCGTGTCTACCTGAAAACTTAGTATTTGCTAGAGGCTCAGAAGGCGGGATAGGAAAATTTATAGCAAAGGTTCCACTTTATTTATGAGGTATTCTGTGAAGTGTTCCCTTGATATTTGTTATTATTAATTGCGCCGTAGATCCCTAAAAATAGTTGTACAGTCGTCAAAGGCTTCCATTTGTGCTTTAATAAATGCTGAGTAATATGATACTGTTGGCTGCGATAGAGAGCTTTCTTCACTTCTGTGTGCGTGGGATGTAACCACGGAAATTAAATGAGAGAAGAAACCAATATCAAAGATTCCGTTTGAAAAACAATTAGAGGTCTTAAATATTCCAAGTCTTAGAATTCAATTCAATTTAATTTCCTTAATAATATATACATTATGTGCGATAGGTACAAACATGTATTTGGTACAGAAATTATGTAGAAAACACGTCTTAATAAAAATAGTCAACTCTAACACACATCACTATATCTATCTATCTACCTAACTACACAGTTGTTATCTTCATAAGCCGCACTTTGTCTGGTAATTATCCGTGTCATAGGCTTTGCCTGGTGTGGGGATCACTGTTCCTTCTGTGTTAAGTGTAACTCTTTCAGTTAAATAAACTATTTTTGATTTTGTTTTTTTTTTTATCTAATCTATCTAATCTAATACCTTTAAACGAGCGATTCTTGTATATACTGACATATAATCGGGATATCGCAAACGATTTTGATTAAATTTAGTACGCAGGAGGTTTCTTACGTGAAAAATCGATCTAGCTAGGTTTCATTAAAAAAAAAAGTTTTATCCGTGTTTTTAGGCAATGAAAAACTGCTACAATATTAATATAACTGTAATAATAAATTTCGCCATAGTTTACAAGGCTGTAATAGCTGGGGGGGAAAATCGGGCGGTCGCGGTATTAGGCCCCCGGATCGAGTCCTGGGGCCTTACCATGACGTCTTAATGCGATTCAGTTTAGGTTCGCTCGCTGTCAGATTCATACTAAAAGTGACAGCTAAAACTTGTTCACGTTTTATGAATCAGTATGCTTATAGTCTGGCAGATTAACCACTCACTGCAGCCAGATGACACTTTCAGTGTTGTCAGTTTTTGGCGAATATTAAATAGTGATGTGACTTAGTGAGTGAATGAAAGAATGAACGACATAATTAAATTAATTTGCGTCATTTATGTAGAAATAGAGAATTTCTAAAGCGTATTTTAATAAAATGATTTGTTCAATAAGGTTTTTAGTATGCTTTCAAGTTAATAGTAGTGTAAGAGCGCGATTTGGAAATGTGCGGAAGCATGTAAAAATCAGTTACCTGTTTTCAACTCATTCCCTATTTTGCCATATAAATAAAACAACAATTATCACATTAATATTATTTTCTACCTCTGTCTGTACTTTACTTAAAAACTTAAATTATTCCGAATCAGTTTCACTGCTGCTGTCACTATACTTACGTGTATTACAAAGTTATCGCACATTTTATCTACCTACTATGTGGTCGAGACCACACATTTTTCCTAACTAAGAATGGACATTCGTAAAATATTTCGTTCATTCAATAATCAAATCATTCATTACGTGACCTTAGTCGAGCACTAGTGAAATAAATGTGGTATCATTATTTCGTAAAATGACATTTGGAAGTGTCATCTGGCTGCAGTGATTTAGCTGCCAGACTATAGTGTAAGTTTTCGGTCACAGAACACGTCTCGACCGCGTTTGCGTTAAAATGTCAAATACTATGGGAACAGTTTGTTGCCGTTTCGATCCGCAAGTGGCGCTGCCAATTATTCCATAGTAATTGAGACGTCTACGTGAACGCGTTCGAGACGTTTGTTCGTGTGAAAACTTACACTAAAGGCTCGAGCCTCTAGGACGAGCGTTCACGTAAACGTCTCCAATTACCTACTATGGAAAAATAGGCAGCGCCACTTTCGGATCGAAACGGCAACAAACCGTCTCATTAGTATTTGACATTTTAACGCAAACGCATTCGAGGCGTATTTTGTGACGCAAAACCTACACTAAGCACATCTGACAGCGAGCGAACCTAAACTGAATCGCATTAAGACGTCATGGTAAGGCCCCTCATGGTCTTTACCTATTTTTTCAAGTTTCTTCTTTAGTGAGAATTATTATTAGGATTATTATTATAGGTATTTTGTATTCGGGATAATGAAGATACCTAACTAACCTAAAATAAGTACCTATTTTTGAATTAAAATAATCAGTCACATAGAATTAATTTAAGGTGGACCATGGCCAATAGTCATTTGGCATTTCACATTCCACTCTAAATAAATAATTAGTATGGTACAAATTACACCAATTGACTTAGTCCCAAACTAAGCAAAGCTTGATGGGCACCAGGCAACGGATAAACATACTAGTAATGTATATAAATACATACTTAAATACATACAACATCCATGACTCGGGAACAAACCTTCGTATTCATCATACAAATGCCTGCCCCTGCCGAGACTCGAACCCGGGACCTCTAGCTTCACAGTCTGGTTCACTAACCACTAGGCTATGCTATCCGGTCGTCCGTTCTATAAAGTTGTTTGCTCTATGGTTTTAATTATAAAGTGACAATCTACGGCAATTACGTCATAGCACATTCCACCTCAATTTACATTTAACTTTATGTTCTGTTGTACAGAGAAATTGAATCCCGCCGTAGAACTGTTTCACAATGAATTTCATGACAACTCCCTTGCCGGAACTTTGCGTAGGTATTTAGTGAAAGTTACTACGGCAAAGTCCTAGAACGGGTGGCGATGGAAGTGGTCCGTACAGAAGTGAAATGGTTTTTTTTTCATTTGATTGGAATTGGTGACTGACTTGTACAAAGGGTGTGTTATAATTTTTTTAATAAATCATCTTGACCGTGGGACTGTTTAATTCTTCTGAAATTGATATGTATTTATAACTATACATATTTATAATAAAAAATCGGGGGCATAGATTACGAACCAAGTCTCTTAATTGTTACGGAATATGTCAGTTGTTGGGTATGATTTGTATGTATGTATAACTCTTAATTATACATAAAACACATAAAAATGATGAAAGGGATGATTTAGTAGTTAAGTAGAATTTTAATTATTGTACATGTATCTATTTTGACAAGTGACTTTCTGCCAAGTTACTTGCGGCGCGTTCTTTTTGGCAAACATGTAAAAGAGCCCTTGGCGGCCTAATTGACAAAAAACATTGCGCAAAAAAATCCAAATTCTTTTTTTGTGTTCTACAAGCGTTTCTCTCTGAATGGTTGATGATTTAATATGGTTTTTTTTTAAATATTGTCAATTGCAAAATAAAAGATTCAAATTTTAGTTTAGTTTGACTGAATAGCCATTTAAGTTAATGTTTTTCAGGATTCAAAGACAATATTCAAAGTGAACCACTATATATTTACTAGGTATCAGTGGCGCGGCGTGAAGTATATCAGAGGGCAAGCCAAAGGGACTTTAACTAGCCTTTTCCTATAATTCTGCACAATAAAGTACCCAACTGCCTTAAAATAGGCAAGCCGGTGGGAATCGAGTTCTAAGGACGCCACGCCACAGCTAGGTATGTAGTGACTACAAAAGAAAATTTCGCGTGAAGAAAACGCGATACATGCCTACCACGCGATATTGGGTGATATACCTCCCACTCTAAACGCTTCCCATAATTAATGTGTACATTAAACGTCAATACGTCATTATAAAGAGATTACACGGAGGCAACCACTCCTTATTGGTCTTCGGAGGGGCCACCCACATGTTGACAAGCCTACAGTTACTTTCTAGGCTGCAGGTACAAATACAAATTGATGAGGACAAAATGCGCAAAATGAGTCGAGTATACAGTTACGTTCAAAATTTTCCTCTCTTCCGAATGTAATAATATTATTGTGGGAAGTACACAAATCTCTACCTACACTTATAATATGATAAATGTAAAAGCAACTGTCTGTCTGTTATGCCTTTACACCTACTAGTGATGGGCCGACTACTTCCCGACTAGTGTGGGAAACCGACTAATACGGCGGTTTTTGTTGCCGATGACTAGGCGACTATTCGGAAAAATTAAACGGTTGGACCGATTTCAATGCGGTTTTTTCATTCGAGAGCCAGTTTATTGTCAGTCGTGTTTGGTAAAAAAAGTTCCAGCAGTTTGGACGGTATCAGCTCTTTTCCAAAATAATTAATATATGTATGTATGTATACTTATGTTTTTTATTTACGTATGATTACTAGAAAAATGTAATCTGATAATGGATGCAATTCTACGTGTTCATCGCCTAAATAGCCTAAAACTAAATTATCTAATTTTTAAATTGGCGTTGTCATTTGATTAGGTATGACAGCAGCTCATAGAACGGCAAATGGATTTAGCGACGCCTAAATAAAATTAGGAATTTTAGCGGCCGCTGTAGAATCGGGTCCATATACCACTAGGCAGTCAAAGGATTTTTCAACATACTGCCTCCGATGAACCTGGCTGTTAACTGAAAAAAACAAAAACAATTTGTTTCCGTGCGAAACCGGCCAGTTCTAATTCTAATCAAACCAACGGACGAATTCGCATTTTTTCGGTTGTCTCTGATCTTGAACTCTGTACGCAAGCGCAAACCCCACGATATAAGTAACAGGTATCGCACTGGACGGGCGTAGCGTACCATTACGATCCGATCCAGCCAGACAGTCGCGAATCCACAGGCAGTGTGAACGCACGCGTCCTGTTGCCTTCGCCCTAACCGAACTATCCATCAGCACATTAAAAAAAACCGCGCCTCTGCTCCCACCGAAATTCAAATTTCGAACTCGAAGTGACGCTAACTTTTTACGCGTGTATTTTTTCTTCATATTTTTTTAAGTGGCCTGTATTGACTTTCATGTTTTGTTTCTGATACCTATATGTGACAGTATGTGATAAGGATAATAATGATGCCTCGTGGTCGTAAAAACGTCAAGCGTGCGTGGGAATGTTTCGCACATTGCACCGGATTTTTTGGTAAGACTATTATTTTAAGTCACTTTTTAAAGCGTTTTACTTTAGACTAATTAGTATAAGCAGCAAGCGATTTGTTTTACATCGTGCGAAAAGTTCGAAAGAGGGCTGTTTGAATTCGTTACGTGTCAAAATCTAATTCAAGCATTCCGAATTCGAATTATATTTTTTTATTGAACGCTTGGCGACGAGGAAAAAAATTACTTTTAATTCCGACCAGCTCTACGTCTAATGGAAATTCTGGGATTGAAAAATTTATTTCGCACATGGAGTGTTCCAACGCATCGATTAAGCAAGCAAATAAAAAAGGTATCTTGCTCCAACGTCGGAAGCACTTAACTTTAAGACGAACTGTGGACGTATTCGCCGTATTCACGTCAGTAGGAATTAATATAAACACGCGATCGCGACATCGATGGTTATTGTGATATAAATCTTCGCGGTAACGAATTTATTGCTCGTCTTTTTCAGCTGCGTCGATTTGACAGTTTGTTTTGTGAGCGGCCAGTATTTGTTTTTGTTCTAATAGGTTACATATAGAATAGAATAGAATAGAATCATTTATTGCAAGTAACATTACAGTTTAAAGGTGGAAATCATAATCATAAAGTAGTACAGATGGCATAGCAACATAATTTTTTCAAATATAATTATTATGCTGAATTTAGCAATATAATATTACACGGATATACAATTTGCGGAGCAGATTCATAATTTTGCGTAATTATATCGTTATTTATTGATCACTTTTTGACGTTAACAAAGCGTTTGCTTTGTCTTTAGCCCATAATCTGTTCTGTAATCTCTGGATTTACTGAACCGATTTTGAAAATTGTTTTACCAATATAAAGCCATATTTTGTGAGAGTCATACTTAATTCTGCGCGGACCGAGTCGCGAGTAACGGCAGCAGCTAGTATAATATAAAATTACTAGCGACCCGCCCCGGCTTTGCACGGTATATTATGCATGTATTATACATATAAACCTTCCTCTTGATTCACTCTATCTATTAAAAAAACCGCATCTAAATCCGTTGCGTAGTTTTAAAGATTTAAGCATACATAGGGTCATAGGGACAGAGAAAGCGACTTTGTTTTATACTATGTAGCGATGATAAGCGTATTACTTAGACATAAAACTGCCTTATTATAAAGGGTGCGAATTACCGAAAATCTGTGCAAATTTCCGAAAAATTATGTTTCTAAATGTCAAATTGTACAATTTTGTGGAACAAAGTAGTCTCTGCCTACCCCTGTGGGAAAGAGGCGTGATGGTATGTAAGTATGTATAAATTGTACAACGCGCTTTAATTCACAAATCAGTATCGCAACCATTGAGGACGGCTTCATTTATTTAAACCAAAAACCGTTAAAAGAAAGTATTCCTTTTTCAATTTCCTGCCTAAAACAGGGCTGAAATCATGCTTGAAAGGCGAAGTATGGAATAAATTCGTGAGAATCGATTTCTATGAATATTTAACGCACTTAAGAGCTTATTGCCATGATATAGACTCATCATACGTCTCGTAAGGTAAGCGTAACTGTTAACGGTACGGTCTTTATACGCGGTAATCTACCGAATGGCCACCGTCTGTTACCAGCTTTTTTAAACAAGGAAGGTAAAGGAAAACTGGTCCACAGCACCGAATCAATACAGATTCGTGGCCAGCCTTCTTATATGGAACACATGAGGCTCTAATTTCCGCGGCTGTCACCACGCCGGGGCATAGCAGCGCAAGCACTGATGCTTATCATATGATTAAGATAATTTAGATTGATATTGAGGTGATGCGGTCATGGCGAAGCCGGGTTACTCCGAAATTCGATCCGAAGTGCGTATCGTACCTATCCCACTCTCATATTTATAATCCCGATTTTCCTGCGGGATTGGAAAATCCCGAAATGTTATACCAATAAAGCTACAGACATTGAATTTGGCATAACTATAATAATAATTCCTTGATTAGTATAAGATTGCACTACAAAGGAATTTTACAAATTTCCCATGGGATGGGATAAAAAAAGCGAGCTAATTAATTAAGACTATAATTAGTAGCTAATATTCCTAGAGAACCACGTATGTGCTCTAAGATTTTCCGAATTTCCCACGGGATAGAAAACAAAACCTTATACTTGGAGACATGGGATGTATGGGGGTATGTCGCCACTGACGATATCTGCGCCGACGAAGTCGCGGGCAAACGCTAGTCTATATTATATAAAAGAAAGTCGTATTAATTATTAAATACACTATTTATGACGGGCTATATAATTTGGCTGAAAATTGGTGGTAGGTAGCTTCGCACGGATTTGTCCGTCGGATCTGCCTGACTGATGTGTCTGGAGCAGTGATGGGCAAACTACGGCCCGCGGGCCAACTCCGGCCCGCGAAAGAATTTAATGCGGCCCGCCGGCGTTCCTTCGAATTGGAGTGTTATGGCACAGGATGACGATATTTAGACGGTGCTGCTGTATAAAATAGAATAATAGATGCGAAGGCAAAGGAGCCAGCTAGACTAGCCACGTAGTTCATGCGTCATGTGTCAAAAAAATTGCATTTTAGTATAATTTTGGCTCTTCTTTGAAATATCTGTGATTTTCTGGCCCGCCATGAAAAAAGTTTGCCCACCACTGGTCTGGAGGGTGTCTGGCGGACACATCCGTCAATGTGTGGCGAGAAATAGACATAGATTTGACCGCCGGCGATCTGTCCGCTGACCGTGCTCAAGACCAACGGTCAGCGGACATATACCCGGCGGACAAATATGTGTCTATTCAACCCGCTCCGACTTCGCACGGGTGCATGCAACACTGATTGCAATTTGTGTTTCTCTACTATATTACATATGTATTTTATACGTATAAATCATCCCCGTGAATCACTCTATCTACTTAAAAAAAAATGCATCAATACGTTGCGTAGTTTAAAAGATATAAGCATACATAGGGACAGAGACGCAGCGGAAAGCGACATTGTTTTAGGGTGCGACCACACCGCCGCTTAAAAAACGGTGACGGTACATAATCGCAACAAAATGTATGAAGAAACGGTGAGAAAACGTGACGCATACGACACCTCACTGCGTATACGCGGCGGTTTGGTCGCACCCTTATACTTTGAAGTGTTTCCATTCAGATTGCCGCGCTCTAGAAAAATAGCCTAGTTCCAGCTATCCTAGAATTCGGAATTTGGTATGAAAGCAGTAGGCTTATTGTCTAACTCGCTCGCAATCGCCATCGTGTTCATTTTGACAGTTCTTGTATGAATGTGACAGCTAGCTGATTCTGATGCCAATTGTCAGCCCATCAACACGATGGCGATTGCGAGCGAGTTAAACAATAAGCCTACAGTTCTAATAGCACAATTAATGAATTCAATCTAAAAATTTAGTTTTTTTATGCCCGTGTCTACATAAATAACCAATGTAAAATGATCGCACTGTCTTCATTTTGATACAATTCACTCGCCGAATTCGTACGAAAGGAACCCTCAGTGCCCGAGTCCGACTTGCACTCGGTTTTTTAAGGTCACGGAAATGTTGCCAGCAAAACAATTCGGGGGATTAAAGAATGTTGCGCGGAATTTTCGAAATTTTACCGTTAAATACCCTAGAACCCTTGCGAGGCCCGTAGGGGTAGCGGGCACGATATAAAATACATTAATTAAGTAAAAAATCCCTTTCATATTTTTATGCAATAATCATAATTGCGATGGCGATAGACGGGACGATTTGGACGCGTATATGGAGGAATGGCCTGATATTGCGTCGGACCGAGAGTTGTGGAGGTCGAGAGGAGAGGCCTTTGCCCAGCAGTGGGACACCGCAATAGGCTATTAAAAAAAATTGAATAAACTTTTATACATCTAATACCTATTTTTATAGGTACCGTGACTGACTGACAGACAACGCACAGCCTAAACCACTGGACCTAGGAACTTGAAATTTGGCAGACGTATACCTTGAGTATCCCAAAAGAGCACTAAGAAGTTATTTTTTTTAATTCCCACGGGATAGGGAATAAACGAGGCTTATATTATATTTCTCAGTAACTGTAATAACTAGACTCTTCGAATTCGTCACACCCTGTAACACTAAAACATGTTCTCCGGGATAATGCGAAATTCCCATGGGACAGAAATAACTGTATTCAACTTCGGGGCTGTTTTTAAAAATTACATATTTCATTTGTATTAAGTATCTACTTGAGTTATTGTCTACGCGTACGAAGTCACGGGCAAAACTAGTTTTTAACCAAAGACAGTAAGGTCAATGTGGGTAAGACCGTCTACAAGGCAAGTCCGTCAACACGTTATAACTTTTGAATTTGAAAGCGTTTCCCGCTTTAGCGTCCAGTATATAAAGCAGTTTGTCGCGCTAGTTCCCTCACTTTAATTTAGATGACGCTGTGACAATAAACTTCAGAGAAATCCGCCTAAACAAGTCATCACGTGTATGGAACTCGAAGTCATAGTATGACGGTCTGTGCTAATATATATTTTTTAAATAGTTGG
The DNA here is from genome assembly GCA_963854515.1 of Pandemis heparana. NCBI lineage: Eukaryota > Metazoa > Arthropoda > Insecta > Lepidoptera > Tortricidae > Pandemis > Pandemis heparana. The sequence goes on from OY978006.1 coordinate 31,401,086, forward strand.
TGACAAGATTTTGCGCCAGAAAGTAACTACATATGTAATACAAGAACCGGCTATCTTTCTTCTGTGTTTAAATTATCAGAAATTGGCTTAGTTTTGTAATTATACGTTCCATCATTTATCACATTAAAATTTCGTTAAGTTGGAAAGTCCGTCTACTGTGTTACAAGGCAAGTCCGTCATATGCCGGACTTCCCTGGAATCAGAGGTTACCAACTATTTTTACGACTTCAATTATTATTAAGATTTCATAAGGTAAAATTTCATAGATAAATCCTTTCAACATTGCACAAACTAAGCAAAGCTTCTGCTATCAGTGCTAGGTGACGACATTATACATATTATACAAAATTACTATTGATTTTTTATTTGGGAAACCTAAAAATAAGTAAGTACGTATAATATAATTATTTGCCAAAAAAGGTTTACTACCCCATTTACGTAATATATGCCGGTCTTGCCTTTGAATTCGAAAAATTGTGTTTATTTCGAATCTAAACCTTATTTTAATAAGTTGAAAGTACACTTTCAATCGTCTTGTTTCATTTTTTTAAGGATTCGAATACTAACATATAAGCACCCATAGTTTGGCTGATATCATTACTAGACGGACTTACCTTAAACTACACGGGAAGTCCGTCTACTCGCCGAATTTTTAAAAATACCATTGTTTCTGCTTAATTTGTGATTAAAATGATCTGTCACTATAGCTCAACTATTATTTATGAAATTCTTCATCGTATGCGATTACAAGCGGTAACGTAGGTGAATAATTAACGTAGCTAGATCACTTCGAAGTGAAAAAAAAATGAAGTATGCCGGTCTTCCCCACATTGACCTTAATTACATTTAGCGTATACTAGCTCTTACCCGCGACTTCGTCCGCGTAGATTTAATTTACCTTCAGTTAACTAAGCAATTTTCGAGTATAAATGTATCCTAATAACAGGTTTTTTATAAGAGTTCTAGTGATAGCCACTTTAAAGGAAATTTACCGATCTCTTATTTTCTACCCCGTGAGTTTTTTTTCTCAAAGCACCAATGTGATCCTCAAGTTTTTTATTAACGTAGCCTACCTACAAACTGCCTCCGTCCCAAATTTTGGGTGTCTATAGCAGCCACATTGATAGAAGGACAATAATTTAAAAAAAAAAACAAATTTTCTTAAAAAAAAGTATCCTATTACCTATTCCTGGTTCTCAGCTACCTCCCCACCAATTTTCAGCCAAATCAGTTCAGACGTTCTCGAGTAACTAACACGACTTTCTTTTATATAGAAATCCGGGGTCTAGCGTATATATACAGGTGCAAAATGATTTTCCATGACATTTCGTTAAATTATATCCGGTTTTCAACTTCAGTGACATGTTGTTAAACTCGTGTATACATGTTGCTGTCAGATTAATTTGTTTTATATATAAATAAGAACGTTAGAGTTGAAAATCGCGTTGGATTCATTCAACGTAATGTCGTGTAAAATCATTTCTCACTACCTACATCTGTAACCTAGTATCTAGCGGTGTCCTGCTCCATAATAACTTCAAAGGCTATTTTTATTTGTACCGTTATGCTGAAGGTACATTGAAAAAAAATATGCATTTTGCGACACATTGAAATCCCTATCCACTGGCATTAGTTCCATCCTAGGTAAAGAAAGAAGGAAAGAAAGAAGACATTTATTCGTTTTGCAAGACACGCAAATATACGAGCTCAGGTCACACAATTTGAAACTCTGAATAACTACTTTGCGCTATCACCGCGGTATAGTGAAGATTAGTTATTCAATTGTGGGGTGTCACAGTAGACATCTCTCTCCAGGCAGAGTTATGCCTGGCACACCACACACACAACAAACACACCATCACAAACAACACACCACAAAAATAACACACAAACACCCACAGACCACTCTCCAGCAACGTTTGGAGATGGCAACACTGGATGCCACTATATATAGACAGTGTCCCTAAAAAGGTCGGTTGCGTGACGGAATCGTTTAAATACAATTACGAAAGTAATTTACGTTATCATCAATAATCCATGAACTGATCTGTGGGGAAACAACAGTCGTTCAGAAGTAGTTCTTTTGTAATTAAAGAAAAACATGTTGACCAGTGGTAGCCTAGTGATTGGACCTGTGGCCTCTCAAGCAGAGGGCAGTGGGTGCAAATCCATCGCATCTCTGAATTTTCAGGAATTTATGTGCGAAATTACACTGCACACATTCTAGCATATCAATTCAATGGTGTGTGTGAAGTTCCCAATCCGGACTGGGCCCGCGTGGGAACTATAGCCCGAGCCCTCTCATTCTGAGAGGACTGTGCCCAGCTGTGGGACGTATATTAGGCTGGAGATGATGATGTTGTTGACCAAGTACCTACTTCTGAAAAGATATAGAGCTCTCGTCTTAGAGGAAAAAACCGCCGGCCTCTGGTGTAAGTTTCACCCCAAAAACGTCTGGAAGGCGTTCTCGTAAACGCTCCAATTACTGTGGATAATTTGGCAGCGCCACTTGCGGATCGAAACGGCAACAAACAGGGGCCTTACCATGACGTCTTAATGCGATTCAGTTTAGGTTCGCTCGCTGTCAGATTCATACTTAAAGTGACAGCTAAAACTTGAACTGAGTTGGAATTAAGACGACATGGTAAGGCCCCTGTTATCATAGCATTTGATTTGACATTTTAACGCACACGCGTTCGAAACGTACCTATTTTGTGGTGTGCTGTGACCGAAAATTTGCACAAAGCATCCCCGACTCGGACTTGGCCGGTTTATGCTGTTTCTTTTCATCTATATCATCTAATACTTTGTGTATGTTTTGACTTTAATTTTTCATAAATTAAGTTTTGTTAAATTTTATAATTTGTTATAACTTTTGGTCACCCTAAGTTTAATTGAAATATTAACTTAATAATTAATTAAACCTTCGTACTGGCTGGAAACAGTGATATTAATGATAAATATCATTGAAAATTACAATCTGCTACCTAACAGTAATAAAATTACTGAAAATTAAATAAAATAGTTCAAATCCGCGGTAAAAATGCAAACAACTCACGTAGTCTGGACAGAGTAGGGTGACCAGATGATGATGATAAGTAGGGATTGATATTCTTATATTTTTTTAATTAATTGAGGGGCTTTTGTAAACAAAAAGTGTTCCCAAATTTATTATTTGTTAGGACAAGGAAAAAGAGCACGTGATTTTTTGAAATGCTTCTTGTTTCTCGTAAGGACTTGTCCTTTTTTTTACAAATGGTCACCCTTCCAGGACATGTCCTGTGTAGTCTGCAGCGCCATCAAATGCCGCATTGCCTTATCGCTGCAGACGCTACGTGCTTTTGAGGAGAAAATTTAACACCTCAATATAAAAACATAATCTTTGTGTCGCGCAAATTCACAAGGAAAGAACCACAGAACCATATCAAGATAGAATGAAAGAGTTCAGCGATTTGTTCGAGACCGAGCGTGTAACATTTTGCGTGTGACATTTGACGTCACGAGCGTAATTTAGTGATGGGAAACATAAGTCGCGCGAAAACAATTCAAAAGCATGGATTCACACATCGATTAGAACACGGCACCGATTCTATGCACCGCGCCGCGACCACAGAAATATATCTGACAACGGACGTTCGTAAGAAGTAATTACATCTTTATTCGTGTGATGACAAAATATTTACTCGTACATAATTATCACTCAATTATATTACGCCAGTTATTTTAGGTGCATTTTTATCGATTTTAAATATCGATAAGAACCGACAGAGGAAATGATAATTATTTTCGACAGAGGAAATGAGAAAGCTCATAATTTTAAATCTAAAAATATAAATGTAACCAATAAATTGCGTTACATTTATACATATTACTTCCTTTTCAAACCTTTTTTGCTTTATTTAATAGTACAAACTGGACAAAATAGGAGACGTTTTGAAAAAAGGGCAGGTCAGGAGTACCTGAAACTGACGAACATGTATGAAGAGATTGATAAATGTGGATGAAGCGAAAGAGGTATGTCAGGATCGTAGCAAATGGAACAAAGTAGTCTCTGCCTACCCCTATGGGAAAGAGACGTGACCTATGTATGTAAAAACTGGCACGAACGCATATTACGCTAAAAAAAAACAATTTTAGAATTTGAGTTTCGCTTGACATTCTACGGCGAAACAACAGAGGGGGATTCCTGGCTGGGCGTTGGTTGTAGACGGACCTGAATAACTGATTTTTCATTTTTTTCTCCTTAATGTTGTAAATTTTGTTAAAATTTATAAGTTTTTAACGGCTGTAAAGCATGACCAGAAATATAAAAACCCTCGCCATATTGCGGAAAATTAAGGAACTATTTTTGCAATTAGAAATTACGTAACACAGATTAAAAATCGACTAGTGGCGACTCCTTGACAGGGTCTTAATATTTCTGGTCAGGCTTTACTTACCTATTGAAGACCGTAATAGACAGTTAAAATTTCCACAGATAATGTATTTCTGATGCCGCTATAACAACAAATGCTAAAAAACAGAATCCATTTTTTACGACCAGTTGCTTGAATCCATTTATTTTTCATATCAGGATCAATCTGAAAACTGGAATAAAATCGCAATATAGAAGGAACCATAACCGGTTTGTTAATGATATTTGCTTTGCTCTACGTAGGTACATTATATAGCTGCATAATTAATAATATAAAAACGTAATTATCATTTCCTCTGTTTTCAAAATCGATTTTAATCGAGTAAGACAATCGCAGTGTGCAGCACTGTGGTACAGCACTATTCTTACTTTTGACAGAAAAAATGAGAAATCGACCTTGAACGCGACTCGACAGTTTGAATAGCATATTTTTACATCGCTGGTTTTGAATGCACGCCAAGTCTGGCTCGTCAAATTAAAGCCGCAATGGAAAACTAGCGTTGGCACACAATCGCTCGCTATTGTTTTGATGAAAATAATAAAATAAATAGTTTTTTAATTAATAACAGATATTTAAGGACAAATAGTACTTCCTGATGAAAGGAAATACCTCGATTAACAGCTCGCAACCTTTTTGGTAGTGTTTAAACAATTAACTATTGAGCAACAAACAATTTTTTTTTAAAATCTGTCGTCCACTGACGTCACATGCAGACCGCGGTCGGGAGCAGATTGAAGTTCGCGGCGAGCAAGTGAGCCCACGGGACAACTTTTCGCCACGCGAGGTACATACACTCTTTCCTTCTATCTTGATATAGTTCTGTGGAAAGAACCAAAGAGCAATGCAATGTTATTTAGATACTTAGATTAAAAGTAATAATAAAAACCGGCCAAGTGCAAGTGTTGTTGTTTAATAATACTATTTACATTTACACCCACACACACACCCACACATCCACACACAAACCCACACACCCACACACATACCCACACACAAACACACACACCCACACACACACACACACACCCATACACACCAACACACTCGCGCGCACGGGCTCACCCACACGCACACACACACACACATACACGCACACACACCCACACACACACCCACACCCATACACACCAACACACTCGCGCGCACGGGCTCACCCACACACACATACACGCACACACACACATACACGCACACGCACACACACACACACACACACACACACACACACACACGTCACGCCCGTATCCCTTTACTATTACTATTTAATTTACTTAAGTATAGTTTTAAATTGAAAACACAAAAATCAAAACCAATGTTGCTTTTTCAACATATTTGCACAGTTGTTTTTGTTACAGGCAATGTCATGTCAGCACTGCTGTCTGTATGAACAATCAGAAACTCGATTTTGTTCGGCTTATTTTATTTGTGCCGATGTGAGGGTCTATCTATATGGAATGGTTCCGTAGCGAGTGGTAGCGATATGTGTGAATGTGTGTGGCTGCATTTCGAATGATTTCAATGTGTGCTCGCTCGATTTGTCAATGAAACTTAAACCCGAGATTTGGCGAGTTATTTCGACGTGCTTCGCGCGCGCTGGCTTGAATGGTTTTGGAAAAACTATAATACAAAACAAAACAAAACAGTGCAGGTGTAATACGGATATTGTACTACCTACGCGTTTTATTTTAGATAGAGAGATAAAAACTTTATTCTCCACAAACAAAACATTACTCTTAAGACAAAAACAAAAGAAACATAGAGATTTAAAATATTTTATTAGGTACTTGTATTACCTAAAATACCTTTAAATTAATTAAGATTGGTAGAGTGAAGGACGAACGAACTCAGAGGTAGCTCGAGGGGAATCGGGTTACTTCCACGCGCCGGCACTGCCACATTATATTGTGAGTGTTAGGCTATAGACTGACCACTTAGCTGAGTCCTCGCCTACGCGGCACAGGGGCGCGGGGTGGGGCGACCGCGGGGACCAACAGCCTTATTCATAAAAAATCCTTAATTGAGGTTTGATCAGTCTATTAGTTAACAGACTGATTAAGCTTATTTGACAGTTGTTAAAAAGTATGATTCATAAACGCTTGCTAGCAGTCTGTTAGCTAATGAGCTGCTGATGGATGGATTAGACGCGTTATGTTGTCACCTTGACAAGTCATAGACCAAAAATGGCCTTTTAGTGAATAAAAAAAAAATTGACAGCAGTGGCAGCGATTTAGCCGGAAACCAGCGAATTAACACGACAGACTAGGCAGTGTGGATTTAGTTACCTTTACCTTTCCCGGAGGGAATAAAACTTAAAACAAAAAAAACTGTCTTGCGTATGGTTTTGCTCTTGCCAAAATCAGCTGTTCACATTTGTGGCGGCCATTTTGTGAGTTAACAAAGAGATATAGTAGGGTCTACGGTCCGCTAACTTTCGGAAGACTTAACAGACCCTTGATGGACTGATTAGCGCTAATTGACGTTCATGAATCATGTTTTTTTGCATCGGTCCTATAGCGAGCTTATAGCGAGCCTCTAACTTTTTATGAATAAGGCTGCAAGACTCCGAGAGAGGTGCGGGCGGCGGGCGCACTACCCGCCCGCACCTCTTCGGCCCCCTTTGTCGTCCCACCCCGCGCCCCTGCACCGCGCGAGCGAGGACTCAGTTAAGCGGTCAGTCTATAGATTCGCGGACGATGTCACAGGCAACAACTAGTTTGATTATGAACTTCGTGAGGGTGTTTATTGCTTTTTCGCGCCGGAACGGCTGAAATTTTGGCACAGGGATAAATTATAATCTGAAATAGCACATAGCCTTGTTATCCCGGAATATACAACATTTCCCGGGGGATAGCTATAAAGTATTTAGTAAACGGTTACGAGAGAGCAGGGACCAACAGTTTGTAACATAATATTCTAATTTAAGTATGTTTGTCAGTGTAGACAGCTGGTAAATTCTCGCCAATTTACTTTCTATACGTCATTAACAAGGCAAATCTTGTTATTTCATAGAGATCCCTTTGTAGCCCCCTGCTGTTCAAATAGCGACCTTGTCTCATTAGTCATAAGATTGATCTGTTATTTCCTGAGGTTAACTGCCAGGTTAAATAGTAAAATGTAGAATATCGCCTATTAATTCTATGTATTTGGGTCGTTTCGGGGATTTCGGGGAAGTTTTGAAAGGTCAGGTCAAGTGCCCTACACCGACGAGAGTGTATAAAGAGAGAAAGAAATAGTTTGGATTAAAATTCCCGTTTATACCCTTTGGGTACGGAACCCTGAAAATAGAGGGATTCTCGCACATTATACAGTTATACGTCATGTAGGTACTTCTAGTGTGGGTTTGACTTTTACAGCAGACTGGCAGCACTTTCCTTCTCCGTACGTGGTTAAATCCAAAGTTTAATTTATAATGATGCTGCACTGATTCCTCCGTCATCGTCTACTTTTAACCTAAACCACAGTATAAAACAGTATTCGATCTAAATACGAAACGTCATCACGTCAGTACTCGCACACAAGCGTCATTCATACGCCTTCTTCACAAGATGCATGGTTATATCTACATACAGGTTCCTTTAGCACATTCATCTCAGCACGCATCGCAAAAACTTTTGTACCAGAATTTTTATTTCTTGGCATAAGTGCCTTACGTCATTTTGGAAAAGAGCTGATACACTTCTAACTGATGCAAAATTGTCAACTTGTCATAACTATTCGACGAACTTGTCGATTTTCCGATTACAATAATTATGTCATGAAACATTCAATTATCGAATTTTCGACCTGTCATTACCTGTCACTGACAATTGTAAGTTATATGAAACGGCCCAGGGTATTTCAGCAACTCGACAATTGTGGGTGCCCCTGACAATTCGAAATGCAATGCGTATTCAATATGAAGGCAACAGGCGTAGATTATCGTCGGCTGTAACGTAAACAGATTTGTCACATGTCTCCGACAAGTGACGCTTGTGAAATAGGGGCAGTATGCTTATACTTCATTTAATTTAGAATGAGAAACCACAATAGCATTACATTGCGTCTGGTCAACTATTTCTTACCTAGCAAATAGTACGGTGCAATAGTTTGGCAGCCGCAAAATAAAATTGTTTTAATGTCACTTTATCTGCGTGTCGTCAATTGTTACCCTAGTAAAAATTGTTAAGAGATTACAGTTCACTAACCGCAATATAATGTTGTTGTGGTTTCTCATCCTAAATTAAATGAAGTATAGTATAAGTTTTCGGTCACAAAACACGTCTCGACCGCGCTTGCGTTAAAATGTCAAATACTATGAGAACAGTTTGTTGCCGTTTCGATCCGCAAGTGGCGCTGCCAATTATTCCATGGCAATTGAGACGGTTACGTGAACGCGTTCGAAACGTTTTTATATGCGAAAACTTACACCAGAGGCTCTGAGCTCTCGTCGGCGTAGCTACTATACTGGATTAGTACTACGACCGATTTGTTTGTTTTATTGTTGCTATACAACGGAGCGTAACAACGGTTCTTTTAAATATTTGCTATACCGCAGGTATTATGAGTTACTGCGAATTATAATAGCGTATGTAAACATGTACTAGATTCCGGGGTATTTATAATTTCTTTACACTTATAACACGGATCTTTGATAATGCAGAGCCGATGATTGCTCTCCTTCTCGCCTACAATCGAACCATTTGAACCACCGTAGAACGTTGTCACAGTATACGTCACGTTATTTTCCATCTCAATTCAATGTACGTGCTGGTGTGAAATAAGATAACTAGGATAGAAAAAAGTATGCTTAGTTGGTTTGGTCACGTAGAGAGGATGGATGAAAGAAGATTAACTAAACAGATTTATATGGGGAGTGTGAATGGGTGCGTTGGGAGGGGAAGGCTTAGACGGACGTTCCATGATCAAATTGGGGACGTTTTGGAAAAAGGCCAGGGGCCTTACCCTGACGTCCTAATTCCGACGCAGTTCAAGTTTTAGCTGTCACTTTTAGTATGAATCTGACAGCGAGCGAACCTAAACTGAAACGCATTAAGACGTCATGGTACGGCCCCTGGTCAAGAGTACCCGAAACCGACGAGCATGTATGAAGACATTGATGAATGTGCATGAAGCGAAAGAGGTATGTCAGGATCGTAGCAAGTGGAACAAAGTCTCTGCCTACCCCTGTGGGAAAGAGGCGTGACGATATGTATGTATGTATGTATGTCAATTCAATGTAACGTTACTATGATATTTACTGTGAGACGGTTCCACAGTGGGTCAGGATTAATTTGTTCGATGGTGGTGGCTCACACACACACACACACACACACACACGTTTTACGTCGGAGGTTAAAAATGCCACTCAAGTAGAAAGCAGGTTGAAATACGAGTAGATTAGAAGAAACAGCTCTAATTAAACTAATCGGACATTTAATCTGAGCTGACGGCACCAACGGCTGACAATTGTCGGTGACCAGTGACTATTCGAAATGCAACGCGTATTCAATATGAATTTGGGAATAGCCCCTCTGAAACCAGGCCCCTTTCACCAACATGACAATTGTCGGTGACATGTGACAATTCGAAATGCAACGCGTATTCAAATGAATTTGGGAATAGCCCCTCTGAAACCAGGCCCCTTTCACCAACATGACAATTATCGGTGACATCTGACAATTCGAAATGCAATGCGTATTCAATATGAATTTGGGAATAGCCCCTCTGAAACCAGGCCCCTTTCACCAACATGACAATTGTCGGTGACATCTGACAATTCGAAATGCATTGCGTATTCAATATGAATTTGGGAATAGCCCCTCTGAAACCAGGCCCCTTTTACCAACATGACGATTGTCGGAGACATGTGACAATTCGAAATGCAATGCGTATTCAATATGAATTTGGGAATAGCCCTACTGAAACCAGGCCCCTTTCACCAACATGACAATTGTCGGTGACATCTGACAATTCGAAATGCAATGCGTATTCAATATGAATTTGGGAATAGCCCCACTGAAACCAGGCCCCTTTCACCAACATGACAATTGTCGGTGACATCTGACAATTCGAAATGCAATGCGTATTCAATATGAATTTGGGAATAGCCCCTCTGAAACCAGGCCCCTTTCACCAACATGACAATTGTCGGTGACATCTGACAATTCGAAATGCAATGCGTATTCAATATGAATTTGGGAATAGCCCCTCTGAAACCAGGCCCCTTTTACCAACATGACGATTGTCGGAGACATGTGACAATTCGAAATGCAATGCGTATTCAATATGAATTTGGGAATAGCCCCACTGAAACCAGGCCCCTTTCACCAACATGACAATTGTCGGTGACATCTGACAATTCGAAATGCAATGCGTATTCAATATGAATTTGGGAATAGCCCCTCTGAAACCAGGCCCCTTTCACCAACATGGTAATTGTCGGTGACATTTGACAATTCGAAATGCAATGCGTATTCAATATGAATTTGGGAATAGCCCCTCTGAAACCAGGCCCCTTTCACCAACATGACAATTGTCGGTGACAAGTGACATTTCGAAATGCAATGCGTACTTATTCAATATGAATTTGGGAATAGCCCCTCTGAAACCAGGCCCCTTTCACCAACATGACAATTGTCGGTGACCAGTGACTATTCGAAATGCAATGCGTATTCAATATGAATTTGGGAATAGCCCCTCTGAAACCAGGCCCCTTTCACCAACATGACAATTGTCGGTGACATGTGACAATTCGAAATGCAATGCGTATTCAATATGAATTTGGGAATAGCCCCTCTGAAACCAGGCCCCTTTCACCAACATGACAATTGTCGGTGACATCTGACAATTCGAAATGCAATGCGTATTCAATATGAATTTGGGAATAGCCCCTCTGAAACCAGGCCCCTTTCACCAACATGACAATTGTCGGTGACCAGTGACTATTCGAAATGCAATGCGTATTCAATATGAATTTGGGAATAGCCCTCTGAAACCAGGCCCCTTTCACCAACATGACAATTGTCGGTGACATGTGACAATTCGAAATGCAATGCGTATTCAATATGATTTTGGGAATAGCCCCTCTGAAACCAGGCCCCTTTCACCAACATGACAATTGTCGGTGACATCTGACAATTCGAAATGCAATGCGTATTCAATATGAATTTGGGAATAGCCCCTCTGAAACCAGGCCCCTTTCACCAACATGACAATTGTCGGTGACATCTGACAATTCGAAATGCAATGCGTATTCAATATGAATTTGGGAATAGCCCCTCTGAAACCAGGCCCCTTTCACCAACATGACAATTGTCGGTGACATCTGACAATTCGAAATGCAATGCGTATTCAATATGAATTTGGGAATAGCCCCTCTGAAACCAGGCCCCTTTTACCAACATGACGATTGTCGGAGACATGTGACAATTCGAAATGCAATGCGTATTCAATATGAATTTGGGAATAGCCCCACTGAAACCAGGCCCCTTTCACCAACATGACAATTGTCGGTGACATCTGACAATTCGAAATGCAATGCGTATTCAATATGAATTTGGGAATAGCCCCTCTGAAACCAGGCCCCTTTCACCAACATGGTAATTGTCGGTGACATTTGACAATTCGAAATGCAATGCGTATTCAATATGAATTTGGGAATAGCCCCTCTGAAACCAGGCCCCTTTCACCAACATGACAATTGTCGGTGACAAGTGACATTTCGAAATGCAATGCGTACTTATTCAATATGAATTTGGGAATAACCCCTCTGAAACCAGGCCCCTTTCACCAACATGACAATTGTCGGTGACCAGTGACTATTCGAAATGCAATGCGTATTCAATATGAATTTGGGAATAGCCCCTCTGAAACCAGGCCCCTTTCACCAACATGACAATTGTCGGTGACATGTGACAATTCGAAATGCAATGCGTATTCAATATGAATTTGGGAATAGCCCCTCTGAAACCAGGCCCCTTTCACCAACATGACAATTGTCGGTGACATCTGACAATTCGAAATGCAATGCGTATTCAATATGAATTTGGGAATAGCCCCTCTGAAACCAGGCCCCTTTCACCAACATGACAATTGTCGGTGACCAGTGACTATTCGAAATGCAATGCGTATTCAATATGAATTTGGGAATAGCCCCTCTGAAACCAGGCCCCTTTCACCAACATGACAATTGTCGGTGACATGTGACAATTCGAAATGCAATGCGTATTCAATATGAATTTGGGAATAGCCCCTCTGAAACCAGGCCCCTTTCACCAACATGACAATTGTCGGTGACATCTGACAATTCGAAATGCAATGCGTATTCAATATGAATTTGGGAATAGCCCCTCTGAAACCAGGCCCCTTTCACCAACATGACAATTGTCGGTGACTAGTGACTATTCGAAATGCAATGCGTACTCAGTATGAATTTGGGAATAGCCCCTCTGAAACCAGGCCCCTTTCACCAACATGACAATTGTCGGTGACATCTGACAATTCGAAATGCAATGCGTATTCAATATGAATTTGGGAATAGCCCCTCTGAAACCAGGCCCCTTTCACCAACATGACAATTGTCGGTGACTAGTGACTATTCGAAATGCAATGCGTACTCAGTATGAATTTGGAAATAGCCCCTCTGAAACCAGGCCCCTTTCACCAACATGACAATTGTCGGTGACAAGTGACAATTCGAAATGCAATGCGTATTCAATATGAATTTGGGAATAGCCCCTCTGAAACCAGGCCCCTTTCACCAACATGACAATTGTCTGTGACAAGTGACAATTCGAAATGCAATGCGTATTCAATATGAATTTGGGAATAGCCCCTCTGAAACCAGGCCCCTTTCACCAACATGACAATTGTCGGTGACATGTGACATTTCTGCTTACATTTACGCGTAAATGTCAGGGGTAAGCAAATTGCGTACCACAGGACGCCTAAGAGCAGACCCTCGCCGCATGGCGCTTTCAGAAAAAAACCCACGAGTTGTGGGACCGACATTTTATGAGCTACCTGCCGAACTTAGAGACCTAGGAGAAGAGACATTTAGTCGCCGGGTGAAAAACCTTTTGTTGGATAACCCTAACCAGTAGTTCCCAAAGTGGTCCAGGTGGACCCCCAGGGGTCCACGGAAGACTCGACGGGGGTCTACGGTGGGTGTGACCAAAAATGGGGGTCCACAATCGCAAGCGGGGGTGCATGAAAATTGAATAAAATTTGTGAGAATTGATTGGTTCTTGTGCTGTGAGTCATTGTTGATTTCAAGAAAGTCAAGTAAGATGGACTCACTCGCAGCACAAAAATATAATTTAATAGAAAATTTGTTTAGTCGACTTTATTTTCAAATAATTAACCCTATCAAGCAATCAATTCTAACCAATTTTCGAAAACTGTTAATTTATCGTTGAAACTCAGCAACAACGCAAGTTTCCATAGATTATAGAGCTAATCTTAATTTTTTTTTCGAGATTTAGTTTAGAAATTAGTGGTAATGTAGCTGCAGGGGGTCCACCGGATCCAGCAAAATTTTGAAAGTGGTCTATGGAATAAAAGAGTTTGGGAACCTCTGCCCTAAACCCTCTCTATTCAGTTAAAGAATTTTTTGATGTAATTTTTTTGACTAGGTACTGGATAATATTTGACTAGATATAATTATGATTTGTTTAGTGTAATTTAATATGCTTTGACGATCCCTATTGGAGATACATTTTATTCAAATGTTACACAATATTATTTTTGAAATTGTATTTTATGTTATTGTTTTATTGTTTATAATTTATTATGTTCTTATTATTAATAATTTTTGACGATCTCAACAGAAATACTTATATTTGTGCCATGCATTGTTTTTATATAATGTAATTTTTGTTGACGAATAAATAAATCTAAATCTAAATCATTACAAACTCGACCAGTATCTACGCCGGTTGTCTTTATATTGACTACGCCTTGTATTTCGAATTGTCATTATGTCGCCGACAAATGTCAAGTTGGTGAAATAGAAGCGGCGACAGAGGGGCTATTCCCAAATTCAATTTTCAAAGTTCGCTTCGTGCCGTTCTGCTGCGGAATAAATAATAGTTACTTCTGCTCACAGTAAATCATAAATACGCGAGCGAAAGGGCCGTCCTTCTATTACCTACCTTCTAATTGTAATAATAGACAAAGACACAGGTATAATTTAGTCTTAGACGAGTGAAAAACACAAACTAAAAACATCACGATCACGACCATTCGTGATTTTGAACGCTCAACTTCCCGCTCCGCAGTCAGCCAATAGGAGCCTTTAATTTTTGATCCCCTCGTTCCTGATTGGCTAATCCCTCGGCGTCAAGAGACAACTTGCAATGCCCCTATGCCGGTGTATTAGTCTTGTGGAGTTCCTTATCTACCGCGACCAAATATGCGGCACAGTCCGGCGACCAGTCGGCCTACAAGTTTGCGAACTCGGTTGATTCAACAGGAATTTCTCGGCTTAATTCAAAACTGTTTGTCAAACTTTGTTGCGTAATGGAGTTCAGCATAAGCTATTGTTGCTAGGGGATTAAGTATTGTTACCAATTGATGAATGTCGGCTTAGCTTTTTACCCGACTGCCGCCGCAAAAGGGGGTTATTTCTAGTACAAGGTCTCTCATATTCCGAAATATTTCGGCAGCTGCTTGAGTCAATCTGATTGTTCATACATACATACATATATCGCATCTTTATCCCTCACGGGGCAGACAGAGCATAAGTTAACAAAACCTTAAGGCCTTGATGTATAGGAAAGGGGAATCAAAATAGTGATGGTTTGCTGGCATCGCCTATAACATGATTCCTAAGATTTTCGCCTCCCTCCATGGGCTATTACCATCTGCGCGAGAAGAGAAACAATTGGTACATTCTATCTTCTTTGCTCCCAGACTAGAGTGGAAGATCAGATGTGCTAGCAAAAATCTGCCATGGACCCAGCAGTTCTACGGGAGCGGATCAGAATATATAAAGTTTAAAATGTATAATGGGATAAAATGCATAATAGTTCAAAGTATTATAATGCCATTTTCTGTGAAACTATTAGGTATATGATTTGTATTTATAGCGAGTTCTATAGATCGGTTTAGGTTAGGTTAGGTTTAGTTTATAGCAATTCTGTTAATTTGCAATTTTCTGAGTAAATCGCATTATATGTTTTGAGCCATTATGTATTTTAACCCATTATACATTTTAAACTTTATGCATTTTAATACGTACCCCATTTCTACTAGTGTGTAACTGGGTGTGCGTATATTCTTTAAGGGCGGCATATCTACGTGTATGTACTTATATGTCTACCACATCTACCCCTCAAACGAGACCCGACTCCATAATCAGGTTGTTACATTCCATGTTTATTGTACATTTTGCTCCATACGTAGCTATCCATAATATTATAAATATGCAAGTGTCTGTCTGTTCTCGCTTCACACACCGAACCCTGTTCAGTTGGATTTAAGTTTCAGGGACCACCATGACGTCCTAATTCCGACTCAGTTCAAGGTGTTTTAGTTGTCACTTTTAGTATGAATCTGACAGCGAGCGAACCTTAACTGAATCGCATTAAGACTTCATGGTAAGGCCCCAGTCCTTAAGGAAATAGGATTGTTATATCCCAGTAAATCAAAATCGCATTGTTCCCGCGAGCGATAAGTTTATTCCGCGCAGACGGACCCGCGGGCATAGAATAAAGTACTTAATAGACCAGGCTTATTGTCTAACTCGCTCGCAATCGCCATCGTGTTCATTTTGACAGTTCATGTATGGGCTGACAATTGGCATCGGAATCAACTAGCTGTCACATTCATACAACAACTGTCAAAATGAACACGATGGCGATCGCGAGCGAGTTAGACAATAAGCCTACTGGGCCCCGATATTTGAAAGCACATCACTCGAAAGTGGTATAAATCTTTTTGTATCTTCAAAACTACAGCTCTAATCAAATTTTTGACTAGTTCACACGATTAATGAGAGCTGTTTAAGTATCTTCTAACTAAGCTACTCGTATTTCAAATTCAGCACAATTTTTCACCACTTTCGAGTGGTATTTTTCACATACGTGCTTTAAGAAATCGGGCCCCAGTTGCAAGAGACAGAGTGATATAATATAGTGCGTTAGAGCGAAATAAAAAGTAGCAGTTTACTTACACGGATGTGTGTGTGAGTGGCACTCTCACCGACACTCGTAAAGTACTCATCTGCGACCTGTTACCGCAACTGTTGCACATTAGAATAACCAAAAACCTAGTGTATAACTCTGACGCTCAAGACGCGTACTGTACTGGCCGCTTACAAAAAAAAACGTACGTACTATCTATATTGACAGACCTCTAACAATGTGCTGATGCCCTAGTACTTTTGCTCCACGGCTCAACAAAAAAACACTTCAAAAATCGAACGCGATTCATTCGTATTTAAAAATAAGCTCTTAGAGGATCTGATATCCTGGTACTTAAACTCTCCCTCCACCTTACGTCTGACGCGAGTTTAACATTTTTTACCCATCAAAAACCGCATCATAATCCGTTGCGTACTTTTAAAAATCTAAGCATACATAAGGACAGACAGCAGAAAGCAACTTTGTTTTATATTATTTTGTGATTAGTATAATAATTAGCATTTAAATATTGGATTAACACCACGCGTTCTTGAGAAAAAGTTCTGAATGTCGGTCGAAGTGATTCTATAAAGGTTCTTACGCATGGAACCCTAAAAATGTATTTCAAAGATATGGATATAGCGGTTAGCAACGCCAACGCCCTTACCCGTGGTTAGGTACAAATAGCCCAGTATTTTTCCTAATAATAAGATACTAGTAACTGACACCATGTTGGGCATTGACGTCATAACGGCGGTCTATTATTAACAAGCCAATAACTTAATTGGTATACCATATGGAAAAAGCCGGACGGAGAAAAGCTCTTTGTTTATTGTTCGCGCGAAAAACAATGATACAGGTTGATTCCGGGGTCATGGCACCAATATTGGACACAGGTGTCAAGAACCAGTGATGGAAACTTCATTCTTAATCTGCCTTCATTCTATGGGAATATTATGATGGGGTGCGTGTCGGGTTACCTCCACGTGTGGCCAAGAGCTGCGGTTCGTTTCCGGATCGGAAATAGAAGTGCTTAGTCCGGTGCACCCTGGGCAACGGTTAATGATTTCCCGGCAGTGTCTGAGGGATATCATTGACCGTTGGCTAAGAGCCAGACAGGGGGGAGGGGGGTCTTTGACCGTGTTACCGTACAACGTTGCCGACATTTTGTCATAAGAATTTATAATAAAAAAAAAATACCCTGACATTGGCGAAGTTGTCGTCGCTATAACGACTTGTAACGCCACAAATAAAAGAAGAAGAAGAAGAATATTTTGATGTATGGCAACACTTCGGCGAATCATTTAAATATGTAATTGTACGCCACAGGCCGGCCAGCTGTCGTATTGTTATCAGAATCAATTATAGTAAGTAAAAAATAATTGAATAATGCCACACTAATTAATGCAGAGTCTCTCGTAAACAGTACGACTGACTTAGGGGGAGATAGGTGGGTAGGTCTACTAAATATATAAAAATTATTTTGATTACAGTGTCAATTAATACCCCAAGAGTCGACCTCTAAACAAAGTCGAACAAAGTCTAATAGAAATGAAAAAACAAGTATCAAAAACAATTTCCATATTTGGTCATAACCTGGCCACCGCTTCTTAAATTTGGTCGTACTAATTACGGGACACCCTGTATACTATGACGTATATCATATACCTTTCTGGTAATATTCCAGCGAACTTAATACGTTCATTACGACAATTACAAGGTCATAATTTATGTATCTCTACTTACTTAAATGTTTTTGTGAACTCCCATAGGAATTTAGTGAAATTATGTAATTTCAAAGGCCCATAATTGGTTCAATCGCCGTCAGATGGTTCACCAATCGACAAACGTTTGACAAACGTGTCGTTTGACAACCAATTCGTTCGACCACCCTTTATTTTCTGCTAATAATATCAACTTTTGGGCAACGTTATAAAACAAATCTAACCTAACCTTATATGAGCCACACAAAAATACTTTTATGTTTAAGTTTTCGCTCACAAAACAAGTATGTCCCGGAAACGTTCGCGTTGAAACGTCAAATACTATGAGAACAGGGGCCTTACCATGACGTCCTAATTCCGACGCAGTTCAAGTTTTAGCTGTCACTTTTAGTATGAATCTGACAGCGAGCGAACCTAAACTGAAACGCATTAAGATGTCACGATAAGGCCCCTGGGGTCTTACCATGACGTCTTAATGCGTTTCAGTTTAGGTTCGCTTGCTGTCAGATTCATACTACGCATTAAGATGTCACGATAAGGCCCCTGGGGTCTTACCATGACGTCTTAATGCGTTTCAGTTTAGGTTCGCTCGCTGTCAGATTCATACTAAAAGTAGGGATGCAAACGATGCATCGATGTTTTTGAAACATCGATGTTTCAGTAAAAAAACATCGATGTTTGCCATCGATGTTCACCATTGCAAAACATCGATGTATCGATGTTGTTTTATGCAATGTTTTTACATCGATGTTTTGCCTGCCATCTATTAGAAATTTTTAGTGCTTTTATTATTATGATGTTTTTCTTTTGCCTGTCATCTATTAGAAATGTTTGGTACTTGTAGCAGAGCAGAAAATAGGTTGTAAAGGTAATTTTATTTCCTGTACTCTACTCTACACCTTCCTTATTGTAAAGACTTACCTATTCAATAGATAATATTGCTATAGATGATAGATAATATACAATTTAACTATTAAATAGATAGATAATAACAGAAATAAAAAAAAACATCGATGTTTCGAAACATCGATGTTTTTCGGGCGATGTTTTTTGAACATCGATGTTTGTTCTGAAACATCGATGTATCGATACATCGATGTTCTTGCTTTCGATATTTGCATCCCTAACTAAAAGTGACAGCTAAAACTTGAACTGCGTCGGAATTAGGACAGCATGGTAAAGCCCGTGGTTGTTGTCGTTTCGCTCCGCAAGTGGCGCTGCCAATTTTTCCATAGCAACAGATGTTTACGTGAACGGGTCGAGAAGTTATTTGAAAACTTACACTAGAGCCTTTTTAAGCACACAGGTAGTTAAAAGTTATTTAGAGCATTATTTAAGTGGCAAGGCAGGAGATCAAACAGTCGAGCTCTCGTGAGACATTGCGGGAACAGTTCGTGATTATGGAACAACCTCCCTCGGGGTTGCGTATGAAATTTGAACATTTTGAAAGGTAACATTCACTTGTTGAAACGTTTGCTGTTTACTATTGTGGAAAATTACATGATTTAGGTTTGAGATGGGTTATGGCTTGCTGCTTGCGACAAATAAAGTTTATGTACCTATACTTTCTTTAACATACATGAACATAGTATGCAAGGGAGGAGCGGTACTGTCCACAGGCTTTCTTAAGCCTTAGACGGTGTACCAGCCACTAAAATAGTTGTGTTATAATGTTATGAAAAAAAAAAAACATTTTCATTCTAAAAGCCGCACATTACAAGTTGACAAAAGAATCTTTTACAAATTTCCTGAAATACCTATGCCGGAAAAAATCTGAGAGATCTTGTATGTAATGTGTCCTCTCTATAAAGTGTCCCAGAATTATTTTGGGGTATTTTAGCAGGGACTCTCATAATAATGTGGCTAAGGTCACTGCTGTTTTTTTTTCATTATTGGTTCATTGCTCCATGACTGTGATTTTTTAATAAATCCGACTATTGCGTTAAGTCTGTGATTAAAACTGCAATTTATTTAAAAAAAATTTTTACGATCGGCTGCCAATGCGAAATCTTCCGTGCAAGCGAATTAATAGCCGTGTCATAACTGAGCGAGCCTCGCGAAGCCATTTTGTTTTGAGTCACACCGAAATCGTGCCTCATGGAGCTGCCTCGCGAGGCTCGTTCAGTCAGGTCAAGATAAATAAGGATAGAAAAATATTGTATACAGGTTGTGATTTTTTCAGATGATGTTGATTTAGTTCTGAACAACCCTACAATTTTTTTTATTTAATTTTTGATTCATTTAGTATGTACCACCCTTAAGGCGACATTAGCCGCGAAACTAGCGCCACTTCGGAAATGTTCTAATATCTCCTAAATTAATAAAAATAATTTCCGAAGGTCAGATACCTACTAGGGAAACACCTATAATATGTACTAAATCAGTGTATACAATTTGTCGTTCTATAGTTGTCCCAAAAAACTTTCACAAAACTAAAACGGACGATTTTTGTTATATTATAGGTGTCTCCCTGGTATCTAAACTTCGGAAATTGTATTTATGTATGTATGTATAACTCTTTATTATTAAAAAATAAATTAAAAATCAAATTAAAAAAATTAAAAAATTAAAAATTAAATTAAAAAAAAATTACAACACAACAGATAACTCACGTATAAAAGCCAAAGGATTGCTCCGACAATTGTTTCGGACTATTTCGAAGCCCTTCAGATTTCTTCTTAGATTTTATTTTTCTTGAGATTTTTTGAGATTCCTTTTTTTTTTCGTGAGTTATCCGTTGTGTTGTAATTATGTGTGAGTCTCACGGTAGTTTCATGATAAAAAAAATTATTAAAAAATTATTGAAAATTGATCTAATTTAGCAGATATAACAACATTTCCGAAGTGGCGCTAGTTTCGCGTATGGTGTCACTTTAACGCGGTTCTCTGAACATTAATCAACATTGTATGGGAATATCTTGAAATATATGAACATTTAGACAATGCCCAACCACTGTTGATAGATTCTGGAACAATTTTCAGAGATGTATGGAATCCTTCAAGTTGCATTACATTGCGGCACTGGTTCGTTATCTTCTAACCCGTTTGCATCAGCCCAACAATGTAATGAAAACTTGCAACATTTCTCTTGTAAATCTGAACAGTGGCAAGGTAAATTTTATTTAATGAATTAATTTACACATTTGCTTTAAGTTAGTACTGTTTCGTTTAATTATTTCGACATTGTGATCTTATGCTGAAGAATTTTCTTTGTGGTTTTAAGTAATGTAGTTACAGGTTTGCTTTTGCGTTGATCCTCATATTTTGTAACTAAATTTAAAAGTAAACGGCTTCCATTGGATTATTAAATCGATAATTATCGACATTCCCGTTCTCGAGGGACTTTTTGTTCTAAATTCTATTGTCCTTTAAAAAAACACCCTTCGAAATAGTTCCCTCAAGTTCAATAGTAGACACCTGCTGGCGTCTTCGCCGGCAACTCAACTCGCGACTCTATCAACTCATCTTAAAGTGCATATTCCAATTCCCTCACCCCGCAACACAGAGCAATCAATACACATATAGTGCGACCAACTTAAACGTGCCGGCGGCCAAATTGGGAACTACAAAATGAAACGTACAAAAAAGATTTTCCAGTGAAACAGTGGCGCCGCCCTCGAGCGCAAACGTAACGTGGTTCTATTATACTTGTAGTGCGCGTTCCAAACCGCTCCACGAAAATAGGGTGCTCCGTATTTAACTAACGACTGTCAAGATAAAAAAGACTTTAAGTCAAGGGCGTAAGGTCCTGTATGATCGGCAATCGGGACGCTAAGGCATTACATATTCAACGAAATTTTTACATGTCTGCCGACTCTGGACTGAGTAAATCACAATAAAATCATTGTTTCTACTTCCATATCGTATTGGAATAGAATTGTTGCTTTATCCAACTTCCCACTGGTGGGCGAGAGGCTTTTGAAACATGTAAAACAATTAAACGTCAAAAAAAAACTTAAAAGTACTATCAAAAACCAAAAAAATTCACCAAAAACAAAATACTAGTAATGTGAAATTTTAGCTTAAAATTTTATGTGCCTACTATTTTATACAAATAACATTATTAAACCAAAATAAAATGATTCCGAACCTGCCGAACCAACTAATACATATTACTCCCAGCTTGAACTAATTCAAATAGACAAGGAAAAATTAAAAATCAAAATCAAAAATTTTCGAACACCAGGGCCGTCTTTAAACTATTTGAGGCCCTGGGCACATTAGGATCATGGGGCCCCTATGACCTAAATATCGGTTATCATTTGGTAATCTGGCAGGAACTAGGGGGCCCCATTCGATCGCGGGGCCCTGGGCACGTGCCCATAGTGCCCAGTGGAGAAGAGGGGCCTGTCGAACACTGTGCCACTTTTACTGGGGTCATTTTTCTATATTCAATGGATGACGTCCACTTATGTCCTTAAATATGGTCGTACTATTTATGGGACACCCTGTAGAATAAAATCAACCGCGTTGCAATATACGCCTAATAACAAGTTTAGTTTCTATCACCATCCCTCACTCTCAAAGTAATGGCTATATTAGTAAGAGCGAGACGGAAACGAACTTCGAAAATCGAATTCCGGAATATACCTAAGAGAATTAAAGCTAAAAACGTGCGCGTGATCATTTTCGGTGTACTCTTGATCTCGGTGGTTGTAAGCTTTCAACCGATTGAGCTGAAATTTTGCATACAATACAACAATAAAACACAATACAAATACCTACTCTTTATTGAACATCACAAAACAATTATGTTTTATTTTATTTAAGTAATGTTTATTTTTTACTGTTTATTTTAATCTGTTGTATCATTCTTTTCTTTTCAATGTATGTATTGTATATGTATCACCCTATAGTCCCAACGGAAGACCAGCGCTGGCTGCAAGGCCAGCAAATGCTGAGTTGGGACCATTTTGTGACAATTTATTTATTTATCTGTTGTTTTATGTGTTTTTTTTTTGATGTGTTGATTGAATTGTCATGACTAAACTTTTTTCTTCTTCTTCTTCTTCTTCTTCTTCAATACAGAAATAATGAATAAAGTATACAATAGGCGTTATTATCGCTTAATAGCGATCTCTACCAAACAACCAATAAGACAGATGAATAAGTTGGAGACAGTTACATACTTGAGTACGTCGGATGACAATACAATAATCTGTATGCTTAGTGTAGGTTTTCGGTCACAAAATACGTCTCGAACGCGTTTGCGTTGAAATGTCAAATACTATGGGAACAGTTTGTTGCCGTTTCGATCCGCAAGTGGCGCTGCCAATTATTCCATAGTAATTGAGACGTTTACGTGAATGCGTTCGAGACGTTTTTATATGCGAAAACTTACACTAGAGGCTCTGTAGGCTTATTGTCTAACTCGCTCGCGATCGCCATCGTGTTCATTTAGACAGTTCTTGTATGAATGTGACAGCTAGCTGATTCCGATGCCAATTGTCAGCCCATACATGAACTGTCAAAATGAACGCGATGGCGACTGCGAGCGAGTAAGACAATAAAGGCTCTGGTAGTGGAGTTCTGGTGACCCAGCCAGGATCGTCTCCGCAGGAGGGAACTCTTGAATGGTTGGTCCGATTGAAAATGGTACACATAATGTAGGACGAATGACATGCAGTCAGCAAAAAAAGCTTGTATTAATAATGTTTTTTTTTTATAGGAAATTATTATACTTATTAATTATTACATACTTAGATACGTTATTAATCCCTCTCACTTTCATATTTAATGACTATGATTGTGAGCAGAACGGTAAGAGGGCGCGTTTTCCAAAAAAAGTCCACTGATTATTTTTTGAAGAATTGAACTATTTTGGATTTTTCATACTCAGAATCGTTTGCCCTATCGATCCCTATAACTAGAAAAAATGTGTCCCAAAATTTTCATTCCACTTCGTCACTCTTTTTAGGGTTCCGTACCTCAAAAGGAAAAAACGGAATCCTTATAGGATCACTTTGTTGTCCGTCCGTCCGTCCGTCCGTCCGTCTGTCAAGACCCTTTTTCTCAGGAACGCGTGGAGGTATTATCAAGCTGAAATTTATATCAAATACTCAGGTTCACTGCCCCTTGGAGCTGTGAAAAAATCAAACTTCTAAGCCAACGTAATCAAAAGATACAGCCGTTTATGCCGCAAATTTCCGCAACTCTCAAGGGAATCAAAACCTACAGGGTACTTCCCGTGAACGCAGAATCTTGAAATTTGGTATCAAGGTAGATCTTATAGCACAGATTAAGGAATAATTGCGAAAACCGTAAATAATGTATGTTTGTCTGTATATATCAGTGATCAATATAAACTGACCCCACACTGCGTACATTTTGCTTTGGAGCAGGGTTCTGCTTACACTGGTTTATCTACTCGCACTTGGCCGGTTTTTTAATACAGATATACTTATGGTACGTGACGAGCAGGAAACAAAATCCATAATAAAATCTGGGACACATTTCTTTTTTGTATGAGAATCGATAGGGTAAGCAATTCTGAGTTTAAAACCAAAATATTAAAATTCTAGAAAAAATATGTACACGTGGACTTTCTTTTGGAAAAAGCTCAAGAACAAACTATAGTAGGTACGCTTAGTTTACGAATAACTAATTATTAATGGCGGAGCGTTAGTGTATGTTTTATTTTAATTAAGTCTTCAGTAAACGGAAAAATGTTGCGGCGCCATAAATCTGAAACCGAAGACGAAAGTTAATGTAATTATTTCAAGGGTATCTTTACATTGAGGTTCTTGTTAGAAAATGAGACGCTTCGGACTAGAGATGCGAAGCTATCGATAATTAATAAAATATTTTTCAACAGTAAATTATGTCTTCTTCTCCTTCTTCTTGTTTGTGGCGTCTCAAGTCGTTATAGTGACGACAACTTCGCCAATATCAAAGTAAAAAAATTATAATACCTATTCAAAAATCTTGTGACAAAATGTCGGCAACGTTATACTGTAACACGGTCAAAAGACCCCCTCCCCCCAGTCGGGCTCTTAGCCAACGGGCAATGATATCCCTCAGAAACTGCCAGGAAATCATTAGTCGTTGCCCAGAGTGCACCGGACTAAGCACTTCTATTCCCCCCGGACGGATCCAAAAACGAACCGCAGCTCTTGATCACACGTGGAGGTAACCCGACTCGCACCCCAAAATATTTTTCAATATGTGGGCTAATACAAATGACAGTCGTTTCCCCGCGCAACAACCTCAGACCCTTAGGCTTATTGTTTAACTCACTCGCAATCGCCATCGTGTCCATTTTGACAGTTCATGTATGGGCTGACAATTGGCATCGGAATTAGCTAGCTGTCACATTCATACAAGAACTGTCAAAATGAACACGATGGCGATTGCGAGCGAGTTAGACAATAAGCCTACCTGTCTAGCGCGCCGCGTATGGCAACACTGGCGTCTCAAGTGTAGTAGTCTACTATTGCCAATCCATCCGCATCCACAACGAAGCTACAGTCTATCTATACACATAATAAAACTGTTATTTCGTGAAATTAAAAAGTGGCAATACTGTAGTGTCGTACCTTCCTAATCTATAGGTAAAGAGAAAACGGGACGACACTACAGTATTGCCACTTTTTAATTTCACGACTTTATAGATAAACTGTACTGTATTAATAACTAATGTTCATTATTCGTCATAGTCATAGGTATACCGGGAGAGCCCTGTAACAGAAGCTAAAAATTAAACCACAGCTTCCGGTATTCATCTTGAGCTAACTTCGTTCTAGTATAGAACTTTTGAAAATACCCTAGTGCTATTTTTAATTTTAAGTTTAATTAGATAATTAATGTACTTATTGCTATATCCGTCATTTAGTTGTGTGATTGTGTGACAGGCGATGTCAATTAGGCTATTGGATATTGGATGCCGTATATTGAAAATATACCATTGATTTGTTTGGAATAAACACAATGATAAAATTACTTAATTTTTGAAAGTTGCAGAACTATAGTAGTTCCATTTGAATAGCAAAACCTGTGTTTTAATTTTTTGCTATCCGTCGTGGCTTAGTTTGCAACTAGGTGAATTGGACTCAATTGATTCAAGATAATGATTTAAGTACTTATTTTATATAATTAAACTAGGTAACTTAAATAGTGTTTGTGTATGTACATAATTTATTTTAATTAATTATGTGTTGGTATTTTTAGATCTTGTAAATATGTTTGTTTAAAGACAATACTTAAATTAAATGGTACCTAAAAACTGTATCGACTTTTTTAGTCACAATGTCACATCTCTAGTAACAGGCTAACAGAAGTCCGCCAAACATTTTAGTGACGCGATTTAATAACGTGGAATGAATCTCCAATTCACGGATAAATAACGATGCTGGCAAATAGTTGCAAATAAAAAACCCAGCCAAGTGCGGTGTGTACTCGCACACGATTAATTTTTCACAATATAACGTCTGGTAGCCGCCATGTTGAATTTAATCAACTGTCATATTTTGACGCGAGATTTAAAAAAGCTACTGACTTAAAATCTTCGGCAAAAAACTGCTGTTTGAATACATATATTTTGAACCACTTTTGAAGTGTGATATACGTATGGATAAACAAAATAAACATATCCATAAGCTGTTTAGGTATCGAGGATTAAGATATCTCCACTATCCATAAAATTACAATAATGTTCGTAATAAATCTGAAGATAATATTTAGTCAAATTATATTGTACCTATTACAACTTGCAGACGTACCAAAAGGGATTGGAAAAATCAATTCAGAAGGGATCAAAGACCGACCGACGTTATGAACGAGTGCATACCTAACCTAACCATAGCCTACCACTAAGTGAGGTCTGTTACAAAAGCGTTCCTCGTAGACTTTTTTCACAAGGGAAAGACAAAGGGGATTAGACCCATGCAGCCAAGTCAGAAGTAGTATTAAATTAAATTAAATAAATCTTAGGAATCGTGTTATGGGCGATGCCTTAGCAACCCTCACTATTTTGATTCCCCTTTCCAAATATACGCTCTCAATTATGCTAAACGTGGCTAGGTCTTGTTACCTTGGGCTCTGTCTACGGGTAGGTACCTACCCAGTAAGGGATAACAGACGTGACTTGAGTAATTTTGGATTCAAAGTATAGGCCTACCCTGGCTAACTGCTAAAGTAAGGGCTCGTCCACAAATCATGTGATCATTATTGGGCTTACTTTTGACCCCTCCTCCCTCTTGATGATATTTGGTGATTATGCTGCTGTTACACAGTACTATTCCATGTTGTTTCGACACTGAATTTTCCGGCGAACTCAAGCCCCTAAGGCACAGGTTTAACACCTAGTTTAGGGGTCGAAAGCTTCGACCACAATTTCATCTGACCTATTGTACAACTGAATAATGTTTTTCTCTTTGTAACGCACCAAATGTATGTACAAAATAAATTATTATTATTATTATTATTATAACGCTACCTCCCGTCATTCAAGATCACGTGTTTTTTTCGGACTTAGTATGAATTAAGTTAGTTAATTAAAAAAAATTAAATTAAAAATAGAACCGCCTTCTTTCGCTACTTTAGAATTGTCAAATTAAAATTATATTTTGGTAAGTGCTACCTACTTATTTATATGTAGTCGGTGCGTCAGCCCGCGCCACCATTATATTTATGTGTGATATGCGTGGCAGAAGTGGACCTAGTCTATCTGCCTATATAGTACCTATATATTCGGCATGGAACTATTTGAGCTGAGGCACCGACTTCACACAATATAATTCATTAGGTAGCACTTACCGAAAAATGATTTTAATTTGACAATTCTAAAGTAGCGAATTGAAGGCGGTTCTATTTTTTATTTTAACGCTTTCACGCTTTTTAGTAAATGTAATTTATCCAATTTATAACGCCTAATACCCGCTACGGACTTGTGGTCCCACTGTTATAAAAATGTCGAATTACACTCCACCATAAGGTCGACGGAACCTATTTCTATGTGGTTTGCCCTTCGGGCAAAATCGGTTCCAATTCATCAAATACCTAGTGCTTTCCGAAAGCAAATGCATAATACTTATTACAGGGTCTCTATCGTTTGCCCGAATTTCATATGCCATAAATGTATTGTTTGCCATAATGATCATTTGCCATAACTCTTTTTTCTCTTTATTTGTTAGTTATTCAGGATTGTTATGAAACAAACCTAACCTAACCTATAGAATTCTACAGGATTGCTATTACAAAGCTCCTGAAAAAATTACGGTTTCAGAGAAAACAAGGGTTATGGCAAATGATCATTATGGCAAACATTACATTATGGCATTTGAAATTCGGGCAAAAGAGGGGCTCCGCTTATTACACGCTCCTATATTGAACCAAGGTACTATATCGGCAACTCAAAAGTATCCTTTAAATATTCCTAACCGTTAGAAGTTTCTAAAAAAATATGTAAAACACGGTATACGTGCCCACTTTATTTCTCACTCTTAAGTGGTTGTAGCCAAAGTGCATCTCACAACGTTTCCATTAAGCCCAAACACGGCTTAGTTACATTGTTTTATAACAGAGTTCCGTTGCCTACCTTCTGACTTCAGCATCAGATCAGTTCGAAAAAAATCATCTGCTTAAAGCCTCTTCTTCTTAGTTGCTTATCTTTATTAATCGAGATCACTTATAGCCGCGCGAGCATTACTTAGCTTTGAAGAGTTCCGTTGGCCATCAGCAGTCTTCTTCATCAGTTCCAGTCCACCAGATTATACTTTCTGAATATTAAATACTTGATTTGGTGTCAAAAATGTTAAAATCGCTATAGGTGTGCTCATAAAATTTGAGGGTTGCCCTCGATTTCTCCAGGATTCCACTATCAGATCTTGATTTGGTGGTAATGGGACCAAACTGGAAGTATTTCCTTTCCAACAAAAAAAGAATTTTCCAAATCGGTCCACAACTGACGGAGTTCTCAAGCAACAAACATAAAAAAAAAATACAACCGAATTGACAACCTCCTCCTTTTTTTTGAAGTCGGTTAAAAAACAGCAATAACTTGTTTTGTTTTTATTTAAGCCTGTCACGCTCGTAATTTTTTGCTCGATATTAATAATGGCTACACGTAGACACGCTAGAAATAATTACAAATTATAAAGGTAATATATTCTGGTACGGAACCCTTCGTGCGCGAGTCCGACTCGCACTTGGCCGGTTTTTTATATGTATGGAACGTGACGAACAGGGGCCTTACCATGTCGTCTTAATGCGATTCAGTTTAGGTTCGCTCGCTGTCAGATTCATACTAAAAGTGACAGCTAAAACTTGAACTGAGTCGGAATTAGGACGTCATGGTAAGTCCCCAGGAAAATATCCATAGGTACATTTTTTAACCATCCCCAAAAAGTGCTCAGCGCCTTTAAAGAAGTTATCACTTCAAAAAACAGTCTATTGCTTATGCTTATATTTTAACAGCCTTATTCATAAAAAATCCTTAATTGAGGTTTGATCAGTCGATTAGTTAACAGACTGATTAAGCTTATTTGACAGTTGTTAAAAAGTATGATTCATAAACGCTTGCTAGCAGTCTGTTAGCTAATGAGCTGTTGATGAATGGATTAGACGCGTTATGTTGTCACCTTGACAAATCATAGACCAAAAATGGCCTTTTAGTGAATTAAAAAAATAAATTGACAGCAGTGGCAGCGAATTAGCGGGAAATCAGCGAATTAACACGACAGACTAGGCAGTGTGGATCTAGTTTCCTTTACCTTTCACGGAGGGAATAAAAACTTAAAACAAAAAAAACTATCTTGCGTATGGTTTTGCTCTTGCCAAAATCAGCTGTTCACATGTGTGGCGGCCATTTTGTGAGTTAGCAGAGAGATAAAGTAGGGTCTTCGGTCCGCTAACTTTCGGAAGACTTAACAGAGCCTTGATGAATTGATTAGCGCTAATTGACGTTTATGAATCATGTTTTTTTGCATCGGTCCTATAGCGAGCTTATAGCGAGCCTCTAACTTTTTATGAATAAGGCTGTAAGTCTGTATCTTATTCCGGATTAATATTCTATGGAATGTCTGGGATTGCTAATGTGGTCGTGTAGCCAATCGCGAGCATAAGCTTAGTATGTGCATATTAAAATAGATTACTATGTGCATATTACATCCCGTTTGAATTTTGGTTCGTTGTCATGCCGTTTAGACACTGGGATTAAACATACAGTCTAAAACTTGTTTCCACTAGCTTCTAGCGTGAAGAAGGAACAAACATACTCACAAACTTTCGCATTTGTAATATTAGTAGGATCTATCAACATCAAGTCTAATTCTACGCGGACAAAGTCGCGGCCAAAAGCTAGTTCTGTAATAATTATTTACGTTGCGACTCTACTACTATAAGCAGATATAAATAAATAAAATAATTTCATCCAAATCCGTCCAGTCGTTTCACCGTGAAGATAAAACAAACTCACTCACTCACATCGTCACAAACTTTCGCATTTATAATCATCAATTTTCATTATTAAAATTAACTTTATGTGCACTACGTTTTCTAATATTATATTAATAAATAAACAAAGACTGCGTTCTATGATCTAGGTATTTGAATTTTCAAATAGTCATAAAAATGAAAATCACGCAATCCTATCACTCTTTCTCTTCCGCATCCTTATCCTCATAAAAATCTCCTGCCTCATCCGCTTCCACAAAATATGTCTTTAAAACTACCTCTTCCGCATCCTCATCTTCATAAAAATCTCCTGCCTCATCAGCTTCCACAAAATAAGTGTTTAAAACTAGCTCATCCGCATCCTTATCCTCATAAAAATCTCCTGCCTCATCCGCTTCCACAAAATATGTGTTTAAAACTACCTCTTCCACTGCCTATTCCTCATCAACCCTACTCTCACAGACACAAATAAAAAATCACCGGGTAGCACTCCGGGAGTGCCGGCAGAAGTGAAAACTACACACACGCACACTCGCGCAAAAAGAAAGACAAAAACAAAACTTTTTCTACACGAGATTCGAACTGCGGTCACTTGAGAGAACGCACTATTAGTCAACACCTTATACCACCAGGCGAAACGCGCATACGTTAAAGGGACGAAATTAACGTACACTTCAAAAATCGAACGCGACTCTAGCTTCATTCGTATTTCAAAATAAGCTCCAAGAAGATCCTGCTATCATGGTACATAAATTCTCCCTCCGCCTTACGCCGGCGCGAGTTTAATATTTTTTACCCATCCCAAAAAGTTATCACTTCAACATCACTTATTCAGGATCACTTATTGCGATAAGGTTATACAGTCTAAGGTTCCATTTGGTTGACTGTTCGAGATACTTTGAGAGACTATAACTACTTAGTAATTTAAATTACAGAATCCTATACTCATATAAATCGCTTTGATATTCCAGAATAACAATTCGTACAGCGAACAGAACCAAAATGAATTACGTGACCAACGAAACTCCATTTTAAACTCTACTCAGCAGCGTTAAGAGCGAAATTGCATGCGACAGTTGTGAACCGTGTTTTTTATTTTCTGATATTTTAATAACTCTTAGTCGTTTTTTTTTGAGAATAAAATAAATATTTCATAACTTTTGTGACGACATTGCGAATTCGAGACGAATATTTGAATATCTAAAGTTGACAATGAAAAATTAACCGACAGATGCGGAAAACACTCTTCATGAAATAAGAAAATACTTATCGTTAAGAGGAAAATAGTATATTTCGCAATCGTGTCATAATAGAGAGCTTTTTAATCGAGTACCGTGTTTAGGTCGCGAAGCTTGCTGAGGTACAAGATTAAAAAGTTTGATTATTATTATGTCACTATTGTGAACAACACTTTTTCTACGAGTCCGAGTATATAAGAAAACTAAATATCGCAAGTACTATATTGTCTACTTCTACTAGGTATCCGATTTGTTTTACACAAGATAATTGAAAAACAAATACTTAGTATGATATGAAGTACTACTACGTTGGTAACTATAGATGGTGGGTGTATAGGTGAAAAGTAGAATCAAAATGGTGATGGTTGCTAGCATCGCCTATACTTCTTCTTCTCTGTCGCTTCCTCATGACTGAGGGTCTTGACCATGCGAGGTCGTTGCGCGTCGCACCAGCTCTCTCAAGGCTGACGGTTATCGGCCATCCGGATGGAGGTCCGCAAGTTGCATTTGCAGACTTCCTTCACCGCATCAGTCCATCGGGTTGGAGATCTTCCACGACTCCTCTTTCCTTCCACGTGACCAACTACAATGAGTTTCTCTAGGTTGTCAGGTTCACGTCTGGCCACGTGTCCGAAGTATTGGAGAAGTCGTTGCATGCAGGTAGTGGAAAGGCGGTGCTTGATTTTTAATTCAGCAAGGATTGATGCGTTTGTACGGCGCGCTGTCCATGGGATACCTAACATCTTGCGCCAGCACCACATTTCGAATCGCCTATAACATGATTCCTATTTTCGCCCAGCCAGCGAAAGCGATGAGCTCGAGTCTTGACAGCCAATTTGACACGAAACGTTTTTGGTGGAATTGATATTTCGATTTTGATATGTGGCGACATCTGTTGCCAAACGTCTGAACTACGTCTCGAGACACCGAACGTTCAGCCGACGAGTAGTACAGTCTTGATGAAGGTTACAATAACTTTGTTTTACGGCCTAGTCTTATAATTCCAACAGAACTAAAGCGAGGTACGCACGGGTAGAAAACGATTCGTAGCTTGTAAAGAAAATAGTAGCTGTGTTCTGAACAGCGTGTTTTTTAATGCATAATCATGTCACAATAGTACATTATACCCCCGAGGGTGGTGAAATAAAGTATGTCTCGCAGGAACTCGTCGCACGAGACAAAGGTGAGGGCAATAAACATGCATCCCTGTCTGTTTATCCCTAACGAGTAAACAGAGCCTAAGGTAACAAAACTTAAAGGCCACGTTTAGCATGATTGTGGGCGTATAGGTCAAAAGGGGAATCAAAATAACGATGGGTTGCTAGCATCGCCTATAACATGATTCCTCAGATTTCTATGTTTTGACGTGATAACGTCGTACGAAACGAAAAAGTGTCACGTTGTCGCGTTCCGTGTGACGTCACAGCTAGCAGTTTTAATCAATGTTCCTTTATGACGTTACCACGTAAAACTATCGTCCGTAAACCGACTTTACAGACACTATTATACAGGGGCCTTACCATGACGTCCTAATTCCAACTCAGTTCAAGTTTCAGCTGTCACTTTCAGTATGAATCTGACAGCGAGCGAACTTAAACCGAATCGCATGAAGACGTCATGGCAAGGCCTCAGCATGGAAGTGCATCATTGGATAGCTTGTAACGCTTGCTTGTAAATCTTGTAATGCAAGTCTCGTGTGCTCTGCCCTTAAAGGATTGCAAGAATAAGGGCGATGTTTCTACGGGCCGCGCGGTATCGACCCGCTCTCGCGACCCTCCATAGCAGGGACGGGAGTAGAGTTACCAGAGCGAATTTGAAAACCCCCAAAAGTGTTACCCCGTAGACGTGATTTGAGTGGGTGTGTGAAAAGCGTTAAGGCGCTTCCAAACCATGTTATACTGTGATCTGTAACACGGCCATACGTACATACATACTACTACTACTAACTTGGCTCAGGGACCCAAATAGGGTCTTGGCCTTCGAAACGAGAGCATGCCATCTGTCCCGATCGTGCGCAGCTTCTTGCCAGTCGTCGACTTGGTGTTGTTGTCACTAACTCAAAAAGAGGAATATCAACTCCTTGTAGCGGAAAGGAAAGTTTTGCGTAAGATCCTGGGACCTGTCAAGAGAGACGACGGCACGTGGAGGATCCGTAAAAACATAGAGATCCAGGAGCTGGTGGCTGAACCCAACATCATCGGCGTAACAAAATCACACATACTTCGCTGGTTCGGCCACCTACTCCGAATGGGAGAGGATCGTGCTGCCAAGAGGGCGTACGTGGGACGACCGACTAGTCGCCGCCCGGTTGGGCGACCCAGGTATCGCTGGGGGGACAGTGTCCAGACGTACATACATACATATTTCTTTATTTCTTTCTTACTAAAAAGAAGCCGTGGTAGCTTAGTGGTTTGACCTGTGGCCTCTCAGGCAGGTCGTGGGATCAAATCCCGGGCTCGTACCTCTGTTTTTCGGAATTTATGTGCGAAATTACATTTGAAATTTACCATGAGCTTTTCGGTGAAGGAACACATCGCATTGAATTGCTTCGCAGACGTGTGTAGGTTTCCATAGTGAGTGAAGTTCCGAATCCGCACTGGGCCCGCGTGGGAATTATAGCCCAAGCCCTCTCGTTCTGAGAGGAGGCCTGCGCCCAGTATTGGGAAGAGGATATAGGCTGGAGATGACATATCCAAAACACAAAAAGTCGTGGTCGAACTCTGGCTCGCACCCTTGCGTTTTTCGGAATTTTCAGTGAAGGAAAACATCGCGAGGAAACCTGCAGTCATCTACGCCGTTAAAGAGTGCGTGTGAAGTTCCCAGTCCGCTCTAGGCCCAGCAGTGGGACATATACAAGCTGATACAAGCACACACCCAAACTCGTTGCATTGTTCCTACAAACGGTTTGCATTATTTCGCTGCCATGTCTCAACTTTTTTAAACTTTGCATGTAAGTAGCTAATAGCACAACTAATTAAATAAGTCTAAAAATCTACATTTTTTATAATATCTGTCTGTCTATGAAGCTTGAGGTCCCGGGTTCGATCCCCGTTCGGGGCAGATATTTGTATGAAAAATACAAATGTTTGTTCTCATATTTAAGTATGTATCTAACTAATATTATAAATGTGAAAGTATGGATGGATGGATGGATGGATGTATGTTTGTTTGTTACCCAATCACGCCAGAACGGCCCAACGGATCTGGATGAAATTCGGCACATAGATAGAGAAAAGTCTGGAATAGCACATAGGCTACTTTTTATCCCGGAAAATTGCGTAGTTCCCGCGGAAGAGCGATAAACGAATTCTTTGCAGACGAAGTCACTGGCAACAGCTAGTTTATCTATATAAGTATGTTTATCCGTTGTCTAGTGCCCATATCACAAGCTTTGCTTAGTTTGGGACTAGGTCAATTGGTGTTAATTGTCCCAAGACATTTATTTATTTATTTAAGTGGCAAATTAAAAATGACTTCACACACTACGCTACTGCTTAAATGCGGGGCTCTGCTAACCTGAAGGCTTACCCCCTTATTCATAAACGCACTATAGGCCTCTGCTAACTTACTAATCGTTTGTCCTTATCTGTCACTTTGACATTTACCTTTCACAGATAAGGACAAACGATTACTAAGTTAGCAGAGGCCTATAGTGCGTTTATGAATAAGGGGGTTATTGTCTAACTCGCTCGCAATCGCCATCGTGTTCATTTTGACAGTTCTTGTATGAATGTGACAGCTAGCTGATTCCGATGCCAATTGTCAAAATGAACACGATGGCGATTGCGAGCGAGTTAGACAATAAGCCTGCTGGATTGTAAATTGCATGTAACTATCGGTATTCGATTCCAACTCGCACTTGGCCGGTTTTTTTATTATAGACCCGGAGAAGGTAGAAAGGTTGAATGTCAGGGGAAATCGGAATGCATGGCAACTCTAGACGGGAGGCATACTTTCGAAGGAACCAGCGGGGAATTCGGCGCTGCTTTACCCCGACGGTGGGGAAACGTCGTTAGCTTAAATGTTAAGGCTATATACATTGAGTCAGTCTCCATACAAAATCGGCCATATTGCATCCGTATGAGGGCCGGTTCTGGCTGAAAATCTGTGCTGCAGGTCTATACTTCATTTAATTTAGGATAAGAAACCACAACAACATTATAATGCGGGTCGTGAACTGTGTACTAGAGTAACAATTGACAACACGCAAATAAAGTTACATTAAAACAATTTTATTTTGCGGCAACCTAACTATTGCACTATACTATTTGCTAGATAACAAATAATTGACCAAACGCAATATAATGTTATTGTGGTTCCTCATTCTAAATTAAATGAAGTATAACAACTCAGCGTAATACTGAGCCAGCGACCGATTTTTGCGAAGACACAACGCTGATGATCATTTCATTTCTGTGTTTTGTTTATTTATTGAAATGAAAACTTTTTTAGCGTCATTGAGCACTTTTTGGGATGGATAAAAACCAACCGTTGATCCTGGCTGGGTAATTGGCTTATCGTCTAACTCGCTCGCAATCGCCATCGTGTTCATTTTGACAGTTCTTGTATGAATGTGACAGCTAGCTGATTCCGATGCCAATTGTCAGCCCATACATGAACTATCAAAATAAACACGATGGCGATTGTGAGCGTGTTAGCTGTATAGATTATTGTATTGTTATCAGATTTACATAAGTATGCAAAATATCAGCTTAAACATACATATATTAGGTACATACATTGCAAGTTCAAAAGCTTGTAAAAAATCATATTATAATGGCAATGTTAGGTTAATAGGTGAATTCTGGTAGGTTACTGGAACGTCACAATAACAATAAAATTGGGGTGCGAGTCGGGTTACCTCCGCGTGAGGTCATGAGCTGCGGTTCGTTTTTGGATCCGTCCGAGGGGAAGAGCAGTGCTTCTGGTGCACCCTGGGCATCGGTTAATGATTTCCTGGCGGTCTCCGAGGGATATCATTATCCGTTGGCTAAGAGCCCGACAGGGGGAGGGGGTCTTTTGACCGTGTTCTACCGTAGAACGTTGCCGACATTTTTGTCATAAGATTTTTGAATGCTGTATTTATTACTTCGACATTGGTGAAATCATCGCATCGATCAATGAGGCCATATTAACAAAAGAAGAAGAAGGCAATAAAATTTGTGATCTTTGCTAAGTACGTAACACTTTGACATTGTATGCGGATACGCATATATTTCGGGACCCCGTTATTAGAC
Organism: Pandemis heparana; assembly: GCA_963854515.1. Lineage (NCBI taxonomy): Eukaryota > Metazoa > Arthropoda > Insecta > Lepidoptera > Tortricidae > Pandemis > Pandemis heparana. Next base: position 31,438,191 of record OY978006.1, read on the forward strand.
AACTTTCCTCTCATTCTCAGGAACCCAACAGCCAATTAAAAGAAAAGTTCGCGTTTAATTAATCGGCTCTTGTTTGTTTGTATATTCTTGTCGCCTAATTATTATTTTTAAACGAAAGTTAAGTAACGCACTTTCGAAACGTGAACTATGAAGCCTAATTTCAGGCTTGTTGAAAAAATATCGATAGGTATCGATACTTACGTTGTTATACTTTTCAATATTTTTAATCAATACATCGAGTCGATATCTTTAGTCGATATACATTAGGTACATTATCGTACATTTTCAGGATTTTACAGTTGTGGTTGACAAATGACAAATATATTGAAATATTGGTGGATGTTTTGAATCAAAATAACATACTTAACCTAAAAATTTCATTTTTTTGCTGACTGTACTTTTTATTGAGAACACTTCATTGTCATCTATCCTGTCCTGTACAGGGTGTATCAGACAACCTCTAACAATAATCCACAAAAAAATTGTTTGACAATAAAAAATTGGAGTAATTTTTTTTTATATTTTCTATGCTATAGGAATGGTAGTATTAACTGTAATCATTCCTATAGAAAATATAAAAAAAAAATTACTCCATTTTTTTTAAATATTTTTTAGCTTCTATAGCTATGGTTATATACCCCAGTGGATTATTGTTAGGGGGTGTCTGATACAGCCTGTATATGCATACCAAATTTCAAGTCAATCGGACAAACCGTTGAAGAGTCACGATCTGCGGCAACGGTCCTGGCTGGGTCACCAGGGGCCGTACCATGACGTCTTCATGCGTTTCAGTTTAGGTTCGCTAGCTGTCAGATTCATACTAAAAGTGCCAGCTAAAACTTGAACTGAGTCGGAATTAGGACGTCATGGTAAGGCCCCAGAATTTCGTTACAAGATTATTGTATTCTCATCGGACTTAAGAGGCTGACAACACCTAATTTTGTTGAAATTGATGTTATTTAAGCACTTTTTTAAGAAAAACTACACACAAAAAAATACAAAAAAAAATATAATGTTAATTTTCATCATATTTCAAACACGCTAGACGGACTCGATACATAATTGAACAAAATCGGCTCGATAGAAAATAATTGCAAAGATTGGTCTTCAATTGGAATCATCATTAAACGGTTCTATGTCTTTATTTTTTCGACGTATGGGTCTGCAATTAAAAATATGAAGTCAACATATTCATACCTACACGGCTAACGAGTCATATTTCACAAATAATCCATACTTTTTTTTATTTCTTCTTATTTGTGTCTTATTTGCAAGATTTTAGACGCGCGCCAAGCTGCCGGAATAGTTTCATCTCTTTCACTCACAGGCACGCGAACCGTATGTGTGAAGAGTGGCGCTGCTCAAGGTCATTTGCTGTTGACAGCGCCTTAAATAAGTGTGCCAAAATTCACGTTACTACGACCAGTGAAAAAGGGTCAAATTTCAATTACTAGATATGACCCAAACAAACAAACCAGGGCAAACTAAATAAAAGCTTGTAAAACCATGATGAAAATGGTTTACAGGAGTTTTCAGATAAACTAACTAAACCACCTGTTGAAATATTTCAAAAAAAGACACACACACGCACAGACACACTTAAATCACGTCTTTATCCCTTAGGTAGGTACGGGTTAGACAGAGTCTAAGGTAAACAAGACCTTAAGCCACGTTTAGCATGATTGTCGCATACCTAGTATAGGAAAGGGGAATCAAAATAGTGATGATTCCCATTCCCTCGATGGTCTTTTGCCATCTGCACGGAAAGAGAAGCAACTGGTACATGCTATGTTTTTTCTTTACACTCAGACCAGCATGGAAGCATATTGCATATTGTATAAAATAAATATTCCTTCGATCTTCTTCTTTCTTATTTCTTTCTTTCTTGTTCTTTATATTATCGAGGTCGATATTGGTATCTAAATAAATATCCATACCCTATAGGTGGAAACACATTATTAACACGCGACGCGACCCGATGCAACGAATGTGCGCATGGCGTCGCGTCGGATGTTCATAGTGTGGTTCTGGTCATAGAAAACAATACAATTTGATTCGACTCAACACGCGTCGCGTTGCATCGGGTCGCGTCGCGTGTTAATAATGTGTTTCCACCTTATATCGATATTATTCTCACTGTCGACATCCCTAGCATTCTGACTAAATTTTATACGTATTTTTAACGTAAAGGCCGCGTTGCATGGCTTCTGATTCGTGCGGGGAAATAAAATATTGATTTTTCCCACGTCCTTTACATCGGGAACAGGAGGAATGTCAGTTGTTTTAATTTCATATTTTGACAAGCTCTTCAATAGCAATGCCAAGAAGTTACCACAGTTGCGAAATATTCCAGTGGAATATTCTCTATAATTTAAATTTAATTGCTAGCTTTTGCCCGCGTCTTCGTCTGCGTGTGCGTTTTGGATGGGATATCTTTAGTGCCAAACATTCAATTAGAGCACAAATTATTTACTACCCTTCGAGTATCGCATCTTCGTAGTAAATACCACCCCCTTTCCACATCCTTAAAGGATGATTCCTGCAATCAAAAACTATTTTGTCCTTCCCGGGATCATAGTTAACTATATCCATACCAAATTTCGTTGAAATCGGTTCAGTGCTTAAGCGTGAAGATGAAGACACTGTTTTGAAAAAGCGGCCAAGTGCGAGTCGGACTCGCGCACCGATGGTTCCGTACAAATTCGACAAGTATATATTATATCTAGTGTTAGCAGAGCCCTGCTGCTGCTGTGCTATGCCATAAGAGCGACTTTACTAATTATAATACACACATCAAAAATGTGTTTTTATCCCTAGATAAATTTGATCTTTTGACGCGGTAGTAAGTAATATGCCTATATTGAAATTTTCAAAATTGTCTAGGATTTTTGATGATGTATATGGTGTTTTCATTCTTACCTGTCCTATTTGGTAAACAAAATTCTAACCTCAAAACGTCTCATTTTTGTTATTTTTTAACCATTTCATCGTAAATAAAGGAACTGGAGATAAAATATCAGCAAAATTATGTACAAAATATTACCTCGGGTTTATTTGATAACATAATACACCTTATTCTTTACAAAAATTTGCACATTGAGGTTAGAATTTTGTTTACCAAATAGGACAGGTAAGAATGAAAATGGTATAGGTAGGTACATATTAAAACGTTACTCTATCTATGGAGCAACCTTCACAAACTGAACAACGTGATCTCAGTAACACAACAAAGCCTGGACTTCTGAAGACGTATACTGTGAAGTTGCAGAAACAAAGGCAACAATAACAACGACAAAAATAAAATAAAAAAGTTTTCCTTATTGAAATTTTATTGTAACAGCGGAACAATACCTTGTTTATTTCAATTACCTACGGCTACATTTATTTCAACTTTATACTTTTACGCGTTCCGGATGAAGGAGGTCTTGACTTCTTGAGAAACAAAGGATCAGACGGACAGAAGAACAACAAATGTTGAGGTACAGAAGCCTGAAAATAAATACTCCATTTAGTTAGCCCATAGTTAGCCTTAGGAAAAATGTCGTTCCTAAAGCGACATCTATTCACAAATAGCGGAACTAATGCAACCAAAGTAAACTTTATTATTCTTCTGTTGCTTAGTATTATTGTAACATATTACATGTACTACATTTTTGAACTCAGGACTTCTTCCTCTATCATTTTGGCATCCCATTAAATAATTATCTAATGTAATTAATTAAAATAACATTAAGTAATAAGAAGTTTTTTAAAAATTCCCATTGGAAACTCTCACTATGGGAACTTACCATAAATTCTAGTGATCGTTTCTGGAAATTTCTGAGAATATTCTTGCTATATTGAGAATGTTCTAGAACTTGCACACTGCCGTGTTTAACTTGCGATGTAATGTACATTATGTATATATATACTACTGTGTGACTATTTTATGTATTGGTGGAACCGCGAGGTGAAGCCGATAAATACGCCTTTTCGTGTGCGTACACCACGCACACCAGCACAACCGAACTTCGCTAAGCAAACCACACACACACGCACACGTGTACACGGCTAGGCGTAGTTTCAGGCGGCCTCACTTTTCCGTACGCTTTGACTTTCTGTCTTAGATCAAATTCCTTCCATGCTGTAGGCTTATTGTCTAACTCGCTCGCAATCGCCATCGTGTTCATTTTGACAGTTCATGTATGGGCTGACAATTGTCATCGGAATCAGCTAGCTGTCACATTCATACAAGAACTGTCAAAATGAACACGATGGCGATTACGAGCGAGTTAGACAATAAGCATACAGGGGCCGTACCATGACGTCTTAATGCGTTTCAGTTTAGGTCCGCTCGCTGTCAGATTCATACTAAAAGTGACAGCTAAAACTTAAACTGCGTCGGAATTAGGACGTCATGGTAAGGCTCCAGGTCTCGGAGCAAAGAAAAAACATAGAATTTACCAGTTGCTTCTCTTCCCGCGCATATGGTAAAAGCATTGAAGGAATGAGCGATAATCTTAGGAATCATGTTAGTTGGTTGGTTTGCGGCCTATTTTACCTTTTGTTACATGTTATATACATTCCTTCAGTTATTTTGCCTTGTGCCACCATTGCATTGTGTTTTACTGTCATTATTTTGCCTTATAATTAAATAAACTAATAGAAGGTGTTTCCATAATCCTCATTCACCCGTTATACAGTCCACCTCCAGTAGCTATCAATGTTATAGGCGATGGTAGCAACCCATCACTATTATCAATCCCCTTTCCATCTATACGCCCACAATCATGAACGTGGCCGCTCTTGTCACCTTAGGCTCTGTCTATCCCGTAAAGGATAAATACGTGATTTATGTATGTATCAAATAGCTTTTAAAATTTTCCCGTTTTATCCTAGCAAGTACTTACTCGTATAGAATGACGCTGTTACATAATATAACCGCCACGATATTTCTGCTACGTGATCTCTCCTAATATTTATCGCTGCGATATGTAGGAGTTCGTTTGAATAGCAACTTGATTTATTCGTTCGATATATAAAGAGCATGAAGATTGCACACGGATGACAGATGGAGCGAAATGGCGGCTACGATCCACCAATGACAGGGCTTCTGAAATTCGATTTTCGAATTCGTTTTGTGCCGTTCGCTCTAATAGACGTTAATTAGGAGATTGAAAGCGGTGTCATACGAACTTCGTATTATGAAGTAAACCTCGGTAACTAACATTTTTGAAGTGAAAACTTGTTTAGAGTTAAACACTTTTTGGGATGGGTAAAAAAATTTATACTCGCGTCAAGCGTAAGACGGAGGGAGAGTTTGAGTACCAGGAAATCGGATCCTCTAAGAGCTTGTTTTGAAATACGAATGAATCGCATTTGATTTTTGAAGTGTTTTGTTGTTGAGTCGTGGAGCAAAAGTACTAGGGCATCAGCACATTGTTAGAGGTCTATCAATATAAAGATAACACGTACTTTTTTTGTAAGCGGCCAGTACGGTACGCGTCTTGAGCGCCATGGAGGATACAACATTAAAATCTAATCTAAGCTGCTGTTTTCACTTCTGCCGGCACTCCCGGAGTGCTGCCCGACGCTTTTTTTATTAGAGGTCCATAATACCCAAGGGTAAAAACGAGTCCCTATTAGTAAGGCTCCACTGTCCATTTGTTACTTGGCTTTATCTCATGAACCGTGACGGCTAGACAGTTGGTATTTTCACAGATGATTCCTGTTGCTGCTATAACATCAAATACTAAAAACAGAGCATTTTTATGTCCATCTGCCTAGGCAAAAAACCAATATAAAATGAGCACACACTGTCTACATTTCGCTTAGGATGCAGGACTTTGCTAACACTGGAATATGAATTCACTATCATAATTTATATGGAACCCTCGGTGCGCGAGTCCAACTAGCACTTTTTTATTAACTTGACCCACTTCTATTGGCCGGATTGCCTTGACATTTACTACACATTATGTAGAACGGATGACAATGCATGCAGTCAACAAAAATGGTTGCTGCCTCTCTTAATTTGATGAATGATATTGAAAAAGCAGAATATAGTCCGTTTGGGGTAAGTTGAAAACCGGGGTAAGATAAAAAACCCAACGCACAACGTACTATATGTTTAGGGGTGCAGCAGTCAAATTCAGACGACCGGATAGCCTAGTGGTTAGTTACCCTGACTATGAAGCTAGAGGTTCGAATCCCGGTAGGGGCAGACAGGGGAATGTTTGTGCCCGAGACATGGTCATGGATGTTGTATGTATTTAAGTATGTATGTATTTATCTACATTATATAAGTATGTTTATCCATTGCCTGGTACCCATAGTACAAGCTTTGCTTAGTTTGGGTTTGGTCAATTGGTGTAATTTGTCCCAAGATATTTATTTATTATTATTTATTTAAATTTGTGTCACAATCGCCATTGGACAGTTTTGGAGAAACAAACAGTATTTATTTCCATTTTTCGGTAATATTTCTATTTTTTATTTATTTTGTGTTTTGTGTCGATACATGGCGTTTTTAAAAACACCACGACATAGTATAAAATAAAGCCGCTTTCCGCTGTCTGTCCCTATGTATGCTTAGATCTTTAAAACTACGCAACGGATTATATTGCAGGTTTTTATAATAGGTAGAGTGATTCAAGAGGAAGGTTTATATGTATAATTCTACGCAGACGAAGTCGCGGGCAGAAGCTAGTAATTATACACCCGCAAAAACCTAACCCTTCGGCAGTCGGGTGAAAAAAGGTCAATATTACCTACAAGGAAAATGTCGGAAATTGACCAACCCTTCAAACTCCGTGGACCAATATTTCTCCAACACTTAATTGCAGTAATGTAGGTTTCCTTAAGGGCCCGGATTCTTTGGCGAATCGTTAGTTATTTTATGTTCATTATTCCGCGGACTGAGGCGTTAGGTTAGGGGTTCTATAGACCGATCGCTTAAGAGGCTGACAACACCTAATTTTGTTGAAATTGATGTTATTTAAGCACTTTTTTAAGAAAAACTACACAAAAAAATACAAAAAAAATATAATGCTAATTTTCATCATATTTCAAACACGCTAGACGGACTCGATACATAATTGAACAAAATCGGCTCGATAGAAAATAATTGCAAATATTGTTCTTAAAATCATCATTAAACGGTTCTATGTCTTTATTTTTTCGACGTATGGGTCTGCAATTAAAAACATGAAGTCAACATGTTCATACCTACACGGCTAACGAGTCATATTTCACAAATAATCCATACTTTTTTTTATTTCTTCTTATTTGTGTCTTATTTGCAAGATTTTAGACGCGCGCCAAGCTGCCGGAATAGTTTCTTCTCTTTCACTCACAGGCACGCGAACGGTATGTGTGAAGAGTGGCGCTGCTCAAGGTCATTTGCTGTTGACAGCGCCTTAACTGAGTCCTCGTCCGCGCGGCACAGGGGCGCGGGGCGACCGCGGGGGCTGAGAGGTGCGGGCGGCAGGCGCACTACCCGCCCGCACCGCTCTCGGTCCCCTTTATAGCCCGTGCTATGTCGATTGTGAGATACCGTAAAACGGGGTGATTAGGGACAATATTGAAGTTCAAACCTCGATAAAAAGCAAGCCAGCAAGTTGATTTTTACAGATAAAAAATGTTCTGGTAATACGTATTTTAGTTTCATAATGATCATCTGTCGTTTAATTTTATAGTTTAAGCAATAAACACTAAAATATAGGTAAATCCCTGTTCACCCCGCAGTGGGGTTAGAAGGGATAGAAGCAAATAAAAAAATGACGATAGCAAATTACCAGAAAAAAGGAGATGTTATGTCTACAAATATAACTAAACTGCTTTTACTTAGCGCAAGTTGAGCCAGAAACTTTAAGTAGCAAGTTGAAACACAAAATATTAGTTCTATCTCCCCCCCCCCCGCGCGCAATCCCTTCTCACACCGTCCAAACAGACATCGACGTCAAACTAATAACCTTTTTGCGTCGGGGGCTAAAATGTACCTTCGCACTTATTTTTTGTGTAGTCGATTTGATGTCCCACTGCTGGGCAAAGGCCTCCCCTCTATCCACCCGTCACTGTCTGTCACAAAAATCGGAAATCTCAGAAAACGCCTCAGAGGTTAAAGGTCAAACCAAGCTACCACGGCATTTGTCTACAGGCAGCAAACAAACCATTGTTGACCACAATGTTTTTATAACAACCTTCCTGTGTATGTGTCCCAGTTTCTGTGATATGTTGACACAGTCAACATAACGACAGTGTTTCCATGCTCTAATAAGGTATTTGCTTACCACTGTCGTTTAATGCGGCCATCGCAAAGTTCAAGGGCAAGGATCCGAAAATAGAGTTCGAAGTATACTATACCTTGTGAAGCGTACGGCGATGAGGACTGTATGATAAATAATTAAGAGAAATCAAATGAGTAATGGATAAATGAGTAAACGAAAACACCAGCAAACTGACTGACTCTTTTACTGCTCTTTCCATGCTCCTACGGGCCAGCTGGGCTTCCACGATCAGTCGCCGTGCCCTTCCCTAATAGTGGCCGATGACTGCGTAGACCCGGAAGTGCGTGACCTACGTTCGGCGTCGGTGCCGGTAGTGAGGCACTCCTGAGACGTCCCGGGAACTTGAGGGTCGGAAGTCGCGGGTGTTTTGGGGGCGTCAGCCGTTACGAGGTACGATTTTGAGGACCGACTGAGCCCACCCGCACTAGACTTACCCAATCTCGAGCGTGTCTCCTGGACGCTTTTTGCTGGCGTCGCCAATTGTTTTGATTTAGATCGCGTGTTCATTATTACACAAATAACAGGAGAAGGACCAAAACATGTTGAGGATTCGATAGCAGGAGGAGCAGAATAGTGGGAGCGAAGTAATAATCAAGCAGTTGACGTAAGAGTTATAATGAGACAGATGGACATATAGACAGATGAATTAAAAAATCACGTAAAAAAACTAACTTCAAATAAGGAACAGGACAATAGACAAAAATCAAAAATATAAAACTATTTACAGCGCCAACACCTTGCACTTTTATGACATTTAGGGCTTTCACCACTCTGTTACGTTCCAGTTATATTAAGGGCCTGTTTCACCACTTCTTAACTGTCTGTTATCTATGATGACGTCTCTGTCTGTTTCGTAGTAATAAATTTAATAGAGACGGAATCATAGATAACTGACGGTTAAGGAGTCGTGAGTAGTGGTGGCAATAACGGCTGTTTTGCAATAATGTATAACAGTGTTGTGTTATTCTTAAATAGCTGTTATTGTAAACTGTTGTCTGTTATCCTGTTATATTGCTGTTTTACAAAACGATAATGAACTTATTATTAAATAATTGTTATACTTATTTCGTCGCAATCGCAGCGTAATAAAAACGTACGGGAAAAAAAGCAAAGCAACGCTCTGTTACCTTGTTTGTTATTGTACTGACTGACAACAAACAGCAACAGCTAATACATAATGATACCAAAAGTCAGTTATTTGAATTGCGATTGCGATGCGAGCTCGCACGTATAGCGCTATCTCTCGCACACAGCTACTTGATTTGTTGCGCACTCGCTTGCGCTTCTGTGCCAAGAGCGGCAACAGTGCGCGTATGAACAACGTTGACAACAGACAACGAATAATGATAACAGGATAGTTGACGATTCGATAATGTGTTGTTCGTTGCGTGCAAATAATGCATTACGTTATCTGCTGTTGTAATAACGACCACCACTAGTCGTGAGACAGGCCCCATGACTCCGTCTCTATTTATTACTACAAAACAGACAGAGACGTCATTATAGATAACTGACAGTTAAGATAACTGGAAAATAACAAAGAGGGGTGAAATAGGCCCTTAATATTTCAATCCAATTGTATGGTATTTTCATTCTTACCTGTCCTATTTGGTAAACAAAATTCTAACCTCAATGTGCAAATTTTTGTAAGAAATAAGGTGTATTATGTTATCAAATAAACCTGAGGTAATATTTTGTACATAATTTTGCTGATATTTTATCTCCAGTTCCTTTACTTACGATGAAATAGTTAAAAAATAATAAAAATGAGACGTTTTGAGGTTAGAATTTTGTTTACCAAATAGGACAGGTAAGAATGAAAATGCCTTAGTGATCTATCGTACTTTTGACAACTGATTTAAACTGACTTACGATTGACTTAGGGTGCGACCACACCGCCGCTTAAAAAACGGTGACGTTACGGAATCGCAACAAAATGTATGAAGAAACGGTGAGAAAACGTGACGCATACGACACGTCACTGCGTATACGCGGCGGTTTGGTCGTCACCTTAAACTGTGAACAGTCCATTAGAAAATTTCGCAACTTTGATAACATCTCTTTGGTAGGTACATTACTAGTTGGTAGTACATAAAATATATCTCTATGATGGAGGTTATTATTATGCCTGTTATTATTTTACATAAAGAACCACTGTCTCTAATACGCTACCAGGCTGGCGTGACCCAATATAATGAGGTGAATATATTTTTATACGAGTGGAGTGATAAAAGGCACGTCCCTATAAGTCCGACGGAGATTAAGCCACGGTTCCTACAGAATAATAACATAATAGTAGATTATACATACATACATAAATCATGTCTTTATCCCTTACGGGCTAGACAGAGCCTAAGGTAACAAGACCTAAAGTGAAAATCGTAGAAATCATGTTATAGGCGATGCTAGAAACCCATCACTATTTTGATTCCCCTTTCCACCTATACGGCCAACAATGATGCTAAATAAGGCCTTTGAGACCATTTTATTTGACCAACTTATTTGAGTCTCTACTGGTCAAAGCGAAACAAAATATGCGATAATGATAAGAAAGAGAAAGCAAAAAGTGAATAAAAATAATCTAAGTTCAGTGGAGGTGTAAAACGCCTCCACTGAACTTAGATTATTTTTATTCACTTTTTGCTTTCTCTTTCTTATCATTATCGCATATTTTGTTTCGCTTTGACCAGTAGAGACTTTATACATCTCTACTATAGACCAATGTAATTTAAGGTACGGACTTATCTTAGGGAACTTTTACATCCCTTTTATAAAATGTATTTATTGTATTATAGGTAAGTTAAGTAGAATTTAAGTACTATTGTAAATCTATTTTATTTTGAAAAAATGACTTTCTGCCAAGTTTCTTGCGGCGCATTCTTCTTGGCAATGATGGTCTTTCCGAATGCGCTGGTAAATTCAAAAAAAGACATGTAAAAGAGCCCTCGGCGGCCTATTTGCAAAATAAACTTTTGACTTTGACTTTGACTTTGACTTTGACATCTAGCGTGAAGAAGCCAAAATAAATGATGACAGTCTAAAAATGTCCGTTGTCATTGTCATTGATTTAATAGTTTTGCCATTGCACAACAGATGTCGTTAAAACAACTGCGTTGCAAAATGAACTCTCCTGAATGGGATTTAAGGTTTACGTGATTGAAAATCTAACTGATGGCAGCGGAACACTCGAGAAAATCTGATCCGGCTGAATCATTCTGCTACTCGAACCGTCAAATTCAATTTGACGTTTATACGTGCAATTTTCCACACATAGGCGGCACGCGTCTCTCGTTCACATGCCACTTCCTATATTTCTTTTTTCTATGCATCAGCTCAACTATGCTAGAATGAGACGGAGCATGCATTAGCACCTTTGTCAACGGCACCCGACGCGTTAACGCATTTTGACAGTTCACCGGGCACGTTCAAATTTAAAGCAATCGAACGTTGGACGCTTAAGCCGGGTACTCATCTGCGAGGTGTAGCTACTGTAAAGCGTAACTGCTATGCCCACCGGCCGGTGAGCTCAGGATATCAATACCGTAAAATGCTGCAACATTGCCAACATGATGCAATTTTTCCTGTTTTGAAAACAACGATTATTTACCAAACGGCAAACTATTTTTTTCATCGTATAATAGGAGAAATGCTGATACTGATAACTTTTGAATTATTCCCTTTCAAAGTCAACGAAAAAAGTGCAAAATTTTTTGGAGGCTAGCAACTTTTGTTGTTGTGGGTTCAATATCAAAGACTGTGGCCCTTTGAATGTTTATATGACAAGAAAATATGCTCTTTTATTTTTTAGAAGTGGTTTTATAATATATAAATGTGCTAGTATAAGACTAAAACGATGGGAGGCAATGTTGCAAAGGGTTTTTCGAACATTTCTTCCTCACGTTTGCCTGGTGCTACGGTTGTCACCATTTACTTAGTAAAAAAATTAATTATATTTCACTGGTGTACTTGATGCATATATGAGTTTTAATTTTATTTTAAATCCATTTAGGTTGGTAGCTATTTATTTTTATTGAGCCTTTTGTTTATGGCGATTTCCAATTTCTCATTATTTTTTGCTCAAATAAATGTTTTTCTTGCACTATTATTACAAATATATGTTGAGTCTAATCTATTTCGTAGTTATTTAAAATTTGACATTTAAAATATCACACGCAATGTATAATTTTTCATGATTTTTGTTTTTAGCGATTTTTTATTTGGCACAACCCTGATTACGTTTAAAATTTTGTATGGCAATACCGTGGAAGACCCCTCAACTTTGCCTACTTGGCAGAAAAAAATATATGCTATCGTTTTTAATGTTCCCGACTTAATCTCACCCTCAACATAACGGTTAAGAATTTAAAAAACCTTATTAAGAATTTAACGGTATGAATTTTAGTTTAATAATGGTTTTATAGTTCATAGTAAATAATAAACACTAAAATATAGGCAAATCCCAGCTCACCCCGTAGTGGGGTCAGAAGGGATAAGGAACAAATAAAAAAAATACGATAGCAAATCACCAGAAAAAGGAGATTATAATTATTTCTAAAACTATAAACTACTTTTAGAGCAAGCTGAGCCAGAAATTTTAATTGAAAACACAAAATATTAGATCTAATCCCTTTTTCCGCCGCAATCAACTCTCACCCCATTTCTCGGTAGATACATGTTAGCGAGATCAAGTCATTGTTGACTCAGAATACAATATGGCGTCAAGGCTCAAGGCAGCACGTGCCCGAAAAATCATTTGTTTCCGTAAATTCTGTTACACGGGTGTAAATAACACAATGGCTTACCTTAATCCGGAAAAAATGAAGCTATAAGCCAAGGCCAAGGATGTACCCTAAATAAAGTAAATATTATATTGTACGTGCCCCTTCTGTGATCTGGGAGCAAAGAAGAAACATAAAAGGTACGCTAGTAGCTCCTGTAACAGAAGTTCTGTTCCCGCGCAGATGGCAAGGGAATGAGCGAAATTAGGAATCAATCATGTAAAATATATAGCCGATGCGGCAAGTTACCAGTGGCGTGGCGTTCATAGAACTCGATTCCCACTGGCTTGCCTATTTTAAGGCAGTTGGGCAATTTATTGTTCAGAATTAGAGGAAAAGGCTAGTTAAATTCCCTTCGGCTTGCCTTCTGATATACTTGACGCCACGCCACTGCAAGTTACCCATTATTATTTTGCATCTATATTATGCTAAACGTGGTTTTGTTACATTAGGCTCTATTTACCCTGTAAGGGTTAAAGACGTCATTTATGTAGGTATGTTATGTATTAAATTGTAGGTACTCAAGGATTTTAGTTTAGAGAATAAACAGCACTAAGGGATTTCACTCGTTTCCCATTCACAAAGAATCCATGGGAATCCCACAAACTCCTAAACTAAACCCCGTGGTCCTTTTCACAGGTTTTTTTTGAATAACTTGACCTGGGGCCTTACCATGACGTCTTACTTCAGACTCAGTTCAAGTTTTAGCTGTAACTTTTAGTATGAGTCTAACAGCGAGCGAACCTAAACTGAATCGAATTAAGACGTCATGGTAAGGAAGGCCCCTGTTTCTTTTTTTTTATTTTTTTGTTTTTTTTTTATACAGTGGCCTGATTGCCTTTAAATTTAGTAGGTACTTACACATAATGTAATATTAACATGGATAAAAGTAGGTATAGTCAGATAAAAGTACATTCCCTCGATGGGCTTTTACCATCGTCGCGGGAAAACAAGCAGCTGATACATTCTAGGTATCCATTTTCATTCTTACCTGTCCTATTTGGTAAACAAAATTCTAACCTCAAAACGTCTCATTTTTGTTATTTTTTAACTATTTAATCGTAAATAAATTAACTGAAGATAAAATATCAGCAAAATTATGTACAAAATATTACCTCAGGTTTATTTGATAACATAATACACCTTATTCTTTACAAAATTTTGCATATTGAGGTTAGAATTTTGTTTACCAAATAGGACAGGTAAGAATGAAAATGGTATAAAACTAAACATTGTTTTCATTATTTTAGAGGCATAAGATTTACTAGAGGGCTGGATCAATTTTACGTCTGTCGTCTGTATTTGTTCAACTTTTTTTTCTTTGTAAAAGGTAAAGACAACGAGCCCTTGCAACACGAGTCGATGGCAATTTTTCCACCCGTAATTCGACGCTTTGCTCACGTTCACATTCTGTAAACGTCGGATCCGTTGAAAGCTCCAATCTAACCCACTGACTCATTGTACTGACCTGTTGTTCATCACTATTGTCTTTCGTTTCCCCTTCAAAACGTCTTAAGCCCCATTCCGCTTGCACTCCACTAACAACTCTATACACACTACTCAAGGTACAATATGCCGAATCCGATATGGTGTATAAGTCGTCACGCCGTCTTGGATTCAGTGGTATTTTAATACCGAACTTATTTCCTAGGGCTATCAAGCTCGATTTTCTCAGTGTTTCTCTTTCACGCAAGCTTAGTTAGAGCAAGATGCGGATAGGCAGTTCGTATCGTAAGTTCACAGTATAAAACGAGTAAGTAATCTTACCGCGATCTTCGTAATCGCATTAGAGTGTGTTGCCAACACAAATCCGTCCCATAAATTGTGAAACATGTCGCCATAAATGCCTTAAAATACTTGAGATAATTAAATACAATACGTATTTAATTATCTCAAGTACTCTAAATGGGGAAAAGCGAATGTGTTTATACCGTCATGGTGGAAATATATGAAAATATTAGCTAGTTGTAACTGCCTATTTTCCGCAACTCGATGACTGAGACTGCGCCTGTTTTGCGTGGTTGGCTGTGGACACCTTAATACTGGCACTACACTTGGCGTATTTATCCAAATATTTGCGTGAGTGAAGGGGATGCACTATATTGTTTCTAGCGTATGCGACGAAGATGCTAATAGCGCAACGCGAACACGCAACGCCAAATGGAGTGCCAGTAGAAGCCTAGCAGACCCTTGCGTTGTCTACGACTTCCCAGAGACGGACCCGAGATGTCGTGCCGTAGCTTGCCTCACCGGAGTATGCCAATAGGACGTTTGCAGCGCCAATATTACGTTGAATCAAGATCGCATACTGGGCTTAAGCTGTGAAAAGCGAAGCATGACGTCACCTTCCGCTAATCCGTTATAGCTCGGAAGTAACCTGCCAAATAAAATTGAATTAAAACGATCGTGACACGGAACACCTGTTGCCTGCTGAGTGTCGACACGGTTAATGAGAATGCCGTTTATTGTACCTATTGTAGGCCTGCCATTCTGGTCTGGGAGCAAAGAAAACATAGAATTGTACCAGTTGCTAGTGGTGGTCGTTATTACAACAGCAGATCACGTAATGCATTATTTGCACGCAACGAACAATACATTATCGAATCGTCAACTATCCTGTTATCATTATTCGTTGTCTGTTGTCAACGTTGTTCATACGCGCACTGTTGCCGCACTTGGCATAGAAGCGCAAGCGAGTGCGCAACAAATCAAGTAGGTGTGTGCGAGAGATAGCGCTATACGCGCGAGCTCGCATCGCAATCGCAATTCAAATAACTGACTTTTGGTATCATTATTAGCTGTTGCTGTTTGTTGTCAGTCAGTAAAATAACAAACAAGGTAACAGACCGTTGTTTTGCTTTTGTTCCCGTACGTCTTTATTACGCTGCGATCGCGACGAAATGCGGGTGGTAGGGCCTTGTGCAAGGTCCGTCCGGATCGCTACCACCATCTTACTCGCTAATCCTGCCGCTAAGCAGCAGTGCTTGCACTGCTGTGTTCCGGTGTGGAGAGTAAGATAGCCGGGGAAATTACGGGCACAAGAGGCATTTCATCTAAGTTCTCTAGGTTGGCAACGCATCTGCAATCCCTCCGGGGTTGCGGGTGTCTATGGGCAGTGGTGATCGCTTACCATCAGGTGACCCACTTGCTCGTTTGCCTTCCTATTCACATAAAAAAAAAAAAAAAGTATAACAATTATTTAATAATAAGTTCAGTATCGTTTTGTAAAACAGCAATATAACAGGATAACAGACAACAGTTTACAATAACAGCTATTTAAGAATAACACAACACTGTTATTCATTATTGCAAAACAGCCGTTATTGCCACCACTACCAGTTGCTTCTCTTACCGCGCAGATGGTAAAGGCCCATCGAGGGATCGGGCGAAAATCATAGGAATCATCACTATTTTGATCCCAACTTTCCACCTATACGCCTAGAACGCCAAAGGTTGCCTTTAGGTCTTGTTACGTTAGGCTCTGTCTACCCCGTAAGGGATAAAGACATGATATTTCCTTTAATCTTCGTTATATATAGACCGACCGTTTCTCAGGAGCGCGAGGTAGGACGACAAAGAAAATCGTCGGATTACAAAGAGTTTCGGCCGGCAGGTGTACTATCCGCCCGCACCTCTCTCGGCCCCCTTTGTAGTCCCACCCCGCACCCCTGCACCGCGCCGGCGAGGACTCATTTAAGCGCGGTGTCTATACTAACATATTTTTTTCAGCTATCCAAATACAACCGTTTAGCTGACAAGGGATGGCGATACTAATTCGAACTTTAAAGCTTAATATTTCGCAAACGGATCGATGAATCGAAAAATTGTTTCGCCACACCCACAATATTTTTAAACGACCTTTCCATTGACACCCCACACTATGGGGTAAAACGAGAAAAATCCCACTTTACGTATCGTTTTAGGGTAATCTACCTCTCCTACCTAAGTAGGAGAGGTAGATACCGGCTTTCTAGTACCTACTAAGAATATCTGAGCTAAGCCGCGGACAGACAGACGGACGGACATAGCCTAAGGGTTCCTTGACCACGCAACCCTACTAACATCAGCAAGCGAGAAAGCTTTCTGCTAAAGAAATACCTTGGTCAACTGTACATTGCGTGAATACAATTCTTATTCAAAGAAGCTCGCGTTGTCTCTGTTATGATGCGATGACATCAAAAGAATAAAAGAGACTACGCATTTAATTCCGACATGATAGCGAGAATTATTGTTGTTTATGCTCCCCGTAAACACAGGCGTGCGGTGTTTGGGTGTTCTTACTTTTTGTTACGTTCTCGCACTAGGTAGTGATTGACCGAAACTAGTTTTTAAACCGAAACTACACTGAAAAAATAATTTGCTAAATAAATAAATAAATATCTCGGGACAATTGACACCAATTGACCTAGTCCCAAATTAAGCATAGCTTGTGATATGGGCACTAGACAACGGATAAACATACTTATATAGATAAATACATACTTAAATACATATTAAACATCCAAGACTCGAGAACAAACATTCGTAATTATCATACTTACAAATATCTGCCCCGAACGAGGATCGAAGTATCGAGCCCGGGACCTCAAGCTTCATAGTCAGGTTCTCTAACCACTAGGCCATCCGGTCGTCATCAGGGCCGGATTAAGCCAGCGCGGGGCCTGTAGCAAATTCTGTCAAGGGGCCCTTCGGCTTCGCGTTTAAGATACAAGCAATGCAAGACATTTTACGGTCTCTATTTAAATTAATTTGTATTTTTTTTATTACGGTCAGACAGGCGTTGGAGCGCGGGGCCCCCAAATTCGCGGGGCCCGTAGCATTTGCTACTCTTGCTACGTGACTAATCCGGCACTAGTCGTCATGAAACCGAACTTTCGTCAGCCTGTAACTCAAATTAACTTTAATAACGCCTTACCGAGTTATGGTTATTTATGAAATAGCCGAAGTAGTTCGGTTACTTAAATATTTTTTTCATTGTACAGTAGACGGCAAATTGCAGAAATTTATCAAAATAGCAAGAATATTCACAGAAATCTCCAGAAACTTTCACGAGAATTTATGATAAATGTGAAAGTACGATAAATACCTTTTCACCCCTAAACCGCTGGACTGACGATTTATAGTTGAAATTTGGTAGGTATACAGATAGTCCTTATTTGGTATGACGTATAATCATGTGACAAATTCACTTTTCTAATTACCTACAAAGTAATACCAAGACAAATAGCTAAAGCCAATCTGTTCTTATTAAAACTGTCACTCATATTAAAAGTATCTACGAGTACTAGGTACTGAGAAACTCGTTTCAATTTCAATATAGATTCCTTAAAGTTAAAAATTAATAAAGTTCTCAACTTCATGCAAAGTGCTTTTCACTATCAGCTGCTCTGGGCTGCTCTTTATCCTTTGTTTAAATGCATATTCCACTTCGTGCACTATTAACAACTTACCTGACATAAATTAACCTTCCGGAGATGGAGGAAGCAAGGATGGATGGAAGGATCAAATTATTTGCCTCTGAGTATAATAGTTATAGATAATTATAGACAAGTTATGAGAACTAACCCCCGAACATTTTAGATGGCTACTCAGCACAATAGTCTCGATAGAGGGTGGCGGTGGAGGGCTTCAAGGGCCCTCCAAACCTTAGCACTACCTCTTCATGATACTACACTAGAATAAGGGCCTATATACGCAGCAGGGAGACAATAATACCGCTAGTTTTAGGTTACTGTGGAGCCGCCATGTTATAATTGGGTGGACATTTTTAGAAAATAGAATCTTTTTCTTCCAGTCTGTGGGAGTAAAGAAAAAACTTTCCGCCTTATTCATAAACGCTCTATAGGCCTCTGCTAACTTAGTACAAACGATTACTAAGTTAGCAGAGGCTTATAGAGTGTTATATGTGTGTGTAATAAAATGGTTAGGGGGATAAAATGTACCAGTTTCTTCTCTTCGTACGAATACGAATGAAGCTAGAGTCGCGTTCGATTTTTAAAGTGTACGCGTTGATATCGTCGCTTTAACCTTAACGTAACGTTTGGCCTAGTGGTATAAGGTGTGGAATAACATGACAGTATGTTCTCTCAGGTGACCTCAGTTCAAATGTCGTGTATGTTTTCTTTTTTTTTTTGCGCGATTGTGTTGTGTGTGTAGTTTTCACTTCTGCCGGCACTCCCGGAGCGCTACCCGGTGTTTTTTCGGTCGTGTTTTAGTCCAGCGCCTATCCTATCTAGCGTAGTTGCTATACTAAATCTATGCTTGGTACTCTCTTAATTCCGGTAAAAGGGGACCCTTGTTCCACATTCCTTTGACTTCAACCTCAAAGCACTGCGTGTTAAATGCGAAAGGCGTAATTAAAAAACGAGTGATTACAGTAAATAACGTGCCGTGATCGCGTTAATGTCTCAATTAGGGTTGTTGAGATATCGATATACCGACAAGTCTATACTTTTCATTCGATGTAAGTACATAGGTAAATTATAATTGTATTTCTTTTGACATAGGTATTACCAAATTTGTCATTTTTAATAATTTGTCATTTTTAATAGTTTTTCATCTCTAATAATATTCATGTGAAATTGACACTGTGAAATAGAATATATTTACCTGTAATTTTTATTAAGTATAATTTTATTATTTTTATATTATAGCATTATTGTAACAAAATAATTCTCTTATTTATAATGTATAGCATGGAATTCCTTAAAGTAATAAATGACTGATTACTGATTACTGATTACTACAATATATACGTACAGTATACAGTATATAATCACGTCTATATCGCTCACGGAAAAAGAACCAAAGGCCACGTTTATGATTGTGGGCGTGTGCAAAAGGGGAATCGAAATATTGATGGGTTGTTAGTCGCATCGCCTACCTATAACAGTCATGATCTGTACTATAGGTGGTGTAGGTGTAGGGGTAAAAGCACCTATCACGGAATGATAAGGATCGGGGATCTATATACTTTTCGTATTTTTCAATGTGTTCTAGTTGTCAATATTATTTAGAAACTAGCTTCTGCCCGCGACTTCGTCCGCGTGGAATTAGCAATTGATATGTTTATCGCTATCCCGCGGGAACTATACAATTTTCCCGGATAAAAAGTAGCCTATGTTTTAATCTAGGGTAGGTACACACCAGCTGTCTTCCTACCAAATTTTATCCAAATCCGTCCAGTCGTTTTAGCGTGAAAAAGGAACAAACATACACACTCACTCACTCACATCGTCACATCGTCACAAACTTTCGCATTTATAATATTAGTAGGAATGTAACACGATTTTCGCCCATTCGTCGATGGACTTTTACCATATGCGCGGGAAGAGAAGCAACTGGTACATTCTATGTTTTTTTCTCCCAGACCAGCATTAGAAGTACAGCGAAAACGAACTGTCATCATACTGAGCTTGGTATTGTAAGAGTTAATAGCCTAATAGATTATAGGCTTGTCCGTGGCCTCTGTTTCATTATCAATGTCAGAATCCTCGACGCCCCGGATCGGGCACGTACGAACTTGTTTTCTATTGAATGAAATGAACCAATATTTATCGTAGCCCAAGGCTGTTCATTGCTTTTGTGATGAATAACTGCGATGTTCGATCTAATAAGATCGTCTGTTGGACAGATTAGCTGGATCGTAAATGAACGCTTGGTGCGTGTTAGTTGAAAATATTGGACAAGTCTATTATTTTACCTCGGATACTAAATTGATGTGTGCAAATTGATAGGTACCCTTTTATTTAGTGGTGTACTCGAAACTATCGACAATGTTTGTGGCCTCGATACAAGTGGTTTGGCCACGTTATATTTTAAGAAGAAAAAAATATTATCATAGTCAAGCAAATTTAAAGGTTTATGGGTTTATTAACCTACAGTACCTACACTAACTTATAGATATACTGGCTATAAATCATTTTTAAATTAGAGTAGGTACCAAAAATATTAAACGTTCCCAATTTCTCCTCCCCTAATTATAATGACATTAAAATTAGTATTACACATTTTATAGGATAACTTACAAAAATCTGTACTAAATTTAATTTATCGTTAACTTTCGCTAATGGTGGCACATCACTATTTTCGGATTGCAAAAAACATACGACACAGGTAAGTAATAATCATTTTAGTATCCGAGATAAAATGATAGAATTTTCTAATTTTTAAAAAACAGCTGCCTTACCATGACGTCTTAATGCGTTTCAGTTTAGGTTCGCTCGCTGTCAGATCCATGCTTAAGTGACAGCTTAAACTTGAACTGAGTCGGAATTAGGACGTCATGGTAAGGCTCCTGCGCCTTCTCCTGTTCCTTGTGAGCAGTAGATGTTCTACGGGAGTTTGTAATTGTGTCGTATAGACTCATCATTCTAACAGATGACGCTTGGCGACAAGGTCTCATAACAGCTGGTATAGATAGAAAAATTCGAATGCTTACCTACTCACATGCTTGGTATGGTGTAGCGGTATAGCACGCATCACGGAATGAGGACCGGGGTACGATTCCCGGCCATAGTTTTACTTTTCGGATTTTTCTGTTCTAATTTTCAGTGTGGTTTAGAAATTTAAATTTTGTAATGGAATGTTCTCAGATATTTAAATTTAATGAATGGGATCACATAGAATCACAGTATAAAAATAATTATTTGTTTCAACTAAACTTGCTATCTAATGAAAACACAATAAAAAAGTTTTTGGAAAATTTCCGCTGACTATTTAGGCAGGTAAGTATCGCATTTGCTGTCGTTTTTTTTTTATGCGAATAGGAAGGCAAACGAGCAAGTGGGTCACCTGATGGTAAGCGATGGTGTTCCGAATGTCCATGGCTGGCTGTGGCTCGTTTAAAAAACCAGCCAGTCTATTTTATAAAAAAAAAAGTTATCCTGTACAAAAGTGTATTTATTTATTCCCATACAGGGGCCTTACCATGACGCCTTAATGCGACTCAGTTTAGGTTCGCTCGCTGTCAGATTCATATTAAAAGTGACAGCTAAAACCTGAACTGAGTCGGAATTAGGACGTCATGGTAAGGCCGCGGGGGCCCAGTTTCTAGCTGTCATTTTTAGTATAGATAGGTATGACAGCGAGCGAACCTACAGACCGACCGCTTCACTGAGTCCTCGCCCGCGGTCCACAGGGGTGCGGGGTAGGCGACTGTGAGATTCACGTCCCGCAGGGACTATCGCAGACACTTATTTGGTTTTGGTTTAAATAACACACAGAAATTAATTACAGGAATTTTACTATGACACTAATGCGCACTATAGTCCCCGGCCGTTACGAAGTCAATCCTGACACATTGCACAACTATGAAGTTCCTGATTATTGCTAATGTCAACCCTCTGTCAACCACAGGAGAAAAATGCTAGACTTGCTTGTTGCGTGTGACAGAATAGTGAGTGGCAATAATACCACACAATATATCGATTCACGCGTTGAAAAGTTCGTATAGCAAAAATATTGTCTATGATTATGTGCATTCATAAAATTAAATTTACTGATTGTAAAAGTACTTATATTCTATTTCATTTACGCTAGTATTATAAAAAGGAAGGATTCGAATAAATGCGTAGGCACAGAATATATAAATAGTACTAACGTACAGAATGGCCACGCTCCGCCCCGCACCGATTCGAGTTACCCCACCCCTCAAGCGCAGTCTGCCGGAAAGCTGCTGGCAACTAGTAGGGTTCGCAACGCGACGTATGTCGGCCGCACGTCACAAGTTCGGGAACCTATCCTACCTACTTCATTTTATAAAACATTAGAAAATTAATGCTTTCTGAAATTATCGCGATTAATACATGAAATAACTACAGAATCAAACGCTTAAGTTTGTTGTCGTACATCTATTGTAATTGAAAATAATAATGCTTAAATACACAGACAGACACATTTTAAGTAAGTTTAAATAAATAGATAACGATTAAGTACATTTATTTGCACACATCTAAGCCATATCTTCATTATAAGTACCTATATTTGTCATTGGTAGTACTTATAGTACTAGGTTTTTGCGATAGACAGCCCTGTGTATCTTACGCACACATTGACGCGTGTACAGACGACATCGTGCCTGTGTTCATTTCAGAACGCGGATCTTGTACGTCGTGGCCGCCGTGTGGCGTAGGTATGTTTATTTATTTGGCAACTTCTAAAAACTTAGAACAGAACCTTTTTAATTATAAATAGGTATTTCTTCACTTTCTTTCGTATTTTTGTACAACTGATAAATATTTTTTTATTATACCTGTAGAAAACTGAATTTAAGTCGACTCACGCTTGACTCAATTTTTATCGATACAATGATCGAACGTGTAACAAACAACCCTAGAGGATGTGTCAGGATTTACTTCATAGCGGCCGGGGACTATATCCGCCCGCACCGCTCTCGGTTCCCTTTGTCGTCCTACCCCGCGCCTCACCCGCGCGGGCGAGGACCCAGTCAAGCGATCGGTCTATAAACTGCGGAACTCAATCGCGTTAAGACATCATGGTACCCCCCAGTACTTGTAACAAGGTATTTTCTTTGCAGAGTAAACACCAGCGTTTCAGATGTGTCCGAAAACACCGAAAGCACCGGAACGACTAAAAACGAATTCACAAAATACAACGCTTGATTGCGGACATTGAAACGGAAAGAAATGTTCGACGCTGAACACTTTGAACGTTGCACAAAGTTGAACTGTTCAAAGTTGTGAACAAGTGGTGAACACACGTGCGTTGAAACAAAGCGTTCATAATGGGATGCGGGCAGAGTAAAATCAATCTTTATCCCAGAAGAAGTAAGAATAGCAGGAAGGAGAATGGAGCGAAGAAGTCAGGTGAGTGATACTTTAATATCAGGGGCCTTGCCATGACGTCTTAATGCCAAAAGTGACAGCTAAAACTTGAACTGAGTCGGAATTAGGACGTCATGGTAAGGCCCCGGGGTCTTACCGTGACGTCTTAGAGGGAAGTATAGCATTACGAGTACGACGAGTGTAAAAAGAGAAAACGTTTCTCCACTTCTAAATATTTTTTTATCTCCATGATTTTCAGGTTAGCTGGAAGAGTACCCTAGGGATAAGTTCACCTATGTGCTTATTTCTGTGTACTTCTGTATTTTTTTTTTTTATGTGCAATAAACAGTTTACGTACAAACGTTTTCTCTTTTTGTACTCGTCGTACGCATACTTCCCTCTTATAATGCCATTCAATTCCGTTTCAGTGTAGGTTCGCTCGCTGTCAGATCCATACTAAAAGTGACAGCTAAAACCTGAACTGAGTCGGGATTGAGTCGCATTAAGACGTCATGGTAAGGCCCCTGTACGTTTTCACAGTAAACGACACAATGATTTACATTATTTTTCTCTTTTGCTATGTTCCTGTAAGTTTGTTATATCTGACAATTATTGTGAAAATAAATAAATATTCTATTCTATTCTATTCTTCCTTCCTTTTTACAAGTTTCAAATTAACTTGCAAAGAATGCAAGTACACTGACGAGCAAAAGAAACGTGTCACTTTTCATACAAGGTTGTATAAAAAGCGACCCGTTATTTTTGCTATTGGGTATAAATATTGTCCGCGTGGAATCTTGAGACTCAATTTTGAAGCAGATATCTTCAACCGATCGAGATGAAATTTTGTATAGGTACCTACTTGAGTAAGTCAGATGACAATAATAATCTGGCGGAGTTCTGGTGACCCAGCCAGGACCGTCTCCGCGGGGAACTCTTCAACGGGTGGTCCGATTGACTTGAAAATTGGTAGGTACACTAATGTAGAAAAAAAGCTAGTATTAAAAACATTGACTTACGATAAATAACTAGACTCCCAATCGCAAACAAAAGTGCCTCAAGAAACGTCCGAGCGGCGCTGTCGATGTATTGTGTGTGTCAACGTCAACACATCAACTTACACAGATAACATTAACATATTCGTTCAAATTAACACCTTATTTCGTGGCAGTAATGTTTAATGTCATTTGCATACGATCGTGAGAAGTAATAACACGACGCCACGCGCTGGAAACCTGTCTGTCTCTTGTTCTCTAGCGTTTGAGATTACGGTGCGAAAGAGACATGTAGATTGTTATCGAAGCGCGGTCGAAACACGACTGAACCAAAACTCTGCACAATAGACGCGTCGTGCAGACTTTTGCTTCCGACAGTTTTTGAGCGTGATTGTGAGTCTAGTTGTTTATCGTAAGTCAATGATTAAAAATGAAATTTTTGACAGAAACAATAATGGCTTAAGCTTCCGCATTTGCAATGGGCGAAAATCCCATCACTATTTTGATTCCTTACCACCTTCGCCCACCATACTAACCGTGGTTTAGCTCTTGTTACCTTAGACCCCGTCTACCCCGTAAAGGATAAAGACGTGATTTATGTATGTACTAGCTTTTGCCCGCGATTTCGTACGCGTAGACACTCAAGTACCTACTTAATACAAATATTGGTTTTAATAGAAGAAGGTGATGTATCAAGTTGTATTCACTTATTTCTACCCCGCAGGAATTTCCCGGTGAAAACGTAGTCTACACTGAGGACCAAAAATAAATGATCACTTCCCAGAGGAGGTTGTATGATAAGTCAGCCGTTATCTTTGCTCTTGAGTAGGTACCATATGTCAATCAGAGATAGTGTAGCTTTCTACTGGTAAAAGGATTTATGTACTAGCTTTTACCCGCGACTTCGTCCGCGTAGACTTAAGAGGCTGACAAATTTTGTTGAAATTGATGTTATTTAAACACTTTTTTAAGAAAAACTGCACAAATATTTTATTGAATCAGGCGTTACTTTGCGGAGGTCCATTTCAATGAACACAAAATATTTACCTTGCTACTCCGCTACTTACGTGCAAGATAACCAAGCTTGTGCGAAATATATACGCTTTGCATGCAAGCCCTCCCACCACTACTGCCACACAAAACGCACACAAATCCCACAAACTTAATTAATCCTATCACCACACAAACACTCGGGTAGCAATTTTGTGTTCATTAACAACTGCACACAAAAAAAATACAAAAAAAAATATAATGTTAATTTTCATCATATTTCAAACACGCTAGACGGACTCGATACATAATTGAACAAAATCGGCTCGATAGAAAATAATTGCAAAGATTGGTCTTAAAATGTGTATTTATTTTTTCGACGTATGGGTCTGCAATTAAAAACATAAAGTCAACATATTCATACCTAAACGGCTAACGAGTCATATTTCACAAATAATCCATACTTTTGTTTATTTCTTATGATTTGTGTCTTATTTGCAAGATTTTAGACGCGCGCCAAGCTGCCGGAATAGTTTCTTCTCTTTCACTAACAGGCACGTGAACCGTATGTGTGAAGAGTGGCGCTGCTCCAGGTCATTTGTTGTTGACAGCGCCTTAATCTATCTTCAATTAACTAATCAATTTTTGAGTATAAATGTATCCAATAACGGGATTTTTATAAGAGTTCTAGTGATAGCCACTTATTTTCTACCCCGTGAGTTTTTTTTCTCAAAGCTTTACTAACTACTACTACTTTACTAACTACGACTTACTACTAATACTTTACTAACGTACCTTACCTACAAACTGCCTCCGTCCCAAATTTCGGGTCTCTATAGCAGCCACATTGATAGAACAATAATGAAAAAAAAAAGTATCCTATTACCTATTCGTGTAGGCTTACCCCCTTATTCATAAACGCACTATAGGCCATTGTTAACTTAGTAATCGTTTGTCCTTATCTGTCACTTTGACATTTACCTTTCACAGATAAGGACAAACGATTACTAACTTAGCAGAGGCCTATAGTGCGTTTATGAATAAGGGGGTGATTGTCTAACTCGCTCGCAATCGCCATCGCGTTAATTTTGACAGTTCTTGTATGAATGTGACAGCTAGCTGATTCCGATGCCAATTGTCAGCCCATACATGAACTGTCAAAATGAAGATGATGGCGATTGCGAGCGAGTTAGACAATAAGCCTACTGGTTCTAAGCTACCTTCCCGGCAATTTTCAGCCAAATCGTTTCAGCCGTTCTCGAGTTATAAATAGTGTAACTAACACGACTTTCTTTTATATAGGTATATAGATATAGATATATAGATGTATGTATGCGTCCACCGTTGTGCATCTATTACCGATGTGACGTCATTTGGCTTGACGACTATTCGACGGGAAGCTCTTTGCTAATTGAATGCCAATACTGTACGTTATGCTTTGTGGTGTGAAATAAAGGTTGAATACATAGGCATAGAGGGATTAATCAATTAGAGTGGCATTAAGCGCTATGAAACGTACGGCCAGAGTACTATGATTTTAGGGTGCGACCACACCGCCGTTTAAAAAACGGTGACGTTACGGAATCGCAACAAAATGTATGAAGAAACGGTGAGAAAACGTGACGCATACCACACGTCACTGCGTATATATGCGGCGGTGTGGTTGCACCTTTAGTGCATATGTTTGTAGCTCAGAACGTTCAGGCACAGAATATATAATAGTACTAACGTACAGAATGGCCACGCTCCGCCCCGCACCGATTCGAGTTACCCCACCCCTCAAGCGCAGTCTGCCGGAAAGCTGCTGGCAACAGGGCTCGCGACGCGATGTATGTCGGCCGCACGTCACAAGTTCGGGAACCTATCCTACCTACTTCATTTTATAAAACAATAGAAAATTAATGCTTTCTGAAATTATCGCGATTAATACATGAAATAACTACAGAATCATTCGCTTAAGTTTGTTGTCGTACATCTATTGTAATTGAAAATAATAATGCTTAAATACACAGACAGACACATTTTAAGTAACTTTAAATAAATAGATAACGATTAAGTACATTTATTTGCACTCATCTAAGCCATATCTTCATTATAAGTACCTATATTTATGTCATTGGTAGTACTTATAGTACTAGGTTTTTGCGATAGACAGCCCTGTGTATCTTACGCACACATTGACGCGTGTACAGACGACGTCGTGCCTGTGTTCATTTCAGAACGCGGATTTTGTACGTCGTGGCCGCCGTGTGGTTCAGGCTCAGCGGCATATTTAGCGGAACACAAAAAAAAGTGTAAGTAGGTAACTATTTTTTTTTTTCTGGTCTAGCATTAAGTAGGTAGGTATGCGTTATGGTAACTTTTTTCAAACAATCGCTTGAAGATATCTGCTTCAAAATTTGCTAGATTCCACCCGGACAAACATTCATAACTTAGGTACATACATTCATACGTAGCAAGTTAATACAAAGCTTGTATAATGTAAAAATGATATCATAAACCAAGCAGTTCGCGACAGGGTATAAAATTACAGTTATCTTATCAGTCTTTCTCGACTGACACCATACCAACAGCTATTTTTTAACAGACTTAAAAAAACCGGCCAAGTGCGAATCGGACTCGCGCACTGAAGGTTCCGTACCATTGTCTAGAAATATCTATAAACCAGTGTCAGCAGAGCCCTGCTCCAAAGAAAAATGTACGCAGGGTGGGGTCACTTTATATTGGTCGCTGATATATACAGACATACATACATATTTACGGTTTTCGCAATTATTCCTTAATCTGTGCTATAAGACCTACCTTGTTAGTGACATAAAAACTTTTTTGTTTTTTATTGTACAAATTGTTACTGGCCACTAAATTGCCACATTATATTTTTTATGAAAAAACTCCGGCTTCTGCTGTCATAAGCCAAAGCAATGAGTTTTATTTTATAAAACTAAATAATTATTAATGTTGTTATAAACATTAATTGGTCCTTCGTTGAGTTAATTATTAATAATAACCAGTGCGTAAGTAAGTCAACGTGGCGTTATAGCTCGTTGTGCTTTTTCTGAGTGTGCAGTGCCGGCGTTATAGTTGAGCAAAATGTCGCTCGCCAATTTGAAGCGTAGCAAATCCTATTATAAAGGAATTATTACAAGGATTACAAATTACATATCAGATGTCAAATACGAAGAGCCGACAGATCTCGAGGTGCGTATAGACCAAATAAATAAAGCCTATAGTAAATATTCCGATCTTAAGGCGCAGATCCTCGCACTGGACGATAGCGCTCCGGAAGACGGCACCAAGGAGCTCATTGATAATGACGAGACTGAGGAGCTTTACTTGGATGTCCTCTCGCAGATGAAAACAGCGCTAAATACCATGCGAGAGCCAATAAATATTCAGTCGTCTACGAGATTTTTGTCCGCTGAAAATGTAAATAATGTTGTAAATAAATTACCTGCGATTGATATACCCATATTTGACGGCAAAAATATCTGCAAATATCGGGGTTTTATCGATATATTTAAAGCCGTAATAGGCAACGACTCCAACCTATTGGATATCCAGAAATTGTTTTATCTGCGCAAATATTTATCAGCTGAAGCTCTTGATTTAGTTGACGGGTTGCCTATAGTCAGCGAATCTTATTCGAAGTCACTAGATCTGTTAGATAAAAGATATAACAACACCTGCATTACAATAACGACCCATGTACACAACATCTTGGACATCCCACCGTTATCTCGTGGGACGGCGGCGGGCCTGCGTGCATTAGTCTCCGCGGTTCGTCAGAGCGTCGGTGCATTGGAGAGCTTGTCGCAGCCGGTAGAGTCATGGGACATGATGCTGGTTCCCGTGCTCTCGCGCAAGCTGGACCAGTACACGTGCCGTGCGTACTTCGCCGATCGGAACCAGAATAAGTTACCTACTTTGCAAGACTTTCTAGACTTTTTAGAGCGTCGAGCTTGTAGTATGGAGGAGAGCAGCAAGGTAGAGAACAAAGTAAATGTACATAAGGTCAGTTCTAAATATGTGTGTTCTAATTTAGTTCATAATACCGAACCTGTGTGTAAATATTGCTCATTGTCAGGTCACAAATTGTACAAATGTCAACGCTTCATTATGCAAGCCGTTGAAGACAGATTAGATTTTGTAAATAAAAATGATATTTGTAAAATATGTTTGAACAAGCACGCAAATAAGTGTAAATTTATATTTAAATGTTCTCAATGCAATAGCAAGGAGCACAACTCGCTCTTACACTTGGAAGAGCAAGCGAAAATAGCCGCGAGTAGTGCGGCGGTGGGCGCTGCGTGCGGCGGCGTCCTGGGCGCGACCGTGCTGCTGCCTACGGTCATTGTGAATGTAAGGGCGAGTGATGGAAGAACACACAAGGTAAGGGCGTTACTTGATAGTGGCAGCCAAACATCCTTCGTAACAGCTGATCTAGCTAAATCGTTGGGTCTTCCATCATTCAAACACGAATTTAAGATCGTGACCGTAGGACAACACTCGCAGCAAGTTGAACGTGCTGTCACTGTAAATATTAATTCATTGTACTCGGATTATTCCGCAGAAGTAAATTGTTCTGTTGTAAAAAATATTACAATGCCCATTCCTCAAGCAAAAGTCAATACTGGTGACATTCATATTCCCAGTCACATTAAACTCGCTGATAGCACATTCAATATTCCAGGACCAATATGTATGTTATTGGCTGCTGATATTTTCTTTGACGTCTTGCTGCCTGAAAGAATCAGAGTAGGCTCCGGTAGGTGCGTGCTGCAAAACACTACCTTAGGCTACATTGTCTCTGGCGAAGTTCACGGGCAGCTAGCTAGTAATGTGTCATGTTCAATGCACTGTAGTAGCCAATCTGTTGATACGATCATTGAAAGGTTTTTAGAATCAGAATCGGTACCTGATCCGACTTCAAAAATGACTGCAGAGCACTGCATTAGTGAGGAAATGTTCCAAAACTCTGTCACTTTGAATGACCATAGATTTCAAGTGCAGTTGTCAGTTAAAGCGCCGGTCGATGAACTCGACTTGGGCGATTCATTCTCAAAAGCATTGCAGAGATTAAATACTCTGCACAAACGTTTTGCTAAAGACGAGTTTGTAAAAATCGTATATGAAAAATTTATTAAGGAATATCTTGATCAAGGTCACGCTGTAATTTATAATTTACGCGATAATGAGTCAATAAACTCACTTTTTTTCTTGCCCCATCATCCTGTTATAAGGATTGATAGTAAGACAACAAAACTGCGTGTCGTGTTTGACGGTAGCGCCAAGTCTAGTAGCGGCAAGAGTTTAAATGATTTTCTCTATAACGGTCCGGTTGTACAAAAAGAGCTATTTGATGTCTTGATATCATTTCGGACTTTTGAATATGTTATACTGACAGATGTTCGTCAGATGTATAGGCAAATATTAGTGTGCCCTGAGCACAGACGGTTACAGAATATTTTGTGGAAAAGTGAGCCTAATGATGAGGTTAAAATTTTGCAACTACAAACTGTAACTTACGGCCTAAAGAGTTCAAGCTACCTAGCGACTCGGTGTCTTATAGAGTTAGCTAATAAATTCGGCGATAAATATCCACTTGCGTCGCATGCACTGCTTCATAATTGCTATGTTGATGATATTATTTCAGGAAGCATGACGTTAGAGGGCGCCACTGAGCTCAAAAAGCAATTAATTGAGCTGTTGTCTTTAGGTGGTTTTAGCCTTCATAAGTGGAGTGCAAACGATATGCAATTATTAACAGATGTACCTTCAAATAAACAGTATTTTGATGACGTTGATTTCGATAAAGAGTCTCTTGTTATGAAAGCTTTAGGTTTAGTTTACGACGTCAAAGTTGATAAATTCAAACTGTCCTTTCCGACAGCAATGACAACAGAGAATGTAAGTACCAAAGCTGGTGTCTTGTCATGTATAGGAAGGTTTTATGATCCGTTAGGTTTGATTGCACCAATTTTGATTGTTGCTAAGCTTTTTCTTCAAAAAGTCTGGCAATCCAAGTTAGACTGGAATCAGTTGTTGCCGACCGATTTATTAAATGAATGGAATGAGTTTCATTTGTCCTTACAAAATATGAAACCGATTTATGTAAATAGAAATATGTGTCTCAAAAATGCAATATCTGTACAGCTTATAGGGTTCTGTGACTCTACTCTCACTGCTTACGGCTGTTGTATATATTTACGTTGTATATATTTAAATGAAAACGTTGTTGTAAATTTACTGTGTGCAAAATCTCGTGTTGCGCCATTAAAAAACAAGCTCACGATTCCTAAGCTGGAGCTTAGCAGTGCGTTTCTGCTTGCTCAGCTCTATGATAGAGTCAAATCAGTTTTGCCTCCTGTGGATAAAGTTATGTTATTCACGGATTCTCAGGTAGCGTTAGCTTGGATTAAAAATTTGGATGCAACAAAGTTGGGTGTTTTTGTCCATAATAGACATCAAAAGATTAATAATCTTACTGAAGCAAGCATGTGGTATTATGTGCCTAGCGCATTAAACCCAGCAGATTGTCTGTCGCGCGGGGCTAGTCCTCAGATTTTAGCTGAGAGTGACATGTGGTGGCATGGGCCACATTTTATTCGAAAGCCTATTATGGATGAAAACTTCGAACGTCAAACCGTTGACTCGAATTCATTAATAATTTTACAAGATGATATTGATGATAATAATCATTGTTGTGTAAACAACCAAGATGATAATTTGTTGCCGATTTTAAAGAACTGTTCTAATTTGACAAAAATGCAGTATGTCATTGGTTACGTTTATAGATTTATTGACAACTGTAGGAAGAATAAAGCTGAGCGTGTAACTCAAAAAAATCTCACACCACAAGAGTTACAGCAAGCATTGCTCAAAATTATTTCTGACTATCAGCAATGTCACTTCCCTAATGAGATTAAATCTTTGACCAGAAACGAAGTCATTAAATCGAATCTGAAATCTCTTAATCCCTTCATAGACGCAAATAATGTATTACGCGTCGGGGGCAGACTGCAAAATGCGAATTTGTCATATGATCAAACGTATCCTGTAATTTTGCCAAAGAAATGTCATATTACTGATTTAATTATTTGGAAAGAGCACTTGACAATGTTACATGCAGGCCGCAAATTAACTTTAGGTGGCCTATCGCTCAAATATTGGATAATTAGTGCGCATAGAGAAGTTAAGAGAGTACTTGGTAAATGTATCACATGCTTTAAGTTGAAAGCCGATGCTTCTAAGCAATTGATGGGCTCATTGCCTGCACATAGAGTTAGTAGAATAAAGCCTTTTCTAAATGTAGGAATTGACTACTGCGGCCCTTTTCAGGTTAAACAAGGTCGTATAAGAAGAAGCCTAGTTACAAAAGGCTATGTTGTGGTCTTTGTATGTTTTGCAACAAAGTGTATACATTTAGAGTTAGCGTCAGACATGTCTACTGATTGTTTTTTAGCCTGTTTTAAACGTTTCATATCACGTAGAGGTCTACCCGCTAATGTATATTGTGATAATGGCTCAGTTTTCAAAGGTGCAAACAATCAACTTAAGGAACTTTATGATTTATTCAAAAGAGATTCCGATAGAATTATTAATTTTTCATGCACTCAAGGTATACATTTCCGGTTTATACCTAGTTATTCTCCAGTGTTTGGAGGCCTATGGGAGGCCGGTGTAAAAAGTGCTAAGAATCTGTTTAAAAAGGTTATAGGAAATACAGTGTTAACCTATGAACAATTTAATACCGTGATATCTCAGGTTGAAGCAGTACTTAATTCCAGACCATTGACGCCTTTGACAAGAGATACCTCAGACTTTACATATTTAACTCCAGGGCATTTTTTGATTGGTTCGCCACTAACTATGTTTCCTGAAAATGACTACACCGAAATACCACAAAATAGATTATCATTTTGGCGACAATGTGCTAGAATTAAGCAAAGCTTTTGGAAAGTTTGGTCTACTCAATATTTGTGTCAATTACAAAACCGTCCGAAGTGGAAAGATGCTAATACTAATTTGAAAGAAGGACAGCTTGTAATACTTAGATTAGATAATTGTCCTATCTTGCATTGGCCTATGGCTAGGATATGTAAGGTATTTCCGGGTCCTGATGACCGTATTCGGGTTGTAGAAGTACAAACTCCTGATGGAAAAACTCACAGACGATCCATAACCAAAATTTCCCTTCTACCGTTTTATGATTAATTCTGTTTAAAATCTCAAGTAACAAAGTGTTATTTTTATTTTTAAAAGAAGATAGGTTTGTTTTTGTTTTATTTTTAATTTGTCTACTTTGTAGTGGGGATATTTATGTTAGTGACATAAAAACTTTTTTGTTTTTTATTGTACAAATTGTTACTGGCCACTAAATTGCCACATTATATTTTTTATGAAAAAACTCCGGCTTCTGCTGTCATAAGCCAAAGCAATGAGTTTTATTTTATAAAACTAAATAATTATTAATGTTGTTATAAACAACCTTCATACCAAATTTCAAGATTCTGCGTTCACGGGATGTACCCTGTAGGTTTTTATTCCCTTGAGAGTCGAAAATTTACGGAAATTTGTGGCATAAACGGCTGTATCTTTTGATTGCGCTGGCTTAGAAGTTTGATTTTTCCACATCACCAAGGGGCAGTAAACCTGAGTATTTGTTATAAATTTTGCGGGTGGTAGGGCCTTGTGCAAGTTCCGTCCGGATCGCTACCACCATCTTACTCGCTAATCCTGCCGCTAAGCAGCAGTGCTTGCACTGCTGTGTTCCGGTGTGGAGAGTAAGACAGCCGGGGAAATTACGGGCACAAGAGGCATTCAATCTAAGTCCTCTAGGTTGGCAACGCATCTGCAAACCCTCCGGGGTTGCGGGTGTCTTTGGGCAGTGGTGATCGCTTACCATCAGGTGACCCACTTGCTCGTTTGCCTTCCTATTCAAATAAAAAAAAAAAAAACAGCTTGATACCTCCACGCGTTCCTGAGAAAAAGGGTCTTGACAGACGGACGAACGGACGGACAACAAGTGATCCTATAAGGGTTCCGTTTTTTCCTTTTGAGGTACAGAACCCTAAAAAGGAGGAGGTTCTCAATTCGGTTGTATTTCTTTTCGCATATAAGTAGTTACATGGGATCGTGGTTTGTTATTGTAGCGACTTATTTTTGGGGTCCTCTCATTCTTAGAAATTTACAGGCAGAAGAATGAAGATGATTTTGGGGGGTCATGTCCCCCGTAACCCCCCGAACTGCCACGGTAAGCATATGAAGAAGAATGTTCATACATACACAATGGGGACTATGGTTTCTTTGCTCACCAGTTGGCGCCACTGTTGGCTAAGGTCCGGTATAGCTGTCAAAGGCGACTCTATAACATCGGCGCCGAAACAAAGTTTTAAATCTTGAATCTGATTAAGTTTATTAATTGTAAATAACTATCATCATATCGTGTAGCTATGCCGCAATGTTGTGCAGTTCCGTTTTCAATAAAAATCCTCTTTCAAAGCGTTCACATTTATCGCCAAATAATCCATGGTGATAATTTCACGAAGATCACTTTTCAATCAATGAAACAAATTATGTTACGATTATTTATGTCACGAAGCGCGCCAAAAACAGTGTAAAGTGAATGTTATTGGAGCTCACGCGACACTAGCGCCTCTAGTGGCAAATTCACACTCATTGCACATGTTTGAAAAGTATCACAAAAAATCAAAAACGGCACTTACCGCCCTTTTGGTGTACCTCTAAACAAACAATAAACAAAAACAACGCAAAAGCGGCTGAAAAAACCCTGCTAAAAGCTGTTTTAAAAAAATTGCGCCTCATAGAATAGAGCACTTAGAACAAGACTTGCCTTTATCTTTTTTTTAACGTGAAAACTCCTTTAGCGACGCTGAGCGCTTTGTGGGATTGGTAAACATGATAATGACTTTTCTTGCCAATTTTATGTAGCGTCACTATGACATTTACTGGGACAAGGTTCCAAAATGGGTCAGGAATAAATTTTTTCGATAGCACCTACCTGTTTCGAGCTTTATAAGCCTTATTCCACTGCCTATCTACTTAAGCATACTTTAGGCCACGTAGTCATTTGTTGCTTTCATTAGGCATTATGAAGTACCTAACCTAGGCCCTATTTTAGATAACTACAAGTTACAATTTACAAGCGGAAGTCTCTTTCTTACCCTATGTGGTAGATAGGTGTCTTATTTAGTTGCCGTCTCCTGGCATAAGTGCTTCAAGGCAAAACTATTCCGATCACATTCAATATTTTTTAAAGCTCGCTTTTCGATGGTCCAACCACAGAGTAATTTAGCAATAGAGCAGAATCCTACTAATATTATAAATGAGAAAGCTTGTGACGATGCATCAGATGTATGTATGGATGTTTATTTTATTCCACACCAGAATGACTTGACCGATCTGTATAAAATTTGGCACAAAGACAGATTATAATATAGAATAGCGCACAAACTACTATTTATCCCGGAACGTTACGCAGTTCCCGCGGGAGAGCGGAAACAATTTTTTCGCAGGCGGAGTCGCGGGCAACAGCTAACAGCTATTACAATTGTAGTAACTAGAATGTCTTTGTTATTAAGTTAGGAAAAACTATCGCAAAAAACTAGCGCTAGTGCCAGGCCCCTCTTCTCCACTGGTCACTATGGGCACGTGCCCAGGGCCCCGCGATCGAATGGGGCCCCCTAGTTCCTGCCAGATTACCAAATGATAACCGATATTTAGGTCATAGGGGCCCCATGATCCTAATGTGCCCAGGGCCTCAAATAGTTTAAAGACGGCCCTGGCTAGTGCAGTAAGTACGCATGGATTACAAACATAGAATAAAAAGAAGAATAAGAATAAGAATAACTTTATTTCACCACAGCAGTTACAAATGCATAGATAGATACATACATAAATCACGTCTTTATTCCTTACGGGGTAGACAGAGAATAAGGTAACAAGAGCTAGAGGCCACGTTTAGCATTGTGGGCGTATAGGTGGAAAGGGGAATCAAAATAGTGATGGGTTGCTAGCCACATCGCTTATAACATGATTTCTAAAATCCTAAAATCCTAATGAGCCACAAAATCGCTAAGTACCTAAGGTCTTTTCATTCTTAACTGTCCTATTTGGTAAACAAAATTCTAACCTCAAAACGTCGAATTTTTGTTATTTTTTAACTATTTCATCGTAAATAAAGCAACTGGAGATAAAATATCAGCAAAATTATGTACAAAATATTGCCTCAGGTTTATTTGATAACATAATACACCTTATTCTTTACAACAAATCGTACATTTAGGTTAGAATTTTGTTTACCAAACAGGCCGGTTAAGAATGAAAAGACTTTAATATGTTGCAGAATTGCATAGACTAAACCTATTCTATTGGTTGATTCATCTATGGCACTGAAAGGCCGAACGTTGTTAGTTCAATACAAACAGATGGGACATACGTGATCCCTGGAGATTCACAAGTCAATTTACGGAATGCAAAAATAGCTTTTACCCTGACCAATTTAATTACCTAACTACTCCATGGTGCTGGGATTAAGTGACACATAGGTACGCGCATACAAGCGCGGCAGCTATCTCGAGGACCACCCGTCCTTTTCTAACTGTTCGTTCTAAAAAGAGACGGATAGTGTGCACTTTGCTGACTGCTGAGTCTGCGAGGCTTTGATGAACGTCCCGATAACGCCGTCTGCAGGCCTTCCAATTAAATTTGCATCGCGAGAAACCGATTACCGGTAGACGCGGTAAGTATCGATCGTGGGACGCCAATTAAGGGAAAACTGGGGAAAATATTTAATCAACTATTTTCTTAACAATTTACCCTTCTAGGTTGGAAGGCCAGATGGCAGTCGCTTCTGTAAAAACAAGTGCCTACGCCAACACTGAAAAAAAAAATTAACCAAACTACTTCGGCTATTTCATCAATAACCATAGTGCGGTAAGGCGTTATTAAAGTTAATTTGATTCAACAAACGGTTTAGGTACCTATAAAGAACAAAACATAACCAAAGGTTTTGATCAGATATTGCCTTAGTTATGTAGTCACTTTTTTTAAGTTACAGGCTGACGAAAGTTCGGTTAAATTTAGCAAATTTTTTTTTCAGTAAAATCTTGGGATTAGTTTGTCAAAGCGGACCCCGGGCTCACACTGGAAAAACGCTAGGACGATGATGATGATTTTCTTAACAAGCTTTTAATTATTTAAATATTTATAATGTTTGTCCGGGTAGTCTTGCGACTCAATTAAATACCGATTCAGTTTATGTTCCCTCGCTGCCAATACATACTAAATTTTCTAGGCATATAGACAAATTCCAAATGTTACCGGAAAATGTTTGGCAACTTTTTGGCAGCTTCTAAACTGAATAAAAACAGTATATATTAATATAAAATCATTTTTAATTATTAAATACACAACGCACCCGTACCGCTAAAATGCAGCAAGTACCTATAGCTACAGTTGTGGTAGTGCCGGCTACAACCTTGCTACATCTTTACAAAAGTGTATTTAATAAAAATGTTCTGCATTTCAAATATTTTTCCGTCCGCTTCTATCTGATATCGTTGCAAATTAAATCAGTCGCTGGACGTTCTATAGATAAGTCTTCCTTCAACGTCCGAATCGTCCAATACTAAGAATCCTGTTGTATTGCAACAAGTGGACCTATTGAAACATTGGAAATATCGAGAGAATCAACGTTTGCGTGCGAAAGATTTAAAAACGGATTTAAAAAGCAGCTGAAACAATCTACACTTCTACACTAATATTATAAAGAGGAAAGATTTGTACCTATTTTTGTATGTTTGTAATGAATAGGCTCAAAAAGTACTGGGCCGATTTAAAAAATTCTTTCACCAATAGAATGCTACATTTTTCCAATTTGACATAGGCTACATTTCATTTTGAAAAAAATTAGGGATCCTTGGTAAAATTTGAACAATGTAACCGAAGGTGTAGAAAAATGAGTCTTAAAATGTCTTTCGTCGAATGCGCTGCCGAAACTATTAGCGATAGATCAAAATAATGTACAACAACATCATAATGTCTACAAAAAACTCCGCGGTAGCATATGTCCAACTATTGTAGTTATGTCACTACAACAACTTTTTTCATTTTATACAAATATAACTGTGGGATTTTTTTTAATACAAATA
This sequence comes from Pandemis heparana, assembly GCA_963854515.1. NCBI lineage: Eukaryota > Metazoa > Arthropoda > Insecta > Lepidoptera > Tortricidae > Pandemis > Pandemis heparana. The sequence goes on from OY978006.1 coordinate 31,477,177, forward strand.
AAAATATTTGTGAAAAAAAGTGTTTTATATCCAAATTTCCAAAAATAAATAATTGTCTACCCCGTGCGAAGCCGGGACGGGCTGCTATATTTAATAAAATGATCTTTCTACACTTCACGAGTAAAAGAGTTTTTGGGTGAAAAATAAGCAGATAAGCTTCAGATAAGTATTTATTTATTTATTTACCATATTAAGAAACTATATGAAACATATTTTAAAAGTTTAAAGGCATTCCTTTCAGATAAAGTCTATTCGGTATAATAATTTAAGACTGATAGAATGTTGTGTCGCTTAATTTAAATTTGATGGAACTATTAATAAGTAAATTGCATAGGTACAAACAAGTTTGTATGTTCCAAGGTGCCACTGATACAAATAATTTTATGAATCTTCAAATCTTTTGAATCCATAAAAAATAGGCCCCTACGCGTTTACATGATCCTTTTTAATGGTAGAAGCTCAGACAAAATTCTGCGCTGAATGAAATGAAGAGGCGGGGATTAATTTTGAAATATAATATAAAGTTTCAATAACAATTTCGTCCTTAAGATGATTGATGTCAGCAAATCGCGTGTTGTGAATCGTACTGCGTATAACGAAATTCCCTCATTATGTAGAATTTGAATGTAGGCGTAAGTTTTCCAGTATTTTGCCCAGGTGTTTACGTCGACTTCTTAAGCTCCTATTGACTAGTAGACCTCGTTATAATGTATGTACTGAAGAGCAAAGATAGCGGGTCACTTTTCACTAATCATCTTATGAAAAGCGACTCGAAATTTTCGCTAGCGAGTATAAATAATTACAGCGAACGTGTCGTATTCAGACAGTACCGGTACGGTTCCGGTACACGGACAGCGCCTAAAACATTCTTGGCGGCGAAATTTGGAACTGAACTAATATCTACGTTGTTAACGACATTGCCCCAATTTTCCGGGGAATTGATAAAAAATATGAAATCACTGATAAATTGATAAAGGCATGAAGTTATAAGAAATTATTAAAATGTTGAAATTAATTATTTCTACTGCGTCAAACGGTTCCGTCCGTTGGTGTTGTTATTATATTCCGTGCTGTTTTTGCTTTTTTCGTTTGACCCTCACTGCACATAATATTTCCCGACTCCTACTTAAGTACATTAAAGTAGTCTTCACAACAATACATCGTGTAAGCTTGGTGTAAGCTTTAAAATGTCCACATTCGCTTGCGTAGGTTCCATAAATCTTCTCTGGTTTTAACAATGATTTTCTTGGGGATATTGTTCGAGTTATTGTTACACCACGGCACAAAACATTTTATAAAGGTAAATTTAATATCCATTGTGTGTTACAGTTTTATACTTTGAATTTCCTTTTATTTCTAACGTTTAGTAGATTAAGAATTTCAATTCAATTTTTAGAGATATAGCTCCATCGATACTGTCGATGATTCTGCCAATGGCGAGGTTGAAGAAGACACTGCTTATTTTTAATCAGCCACTTTTCGGTACTAGGTTAAGTAGGAATGTAATGTTATGATGTAGATGTGACAGTGGCAGCTGACAATCACAATAAACTTCTTTTTTTTTTTCATTTTTGTGACAAACATTTAATGCCCGATTCTGCCAAAAAAAACGGGTCGTTAGGTTAAACAAAGGCCAAGAGTACTTTCAAAAAAATATCTGCAATCGTAAAGTATTTTTGAAGGCGGGCAAGATAAATCGGTTGGCCAAGAGTACTTTCAAAAAAATATCTTATCGTAAAGTATTTTTGAACGCGGGCAAGATAAATCGGTTGGCCAAGAGTACTTTCAAAAAAATATCTTATCGTAAAGTATTTTTGAAATCGGGCAAGATAAATCGGCGGATAATTGATTGTTTTCCTCCAAATGGATAAATTTCGAATAGCATACTTACTAAAAAAAATGAACATTGCCGATTGAGACGTTTACGCAAACGCGTACGCGACGTTTTTTGCGTGAAAACTTACACTAGAGGTTCATAGTGTCAAAAAAATATCCAACGCGCGGGCGCTCATGCCTCGGAGGAGCTCATGATAATACTCTTCATCTCTTTCTACCCTTTACCATTTTACATTAAACTTGCGAATACGATCGAGATTCCACAAGACAATAATGCCCCCCATAATAAATTAAACGACTTAAACCACACTTTATTATTTACTGCTGCCTTTTAGTTTACCCGCACAGAGTTAAGTTAAACATAGCCTATGTTCATTACGGATAATGTAGGATAATAATGCTGAAAGAATTTTTCACATCGCGCCAGTAGTAGTTTCGGAGCCAAACATGCAATCGATTCCTTCTTCTTTATTAGTGTAATAATTTATACTGGAGCCTACCATGACGTCTTAATTCTCAGTTCAGGTTTCAGTTATCATTTTTAGTATGGATCTGACAGCGAGCGAGCATAAACTGAATCTGAATAGAATCGCGTTAGGACATCAATGGTAACCGCCCTGTTTTAGTGTAGTATAAAGGTCGAGTTCAAACTAATTTTAGATTTTAAAGACACCCACCACTATCATTACCACAGGTGCTAAGGCCTTAAAGGCCCGTAGAGTGACATTAAAGCCTCATTAAATTTTTACACAAGCATTAAACTTCGCTTCACGCGGACGCTACGTTTCATGGCCTTAGAAAACGCATGCGTAGAAATATGCTACGAACGTGTGTGATATTAAAGTATATTTTTGGGTTAACATTGTTATTTGTTCAGTTATTCTGGTAACTCGGGACGTTTCCTATATTCAAATGTTGACATACATTTTTTATTCAACGCCTGATGTGGGTTTGAACGCAGCTCTGATATTTCCGGTAAAAATGGATTTTAGACAACACATACCTACATACATATGTATATCACGTCTTTAACCTTTACGTAAGATAACAAGACCTAAATGCCAGGTTTAGTATGTTTGTGGGCGCATAGAAAAGGGGAATCAAAATTAGTGATATTAAATAGTGTTACCAGGCCTCTATTTTACCATCTCGACAATAGTCTAACAAGTGACAATTCTGTTACATTAAAAAAGCGACGGGCAGCACTCCGGGAGTGCCGGCAGAAGTGAAAACAGCAGCTTAGACTATATTTTAATGTTGTAACCACCGTGCCGCTCAAGCCGCGTACCGTACTGGCCGCTTACAAAAAAAAACGTACGTATTATCTATATTGACAGACCTCTAACAATATGCTGATGCCCTAGTACTTTTCAAAATCAAAATCAAAAATCAAATCAAAATTCTTTATTTCATAACTACATGCATACATTTATGATATAGGGGATGGAGCCACCCTGTTAGCAAACAATGCCTGTATTGGGAAGCCCCGCTCTTCCGTAGATTATAATAGGTACATACTACAACTAAACTAAACTAAAGTAACTAAGGATTACAAACTAGAAACTAGATGGAGTGTATATGAGTTGGTCTGAAAGTGCATGCATGTGTGTGTGTGCGCGCGCGTGTTTGTGTGTGTGTGTGTGTGTGTGTGTGTGTGTGTGTGTGTGTGTGTGTGTGTGTGTGTGTGTGTGTGTGTGTGTGTGTGTGTGTGTGTGTGTGTGTGTGTGTGTGTGTGTGTGTGTGTGTGTGTGTGTGTGTGTGTGTGTGTGTGTGTAAGAGTGTGTTATACCGTTTATATTGTGTGTACAAAAATTACGAGCAACGTTTTAGGTAATCTTCCATATCGTCGTATGTTTTAGTTTTAAGCCAATCTACAAGCCGCTTTTTACACTCACGATATAACAATGGATAAATTTGCTATTCTCTGTGAGTCTTATTATAAATAAATACAGAACGACTCCTGAACTGTGACCTGGCAAATGCCGTTCTGGTCCTTTGAGATTTAACCACGCTCACCATACCTCTTTTATTTAAGTTATCAGAGTTATAAGGTAAGGTCTTGTGTATTTGTGTACTTTTGCTCCACGACTCAACAAAAAAACACTTCATAAATCGAACGCGATTCATTCGTTTTCCAAAATAAGCTCTTAGAGGATCTGATATCCTGGTACATAAACTCTCCCTCCGTCTTACGCCTGACGCGAGTAACATTTTTTACCCACCCCAAAAATCAACGCCGCTAAAGAACTCACTTCAAAACTCGACAAGAATCTACGCCGACACATTGACCACGCATCGCAATTCGAATTGTCACTTGTCACCGACAATTTTCGATTGGAATAGAGGCCTGGGCTGGCTCTGACTGTACATTGTGCCCTACATTCTGCAGTTTGGTGCGTTATTGGATTATTCGGGTTTTATCGCAACTATCACTCACTGCAGAACAATTAATGTCTTCAGAAGCTACGGAACGGCCGACATGCCTCACTGAAAGCGATTCTAGTTTTTAGGGTACCGTTTAATAATCTTTATTTATATTAAGGGTTCTGCGCCGCAAAACTACGTACCCAAGACGTCTATGCGATTCAATTCTGATTCAGTTTAGGTTCGCTCGCTGTCAGATCCATACTAAAAATGGCAGCTAAAACTTGAACTGAGTCTAATTGTATCGCATTAAGATGTCGATAAAGATAACATAAACTGTATCAGCTGCTTCTCCCTGCGCATGGTAAAAGCCCATGTTATAGGCGATGCTAGCAACCCATCACTATTTGGATTCCCGATTCCACCTATCGCCCATAATCATGCTAAACATGGCCTTTAGGTCTTGTTACCTAGGCCCTGTCTACCCCGTAAGGATATATGTGATTTGTGTTGTACACCACAAAAAAACGGAACCCTTGTAGGATCACTTTGTTGTCCGTCTGTCAGTCAAAACCACTTTTCTCAGGAATGCGAAGTATATAGAGTTGAAATTAATACCAAATACCTGTAACAGGAGCACACAGCAGGGCACAGGTTCGGCTCAAATGCTGAAATTTAATATTGTAGGCATTTTTAGTGTTAAATTATTATTACATAATTATTATTAATATTATTATTATCGTGTGCCCTTGCAGGGCGTCATGTACTTACCTACTAATCTCGTATAACATCTTTTTTACCATGTAACTACTTGACTTTACAATGAATAAATGAAATGAAATGACATGGAACTAACTACCTACTTTAGTTCTGCAATTTTCAAAAAATAAGTAATTTTATCAATATTGTTACGTTCTAGGGGTGGGTTCGTGATTGAAAAGCCCTTTCAACACCGATGAAAAAGATTAGGATTTATTTATAAAATAAAACTTTACCTTAAAACACTCCCAAATTAACACTTTACACTTATTTCACACTTGAATTCTTCCAGTCGCAGTTTCTCTCTTCAGATGTTCGCTTGTTGTCCTTCCAAAGTGAACTGAACTGCGCCGGCGACGGCCGCGCTTAAATACGGGTGACCACGGGTTCCCGAAGTTTCGATTGTCTCATAAATAACCCATGGAAAGATCGATAGGTACTACTACCTACTTCGAGATTATTCGGGAACGTTCTAATTACCGCCTCTGTCACTCATAAATAACCTACGGGAGTTTCGATAGGTACCTACTACCTACTTCGGGATTATTCGGGAACCTTCTCGAATGTTCGACGTACTGCTATCCCTCTCTGGATCGTGTTGTCTCTGTCACACCCTTCTGGAATGTTCTCAGTATTGCTGTCTCACTCTAATCGTGCTATCTCTTTCACTCCTACGGGGAATTTCGCCATATACCGAAGTATGCTTCAGGGGCCCATAAGGGGTCCTGAAAACGCCTGAAAACGGGTTTTCAGGTTATGGCGTCATCCGATAGAGGGTGGCCTGAAACGGACTGAAAACATGTTTCAGGCGCCTGAAAACGACGGCAACTTGGGTGAATTTTCGATAATCTAGTATGTGTTAGAGCACCTCCTGAAACGGCCTGAAACGGTATTACAGCCTGCTGAAAACGCCTCTAAGGCACAGAAAAACACGATCAAAGATTTTAGCACCTGCGTAGCCCACCGGCGTAACACTACCCCCTCCTTAGACATGCTCGTCCCGAGCATCATTAGATCCATGGTACTTGGCCAATCGATCAACATGGACAATCTTACTGGGGCTACGTGCGTTACGCTGTATACGGTACGTGACGTCGTTGATCCTTGTGACTACTTTGTACGGCCCTTCCCAACTCGGTGTCAATTTTGGTGACTTCCCTTTTCGACGCATAGGGTTATGTAGCCACACCAATGAACCTTCCTCGAACCTTGTCTGGTTAGACTTCCGGTCATATCTGGTCTTCATCTTTTCGCTGGCCTGTAGTCCGTGTTCACGAACGTGACTGTGAACATCATCAATTCGGTTTCGCAATTCACTTGCATACTCCGAAATCGTCTTTGGTGCATCTGGAGGACGTCCGGTCAGTAGATCTGCAGGTAATCGCAATTCTCTTCCAAAATTAGCACACGCAGGGGTCACGGCCGTACTTTCATGAACTGCTGTCCGATATGACATTAAAAAGAGTGGAATGTGCCTGTCCCAATCTTTTTGATGACTGTCTACTACTTTGGCCAAATGTCTTTCCAGAGTCTGGTTGAATCTCTCGACCATTCCGTCTGACTTTGGGTGATAGGCCGTAGTGCGAGTCTTATGAATTCCCATGACTCGACAGGTCTCCTGAAACACCAGAGACTCGAAATTCCTTCCCTGGTCGCTGTGAATCTCAAGAGGCACACCATACCGACAAAATACTTCAGCCACTACAGTTTCCGCTATTGTGACTGCCTCTTGATTTGGAATGGCAAATACTTCAGGCCATTTGGTGAAATAGTCCATGACCACAAGGATGTACTTGTTTCCCCGGTCAGAGGTCGGGAACGGACCGGCGACGTCCAGAGCAATTCTTTCCCAAGGCGCCCCCACGCTATAAACTTTTAGCGCACCTCTACTGCGTGTATGTGGCCCCTTTACTGATGAGCAGCTAGTACACTTCCTGCACCAGTCCTCCACGTCATCCCGACAATTTATCCAGTAAAAGCGTTGCCGAACCTTCATCAGAGTCCTTTTCACTCCTAAATGTCCTCCGGAAATACCGTCGTGAAATGACCTTAAAACATCGCTTACTCTTTTCCTGGGTACAACCACTTGAAGGTGAGCATCCTTTCCGTTCGCCGTCTCCCATTTCCTACACAGTACGCCATTGTGCAGAGTCAGACTTTCCCATTGCGCCCAGTAGCTCTTTGTCACGGTGCTCATCGGAGCTACCTCACACCACTTTGGTTTGGGCACTCCAGCGGTAATCCAATCGTAAATGGGTTTTATGTCACGATCTTCCTGTTGTGCTTCTTGCATGACTTCATCACTCCACTCTTCACTAACAGTGTCAGTCCTCAACATCTTCACGCAGTCTTTGTCCTCTTGTCTTAAGCAATGTTTGCAGTCATCCGGGCAAGGTCTTCTGGAGAGGGCATCTGCGTTTCCATGCGACTTCCCACTGCGATGTTCGATGACAAAGTCGTATTCCTGCAGTTGTTCAATCCAGCGTGCCACCTGACCCTCGGGATTCTTAAACTCTAACAACCACTTTAAAGCAGCATGGTCAGTCCTGATTCGGAACTTGCGTCCAAGCAGATATTTACTAAAATGCTGCAACGTTTTGACGACTGCCAGCAATTCTCTCCGAGTGACGCAGTAATTTCTCTCCAGTTTCGATAACGACTTACTAAAATACGCGATGACAACTTCCTGATCTCCTTTCTTTTGTGACAAGACTCCTCCAATGCCAGTATTGCTGGCATCAGTGTCAACAACAAACTCGTTATCTGGATCTGGATATCCCAAAATCGGTGTTTCACAAAGTCTCCGTTTGAGATCTGAGAAAGCTGCTACACATTGATCGTCCCAACTGAATTGTCGTTTCTCTTCCGTCAGCTGATGTAAAGGCCTTGCTATATCTGAGAAGTTCTTCACAAATCGACGATAGTACGAGCAAAGTCCCAAAAAGGCACGCACTGCTGTCTTGTCTTTCGGTTCTGGCCAGTCCTTAACCGCACTTATCTTCTCAGGGTCTGTCTGGATTCCATCTGATGAAATTACATGTCCCAAATAGTTAACCTTACGCTTGAAGAGTGAGCATTTCTTCGGACTTAGTTTCAAGTTTGCATCGCGCAACTTGGACAAAACTTGCTCCAGTTTCTTAAGGTGTAACAAATTAAATGATATTATCAATGCACGGCATCCAATAGCCTAAATGCAATCACATGTCACATGTCATAACTGCATGGCGCTTACTTTGGGACTAGGTCAATTTGTGTGAATTGTTCCTTATTTATTTATTTATATATTTATAACTAAATTATGGATTTAGCAATAGTGCATTGTTTGTCCAATCGGGGCTATCGCAGTGAATTTTCCACTAGAATTTTCACTGGTTTTGGCTCCATGTCATGGAGGCTACAACATTAAAATCTAATCTAAGCTGCTTTCACTTCTGCCGGCACTCCCGGAGTGCTACCCGACGCTTTTTTCAACAAAAATCCTACTAATATTATAAATGCGAAAGTTTGTGACGATGTGAGTGAGTGTGTAGGTATGTTTGTTCCTTCTTCACGGTAAAACGACTGGACGGATTTGGATTAAATTTGGAACGAAGATAACTGGTACCCTGGATTAAAATATAGGCTACTTTTTATCCCGGAAAATTGAATAGTTCCCGGGGGATAGCCATAAACATGACAATTGCTAATTCTACTCAGACGAAGTCGCGGGCAGAAGCTAGTAAGTAATAGGAACCTGTATTACAGTTAGTGCATTACACTACGAGGGTAGTGCAATAAAGAATGTCTCAATAAGGAATTTGTCGCACGAGCCAAAGGCGAGCATCTTCCCCTGGACAGGAAGTGGAAATATCCGCTCGCTTAGTGGTGGGTAAATTACTACTTACGGCCCGGGGCGGCGTAAAATTATTTGATAAACTAAAGGAACTCGTTCAGACGACGTCCGTTTGTTAATTGAGTTTATACGCGCGAAGTGGTTTTCAATTCGATTTCTCAATCCATTTTTTTTCCAAAACAAATGCCGTAGAATCAGCCAATCTAGAAATAGCCTTTGGGTATTCACTTCTCTATGCGAAAAGAGAAAGAGCTATGTAAAGAGCTATGTAATATGCTAATGCCAGAGCGAGAATGAACGAGACTTACACGCTTCTAAGTTTGAGTGAATACAGTGACTCTGACTCTGAGTCTGAGAGGCTCAGGCAGACTACGGTAAGACCAAAATCGGGTCGCTAGCCAAAGGCTTTCAATTTTTATGATTGGCGCCTTTTGGTATTTTTTCTTTGGCACGATGTAAGTTTTTTCGATCACCAGTTTCAGCTACGATCTAAAACTTTGGAAAGCTGTGCTATCGACTAAGTTTTATCGGACCAGTCGGACCAGTATTGATACTTCTATCGACATACTTGCCATCACACAACGCACGTCTGGAATGTTGACGCTATTTAGTACGAATGCACCGAATAGTAGTGGTTTGTGGTGATATATTGGAGACGTTATTGCATTACAATGTTATGGTAATCATAACATTGTCACCGTTATTAATTGTACATTAGTGTGATATAGCTTAGCTGTTCCTGTGTATTCATCCGTATTTGTAATCCATTGAATTTATATCCCATGTAGTTTGACTTCCAACAATTATCGTTATATTTCAACCAATTAACACAATACCTTGACAAATTACACATATAATGCTTTTTCGTGAACCACTCTATGTAGTGGTGAAAACCGCGTGAAAATCCGTTCAGTAGTTTTTCAGTTTATCGCAAACACACAGACAGACACGGCCATAGAATATTTCATATTATGTAGTGTGTTTTTTTTATGAATAGGAAGGCATACGAGCAAGTGGGTCACAACCACAGTGGGTTATTTGTCAAAACCACATTATGAGACTGGTTTTTTTATATTTGAAACATATTTTTATGTCGTTTATTACATAAATGAGCTATTATAAAAAAAACATACATGCTACGTATAGATACATGTTATAGGCGATGCGGCTAGCAACCCATCACTATTTTGATTCCCCTTGCCACGTATACGCCAACAATCATGCTAAACGTGGCCTTTAGGTCCTGTTACAATAGGCTCTGTCTATCCCGTAAAAGGGATAAAGACGTGATTTATGTATATCAAGGCAAGTCGAGCAAAAAAGCGGCACGCGCGTACCATCCTTTTCTCGATATATATTACTTATTAACATTATGGCGCTGTCAACAGCTAATGACCTTGAGCAGCGCCACTCTTCACACATACGGTTCCCGTGCCTGTGAGTGAAAGAGAAGAAACTATTACGGCAGCTTGGCGCGCGTCTAAAATCTTGCAAATAAGACACAAATAAGAAGAAATAAAAATAAAAAATGGATTATTTGTGAAATATGACTCGTTAGCCGTGTAGGTAGGTATGAATATGTTGACTTCATGTTTTTAATTGCAGACCCATACGTCGAAAAAATAAAGACATAGAACCGTTTAATGATGATTTTAAGACCAATCTTTGCAATTATTTTCTATCGAGCCGATTTTGTTCAATTATGTATCGAGTCCGTCTAGCGTGTTTGAAATATGATGAAAATTAACATTATATTTTTTTGTGTGTAGTTTTTCTTAAAAAAGTGCTTAAATAACATCAATTTCAACAAAATTAGGTGTTGTCAGCCTCTTAGGTCTGGGCCCGATTTTTGAAAGCACATCACCACAGATTTATACCACTCGAAAGTGGTATAAATCTGTTTATATCTTCAAAACTACGGCTCTAATCAAATCTTTGACTAGTCCACATGATTAATGAGTGCCGTAAGTATCTTCTAAGCTACTCGTATTTCAAATTCAGCACAATTTTTCACCAGTTTCGAGTGGTATTTTCACATGTGCTTTCGAAGTCGGGCCCCTGTCTTAAGTTTTTAACGAATAAGCTTGTGACTTGCGCCGGCACCGCCTGCACTCAGCCATATGCGTCGGAATAGCAGGAACCGAAACTCAAACAAACGTGACCCAAAACTGTTTATTGCACCGATCGTACAAGACAATAGGTACGACGCAAGTACAGGACGGACAGACTAGACGTAGCTATACATACGTAGCTTTCGACATGTGGACATACCGACGAATGATGAGGATAAGCTGGACGCAAAGGAACGCTACGTAGAGGTCCCGGGTTCGAATCCTGGTAATGGCATATATTTGTGTGATGAGGACGAGTATTTGTGCCTCAGTATGATGTATCTATCTATTTAAGTATGTATTTTATATCCTACTAATATCATTAATGCAAATGTTTGTGATTGAGGATGAGAGTGAGTGTATGTTTGTTCCTTTATCACGCAGAAACGATTGGATTTGGATCATATTTGGAACGGGGACGCTGGTACCCTAGATTGAAACAGGGCCTTACCATGACGTCTTAATGCGTTTCAGTTTAGGTTCGCAAGCTGTCAGATTCATACTAAAAGTGACAGCTAAAACTTGAACTGCGTCGGAATTAGGACGTCATGGTAAGGCCCCAGGTGTATCTCGGATAATTGCATAGTTCCCGGGAGATAGCGATCAACATGTTAATTCCATAGACATACATATATATTACTTTGTAAAGATAGGTCCTACGCTCACGAGTAATTCGTCCAATGCGGTGGTCCTAAAAGACCACCGTGCCTTAGTCTGTGACAGGACGCCGTATCGTTCAGCTGTCAGTGTGTCAGGCGTATCTTGACTTTTGATATCATTAGTTAATTCCTAATTCTATGGACGAAAAAGGGCCGAAGCTAGTTAATAAGAGTTTAAGAAAGTAGACAAGGAGTAAGGAATTAGACTGCATAAGGAATTCTATTAGAGCACGATCATCGAATACTTCGACTTTTGAAAGTGAAAGACTAACACAGAGTTCAGACTACCCCGATATATTTCTATAGAAGTTAGCTACCCTCTCTTCTACCGTGCACAATAAGACAGGGCATCTATTCGAAACCGACGCGAGCGAACAAATAAATAAATATACAAAGTCTCTTAGAGGCCTTAGCGTCTTAATTCGATTCAATTCCGACCCAGTTTTGAAATATTGTTGAATAGTTCTGAGAGAACTTTTACGTCAAAACCCAGTTCCTAATTAAGGCTACTAGTACTACCTTCAAAATGTTGTCTTTGTCTTTTTCTTTACGTGTGAGGAGTAAAGAAAATCACACACTTTTGCAAATTTTCGGCGTTTTTGTTGTTATTAAGTCTATTGATTTACAAACGCTACGTTGTGTAAAGTACATCGGATTCTTTATTTTTTAAACATTTAAATATTTTCATAAGTTGTTACCGGCGTTTAGGAGCAGTAGGGAACGCAAGCTGTAAAACACCATTCGGTTGAACTTTATTTAAATACCGAACTTTTGCTGATACCTAAACGACCTGCGTTGCAAATGTTGTATAGGAGTTGATAATTCATAGATATATATATTTTTTAATTTTTTTGGCTACGCCGTTTAAGGGTAGTAAGCTTTAGAAAGTACCTAATTTACAGCATTTTAAGCCACTAGTCGCCTAAACTAGGGTAGGCTTACCTTCCTGCCCAAGAAACCCTTAGGATATGGTAGGTAATCGAAGACTTCCAGCAACTGTGTCTCTTGTCAACTAATATGTTTATCTTGTCAGTCTCAAACGCTAAGATGAAACGCAATTAGAGTTATAAACGGAAATTTCCCTCCGCCTTCTTTTCTGCGTAACTTCCGCAAGAAATTGTACCTTTGCCTCCGCAAATTTAATGCGGAGGTGTAATGTAACGAAGGTTTATTTACGTTGACGTCGTAAATTACGACTCATAAATAACATATTTAATAATAGAATAATAATAACGCGGAAGCATCAGCGCTTGTCGACGAATGAGCCTTCCGGCCGTGTTTTGCGCGTCATCAAGAATCAACAAGTGCGCAGCGGGAAAACACGACAAGGATCAACCTGTCATGTTCCGTGGACGTACGAAATTGTAATGTAATTCTTTGAAACGCGATTGCTTTAAGCGATTTGATATAAAGTAATTATTTATTTCAGTCACACGATACAGCCGAAAACAGTTGAGTTCAAATAAACCCAAAATTACCATTTTTTCCACATCCACATTCATCCAGGCACTCCAAGGCCTCCGTTACAACCCTAAACGTAATAAGTGCATGCTTATAAGATCACCGTTTAAGATGACAGTATAAGCGATAATTTTTCGATAACCGCGCAGACCAGTCTCCTTATGCACGCTGACTTCAAACAGATCAGAAGCGAGAGCAAATATTGGGGCCACGAGATTAAGTAAATTGACAGTCGCTTACAATTTCGCTAGCTTATTAAGGTATAAGGTTACTTTTAAAACTAAAGCTACTCGAAATTAAACCGTACCAGCAAGTAATAGAGTGAGGTTTGATTGTGCGGAAAATCCGGTATAGGACCTTGTGGGTTTATATAATTGACGTTTCAATTTTGTACTCAAATTTCACATTTTAAATAAGTTTCTGTCAAAAATTTAATATTTAATTCAAGCTTTCTTTGCTGACTGCACTTTTTGCTGACTTCAAGCTTTTTTTGCATTGTCATCAGTCTTACATATTTGTGTACCAAATTTCAAGTCAATCGAATCAACCGTTGAAGAGCTCCCTCCTACTTCTGCCGGCACTCCCGGAGTGGCAACCTGGTGTTTTTTTTTTAAATTAAAAAACAAAATTTAATTATGCAGTTTAGGGCGTTGTGTTTTTGACGTCGCATGATGGTGAGATGGCATAACGGAACCCTGTTAAACCATTGTCTAATTAGAGAGTGTAATGTGATTATTTATCAATCAAATGCGTCACTGTACCGCAGAACAAAAATAGAAAAATAAAAAAATAAAATAAAAAAACCCGGGACGGTTGGCAGCCTTGCACTACAATACCTTTAGTCCCATTACGACCTATCATGGCCGGGATACCGTAACGACCACAGATACGACCTATAAACCTATTTACGAGTATCGGCAGCAACTATTAATGCCATTAACTAAAACTGATTAGATTTACTACAAACCATACGAAGGAGCTCTCTTAACCACGACTTAAGAAATTTCAGATTTGAAGTAAAATAGACGTAGAGAAAGTGAAAGGAGAACACTTTTAATTGAACCATCTTTTTTCAACACAAATTTCCGATAGTTAAAAGAAGCATGGTCAGTATTTTTTTTGGTAGGTACCTACGTTTTCTAAAACTCAAACTTAGCCAGATCAATGTATCGAAACCCCCTGCGTAGTAATTTTCATGAAAATCTTTAAACACATATAATATATGTATGGTTTTTTTAGTTTATATATAGCCCGGTGGCCAGTAATTTATAAAATACGGATTGCAGCGTTGCCAACCTAGAGGGCTAGAATAGAATAATTAATTTCACCGGATATCTTATTCTCCACGCCGGAACACAGCGGCGTAAACACTGCTGCTCGGCGGCAGGATTAGCGAGTACGGTGGCACGAGGTCCACCATCCGATGTGACAGTCTTAAAAAATTGCAAAACTTCAAAACACTAAAGTTCTAGTTCTATCTACACATAGTAAAGAATCCTTCACCAAATATGTCATTAACCATTTTGTTGCGTAGCAGCTGACAAGGAAGAGGAAGACGAAGACGAGGGTAGCACCGCTGAAGAGGCTCCTGAGGAGACGGAAGAGGAACCAGACACCAGACAACATGTGCTGCCTATTGCTGAACACCAGCCTGCATTGTAAGTAGAAAGAGAGAAACATTTATTTACACACATTCGATATACTTGGATATATGAAAGAAAGAGATGTACAATACATACCACCGAGTACAAGAGATCATGCCACCTTTTGTATCAAACTAGGTGGTAAACGAGCAATAGATCATCTAATAGTCAGTGGTGGTAGGGTTGATGAGGAAGTGGTTATGAGGAAGAGGAAGTGGAGATTTTTAAATTGAGGATGCCGATGAGGAATCGGATGAGGAAAGAGTGATATAGGATTGTGAGAATGATATAATACTAGTTCAAAATTTAAAATTCAAATGGATCAAAGAGAACATAATAGTGCCTAAAAAGTTCATTTTAATAATCAAAATTGACCACTCATCATCCCTAAGTGGTGGCACCATACACACGCAAACAGTGGCGTAGGGGCCGTCAGGGTAGGCAGCCATAGGCAATGCGCTTTCTTCGGATGTTGGTCGACACTAGGTCGCCAGGCGTCATCTGCCTGGAGAGAGATATCCCTCTATTATGTCTTCTTATAAAGGGCCGATTTTTCTATCAGATATGCACTTATTTGTCAACCCATAGAATTATTTATCGAATAGCCTATCTGATGGTTGAACAATCGTCCCTAAGTTTAGTTAATCACAATTTTACTCAGGCTGTTTCTCTTTTAACATAAGTCTGTAATTAAGCCACTTTCAAATTGATTTATTGTTCTATATTTATTTGCAGTGAGGTGTCTGCCAGTCAGCAGAACTTTTTCAAAATGCTGGATGAAAAAATAGAACAGGTATACACGAACCAATGTTCTAGAGTGCGACAGTGAAATGAATACGCGTCTTTCATCGTCGCTGTTTGGGTAAAGACACCAGAAGTCAGCTCAGAACCTTGTAGTAAGCCTTTCAAGGAAAATTTTGACTTCAAACACTATTATATTTTATTTTAAGGATCAATTAACAAAATTAATCCGTGGGCTCAAGTAGATACAAATCTGTTTTTCGCTTGTTGTTGTTGTTGATCGGTCCTCCATTTATAACGAAAATAAAAGACTCAAAAGGATGACTATTGCTTCCGGGCTGACTTCCGGTGCCTTTACCTTATTTTCGACGTAAATTATTCGAATTATGGCAACATTCTCAAATGAAATGTTTTAGTCCTTTTTTTCTCACGTGTTTTTACTGTTCCATTCTAACAGCAGTATTCTCACAATTTTAAAATACTTCTTCTAGTATCTTTTTAGCACTAAGCTTGCTAAATATTATCTCTTTTAAAAGTCAATTATGTTTATGCCACCCACAAGGATGCCACAATAGTTTTGCAATTTTAAATAATTATGTACTTACTCAATAACCTTCACGGCAATAACTGATTTAGAAACTTCCTTCTTGTTAATACTGAAGACCTAGTCAGATTTACACGTTCTACCGCTTAATATTCTGGTCATGATACTTTCTTCTTCCTACAGGGCAAGGACTTTGACTCGTCGAGCGAGACCGAGATTCAGCGCGAGGAAGAGCACCGTCGCGTGATCATAGAGCGATGGCTGTCATTCACCCAGTCCAAGCAGTCTTCTGTCTCAACGCCCGACCTGCCTGTAAATACCAAGCGCCAACTGACACGGTCAGTCGCCAAGGCATCTGAAAGACACGGGTCTCACAGCACACAATGCTACAGGCGGGAGTCACCCCCTACCAGGCGGTCTCACAGCGCGCAAACCCAAGAACCGCGGCCCTCCACCAGCGATTGGGAACCCAGCAAGTCCCCAGTCAAGCGCTCCCACAGCGCCGGCCCCCACTGGAAGAGCAACCAAAAAGTCGCCCCGTTCCCCAAACAGAAGGAAAGAAAAGACGACGCTACACCCGGCTGCAGCAAAGACTCCCAGATTACATACAATCCGACATTCCAGAACCACAGCCCTGCACATGGCAAGGCACAGCCGTATATAGCGCAGATCTCGTCTTATCCGCTGTCGCAGCAGGTGACGCCGCCGTCGCCCTCGAAGTTCATTGCTCCTCCCGCGGAGTACCAAGACCCTGGCACTGACGACAGACACGTGTCAGTCGCGCAGGTTAACACGCAGTCACAGATTTATTACATCCACGGTAACAACAACACGACGCCGGACATCGTCCAGCAGCGTCAGCAGACGGCGATACATTTGCAGCAATTCGTGGCGATGAAGCAAGCGCAGCAGCAAATGTTCATGTCGTATATGCAGCGCAGTCCTCACGCCGTAATCCCGAACGCGGAGTACCCTAACCAGCCTCGCATGGACGAGGGTGAGGAGCTGGCCGCGCAGTACGGGCATCCAGGACTCCGTCCGCATAGCGCGCCGCACCGCCCAGGCTTATCGATCACTGACGTGACTCATTCTCAAGTGCCGATGTGGTCGCCGCTGCCGCCGGTCATGACGACTCCATGGGCCGACGGCCAAGTGCCGCCAGAGATGCAGTACTACCCGCAGTCTCAATTCTTGCCAATGTTTCGCGCTAATTCGGCGGGATCGGCTGGAACGTTGACGCGTTATCACAAGAGGGAGGATACTGAGAAGAGTGCGAGTATCAGCGTGGTGCGAGGTAAGCCGGTGGGGCAGATCGTGTCTGTGGGAGGGCAGGAGTTGGCTGTGAGCAGCACGGTCAGCGACAGTCCGAGCCCGGCCTCGGTCAGCACGGACAGCGGCGTGTCCCCGGGCACCTCGGCTCCCAGCTCCAAGAGCTCGTTCAGCACCACGCCGCCGACGACGAGCGCCAATGAGACCTTCGACCCGAAACCAAAGAAAACCAAAGCCGCGTCCGCCACTCGCGCTCTAAAAGCCAAGACTTTAGACGCATAATGAACTAATGATTATAATTGTGTAGGTAGATTTTATAAATGTACGTAGTTTATCTAGTGTATTTGTATAGTATCATAGATTCCAGAATGTTTATCATGTAATTGTATCAGCATTATTGTATCGGTGTCAGATGTTGGTGGATTAATGTTTCGAGCTCACGGGCTTTGCAAGTTTACGCGGTTAGCACACCCTAACTCATCACAGGCAACTGACATTAAAGGCTTCTTGGTTCCAGCTAAAACTGCCGCACAATGTTATGGTATCCCTTCCGTTAACCACCATTTACCGCAACGTTTGGAGCACAATTTTTTTTCATAGGGAATGTCCGGCGTTGTACGAGCATTGAATTTTTCGATTCAATTATTGGCATCAATAAATGGATTGCGGATTGCGCGCTGTGCATGCATAAAGCAAATACAATTGTTAATTGAAAAACCTTTTGTTGTCCTGCCACGTGACCTCTCAAAGCTCCATAAAAGCCGACCAATTCATTAAACCCTGTAATGCCCCTCACGTGTTCCGTGTCTACTATACCACTACAAGTAATGACTGTGCCCTCTCGACTCACACTGGTCTTCCCCAAACTATCCCTTAAATGCCTGCCGTTGTGGCCGGCAGGTCCGATTCTCACCGCTTTAAGGTGCGAACACACCACCGCTTAAAAAAAGGTGACGTTACTGAATCGCAACAAACGAAGAAACGGTGAGAAAACGTGACGTCTACGACACGTCACTGCGTATATGCGGCGGTTTGGTCGCACCCTTAAAGACCAATCTGAATCGTGATTTTGACGTCTCGCATTAGACACAGTACACCCGCCGAGGGCAGTGAGGGTGTGAGGTACGGCCCCCCGCTCGACGCACCTCGCCGCCCCGCCTCATACCCCGAATGCGCTCAGATTGCGCGCGTAACTACCTACTCCTGGTACGAGAAGAGCGAGACTTTTCACGATTAGTTGAAGCGTATGAAAGAGACGGATGTCCCGTGTCCACGGTGAACTATAGTGTATTAGGTTTCTGTTAGTTTTTAAATAGAACATATTGAAAATAGGATCGTGGAACCCTAGGAGTCACTGTTGCAAGAGCTAGGAAGAAATGCTTGAGGTTTCCCTCTTGGAACCTGCGCGCGTCTTTGAGTTTGAAGACTTGCCTGTTTGTTATCATTGAGAAATTCCAGTACTTTCCTATTTATCCAAGTAAACATCTTGATAGTCGTAGCGTAACTGAAATCTTACACTTTCTTGAAAGTTTACAGGGGTCAGGGGCAAGTCGTTACTACGAACGTTGGAACGCTACAGTAGTTTATGCGACTGTCATAATGAAGGGCATTAAAATACGAGTGGGTTTATGAAACGAACCGAACGCGAGTCTCATAATACGATCACACGGGTGTGTTTAGTACATATTATAAGCTCTCTATGATACCGCATGTTGGGTACGACCGGCATTGCGGCATTGATCTTTCGTTGGACTCTCACCCACTCTTTTACTACTTAGCCTTGCAACTGTGGCACCGTATGCTTGCTGGGTTCCACTCGGTGTCGCAGTGTTACATGTGCATTCTCTGTCGTAAGCTGTTGTCAATACAATACTTGTCAAAATGTCAAAATAGAACTAAGGACCTCGGATCGATAAATTAAAACGGATGAAATGTCACTAAGGACATACGGACCTACGGATGTAACGCTGTCCTGGTTACGCTTGTCAAACTTTGGGCTGAAGAAACAAGACGGCTATATTGTTGTCGATATGTCGGGTTCAAGCCGCATTTCGTTTTTATCAAATGACATTCAAACACAGCTACTTACGTAAATTTGGTTTCGGAGTAATGTCATTCATCATCAGTGTGTAATCTATTTTTATTTATTGATCCGAGCTAAAGACTAAGAACATAGTATAACAATATTACCTATGTAGACTCTGCTGAAAAGTACGCGGGAAAGTAGAATGTGGAACGCTCCTTTAAGACCAAAGAGAATTAAGTCCAGAGATTGCATCGTTTGAATTTGAACGCAGGCGAACTGATTATGGTCACGAGTTGGAATGGATTTGGTTTTTGACTTAGTGCACTTTACTTTTAAAGGTGCGGACGATTTGATTTCATGTGAAGTTATTTAATATCTATATGTATTAGTCAGTAGCACATCACGTCTATTATGTGCGATACAATGCATTTTAAAATTTATTCAATAAAGTGGAACTACGAAAATTAACCGTTGTATTATTTAAAATGACACAACGATCAAAAGCAAGTCTACCATGTTAACTTACCTGTAAAAAAAAAGAAGCAAAAAGATGACCGAGGCGGTCACCCATCCAAAACCCGACCGCAGCCAACGTTGCTGAACTTCCCAGAGCGAAATTGAGGATGACACGAAATACGCAAAAATAGATAACACCGATTTTGCTGAGTACCTGTCTTCTTGCAACAACTAATTAGTTTAGTAACTTACGTAGACACTCTTAGACCTAGGCGATAAAACCTAATGATGAAACTTTCCACTGATAAAACAAGTCCCACAATTCGTAGCTACAAAGGAGTATATCAACATAAAATAAACAATGTTACAAAATTGAACTGTGAAAGATTGAAAAACCAACTGTGAATGTTCTACATTAAAATGGTGTATATCACTTAGAGTTGATACTCTATTGTACTGCACGTCTACGACTAGTTTATAATGATGTTGCTATTTTCTCGATTCACGATTATCGCACCTTAAAAATAGCAAAGAACCAGAAGTTGCCAAAGATGAGAAATTTTCTAGTAGAATGTTCTCAGTTTTTTTTTTATTTTATTTATTTGACTCAAATAGAATATAAAAGAAGTACAAAATACTTATATCTATATACCTCTGCCAAACTGCATAGCAGTTTGTTGGCAGAAAGTGGAGAGCTCTCAATCGCTATTTTTAATACACACTATGCTGTTCTATATTGATAAATGTATGTATTAATTATTAAACAACACGTTGAGTGTTCACAGGGTATCGTTATTATTTGTTTCGACTGATTATCTAATGAGAATCCTATTAAAATATCATTAATAGGAAGTTATTAAAAAATCCCACAGAAACTTTCATTATGTGAACTTGTTTACTTACTCGTACCTACCCTAAATTCTCGCGAAAGTTTCTGGAAATTTCAGAGAATATTCTTGCTATTTTTAGAATGTCCGGCAATTTGTACATTGCTGCTACACCCTAATTAATGATAAAAAAAAAACTATAGATAAATAAATAAAATAAATAAATATCATGGGACAAATTACACCAAATGACCCAGTCCCAAACTAAGCAAAGCTTGTACTATGGGTACCAGGCAACGGATAATAGTAGATTGTACACCGAGGGGATAAAGCACTGTATTATGTCACGGGCGCGATATTGAACCCTGAGCGCAGCGAAGGACTCTAAATGTAACTCCTGAGCGAAGCGAGGGTGTAATGAGTTAATTCCTGAGCGTAGCGAGGGAATTAAGATGAGTCCTGAGAGGAGCGAAGAATTTAAGCGCACTCAAGACATAAACAGTTTTATCCCCGAGGAGTATACTCTACTTTTCTCACCTTTTGCGAGACAATAAAAACCAAGGCAACTAGAAAAAGAATTTAATTAAAACAACAGTAAAACAGAATTAAAAGTAAAAAATTATATTTGAGACATTGGTCCAGTTGTGTAATGATAAGTAATATTTTTATTTGGAATCTTAGCAGTTCTAATGCGTACCTAACTGTAATTACAGCGTCAGCAAAGGCTCGCGGCTTTTGTTTTATTTGAAATTTGTTTCGGTGGTGGTCGTCGTGGTGGTGGCGCTGCGGCGGGTCGGGTGGCATGGCCATCTCGATTTTCGGAGCCGTGCGATTTTTACGAAATTAGACTTTAAGTGTATAACAATAAGAACTCAGACAAGTGAGATTCATATTACTAACCGGCGGGTTATAATGAAATTCAGTACAATATTATTACCCGGCTAGAGCCAAGGGCTATAATGAGTTACTTTGAGTAAGGTTTACATGCTATATAATTAGCCATTGTCGAGCAAGTGGTGTGAAAACATACTTATATCTACATCTACACTAATATTATAAAGAGGAAAGATTTGTACCTATTTTTGTATGTTTGTATGTTTGTAATGAATAGGCTCAAAAAGTACTGGGCCGATTTAAAAAATTCTTTCACCAATAGAATGCTACATTCTTCCAATTTGACATAGGCTACATTTCATTTTGAAAAAAATTAGGGATCCTTGGTAAAATTTGAACAATGTAACCGAAGGTGTAGAAAAATGAGTCTTAAAATGTCTTTCGTCGAATGCGCTGCCGAAACTATTAGCGATAGAACAAAATAATGTATAACAATATTGAAGAACATCATAATGTCTACAAAAAACTCCGTGGTAGCATATGTCCAACTATTGTAGTTATGTCACTACAACAAAAAATATTTGTGAAAAAAAGTGTTTTATATCCAAATTTCCAAAAATATATCATTGTCTACCCCGTGCGAAGCCGGGACGGGCTGCTAGTAATGTATATAAATACATACAACATCCATGACTCGGGCACAAACATTCTTATTCATCATACAAATATCTGCCCCTACCGGGATTCGAACCCGAGAACTCTAGCTTCATAGTCAGGGCCACTAACCATTATCCTACCCGGTCGTCAAATATAAATTAACTAAACTACATTAATAAACTAGCTTCTGCCCGCGACTTCGTCCGCGTAGAATTACTTACGAACTGATGTTGATTATTTACGATGCGACTCTAGGCAGCTACGACCTTTAACTTGTTTATCTTTTTCCCGCGGGAACTACGCAATTTTTCGGGATAAAAAGTAGCCTATGTTTTAATCTAGGGTACCAGCTATCTTTGTTCCAAATTTTATCCAAATCCGTGTTTTAGCGTAAAGAAGGAACAAACATACACACTCACTCACATCGTCACAAACTTTCGCATTTATAATATTAGTAGGAAGTAGGATAAACGAATGTAAAAAAGTGTTCAGTACATATTTAAAACCAAATATGCTGACAGGAAATATAAAATGAATCAAAAAATTTTACTTCTTGACTTTTTATGTTTACTTTTTACGTTTTACCGTTAGAAATTTAATTTCTATTTTGTTTGCTGACCGCATTCCCTTGCAGTAAGATACACCTTTAGATACGCCAGAGCTTCGAACTGCTGGACCAATTTTGACCAAACATGGCTAAGAACCGCCGCAAGGAAACCGGCTTTCGAATGAAAAAATCCGCATCGAAATCGGACCGTCCGCTTGAGAGCTACGATGCCACACACACAGACATCGACTACAAACTTAAAACACCCCTTTTTGCGACCGGGGTTAAAAATAGGTTTTTTTGCATATACTACCCCCCTTATTCATAAACGCACTATAGGCCTCTGCTAAGTTAGTAATCGTTTGTCCTTATCTGTGAAAGGTAAATGTCAAAGTGACAGATAAGGACAAACGATTACTAAGTTAACAGAGGCCTATAGTGCGTTTATGAATAAGGGGGTATGTGTTTACATTCCTAGCCATTTGTAACAGACTGCAAACGAATAAATGTGCACTTTATGTTCTGCCCACATTATGATGGACTTTATCAATGATAATTAAATTTAAGTAGTTTTTGTTTTGGATTTCTTACTGATTGCTTCGAGGACGGTGAACCCTGCCCCACCGTGAAACAGTTCTAACTAGTACGGGGGACAGAGGACGCTAACTCAACGTAGTCTTATGTTATTGAACGGCCTTGTATTAGATTAAACCACTTCGCCTTTATACTTATTTGTTTAAATTGTTAATGTATAAGCTGTTGCTTTATTTGCACTTATTTGCTAGTGTGCTTGGAACAGGTCTCGCTTTAGGTCAGCCGTACCGACGAACTAGTTCCATAACAATAGAGGAATAAAGTACCCACATCAATAAACTTGTACACACAATTGTACATAAGAAATAAATAATGGAACCTTTCCTAAGTACCCATATTGTTATGTATACCTAAATAATAACAAAATAACACTAGATTGTAAGGCAAAAATGTAACTAACAACAACGGTATTTTTAAATAAATATTTTTGTTATTATTATTATTAAAACAGTCCCCTATTTCACCAATGCGACAATAGTCGGTGTCAAGCGACAATTTTGTTTACATTACAATATCGTCGAGAATCAACGCCTGTTGCCTTCATATTGAATACGTATTGCATGACGAATTGTCTGGGGCACCCACAATTGTTGAGTTGCTGAAAGCGCAGTTGCCATCGGATTACGGGATCGATGATGGCTGCGGCAAGCTTATTACGTAACTCGCTCGCAATCGCCATCGTGTTTATTTTGACAGTTCGTGTATGGGCTGACAATCGGCATCGGAATCAGCTAGCTGTCACATTCATACAAGAACTGTCAAAATGAACACGATGGCGATTGCGAGCGAGTTACGTAATAAGCTAGCAGATCTTCTATGTACCTGAGGCACTGACGATAATCCAAGATTACTAATTCAACTTACCTGAAGCCTTACCATAAATTAATGATCAACATAAAAAGTTAGTGTCTCCTCAATTATTAGTATGTACCTATGTATATTTATAACACAATCACAAGCGTATTGCGCTGGGGCGGGCCGGGTTCAGTGACCCCGCACCCCTGTCCCCGCTCGTTCACCAGGGCGAGTGCACTCGACTACCTACTTGCACTAAACTACTAATCGATGGAGAAGAGATCGTCCTAAATAAGGGCATGTTTCACCACTCTCTGTTATTCACTCTCGCTGCTAAAATCTTCATCGTATGCTTAGTGTAAGTTTCAAAATACGTCTCGATAACTTTTGCGTTAAACTGTCAAATACTATGAGAACTGTTTATTGCCGTTTCGTTCCACTAGCGGCGCTGTCATTTTCCCATAGTAATTGAGACGTTTAACGCGAACGGGTTCGATACCTATGTTTTTCGTGTCAGAAACTTACACTAGAGGCTCAGACTCTTCCAAATATCATAGTATTTCTTGCATACTGTAAAATTTCTGCCAAGCCATTTGTCCAACATAACGCGAAACAGTAACGAACTTTTTGAAATTTGTATGTAACCTGCTGGGAATAGTGCAATAGGTCATTTCAAATACATTCACTCATTTAGCTCGTATTCCATAGATAATTAGGTTAGGTACCTAACTCATATTTGACTCACTGATCTTGGTAGAAATAATTTTATACAGTGCATTCATGAGTCAAGAAATGAGTCGAGAAAAAGTAGTCACATGTCACATGAGACTCATTGGACTTGATCGAATAACGTTTATGTGCCAAGTGTGCCAAGTGTGCCAAGTGTGCCAAGTGCCAAAAGTGCGACTCGATTCCGGCTCAGTTCAGGTCTTAGCTGTCACTTTTAGTATGGATCTGAGAGCGAGCGAACCTAAGCTGAATCGGAATTGAATCGCATTAAGACGTCATGGTAACCCGTAGTAAACGGGGCACGAGGCTAGCACCGTGTTAGTCGCAACCGTTTCAAAAACGGAAGTTTTCCCGTAAAACTGAACCTTGGATATCTCGAGTCCCATAGTGTTGTAACGGAGCCTCACCTCCGCCTCCGCAATTTTTGCGGAGTTGTAGTAAGTAAGTTATTTAATGTGACACACAGGTAAATTACATAGGACAATATCAATATCTACAATATCTACAATAAATACAAATAGTGTGCTCTGTGATCCTACTAATATTATAAATAAAACGGGTTCTAAAAATTATGAAATTGGTGTGACGTACTTTACGGATGGCTCCGTACGGAGGTTTACTTCGCTACATAGTAGAAAACAAAGTCGCTTTCCGCTAGTCTTTCCCTATGAATGCTTGGATCTTTAAAAGTAAGCAACGGATTTTGACGCGGTTTTTTTTTAAATAGAGCGATTGAAGAGGAGAGCAAGACTAAAAGGCCACGTTTTTTATGATTGAGTACAAAGTAGTTATTTATTTAAGTCACACAATGAAGCCGAAAACAGTTGAGTGCAACATTTACTAGTGTTTTTACTTAGTTGTAGAGTTGCGATTTTACTTAGTGTTTTCCTATATTGTAAACTAGCGACCCGCCCCGGCTTCGCACGGTATATTATGCATGTATTATACATATAAACCTTCCTCTTGATTCACTCTATCTATTAAAAAAACCGCATCAAAATCCGTTGTGTAGTTTTAAAGATTTAAGCATACATAGGGACATTTTGCGGGTGGTAGGGCCTTGTGCAAGGTCCGTCCGGATCGCTACCACCGTATTACTCGCTAATCCTGCCGCTAAGCAGCAGTGCTTGCTTGCTGTGTTCCGGTGTGGAGAGTAAGACCCGGGGAAATTACGGGCACAAGAGGCATTTCATCTAAGTCCTCTAGGTTGGCAACGCATCTGCAATCCCTCCGGGGTTGCGGGTGTCTATGGGCAGTGGTGATCGCTTACCATCAGGTGACAACGAGCAAGTGCGTTTGCCTTCCTATTCATATAAAAAAAAACATAGGGACATAGGGACAGAGAAAGCGACTTTGTTTTATACTATGTATGGTATTTTCATTCATACCTGTCCTATTTGGTAAACAAAATTCTAACCTCAATGTGCAAATTTTTATAAAGAATAAGGTGTATTATGTTATCAAAAACCTGAGGGAATATTTGGTACATCATTTTGCTGATATTTTATCTCCAGTTCCTTTATTTACGATGAAATAGTTAAAAAATTAACAAAAATGAGACGCTTTGAGGTTAGAATTTTGTTTACCAAATAGGACAGGCAAGAATGAAAATACCTTAGTGATGATGATGATACAATACAAAATGCTGAGAGAAAATAATTTTAATATTGCACGCTCAATTACGGTAGAACATAAGAACATCTTGTAGCACTAAGACCTTTTTTTATTGACTATGTTCTGGCAATAAACTTATTTGAATTTAAATTACTATTTTTCCCACTTTCATCTTCGCATCTGCCTCCGTTAAGAGGCTGACAACACCTAATTTTGTTGAAATTGATGTTATTTAAGCACTTTTTTAAGAAAAACTACACACAAAAAAAATACAAAAAAAATATAATGTTAATTTTCATCATATTTCAAACACGCTAGACGGACTCGATACATAATTGAACAAAATCGGCTCGATAGAAAATAATTGCAAAGATTTGTCTTAAAATCATCATTAAACGGTTCTGTTTTTATTTTTTCGACGTATGGGTCTGCAATTAAAAACATGAAGTCAACATATTCATACCTACACGGCTAACGAGTCATATTTCACAAATAATCCATACTTTTTTTTTATTTCTTCTTATTTGTGTCTTATTTGCAAGATTTTAGACGCGCGCCAAGCTGCCGGAATAGTTTCTTCTCTTTCACTCACAGGCACGCGAACCGTATGTGTGAAGAGTGGCGCTGCTCAAGGTCATTTGCTGCTGACAGCGCCTTAACCTCCGCATCGGAGGCGAAACTCGTCACCTCCGTTAGGTACTCCTCCCTCCGCTAAGGAGGCCTCCGTTACAACCCTAGTCCCAAGTACGTGGTCAAATCGGCATTATCCTCATCCCCGTTGTTAGGAAGTTTGGAAAGTTTGCAAAAACAAAACGCAAATTTAAACCAACGTAAATGAAACTCGAGTTCGTGTGGATTTATGATAACTATATTTATATACCCACCGAATGGCGTTAGCGGGGAAAACCCGCGTGTTATTGGCCCCAAATATTATGAACACCTACCCTCCGATCTTAAAAATGAACTAAATAACGAAACATTTGAGCGTCGACTGAAAGTCTTTTTGTTGAAAAATGCCTTTTATTCTGTAAACGAGTTTCTGGTATATGACATTTTGATTTATTTTTTAATTGCCTTATTATTATTATTATTTTATTGTTTAAAAGAAGTGACGATCCCTAGTGGTTAATTTAATTGTACCTACCAATTATTATTATTTTTATTATTATTATTTTCTCTGATTTTTTCATTTTTGTAGTATTTAATTGATCTGTATTAGGTATTAATTTGATTTGATTTTATTTTTTATTTACTCTTGACGATTTCAATCAAAATTCTTCTAACTTGACAATGTACAATTTATGATGTAATTATTATTGAATGAATAAATAATCTAATCTAATCTATACCTATAGTCAACAAGTTTTATATACTAACTTGCATCGTATGTTTGTCCCGCTCCGGCAAAAAATAAATGGTCACGTTATCCATCCATTTTTCTCGCTGTAGTTAGGTGGAAAATTGTATGTTTTGCTCGGCAGCAAAGTTGTGCAAGCAAGTGTCACGTGCCTTGAAGCCCTCGCGACGCTCAGGATATACAATGAAAAACAGGTCATTTATTGCCTGCTTTTTATATAAATATAAACAATAGTGCTCGTGACTGAGGGAACTGCCGTCGAAGTTGTATAATTCGAGAAAAGTGTGCCGTGGATTTATTTTCAGAAAAACGGCAGGAAATTTGCTCGATAGACACTGTCTGGACAATAAGTTGATCAAGAATCCAGCAAGCGTTTTGATTTGATTGGATATTAAAAGTTTATCGGGATTTTTTAACTGTTTTAATTGTTTTTTCCAGGCGTTAAGGGGATGTCTTAATATCAATTATTAACTATAGCTTTTGCCCGCGACTTCGTATGCGTGGAATTAGCATTTTGGGTGGGATATTTTTTAGCGGCAAACAAGCACAAATACATACCCTTCGAGTATCGAATCTTCGAAGTAAATTTCGACCCGAATTTTGTCCTTCCCGAGAGCATGACTACATCCTTACCAAATTTCGTTTAAATTGGTTCGCCGGTTTAAGCGTGAAGAGGTAACAGACAGACGTACTTTCACATAATAATAATAATAATATAATATAATATTTAGTATCTCTCTTCAGCCTATATACGTCCCACTGCTGGGCACAGGCTTCCTCTCAGAATGAGAGGGCTTGGGCTATAGTTCCCACGCGCGCCCAGTGCGGATTGGGAACTTCACACACACCATTGAATTTCTTCGCAGTTGTGTGTAGGTTTCCTCACGATGTTTTCCTTCACCGAAAAGCTCATGGTAAATTTCAAATGAGATATCGCACATAAATTCCGAAAAACTCAGAGGTGCGAGCCCGGGATTCGCCCTCTGCTTGAGAGGCCACAGGTCAAACCACTAGGCTACCACGGCTTTTTTAGTATGGATTCACATAATCCTCTCCAATATTCAGCTTCATATTTATGCATAAGCATCTAACAATTTTAGAAGATTGTATTCGTTAATCTGTTAGTTTGCTGTGACCTTTACGCCATTTCACTCCCAAATTTTTTTTTAATAAAATTTCCTTCAAACGATGAATTTTCATACAAACTTTCATCCCCATTCAAATGTAAAAATTACGTTAACTTGTTTTTAGTATACCTACATTACTTATTTATCTCTGTACAGACACCAGCATAAATAAGTGATCATTTTTGTACCTTGTCACTTTCAGTCGTTACATGATTTTGTATGGTTTTTCAAACATGACTACAGTAGTGACAAGGTACAAAAGTGATCACTTATTAATGCTGGTGACTGTACCAAATTTCATAAAATCGGTTCAGTGCTTTAAGCGTGAAGACATTGTTTGAAAAAAGCGACCAAGTGCGAGTCGGACTCGCGCACCGAGGGTTCCGTACAAATTCGGCAAGCAAATATCTAATGTTAGCAGAGTCCTGCTGCTCCTATACATATAGAGACAGGCATAAAAAAAATATTTTTTTTTTAGTTTGGTTTTATTAGCTATGCTATGCTATAAAAGCAACCTTCACAAACTGAACAAACGTGATCCCAGTAACAAAACACAGTCTGGACTTCCGAAGACGTATAAATTATGTAATGACGTCAGTAAATTTGCACAAACAAAGACTGCAATAACCAACGAATAAAATAAAAGAAAAAAGTTTCTTATTGAAATTGTAACAGTGTAAAAAACATAACAATACCTTGTTTATTTCAATTACAGCGACATTTATTTCAACTCTATACTTTTACGCGTTCCGGATGGAAGGGGTTTTGAGAGACAAAGGGTCAGACGGACAGACGGACAACAAATGTTGAGGTACGAAAATAATTACCTACTTAATCTAGTTAGTTTTTCTTTAATAAGTATCTCCTATGTAACTTCCACCCATTACAACCTTGTTATATGTATATAGACATTTTGATGATGATCATGATGATGGTGATGTTGGTAATGATGATGATGATGATGACCATGGTGATGCTGATGACGATCATGATTTTGATGATAATGATTATGTTATTAATGATAATGATCATTTATTAATTTACAAAGAATATGGTATACATTAAACAGTTCTTAAGATATAACACGCTTCTCATATTCTTTTCATATGCAAAATTTAAATAATCAAATAATCTAATTAACAATAATGATAAAAATGCAAATGTCCAAATTCAATTTTAGATACAACAAACTTAAAAAATAATATAATTAATGTAATAATAAAAGGAAAATGATGACGATGATGATGATGAATATGATCATGACGTTGGTGATTTTGAAGATGATCATGATGATGTTGACGATGATGATCATAATGATGATGTTGGTGATAGTGATGTAACGAATGTCATATTTTGTATAGATATGTATATAAATGTATAGATTACTGAAGCGTTCGATTAACGCCATCTCTCAATGGGCTTTTACCATCTGCGACGGAAGAGAAGCAACTGGTACATTCTTTTTCTTTGCTCACAAATATCAGCATGGAAGTTCGAAGTATCCAGTGCTAAATACATATTAGTTAAAATACAAAACCTTGGCCAGTAATACCAACCTTAACCTTTCAGTGGTCAATATTCATTTCAATTTTCAATTGAACTAAAAGCGCTGATGAATTAACCTATAGAGAACTGAATCACGTACTTCTGTGGGACCTTCTCTCATACAATTTAGCAATAATTTGTTTGGCAGGTGTACGGTATCATTATGACGTTTGCAGTAAAAAGGTTCCACAGTGATATGCGATTCGGTTTCTTTCACTGTACAGGGGCCACCATGACGTTGGGAATTATATATGTACATATAATAAAGCTGAAGAGTGTCGAAAGTCTGTACATGGAAGATATTTAAAAAAATAGGCTGGGGATACTTAGAATCGATAACAGAACACGTTCCAACAGTTTTCAGAATTTTTGTCTGTTTATCTGTTTGTCTGTATATTTGTGCGCGCATCACGTGAAAACGGCTGAACGGATTTAGTTAGAAACTGTACTAATCTGTTGAGAAAATCACCGGCCAGGTTATACGCTTGTTACTTTTTATCCCGGAAAATTGCATAGTTCCCGCGGGATAGCGATGAACATGTCGAAAATCGCAGCTGCCTCGAGTCGCAACGTATATAAATATTGCTTCAGTATCATAAAGGTGCGCTAAGGAGGGATTTTCAAAATTCCCACAGGATTTAATATCGCCTATTATAAAAAAAAATACCAATTAAATGTCAGAATAGGGGTGTTGTGTGCCTGTTCAAATATGCATAGACAAATTATTTATTTATCTGCTGTATTATGTGTTTTTTTATTGTGATGTTTTGTTTTGTCATAAATAAACTTTTTTCTTCTTCTTCTTTCTTCTTCATAGCAATATGTGATTTTTGTCAATAAATGAAGTCTACGCGGACGAAGTCGCGCGCAGAAGCTAGTGTTCTAATATCTCCTAAATTAGATCATTTTCAATAATTTCCGAAGGTTAGACACTGGGGAAACACCTATAATGTGTATTAAATCAGTGTATACAATTTGTCGTTCTGTTGTTGTCCCAAAAAACTTGCACAACAAAAAGCGGCCGTTTTAGATAGTTAGCGGCTCGCGGTCTCCGCAGGAGGGAACTCCTTCAACGGTTGGTCTAATTGACTTGAAATTTGGTTCACATTATATAAGACGAGAACGAGTACAGTCAACAAGAGTACACTGAGCAAAAAAGCTTGTATGTAAAATGAAATTTTTAGGTTAGGTTATTTTTAGACAGTCGCATTACCACTCTATTAGGTAACTCATCTGTGGCTAAAAGGCAATTGGTTCACACCTTAATGTAATGCTTTAGTGAATTGTGTACTCGTATCATCGATACGCTTGTTTAAATTTGATGTAACAGGAGCGCTGGTCTATTGATAAGCGACGAGCTTCCGATGAAAGAGATAGCATTATAAAGTAGAATACTCGTAGTAGTAGTAGTAGTAGAATAGTATGGAGCAGCTCAACTTAAAACTATTTAAAGCATCGCTGTTAAAATACCTAAAAGACCGAGTATTTTATGATGTAAACGAATTTCTAAATTTTAAATGTAACTGTATAAATTCTCATAAATAATAATAATTCCCGTTTAGCATAGTACTAGTTCATAAGAATATTAATTATTGTACGCCTAACTGGCAGATTATAGCAGTTCTTATAGTGATAATATATATCTAACATGTATATGTACCTATAATAGCAATAAATGAGTTTGAGTTTAGAAGCAAAGCAGAGTACGGTGGCGTGGTTAGAGGCAAGTAATTTTATTTAGGTGCGGTCCGGAAAGTGGCTAAATTATAACGAGATCCAGAAAAAACAAAATACCTTATCTTACGTATTAACTATTAATTGGTACTTGGTATAGGTACAATACATTACAATATTCAATCATGACGTGACCTTTAGGTCTTGTTAGCTTAGCCTCTAACTACCCCTTAAGGGATTATTATGTACTAGCTGTTGCCCGCGACTGCGTCCGCGCAGAATTCGCTTATCGCTATCCCGCGGGAACTATGCGATGTTCCAGGATAAAAACTATCCTATTTCCTTTCCCGGGACTGTAACTATCACTATACTAAATTTCAATAAAATCGGTTTAGCCGTTTTGCCATGAAAGAGCAACAAACATCCTAACATCCAAGCTTACAAACTTTCGCCTTTATAATATTAGTAAGATAAGATTGTATGTTTGGTACAATATTTGGTGGTCCGAGGTTGGACCTGCCGACCGTTGATTTAGAACAACAATTTTCACCAATCAAATTTATCCCATCAATCCTATAAATCTTCAGTAGGTATGGCGGCTAATCAGGTAAAAGCTTGAAGTTATTAGATAACGTATAAAGAATGCATGTGTTGCATAGTTGCGGTGTTGTATAAAGCTTTGTGACCTCGTAAAGTCCAAGCCTGATTTTAATAGTTACTAGCTTCTGCCCGCGACTTCGTCTGCATATAGAATCTAATCTAACTAATATTATAAATGCGAAGGTATGGATGGATGGATGGATGTTTGTTTGTTACTCAATCACGCCAGAACGGCACAACGGATCTGGATGAAATTCGGCACATAGATAGAGAAAAGTCTGGAATAGCACATAGGCTACTTTTTATCCCGGAAAATTGCGTAGTTCCCGGGGGATAGCGATAAACGAATTCTTTGCTGACGAAGTCGCTGGCAACAGCTAGTTATACATATAAACCTTCCTGAATCACTTTATCTATTAAAATAAACCGCATCGAAATCCGTTGCGTTAGTTTTAAAAATCTAAGCATGCATAGGGACAGAGAGACAGTGGAAAGCGATACCACCTTATTCATAAACGCACTATAGGCCTCTGCTAACTTAGTAATCGTTTGTCCTTATCTGTAAAAGGTAAATGTCAAAGTGACAGATAAGGACGTACGATTGCTAAGTTAGCAGAAGCCTAGAGAGCGTTTATGAATAAGGGGCATAGTGTGTAGGTACGGAACCCTTAAAAGGAAGAGCAAATTAGCGTGGCAGAGGGACGGTCAGACAACTTAGACATAACTGATCTTATAACGACTCCACCTTTTGAGGTGCGGAACGCTAAAAAACAATTATAAAACGTCTGGCGACTGGGTAATTGAAATCCCTATCAGATGGGGCTTATCAGATCCGTGTCCCGAGGGAGGGGGGGATTAAATCATCCTGACGGGGGCCAGTGGTGTGCTAGGATGATCCTGAATCTCTAAAGTAAATTTTCACACGAACATCATAGAATAAAAAAGCGACGGGTTAGCACTCCGGGAGTGCCGGCAGAAGTGAAAACAGCAGCTTAGATTTTAATATTGTAAACTCCATGACGTTCAAGACGCGTACCGTACTGGCCGCTTACAAAAAAAAAGTACGTAGGTACCTATTATCTATATTGACAGACCTCTTACAATGTGCTGATGCCCTAGTACTTTTGCTCCACGACTCAACAAAAAAACACTTCAAAAATCGAACGCGATTCATTCGTATTTCAAAATAAGCTCTTAGAAGATTCTGATATCCACCAGGATATTAGAATCTGCTAAGAACCAACTTAAACTCTCCCTCCGTCTTACGCCTGACGCGAGTTTGTCATTTTTTACCCATCCCAAAAAGTGCTCAGTTTTCACTTCAAAAACACTCGATTTTTGTCTACGCAAAGCTAACGCTACACAAACTTTATTAGTAGGATTGTATCGAGTCGAGTTTTTAAATCGTTTTAAAACGTCCCGTCCCTATTTGCGGAGCAAAGCTAAGGGAATAGCTAGGAAATTAGTCTTTTATACGTATATGGCGATTGTGAAACCGTCATACTCTCTTGGGTCATATAGAGGGATTTCCTCGATGTTTCGATACGGGCTAAGTTTTAATTTCTCTTTGTGGAGTATCGACATGTTTGCCGAGTGAGCATTTATAGACCGGCCTAATTTTTTAAAGCAGGATACTCGAAAGTGGCGTAATAATTCTGCGTATTACTGCAAAACTACAGCTCATTAAGCTGTCGACTAGTTGACTAGTATACTTAGTGTATACCATTTTCATTCTTACCTGTCCTATTTGGTAAACAAAATTCTAACCTCAAAACGTTCCATTTTTGTTATTTTTTAACTATTTCATCGTAAATAAATTAACTGAAGATAAAATATCAGCAAAATTATGTACAAAATATTACATCAGGTTTATTTGATAACATAATACACCTTATTCTGTACAAAAATTTGCATATTGAGGTTAGAATTTTGTTTACCAAATAGGACAGGTAAGAATGAAAATGGTATAGGTTTTCAGTCACAAAATACGTCTCGAACGCGTTTGCGTTAAAATGTCAAATAGGTACTATGAGAACAGTTTGTTGCCGTTTCGATCCGCAAGTGGCGCTGCCAATTTTTCCGTAGTAATTGAGACGTTTACGTGAACACGTTCGAGACGTTTTTATATGCGAAAACTTACACTAGAGGCTCTGATTATTTTTCTTCCACTCTACTCTTTTCTATATTCAATTTGATTTTTTCCACTTTCGTGTTTATGCTTAAAAATCGGGTCCCTGCCGAAGTATTCCGGAAAAAGTCCGAGCTTGTATAATATGTTTGAAGATACCAATTTGTATATTGAACTATCTCTGGCTTGGTGTCCTGCCCTGCTACATTATTGCCTAAGTGGGTTAGGCCTACCATGCAGCCGTGAATTATTAAACTTAATACGACGTTGGGTTAACGAGATGGACTTGAGAAGGTTACCGACAATAGAAGTGCGCTTAAACTGAGTGTGTAGGTATTTAGGCAATACAACTGTGTGCTCTAGGGTCTGATTTTTGAAGTGAAAACTTCTTTAGGCACTGGGCACTTTTTGGGATGGGTAAAAAATGAAACTCGCGTCAGGCGTAAGACGGAGGGAGAGTTTAAGTACCAGGATATCAGAATCCTCTAAGAGCTTATTTCGAAATACGAATGAAGCTAGAGTCGCGTTCGATTTTTGAAGTGTGCTTTGATTTCGTCGCTTTAACGTATGTTCGTTTGGCGTAGTGGTATAAGGTGTGGAATAACAGTAACCAGTTCAAATCTCGTGTAGTGTGCCTGTGTGTAGTTTTCACTTCTGCCGGCACTCCCGGAGTGCTACCCGGTGTTCTTGATAGCACATCACTCGAAAAAGTATCCTTAGTAGGTTAGGTCATGTAGAGCGGATGTATGAAAGTAGACTAACTAAACAGATGTATATGGGGAGTGTGAATGGTTGAGTTGGGAGGGGAAGGCCTAGACGGACGTTCCGGGACCAAATAGGAGACGTTATGAAAGGTCAGGTCACGAGTACCCGAAACCGGCGAGCATGTATGAAGAGTTTAATGAATGTGGATGAAGAAAAAGAGGTATGTCAGGACTGTAGCAAGTGGTCTCTGCCTATCCCAGTGGGAGAGGCGTGACGGTATGTATGTATAACAGTCGAAAGTGGTATAAATATGTTTATATCTTCAAAACTACAGCTCTAATTAAATTTTTTGACTAGTTAACAAGATTGATTACAGCTGTAATTTTCTTCTGGGCTACATGTATTTCGAATTACAGCTTTTCGCCATTGTCAACTGGTATTTGATGCTTTCTAAAATTGGGCCCTTGAGCTTGCCTGGAGCCGCATGCCGCCCGCAGACTATAAATAATTTATCCCATCATGAACATAAATGTGAAATGAAAGCCAAGTTCAATATTAAAAATATTCATTGTTATTGACTTCACCGACAAACAAAATATATGTATGTCAATGCAATGGGTGCCAAGTTCATGAGTAGAAAATCTTGCGGTTTCACTTGAGATGTAACTCAATCTTACGATTGGACCTGGCTAGCTTTTGTCAAAACATTTTTTTTGAAAAATATTATGGACAAATATAATATAGCCTGTAAGTAAAAACCTCGGTTTTGAATATACTATTGGTTCAGATCTGTTTGAGCTACATTTATGAAATTTTGCATTTTAGGCATTCTTAGGGGTCTAAATATGTGCCAAATATCATGAATGTAGGTTAAATAGGTTTCGAGTTGTGATGGGGTCAAAATTAGCTCAAAGCTTCGTGTAAATATACACACGGCTGCGTCGCCACTTTCTATTACTTTGAACTTGGCTGACAAGCTACCGCGTGTCCAGGTAAATATATAGGGCTTCTAGTTTTAGTTTATTTTGCCTTTGACCGCCTAAAGGTTGGTCGTTGCTCTAGAGTAAGTTTTAGACATGATAGACGTCTCGAACACCTTCCCTTCAACGTCCCAATAATCATGGAAAATTAACTGCGTCACTAGCGGAACCAAACGACATTTCAAAAAGTCAGTTTCTTTGTGATGGTTCTTTTAGGTGGTCCTCAGCCATGTTTGGTAAAAATCGGTCCAGCACTTTGAAGAGTATCACCTCTTTTTCAAAATGATGTAATGCACTTTTGGCATAGGTAGAATTGAATTCTTTTTTATTTATGACTCGACTTATGCGTGGGGGTTTTTTAAATTTAAACTATGATTAAAATATGAATGAATGACCGAAAACTTATTACTATGAGAAACGTTTGTTGCCGTATCGATACGCAAGAGGCGCTGCCAATTTATCCATAGTAATTGAGACGTTTACATGAACGCGTTCGAGATGTATATTTTGTGTGGAAAATTACAGTAGGGGCTAAGTTAAGGGCCTGTTTGACCACTCTCTGCTAACTTCTGGTTATATTAAATGTCAATTATCTTTGATTCCTTCTCTATTTATTACTACGAAACGGACGCAGACGTCATCCTACTAATAATATAAATGCAAAAGTTCGTGAGGATGGATGTTTGTTACTCTCACGTCAGTACGGCTTAACGGATCTGGATGAAATTTGGAACAGAGATAGATTATGATCTGGAATAACACATAGGCTACTTTTCATCCCAAAAAATTGCGTAGTTCCCGTGGGATAGCGATAAAAGAATTCTTTGCAGACGAAGTCGCGGGCAACAGATTGATAACTGACACTTAAGGCAACTGGAACTTGACAGAGAGGTGAAGCAGTCCCTTAGTAAGGGTGCGACCAAAACGCCGCGTATACGCAGTGACCTGTCGTATGCGTCACGTTTTCTCACCGTCCTTCATACATTTTGTTGCGATTCCGTAACGTCACCGTTTTTTAAGCGGCGGTGTGGTCGCACCCTTATTCTGTGGAAGGTAACAACTTAGGTAACACGGCCTCAGGCACATGTTTAAAACAATGTTACTTACTTACGCAAGTCTTTGAGGGACACGGATTCTCGCTTTGCAATATACATACCTTAACTTCTTGACTTACGGTCGAAACATACTTAATTAACACACACAAAGTAAAGGCGTAGAGTTGGCTTAAAGTTTTTAAACAATATGATATGAACCCCTATTCAAGCTATTTAGGGGTACATTTAGTATGTATATGTAGATATTTCAAACATTTTTTTTCCTAAGGTAGACAAAAAAATACAAAAAGTATAGCTACGGGCGGGAATCGAACCCGGAACCTCGTCAAACCGTGCGTGCTTTACTTAATCACCACCCATAGCTCGGTCGTTTTTACCTACCGTTAACCGGGGTGACTACGATCGTTTTAAAATTGCTACAAAATCGATACTGTCCGCATAATTAGGTTTTTGAAGTTCGTATCATACCATCCCTATCATAAGAGTTTTTAATGATTCACGTCACGGTTAAGTTCATTGGAAATATTATAAACGGGATGTGAACCGCGATTACCTTTATTGAGCACCCGATATTTCGATACAGTTGCATGCATCATGATCACGGGTAGACTGAAGAAATTGCGGGTGGATGTTATTGTTGGGTAGACCGAGCTCTGTCTACCCTCATTCTTGCGCGTCGACTGCGTGCACTCTCGTTACCTCTGGAACCGTTCTCACTCGAAACTCGATTCAAACACACTACACTCACAGTGTCACTTCGCCCACCCGAAATCGATTATGGACGAAAATTATATAAGGAAATCACCGGATTCCAGATATTCGACAAATTAAATCGCGGTTCACATCCCGTTTATAATATTTCGAACATCCCTGTCATTCTCAAATTATTGACACGAAACAAACTTCGTAAATCGAATTTCGCAGTAGTAAGGCCTGTACATACGCCGCCCTTCCATGATGGTCTGAGAGCTAAGTAAACACAATATAATGTACAAGTTCTCTTCCCTCTTCGTAAAAGCCCATCAATGTAATGGGTAAAAATCTTAGGAATCATGTTATAGGCGATGCGGCTAGCAAGCCATCACTATTTGGATCCAATACGCCCAGGGGCCTTACCACAGAATATATAATAGTACTAACGTACAGAATGGCCACGCTCCGCCCCGCACCGATTCGAGTTACCCACCCCTCAAGCGCAGTCTGCCGGAAAGCTGCTGGCAACTAGTAGGGCTCGCAACGCAACGCGATGTATGTCGGCCGCACGTCGCAAGTTCGGGAACCTATCCTACCTACTTCATTTTATAAACATTAGAAAATTAATGCTTTCTGAAATTATCGCGATTAATACATGAAATAACTACAGAATCATTCGCTTAAGTTTGTTGTCGTACATCTATTGTAATTGAAAATAGTAATGCTTAAATACACAGACAGACACATTTTAAGTAAGTTTAAATAAATAGATAACGATTAAGTACATTTATTTGCACACAGCTTTGGGGGGAGGAGCCACAAGAGAGAGATCTCTCTCCAGGCAGATGTTATGCCTGGGGACCGAAGTCCGAAGGAAGAGAGTTGGAAGTTGTATATATGCATCCGTGTTGAGAAACTTCGTTAGCGCGATGTAGAACAATGTGACAGCTGTGACTAGAGTTAGCGCTAGCTACCCGTGCGTCGCAGTAATTATGTAGCTGTCATCTAGGTGGCGCTAGTGTCGCTACATCACTCCCCTCCGAGACCGGAGGTCGATAGTAGATTGAGTCGTCCATACATCTTGTGATGCTTGCCGGGCCAGTGGAATGTTCCAGTGAGTCGGAACCTGATGCCGCATAGTTCACGGTGAGTCGGAACTGTCTGCGGTGATGCCCCAGTGAGTCGGGGTGATGCTGCATGCTCCAGTGAGTCGGAGTGGTGCAGTGTGCGTAGTGGCTGGCTGCTGCGTCGACCAGGAGAGAAGTGCGTCTCTGCTTACTGACCGGCCGAAGTGCAGTGTGCTGTGCCAAGGTCGCTGAGAAGGCTGTGGGTGATGACCAGGAATGCGCGTCCGCTGCATGCTGGTTGGTCAGGATACCCGTAGTAGCCGTGGATGCTGGCTGGCTGTATGACTCGCTGCTCGAATGCTTGTGGAAGTGATGATGACGTCACGATGATGCAGATGTGAAGGCTGCGCTGACGTTCATGCTCGGGGTCACCAGTTTGTGGGGAGAGCGACAAGAGAGATCTCTCTCCAGGCAGATGTTATGCCTGGGGACCGAAGTCCGAAGGAAGAGAGTTGGAAGTTGTATATATGCATCCGTGTTGAGAAACTTCGTTAGCGCGATGTAGAACAATGTGACAGCTGTCACTAGAGTTACCGCTAGCTACCCGTGCGTCGCAGTAATTATGTAGCTGTCAACTAGGTGGCGCTAGTGTCGCTACACAGCTAAGCCATATCTTCATTATAAGTACCTATATTTATGTCATTGGTAGTACTTATAGTACTAGGTTTTTGCGATAGACAGCCCTGTGTATCTTACGCACACATTGACGCGTGTACAGACGACGTCATGCCTGTGTTCATTTCAGAACGCGGATTTTGTACGTCGTGGCCGCCGTGTGGCCTTGACGACTTAATTCCGACTCAGTTCAGGTTTTAGCTGTCACTTTTAGTATGGATCTGACAGCGTGCGAACCCAAACTGAATCGCTTTAAGACGTCATGGTAACCCCCAAACAATGCTGAACGTGGCCTTTAGGTCTTGTTAACTTGGATGCTGTCTACTCCGTAAGGGATATAGACATTACACTCACCAGTGGTAATGTATGAATATGAAACCACCACATGACCACGCATCTGGTCTGGCATCTATCTCATAGTTTCATACATTATGGTATTTTCGTTCTTACCTGTCCTATTTGGTAAACAAAATTCTAACCTCAATGTGCAAATTTTTGTTAAGAATAAGGTGTATTATGTTATCAAATAAACGGGTGGATTTTTGACGTTGTAATTTGTGTGCAATACAAAAAGCATGGCACACAAATTACAACGTCAAAAAACCACCCAAACCTGAGGAAATATTTTGTACATAATTTTGCTGATATTTTATCTCCAGTTGCTTTATTTACGATGAAATATTTACAAAATAACAACAATGAGACGTTTAGACGGTAAGATTGAAAATACCTTACAACTGGTGCGTGCGCGTGTCACGCAGCACGCAGCAGCATTTGGTGTGCACCGGACTTATTGATGTCTTGTCTTTGATTTGATTTTTAAAAATCTCTTTTAATAGTTCCGGAGAAACTAAAAACAACTTATTAAGAGCCTAGAAAAGGATTTGATTGCGTATGTCAAGTCCAAACCTCTACAGTTGATTGTCTTGGTTCTCTGCCAATAGGGAATACGTCGAGTTCAATCCAACTGCACAAACATTTATTCTGCCGTCTCGAATGTACCTGATCATAATTAGATATAAGTAAATGGACCACTTTAGCGCAATCGCATGTTTCCGTTTAAAGTATGTACCTATTTTTAAGTATGTATTTCTCTATATAAGTAGGTATTATACTTCGTTTAGTACCCATAACACAAGCCTTACATAGCTTACCTTTGGATTATTCTATATTTATTTGTTTATTATTATTTATAAATCATTAACCTTTTCGACGTTATTATTATTATAAGTGAAATGGAATCACATGATTAAGCACACATTTTATTTAAATTAATTAAAGATGCTACAACATTCACAAAAATATAACTTCCCTGAGACCCAACTAGATGTCTTAATATTTAGAAGAAAATAAGTGCCGTATACTAGATGAATTCACCCGCCCTATTTGCGCTTTGTTAAAACAACTAAACTTCTACATGAATAAGACTAGAATGGCCACAGAACTAAAATATTACATACCTATATGTTTCGGATTCCGTCATGGCAAAAAAACATTTGCGGGTAGGTATTACTTTCTATGGCACAGTGCCATTGTGTGTCAAGCGGCCATTTTAGTTTTGTGGGACAACATGATGTCGCCTTAAGGCTCAAAATTAACTTTTTATCCTTTGCATAGTACGGTGGAATGGAACCCGGGAGGCTAAAACAATACCTACTATCGATAGTATTGTTATTTAACAATGCATAAACTATGAATACTATGTATAGTATAGAGTTGTGTACCAATAGTATTGCACGAAAAGAGCTATCGATACTAACTATTGTCTTTGCTCAAACAATCCAAACACTATCGATAGAGGACTATCGAGCGGCAATAATAAGACGAAGCCTAACAGGTAGTAATCAATAAAATGTCTGCGTACTCTCCTTCTTTTCAACTCCCAACCGTCCTTTGCTATCGATAACTCTACCACCACGTCGATGCACACGATACCGACTTACTCTAGGATCTCTACGCTTAGAGTGCCAACGACCTCTATTAGAATACACCACACGATAGGCATTGGGTGTATCGATATATTCCTGTGTCCGTGGTCTGTATCCTACGTATGGAACAGATGGTCCTACTAGACACTCCGAACACAGTTTAACCCTAGCATTATAAGAATCAGGGGCATCTAGAGCGCTTGG
Source organism: Pandemis heparana (assembly GCA_963854515.1). Lineage (NCBI taxonomy): Eukaryota > Metazoa > Arthropoda > Insecta > Lepidoptera > Tortricidae > Pandemis > Pandemis heparana. The sequence continues at coordinate 31,519,213 of OY978006.1, forward strand.
GGCGGACAGTGGTACAGTTTTGAGGTTACCGGCTATCGAACCGCTTCTATCGTAGATTCTGTCGTCGTAGTCATCGATATTTGGATAGAGCAGAGAGCGTAGACGGTTGGTACGTCTGGTCGCCCGCTGGCCGCCATAAGGGATGGCAGGGCGTGGCAAACGAGGGGACTCTGTCGTCGTCCGGCAATGCGTCCCAAAGCATCCCGAGGCGAAGAATGTGCTTCTAACGCTGGTGAACAGTGTGAAAAGTACGAGGATATACGCTTCGCAGGCCATGTCTGTAATGGAAATGTACTCGTTTTATACTCTGGCTTCTTTTTATTTAAGTCTTTTTTGCTTTGGATCTGACTTTGACTGAATTCCGGAAATATTTGAAGACACTTTGTATTGGGGGTGAAAGACTGACTTGCAATATTTGACCCGAACATGCAAACATTGCAAGATAACTTTCAACGAGAAACTGCCGTGAGACACACATAATTACAACAAACGGGATAACTCGCGTATAAAAGCCGAAGGATCTCTGATGAAGGGCTACGGAATAGTCCGAAACAATTGTCGGAGCAATCCTTCGGCTTTTATACGTGTGTTATCCGGTTTGCTGTAATTATTGCAAGATAAATTAAATTTTGTATAATACTTCCGTTTTGTGCCATAAATATTATATCACAGCTAGTACGATACCTATCCACAATTCATATGCCACTGGCTACTGGTCCCATCAAGAATGCTGTGAACCGCATGTGCACAACCTTTATAGAGTTTCGAAAAGTTAATTAATGACCGTGCTTTAATTTGTGGGCTAAACGCTAACAGCCGAGACGTCAAATGGTTGCCGTATACTCCCTACGTTACCCAAAGGTTTTTTAGTAGATTTTTTGCATTCAACCGTGTTTTAAAATTATAAAATCCCCTACACGACGCGAAATTGATTTTTTAGTTTACTAGCTTGCCTGAGATTTCGTCTGCGTTGAATCTACACATATAAATATAATAAAACAGGTCCATGAGATTGGAGATGTTAAAGAAAAAATAAATTGATGGGCCTCTATAATAATATGGCATTGCATACTAGGTAACTAGACGGATTTCGTTGCTCTATCTTGTATACAGGTATAGGACTATTTCGGTAACTAGCTCTCCGTCTATTGGTATTATTTGATTGTTCATTGTTGATTCATTTCGCAAGGGAATAGGCGAAGATTTTGCACCATACAGCCAATTCTTCATTATGAGACAACGGAGACTAGAACGCAGTTTTTTTTTCAATTTTCACATCACATACGAAGGTTCACAATCTGTAAAAATGTTTCTTCTTACCTACGCTTTGGCATTTATTTGAAAAACCTTAATTGGTGCAAGTGTTGGTTCCAGTATTTAACTAAATCAGTTCTGTGTGTGTACAATTTGCTTTTCAAGCTAATTTTGATAAGCACTTGGCATCTCTAATTGATTTCAAGCAACAAATCCTTACTAAATTCGTTATAATAGGTTTTTCACAAGTTTTAATTGCCTTTACTGCAAATATAATAGGCAACCATGAAACATTTTTGAAACAGGAATTATCTTTAGCTAAGCTAAAGGTACTCGTAGCTCTCTTTAATTCAAGATTTGACCCACCCCCGTTCCTAAATATCGCCTCTATTCTTCTCATTTACACTTGTGTAAATAAAACTCACGCGCGCAGATCACACATCTATATTTATTCATCAAAAATGTAGATTACACCTAAACACTTATTGTGTACTACTTACTAAATCAGTCTATTTTTACAAAATTTTAATATATTAATCGTGTTATATAATTCTTCATAAATAATCTTTCATTAATAAGGTTTACAGACCCAAAATTAGAAGAAGACAGATAGAAAAATATTATTAGGATACTACAATACAGAAGGAACAGAAGACGCTAAATAAATTTGAATCGGGTCTACAGTGTGTGACAGACGGGCGAGGAAGTTCGCGTACTTACGGCTCGACGACTTTACTCGCCTGTGTGTCAGTCTTGGTACGAAACATCGAAGGTGGCCAAAAAGTGTGGACCATACGATTTCTATGGTCTATTTGGTAGACTTAGATGCTTCAAACTATATGACGCTGACTGTATGCGTACTTAGACTGTCACACAGGCGATTAAAGTCGTCAAGCCATAAGTACGCGAACTTAATCGCCCGTCTATCTGGGTCTTAAAATATAGTAATAATAATCTACAAAAATTTCGACACGTTGCTTGCCTTGCAGATCTTTAACCAAATCTTTGGAATTATTAAAAAAAAACTACAACCCACCTAACTTTATTCTTTAAATTCATCAACAAAGATGGCATGATAATAAATATTTTAGTTTATGATTATTTTCCACGCCAACGTATGTCGTTGAAGTAATAAATTAATTATATTAATTTTTACCTATCAGCCAATCTCAAATGGTAATTTTATTAAACCACAACTATTTAATACATTATCTTGATAGCCGGAAAGTGTAAAAAGATTTGCCATCACAACAGGGCAAGCAACACAATTTACCATACAAACATAAGACAGTTAATATTTGGTGACTAGTATTAATAAACCGTACAAAAATACATCAACCAATCACAGGACAAGGAAACTTTACTTACCACTTAACGCATTCAATGCCGGCGACGCATATATGCATGTTTATGACTTTCACCCAGTGCAGCTGTCAAAATTTTACAGCCATTTAATCGCACATGCGCGTCTTAGACACCTAAAGAAGTCTCGGGTTTGGCAGCGAATGCGTTAAAACGTTCATAGTATTATATTTACTAAAAAAAAACTTCTGGAAACTTCCGATGCACTCAGGTGAGAATCGTAACTAGAGCCATGCATACGCAGGCAGATGAAGAAATCAGGTGTCTTGCCGTGTGGCATTACGCAACTGACGGCCAGATACGTCAAGTTATGATTGTCAGTCAAGCGCAGAAATTACTTCATGGTACGATGCTACTTCGAAATTCGAAGTTTCATATCCTACCGTCCATTTCACTCTCATATTAATGTCAATTCGTGTGAATGGAACGTCACGAAACGAACTTAGAATTTCAAATCTCATATTGTCTATTGACTCGGAATCACAACCGCATTCGCCATAGTCTGTCAAACTGTATACGTCAATTGGAAAGAGACGGCGAATACAATTGCGAGCGCCGGAGCCTTATCTCTTAGTAGATAATAAAGACGGTTTAATTAAACGTCATATATGCCCCTACGAGTAAATTAGTGGTTGGTGTATTTCAATCCAATTTATAAATACAAGTATTACAGCCTAAACCCCCCGCCCCCCCCCCCCCCCCCCCCCCCCTCGCCCCTACTCATAAGATCTTAAGCTTCTGTTGGCTTAACATTTTTGTCTCTATCTGGCACTTTGACTTTCACGATAGCAAGACAAGGACAAAACATGTTTGGTTAAGAGTTATGAGCAAGGGGGTTAATAATTACACAACTTTACAGTCGTATTTAGTAAGTAATAGCATATTTTCTTCACTAACCTAGATTGCACACTGATTATATTACTAATAGGAATATAATATAAAAAATAAACAGAATAATGTCATCTACATAAAACATATCGAGTCTTAGTGTGACTTGCTATAAACCCTTTAAAAGTCGAAGCAAAAAAATGCAACGACCCATATTCGGGACATGAATTTTTTTGTCAATATCACCTTGGGGTCAAGGATTAGGTTTACACGGACTCAGTACTAGACTTTAAGAACCTCAAAAAATTGCGAAAGTCTAAACATTATCATTATCGAATCACAAATCTTAGAAAATAAATAATATGACATATTTTATGACGCGTATATGCGTCACGGGATTATTTTATAAGTACAACACACCGATTAGATTAGTGGACCAATATAGAATCTTACAATGGTTTTGTATAAACGTAATGTCAAATTATTTGATAACAAGTCACACTACGAGCTTTGCTGGCTGACATTTATACGTGTGACTACTAAGACTGAATCGTGTTAACACGTTCGCTGCCAGCAAGCGAGCGCCGCGAACGCATATGTGCGTCCGAACCACTACAACACTGACTTAGCTCTAGGTTGGAATCGGACATAGCATATGTAAGCAAACGTGTTTAGAGCATGATTTATAGTTTTTGCGACATTTCAATTGCTTAATTTCACCAACGTAATATTTTACTTATGCCATTCATACATTATACATACAAACAAATCTTAACCTAGAAACACCTGAACTATAAACACTACAATGCCAAATGCCTTGAAATAAATAAATGACAAATAATAATAGTACAAATCAGTCATTATTAGTTTAAAAATTATAATGTTGCCAATATGTAGATCATAGTTGAAAAATTATGAGATCAAGCGTGGCATTTTTACTAAACAAATCATTGCCTTAACTTGTAACGCCGAGGAAGCGAATTCGCGTCCATTTTCAATTAATAATTTTGTGGCATTAAGAGTTTCACAATGAATGGGTTAGTGAAACATAATTCATTTAGTAAAACAATTAGTTCCGATTTTAACCGATTAACATTAAACTAATCTTTTTTAGCTGTAACTTTCTCACTGTTACAAGGCAAGTTTCGAAACTACAGATAAACAAAAACAATAAATACCCCCCCGTTACATTATTCCGTTATATGTATTTCATTTCAAGGGGTATACGAGTGGGAATCGCCCCTTAACATTAGATAAATCATGTTGTCTCTGTCTGTCCTTGTGACCTTTGATTTGGGAAGAGAAGGAAAATTGTTTGTTAAAAAAAAAACAAATAATTGTGTTCAGGCACCAATCGGATTCTCGCAAAAATGGTACTCCTTACATAACTGGAGCATCCAAATCTAAACAAAGCCAGACTGCGCAGTGCGTACGTATGTATATACCAAGTTAGTAAATACAATTTATTTACCTACCATTTTAAATATCCAGTCGGTCACGTTACACAATGTAACACCGGTAACTGTTTCCCTGTCTGTACATAATGAAATCAGAATGAAAACGTCAAAATTTTATAAACTACACTCTTTAGAAAACTCCTGTATAATATTATATCAAAATAACTAAAATTGTGTACTTATAAACGGATAATATTGTCGTGTAAATCATTGCTATCAAATTTAATGTAAGGTAACTGTTGTAAAGTAGCTAGCAACGAGCAGCTACATTTTCTTGGGAAAGACGCAAAGCTATGTTCGTTTTTTTTATTCTAAGCTTTAAATGTGTATGTATGCTCGCTTTTAGCCCACCGTCAAACTGTTACGTTAAAATCAGGTTACACATCGCATTTTATCTACAGACACTGAATAAGTTACAAAAGCTGAAACAGAAGAAAAACAAACATTAAAACATTGAAACATAAAATTAATAATCATCACAATTTATAAAATATACCAAACAAAATTGTTTATTGATTAAAAAGATTTTTTGTATTAATTTGTTTTGTTGTATTATAATTATCATATATGTATGTATTATTTTATTAAAAATATATTTTTAAATCAAACTTACTTTATCAGTAATTTTTGTTTCAATTTAACGCAATCAAGAACACTGTAATATTATCGAAATATTTACCATAGCGAGTAAGGATAAATATACACCGAACCAAGTCTTTTTATTCCATGTTCTTAGAGACACTGTTTTTATAATAATTTTATACCTGTATCTATAGTGCGATACGAATTAATTTACGATATGATGAAACATTTCAATTTATTGCTTATCAGACGATACTCGTACTTATATCGTAAAGGCATTTTTGAATTATTATTTTTCTAACTATTGGCCATTGCCAATGGTTTAGCGCCCTTCAGCCGAGTTTGCTGTGAAATTATTTTCACATAATGTTCGAAAAATTTACCCGCTCTATGTAGTAGTATTATATTGTGTTGTGTAAAGGCCGGCAAATTTTCATAAAAATACATTGCCTAAAACCCGCAAGCAGGTAGACTAATTATATTGACGATACGTTCGATACATTTCATCATCCGTCGCTTTCCACGACAACTAGGAAGAAAGGGACGGACAATGTTTCTACAAATATCAAACATCAAAATACATAATGCGTTTGTGGCGTCTTAACTTAGTACAATATAAACTTAACGGAGTGCCATTACACATTTTCTCAAATTGTATTTTTTGCGTTATTATCTACAGGTTTATAAACATCGTTATTTTGTCCATCAGAGAGATACGGTTCCATGTAAAACAATGTTCAGCATAAAGGCGTTTCTCTCTATGAACTATTAACTATCACACTAAATGACTTAGATTAAAAAAGCAAAAAATAATCGCAATGCACTCGACCCCGTTAAGAATTCGAAAACTACATAAATTATAAAGATTATATCTCAGTATCTAAAATCTATGTACACCATTAAAAAGTAAATACACTGATTATTCAAATGCAAGAACGGTATTAGTCCAGCTTCTAAATAACTAAAATAGACACATTTAATTTACAGTAAACTATTTCTAGTTAAATAACTTTATCTATTTTCACTTTAGTCCTTTCACTGACATTGGCATCACATCATTGTTCTGTTACACCTTTCTATTTAGTTAGTCTGTGGAGTATAAGTCGGCGTCTCCGCCTTACACACGTGACACCCAAATTAAATTTTCCCCGCCACTATTTTAGATGATTTATCTCAAAGACGTGTGTAGATTGAGGACACTCTGTCGCTCCTTGTGCGAGGGAGTCTTTGAGAAGACGTTCCAGAACCTCAACGTTTCGTCGCCAGCTCCTGTGACGATTGCCTCGCCATCGGGTGACAGAGCTAGATACAACACTCTATAAGTGTGACCCGTTAGTTTCGCCACCTAAAAATATATAATTTTAGAATAATTTTCATCGTCCCGTTAGTTTTAGAATGGAAACTAAGCAGCAATATACTATGGTGGGGTGGGTGCCAGTCACTACAAGCAAGTGCCATCTTTGCATGACTATGCCAAGTGTCACTATGACGGCCACCGTGATTCTTATTTATTACAATGTCATTAAAGATTAATTTCGATAAATCCACGTGTCTTGGTGGATGGCACTATCTATCCTCTAATATGTTCCTTAATTCAACCCTAATGAGTGTGTCATGAAACACTAGTGATACGCTCCATACGATTGAATTAAGGAACATAATTTGGGTATAAAACTTGAACGCGATATCATATTTCACAGTAAGTAATGCTAATGTACTGACCTGTGTGAGCGAGGGAAACTTCCAGACTAATATCTGATTTTGCGAGTAGCCGTGTGTTGAAACTAGCTCGAGTGAATGCTTAGACCAAGCCAGGTTACACACTTGCGAACCTGCAATCACACAAAAACAAAGGTTAAAATCTTATCGATTTTTATTTTTAACACACACAGCTAGGTGGTGTGACGTCATTCGAGTTGGATACCTTATTTTACAGATTAACCGAACAAATACAGAATTATTAACACCGTTGGTAATCCGGGATGAAACAAAAAGCTGTTGATACAAAAGAAAAACAACCGAGAAGATTAATTTGTATCGGCTATCCATATTATTTTAAATGAAATGGCACCTGCTTTGTTTAAATAGATTCAGAATGTGACACTAACTCATTACTTTATAATTAAATGTTGGTATGTTATTTTCATGTAATGTCTAATCAGGAAGTTTGAATAGTTATTTATTAACCGATATTTAATATTATCATACTTAAATTTGTAGTAATTATTAAAAATACTAAAATCAAGCAGAGAAAATGGCCTACGAAATATTTCGGATTAATATTCAACGCGTTCGCTGCCAGCTGTCAAACTCGACACTTCTTCAGTTGCCACAGACGCACATGTGCGTCCAAAATGCCTTTAAAATTATTATAGCGGCACCGGGCATCACGTAAACGCATATACGCGTCGGTGGCAGTGTAAGAAACAGTATACAATGGTATGGTTACCTGTATCCACATAGTGCAACGGTTGCGACGTGAGTGTATTCCAGAAGCGTATACAACGGTCGGCGGTGCCGCCGCCCGATGCTAGCAGACCATGCTGATGGGGCGACCACGCGATCGCCTTCACGGCGGCCACGTGGGACGAGTACGTCTGCATCGGGGATGACGAGTGCTACGGGAGGTATACGTGGTTCAATACATACGTACATACATAAATCACTTTATTCCTTACGGGTTTGACAGAGCCTTGGGTAACACTTGGCCACATTTAGAATTATTATACAATAATTAATACGCTTTTTTACGACTGTACTTGAGTGGATCGACTTTTTCTTGTCACTCAATGCTGCAGTAGCCCTCTTATTCATGAACGCTCTATAGGCATCTACGAACTTAGTAATCGTTAGTCCTTATCTGTCACTTTGACATTTACCTTTCACAGATAAGGACAAACGATTGTTAAGTTAGCAGAAGCCTATTGAGCGTTTATGAATACGGGGGTAAATATATAGGTTTAATATTTTCCAAACATGTATCTTAGCCCCGTTATGGAATTAATAAAACACAATTACCTAGCCTTAACATGAGAGACGAACACATAGATATCTGGTATCGCAATTCACAAGGAAACCGATGCGGTGAGAAAACGGACGTACAAAAAAAACATTATTATGTTATCATATCACAAAACCACATTCACACACATCACTTTCCTAAATAACAAGTGCGTTTTATGTAATACTTTGGAATGACAAATAAGAACGCAAGAATGGCACTGGCATTCCTCTATGGCAAAGAGTAACTAATAAACACTTGAGAAAATTGATCAGTCGACGTCGAGGCTACTAACGCCATCTGACGGCCTACAAACAAATGTTTAAGTTGCTAAGGGTCTATCTATACAACGTATTCTAACTCAACCAAGCAAACAACGCAATCTTGCAAGGTGGTGGAAAATGTCCGGGCGACATCAGAGCTACTAACCAGTGACCAGATGAGGAGTTTGTTGTCGTTGCCACCAGAGGCGAGCGACAAGCCGTCCGGTGACCACTTCAGCCCGCATACCTCCTGCCTATGCCCTTGCAACACACGCACTGAAGTGTTGACCTCTGTAAAAAGAAAAAAAAACTTTCATCATACACAAATACATTCATGAATCACATGTTTATCCCTTATGGGGTAGACAAAGCCTAAGGTAACAAGACCTAAAGGCCACGTCCAGCATGATTGTGGGCATATAGTTGGAAAGGGGAATCAAAATAGTGACGGGTTGTTCCCATACCAGCATGGAACGAAAACTTTAAAATTTCGAACAAATCTCAACCAGCGCTCGCAATTGACCGTTAGAGATATCGTATGTAATCGATGACAGATGGCGCTAGTGTAGCAACAACAGTATACTAACGCGGCGTCCTGGTGTCGCGCTGTCTGATGAACCGATCCCGCGAGCCCGAACTGAGTATGTCCCCGTTCCACGCGAGCGCACCCACTCGGGCCGCGTGACCGTGAAGCTTCATCACCTGAAGAATAATAAACACTCCAGATTTATCCTAAGATTTATAAACGAAGCTTATGTTTTCATAACAAAGTAGTAATTATTTCAGTGCTTTCTTAGTGGTTCTTGTCTTGTCATTGACTATTGCACGGTTAAAAACGTGTTTGCTAAAAAACGGTCGCATATAGTTACCCTGAGGTATGATGAACTATACAAACTGATCATATCTGAAAGACACATTTTAAATTTTAATTTAATACACCATCTTAGGCACCTCCTGCCGAATACGATAGTTCTGAAATCGTGGCGCCATCTTTTGTCGAGTATGCGAATTACCTAACTAACAGCTTCTCAATAACAGATGGCACTGCTCTAAGAAGTATGGTAGCTGAGTAGTACTAACCTCCTTGTTGACCGCTACGTCCCACACGCTGATATGCCCCTTCTGCGTCCCGACTGCGACGATGCTGCCGCGCTCGCTCCACGACACAGACGTCACAGCATTGCCCTCTGAAGACAGGTCACAGAGACGAGTGACCTACAACAACAGAACGTCCGTTGCAGACAATTCATAGGGAATATGGCTGTAGAACTGGCTCTTTTACATAGTGTCAGCTGGGATGTAAACATAAAACACGTCTTTATCCCTTACGGGGTAGACAGAGCTTAAGGTAACTAGACCTATAGTATAGGCCACGTTTAGCATGATTGTAGGCGTATAGGTGGAAAGGGGAAACTCGTTAATCCTTTCGCTCGTCAAAATCAAAATCGAAAGTTTATTCCGCAAATAGGCCGCCAAGGGCTCTTTCTCGCGTCTAATTTTTAAACAACCAGCGCTTTCGGAAACACCGTCATTGGCAAGAAGAATGCGCGGCGAGAAACTTGGCAGAAAAACATACGTCATAGTTATACTTCTACTCCACATTGTGTCATAAAATCATTCCAGAATTCAACAAGTAGTGTTAGTTGGAATGAACAACCCTGTAAACGATTTCCAGGATTTAAAAGTGCACGGCGACAAAAAGCCGACTAAAAGGGCATATTTCCTTCTTCTGAGGTTCCAACCTCTTCTGTCCCGTGACAACTCATAGAAAGTGGCATAAATATATGGTGGCTAGACAGGCAAAATGCCACGGGCTCCTAACTCTACGGGGCCCTCAACTATAGCTGGGCCTAGCTAGAGCAAAGAAGTCACGATGATGCACTTCTTTATATGTGATCCCCAACTAACGAATTTGCCACGAGCGTAATTATAACTATAACACGCCTCTTCTCATAGACTTACCTGACTGGTGAAGGCATTCCATAGATAAACGCAGCTGCCCAACCCGACGCTGAGCACGTTCTGCGCTGACCAATCGACGAGGTTCAAATAGAAGTCGTCTTGCAACTCCGGAGCGTCCAAAACCTTGAACGGTATCCTCGATATCTTGCGCATAGTCTTCTGTGGCGCGTCTAGAAGCTTCTGCGACGACGTCGATATGCCGGACAGGTTGTGCGCTGGCGAATACGGCTCGTACTGTGGAAGATAGATTGTTAAGTATTAATTTAGGTGGCGATGATACAATTTCCCAAGAAAGTCGGCATGAGGGTTTAGATCCAACTTTCTTTGGTCGACTTTCAACTGTCAAGAGCTAGGGCGCGCGGTGTAGGTTCGCTTGGATAGGCAACGGTAGGCACTGCTCCCACCGCGGCGACGATGAGCAAGATGCGAGTATAGCGAGTTATCGCTGGGTCTTACTAATAAGAACTAGTAGGGATCAACTATAAATATACCCGTCTCTTTTACCGACACGGGATCTTTATGTTTTGTTCGTTTCTTGAGCGAGAAAATAGTCTATATCTAATCGCTTCCTCGCCCTCGGTGGAGTGCCTAAAATGACGTATGCTTAGAATATTTCAGCAGGTGGTTGGATTAGTTAGTAGCTTTATAAAACAGGGCCCTGCTGTGGACTATCACGGATCAATTTCAAGACGCAGAGTATAGAAATAACTACTGCAAAAATGTAACACGCATCGCATACACTTACATGCAAATTGAATAAAACAAGACGCATTTTTTATCCAAAACAAAATCATTAAGTTTAATTAGGGCGATTCAAACGCTCGCCTCCAAAAAAAACTTCAAGAAAAATGGCGCAACATTAGTCCACAACGCCCGGTAACGCGAGAACAGTGTGGAAGTTACAAATTACTATACGTTCATTAAGCATCACTTTGTAAGTTTGAAAAAAAAACGGCCAAGCGCGAGTCGGACTCGCGGACCGCGAGTTCCGTACACGAATCACGTTTATATCCCTTACGGGGTAGAACAAAACCTACAGGCCGTCTTTAGCACGATTGTGGGCGCATGGGTGGAAAGGGGAATCAAAATTGTAGCCGCATCGCCTATAACATGATTCCTAAGATTTTCGCCCATTGCCACGATGGGCTTCGAGAGTTCCCTAAAAAAAATCGGCAAAAAATAAAACTTCAGTGTTAGCAGAGCCCTGCTACTAGGCATAATGTGGGCAGTGTGAGGTCACTTTATATTGGTTACCTACTTAAGTATTACTCAAATTTGCGCTCATTCCCTCCATGGGCTGTTTCATGCGCGGGAAGAGAACTGGTACAGTGATGGGCAAACTACGGCCCACGGGCCAACTCCGGCCCGCGAAAGAATTCAATGCGGCCCGCCGGCGTTCCTTCGAATTGGAGTGTTATGGCACAGGATGACGATATTTAGACGGTGCTGCTGTATAAAATAGAATAATAGATGCGAAGGCAAAGGAGCCAGCTAGACTAGCCACGTAGTTCATGCGTCATGTGTCAAAAAAATTGCATTTTAGTATAATTTTGGCCCTTCTTTGAAATATCTGTGATTTTCTGGCCCGCCATAAAAAAAGTTTGCCCACCACTGAACTGGTACATTCCATGTTTTTTCTTCACTACCAGACCAGCACGGAAGTTAAGTTTAAGTTCAATTGTTTAACTCAAGCCGTCATAGTTTTATGGAACTCCAACGACGAAAACCACAATCGCAAAGCTCTACCAGATAACAACAACACAAAGAGCATTGATAAATTACAACATATTAATTGCCACGGTTTCGGACACAAGTTATAATGATAACAATCGCTGAATGACATTTCGCAGTCGTTAAAATGCTATATAATGTGACGTTATTATTGCGGTTATAAAATGATTTAAAGTCAAACACAAACTAGCATTGTGAGCAGAGATGTTATAAATTAAGTAGCATGTCGATCAATAAATGAAAGGAATAATGCAAACATCTTACACATGATTGTATTGTGTGCAGTCAAAGGGCATTTCACATATGCACATATTTATCCCAGCAAAAGACAAGTTGCGAGCACCAGTTATAAACAGTAAAAATACACATTACGGCGCCTCAGAAGCCTATAAGTTGAATACTCGAAATTCTATTATCCTTATGAGTAACAATGGCTATTCTAGCACCTACGTAACCTCAGGACATTGTCACAAGTAAGTAACACGGCAGAAAAACATAAAAAACCGGTTTAATTATTTGTTTCTAAAATATTTTAAACATTGACGAACTCATTATTCATAAACGAATACACAATTCCATAATTTAGATACAATAGACAATTATACATTTACAATAATCTAAGTGGCACAAAATATTTGACGTCTAGTTTCTTTAAACCTCTCAGCATTATCGGGCTCCCACACCTTTTCAATTTACATTTCAATCCGACTGGCAACACACAGTGCCAATCTGAAAATTGTATAGCCGTGTTCTTCTATGCGGTTACTAGCAACCAGTGCGACTGATCACAACCCGAAACAGTCGCAACATTGAAGAGGGACATTAAGAAAACAACTCAGATGGCCGCAGCAAGACACCTCTATTACGAACTGTCGGCACGAAGAAAATACAAGACACGACATTTGTGTACCTATCCACATACAAAAGATCACGAATATGCAAAAGATCACGACATCAAACAAATACTTGAAGCGAGAACGAGTGCGCAGAGTATTGGATAGTACAGACACTCCATACTATACACACGCTTTTGCTACTAGGCTGTGAGGTCTTACTGGCAGCTCTAAAAATTCAATCATGCACTTTTTTTTATTAATTGAGTGCCAAATGTTCATGTGTTATTTGATGATAGGCAATCGCACCGGAGCATTTCAAGTGCATCACCAGCCAAGAGGGCTAAAATACAATATCTCACATACCAGTAATACCACCGACTGTTACTCTGCACGCAGCGAAAGCACTGCCGACTAGCGACGGAATGAGCGAGTTAGAGTTCTTTCACATTTATGTGGATGGATGGTAGCACCTTTGCACAGTAAGATTCTTCTTTGAATCGAAAAAGAATATAACGATTTTTTTAGCGACAGGTAAGTACAATAGAAGTACAAGGGTAAATTAAATAAAATAGTAGAGTTATTTTAGAGACTCAGTCGGGTCGTTACCTGAAGCGTAACGAGTCCTTGAGAAGTTCGAAAACCTCCGCTCCTTTGTGGCAAGCTTAAAAAGAAGCGACTGAAAAAATATGCAACGTTACCAGACGTGTGTCTCGTCTCGATTTGTCATAGATTTTTTTACGTGACATTTACAATTAATCAATGCTGATGACTGTAGTTATTGGAGAATACACGTGCACGAGTACAGCTACTGTGTAAGTTGGTCGTTGTGTAATGAGCTAACTGCAGCCACGTGGTTTCACGAAGCTAGTTTTTCAAGCCAAGATAGCAAGGTTTATATGTTATTTCTTTGCTCCAAGACCTGCATGAAAGTTAGTAAAATGCACGCAACTTATTCGACAGCCAATTCTTCCAACAGGGTCAGTGTTTTAGTTACCGCCCGTGCGTCCATCGGGTTCGATTTTCCATTCCAACATCTGTAGAAAGTGTAGAAACCTTTGTGACGGTAATCGAACATCTCTCTGCAAGTCTGTAACGGTGCACCATATCGTGTACTACGTGTTATTCTCCTTTATCAGTGATATTTATTGGGATTGCGCTTAACTTTAACATGTATGTTTATGTCGCCTTGTCCTTATGTTTCCGTTTGACGTGGGCGTCTGGGTCCAATTCGTTTACAAAAATCCAGGACCATCCTTTGTTGTGGACCTTAAAATGTGAGTTAACTACCAATATTTCTCACCCACGCCGCCAAATCCTATGTTACAATAAAGGGGATTACTTATATGGTTATGGCGACGGCCCACGTTGTCTCACGAGGTTTATAAAGCTGTATAAAGGTGTTATTTTTATCTAGATTAGGTTTTTTTTTTTCATAAAACCGGGTTCACGGACGCAGCGTTGACAAGAGTTCAACAGAATTGTGCATTTTTTGCAGCAAATTACTCGGAATGAGTTTCGTTTGTCGGTACGAGATGCGGCAGTTAAATTTGTCAGGACAATGTCGTTACGAAATGTAAATGCTCAGTGTTTTGCCATTACAAAATTACATGCTACAGTAAAACTGCAATTAACACCATCACTGTGTATATTCGAGGGAAAAGTGAAAAATTACAGTGACTTGATTTGCATGTGGGTTAATCTGATGTTTATAGACGACAGCATCGTATGTGAGTAATACGGTTTTCATCTATTTATCAAATCGTCAACTTAAGCATAGCCAGAGAGCATTTGAGACATAGGTGGATCAACATTTTTTTATCTCACTCGTTGCTATGGTCACGTTCTCCTGGGGCAATCTTTAAACCGTAGGTTTATTGGATTAAAATTTCCCAAACCATGCATTTCTGTGTCGGTTATAAGCTTTCTTTCATAATTAATCTTATGCTAAATCAGCATGTTAGTGACATGACACAATATTTCTTCTAATAAACTGTACTACTTATCCCCTCGCTGACGGGACAATAACAACAAAGAGTAGTTGTTGATCCACCCGTTTGGACTGTAAGACCAATCGATAACCCAAGATCACACAAACTTCAGCTCCTTAGCACTTAAAATAATAAATTACAGCGCGCAAAAAACCGCCCAACAGCTCATCTTATTTCATGAATGAGTCAATCCCAACGGTACATAACACTAAGATCGAAAGTGCATGCATGCACGGATATTAGCACAAACACTTAATGTGGTATCGACTTAGCAGGGCACGCCTCCGTGTCGACGGCACGGTGGCCTTGGAAAGAAACAAATGAATAAATAAATGGTTACGTAAGTCGCCTGCAGCGTATTGCAACTGGTTTTGATGCTGTACAGCTTTGCGATATGATACTTAAACGCTTAAGCGGCAAGAACGATATGGGACGTCGGTTGATATGAGTCAGCTGATTAGGGGAGGACGTTGATGCGGCTCGTACGTTTAAGGATTTATATGATAAGTTGAGATTTTCTCGTGACATATTCTCGGGTATTTCATACCATATTGGTTGCTTTGAGAGCGCGTAACTAATCGATTTACAGAGTTAATACGACTATGGCCTACCGTGGAACCTTGCTGCTACTTATGCTTAATGAAGACACATGTTTTCGTTCTTCAGATACTAGAAACCTAAGCGGCAGACAGTGGCGTTACTGAGGGTGGCAGGACGGGAAAAATGCGACAAATCCCTAGCTCTAAGGGGCCCTGAACTGGCTTGGCCTCAGAAGGGACGTTGATGCACTTCTTTATATCGAAGGACCACTGCCAGCAGAACTAGAACACTTTCGTGTGGATATCATTACTAACGGTGCTGGCGATATAATTAATCCTAATTCAGAAGACAATCAAAGCGCTTAGCACAGAGAAGATAAAAATTTGCTCATAAGCGTAGCATTCGGAGAACACGCATAAAACCAGGGCAAAGCACTGTCAGTAATTGGTGATGAGCATGAGATATTCGAGGCATCATTAGACGGGATATTAAAGCTATGCATGACCAAATAAGCCGGATACGAAAAAATCAACAATACCTACCTGTTTGATAAACAGTGTGGAGTTGAAGATGGGTGTTTCTATAAAAACACTTGGGTCTTATAGTTCATGTACTTGATGTTTTAATGGGGGGACTTCTAGTCTTAATGTAATTGTAAACTACACCGTGTAACCCACCCTAACTTGACAACTGGCGGAGCACATAAAGTAAAACGTCAACTTAAGCAGGACCTACTTTATTTTGTCTTCCTCTATTACTTTGACATTTATCTTCGCTTGAGTCAATACAAAACCTTACTTTTAACCGACTTCATAATGGAGCAAGTTCTCAATTCACTAGAAACTTTTTTCATGTATTTTCACCAATTTCTTTAAATATCGAAATATGTACAGATAAGAATAGAATACATCGATGATATTTTCGTTCACTGACGTTTGTTTTTCCTATTAATAAGATGATTTCGAAATCATATGATTTTGTTTGACGAAGCAAGGAGGTTAGAGAAGAAATATCCCCAGAGAAGGAACAGGTCAAAAAAAGACCAAAAATTTTTGATTATGAAACTAAGCTGTATGCATTACTTTATATATAGGGATCTCTAAATAACATACATACAAAAATTACGTCTTTATTCCTTCCAGGGTAGACAAAACCCAAGATAACAAGACCTAAGGGCCACATCTGGCATGATTGTGAGCGTATAAGTGGAAAGAGGAATCAAAATATATACCCCCTTGCCAAAAAAAAAACGTTTTTATTGTATGTTATGCGCATAAAAGCTTACTTTCGAAGGTTTAATGCCTAAAAATCTGAAAAACCATGGGTGCCCGATTTTTTTGCAAGCGGGTGTACATATGGGTTGCTAACCGCATCGCCTATAAAATGATTCGGATAGTATAATCCATAGAAACGGCCGTACAACGATTTACCTTTACTAATGCTATTTTGATTATGCGAATTATCTTTTTTACGCAACAGCAAACGCTATTATTTAGATACGTAAGCGGTAGATGGAAATTTAAATCAAACGTCAGTCTCCCGCAAGTTAATCTGCGACGAGACGTTTTACTTGACCGTTTTTTAATGCAAAAAATCTTATATTACCTAAACATACATAAATCACGTCTTTAACCCTTACCACTCCACCACCACCACTTAATACCCACCTACTCATCTATATATATAAAAGAAAGTCGTGTTAGTTCCACTATTTACAACTCGAGAATGGCTGAACCGAATTAGCTGAAAGTTGGTGTGGAGGTAGCTTAGAACCAGGAATAAGTAATAGGAAACATTTGTTAAAAATGAATGTCAAAAAAACTGACAGCTAAACGGAATGTTGTCTATGGTTAAGTATGCTTGAAAATTTGACGAATCAGGGCGGACAGTCGAACAAAGCGCGAGTAATTTTTAAATTCCCTGCTATAAATAAAATAGTATTTCTGTGTAAATAATTGTCAATACTGTTTGTAAATATAATGTTTGCGTAAAGTGTATAATATAGTACAGTTTATAAATGGGTGAAAATATTTAGAAACCAAATGAAAGTTAGCTTATTGTGCCGCTATCATTAAAAAATGCCGCGACCAAGACGATCGAATGAGGTAATGACTTTTTCATATAATTTGGATACATTTATACACGGAAATTGCTTAGTTAATTAAAAATAAATTAAGTCTACGCGGACGAAGTCGCGGGGAAAAGCTAGTTTTATATAATTCATAAACCGCTTTGCCTTCTGAAACTGCAGTGTACTAAGCCCTCTGGTGGTCAATATGGGAACAATCTTCGTTTCATATACCAGCATAACACACACAACACAATAACAGCTCCCGCTACAATTCCTGCTATTGTTGCCACAATTGTATCTATTGTGAAAACTTTTTGTCTAGCCAACATGAATGGGGCAATTGCTTTGGAAGGAAGTCGGCAATCGGAAACTGGAGCTACGCTAGTTTCTACAGAAGTCACGCCAAGCAATCTTTTACTAGCCAGATTATAATGTTTTACTCACACAGTAATTACTTGCGCTGTCATTGTTCACAGCTCATTTATGTAAAAAACAATACTTGTTCAATTTTTTTTCGAATGAATAAAAAAATTACCGAGATATAAGCTATGAAAGATTAGTCTCTATCTCTTTCTAGAAAAACATACGTTTAATATGGCGTATATGGGCTTAGTGTTATATGACACGTCGGATCTGTCTTTCTAATCGTTGTCTAATTAGTAGTAGGTATGAAATTCTTATATTTTCCGTGTTTCTTGACCGATATTACTTTTAATTTTACTTTTTGCCCATGTCTTTTATGATATTACCATATTTTGTTAAGAAATGTCATATTATCTTTTGATTTAATGCATATTCCCTAATGATCTAGCTGTTCTCGAGTTTTGCGCTCAGCAAAATTCCTTTATTATTTATATACTTAGCTACTTACCTAGATAAAATCTTGATATCTAAATTATAATATCTTATAAGACAATATCCTGTTACGATCTAAAGATCCATAGGTCTGAAGGCGTTCCTGCTGAAATTAGTATTGTACAAGCAATAACTACAACATCAAATCTAATGCATAGTCACACTTACAATGAAATCATCTACATAAACAGCTCTATTCCCTCCCAAATACTGGCAGGAAAACGATTGCGGTATAACATTATAAAAATTTCAATTAGCAATAGGCAAAAAAAAAAGCATCCGCGATCTGCGACGAGTGCACGTATTGCAGAAAAAAGGTAAAAGAATCAATCTCAGACATGGAATGATGTAAGATGAATGAGCAATCAGTGTTCAAGTTTGTTCACCCCCGCAGACGCATAAAAACGCAAAGCTAGATAGATTCGAGGTAACAAATTGATTGGTGCCATAAAGAATGAATTTTGTGACCTAATAGATGGAGGGAGCGCGGCAGTTTGACGTGCTACATCGTGGCGCGCCGTATCGTAGTCACCGGCGGTAATAACGTATCGAACAAAGCACTAACAAGTTGTATTAAAAACATTTAGGTACAATTACTTTTTGTGGACTGTACACGCATTGTCATCCGCCCTACTTGTACTGTACAACCAATTTAAAGTCAATACGACAATAGAACTGGATCAAATTCGACTTGCAAGATGCTTGTAAAACAAACTCGTGAAAACGGAACGCAAACCGCCCAAATACAGAGACTAAAGTTTTTCAAAATGGCATCTAACTACTCAATTTGGGCCAAAAAAAATTCAAAACACACTTTGTCGCATTGTTTTTTAAACTTTTTTTCGTGAAATTTTCGATGTGCCTTTACCACTTTCCTCGAAACATGAGCCGCCTCTCGGTCTACAACCGCGAGTACTCAGGTCACGTTAAGCTCTGCAATAAAATACATAAGCTATAACACTAACACTGGGTTTTCAGGCCGGCCTTGCATACTAATTGGTACACACGGAACTGCTCAACTAAAACCAACTTATAGATTACCATTCGTCTAAGTTTGCACTACACTTTCTACGTACAAGCTTCATACGAATTCTGCGGTTGCAATGCGGTTCCCAACCGCACGTATAACTTTGAGCTGGCAAGTCAAACGTCAGAGATAAACATCGGAGTTGTCAGAGCAATGTATGCATCTTTTCGTAGTTGGAGTAGTTTGTATTGTTTCGATTTCTAAACACGTTTGGAGCTCGTAAGAATTAGTTGGTGATAAGACTGATAGACTAGTCATTATTGTAAATTCATTAAATTTTCCTAACTGTACTGTGGGATATTTGGGACATGACTGTGTTGAGACATGAAAGATAGTCTCCTGGAAAAAGACAAGTAGGTCGTCGATATAGTATTCACTAGGCACAAGCATCTTCTCGAAATGAGAGCACTTAATACTATACCCACGCGGGTGCGCATTGCGGATTGAGAATTTGACACACCATAGAAACGCTTGGCAGATATATGAAGTTTTCCTCACGATGTTTTCCTTCGCCGAAAAGCTCGTGATGAAGTTCTAACATGATCAAAACCTTGCCAAAAAAGGCTATATTATAGACCACTCATAATACAGCCCGACCACAGCTAAAACTATTTATTTTTATTTTATTGTGTAACAATTAATATTGCTGCACCTTAATGAAGTCACCGCGCTGTCATCGCATAGGTAGCTGTGGTTCGAGCGATGACGATCGAATAAGTCTCTTTTGGCACAGATAATCTATTATTACTGCATACAGAAGGCCTACTTTACTTCCCGCCGTTGGTATCGGCTTCCGTCATCCACTTTGCGACTGCTTACTACCAACGAGGTGGACGGATGACCAGTAGGCGTATTGTCTAACTCGCTCGCAATCGCCATCGTGTTCATTTTGACAGTTCATGTATGGGCTGACAATTGGCATCGGAATCAGCTAGCTGTCACATTCATACAAGAACTGTCAAAATGAACACGATGGCGATTGCGAGCGAGTTAGACAATAAGCCTGCTGGTTAAAGTCGCGGGTTCACGGTGGATGCGTGCGACCCGCTTCCAACCGAGGCAACTGGAGGTCTATGGGGGAGGCCTATGTCCAACAGTGGTAGTCCTACGGCTAATATTACGATGACGATGATGACGCACCGTTTCCGCACTAGTAAGTAATGTTAATACTAGGTGTTTTAAAATAGATCCTCAATATTTCAGGAATCAGGATGTGGTTGGATTAGATTTATTGGAAACTTCTGTTATGATTTTTCATCATAATCTTTGATTGGATAGAAAGTCATTTCTTATCAAGTCAGTCAGCCTTTGTCGCTACATTTTGAATCGACCAAAGTATGGAAATATATGTCAATCACAATAAAAAAAATCCTGAAAATAGTTTACCAAACTGTGTTCCTGTTACACTAAACCAACTACCGTCTGAAAGTATCCCGGATTCATTAACCGACGAAAAAAAACGTAGGTTAAGAAAAATTTTTTAGGACACAGTGTATAGAAAGAATACCTATCCCAATGCCCACCCGATGCTATGACGTTCTTAGCTTGATTGCCAACATTATCTCAAAACATTTAACGCCTCCGTTGCCCACTGAATGCAACTGCATCTGTTGAAATCAACAAAAGCTAACTGTAGCCTTTGTAAGCGATTTCCACGGTACGCCTCGGCGGTAATGGATAAGAGAAAACAAGATGGTGGACTGCTTGATGTTAAGTTGAGCGTATTTTTGAAAAAACATATTTCCATACCTACTATTTTAAACTTTTTATTTAACAACTCTGTTTTATAGCATCTTAATTTCTAAACGACACTGAAAATTAGAACACATAGAAAAATCCGAAAAGTAAAGCTATGGCCGGGAATCGAACCCGGGTCCTCGTCATTCCGTGACGCGTGCTATACCCCTACACCACCCATAGCAGGTGAGTAAGCCTCACAGGTGAGTAAGTATAGCATCTTTGTAATAGTATTCTTAGCCTACTTCAAAAACTTGCGAGTTCCTCAATGCGTTACATTTTCACAGCCTTTTATTAATTCGCTTTGTTAATTAGTTACGTATCGTATGGTATTGTGCGGAGTCCGATTATGCAAATCAAATTCCACCCACTACCAGTGGTGAAAAAAAGAATAGGTACGTACAAAGTAACAAAATTATTTCGCGAAAACCTTTTAAATGTTAAAAATCAAAACGGCTAAGGATTCCAGTTTTACGAGATACTTTTAGATTAACCCAAAAACTATAACAAATAGCACAAAAATTAAAATATTAACACTAACAAACAGCGTTTAACAATCAAAATGCACTTTCTTAGCACCTTACTTCTGTGCTCGTAACGGTAGTAGATGTCGCGTTAACGAGTCATTAAATAACAGTATTTTCATTGTTGTGAAAACGGTTTATTTCTTTATAATATACGAGTAAATAAAAATTACAATGCAAGTACAGTCATCAAAAAAAGCATGTATTAAAAACGACATCTTTGACAGAAATCTTATTAATTTTGTATAGGTACTTATTACCCGATATTAACCTATCTTTTTGTGTAGCCGATCGCGGTATTCAAGATTCATAGCAACCGCGATCGTCATATGTCAACAGTCGAAACCCTATGGGGCCTCAAGCAACCGTGTAGCCTCAGCTCACAGCCTCAACAAATATTAGTAGGGGGAGAAAAAATCGCGTCTGAATAGGGGGCCTCGCGAATTCCCCGGTAGATTTGTTGTTTGAGTAAACAGAGCGGACGAGAACACGGCAACGGCAGGGCACTTCTGATTAGGGTTGCCAGTGGCCAAAAAATACTAATAATGTATAATATTAATAACTGACCTAGTCCCAAACTAAGCACAGCTTGTAGACAACGGATAAGCATACGATGTTTATTGCACAATAAAGAGTTTACATACATACTTATATAGATTAAGTATATATTTTATTAAACATCCAAGACTCGAGGACGCACATTCGTGTTATTCATACAAATATCTGCCCTGACCGGGGATCGAACCCAGGATTTCAAGCTTCAGTCAGGTTCTCTATCCACTAGACTATCCGGTCGTCTATATTATATATTTAAAATTTGAAAAGGATCGAAAGCGGCCTCTACTGAACAGCACGAGTAATTTACCGCATTTTTTTTCGCCGGATCACGAAATTGTTGTGTTAGGTTACGTTTTATATGAACTAGTAGACGCGCCAAGTGTTTAGGCGTTGTCTACAGCGATGGAGACAGGAAACACAAGGTCTCTTAGTTGAAGATGGGCAAACTGCCGTGCTACCGGGGGCCATGGAAGCTTAGAGTCCCCACATCTTGGGTAGGTTACGTTTTATGGTAGGTATGCCTAAGAGTTCCATGACCTGTCGGATATAACGATCGAGAGACGCCACAAATCGATATCATCGATCGGTATTTTTGCCAGCCCTGACTGTGGTGCTGACGGTGCCGCGGCAGCGCTTGCGCACCATTAGCCATTGTTTGTGTTGGTATTAGTGGATGGAGTGTCGCGCGTCCTTGGTCTCAGGTTAGCCACCTGCGAGACTGAAGTCGCAGACAATACGCCAACCAGCCTACTCCGAGGTTTAAAATTAAAAAGTTTGCTTCTGCTCACACTAAAAGTCATTAAAAGGAGAATGACCAAAGCCCACGTTTAGCATGACTGTGGCCGTATAGCTGGAAAGGGGAATCAAAATAGTGATGGGTTTCTAGCATCGCCTATAACATGATTCCTAAGATTTTCGCCCTCGATGGGCTTTTACCTTTCCCGTTGGAAGAGAAGCAACTGGTACATTCTATGCTTTTTCTTTGCTCCCACGCCAGCGATGGCATCTGTAAGTTTCAAGTTCAAAAAGTGACGTGTGGGGGGTCAGCACCGTCTAGGCCTACACCCCCCGTCCAGGGATAAAGACGCGTTTATTACGCACTTCATGTAACACAAAACCATCATCGACCAATTCAAGACTCAAGACTAATCAGCAAATCCCATGGAAAAATCTTCAAACGCACAACCGAATTGATATGCGTTCGAAACACGCGAGGACGGCTGTTGAGTTGAGATGAGATTCGATCGTCTGAGTCTATCTACGGCCACAGAGCATCTAGACAACGTTTAACAGACGTAGCCAATCAGGTGTTATTGGCCGTGCCTAACTCACCAGACACAGGCATTAGACATACAATGCATTCCTGATATTTTTTCGCATGCCCCGAACAATGGCAGCCAAACGAGAACCTAGGCACACCGCCCAGCTCTATAACGAGCCGATAAAGGATAGTGTTGTCATGGCTTTAAAATACAGATAATAAATAGTTTGTATACATTTGACACGATCACGACTAGTTCTAGGTGTAGCTGACATTTTTGTTGCGGCTCGGATATATTCAGCACTGATATACTCACGAGCAAAAATTACGGCTCGCTTCCCATAGAAAGTTGTATGAAAAATGACCTGTTAGTAACTAATTTAAAAGTAACTTTCACGCCTAAACCACTGAACCGATTTTAATGACATTTGGTACCTTACGGGGTTAGTTTAAGTCCCGGGGAAGGACAGGATAGTTTTTATCTCGGAAAATCGCAGTTCCCGCGGGATAACGATAAACGGATTCCGCGCAGACGCAGACGGAGTCGCGGGCGACCGCTAGTTCAGTATATATTCTCATTTCTCCTTGTCATTCATAAATTGGCGATGGACCCACAAATAAATGTCATTTTGTTCTATTCTATTAGTGCCAAGTGCCAACTAAATTTTTCAAAGTTTACCGAACCACATTAGCTGCGCGCGGCGATAGGTTAATCGGTGTATCAAATAATAATTTACAATAATTCTAACAGCCTGTTGTTGTCACCCGTCACAGCGTTAGTAATTCGAAACTTCTACATATCAGATAACAGAACGGTACGTCATTATTAGCATACTAGGTTTTGACCGGTGGCTTCGTCCGATTTTATTTCGATACGTTAAGATCGGACAGATAAAGCGACAGGTACGACTCCCGTACTCGCAATAATACATATTATTAGACCGAACGTCGGCAACAAACGGAGATGTCCGATAACGATGTGTATAGTAAAAAATAATTTCGTTATAATTAATGAGAAATAGCAATCGAGATGTCTCGGAAATTACTAGAGCACCCACACAATGATCCCGGAACGTGACTGCGCAACGAATCGGGGGACAATCTAAGACATGATCTAGATTGCAAAAACACTGCCGCCTCCGAAGCGTTGAAAAACAACCACAAAGAAATCCACACCATGCAGTCGTATAAAAAAGTTACATGAAAAAAATGCATCCTAACAAACCGTACTGGCAAAAGTTACGATTCATCCCCTGCCAATGAACCACGAGTCTAGACTAGGCTTTGTACGTTGCCAGTTGTCATTGGCAAAAAAACTAAATAATAACAATCTGATGAGCAAATACGCATTATCTGTTAGGTGTATCGCCGGTTTTTTATCATCGCCCATTTTAAAGTATTACTCTGCAAATGTGGCCGGCCTTTTTAGAATGATTACTCGCTTCCAGCTATCTCAATCCAAATGTTAGCTAATTGATATTAATGTTTTTGTTTCGTGCAATTTGTCTAATGGCACCGACGCGTTACATTCGAAGCGATCCGCGTAAAATTCCGGATTGCTTCATGCCCAGGCTGGCGTGCAGCGGAATGATTTCGCGAAGCATTTCTATTTTTTACTATTGCCGCTTTGGCAAATTTGCATTAAAAGGCTATTTGGGCCGCAACTACTTTTTGCAACGCTGCAAAAATACGTCACGGTATTGTGCGTTGAAAATTTTAATCACGGACTCGTCCTAGGCGTCCTGGTTGGAAAAAAAATCAGCATCGTTCGCAATGGCATACGACCGTTGAACCCTAGGCACATTGAAATGCGCGGCCGCGAAATTTGTAAATTGCAAACCGTCTAGACTTTTATCCGTTCAAGGACTTGGTATAAAAGACATTAGACAAATCCATGCCGTGTCGATTCGATGCGCCCGCGCCACAGCCCGGCCGTTTTATAATTGCAGATAGCGCAGCATTCATCATTTTATATTCCGTAATTATAGATTATGGTATTTATGGTCATCGGTGTGAATAATGATTGCTTCCATACTATTGTTGAGCCAGAAGCTTTCTCTAATTAAATTGGAGCCATGCGCTCGAATGGATAGTCCCGATTGTTATTTAAGGTGCAAGTCTTAATAAATCTTAAATATTTAAGACACGGCAACAACTAAATTGTGTTCAACTAGCTTCTGTCCGTGACTTCGTCCGCGTAGAATTAACAATGATTTAACATGTTTATCACTATTCCGCGGGAATTATGCAATTTTTCGGGATAAAAAGTAGCCTATGTCATTAGGTATTAGTAAGATAGGATATTGGAATTCGTCAAAAAAAATTAATCTTTGCAATAGAGTAAAGAACTTTATTACCCTGTACTAGCATTACCATAACAAAAAACAAAACACGCGCTACCCCATAAAACTCAGCAATTAATAAAACTTATCATCAAGCATTAATTAAGCATACAGCATCTATATCTAATAACTCCGAAGCTTATAATAAACCTAATTTATTAATATAAACGGTCACGAATGTTTTTTGCGTGTCCAAACAAATTCGGTAGCTTCCGATTTGAAAAAAATTAGAATTCGAAATTGATTCAGAATTTATTCACCGGGGAGCAGACGTTATGAAACGACACCGATTGTTTTGTATGCAGCGAGTGTTTCCGATAATCCTGTGGGTGGTAACACTGGACAGCTACGGAATTCTGTATGCTGGTAGTAAATTGTTTTTTTTTTTTTTTAAACGAGAAGAGTAATGCGCATCACACGCCTGCCAGTGACCTGGTGACGGAACTAACTCGATTGTTCGAGTCGATTGAGGTTACATTGCTGCGTGATGGATGAGTATGTTTTAATAAAAAGTAGGGCTAAATTGAAAAAAAAAAACGTCTCGAATGCGTTCACGTCTCAATTACTATGGAAAAATTGGCAGCGTCAAGGCAGTTTTCATATTATTATACATTTTAAGGCAAACGCGTTTAGAGATGTATTTTTGGCCGACAACTTACACTATAATCTGATTATGGCTGAATAGCCGATGGCAGATAAAAAACTTACACTAAGCATATTGATTTACAAAAAAAGCGTAGGAAATTTATAAACCGAGAGAAAGTAATCTATTTGCTCATTTGTTTGCCTTCCTTGTTGTGTATGAATAAGTTTTCTTAATACAAGCTTTTTTGCTGACTGTATCAACTTTTTTGCTAACTGTACTACATTCTCATCATCACCTATGTGTACCAAATTTGATGTCAATCGGACCAACAGTTAAAGATTTCCCTCCTGCGGCGACAGTCCTGGCCGGACCACCAGAATTCTACTACCAGATTATTGTATTGTCATCCGACTTACACAAGTATGCATAATTTCAGCTCAATCGAATGAAGATATCTGCGTCAAAATTGCGTCGCAAGAATCCACCCGGACAAACGTACATACAATCAAATGCAAGTTAAATAATAGCTTTTAGAAATAAAAAAATATAATTATGCGTAGAAATTCAGTATTTAGGTGAAAAATACTGGCAACCCCAGCGCCATAAGCGTTTAGTGTAAAGGTGCTTATGCTCTCTCTCTCTCTAGCCTATATACGTCCCACTGCTGGGCAC
Source organism: Pandemis heparana (assembly GCA_963854515.1). Lineage (NCBI taxonomy): Eukaryota > Metazoa > Arthropoda > Insecta > Lepidoptera > Tortricidae > Pandemis > Pandemis heparana. Next base: position 31,546,650 of record OY978006.1, read on the forward strand.
AGGCCTCCTCTCAGAATGAGAGCCACGCGGGCCCAGTGCGGATTGGGAACTTCACACACACCACTGAATTGCTTCGCAGTTGTGTGCAGGTTTCCTCACGATGTTTTCCTTCACCGAAAAGCTCATGGTAAATTTCAAATGAGATATCGCACATAAATTCCGAAAAACTCAGAGGTGCGAGCCCGGGATTCGAACCCACGACCTTCTGCTTGAGAGGCCACAGGTCAAACCACTAGGCTACCACGGCTTATGCACTATACTTCATTTAATTTAGGATGAGAAACCACAGCAACATTATATTGCGGTTCGTGAACTGTAATCTCTTAACAATTTATACTAGAGTAATAATTGACGACACGCAAATAAAGTGACATTAAAACAATTTTATTTTGCGGCTGCCAAACTATTGCACTGTACTATTTGCTAGCTAAGAAATAGTTGACCAGACGCAATATAATGCTACTGTGGTTTCTCATTCCAAATTAAATGAAGTATAGAGGCAGCCTCGGGTCGAGTGGATGCTTCGAACCGAGACCGCGCAAATGGAGACGCTGCCTCAACGCCAACCGCGCGGGCCAGGACTCGTTTAAGTGGTCAGTCTACAGGCATCGTGTCTACCTACAGGCACAGATGTTCTAGTGTCATATATATAATAACACAGACGTAAACGACACACTTAGTGCTTAAGTGTTATTGGTGTCAATGCGCAGGAGTGACCTTTAGTTTTGGCGATTGACACCTCTGGTTCATATATAAGATAAAAAGGTTTTTATACCGACTGGTTCCGTTGACTTTTAGTATCAAGTTCTCGATAATTAAAGACGTTTCCTTTTGTCGATTTTTACGAACATTTTAAAATGAAACGAGTTTAGAATCCTTTTCCAATCGACAAACTCCAAGAGTAATTATGAAGAGACATACATAAATCACGTCTTTATCCCTTACGGGGTAGACAGAGCCTAAGGTAACAAGACTTTAAGGCCACGTTTAGCATGATTGTGGCCGTATAGGTGGAAAGGGGAATCAAAATAGTGATGGGTTGCTACCCGCATCGCCTATAACATGATTCCTAAGATTTTCGCCCGTTCCCTCGATGGGCTTTTACTTATACCATCAGCGAGGGAAGGGTACTGGTATATTCTATATTTTTTTTTGCTCCCAGACCAGTATGGAAGTTAGTGGATAGTTATAATTTTATAATATTTCCTTTGTGAAAACCTTTATTTATTTTTTGCAACACAAATCCAAGGATCAACAAAACAATATTCATCTTGCTGAACTCTAAAAAAAACGCATTCGAGTTTCGACACTAATAAAATGACCGGTTTATGAAGCCCACCGGTAACCTATCACCTCTAGCGTTTGTTAATGTATGTACATTGTTTTTTCATTTTTTTTTCAATTACATTACAAACTTGTACCGAGACGGGCAAAAAAGGTACTAACCGAAACCACTTTAGCCACTCACTTGTTAGAGCACTTACGTCGTCTACGAAAGGTACATTATCGTCTGATTGTTCTCATAACTACTTTTCAAAATGTAACGTGTGTTATACGCGACAGTGGCGCCACAGTTACAACTATGACCGAGAAGCGATGCATCGAGAGATCTCCTAATACATTACGCGTGTTGTTACCCCACCGCTTTGAGGTTAGCGTATGGAACGCGCAATGTACCGTGATTTAATCAACTGTCGTGTTCGGGGTGTGTGTGTGTGGTAAAAGGCGCGATGACAGCCAATGCGCATGATTCGTCGGATCCACTGACAAGCAGCTAATGCACGCCAAGTGGCCACTTTGAAAAAAAAATCAATTTTAAATTTCGATAAGCCGATTCGGGATCCGTATGTTTCGATTGTATTATTTATTACGATGTATAGAATCTGTTTTACTTGAACGCATCAAAAGAATGAAAGAGAGAAGAGAAGTCTTGAAAATTTTCGACATATTTTGAGTGATTTATAAAACCGGAGAAGACATCTGCACCTATAACGCTACCACAGATTAAATAGAAATACACACCGATCTACAAATTATCAGATTCCACCGAAGATTTCTACAATTAAGGGTTCAAATTCAAAGTCAACGGAGAAGCAGAATCGTCCAATCATTCCGCAAATCATCTCACCAGTCTCACCCTGCAATGTGATTGGTCAATCGAAACTCAACACAAAAACCACCTCTTTTTCGCATTGTAAAAGTTATTTTGTCAGATAACCTCCATCCATATCTGCAGTCTGGCCGCCATTAAAATTTAAGTACTAACCCATTATACCACGAATTCCCGAATACACATAAATTAAGACTTCCAACACTCAAAGTATCTATTTAATAAAAGACAGTGTTTACCTACGGCTGGATTATGGCCATTAAACAAACCAGCCAAACAAGACAGACACTTTTGAACGCTAGAATTTCAATAATTTATTATTTTAAGTCGTCGCCATGAGTGATGTCAGACAGACAAGAAAAATGACGGGACAGAATTACAGTAAAAAAACAACATACAATGCCATTGTGTCGCTAACGTAATGGACGGACGAAAAGATGCAGAATTTTCGGAGTTAGGGTTGCTCGATGTAAAAAATCGATAGGTATTTGAGCGTTATTTAAAAAAAGTCTACATTATATTTTTTTCCAGAATTTAACTATTTTGGGTTTTTCTTACTCATAATTTTTTACCTTATCGATCCTGAAAAAATGAGAAAAAAATGTGTCCCAAAACTTCCATTCCAGTTTTTCACTTTTTGTTCGACGTTTTTTATACGTGACGTGACGAACAGGAAAAAAATCCATAATAAAACCTGAACCACATTTTTTCTCCAACTTGTTCGAAAATGTGTGGCTTACTGTTAAAAACAGCTTCCAGGAAGGGCTCCGTTACTGGCGCAACATTAGAAAAAAAAAACAGCTGCAGCGGCCGGGAAATAGCGGAAGCGCCCGGGAAATTTTCATCTTTTTTTTTTTTTTATGTGAATAGGAAGGCAAACGAGCAAGTGGGTCACCTGTCACTTTACATCTATTTAACTTTTTAATATGTTATAACTAAGATCATTCACCACAGACAGCCAAATGCTCGTACAATCATATGGAACCAGCGCGTTCAAAAGTGTCTTAAATAGTTTTTTTTTTTAAACTAAATATCAGATTCTGTGGAAAAAAAGTAAAAGTTGTCTGATTTTTTAATCCAATGTAATTTTAAATAGCTTTATTAACATTTAAATTTGCACTTTTAGTTGATTTATTAAAATTTTATAGTAAAAGGAAATATATACTTTCGAATGAAATGGCGTTATCAGAAGAAAAATGGGAAATTACAAGTATCTACGTACTGTTGCGGGAGTAGAACATTGCGACAATTTTGTTCAATTCCAAGTCAGTGGAATATTTTAACATTTTATTTTATTTCCTCGCATTATTAGAGAAAAGCGCTATACATACCTCGGCGGAAACGGCAATTCGTGGATTCGTATTTATTAACGGACTCCGCTACGTGTCGTCCGTCAAACTATATACTCATCCACGAATTGCAATTTCCCGGCCTCGGCAGTAATGTACTATTTCTTGTATGTGAATCGATAGGGTAAACGATTCTGAGCACGAAAAAACCAAAATAGTTAAATTCTGGAAAAAATGTTTATGTACTTTATTTTGAAAAAGGCTCATTTACCAAACGATGTATCGATTCCGCCGTATACATCGGTTATGTATATTTATACAATTTTGTTCAATTCCAAGTCAGTGGAATATTTTACGATGTATTTTATTCAATGCATCTAATGAACATATCGTACATTTATACGAAAACTGATCGAATAAAATTTCTTAAAAAACTACAGCTATATCTGTCCAAGCCGCCTCTTCCAACTACGCAGACTATAGTATATTTGAAGTATAGATACACCAACCATTCCTGCCAAATGTCTATGCGCATGCGAGTCGCAGAATTGTTTAGACGATTAACACGTGGACGTGATACAAATTGATAATTTTTATCGATGCATCGAAAACAACGTGACAATGAATTAATGTGTTTTATGTACAATAAAGAGTTATACATACAATGTTTCAATTCGACAAATCGGAGAACATCGATATAAACTTATATTTTTTAAATGAACATCCCTATTTTGGGATATAAACATTTTGAGCCAACTCTATTAGCATATATAGTTAGGTTTTCTGGAGCCACGATATTTTTGCCATAATCGTATTATATTTATGTCCCTCTCACAGTCTTTAATTAAGAAGAGTCGAGCAGTTATCTGTGATCGCTTAGTTTATTTTTGCTGCATTAAGACGATTAGGATCAGATTTTTATGTTGACCGCTTCCCTCAGATTCCCTAAAGACATAAATTGTTTTTTGGATTATTTTTCATGTTTAGACATAGTTTGTTTTGATTCCCTTGCAAAAGGGTCTAAGGTCTAAATATAAAAGGCACAGGTAAAATAAGTTATTGTTCCACATTATGGCTGTTTTACTCTCTATAAAACAGCTGGATATCTTTCTGGCATAGCATTATGCATGGATGGCATATTATAGTCCTGAACCTTATTTCAAACTGACATATATATTTGTCACATGAAAAAACGATTCTGTGTTTTTAAGTACGATTGCGATGTGAAAAAGAATCGCAGATCTGTAGTTCTCTAAACGATTGGATAGTTATGTCTTAATTTTTATTCAAAAATTATGTTGAAATATCTTTTATAGGCGTAACCCAACCTGCTGTATTATTCCGGAATCAAAAGACCTCACATATTTCCATAATTACAACTATTTCAAAAATAAAAGCTTTCGGTCTTCGATTGACTATAAGCACATCGGTATGTAAACATGTAAAATAAATAAATACAAACCCTACTGCCTCAATTTTTATAATTTTGATGTAACCGACACTAGGTACTAAGACGAATCTAATGATACCTCTCAAGCTCAAATGCGACAAGCCGTTTAGGCTCTAGAGCGGTGCCCAAGAAACATACATACACTCGAAAAACATACCTAACCCTCCCTGTGCTCCGGCGCAGTCGGGTAACAAAAACAGACAACCCCCAATTGTCACCCCTAAGCGTGGTAAGTTAAGGGACTTTATCGCTATGAACTCAAATATTGGACGTTTCGAATAATAAAAAATATACGACAAGTCATTGAACCTAGAGTCAAAGATTTAGGCATAACGCTGACGTCACACCAAATCTAACATTGGCACCGAATGCAATAAACCGTCGAGACATCAAAACTCGCTTTTGCAGGCGACAAAGGATTTTAGTAATTTGCTGGACGCAAAAAAATGTTTGCGCACTTTGAGATATGCGAGTAAATAGCTCGAAGCACAAATCACAGGAGATAGTTACGATCGGTTACCTCAATCAAAAATTAAAGCAATGATCACACTAGTAAATAAATTAGGACGCGCGTCTACTGAATCTGATTGCGATAGTTGAACGTGCAAGGAAAAAAACAGGCTAGTAATAGAAAAGGAAGAGAGAAGAACGCCGTATTAGCCCTAAAGTCGAAGCAGGCATGTACTACAACTAGGGCTTCCAATACCGGGATCCCGGAAAATTTTCGCCATTTTTCGATACCGGTATTGAAAAGTCTAATACCGGGATCCCGGTATTAGTGATTTTATGATTTTTATGTTATTTATTACACTATTACAGTTATAAAATTGACTACAAATAGAAATTTAAAGTAATTATTCACTTTTTAATGCACTTCATAAGTATTATTTCAAATACGAATAGGTTACCTTACTTACCCAACCCACCTACCTATTTAGTTTTAAGTTCAATAAACCTATATTTTAATATTCTTAGTTCTTTGGCATCACTTGCCGTCGCCGTACATCGTTCATGTAGGTAAAATAACTAACAACCTACATTTAATTAAAATTGTGATTATCTAAATATATAAAAGAAGAAACTGACTGACTGACTGACTGACTGACTGACTGACTGACTGACTGACTGACATATCAGCGCACAGCCCAAACCGCTGGTTCTAGAGATTCCAAATTTGGCACGTAGGTTCCTTATAAGGTCTAGGGGTGCACTAAGAAAGGATTTTTCAAAATTCGACCCCTAAAGGGGTTAAATGGGGGTCCAAAGTTTGTATGGGGAAACAAGATTAGTTAGACTATTTTATTCGAAACTTCACATGAGTATTCCTAACGATAAATGAGTAAACACCTGTTTCAGGTTTTTTGAAAATTCAACCCCTAAAAGGGGATAGGGGGTGACAAAGTCTGAAAATCAACGTGGGTATTATTATTATTATATTATAGTGGGTAGTATTGTTTGTACGGTTTATTGGGTCGCTGATTACGAAAACAATAACACACACACACACACACACACACACAAATTTCCGGGAACGGGAAAAAACGGGATTTATTATATTCGATTCCGAGTGACCCTATCTAAGTAACTATACTTAATAAATATACTGTTCAAATTTCGTACACAAGGAGATGATTACAAAACTAAGAAAATAATTTCAGGATTTTTGGAAACTCTCACGGGATAAGGAAAAACGGGATTTATATTATACCTATTCAGTTCAACGAAATCCTGAACTATAATTACTAGACTTCAAATTTGACATAGAAGTAGGTGATTATAATTGTAAAAAACAGTTTTAAGGATTCTCGAAAATTCCAACGGGATAAGGAAAAAACGGGATTTATATTCAGTTCTACGGGATCGATTTTTCGTTTTAATTATCGTAGAAAACTGAAATTTGGCCTTCAGGTTCCTTGGGGAGTATAGGGGAGCACTATACAAAAGGATTTCCCAAAATTTTGATGGAAATGAACGGGGAAAAAACGGGATTTTTTGTTATACTACTGGTCGTAGAAAGTTGAAATTTGGCATGTAGGTTGTTTGGAGAGTGTAGAGGAGCATTAAGAGAGGAATTTCCAAAATTCCCACGGGAACGGGAAAAAACGAGATTTTTTGTTTTACAGGTCGTAGAAAGCTGAAATTTGGCATATAATAAATAAATAAATAAATAAATAAATATCATGGGACAAATTACACCAATTGACTCAGTCCCAAATTAAGCAAAGCTTGTACTATGGGTACCAGGCAACGGATAAACATACATATATAATGTAGATAAATACATACTTAAATACAATACAACATCCATGACTCGGGCACAAACATTCGTATTCATCATACAAATGTCTGCCCCTACCGGGATTCGAACCCGGGACCTCTAGCTTCATAGTCAGGGTCACTAACCACTAGGCTATGCGGTCGTCAATATAGGCATATAGGTTGCTTGATGAGTGTAGGGAAGCACTAAGAGACAATTTTCTGAAATTCCCACGGGAACGGGAAAACGGGACTTTTCGTTTTACTGGTTGTAGAAAGCTGAAATTCGACATGTAGGTTGCTTGGGGAGTGTAGAGAAGCATTAAGAGAGGAATTTTCAAAATTCCCACAATAACGGGAAAAAACGGGATTTTTTGTTTTACAGGTCGTAGAAAGCTGAAATTTGGCATGTAGGTTGCTTGATGAGTGTAGGGAAGCACTAAGAGACAATTTTCTGAAATTCCCACGGGAACGGGAAAAACGGGACTTTTCGTTTTACTGGTTGTAGAAAGCTGAAATTTGGCAAGTGGGTTCTTTGGGGAGTGTAGGGAGCATTAAGAAAACATTTCCCGAAATTCTTACGGGAACGGGAAAAAAACGGGATTGAAATACTCCTGGTGCACGCGAGCGAAGCCGCGGGCAAAAGCTATTTGTCAATAAATGAAGTATACGCGGACGAAGTCGCGGGAAAAAGCTAGTTTGTGATAAAAAATGTGATTTTAGTTTCATACTTAGGTCTTAGATACATAATAATGCTATTCTATTCCAACGAGACGAGAGGTGAGGTGATGTTATGTTTGTATTTGTAATGATGCTTTGTTATGTTGGTTATCTTGTTTTAATTTTTTGTATAGTACTTACTTTCAAAATAATAAAAGCATGCTTTTTACCATACATACCGATTAATATTACTTTTAATTAGAAAATAAAGTCCATCATGATCAATTATTGCATTAGACACATTAAATACACTAAAAACGAAGTGCACTACAGACGGACATTTGAAACTTTCATTAATTTTCTGTAATAATCGCAAAAAAACACCAAAAATGCGACGTTGCCAGCTCAGTTAAGTAGGGATGCACGCTCTTATAGCATGGTAAAAAAGCATTTGGTGTAAAGACTGCTTATGATTAGGATTACTCCACGGAGTTTGGTTAAAATTAAATTTTGTTGTAATTTAATATGTTTTTTAACTAAAAACTGTTCTTTTGATTGATTTTTTCATCGAAAAGATTGAGAAAAATTGATAATTGACTGTATTAAAAAAAAAACTTGATACCTACTTCAATACCGGGATCCCGGGATCCCGGTATTGAAAAAATAAAATCCGGTATTAATACCGGTATTGAAAAAGTCCGGTATTTGGAAGCCCTAACTACAACAGGTCAAAATACCAAACTGGTCGAGTTGCCTTTTTTTTATAGCCTTTTTATTCCGAATTCGCTACAATTTCAGTAAGTACCTACATGTTGTTGTTGTTTAGTATTTTTTTTTAATGAAATTGTCGCGTAATTAGGCGTGCCTCATGGCATAGGCCTCCCTCCGTGTATTGGAGGGCTCGGGCTATAGTTCCCACGCGCGCCCAGTGCGGATTGGGAACTTAACACACACCATTGAATTTCTTCGCAGATGTGTGCAGGTTTCCTCACGATGTTTAATTTAATTTTCGGTCGAGTTGTCTTAAATGTTAGTTTATTTTGCTTTTCTTCTTCTTCCTATTAGGTATCACTCTTGACAGAGTAGTCGTGGTCATCACTTCAGGTATTGGTGGCAAGATTCACAACACGCCGCCACTCCTCTCTGATGATTTTGCTATTAGACTTATCCAAAGAAAACCAATTATAAATACCTAACTAATAAACTAATCAATATCAGATAGTACGCATCATACACTCTTAATAAGCAATAAATAAAAACTAGTAGCTCTGTGAGGTTTTAAAACTTTTTGAGTTTGTTAACGCATCAATTTTGGCATGAGTGGACGTAAGCTACGAGCGTCTCCCGTCACACGTGCTATATGGCAAATACGGACGAGAAGCTAAAAAAAAAAAGAGTAAAAAAATATGCGAAATTACCCGTCGAGAGCTTGTTAGATCGTCTATCGCAATTAGTAAATGAAATTATGAATCTATCCATTTTGTATCGATATGTTAGTTGTGTAAAAGTCACATGAGCAGTTGGCTGTCATTTCGAATATTAACCTTAAACATATGCAGTTAGGTTTCAAAGTGATACTAAAACGCGGTGTCAAGCTGGTTCTGAAAAAGACTCGTCAAAGTTTTAGGTAAAGTCGAGAGCAATTGATTATGTTAAAAAATAACGCGATATATCCCACAAGACTGATTCTACCGAGAGTGGTTTCTAAACTCTGCAGCAAAAATTGTTATTGCATGGCCATGAGAATATTTAATCATATCCCTAAAAATATAACTAGTCTGCCATATAGGGTATGTGTACGAACATTGCATAGTTGGCTACTGCAAAAAAGATTTTACCAGTGTTGCCGTTAGCGTACATTTTACACATTTGACGTACCTTTTTAGCCTCTAATGTGTTATGTGTAATGGGGTCCAGTTTACGTACCTTTTGTTCTCATCCAAAACTATGTGTTACATTTTATAAACCGCAGCCAAACAGTTGTGGCAAAACTGAGAGCGTTAGAAGCTGTGTTAAGAGTTGAGTAAAAAAAATGCTTATGTACCTTTTTAACCCAAAATGTACCTTTTCAGCGCTGTATATGTGCCTTTAGGGAACTCAGTTGTGGCAACACTGGATTTTACACTATTAAAGAATTCCCGTCTTGTAAAGAGTGACTTCATTGATAATATATAAGTAAAATAAATCGCTTGCATTTGTAGATGTAGTGCTTGTTTAAAATAATTTGCATACTACTGTGTAGTGGAATAGTTGTGTCATTGTTGTTCCTGCTTGCCATCTTATTGTACACTATTTTCTGCAAATAAATGACTTATGACTTATGACTTATGATATAAAGTCCATGCTGGTCTGTAGGCTTATTGCCTAACTCGCTCGCAATCGCCGTCGTGTTCATTTTGACAGTTCATGTATGGGCTGACAATTGGCATCGGAATCAGCTGGCTGTCACATTCATACAAGAACTGTCAAAATGAACACGATGGCGATCGCGAGCGAGTTAGACAATAAGCCTACTGGTCTGGGAGCAAAAAAAAAAACATAGAATGTACCTCAATGGTAAAAGCCCGAGGGACTAGGCGAAAATCTTAGGAGTCACGTTATAGGCAACGCTAGCAACCCATCACTATTTTGATTCCCCTTTCCACCTGTACTCCCACAATCATGCTAAACGTGGCCTTTAGGTCTTGTTACCTTGGTCTCTGTCGACTCCGTAAGGGATAAAGACGTGACTTATGTATGTATTAAGCCATTTATCGGTGGTCTTTTGCCATCTGCGCGGGAAGAGAAGCAACTGGTACATTCTATGTTTTTTCTTTGCCCCCAGACCAGCGTGGAAGACTTTACCTAAGATGTAAGTAAAACCGGCCAAGTGCGAGTCGGACTCGCGCACGAAGGGTTCCGTACCAGAAATACACTGTTGTATAGGAGCCCCCTTAATTATTATTATCATTATTATTTAGATTTTAGTATTTGGTGTTGTAGCTACAATAAAAATACATAATCTGAGCAAATTTCAACTGTCTAGCTATTACGGTTCTTGAGATCTAGCTCGGCGAGTGGTAGCCATGAAAAAGGACTAAAATATCACGTTTTTTGTATGGGAGCTCCTTTAATTATTATTATTATTTTGTTTTTAGTATTTGTTGTTATAGTAGTTCCAACCATTTATCCTCTCGATGACAGATCTATTTGATAGTTATAGTGTTGTGACCAAATAAGTGATCAGTAGATACGATATCGATCCACTTTTATACGAGTAAAATTAATTGGTATTAAATTCTTTATTTGCATAACATTATGCCCATTTTATAACATAACATTATAACATTATGGCCCACCGCCATTTTGTGTTTGTTTTAGCCAAAGATTGCGATTTTGTCAGCGTTGATAGTGAGACTAACCGAGACGACAATATTCGAGACGCTTTTATTACTGGCATCTATTACTAATTGATTACCTATCTATACTTATATTACTTATAATATAATTAAAAACTACTGGACAAACGGACAAACAAAAATAATTTCACCATTAGAACGCTACATTATCACTGAGTAACATAGGCTGTTTTTATTCCGGGAAAAAAATTGCAACGCGGACTTACAAAGTCGTGGGAACACATCTAAGTTATGTATAATACCGATACAATATCGATATTTTAATCATAACGTCACTATGTGTATTGCCATAGAACGTAACTTTATTAAAACGTTTATAGTTAATCGTACTTTAAAAAAAAATACTGCATATATGGACTCAATTATCCTTGGATGAATATTATATGGGATCAAGGAACAAAATTAGGCAGTTGCCGTATTTTTTAAACCTCGCATTTAAAAGTTAACTTTTGCGTAACTAAACGCAGTTACATTCTACGGGAGCCGTCATCGAGAGGATAAACGGTTGGAACTACTATATAGCGGCAGCAGAAATACACAATCTGTGAAAATTTCAACTGTCTAACTATTACGGTTCTTGAGATACAGCCTGGTGACAGACGGACGGACGGACAGCGAAGTCTTAGTAATAGGGTCCCGTTTTTACCCTTTGGGTACGGAACCCTAAAAATGGGTAAAATAATATTTATTAGCACTTCCTCATTGTCGCAGACACACTAACAGTCCGGTGAGTGCTAATTGGCACACAAAACAATCTGCATTAGAGTCTTTCGCTTTTTTTTTTTTGCGAATCACATATACTTAGAGGGGCAAAAATATCGGGTCGCATTTCATAGAACTTTGTAAGAAGAGTGACACGTTATTTCTGCTCGTGAGTGTAGTTTTTAGGGGTCAATAAACAGAGGGTGGTCTACGGGACCCTAGCTAGCGGGATGGGCCTGTTTCACCAGTCTCTGTTAATTACCAGTTATCTTAACTGTCAGTTATCTATGATGGCGTCTCTGTCTGTTTCCTAGTAATAAATAGAGACGGAATCATGGATAACTGGAACTTAACAGAGAGTGATGAAACAGGCCAAGTTTGCCACTTGTAAAAAAAAACTCAATTTTTGCGCGTCAGTTTTGTAACTACAAATTCAAAAAAATTGAATTTACTAATGATTTATGGAAAGTTTCCTGCTATTAATTATTATTTTCATAAACTAGCTGTTGCCCGCGGGTGCGCTCCTGTTTAGTCTTTCTTTTTCTTCCAAATTTTGTTCTGACAATAGCGAACACAACAAAAAAAGAATGATCAAATTTGGTGCAATCGTTGCAAAGTTATGCGCGTAACTTTGGCGACTACTTTTATTAATCTACGTATGACTTTATGAAAAAAATACACAAAACTAACAAAAAAAAAAGTAAAACATCCTTAAATCTTTACCAGGAACGAAGTGCTGGCCCTCGATTTAGAGAAAAAAAAAACAAGCAAATCGTAAACGCTCATCAATTCCATTTTCAAACTCCAATCGCGTCTAATTCAACACGCATGAGTCAGTTTCGACAACTCGATAGTTGGCCAGTTCCGATTTCCGCTGACCAAAGGACTCGGCACCTTTGTCGGCGTATTCGGTTACAACCTTTGTAAAGCTACCGTGCATCAGGTGACATCTGACAAATATCACAATAGAGCGACTAAGCATTATAACAAAACGCTGAATGAGGAGAAAACTGGAGGACACCTATTGACTTCCAAACATGAAAGGATAAACACTCCTGTGCTGCCAGAGAATCTGGTAGTAGGCAGGGGGGGGGGGCATCCAATGAGGCTTGCATAGACACACGGGTGCAATTAAGCCTCGTAAAAAATTGAAATTAAAAAAAAAACTTGAAAGGATAATTTCACTACTACTTTTAGGGCCTGTTGCACCAATCTCTGTTAAACTCCTGATATCTCAAGTATCAGTTATCTATGATGCACTCTATATTTATTACTGCGAAACAGAGACGACATGATAGATAACTGGCACTTATAATATCAGGAATTTAACAGAGAGCGGTGAAACAGGCCCTAAAAGTAGTAGTGAACTTATCCTTTCATGTTCGGATGTGTCAATATCTTAAATGGCAGTTATCTATGATTAGGGCTCTATTTATTACTACGAAACAAGGACGACCTTATAGACAACATAAACTTCAAAATATCAGGAACATAACAGAGAGTGGTGTAACAGGCACTTAAGACTTTTAGACTTACGGCAAGACTCGCTAACTGTTCTCTTAAAATTATTCCGGAACTCAGTAGTTAGGTTAAAGAACATAACAACTAGACAGATGGACGGACACACGAAAGCATTTATTTATTACGAGCTCGGTCAATAATCGGTTGCATTTATAGAGGCTCTATCAACTATCAACACGAGTCAAAAATAAAACAAAGCATGAATCGATCTTAGTCAATTCTTAAAAAGTCCGAACAAAAACAGCAAAGATAGCGTAATAGCTTATGCAAAAACATCTATTGACACGTGCACTACAGAAATCGCCGTCGAACCATTATGGCCAATAATGATTGCAAAATTCATTAGCACGTATCCAATTCCACTATAAATGGGGGATTATATTAAACGCATCTTCAAATCGGAGCAAGTTCGATATGAACATAAAGAAGACCAATAAATAGGTCAAGCGCACAAGGCTAAAACGGCAGAGACAAAAAAACCGGGGGACCCTAAAAGAATGCAACGAATATCGATATTACGGGCAACTAAATTAGACAGGACTGTGGCATCAACATTTGACCCGGCAAGTTTCGGCTTGAATGTATTAGCATATTATGTACATTTGTTTTTTTTTTACCCTCGGGCGCTGTCAATGCGAGCTCACATTAGATACGCTACTTTACGTGACATTATGATGGTCGTTATTGGCGGATTCAATTTAAGAACGCATCGACGGGTCAAGTCTTAGGTCAATGAGGAGCAGGTTCCCAAAAACGTACGAGGTTACACGGGAACCTTAAAACAGGATACGTTTAATTAACTAACGCCGGCTGTATCTAAAGTGCTCGAGTTGTGCGCTGGGAATCCGCGAAAAAAGGAAAAAAAACGGATGTTTTATGGGGCAATAAACAAAAATTGCATTCGGCCAGCATTAACGATTATTAATCGTCTAAATGACTCGTCAATGTTGAAAGGTTTGTTGAATACATCAGCGGTAATGTTCATAAATAACGCGCGACATCAAAAAGCTCGGCTCGGGCGAGATTTATCAGCGGGCCCACTTCATAATCTGCATAATGGTATAAATCAAAATGCACAAAAAAAGCTTGCGTTTGTGTTAGAAAAAAACGTGCGAATGGCTAATTACACGTTTATTCTTCAATTTCGTTTTATTGCTGTCGTATAGACGCTGCAATTAGACAGGGTATATGCAGATACCGCATTTGTTGGCGATTTCGTTTATTGTCGCTGATAAAGGATGCTAATTAGGTTTACTTATTTTATATTGTGACGTTCGAATACGTGGCGTTGCTGAAAGCATTTTGGTTGTTATTTTAATGTTTTTTTTTTATTAAATACTCTGATGGTGCAATTTGGGTCGTGGTGTCCTTAGTGTTTATTGGTGTGGCCGAATGATTAGTCCACGTCGGCTACCATCTAGAGGGCGAAAGATAATACCGAAAGAAACTAATTTATTTTATCTTAATTTGACTTTGAGCGTGCCGCGCACAAAATGTAGTAGCTTCTAAGATAACTGACATTTAATTACGGCCTTGTTTTATTTGAAATCGCAAAATGCCACAATTAATTTAAAACAGGGCACTTTCAAAAGAACGAAACTGATGCCGACCCCTGCAGCCGAGTCAACGTATCGTAAATGCACTCGCAATAATCACTCTTTGTTATTTCATAAAGACGAAACATCATTCACAGTATAATGGAAGGGAATCATGAAAAGTCACGTCCACGCCAACCGATCGAACAGCTCTCGCGTGAATAGAGGACTATAGCAGCAGTATTTCGGAATACACTCCAACCTATGCGGCTAGTAAGTTGGCTAAAAATAAAAATAAAATACCCATCGCGCTAGCCACAATAGGAGCTAAGCCTTTAGTCCTATCGTCTCAATTGATCCCTCCAGGATATCAGATGTAAACGGTGAAGAACACAAAAGACAGAGTCCCTTGTCAGAAAGGCAGTAAAACTAAGTGGACTAATAAATCCACCCACCATATCGGAGCAACGATACCATAAAGACTGCGGGAGCCATTGCCTTTGCGTCTATTACAGACTAATAATGCCGTATCTTCTGAGAGACTACGCCTTCTGTGACTACATAAACCGATGCGAGAGCCATATAAGCCTGACTAGAGTAGTTTGCAGTGGCTGTTACCAAGCCGCCTTGTCGCTTCTCTTGTCAGTGTCTCGAATCAGGTATCATCGCAAAGTTTGACCCTACACATACATCAGTGGGTACTCACCTCAAGCTGTTTGACCGGCGATCCATAATTGAAGACAGGAGGCACACAACCCTTGTGACTGTTCAGAGGTTGAAGCACCGGCCTTTTGCCGTCAGTTCTGTTCGCCGGCGGTCCCCTCAGCTCCTCAATCTGTGTGCCGAGTAGCTCGTTGCGTAGCAGACATCCGTATACTTGATAATCAGGGCCCCCGCCGCCCGGGCTGTCGTTACCAGCGTCTTGGGATTTCGGGGCCTTGTTCTCTGCCATTCTGCCTTTGGCTGGAAAGAAAATGTAACAGGTTAACGTCATTTCTCCGTATTACTATATTCAATGTTGCCTCGCTACTCCGACACTTAATAAACATATGACACATTTCCAATCATCATCACCCGCACCACAGAAGACTCTAACCTAACGGGTATGAAACAATTTGCAAGTCAAATTTCAAGTAAGATCACTGGTTTTACTTCATGAAATTAGAACTCCGCAAAGTAACGCCTGATACAATTAATTAATTATCAATAGTAGCAGTTGAGCCACCAAAGATAGTAACGCTGATACAATGCTTGAATCATCTGTCATAGATAAAAAGGCCGTAGTAGTAATAGTAGTAAAAGCTAAAGACCAAAAAAGTTTCTGGAATGTGAAATACCTTGTTAACGCGACACAAAGTCAAGATAAAACGAATTGTCAATATTTTGCCGTTCTCTCAATGTCCATTCCTGTGGCTTATCTTGGCGATATTGGTTTTAAAGTATTGTGAGTAATACATAGTTACAACAAAGCGTTTATATTCTGAGAATAAGTTCTGGGTTGACCTATCAGCTTGTCAGGACAGGAGACTGAGCAACGGCAATCCACTATCGTAATCGTAATGTTAGAAAGAGGAGCAAGAATATCTAAGGATAATAGAAACCCTAAGTTACAGAGTTCGTGGCTCAAATGAAGGTTTTCTAGAGCATAAAACTTTGGAAGTTTCCAACCCGCACGTGAGAACTATAACCAAAACCATTATGAGAGGAGGCATGTGTCTATCAGTAAGACGTATGACTGGAGATATGATGATGATCATGAAAAGAACATAAAAAGTTATGTTATACATACAAAAGTATGTACACGATATCCCAGGATGGATAACATTGGTACGGTAAATTTAACGAGCAAACAATAGTTATCGCTGGACAATAACCGCAATATCTGGACGCAGCCAATAAGGATGGTCATGAAATAAACAAGCGATGCAATAACATTGAAAATTAATTAAGGACAATTGTAATGCTTAGCCGGTAAATTAAAATATGCATTTTGGATACCGGAGCGTGATTTATAATTGACCAACTTCAAAATAATGAGGAATCAATACAACTGTACGCTTTATTTTTGGCTGTCCATCGTCTGTCTCAAAATTGATTCCATATATATTTTACTAAAAACTACTTTAATAAGATTAATACGGTGTCCAGTGGGACACTGAAGCTGAGTAATCGGTTTAGTAATTACAATTTTTTATATATCTATTAGTTTAAGTCCGCAAACATTTTTAATTTAAGAAAAATAAATAAAGTTAATAGTTCTACCTGCCAAAGTTACCTTGAAAGATACCTTCACTTCACGTAGTTTTATAAAAATATTACAAAAATAAATTTATTATTATTAGTATTATTATATTCTTTGCATTGCATTGCACGGATCGATATTATCATAGTTATTACCATCTATTGATTTAATTAAGGCAACGGTCCCCGACAAATATACAACAGACAACTTTTTCCAGACACATCGACAATTAGCAAACGAAATTGCCTAATTCAAATCCCAGAATGTAAATGACTTGTGAAAAAAAAACCGGAATAGGTATTAACATCTATAAATAAATTCATTTACAAATATCCCGCTTAGGCGGAGCACGCGTCGGACCGTCATCTGCCGCACGTGCTTTAAAAAAAAAACATGCATTTATCAATACGTAATTTGACAATATTGTGAGAGATTTGGATATAACTAATAGGCACTCGCAATTAAAATATTCGTGTCGTTGGACTGCATAGATTAAGCGTTCTCAAGGACACGCGTACATTGCGCATTAAATTCTACGAGGAAGGAAAACCATTTAGATCTGTCCAGAAAAAGAAATTAAGTCCGTCACCAGACACGCTGTAATAGGACCGACTGTGTAAAAGAAAACGTAGACAAAGGAACACACTCCAGACATGGAAAGGCTAACCTTTTCCGTTGAGATAAAACCTCGAAAAATATGAAACGAAATCAGTATTTCTTAGAACGCGCATATCTACCGATGCCCGTAAAAGGTGGGCCCTCCAAATGACATTATGACCAGGTCATTAGCCTTCCTAATCACCTTGAGATCCAGCATCAATCAGCGACATATCTGCGACTGCCCGGGGGTCGCCAAAAATAAGCTTCCCCGTACACCAATGACTAAATGATTCACTATCACTGCATCGGTGAATCATTTCACGACCGTTTAAACTTTGCCAAGTAGTGAGTAGATCTAATAAGCCCTTCAGTATCCTGTCCTTCGAGACGTGCTTTGCTCTTGGAACTCGATCCTGTCCGTGTGGTTATTTTTTACCTAAACAGATATGCTGTAGAGCCTTTTTCAGCTTCAGTGGAGAGCCTCTATGTACTCTTATTCAGACGACCACTGATCGAACGATAACCGTACGAAGCAAAAGCCAGAGGTTTTACTTCGAACATTGCTTCAGAGCTTATCGATGCACGTGCTTGGAAAACCTAACCTCTCTTACGAACACGCAAAACTTACACACATGTAGGTATACTAATTATGAACAAGATACTTGTACGTCAATGTAATTTCTTCCATGACGAATGAACATTGCAGACAGACATCGATCGTGACCCAAAGCTCCTATGATGAATCACAATTGATTAACATAATCGCCCATAGCAACCTGAGGTCCTCTAGACACGAAACCAAGGTCGCGTTACGTTATCGACGTTAATACAAAATTTCCTGTCATCCAGGCCAATGCCCCCCGGATACAGGAATCGGAAGCGCCGGGACTTCGCATTTAAAATGTTCTATTTCGCTTTGCAAGAGTTAGAATTCAAATGGTAAGTTCAATCACTCTTCCCGGTGCACCATACAAGGTGCCCATTGCCTCTTTATATGGCCTGCTACGTGACAAACCAACGAACGCAATTAATTCAGAACATTACCAAATTCGTCCGCGTCCTGTACCAAGCGAATATACGCCGAACGGTGTCCGTGTTTAAGATTACATTCGAATTTCGAATTCTAACACTAACCGTCGTTTGAGGCCTCCACCTACATGGATGCTACCCACATCCAATTCAGCGTTAGTGAATGGCCGCAAATTGGGCTAAATTTCTGTTCTGTAGCTACATAAGTGATCAAGCTCAGTTTCGTATAAATCAATTTTATTTTAACACATGCCTCAGGTTCAGATACAGACCAAAACGTGGCTTCTAACTTGACAGCGTTCCTAAATCGGAAACACGTGTTGGAAAAATACTGATTCCCTTCCATGACTAAGGAAAAAGATAAGGCATAATCAGTTCTTAGTAAAAACTTTTCTTAATTCTTCTGTTTAGAACAGCAAAGAACCAAAATTTAAGTGTACAAAGTGATCCGCTATCAGTGTGAGAAAACTAAAACGTGCCATTGCAAATTCTGAAGCTTTAAATTAGTCGACTCCGTGGGTCTTTAACGAAACGTTGCTCGAATTCCGTCCCGATACGACTGATAAGGAATTTAAAATCAAAGGTGATGATTGCGCTATCACCGTAGAAATGTCTAAAGTATGTCGTGCACTCGACACTGATATCGAATCTGGTGAAATATCGCTTTTGAGAATTTTACTGCAATAGCATTATTACTTGCTATTTTCAATATGAAGTGTTTTGTCTATCGTACGATCAATAACTTTAATCGTTGAGCATGCATGTTCCATACATGGAGCATTGTCATACGTAGTGGTTTAATTGTTTGTTAATATTTGAAACACGTTGCTTAAGTTTGACAATGTCAATATGACAGCGTTCCATAGTGGCTCAACATATAAAGGTGTTTACCGTACTATACACTGTCCTGAAATTAATCCTGAATTCAGCAATGGTCGAGTTAGTTTAAAAGTAATTCCTGTAATTTCTTTTTAAATTGTGGATGACAATGTTTCTATACATCGGCCGATGTTAAAACTGCGTACGGCGTCAAATAGGGCGACTTAAGTTTGAATCACAGATTAAAATAAATAAAAAAATACAAGAGTGTTCAATCAATCATAGATAACTGACACTTGAGATATTAGTAACAGAAAGTGGTCAAACAGGCCCTTAGTATAATAAAATAGTTAAATCTGAGATGACACCTCAGGACAGCTCCGATGCATTTAATAGCGACTGTACATATAAGACTAATATTATAAAGAGGAAAGATTTGTACCTATTTTTGTATGTTTGTAACGAATAGGCTCAAAAAGTACTGGGCCGATTTAAAAAATTCTTTCACCAATAGAATGCTACATTCTTCCAATTTGACATAGGCTACATTTCATTCTGAAAAAAATTAGGGATCCTTGGTAAAATTTGAACAATGTAACCGAAGGTGTAGAAAAATGAGTCTTAAAATGTCTTTCGTTGAATGCGCTGCCGAAACTATTAGCGATAGAACAAAATAATGTACAACAATATTGAAGAACATCATAATGTCTACAAAAAACTCCTTGAACATAAATAGACTTACATACAAATATAACTGTGGGATTTTTTTTAATACAAATAAAAATATTTGTGAAAAAAAGTGTTTTATATCCAAATTTCCAAAAATAAATAATTGTCTACCCTGTGCGAAGCCGGGACGGGCTGCTAGTATAAGATATAGGAAAAACCATTCTTATTACTTAATTTAATTTTTATTACCTAGTCTTAGTTTAGTTTTATATTAGTTAAAACTGTAATGTGATTTGTTTGGTATAAATAATGTAATAATTCAGAGGGATACAGAAACGTTGACAGACTAAATTTGAATGGTTTGTCCGTTTTTCCTTACCTAAACTAATGTTTACAGCACAGTTTCCAAACACTTATTTTTTACAAGATGTTTGCTGTTTGCCTCCGTTCCATTTTTTTTTAATTTTCAAGTTATTTTTTCATATGAAAAAAGAATTAGCCGAATTGGTCCAGCCGTTCTCGAATTTTGCGCTTAGCAACATTCACTTTTATTTAAACGGTAGATAGATAGGGGACGGAGAGTATCAACCAACATTATGCAGAAGCCGTATCTATGTGAAATCATACCAATTTGTATCAAAGGATTTGCAGGTACAGCAGTTTAATACTTAAACAACCAACCACCAAAGGTTATTGTTTCACAAAGAATCCCCAACCGTAATTACGTCCAATTTACACGTATTACAGGCTAAATTCGCGATGAATATTTGTCATATTGTTTCCCGTACGCTAAATTATAATTACACCTCAGCAACCAATATAAGAGAAGAAGGTATTTTGTGAGTCCAGATGGTAATACAGATATGGACAGTATCCACTTGGTCATGTGGTATAAAATTGTGTTTGCAATACGAGTATCTGCTTTTGGTTTAATGGGTGACCGGCGGAGAATTCTTGTCATTAAAACGGGTCATTAAATAAACGTACTCGTGCCTTGAGACGTAAAAATAACAAATTTAAATCTGATGCTACTGAACACGTGCATTAATGGAAACATGGAAAGGTAACATCACATCATTTACTTCGTCTAATTTGAAGTGCAATTCTTGTATATTTATTTCAGGGACGTGGGATAAGGCTCTAGAGCTCAGTTTAGTCGCTTTACATCGACAACTTATAACCAGTTCGCACCACAGCCTGGTAATGTAACGAAACTTGCGAGATTTCTCTGGCAATTCAAAACTCGGCTAAAGGATTCCGATGAAATTTGCTATGAAGAGGTTTTTGGGGGCAAAAAATCGATGTAGCTAAATCTCAGCTAAGAGAGAACGTGTTTTTCCGAATTTTACAAATACCGAGCTGCCTTTCGCAGGACCGACGGCCGTTGGAGCCGGAATGTTCTAGAGCGGCGACCGAGTACCGGAAGACGCAGCGTGGGAGGATCGTCTTTTGGCTGATAACGAAGAGCTTTCTTCAGCCTCCCAGATATGTACTCAAGCTATATCTGATTCTAAGCGTATGATAAAACAAATAAAAACACATCCAGAGGCGAAATGTCTCAGTTGTCATATTATTTAGCATCGTCTCGGTTGTCGGGATTCTCGTACTGCAAGTGTCATCTAGTTTCAAATAGCACCGATTGTATAGCAGTAACAGGGGCCTTACCATGACGTCTTAATTCAATTCCGATTCTTTAGCTCATTCTTGACACTTCTAGAATGGATCTGACAGCGAGCAAGCCAACTTTGCTCCGGAATTGAACCGCGTTAAGACGTCATGGTAAGCCGCCAGGTAAGCTAACAGCACAGGTGTGTTACTTGATAAGCTGACCCACATTACACGGAGTTCCGTAAAGTACTACCGCTTTTAGATGGCCTAGTTACAGGCAGTTTACAACAAGCTTCAAATGTTTCCATTAAATCAAAGCTGCAAAGGTTTTGCAAGCGTATTGTATTCATTTAGCAATCGTTCTTAATTTAGAGAGAGTCCAGGAATTAAACTTCGAAGCAACATATACATTTACGCAGTATCTTAAAATTGATCCGTTATACATTAGCAGATGATTGGGATAGTACGTTTGAACACCTCTATAAATATATTTGGGATTTTTTATTGTTGTCCACAACACACATACATGCATCGGTCAATGTTCAAAGTATACGGAGGCAAAGGGGTGACCTTTACAGAAGTGTTGTATCAAAACAACACAACACTACCGTCCTAACATACATACATACATAATTCACGTATTTATCCCTTACGGGGTAGACAGCGCCTAAGGTGACAACTAAAGGCTACGTTTAGCATGATTGCGGGTAGGTGGAAAGGGAAATCAAAATAGTGATAAGTTGCTAGCCGCATCGCCAACATTTTCGCCCATTACCTCGATGGGCTTTTACTATCTGCGCGGGAAGAGTAGCAACATGGACCAGCATGGAAGTAACATATTCCAGAATAATTCAAAGATCACTTTTATACATCATCACTACATAGTATAAAACAAAGTCGCTTTCTCTGTCCCTATATCCCTATGTCCCTATGTCCCTATGTATACTTAAATCTTTAAAACTACGCAACGGATTTTGATGCGGTTTTTTTTAATAGATAGAGTGAATCAAGAGGAAGGTTTATATGTATAATACATGCATAATATACCGTGCGAAGCCGGGGCGGGTCACTAGTTATAATATAACATCGATGTAGATGCAACCGATAGAACCGTTGCATTTGATTTGCACAACTGCCTATAGAATAAAATTACAGAACTTCATATTCATGTCTTACAGAACCCGAGATTAGCGGTTCTGTAGACGCCACGACGCTTCTATTATGTTTCTAGGAAGTCCTCAACCTGCTCAAACACAGGTACATTTCTAACAAATAGGTACTCGATGTCTGTACGTCATTATTGATTGCGTAACTAAATAACAGAAGTTCAAGTGAACATTACTCATCATATAGCGAGGTAAATTCCATGTCCAAGTTTCGAGACCGCATTTACCGACAGGATAATTATATTATATTCACTATAACATTAAACCTATGTCATCATTTTTGTAAGTAAACAGTTTACAAACGCATCACTTTTTGTGTAGGTAACAAAATAAACTACCGCAAATTTTTAACACTTCCAATCGTATTATCGTAATAACTTCTAAAAAAAACTAAAATAGCAATTCACGTTCCATCAATCGAGTTGTCAGACACACGTAGCAAAGAAACTTATCAACATTTACAATTTAAAACTCATACACGATATTAATAAAGTAATATGTAAAGTTACTAATTTCTCCAGCCTCTTCAATCAAATCATAATCTCACGACTATAGACCATCGAGCACAAAATCATAACAAACCTAATCAGAATAACTTGATCATAAACGCATGCGAAGCGCATACGCTCGACTAAGCCTCTCCCCCCTTCCCCCTACTTCAGGTCACTAACTGTACACCAGCAAGAGAATGCATCACAAACGGCAACTGAATGCATGTTGCAAGTACGGACACAGGCTTGTCTATTATAGTTCGATACGGGTTCCTTAACCTTAGTTTATCGAAAGACATTCAGTTGGCCAATAGCAATCTTATCGCTGACAATGGCGACTGTGGCGTGCATTTTTATCGCTCTCTTTACTATCAGGTGACCCGACCACTGTTTGGGTGCATTGGATGCAGGTTATGAAAACAGTGCGCTTTCGTAAGTCAGAATTCGTTAGCGAACTGGCATGCGCACGCTGGCATGGCGCCGTGCTCGAGCCTCACAGTCGTGTCATGACTGAATAGCAATAATGGAACGTAGGTACGCGTGACACATAAAATAAAGCATGCAGTTTGTTAACACGTGGAACTATGTCACGGTCAATTCGAAATATACGTGTAAATTGTGAGAAAGTCCAAGTTCTAAGCCTGATTAGAGCTCTAGAGCTGGTGACAAATTGTCTGACGCGCCACCACTTTCGTTTGACAAAAAGAAATGGTAACGCTTGTGATCCCTTGTGCTTTAATACAATGTGGGCTCCGAGTTAATCAGTGAGGCTACAATGCCATTTAATCATAATGTATAAAATAAAACCAACAAGATCAAGAACCCCAAGAACTCCGTATCGAACGTGGCTTCAAAATTCAGATCCAACAATCACTATCGTCAAATTTTAGTCTTAACCGGCGCAATACAAACCCAACCACGCTAATTCTTTTAATTACCGCCATATTCCTAAGGTAAACTTAGAAATACGTGCAAACATTTGCAGAGCGATACAGTGTAGGTATCACACGTTATCGCATGCAGTTTGCCCAGTAAACAGGTATTTTGCAAATCCACGTTGGAGCACTAACTTAGGAGATAAATTTTAAATTCAAGGCGTCACTTGACAGAATGAACTCTCTATGCAAACGAGGATGCATGTGTTAACTGTTTTAAATACTTACGTCTCGTTAAACTGCATGAGACTTTAGAATTATTAATTTTTCAATAATAAAATTGTCACCGTGTTTTTCTGGAGTAGAAGTAATTGCTCATTGTCCCAAGGTAAGTACAATGGAAAATATAAAAATACAATGGAAATTTTGGATATATACAGTCAGGGGCATAAATATTACGTACGTTACCAAGACGTCAAATACATCTATACAATGTCACAAACTATAAGATCGGTGACACATATTTGACATGATTGCTGTATCGATATTTATGTTTTTTTTTATGTGAATAGGAAGGCATGCTTCTATTCCAGAAGAGAAACTTGCAAAACTGTTGAAAGGCTACAGAAACGCAGGTAAGATCAAACCCTATCACGACTAATATAGGTCGCCGCTGCAATGATAACGATAACTGCCTAAATTAGCATTTTCCCCAAGAAAAACGTGTGAAGTTACTTAAGAATGTTGCTAAATAAAATGTATCTTCAATGATAACTGAGAAAACGCGTATCGAACGGAAGCTACGGCAAAAGAGAGCTGTGAAAACGACGCAAGCAACAATGTTATTCTATGTCAAATCGAACAGGCGTTGCAAATATAATGAGCGTAGAAATGAAACCACAGTCACGTCAGTAGTTGTAGCACTTGTAGCGCTAAGATTCGTGAGTGCAATGAACCAAAACGTGGCTGATTACTTAACACATTACAAGTCGTGAGCACCGCGCTTTTTGCACTCAAAAAAAAAACACTTTTTTATTTTACCTAATACCAGCAGAATGTTGACGTTTTTGCTGTACATCACCAGCTGAGACGTTGATGAAATATTAAATAAGAACTATGGAAAAAAAATTGCTAACCCGCCTTAGTGTTTGGTGATGATGTCACGAGGCCTAAGTGTATTGATCGCCTGCGCATTGTCCGCTGTACCACATTGAGCACGTTGACAACTGATTAATGCTCCTACTCAGGTGTCAAGAGCGTTGACAATAAAAAAAAACCAGCAATTACATGTAGGCACTACACCACAATAGTTAGGCTAACATTTATCAACTGCACTGTCTATCGCGATCTTGTACGTGATACGTGTTCATGATCGATGGTGGAAAAAAAATGGCCGCTGACAATCGAGAGGAATCATTTGTTATTGCTATGTGTCACTGGTTCGGTGGAGCGATTTGGGTCGGTGATGGTTCCGTACCTATTCTAGGATTACGTACCCAAAGGATAAAGACGGGACCCTATTACTAAGACTCCACTGTCCGTCTGTCTGTCTGACACCAGACTGTATCACAGGAACTGTGATAGCTAGACAGTTGATATTGTTGCAAACTCTTTACCTTTTGATACTTTTTATATACTTTTTAATTGTTTTTGCCCTTTTTTTTGAACTCTTGTCAGTTTCAATAAACTAGTCCTGAGCTGAGGACCTGCTTTTCCTTGCGATCCATTCTTCTCAACCATATTTCTAATACAGTCCACTCATGACTATCCGTTTTATTTTGGAAATGTGGACTGTATGATAATTAATGCCTAATGGGTTTATGAGCAGGGAATCTAACTATAATGAGACAAACACCAACAAAACTGAACTCCTTCTTTTACTACAAGACAAAACAAAACTGACAAGACATAAAAAAGTATATAAAAACATAAACAATATAAATATGATAAAGAGTTCGCAACATAGACCTGCTTTTCCTTGCGATCCATTCTTCTCAACCATATTTCTAATACAGTCCACTCATTACTATCCATTTTAGATATTTTCACAGATGATGTATTTCTGTTGCCGCTAAAACAGAACATTTCTGTCGGTCTAACTATGTACACACTGCCTACATTTTGCTAAGAAACGGTTCTGCTAGCACTGGATTTTATATTCAATTGCCGAATTTGTACGGAACCCTCGGTGCGCGAGTCCAACTCGTACTTGGCCGGTTTTTTGTACTTTTAACACCTGTCGCAGGTTTGCTACTGCCCGCAGGTGCCTCAATGAGGTCGAAGCTGTTGGCATAGTCAAGCAAATATCGTAAAGCGCTTATTGTTTACATAATGGCTTGCTCTCAGCGGCCCAGTGGATGCCTAGGTGTAAGTAAAACCGTTATGCCTTGCATAAATCAACTGTCGCACCGCAAGTATCTAGTCGAAGTAGCACTCGCTAACCAAAGTATATTTAGAATAGTAGTCCGCCCACCGTGCCCCGTCCAGGCATAAATCTTAATTGAAATGCAGACTATCCGGGAACGCGACATCCAGGTTTAAAAGTCGCTAAGCAACTTCACAAATTCCACATAGAACCTTATTACGTTACAATTATGACACGTACTTCGTTGCGTACCCGATATTCGAATATGACCACTGCATGACCACTGAAAATGTGACAAAACTCACTCGCAACTTTCCAAACGGACCACTTACACTTAGGTACCACACCATTGTGAATTAAACAAAACCTCGCAAAAAACTTTTATTGAATATTGTGTTCACACACTCATTATCATTAAGATACTCTGTTATCGTTTTGATTAAATTTAATGTTTTCCAATTGCAGTACTTACTCGATACGAAAGCTTTTAATTTGTATTACCAAACTAGCATTACCATGCTTCTTACGAACAAAATACAATATGCACAATGCACATGGCCTAGCACCGGCTAAGCAGTCATGTATCCAGCTAAAGTTCTCAAGTCGTTCAACAGGCCTATTTCAACGTGGCAAATTGCCAGGCCGTTAATGCATATGCAGCTAGGGCCTATGAACTCTTGCTTTAACCTACTTCTTGTTACAATTTAATCAGACACGGTAGTATTCGTATTGGTAAACTTGACACTCGCACCAACCGGACACGTAACGAAAATTTCACAAACATCAGACGTGAAAAAAACACTAAGCCATAAGCAATAAAAAATAAACAAAAAGCCACATGTAATAACGATCACTAAGTCTATTATAAATTATAGAATCATTAGGCTTGATAAATAAAAACTTGCATCGGATTCCTAGATGGGGCTGGGCTTAGGCGAGTCGATAAATCGAGAGGGGCATTTTTAAATATCGCGTCCGCAAATCCGTGCTACGATGACATGAATGATGAATGTTGGACAATAAATAGTTGTCGTATTAGCCTGAGCACAGCTGATGGGGGTGAAGGCTGGTCGCGAGCAGGTCTAGACAGGCGCGAATAAAGATGCAAGTTGAAATGACATCATATTTAATATCAAATCGATAAGACATTCGCAGACAGCAAGCTTTTTTTCTTTTCGCAGATTGAGGTAAAACGTGCCATATCACAAATATTGAATTCCGCTTTATGGTAGTACCTAAAACCACGCGTCAAAATATTGGTTGCAACTTTGTACGGGAATCGTCGCCAGCACAAAAGGTAAAATAAAAATAACGAAGTTGACTCAGCTGATAGGTGCATTGAACTTCTTAGAACGAGGTACGTTTGTAAAGCTGAAAGTCCCATTATGAATGCGCGCACGCCGGCCCTGAATCACGAACAGAAAATCCTACTACCGAATGTATTTTGAGCTTTTCCGCTTCGCAAAGGCGTACCGTTAAGCATTTTAGAAGTGCTGTTAGTACAGTTTGGTAAATTAAACAAGTTGTGACCTTCTTGTGCGCCAGACTCCGGTGTACATAGGGCAGCAAGTTGACATAAGTATTGTCTGTCTGTTTTGTTAACTTTTACGAACGCGTGCACCGTAAATGGAGACGTAAAAGTTTGTATATACGCCGCTGTCAGAATTAGGCAACTGTATCATGTTAAAGTCAGATAAATGAAGTGTTTTTTTTACACAAAACTGGGCACAAACAGATCGTAATTTTGGCATGTTCAGAAGGGCAAAGATATAATAAAAGTTCTGTCAAAACCCAGGCAACATTTTGGTAATTGAATAAATGTTAATACCGTCCATCATACCCGCAGTAAAATAAAATTTTATTATTGTCGCAACAACGTACGCACTAACGAGCAATTTAAAATTTTAAGAGCGTGTGTCCCCGCGACCTGACCGCTCTCAAGGACGGTATTTAGAAAATCAGACACAAAAATGACTCAAATAAAATAACAAAGGGATAATGTCCTTTTTAAAGCCAGCACCAAAAATTTTTGCAGTGAGTGCTCAAAAACGTGATACAGACTGACTATCTGTATGTTTGTTACTTCACGCTAAAACGACTGGACTGATTTGGTTGAAATTTGTATATGTTGAACAGTTGAATCTTAGAATAAAACGAGCTACTTTTTATCACGATGTAACCACGGAATACAAAACGCCGAAATCTCAACGCCTAGGTCTAGATACAAGAAATTTTTCACTAACGCAATGGCTTTCCAGAGCCGCTAGCTGTACAGTAAAAGAAACTGTGGGACCTTTTCACTGAAAATGTCATTGACTCACAATACCCCTGCCAAAGAAATAATTGCGAAATTATATGAGACAAGGTTCCACAGAGGTGATTCAGTTACTTCGACCGTACACGCTGTACGTCGCGAGTGAACAAACTTCAGATAGTAGAAGCCATATCTCCGCACCTAATTATTTACTCTATAGCCTCCTACACACAGGATCAAGAGATGTCGATGTCACACTCGAGATCACAATGCCCAAAGCAAATATTACCTAATGACATCATCCCAGCTGATCGGTTGAAGGCTGGTCATCCGATACAAGGATCGAGTCAAGCACCCTGAAATGGCCTCAAAGAACAAGCATGCGACGACTAAATAGGTACCGATGACTCAATTATAAGCTTTTTTTGTGAAAAACTAAAGCGTCAGGTAAACAGAGCGAGACGCAGACAACCGTGAGACAGAAGACGTTACGTTCACGTGTAAAACGAGTATCTGAAGACATGCACTGAAAGACAGCCATTTATCAAGGAAATATATTTAGATGATGCGTCGTGACTAAGCGAACGGGAGACAAAAAAAAACAAACGAAACACAATCACCAAAACACTTACACTAAAAGCAAATCGTAAAGATACCACCGGTATTCTCAACATGCTAGCGTTTATCGAAGGAACGTGATCCGTCTCTTTCCCTCATACCCATTTGGATGAGACACTTTACTTCCTCTGTAGAAAATAATTGGATTTGATAAGACACTGGAGTCAAACCGCCACTTCTTATTTTGAAATGTAATTGTTATTACCGCAAGACGATCAAAATGTCTAGGTATTATAACGGAAATGAAATGAACTCCTTCGTCAGAAGTCAAATATAGAACTGGTGAACATATTTTTTCTAGTGCCATGGCAAAGGGAATACTCCACATTACTAAATCTTTGAAAAGGTATTACAATAATAATTTCCGAAAATGAGTTCCAGATGTTGAAAGCGTGGAAATTGCCAATTTATTTTATTTTATGATGCTATCATGCTAGCACTTAAGTAAACGCCAATAATACACGACATTTAAGGAAACGACACTTGCACTCGTCCGAAAGTGCTAATTTGCGAATTGGAAAATATGCATTCGCCCACTCTTCCACGATTTGATTACAGTCAATATTGACACAGCTGCAAGATGCGAATGTTTTTGGAATGCAATGTTTGACACCGATACAATTATGAAATTACCGAATAGGTGTTTTTTTTTTATTAACACGGCGTTTTTATACGCGCCGACGACGCGCGTTTACGGCGTCGTAAATGCCCAAGAAGCTAGTAGAAGAGTAACTTGTGAAGCGTTTGCGTTAAAATGTCAAATACAGACAGAACAGTCAGTATGCTTAGTGTAAGTTTTCGGTTACAAAATAAGTCTCGATCGCACCCGAGCATTTGTAAACGAGCAATTAATGTAACGCTCGGCCAACGAACACACTCGAATATTCGACGCCGAATACTCATTACACGCGAACGCTCTCAGTGTGGACACTCCTTTTCGATCAGGTGGCGCTGCCAAATGCTAATATTATAAATGAGAAAGTATGGATGAATGGAAGTTTGTTTGTTACTCAATCACGCCAGAACGGCCCAGCGAATCTGGATGAAACTGGGACATAGATAGAGAAAAGTCTGGAATAGCACATAGGCTACTTTTTATACCGGAAAACTCCCGCGGGATAGCGATAAACGAATCCTTTGCAGACGAAGTCGCAGGCAACAGCTAGTTTTTCCATAGTAATTGAGACGTTTACGAGAAAGCGTGCCAGACTTTTTTTGTGTGAAAACTTACGCACGTGTGTCACCTGTGCGTAGTCTGTGCGTAAAAAATACGCAATGTACAGTCGAGGAGTCCAACAAGTCACTTTTGTTTCTTTACCGCAGAAATCGAGAATCAAGAATTAATTAACTACGTATCAGCGATTTACGATAATTAATTTTAATAGCAATAGCACCATAAGACGCATTTAAGTTAGCAGGCGTATTTAATTACGATAGTTAAATCCAAACAGATCTCGTAGAATAAGCGGTGAGTAAACTCCCATTCCGAGGTCAGTCTAGGCAACACCATTGCAGTTGCGGTTCCGGTTTGCGCTGGCGCATTCAGCAGTGTTGCCAATTTAGCGACAGGTCGCTAAAAATGGCGACTTTTTAAAGTTTTACCAACTTTATCTCTTCCATCCTGGTCTGGGAGTAAAGAAAAACCATACAATGTACCAGTTTTCCTTCCCTCGCAGATGGTAAAAGCCCATCCAGGGTATATGCGAAAATGTAAGTCTAGTTATAGGCGATGCGGCTAGCAACTCATCACTATTTTGATTCCCCTTTCCAACTATACTCCCACAATCATTCTAAACGTGACCTTTAGGTCTTGTTATCTTAGTCTATGTCTACCCCGTAAGGGATAAAGACGTGATTTATATATGTATGTATTTCCGCCTTACAGAGGGGGTCCTACGACACCCAAGCCACCGCGCCTTTTAGAACTATCGCCCCATTTAGCCACTCAGCGGCGTTTACTTGTGGCTGAGAGCTTAGCGACTTTGCTATTTTAAGTGTTGGCAACACTGGGCGCAGTGAAAGCCTGCATTACGCCGCAGATTGCAAACCGCACGAGCCCACTCCAACGCGTGGGGTGAGGGTTTTATAATTAAGAGTCTAGCGGTGTGCCGGGATTAGATTCCAGGTTCACTGACCTGTCCTTTTTTTAATTTTATGATGATTAGTACCAAGGTTAGTCTCTGTCATATCGTGGGACATAGCAGGATGGAGTAATTGTCGAGTGTTAATACCCCCTTGCAAAAAAAACGGGCATCCATCCATGGTTTTTGTATTATATATTATTATTCTAAAAAAATACTTTCTGCCAAGTTTCTTGCGGCGCATTCTTCTAGGCAATGATAGTATTTCCGAATGCGCTAGTAGTTTCAAAAAAAAGACTTGCAAAAGAGCCCTTGGCGGCCTATTTGCAAAATAAACGTTTGTTTTTTTTGATATGCGTATAAAAGCTTACTTTTTAGACTTTAATGCCTAAAAATCTGATAGACCATAGAACGATTTTTTGCAAGGGGGTACAAACATTTATTGACACCTGGGATGTCGAATTGTGTCTGCTTTCAATCATCGAATTGACTGTAAATTGGACTTACGCTTTTTAGTCGGTTAAAAATACCGTCAGAATTGAAATCAGTCACCACAGTGAAAATAGTCGTTGTTTCGATCCAGATGATATTCAGCCTGAGGGTGGTTAGGTAATTCCTAGGTTATAGGTCGACTTTGACAGCCCCTAAAACGAGACGAATATACTCAACTTGACCACAGCGAACCAGATACATAAAAAAAAAAAAACAATTTAAAACGCAAAAACATACCACGTCAACTACACATAGC
Source organism: Pandemis heparana (assembly GCA_963854515.1). Taxonomy (NCBI): domain Eukaryota; kingdom Metazoa; phylum Arthropoda; class Insecta; order Lepidoptera; family Tortricidae; genus Pandemis; species Pandemis heparana. The sequence goes on from OY978006.1 coordinate 31,579,136, forward strand.
AACATATCTTGTATGCTCTTAAATTATCTGAATAGATAAGAGTCGATGTCGTAGTGTAGAATTTAATTAGGGTGCGACCACACCGCCGCTTAAAAAACGGTGACGTTACGGAACTTACGGAATCGCAACAAAATGTATGAAGAAACGGTGAGGAAACGTGACGCATACGACACGTCACTGCGTACGCGCGGCGGTTTGGTCGCACCCTTAGTTCTCACTTCGACCGACGCATCGGATAAGATCGTGGCGCTGCGTTCGTATTAGGACAGACGTGAAGCTTTGTATATACGATGCAAGAAAGTGCGCTAGTGTGTGTACGAGTGGGTGGACAAACCGGTTTAACAAAATAGCTTATATGCACTCACCACTAGTCTCTAAACGCCCTCCACTCTTAGAGACTTCTCGCAATATACGCATGTATTGGTGAGTGTATAACGTGATCGCGCACTCATGCGTCAGTACCTATAGGTGAAAAACTCAAGTAAGACCTGTTGTTCGTATTAGTGTAAATGTACAGAACTGATATGGGACTTAAGTCATTTTTCTAATTTGGATTGGAACGTCAATTTGTCTATTCGCACATAACTATTACTCACACATACAACGGGTCATTTACTTAAGTTTTTTACCTACATATTATGTGTAGGTATTTTGTATGAAGTGTCCACATAACTCCAAAACTTGTGTTTACTACAAACTCACGCACATGATAAGGTTAGCTTATCAGGATTCGAGCAATTTGTCTTTGGGTTTAGTGGGACAGGTCCCGTTTATCGCAACTACTGCTATCGCAAAAAAGTGCACTCTAAAGGGTTCCTCTGGTATTTGATTTTTATCTAAGCATTATTTTCAATACGCAACTGACATTTCAGAAGTGGCTGACACTTTTAAGATTTTTTTCAATAAGTGACGTATTTACTGTTACTTAAAGCTCAGCTTATAGTATCTAGCAGGCGACGTTATATTTTAACCGACCGATGGAAAAGACACTAACTCAAACAACATGATAAATAATTTAAATCTTCGGATTACATAGTTTTTTTTACTATATCCCGCTTTCTACAAAAGAATCCCGCGTTTTTTCACTCAAAGTTTCAAAATCCCGACTTAGCAAAAAAAACCTGGCAACACTGGTCTGTTTGTTACTGTTACCTTTCACGCTTAAACCACTGGACCGATTTAGTTGAAATTTGGTATATATATTTATTGAGTCCCGGAAAATAAGCAAATTATGCGCAGACGGAGTCGTGTGCAACAACTATGTAGTATTGCTTAAAACTTACCACACAAAACCGCATCGCTTTAATTCCCAAGCGACGTTTTGACTAACAAAAGTGCCGCTAAAAGCGCAAAATTGCTAAGCAGCGAATGTATAATAGTACTTTACGCATCCTACGGAACCAGGTGTGGGTATGTGAAACGCGTTTACGGCTCCAGAGAGATAAGCGCTAGTTTACATTAGTTATTTTTAAAGCCATGCATAAACAAGATGGCCTGCATAATTGTAAACACTGTTAGCAGAGGTCAGGGCTGTTTATCTGGGTGGGATGTGCAATTTGATGGTTTGAAATTGAAATCGTTCGTTCGATTCACTACTAAAAATCCTACAACAACACGAGTACCTACCCCCGATTACGTTCGCCAGAGAAACCCACATGTATGGCTATCTTGACCTTTACCTTTTTTGTACACCTTTGTTTTTTTGTACTCGCATACATTGTCACTACACTGTCACCTAACAAGGATTAGTGTCAGACACACAATGTAACGATTAACAAGAGACGCTGCATTCGGCACTAAGCCCAAAGCATTACGTTCTTGCATATATTTTATTCACTTGTCGAACACTATTTTTGTTTTAAGGCAAAATCGTAAACTTTATAAGAGAAACGCATTGCAATAAGTTGTCCGAAAAATCATTCTACTTTTTAACTGGCTACTTCAATAGTCTGTTTCAAAAAGGAAGGGTTGTGTGACAGATCCATAGAATGTAACTGTTAGTGTTCACGAAAGTTTTGACAACAAAATAAATACTAAATTGAATTACTTAGAAATAAACCAATATTTGTTTTATTTATTTATTTATTCCCAAATATTTATTTATAATATTTACTTGGTACTGTATATTAATAATGTTCTAAAAAGAACACGGCGATGTTTTTTGCGTTTACATAATTTTCACGTACAAATTTTCAATAATGTCATTATTAACGAGACGTTGCTAGGTTACGTTCTATGGTCATTAAAACTAGAGAGGTGACTATGTATAATTGGGTAATCGGTTAAAATCGCGTATAATCGAAAATACAAAGACAACCTACAAAAATATGAAGTGAGTATTTTACATTCTTTCACACTCACTACACAATACCTATCGTTTTTATTGGTAATAAATAGATTCCTTAGAACTTCAATTACATTATGAAGTTAAATAATATTTTATACAACCTATTTAGTTGAAAAAACACAACTTGACAAAAAGCGTAAAATAGGAATTATAATTATTACATCTTAGGAGATTGACTTGAGTATCATTATATCGAAATAGCATTTATGTAATAAATTAATATGCAGTCGTTATTTATATGGAATCGATTGTTATTAGTACTAAGATATAATCGATAATCGTTTTATGTGAAAGGTGTCACAAAGAAGCCTCACCTCTAGATTTGTCAATGTTAATGTCACATACAACCCTTCCTTATTGAAACCGAGTATAGGTCAATATTGTCAACTGATTCTTAACTGTATTTTATAGAAAACTAAAGTCACTAGGCAAAAGCGGGATGTGCATTTGTGCAAATAGCAAAATGTGAAGGTTTGTCCTTATAACGTTCTCATATTTAGAGTTTAAATAATACAGACGTTTACAATCCAGGTCTGTATGAAATTATATTTCATCATAAAATATGTCGATATTCCCAGCCTTCTCAATCTAATCATCTCAATAACAACTATAACAAATGGCGGGATCAATAAGTCTATAGGTGAAAAACTTAAAGTAAATGACTTGTTTATGTAGTGTCTAGTGAACAGAACTGACATAAGTCGTTCGTTATGACTTAAGTCGTTTTTCTAATTAGGAACGTCAATTTGTCTATTCGCACACGTTACTCAAGGTACAACAAGTCATTTTTTTAAGTTGTTCATCTATACATACGTTATATTATATTTCTATTCTATTGGTGATCAGGTTGGGTATGGATTGGATATACATAATTATGGTATTTTCATTCTTACCTGTCCTATTTGGTAAACAAAATTCTAACCTCAAAACGTCTCATTTTTGTTATTTTTTAACTATTTCATCGTGAATAAAGGAATTGGAGATAAAATATCAGCAAAATTATGTACAAAATATTACCTCATGTTTATTTGATAACATAATACACCTTATTCTTTACAAAAATTTGCACATTGAAATTAGAATTTTGTTTACCAAATAGGACAGGTAAGAAAGAAAATACCTTATATCTGACCATTGTTCTTTCGAGTCAGTCGTGACCTATTTAAAGTGCGCTTATTGTCATCCATGCTTTCTGACAGCTCTTTTTAATTTTTCTCTACACTAGACATCCAAGCAAATGAGCGTGTATACCATGAAAAAGTTCAAACTACACAATGAATTCCATGCAGTGTGATCAAATAGAATACGCAGGCAGTGCAATTTTCCTCCACAATATCTCTTCTCGGTGAAAGGTCCAGCCTCCATAGGTACATAAGGCAAACATATATATAGGTATTGTGAAAGTAGTCATGGTCTAATACCGACGGGTGAAATCGGAAAAGTTAAACTAAACTTAAACAGCATAGATACACGTCCCAATTCTGAATGGGGAAACGTAGGAATGCCGGGAGGAACGCAAGTGCGTGTGATGAAATAATTAGTAACGTATTAATGAATTATAACTGTACTTATTAAAATAACATTTATTATAATTTATAATGAGTTACGAATACGTGAACTTTATGGTTAGCTTATTTAATAGGTGGGAAGATAATAAAGTATTAATGTGGAAATATAGGCACGCTGAGTTGTAACTATTGTACGAGATTTTTATTTATATAGTTTGTGTAGTAATTGCCTTTTATCATATCTCTGTTAGGTATCATCATTTAGAAACATTTAAATTATAGTGCCATATAACTATCGCATAACGTGCAGCGCACGCGATTCAGATTCCCTAAATAGATCAAATAAATGATCTACATTTTTATTGACTTGTCATGTTACCACAAGCTGCTTTCTGCTTTTTAACCTGCCCTAAGATCATCAAATTGAAAAGCACAGCATAAGTGAAAGAAAATACCGACTAGCTTCTGTCCACGACTTCGTCTGCGTAGAATCTAACTAATATTATAAATGCGAAAGTATGGATGGATGGATGGATGGATGGATGTTTGTTTGTTTGTTACTCAATCACGCCAGAACGGCTCAACGGATCTAGATGAAATTTGGCACATAGATAGAGAAAAGTCTGGAATAGCACATAGGCTACTTTTTATCCCGGAAAATTGCGTAGTTCCCACGGGATAGCGATAAACGAATTCTTTGCAGACGAAGTCGCTGGCAACAGCTAGTTATACATATATCTATTAAAAAAAACCGCATCAAAATCCTTTGCGTAGTTTTAAAGATCTAAACATACATAGGGACAGACAGACAGACAGCGGAAATCGACTTTGTTTTACACTATCTATGTATGTGTGATATGCATGCTAGCACTATTTTACCTAGGTCACTAGCCTGTTAAAATGCAATTTATTTATCGGCAATGATTCGTAATTGAAGTCTGGGGAAAAAATATCTATACTCACTTACATATAACACGACACGACTGACTGATTAACAGACATGTCAGACAACGCATACATAAACTAGTTCAACCTGTGAGTTCAACGCATACATATTTTACACAATTTCCACATTTAATATGATCTTTGGATTTTTATTATTATGTATTTCATTTCATCAGTTTCATCAAAAAATACATTTTACATTTTGAATCCGATGCCTCAGATCTAATAGTGCCAACTTCAAACATATCAGTAGGTAGCGCACACTGAAATGTATTTTTTGATATTAAATTTCAAAGTGAAAAATAACACTTTAGCTGTTTTATTAATTATTACAATTTTTAACGGTTTTCATTTCTAATTTTATTTTCCACCTAGTCCTTACCTGACAATAACGGACACAACCAAAAATAACCGATTTGGTGGACTCGTCCGAAAGTTATGCATAAGTATTATTTTGGCGATTCATTTTTACTTATGTAGCATATGTATTTGAATGTTTAATCCCAATTAGTAAGCTAAGGCATTGATTACAAAAAGCAAACGGATGTCGTAAGCCCGTGCTGCCACTAAATAATGCTAAATAGAATTTCAGCGATCATGGATGCAGGGTTAAATGCCAATTACCCTTTAGTTAATTGTGCATTGGTTTCACTATATTCAGCACAGCGACCCGCCCCGGCTTCGCACGGTATATTATGCATGTATTATACATATAAACCTTCTTCTTGATTCACTCTATCTATTAAAAAAACCGCATCAAAATCCGTTGCGTAGTTTTAAAGATTTAAGCATACATAGGGACATAGAGACAGTGAAAGCGACTTTGTTTTATACTATACTAGCGACCCGCCCCGGCTTCGCACGGTATAATATGCATGTATTATACATATAAACCTTGCTCTTGATTCACTCTATCTATTAAAAAAAACCGCAGCAAAATCCGTTGCGTAGGTAGTTTTAAAGACTTAAGCATACAAAGGAACATAGGGACATAGGGATAAAGGGACAGAGAAAGCGACTTTGTTTTATACTATGTAGTGAAGTGATTGTGATAGTGACTAGCTGTTGCCCGTGACTTCGTCCGCGCAAAATTAGCTCCCTTTTCTAACACTTCCAATACATAATAAATGTTTGAGCTATATTAATAAAATTTTGCATTTTAGGCAAGCTTAGGGTTCTGAATAAATGTGCCAAATGTCCTGTATGTAGATTAAATAGGTTTCGAGTTGTGAAGGGGTCTACCTCTCTTATTGTATAACTAGCTATTGCCAGCGACTTCGTCTGCAAAGAATTCATTTATCGCTATCCCGCGTGAATTTTCCAGGATAAAAAGTAACCTATGTGCTATTCCAGACTTTTCTCTATCTATGTGCCGAATTTCGTCGAGATCCGTTGGGCCGTCCTGGCGTGATTGAGTAACAAACAAACATCCATCCATCCATACTTTCGCGTTTATAATATTAGTTAGATTAACATGCATGGCTAGTCTGTTAGTGTTAATTATGAGTGTTGCGAACTCTTCATTGTATTTTTAATAATTAATATTGTTTATGTCTTTATACACTTTTTAATATGACTTTTGAACTCTTGTCTTCTTGGTGTTGTCAGCAGTTAAGAAGCAGTCTGTTTGTTGGTGTTTGCCTAACTATACTTAGATTCCCTGCTCATAAACCCATTAGTCATTAAAAATATTATTTTACATCACCCTTGGCCGTAATTGGGATTTTACGCCCGCTTCACGGACAGAAAATCTCACTTCCTGGCCAAGGCAAGACGTAAAACTTTATACAAACCACGGGCGGTAATTCGTAAAGCCCCAGATCGCATATTTAAGGCCCTCACCTTCGGTTCGGGCCACAAACACCTGCGGTCTGGGACAATTACGAATTTACCGCCCAAGGTCTGTAATGTACTATTTCCATACAGTCCTCATTTCGTACGTTTCAATGAGATTATTGTAAATAAATAAATAAACAAATAAAAATAGTGTAAATACACACACGGCTGCGTCGCCAGTTCCTTTTACTCTGAACTTGGCTGAAACGCTGCCGCGTGTCTAGTTTAAAGTAACATGGTTAGGGGTATATACATACATAAATCACGTCTCTATCCCTCACAGGGTAGACAGAGCCTAAAGTAACAAGGCCACGTTTAGCATAATTGTGAGCGAGGTGGAAAGACGAATCAAATTTGCCGCAGGCCCCTGACGTTGTAATTACGCCAAGTAGCAATTTAAATACCCAGAGGGTTTTCAATAGTGGCATAATAACCATAAAAATGTATACATACTTTTAATTATATTAAATAAATGAAAAATTTTTTTTTATCTAAAATCATTTATCAATTAATACCTTTAATTACACATCCACACCTCGGTTCTAATGCAAATCCCCAATTTCGATCACAATTTGTAATTAACGCCGCAAAACACACAATGGGTTTGAAAAAAAAAACAAATTGCAGGTAATAAAAAAAAGATATGAATTGACCAATCAGAGGCACCGCTTTGTCTTTTTGTGTGCTACTGCTTCATAATGGCTAATAACGCAAAGTTATGTATGCGGCTGCGCAACATTGGGAATGCCGTGGCGTCATAACATTATCTATTGAACAGTCGGGAGATAGTGCCGTTCTTGACTGTATGTATCACTTTGTAAAATTGTAATAGCGATGAATAGTTGAAATTTGAAATGTACTTAATGACTCGTACGGCTTTTTGCACTACCGTACAGGCTACCAGTGGCCTTCGTATTGATTGGTATTATTTGAAAGTTATTTTTTACAAACTATACAGTGGCTATCAACGTTTTGTTGATCGATAGATCCCTTGGATCGCAACGTTGTCCGTCAGCTCTTATAACGACATTCGTGTTTCAGGTACGATCGGCCGATTCAAATAACCTATAACAGTGTTTCCCTGTGGTCCGTGGACCCCTGGGGGTCCGCGGTGTCATCTCTGGCCCTTAAATAAATGATAATAAGTCTCGTAATTTTGTATCTGTAATAACTAAAAAAAATACCTAATCCGAATTTTTTCGCTGTTTATTTTATTAAGGGAGTCTAGTATAGATATGTTACGTTCCTAGTAAATTGCGTTTGAAAAAAGGTTCCCTCTGTCAACTGTCACATTGACTGTCACGGACTACTCATACTGTGGCTTGTTTGAGATAAATGAGACAATTGGGTCATTTATGAATCTTCAACTCGGGCGCGGTAGTGACATATCTACTCCCAGTTCATATGTAATATCATCGAGGGGGTCCGTGAAAACTGTGCTTGATTTCCTAGGGGTCCGTTGCTGAAAAAGGTTGGGAAACGCTGACCTATAAGAGTGAGTGAGACAGCAAGACTAACCCAAACGCCTTACGGAAACGGAAACTATTGTGTCGGTAAAGTTGAAAGTAAAAATCCTTATTTTAAATAGAATTGATACGTTCGATTTTACAGGTTGGTAGGACGCAAGGTCCGTCCGGATCGCTACTCGTTAATCCTGCCGCCAAGCAGCAGTGCTTGGCTGCTGTGCTCCAGCGTGGAGAGTAAGACAACCGGCGAAATTACTAGCACATGAAATATTAGCTCAGACCTTTTGGCAACGCTGCAATCCTCTAAAGTAGCGGGTTGTGTTGTGGGTGTCCTTTGGGTGCTGTTTTCGAATCCTATTCAATGCAAACAAACAATCAAATCTTTACTCTTTATAAAATTTTAGTGTAAAAGTAGTGATGTTTGATCCATAAGATAACCAGGATTTTTCTTTAAAGACGGTACTCGCGTACGCTGGCGCCGGTTTTGATTGAATTTTTGCTTTTATTTCACTAATTACGTGAGAAACGTGGTTGCGCAACTGTTTTTTAATTAGTAAAGGCATTATTTACGGCAACGGGAGTTGTAATTAAAATAATCATACTGCAAGTTAGTGTTTGTTCTTTTCGTTGTTACAAGCTTTTATTTAGTTTCACTTATGTCGATGTTTGTCTGCAATCAAATATTGCAAGTGAATCTTGATTCACTTCCAATGTCAAAATGACGTGAAATTTGGCTTACTTATGTAAGTCTGATGCAGTGCCACAACTATAGGGTGGCAGGGTTGGTAAAATGCCAAGGGGCCCCGAACTGGCTTGGCCTTGAGCGCAGAAGGAAAGATGATGCACTTCTTCATGAGGAAGGGGCCCCATCTGATGAATTTGCCGCGGGCCCCTGAGGTTGTATGTGGTTGTGAGGTGGTTGTATTGTATACTTTGTTCTTTGTTTCTGTATTTTTTTGTACTGATTTGTGGTGCTCAATAAATTGTATTTGTATTGTTGTAGTTACGCCACTGGTCCGGTGACAATACAATAATCTTGGGAGTGAAATTCCGGTGACAAATCCAGAACCGTCTCCGCAGATTGGAACTTGGTAATACATATGTAGGATAGATGACAATGCAAGTACAGTCAACAAAAAAGCTAGCATTCGAAATATTTTTTTTTAGGTTAGGTTATTTTGTTTTGCGACTATCGGTTATCAAACATCAAACCCATAAGAGCGAGACAAGACAACCCTGAAAATCGGTCTAGGAGATCACGGAGTGTTCCTACACTCTTACCCCCTTATTCATAAACGCTCTATAGGTTTCTGCTAACTTAGCAATCGTTTGTCCTTATCTGTGAAAGGTAAATGTCGATGTGACAGATAAGGACAAACGATTGCTAAGTTAGCAGAAGCCTACAGAGCGTTTATGAATAAGCGGGTTACAGCTTTCCGATAATGTAAAATCGTTCGTAACTCAATTTTAAAAACTGTAAAACCCACAACGTATAAACAATTAAACACCATTATATTTCTAATTATAACATAGCGTGCGTTATGCTTCATAGTTTGATACCCACAAGGGTTTGTACCCACAAGAATAATTTGCGAAATCAAACTTTTATTCAGACTATTAAATCTTTGCCATTGTTTTTCTACACTTGCTCACTAGACCAAGACATTCTGTCATAAGTCATGATATTCACGACCTTTGGTCGCGTGTCTGTATAAAAAGCCTTTAAGAGGAATTAATAAAAGATTCACCCCTTTTGAAACTTAATTAAGTGTGCTTGATTGTATATATTACCATTCTTTATGGTCCGAGAACTATTACAATATTACATACACACATACATAAATCACGTCTTTTTGTAAGGGATCACGGGGTAATAAGACCCACAGGCCGCGCTTAGCTTTATTGTGGGCGTACAGGCGGAAAGGGTAATCAAAATAGTGATGGGTTGCTAGCATCGTCTATAATATGATTCCTAAGATGGACTTATATCAACAACTTATAGAAACAACTGGTACATTCTAAGTTTTTTTCTTTTTCTAAATTATAGTTCCTGCAGACGCACGATAAACGTTCTCTACGCAATCGAAATCGCGAAACAGCTGATTATTGAGTAACTGTCAACTTGTAAGACAAATCCAAAGGATTTTTTGCAGTGTCCCAAATTAAAATAATTATTCCCTGACGGTCTTACCTCAGTGGAATTATTTGAGAAATGCTCAAATAACCAGCGTTCGAAGACCTCCAGTTTGAACAAACGAGAGCTCAACGCATGGCCGACTCCGGTGTGAACGGACCGAAATCCAACTTTTTTTTTAATGCTTTGATGATCTTATTTTCGCACTGATTTCCACCGTCGGGCGCTGCCGAGCGTGGCGCATAAATATTGTAGTGCGATGCCCTCCTCTATGCCCTATGGGCCGCCATCCGAAACGGCTCTTGAGAAAAAAAAAAGAAAATGTTCGTGCTTGTTAAGTTGGCACCTTGCTTTTGTATTGGATTTAGTTTCAAAGCGCGAGTTTGCCTTATGACTTCATTTAATGCATACTGATTAGAATGGAATCATTAATGATCTACTGGAATTATTCTATGCAGTTACACGCGTCTTTGTCTGCCGAATAATCGTTTATAAACTATTCCATGTTCCCAGGGTATCAAACTGGATAGGTTGAGTACCTAGTACGCGTGAAAATCCTTAACAAACTTAAAAAAACCCTTAAGGTTTCACCGCTCTTTGCTAAGTTCCAGTTATCTTACGGGTCAGTTATATAATGACGACGTCTATCTGCTAAGTAGTAATAGATAGAGACGGAATCATAGATGAAGTGAAGAGGTGAAACAGGCCGTAAATATTTTTATATCTTCATCTTCAGTGTTTATAGTTGCTTAATGTCTCTCGGCAAACTTCTTTCATCAGTTCAGTACCCTTAGTTACTCCTTATAACATAAGGGATGTAGACGTGATATAGGCATTGTATGTATGTATGTATGTATTATAATTTATAACATCAGCTAGAGTCTGTCTAACGAAAGCTGAACCTGCAAAAACGCAGCAATTTCCAAAAAATCATGACAGGGTAACACAGGATCACTAACACAGCTGCAATTTGCTCAGAGAAATGTCAATTTGACATACAACATGACACCTCAGATAGACACACTTGGAGACAAAATGTTGCCAGTCAAATAACTAGTGGGTTCAGCTTTTGTTAGTCAGACTCTATCTCTGCCAATTGCTATTATAAACTGTTTTAGTTTATAGCAAAAACATTTTATTATTACATTTACAGGTTCCAGGTTATACTATAGTTACCTAAATGTGCTATATTTAATTTATCCTCCTGCAAATTGTTATTCATTCCACGAATATTAATTATTCATTATCACAAAGCCAAACTTGGAAACTGGTGTTCTCAAAAACATTGTTTGTCATATAGCTCAAGCAAATTAGAATCCATTGTATGGGAAATCTGGCAAAATATATGGAGAACATTTATCTATTGGGATGGATACCTTATGGGGTGAAGTCAAAATTTATCAACTCTCCCCCCTCCTCCGGGGGGCGCGTCCCCCCACCACGCCCCCCAAAGTGTCCCGAAACACGGTTTTTTGAAGTTTTTGAGAAAACTGTTCGCGATACAGAAAAAGTGTGTAGGAATGAAATAATATACAATAAATTTACTATAAATCTACCATACACATAAAAGCGGTATCTCTTATGGTTTTGACGCAAGAAGACGCAGAAAATCATAATTTTTTGTTTTTTTACAATAAATTTTAATTAAAACTTCAGTTTTCTCAGAAAATACTCATTTTACACCTAAAAAATGTATAACTTAAATAAACAATGGAATATTCCCTTTAAAAAGAGGTATCACTTATCTATATATTAGTTAAGTTGACCATTTTAAAATAGTTTAAATATTTAATTTGTCATGAACAATTTTTTTTACTTGAAGATTAGGTATGTTTAAAATGTTTTTTATATAGTTTAGAGTTAATTATAAACCATGCTAGTGTAATTTTGTTTATTTATTCTCAGTTATCCGCAAATAATTAGTGTGAATAAATTCATTCATTTCCAAAAAGGTACTAAGATGTTTATTTAATATAATCAACTATTTATTTATGTATACCCTTTTATTTAAGTACTTAAATTAAAATAAACAATGTTAACACTCTTATTATCTGGGGGCACGGTAGTGCCCCAGCTAAGATAGCCAAGTGAAGCGCAAGAAGTGCACTTGTTACCTTTCCTCGAACCGCTTTGTCGTTATTTTGTACTCTTATAACTTGGTTTTGGACTGTACCAGATAACTAAAATTCTCGGAATATGATGTGAATAGCCGCGTATTCACTGAGCGAGCCGCCGCGCGAGGCAGCCTCGGACGTTTGCCACGCAACGATTGCCGCGCGAGGCAGCCTCATGCAAGAAATCGTACTGATCGAGGCTGCCTCGCGCGGCAAAGCCGAGCCGCGGTGAGGCTGAGGCAGCATTGCGCGCTAATATTTATCCACGCATTTTCTCTTAGTCCTCTATTTGTATAATCGGGACATTGCGCATCCCATAATCGTCTATATTCACCATATAGTTGTATTAATTTAAGACACTGCTCTTTATCCATGACGCTAACACGCGACGAACAAGCGAGGCAAAACACAACCGTCCTGAGTGAGCGCGGCAAACGTGCTGAGGCGCCTTTGAGCATGGACAAAAACCGACACCGCGCGGCTCAGGTCGAGGCACGCTCGCCCGAGGCAAGACGTGCGTTTGCCTCGGGCGAGGCACGTCCTGACAGGTCGAGGATTTGCCTCACGAAGTTGCCGCGCGAGGCGGCTCGCCCAGTGAATACGTGGCTAATAGTGGATTTATTACAAGCTCTTATATTTTAAATTTTATAGATATCTAAAAAACTCTGATTTCGTTACTGACTCACTCACTGGTGGTCAACAAATTTACGTCCTAGAAAGTTGAAATTCGTAACTATAAGAACTATTGTAATGATAATTATAATCACACAAACGAATAACTCACGTATAAAAGTCGAGTGATGCTCGACATATTCCAGACTAGTTCGTAGTCCTTATTCCTGGACCGCTTGCCCCGGCGGCAGCGAAACGATCACATATTACAAATAAAGTAAATAAAGTATTATTATTATTATTATTTTATTATTATTATTTGTTGTCACATATTATTGATTGAGTCTCACGGTAATTTCATGTTTAAAAAACTATTGTAATTAACAGGAAAGTAATGAACAGTGATTTTTTTACCTTACGCCTATATGACGGTAGCAAAACGGCCAACGACATTATTTTTACTAAATTGTAGACTTCACAAACTCTTAAACACTTGTAGAGTTAGAACGTAAAAAGTTTGTAAGTTGTTGCTTATGACAAGTGCCTTCAGAAAACACCACATTTGCACGCGTTTAATTTCATCCACTAATTCAGTTTAATTTACTGAAAATTCTGAAATATAAAGTTTATTATTTTTAGCAACACCCTTTATCAGTTTTCAGACCGCTGGCATCAAAATTTGCGAAGTTTCGTACAAAATATCCATTCGCTAGTTTGTTTGACCGATTGAAGGAAGAGTTAAAGTTCCAATTTTAGATTTTTGCTGTTGATTGTATACTAATCTAGATTACAAACCAAATTAGAGCATTCTAGGAATTTAATATGATGATCACTAGTGACGACTACTAGTTTTTTAGATATCAATAAAATTTTAAATATAAGAGCTATGCAATTGAAACTTTACACTTGTAATAAGTCCACTATTCACATCATATCCCGAGAATTTTAGTTATCTCGTACAATCCAAAACCAAGTTATGAGGGTACAAAATAACGACAAAGCGGTTCGAGAAAAGATAACTAGTGCCCTTCTTGCGCTTCACTTGGCTATCTTAGCTGGGGCACTACCGTGCCCCCAGATAATAAGAGTGTTAACAATTGTTTATTTCAATGTCTCTCTTCAAATTCAGTGTAAGTTACTTAAATAAAAGTGTATACTTAAATAAATAGTTGATTATATTGAATAAACATCTTAGTACCTTTTTGGAAATGAATGAATATACTAATTATTTGCGGATAACTGAAAAAAAAATAAACAAAATTACACTAGCGTGGTTTACAATTAACTCTAAACTATATAAAAAACATTTTAAACATACCTAATCTTCAAGTAAAAAAAATTGTTGATGACAAATTAAATATTTAAATTATCATAAAATGGTCAATTTAACTAATTTATAAATAAATTATACCTCTTTTTAAAGGGAATATTCCATTGTTTATTTAAGTCATACATTTTTTAGTTGTAAAATGAGTATTTTCTGAGAAAACTGAAGTTTTAATAAAATTTATTGTAAAAAAACAAAAAAATATGATTTTCAGCGTCTTCTTGCGTCAAAACCATAAGAGATACCGCTTTCATGTGTATGGTAGATTTATAGTAAATTTATTGTACATTATTTCATTCCTACACACTTTTTCTGTATCGCGAACAGTTTTCTCAAAAAGTTCAAAAAACCGCGTTTCGGGACATTTCGGGGGGCCTAGGGGGGGGACGCGCACCCCGGAGGAGGGGGGAGAGTTGATAAATTTTGACTTCACCCCATAAGGTATCCATCCCAATAGATAAATGTTCTCCATATATTTTGCCACGTTTTGAGCTATTTTTACTGAATTAATAGTTTAGTTCCTTTACAATAAAACCAATAAATACTAGTTTGAAAAGTGACTAGTGTAGAGTCCTCTTCCTCACCGACTCTACCGATTACCGAATTGAGCTATAAGGATGAAACTATAGACCAGAGGTTCCCAAACTCTTTTGTTCCATAGACCACTTTCAAAATTTTGCTGGATCCGGTGGACCCCCTGCAGCTACATTACTACTAATTTCTAAACTAAATCTCGAAAAAAAAATTAAGATTAGCTCTATCTATGGAAACTTGCGTTGTTGCTGAGTTTCAACGATAAATTAACAGTTTTCGAAAAAATAGGTTAGAATTGATTGCTTGATAGGGTTAATTATTTGAAAATAAAGTCGACTAAACAAATTTTCAATTAAATTTAATTTTTGTGCTGCGAGTGACTCCATCCTACTTTACTTTCTTGAAATCTACAATGACTCACAGCACAAGAACCAATCAATTCTCACAAATTTTATTTAGAAAACGTCCCATTGGAGTGGTAAAAATAAATATAAGTAGTATATTTCCGTTGTCTCGACGCGTTGTATTGAATATGGAAAATGCAAGTTTTACAAGTAACAGTAGCTGAGCTTCTTAAAATATTATCTGCCTATGGCCTATAAGGCATATTGATAGGAGAAGTCAAGTCAACATTTTAGTTCTTCACTATCAACCAAATTAATTTTCATGCACCCCCGCTTGCGATTGTGGACCCCCATTTTTGGTCACGCCCAACGTAGACCCCCGTCGAGTCTTCCGTGGACCCCTGGGGGTCCACCTGGACCACTTTGGGAACTACTGCTATAGACCGACCACGTAAGTCTTCGCCCACGCGGTGCATGGATACTGGGTGGTACGATCACGGGGACCGAGAAATGTGGGCGGCAGACGCACTACCCGCCCGCACCTCTCTCGGTCCCCTTTGTTCTCCTACCCCGCGGGGAGGACTCACTTAAGCAGCCGGTCTATAATGACAGTGGATAGGGATTTCAATGAACCCCGCGATATGCATAACTTTTTCAGTACCTTTATAACGGTAACAGCCTTTGAAGTCACTATGGAGCCAGCGGCACCACTGTTATTTCGAGGCCTAGACTTAAGTGGTATCAGAAGAAAGCCTACCTTTCGAATCACAAGTTATAAATAAGCTACATTCAATAACACCTGATATATTGAACATTAAAGCCTGGCGGGTCTCTTTCTATCCGTAACAGGTAGACGTAAAAATGATATCAAAAGAAGCGCATTTCAATCTATCTCTTGAATATGCAAATATCTTTGTAATTTGTTTAGAAAGAAATAAAGATATTTGGAAAGAAATAAATTTCAAAATCTTAGAACGAAAAAGCCCGTCAGCAACAATGCTAGAATTTTAATATTTTCTCAATTCAAATTCATCCAGGAATGACAAAGGAATTAATTTCCATACAACCACTATCATTAACGCTTCATGTAAAAAGGCAAAAACTTAAAATTAAATCTTTAAATACACAATGCAAGCTTCCATAAGGTAGCAAATTAAATGAAAATATTTTCAAGTTTTTACCTTTTTACCTTCTTTTGAGGTTGACAGACCACGAATTTGGCCTATATGCTAAATGAGTACATACCTTGGAAGCTGGTCTGCCAGTTCTGACCACGGCGCGATGGCACGAACCGATCCATTCGCCCCATCCGCATCACCAGGGACTTCCTGCTGATCGGACTGCATTGCTGGATGAGACGCCTTTCAAACGTCTCGCTGAACATGTTGACGGCCTGCCAACAAAAAAAAGAATAATAACACCAGTTTTTTTTTCCGCTTGCCCCCCCGAAATATGGCAAAGGAAAAAGGCCCATACAGCCATTTGAAATCTTTATTGTATTGTGTCCTGCAAATAGTACGACATAAGAGGGAGATAGGTAGGCAGCTCATCTACCATCGTGTAAATTGTTGCAGAATATACTATCAATATCAAATCTTAAGTCTGACGAAGTCACGGGCAGAAGCTAGTAGCATTATCAGTGATCGGATTAGGATGCGACCAAACCGCCGCGTATACGCAGTGACGTGTCGCATGCGTCACGTTTTCTCACAGTTTCTTCATACATTTTGTTGCGATTCCGTAACGTCACCGTTTTTTAAGCGGCGGTATGGTCGCACCATTAACCTGTGCAACACGGAATGAATGTTTAAGTTAGTTTTAATTGCTCTGTTTGAAACTCCGGCTATGAATATACGAAAGTAAAAGAGCACTGTATGTTGGTTATTATCCATATTACACTTTCCACTTGGTTTGGTATCCCACCATGTTGCATCGAAAAATCCAATCACTGCCTATTATGCACTTTTAACTAAATATGTAGGTATATCTAACTAATATTATAAATGCGAAAGTATGGATGGATGGATGGATGGATGGATGGATGTTTGTTACTCAATCACGCCAGAACGGCCCAACGGATCTGGATGAAATTCGGCACATAGATAGAGAAAAGTCTGGAATAGCACATAGGCTACTTTTTATCCCGGAAAATTGCGTAATTCCCGCGGGATAGCGATAAACGAATTCTTTGCAGACGAAGTCGCTGGCAACAGCTAGTATTTTATATCCCTAAACAATACTGATAACTAAAACACTTGGAAAATCCGAAAAGAAAAGCAATGGCCGGGAATCGAACCCCAATCCTTATCAATCGGTTATGCGTGCTTTTACCCCACTACATAGCAGGTACTATATATCTAAATACATGTATATTGATAAATATCCATGATTAAATATTGACATTGAAATACACAATATACAACAAATCGCAAAAGCTATACACATCAAGTACATACAATGCACAGGTAAAGGGAATAATTTAACCTTTTGTATCAAAGAATTATTAAAAAAAAATACAAAAAGATAATTTCAATCTTTCAATCTCGACCTTGTGGGATAGCATACTAGGTTTAGCATCAATTTAACTTTCACACACATCTTTTCAATACTTCCCGTATGATGACCCGGGATGACTTTGAATCATGGAGCGACTTTAAAAACTAGCTGTAATGACGTAATCATTAATTTTATTCGCATTTACTGCTTGCAATCAATGTTTTCATTGATGCCAAACATTCACTGCATGAGGGCAATATACATAGATTTTATAGCAAATTTTAAAACTATCAAAGTAGCCCCAAAATGACTTAAATCGGTACTGCAATTACCTAAATTACAGAAAGATTGCTCATCAGTCTCGGCTAATTTCACCTTCATAGAGCGTTTTCTCGCTCTAACTTACAAGACGTCAATTGTCTCTTTCCAAAGACCGTGCACTCTTAAAGACTGGGTACTGTAAGTGTTTGTATGTAATCACTTCAGCTCAAGTCGAATTAACAACACAAAACACTCACACATCTAAACATGTCGCATTTTCTGCAAGAGAGGAAAGTAATATGATCCTTTTATGTTTCAAAGAAATTAAAAAGGGACAAAAATACATTTACCACTGTGGTTTTATTAAGCTACTAGCTTTTGCCCGCGACTTCGACCGCGTAGAATTAGCAATTGACATGTATAACGCAATGCCGCGGGAACTATACAATTTTCTGGGATAAAAAGTAGCCCGTTTTAATCTAGGGTACCAGCTATTTACGTACCAAATTTTATCCAAATCCGTCCAGTCGTTTTAGCGTGAAGAAGGAACTAACATACACACTCACTCACATCGTCACAAACTTTCGCATTTATAATACCTATTGGTAGGATTATTGATATGTAGGTACTACCACTAACAAATTAATATTCAGGGTGGGAGTCTAAAAACAGAGAGGAAAGAATGATATGATCGTCATTTGTTTCAAGGAAATTAAAAATGTACGGTCGACCAAAGAAGTGGTCTACCACGTCCAACTTCCTATCAAACAAAATAGTCGCTAAAGTCGAACTTCCAAGTTGACAGCCTGTCTTATCGACATTATAATATTGTGATGTGCAAAGGATTTTGAACCTTAGGGTGGTAGACCACATATTTGGCTGATGGTATAAAAATTACATTTACCATTGCGGTTCTATTAATATGCTATTACTGATACTACCACTAACAAATTAGTATTTAAGAGCCTTGAAACAAATTAAGATCCATTATGAAAATAATAATAATTATCGTGTAAATTAAATTACACGCAAAATAGGCGCAGTTCATAGACGTCGAGTTGCGGAAATTAGCCCGTTACAACATAACATAACATAACATATAGTGTAAATGACTTTACGGGATTCTTATTCTTGATACTTTTTCTTGCCACCCTTTGCTATGGTTAGGTACATTCTGGGGCGCTCTTTAAACAGTAGGCTCATAGAATCTCAATTTTCCAAACATGCATATCTTTGGTAGTTTTGCTCATCTACTAAGCATGTTAGCACAATGTGACACATTTCTTTATTAATATGTACTGCTTTCATACGCTGCCAGAATAAAATAACCAGTAATAGTTGATCCATCCTTATACTAAACTAGTCGTCCGCAGCTATCTGCGGGGAATTCGCTTATTGCTATCCCGCAGGAACTAGGCGATATCCCAGGATAAAAAGTAGCCTGTTTAAATCTACGGTACCAGGGGCTTTACCATGACGTCCTAATTCCGACGCAGTTCAAGTTGTAGCTGTCACTTTTAGTATGAATCTGACAGCGAGCGTACCTAAACTGAAACGCATTAAGAAGTCATGGTACGGCCCCAGCTAACTCTGTTCCTAATTTGACTTAAATCCATCTAGTCGTTTCAGCGTGTAGGAGGAACAAACACACACACACTCACTCACACTTTCACATTTATAATATTAGTAGTATAGACACACGAGAATTAGTAACTATAAATAATATGTCAAGAACAACAAAATTTCGCATTTGCTTTGTTCCCCATTTAATACAGGGTGTGACACATTTATAGGTAACAGTTCAACTGAAAATTACCCCCTTATTCATAAACGGTCTATAGGCTTCTGCTAACTTAGCAATTGTTTGTCCTTCTCTGTCACTTCAACAATTACCTTTTACTGATAAGGACAAACGATTGCTAAGTCAGCAGAAGCATATAGAGCAAGTCTCGACATAATTTTTTAATGTCTCAGAATTATTCCAGAACCGGCTTAGTCTAAAAACTCAAACCCCCCGAGGGATTTCTCATAGTAATTTTTGATTCAAAATTAATTCAACAATCAATGTATGGGAACATTTTGTCAATCGCAATTCAAAAATCCTTACAAATAAATGGGTGTTCAGTCAAAGTAACAAACCCCGCTTTCAAGTATTCCAGATTAATTTAAGATATAGTATATTCTTTGGAGGTTGGTTGAGAAACTACAACACATTTTTAATTAAGTATTAGCATTTGCTGATTTCATGCATACAGTTGTTTCAGATGTTTGCTGGGTCTATAGAATAAACTAAGGCCATGAAAAACACAATTCATTGATAAAAATACAATAAAACATTGTGGCATAATAGTACCAGTACCATAGTCATAGCACCCTACTAGTATCTGATCATCTAACTATTTAAAAAAAACTGAGCATTTAAGAGTTCGAGTCCTATTTACAATATAAAATAAAATAAAAATCCAAATGAAGGTTACTGTAATTGAGAATAAGTTAGATAGTCATGAAATAATGGCAAAGCATAAAAATTTGTGAGTCAAAGATTAAACAAATAACCAGAAGGCTGTACAAAACGAATTCAGTTCCTATTTCAAATTAGTAAGATCAAAATAGTGGTAATCCAATAAGCAAAACTTACCCTCAAAATTCACTACACCAACTGATAATTTTAGTCCTTGTAATATCGGGGATTCTGGGAGATCGAGATCAAAATTATTATAACGCACAAACGCTCAATCGAGCATGATTTTTATTGTTCAATATGTTATATTACACGGCGTAAATAGTTGTAATATTACAACGTACTCGCAGCGCAAAGGACCGACGGCCTCAAGAGCCACTGACGATTTGACATGCTTCGAGACCCGTCGCCTACGAAGACATCTATTATTTACAGGTTACTAAAAACTACACGAATGAAACGCTTACTCCACGCGTACAAAGGGAATCAATTAACAATTTGAACGCTATTACACAAAAAATCTAGATGAAATTCGTAGCGTTTGTTAGGTTTAAATTGAATTCATAGATTCTGAATGCCATAGCTAGCGAAAATAAATAGCACAGAAGCGATGTTGCCATAGCGAAAATTAATTTGATTATTTGAAAACCAACGTTCATTTTCAATTTCTAAAATGTTGGTTCTTGTTTTATTTTTTGTTATGTGATCATAAATAAATAAATACTAGATGATTAACGTGTTTTAAAACTGATTTCATGTTAAAATGAAATATGAACACTAATTTTTAAGTGGTGGCTGTCATTGCCTTACTCTGCTGCGTTTAGGTACAGTTTACACGCTCGTTTGCTTGATTTTGAAAGTTTTCTACAGGTGGCGGCAAATAAGTAAAACGTGGAGGGGATATGCGCAGTATGAAAAACAACATCATTTTCATACTGCGCATATCCCCTCCACGCTTTACTTATTTGCCGCCACCTGTACTCGCCTGAAATTTTTTATATTTATATGTAATTCTAGTTCAGTAAGGTATTGAGAGTTAACTTCTTTCAATATTGTTAATTCCCTTTCGCCAATGTGAAAATAGCCCTTTTTATACCTAAAGCTCAGCGCTAAAAAAAACTCATAAGAAATAATACTACTTCAACGATATACAAGTTTTTGGTCAAGCTAGTCAGAATGTGAACTCACTCCTCACACCACACTTAATTGCTTTTTGGGCTATGTTCAACCAAATTGTTAAAGATGAAACACGGATAACAGTTTTGAGTTATAAAATCGCGTCATGTGTTTTTGTCACTTTTTGCAATAGGTAATTACTTCGTGTTGAATACAAAAAATTAAGCGGGTAGGTATGTGATTTGAAAACTTACTTTTTTTAACTAGGAATTCTAAGACTCGCTTGGTATTCTCAGGTATTCTCTCAGTCGCTAAAACTTCACAACTTTATACGACTTTATACGTAAATCAACCACCGCTTACATCGCATTATTTTGCAGAATTATTAGCATTAAAAAGGACTGACAGGGTCGAGAAAATAAAAAAGGAATAAATCAAATAAGAGCGGCACTTTTACTCGCACTATCACAGTTTTGTGCGCAAACATAGTAAAATTTTTAGTTTCTTCAATTTCTTGCAGTATGCTTTTAGCCTATAGAAAAAAGGTTTTGTCTTTCTTTGCGACGGTGTAAGCCAGCCGTTATATCGTACCAGAACAAAATATTTGTGCTGGCAACACTGAAAACAAAATGTCATGTGCCGGGTCTAGAAACCAGGCCATAAAATTCCAAAAAAAAAAAAAAAGTCATGTGCCGGCTAGAAAGGCTCGATTCCAAACTGCTTGTGTGACGTCAATAAACGATCAATAAAGTTCGCTGTAGAACTTCCACCATCTAGTGGAAGTATTGTGGTAACTCCCAAATTTGAATCATGCTGTCTCGCTCACACTAGTAATAGTGTTGGATGTTAGAGTGAGAGGGACGATATGATTTAAAGCTGTAACGGAAGTTCAGTTTTCTCCGCCTGGAGAAAATGTCCGTGGCTTTAGTTTAGTTTACATTACATCTGGCGTCGTCGTAATGGAATAGTGCCAAAGACGCGCAAATCTAGTCATACATCAATATAAGAAATATATGTATATAGGTAGGTGGCACGAAATAAGAGTTGCTTAGATAATATAATCATAATATTTAATTAAAACATCTTTACATCATCATCACATAAGGAGTAGATCGGTGCATCAAATGAACTTTGTTTGGCTCATAGTTAGCACCGACGCGTCTCGTGACGGCGCCGTTGGAGCTTGCAGTTTTCTTTGCGGCGATTCTGTGGCAGTAACGTCCACTACAGACAGACACCAATCACTATTGCAGCCAATGTACTCATTATCCAATGAGCCGTGGTTAGTAGTCGTTTCTTTGTCTGAGGAGCAAAAAGTATATATTTTTCACATTTTACATCTCTTGCTTAATTGTCTACAAGACATACTATCATTAATTATTCATTATGTTATAATTATGACGGTCTCTTCTAATGGGCCACCATCGGCCGTTACAATGCCTTGCTCAAAATGTTATAACACAACAAAATGTGTTATCAAAAGTAGTAATATTTTTTTCTTTAAGCTGTATAACTATTAATAGCCGCGTATTCACTGAGCGAGCCGCCTCGCGAGGCAGCCTCGGACGTTTGCCACGCAACGATTGCCGCGCGAGGCAGCCTCATACAAGAAATTCTACTGATCGAGGATGCCTCGCGCGGTAAAGCCGAGCCACGGTGAGGCTGAGGCAGCATTGCGTGCTAATATTCCTCCACGCTTCTTCTCTAAGTCGTGTAATAATAATCGGGACATTGCGCATCTCATAATCGTCTATATTCACCATATAGTTGTATTAATTTAAGACACCGCTCTTTATCCATGACGCTAACACGTGACGAACAAGCAAGGCACAACACAACCGTCTTGATGAGCGCGGCAAACGTACCGAGGCGCCTTTGAGCATGGACAAAAACCGACAACGCGCGGCTTGGGTCGAGGCACGCTCGCCCGAGGCACGACTTGCGTTTGCCTCGGGCGAGGTGGGTCCTAACAGGCCGAGGATTTGCCTCACGAAGCTGCCGCGCGAGGCGGCTCGCTCAGTGAATACGCGGCTAATGACATTGTACCTAAGAAATGATTTGATAGACTATTTTAAACAAGGGCCACAATTGACAACATTTCATATTTCTGAGCCTATAATTTTAATGGTTCTTTCTCTGTATTTTGTTTGAAAAGATGAACATGCTGGCAGTTTAATTTTTTCGCTAGGGTTTGTATTTAATTTATAATTCATTTATTAATTTTTGCTTATTCCAAAATGGCGTAACTCCGATACTATCACAGAATAGACACTTATCCTTTTGTCTTTTCTGTATAGAAAAAAAACTGACGTCAATTTCAAATTGACAATGTCAGGCCTTATTCTCCGATATTCGATTTTCGAGGTTCGCTTCGTGCTGTTCCACTCATACTAATATAGTAATTAACTTGAGAGTGAGAGAGAAGGTATGCAACGAACTTCAAAAATAGAATTACAGAGTTGCCCCCCTTGTACTTTGAAAGACTTTGAAGTTGTCAAATACAAAATTACGGTCGCTTACTTTTTCTCGTGAAAAAGACAAAGGCATTTCACCTATCCTGTGGTAGAATTGGTAAAATTAAGACATGTTTTTAAATTAATTTTTATTTTCTATAATAAGCAATATTAATAGTACATTGTGTATTAAGGGCGGTAAGTAAGGAATTACGATCGAGGCTCTAGTATAAGCCCGAAGTCGAAGACTGAGGGCTTTTTGAGTCGAGGTTCGTAATTCCCGTACCGCCCGTGAAACATACAATGTTTTTCATCACATTTGCGAGTAAATAAATAAAATGAAAAGGCAGAAAAAACTTATTTATTAAAATTTATAGTGACTGTATAATTATTAAAATTAAGGCATACATTGCCTTTTTAAAAATGCCGTCAACTTCACGTATTGTATTCTTTTATGTTGACACACTCTTTAGATTGGAGAGTGGTTTTCAACATAGAGTAAGTGCTCCACAATGATGATGGTTTCTATTTATTCGCCAATTCACCAAAATATGCCAGGAAAACATTTTCAGAAAACGAACTTGTTTTATTTTCGCGTTTCCATTGTATAAATTGGTCGTACGCAGCTAAATACCGCTCCTTAGACTTCGCCGGTAAAAGATTTTCGTTAATGGTTTTTGCTGCTTGGATATATCCAGTGGTGTTGCATTTAACTCGCACTCTTCAGACGACGACGACATTTTTAATTACTTTTATTAGGTATTAAATAACTCAACAAGTCAACACAACAATTTGTACAAGTTCGGGAATGTTTTTTTTTAAGCGGATGGCGCGCTTTCAGCCACAGATAATACAAATGTTGCGTTCAAGAACGTTAAGTTAAAAGCCAAGACGTTTACAACCATGGCATATAATAAAAGAAAATTCAACGTTTTATACAAAAAAGTATTCAAATTTTTATCTAGCGAGATTTCAATTAAATTCCTGTTTAGATATTTTTTTTTAGATAAAGTTTTAATTTCGAGCTAATGCACCTCTTTGGTTGTACTTGAACCTGAATTGTAAGGCAGTGCAAGAAATTAAAAAAAAATTACTTACCGCCCGAGGGTTTCATGGTAATAAAAAAAGCCCGAGGGTTTTATATGGGGCGTTGCGGCCAAGTTAACCTGTATGTTTTGATACCGTTTACGAGCAAGTGTGATGAAAAATTATATAAACATGTTGCAGTGATCAAGAGGCAAAATGCTTTCGAACCATAACATTTTCAGGTGTTATAAAAATGAAATGTTGTCAATTCACTGGGACGTCGTGGCGACATCGTCGGCTATATCCTAAACAAATTAGACGTCGCCTAAGCGTCGCTAATCTGACGTATATGTCAATATGGATGGATATAGTAGCTGTGCGGCGTAACTAGCATCCTAGTGAGTTAAACCCCTAACAGGTATTTTATCAGCATACCTTTTATAATTTTCTTGATTGAGAGCCAAATTGATGGGTTTTCTGAACGGCCTATCCCTGCACCCAAACCTCAGCTGGCCGGACTGCTTGTTGCCTCCGAAGCCTCCGCCCAGTCTCCGGGGCTTCCAGCCTCGAAGAACTCGCTCTGCTTCCCTCTCCACAATAATCTCCGAGTTGTCTATGAAATCCTGAAAGATTTGTTAGAAAATGTTCTTAAAAATCAATTGACAACATTTCATATTTCTGAGCCTATAATATTAATGGTTCTCTGTATTTTGTTTGAAAAGATGAACATTCTGACAGTTTAATTTTTTCGCTAGGGCTTGTATTTAATTTATTAATTTGTGCTTATTCTAAAAGGGCGTAACTCCGATACTATCACAGAATACACACTTATCCCTTTGTCTTTTCTCTATAGAAAAAAAACTGACGTTAATTTCAAATTGTCAATGTCAGGCCCTATTCTTC
This sequence comes from Pandemis heparana, assembly GCA_963854515.1. NCBI lineage: Eukaryota > Metazoa > Arthropoda > Insecta > Lepidoptera > Tortricidae > Pandemis > Pandemis heparana. Next base: position 31,605,019 of record OY978006.1, read on the forward strand.
AATATTCGATTTTCGAGGTTCGCTTCGTGCTGTTCTGCTCATACAAATAGTCATTATCTTGAGAGTGAGAATGAAGGTATGCAACGAACTTCGAAAACAGAATTTCAGAGTTGCCCCCCTTGTACTTTGAAGTTGTCAAAAATACAAAATTATGATCGCTTATTTTTTCTCGCGAAAAAGGTAAAGGCGTTTCGCCTATCCTGTGGTAGTTTTGGTAAAATTAGGACATATTTTTAATTATTTTTTATTTTTTATAATAAGCGATATTAAAATTATATAAACATATTGCAGTGATCAGGAGGCAAAATGCTTTCGAACCATATATACATTTTCAGGTGTTATAAAAATGAAATGTTGTCAATTATTATTTACTTAATATGCAGTGTGCATAGATTTCCTGGCAGATTCTACAGTCAAAGGCATAAATATAATATACGTTACTAAGGCGTCAAAAACCTATACACCTTTATGCCATAAACAATAAGGCCGATGACACATAATGTTTGACATGATGGCTATATCGATATTTATGCCCTCGACTACCAATATACATACCTTGTGCCTTTTAAGCGCCCTTTCCGCACTGGAGGCAAGTTGAAACTCTACAAACGCATATTGCTTTGATTTGCCGGTCACAATATCTTTTACCAGCCGGCAGCGGAGTATGTGACCGCATTGAGAAAACTCGGAATGGACAGTTTCCTGGAAAAGAAAGGAGACAGCATAATGACGTTGAGCCCTGGTGATTACTTGTTCTTAGATAAATTTGCAGAAATATTAATAAGTGCGTAACTGATGTTGTTACGTAGTGGTAGACTTATGTGACTTTCCACTTTTTGCAATATCAATAGCCCAGTAACTTAATACATCAGTGTGTGTTAAATCCGGTAGTTTTGATTTTTCGCAAACTTGTTTACGATGTTGCCACAATGAATAATCCGGTTTTTCAGCATTTCTTTTTTTTTCGGTTTTTGGTGATTATAAAACCCTAAGCTACTTGACCAGCTGCTTTGCGTCGATCTGATTTAACGCTATGTACTATGGACTAGAGAATAGACCCCTGATGTTGTTCCATACCGCACCTTATTAGACAGGTGGAATTACTTTACCTGAGTTGTCTTAGGATGGAGCCGTGCGATGAACACGGTACGCCGAGGGTCTCCCTGGATCGCCTTGTTCGGGACATACTCCGAACACAATGCACGCAGGATCCCGCTATCGTGGGGCTTCGTATCCGTCCCTGAAACGTGGACACACTATTGCACTTTGACTTTGTACTGCTGGTTGGCTACTCCGAAATTCGATTTTTGAAATTCGTATCATACCCAACATTGACTGAAAAGTGAATTGTTTGAGAGAACTCGAATTTTGGAATATACGGCGACCTCCACACTCGACCTCGAGAGGCCACACATATTGTCTAACATAACAAAAACATAAGACTATTGTTTACACACTATACAAAACGAAAAACTACGTTAATTACACAGACTCTGTTAAAAACAAACCAACATAACCTGTAACTCACCATCAATAGACCCTATTTTAATCGGATCGTATTCTGTAGCGTATCGCTGGAATTCATCGTCTTGCTGAGACATTGTATTTCATTTCAATTAAAGGCAGTTTACTCAGATTTATTCAGATATAATACAAAAAATTACAAATAAAAGTGACACTGATAAACCAATGGTAAAGTAAACAAACAGGAAACCCAGGAAACAAACGGCGCTAGCGCTACGGCTTACGGCTACGATACGACATGACGTATGACGTTTGACGTGACGTTGACGTTGAAAGCAACGGAGGAGTTTTTTTTTGGCTGATGGCCTTGTAGCCAATGCTCTGATAAAAAAAAAGTTGTGTTATTTTAATTAGTTATCAAATAGTAAAGGGAATAAAACCACCCAGCCCGCCGGGTTTTTAAGGCTAGACCGCACGGCACTAGGCAGGCGCGACGCGACACGACGCGTCAACTTTACTGCATATAAAAAAAAACCGCATAGCACACAGCATAGCAAGCAAACAAAGCTAAGCAAGAATATGATATCATATGAACCAAATATGAACAGAATCGTAGTCTGTGGCAACAGCAAATGGCGTGGCGTTTGGCGCTCGATGTGTACTGTACCCACCTTGATTAATGTGATTGTTGAGCGAACTAAGAATATGATGAGAATATAAGATTGAGGTATTTAATTGTAACTTAGTCATCTAGTCTTTATCTCGTAACATAAGAGTAGAATTGAGGCAATTGTATCATAAATAAATCAATTGCATTTATTGATACCTATCGTTGATATCTTATATCGGAAATTTGTTAAGGGTTTTGTTCGTAAAAAGTAAGCATTAATCACCTAAAATGGAGCATAGACGTAAATACGGGCGCGGAGACGAAGGTTCAGAAGATCATCCAACGTATTCGAGGTTATTTATCGTTTGTGAGAGGCGGTTGACCGAAGACGCATTCAGGGAATCGTTCTCAAAGTTCGGTACGATAGAAGACATAAGAATGCCTCGCGACCACAACTCAGGTGAGCCGAAAGGTATCGTTTATATAAAGTTCGCCAAAACTTCCGAAGCGGCTAAAGCGTTGGAAGAAATGAATTTCAAAGTGCTACCTTCATCTAGCCGTCCGCTCAAAGTAATGGTGGCAGCCAACCGCTCTGAGATACAGTCCGACGACCAGGACCACGAAAAGTACAAAAGATTGTTCCTGAACATAGCCAGAAGCTCAAACGAGGACGACCTGCAGGAGTACTTCGGGCAATTTGGGGAAATTGAGTCAATAAACATACAGCGTGATAGGCACAGTGGGGACTCTAAGGGTTTTGCTTATGTGAAATTCAGGAAATTTTCCGAAGCTGCCATAGCGTTTGAACAATGCGACAAGAAGTACAGAGCCATATTTGCTCTCCCTAAAGGGCATGGCAGACGGCCCGAAACATCATTCGAGTCAAACATTAGTAGCATTGCACGGTCATCATCAAATATGAAGAACTCACTCGTCTCAATGATGAATGTTCGCCCCGAAGGCTACACCTGCGTTAATTTCATGTGCTGTCCGTACCTCACTCAGTTGCATGTTGAGAAATTCTTCGACATAGTCCCTGGGATGGTCAAATGCCAGTTTTTCGTTGACCTAGTACGTAACTTTGGTAAAGGAACCGTGCAATACTCAAATCCGGTTTCAGCAGCATACGCAGTGGAAAAACTGAATAAGTTTGAATACCCACCAGGGCTAAAAATATTTGTGAAGCCCAACAACTCAAAATTCGAACCACATGAGCAGAAGTTTAATGACATACCCAATGTTGTTAGTAATTTAAAAAATGCTATAGCAACTACCGCCAGCTCTTCGTCACCAGATTTGGCTCAGCTGGCGGAAGCCATCTCTGAAGCTTCCAAGTTGATCAAAATGGCTACCACAGGTGTTTGCGACGAGAGTAACCCAGACAGTACAGACTTGAACTACTGTAGTGTGAAACTGCCTCCCATACAACCATTGGCCAACATAGACAGTACAGTTGCTAAGCGATGCTTCTTAATTTGCAAACCCCAACCCCCACCACTGACTGTTTTACGTGACATTTTCTGCCGGTTTGGAGACCTTATTAACGTGTACACTCTCCCCAACAAGACAGTAGGGTTTGCTCGGTATGCCTCAGCCTCAGCTGCCGATGAGGCCATGAAAACTTTGCACGGAGCAGAGGTGTGCGGTGTACGTATGAAGGTGATACCCGCAGAGGAGCGAATAGATGATGACGAAAGCTCTAGTAAGAGGACCAGATACGAAAACTAATCCATGAAGTTACTACCGACTGGACACTTCACATTTCTCTTAGACGGGAACCTTTGTTTTAGAACAATATTGGGATGATTAATTGAATAAAAATATTTTACCGATAACTGACATTCTTCTTGACCTGGTTCCTTGTAAAGTCTTTTACCAACTTGGTGTCCATGACAGATTTTGACATAAATTTTAGGCTATTAATACTTTGCTCTCGCCAGCATGACAAGTGGTTTTACAGTATGCATAACATAGGTCTGACTTAATCCATACTAATATTTATAACTCAAAGTAACTGTCTATTGTTACTTCCTCACTGTGAAACTGTTAAACAATATTAATGAAATTTGGCATGAAGAAAGGCTGCTTTCAATCCAGTAAAAACGGTAGATTTCCTATGGAATAGCTAATACTGATACAGAAGAATTCCAGGCAAAGTCGAGGGTAGTAGTGGATTAATGAAACAAACAAATAATTGCATGACTGTAATTCAAATTTGATACAACCAATTAATTGACATTTAGTTTCTACATTGCTTATTGCTCATTGCCAAAAGAGACCCAACTTGAGATGAGACCTTTTTCAACAAATTGAATGTTCGAGCTGATATGGAATTAATTGCTTGAAAATCTACTCGAAGCGCGATTACCACATAATGTCTACAAGCTACTTAAAAGCTGTCAAAAAATCCATTTGCATTTCATCACCACATTTCTCATCAAATCTGTTTTTTTTTTGGTCTATAGCAGCTATAGACTCTTAAAACTGCGACTATACGTGCCGGCACGTAAGTCTAGCGCTGACGGGTCACGTGGAGGGGATCTGCGCACCCACGGATACCGTATTTTCTACTTCTGCGCATACAAGGTCATCGCTAGAATTTCGTGCCGGGGGTTCAGGGGCGTAGCGTGCCTTGGTGGGGCCCCGTATAAAAAAATATTTGGGGACCCTTATGAAGGGTAAAGATTACTCACATTTATCTTTGCTTACGCACGTCGGGGGCCCCGTGACCCCCCTAAGCTACGCCCCTGCGGGGGTTGTACAAGTAAGAAAAATCATACTTCCAAATCGTCACAAAAGATCATTAGAAAAGGTGTTTTTTTATGAAGGTAGTTCAGGTACACCCGCCATTCTGACTCATAAAGCCTGGCCTTATAGGTACTTCGTAATTCGATTATCGATGTTCGTTCAGCGCTGTTCCGCTCACACAATAGTCATTAATTTGAGAGAGAAGGAGGTCATATTATAAAATTAAAACCTCAATTAAAATGTACCGACTCAACCATAGCTTGCCTCATAATAGGCATCAAATGTTCCCTGTACAGGGGGTGTTTGTCACCGTGGGTTATTTTAATGATTTTCTCGGCACATTGGAATTGCTTTAATGCCTTTTGCACCTCCATCTTGTAAAGTAATATCTTCCCATATTTTAAGTGCAATATGCCTAGCAGCGGATGTCGATCGCCGTAGTAGTACCTGAAATAGAACAATGCATTATTTATTTATTTGATTATATTCATAAAGAAAAAATTGTCCGCAATCAGTTTTGCGACGACCTATATAAATTAAAAATCGTATGACATAAATGATGCAAAACTGGAAAAAAAATAAGGAACACTTTTTTTTATCGTATATCATTTTGGAAATAACTTAATTTAATAAAAAAAAAAACCCCACGCAAAAACTGCCGGACCGATTTTTACCAAACTAAGAACCACCGCAGAGAAACCGGCTTCCGAATGAAAACCACATCAAAATCGATCCATCCGTTTGGAGAGCTACGCTACGATGCCACACACAAACACACACACACACAGACATTAACGACAAACTTAGAACACCTTTTGCGTCGAAGGTAAATCCTACTAATACATATTATTAATGCGAAAGTTTGTGACGATGTGAGTGAGTGTGTGTTTGTTTCCTTCTTCACGCTAAAACGACTGGACGGATTTGGTTAAAATTTGGAACGAAGATAGCTGGTACCCTAGATTAAAACATAGGGTACTCTTTATCCCGGAAAATTGCATAGTTCCCGCGGGATAGCGATAAACATATCAATTGCTAATTCTACGCGGGCAGAAGCTAATAAATGATAAAATCCTTTGACTCACTGGAAGCAAGGCATTAGTTGTTCCGCTATGTCCTGCGCCGACTCCCACAGGCGCACTAGCACGAGGGCGTCCAACGCGTGGTCCAGGGTTTGAGCCCGCAACACATTGAGGGGATGCAACGAGCTCTGACGCTCGAGACAGTACTGGCATATGTCCACGTCTGTTCCACGTTCAGGAAATCATACATCGTCTAACCCACGTCTCACTCAATGGGCAATTTAAAAAAAAAAAGCCTCAATTTCCCATACAATTTTGTTTTTGTGACGACCCATATAAATCGTATGAAAATAACACACACAGGTAGCTTATTACGTAACTCGCTCGTGATCACCATCGTCTTCATTTTGACAGTTCATGTATGGGCTGACAATTGGCATCGGAATCAGCTAGCTGTCACATTCATACAAGAACTGTCAAATTGAACACGATGGCGATTGCGAGCGAGTTACGTAATAAGCCTGCAGGTGGCGGCACGTAAGTCTAACGTGAAGTACGCCTGCCCGCGTCCCCCGCACTCCCCCGCGATACCTTATTTTCGACTACTGCGCGTCAACGGTCATCGCTAGACTTATGTGCCGGCACTTGTACAAGCTCTTTAGCTGACTGCACTTGTATTGTCATCCGTCCTCAAATTCAAATTTCAAGTCAATCAGACCAACCGCTGAAGAGTATCCTCCTGCGGAGACGGTCCTGACCGGACCACCAGAATTCTACTACCAGATTATTGTATTTTCATCTGACTTCCACAATATACAATGTTTCACCTTAATCAGTTGAAGATATCTGCATCAAAATTAGTTGAAAGATTCCATCCGGACAAACATCCTAGTTACTACATATTATAAATGCGAAAGTTTGTGAGAATGTATGGATGTTTGTTACTCTTTCACGCCAGAACGGCTTAACGGAAATCGATGAAATTTGAAACAATGATAGATAGATCCCGGAACATTGCGTAGTTCCCGCGGGATAGCGATATACGAATTCTTTGCAGACGAAGTCGCGGGCAACAGCTAGTTCACATACATACATCGCAAGTTGATAAGAAGCTTGTAAAAAATGTCACAAAACTGTAAAAAAAAGTAATGGACACTTTTATACAAAAACGAATACTTACTGCCAATGATACTAATTCAGAAAAAGCCAAAATTTCTTCATTTTGGTATAAAGGCGGGTACAATTTTTTTTGACAATTACCCACATACGTCTCATGACAGGGCCAGGGCTCCAGCTATAGTTCCCTCGCAGGAGCAGGTTTGGGAACTTCATACACACCACTGAACAGCCTCGGTGTATGCAGGTTCGAACCCCCGGCCCTCCGCTTGAGAGGCCATAGATCAAATCAAACCACTAAGCTGCCATGGCTTTTTCCATAAGCAAGGAGGGTAGAATAAAAACTACATCCATCATCATCTCCAGCCTATATACGTCCCACTGCTGGGCACAGGCCTCCTCTCAGAATGAGAGGGCTTGGGCTATAGTCCCCACGCGGGCCCAGTGCGGATTGGGAACTTCACACACACCATTGAATTGCTTCGCAGTTGTGTGCAGGTTTCCTCACAATGTTTTTCCTTCACCGAAAAGCTCATGGTAAATTTCAAATGAGATATCGCACATAAATTCCGAAAAACTCAGAGGTGCGAGCCCGGGATTCGAACCCACGACCCTCTGCTTGAGAGGCCACAGATCAAACCACTAGGCTACCACGGCTTTTTACAAACTACATACTTCATTCATTCATTTTTAAAAAACTACAGACTTATTTTTTTATAATTAGAAACCACAATAACATTATATGTATATTGCGTCTGGTCAACTATTTCTTACCTAGATAGAACAGTAGGTACAGTGCAATACCTAGTTTGGCAGCCGCAAAATGAAATTGTTTTAATGTCACTTTATTTGCGTGTCGTCAATTGTTACTCTAGTCTTACTCTAGTACAAATTGTAAAGAGATTACAGTTCACGAGCCGCAATATAATTCTAATAATATCGAAGTATAATGATTGTTGATGCCTCCCCCGCCTCCTTCCACTCTGGAGGGGGGCCGGGGAGGAGTCCCACAGAACTCCCGTGCCGTCCCCACAGCGCAGGCGTATGCGTGTCTACCTCGTAAGGGAAAAAGACGCGAATGTGAGAAAGGATACAGGCCACAGAAGCGTCCTTCATGTCACGTAAATGCTGCTCAGTAATCTCCATGGCCCTCACGAACTCTTCGACGTTCTTCTCCCCGTATTTGGCCCCGCATTCACCACACCTAATAAAAAATACATTTGATAACTTTTGACTTTTGAAAACATAGAGATCCAGGAGCTGGTGGCTGAACCCAACATCATCGGCGTAACAAAATCACACAGACTTCGCTGGTTCGGCCACCTACTCCGAATGGGAGAGGATCGTGCTGCCAAGAGGGCGTACGTGGGACGACCGACTGGTCGCCGCCCGGTTGGGCGACCCAGGTATCACTGGGGGGACAGTGTCCAGGCGGATTTGCGACGTCTTCAAGTCGACGACTGGCAAGAAGCTGCGCACGATCGGGACAGATGGCGTGCTCTCGTTTCGGAGGCCAAGACCCTATTTGGGTCCCTGAGCCAAGTTAGTTAGTTAGTTAACTTTTGACTACGCAAAGAGTGGTGAACGGTGTACTAGTAAGTGTGCGACCACACCGCCGCTTAAAAAACGGTGATGTTACGGAATCGCAACAAAATGTATGAAGAAACGAAGAGAAAAGGTGACGCATACGACACGTCACTGCGTATACGCGGCGGTTTGGTAGCACCCTAATAGAGTTGCACTAGCGCCACTTCGGAAATGTTTTTGTATCTTCTAAATTAGATCAATTTTCAATCATTTCCGTATTTCCGTTTCAATCAGTACCTATAATATGTAATAGAAAAAGCGTCCGTTTTAGTTTTGTGAAAGTTTTTTGGGACAACTACAAAACGACAAATTGTATACACTGATTTAATACATATATAGGTGTTTCCTTAGTATGTAACCTTCGGAAATTATTGAATATTGATCTAATTCAGAAGATATAAGAATATTTCCGAAGTGGCGCTAGATTCGCGGCTAGTGTCGCAGTTTTTTTTTTTTTTTTATTCATGTGAATAGGAAGGCAAACGAGCAAGTGGGTTTTTCTACTAGTCGCAGTTTTGTACGTCAACGTCTCGTTTCATTGATACAAAAACAACCCAACACTAGGATACATCTATCTATCTCACCTAATTACATCGCTTGTATCCACCGGCTCTGGTTCGCTGTCCACTGCCGGCTTCCTTACCAACTGGCAATTCTTCTTCCATGGAATGTTGACTGTGTTGCCGCATTGGATGTTGAGACATTTCGCTGCGTGCACCGTTCGTATTTGGACTTCATCTGAAGGATTAAAAAAAAAAGTAACAAAGGGACTTTCTTCCTGGTAAAAACATGCACCAGTTGCTTCTATGCCCGCGCAGATGGTAAAAGCCCAGGGGCGAACTTGGGAATCATGCGAGGCTAGCAACCCATCACTATTTTGATTCCCCTTACCTATACGCCCACAATCATGCTAAGCGTGGCTTTTAGGGGGAGCGGATCAGAATTTATAAAGTTTAAAATGTATAATGGGTTAAAATGTGTAATAGTTCAAAATATATAATGCAATTTTCTGTGAAACTATTAGGTATATATATGATTTTTTTTAATGCGTAATCTATAGATTGGTTTAGGTTAGGTTAGGTTTAGTTTATAGCAATTCTTTTAATTTGCAATTTTCTGAGAAAATCGCATGATATATTTTGAACCATTATGTATTTTAACCCATTATACATTTTAAACTTTATGGATTTTAATACGTACCCCTTTTAGGTCTTTACCTTGCTCTGTCTACCCCAGGATAAAGTAATTTATGTATGTAAGGTCTTTTCATTCTTAACCGTCCTATTTGCTAAACAAAATTCTAACCTCAATGTACAATTTTTTGTAAAGAATAAGGTGTATTATGTTATCAAATAAGAGGCAATTTGTACATAATTTTGCTGATATTTTATCTCCAGTTCCTTTATTTAAGACTAGCTGTTGCCCGCGACTCCGCTGCGCAGAAGTCCTTCCTACGTCCTTCCCCGGGACTGCAACTATGTATACATATACCAATTCGGTTCAGCGGTTTAAGCGTGAAAAGGTAACAGACAGAGTGACTTTAAGGGTAAAATAACAAAAAAAATAAAAAAAGGCGTTTTGAGGTAAGAATTTTGTTTACCAAATAATACAATTAGGGATGAACAGACTACTTCCAAAGCAAAATTATAAGCATGCAACGAGTACCCTGTATTTCATACATACACGCTTAGAAACGTATCTATCTCCTTTTCCCGCCCTACGTGTGACTGGGACAAAATATCGCGCACATCCAGGCATATCTGCGGTGTACCACAGCGTAATAATTTCAATAGTTAGTAAGTTAACTGCCTACAACCGGCGTTCCGGTGCGCAAGCAAGTTAACTCTGAGTTTCATCTCTTAACAATATCGATGGAGACTTAACACATTCATTGCCTGCAGCGTATACCGTCAACTGGGGTAGACTTTGGTAATTTTGGGGCTACTTTGATCGTTTTAGAATTGCTATAAAATCGATATTATCCATATCCGGTGAATGTTTGGCATGTAGACGCAAAGGCGATCGACGAAGACATTGATTGGAAGCAGTAAACGCAAATAAAAAATAATGGTTTTTTCATTAAAACTACTTTTTAAAGTCAACCCGTAAATCAAAGTCACCCCAGTTGACTGTAATATGCGTTCTGCTGACTCATCCAATGCCACGGTCGTCGAGCTCTCATTCGAACGCACATGTACGTTTTCCGCACTCGAAGACTGCGTATGACAATTGGCAGTGAATGCGTTAATGATGAAAAAACCGGCCAAGTGCGAGTCGCACTCACGCACCGAGTATTCCGTACAAATTTGGCATGTGTCTAGCTATCACGGTTCACGAGGTACATACTGGTGACAGACAGACAAACGGACAGTGGAGTCTTAGTAATAGGTTCCCGTTTTTACCCTTTGGGTACGGAACGCTAAAAATCACCGTAATAACGCTGCATATTGACCTGTCTACATTATAAGCATTGCTTAACACCACACCATGTAATACGATGCTAGGGTCGTCGCAAAATAAAAGGCCCATTTTGACATTTGTCTTCCCGACGTAACTAGTGATGTCACCGTACGACTCGGTACTCGATACTCACGATAAATCGATTCAAGTTTGCATGAGTATTTGATCGATTTAAATATGTACTGTAAAGTGGCATTGGATTAAGGTTCCGATTAGAAAGTCAATCATTTTCTTCAGATGATGAAGACGAGCCATTCTATTGAAATCAGTGTTGCCATTGTTTACGGCTTTGAGCTCCAAGGTCATAATTTTCAGTAAAGATCACTACACAGCTGGTGAAATGCAGTAATTAATTGGTCTAAATAAAACAAATAAAACCGGCCAAGTGCGAGACGGCCTTAAAAATGTATCTAGATCGATTAATTTTTTCCTTAACCGATTATTAATAGTCTGTGGACAATATGAAGAAATCGTTATGCACAGCACTTCGCTGAGTGAGCGATACCCGTCAATGAAAAATACAATTACCTTCAGAACATTTCGATCGGTAAAAAATAGAGAACTTCCTGGGCGTGAACTGTCAAAACGGGCCTTTTAAATCGACAACATTTCATATTTCTGAGCCTATCATTTTAATGGTTTTCTGTATTTTGTTTGAAAAGATGAACATGCTGACAGTTTAATTTTTTCGCTAGGGCTTGTATTTAATTTATAATTATTTTATTCATTTGTGCTTATTCTAAAAGGGCGTAACTCCGATACTATCACAGAATACACACTTATCCCTTTGTCTTTTCTCTATAGAAAAAAAAACTGACGTTAATTTCAAATTGTCAATGTCAGACCCTATTCTCCAATATTCGATTTTCGAGGTTCCGCTCATAATAATAGTCATTATCTTGAGAGTGAAAGAGAAGGTATGCAACGAACTTCGAAAATAGAATTTCAGAGTTGCCACCCTAGTACTTTGAAGTTGTCAAATACAAAATTGGCATTGTTCATTTTTTTTAAGCTGTGCTTTTAACACCTTTATTTGATATAATGGACTATTTCAAGGAACTAATTTGAATATTATGCTTCTACGTAGCTTTGTTTATTAATAATAAATATTTTTTCGCTGTTTGATAATTTGTTAATTTAGACAGGATCCCAATCGCCTTCGTACAGAAATATAAAAAAAACAGTTTTGTCTATGGTTTTGTCTATATGTCAACATTGTCAACGTCATAGATCTGTGAATGTGTGTGTGAATTTAACGTCAAAATCAATAACAATATTCGCGTGTTCGATTTATTTCCGTTCGTTGGTGTTATTATTGTTTTCCGTGCTGTTTTTGCTTCTTGGTTTCACCCCTGCACATCTTTCCTGACTCCTACTTACATTAAAGTGGTCTTCGCAACAATACATCGTGTAAACATTGAAATATTCCACATTAGCTTGCATACACCATTCGTTCCGCAAATTTTCTCTGATTTTCACAATGATTTTGTTGGGGCTACAGTTCGAGTCATTGTTGCATCCCGGAACAAAACATTTTTTTATAAATATCCATTGTTTGTTACAGTTTTATACTTTGAATTTGCTTTTATTTGTAATGTTTGCAGGTTAAGTTAGATGTGACAGTGACAGCGTGACAGATACCGTAGTGGCGTAGATAAACCTTTTTTTTTCCATTTTTGTGGCAAACATTTAATGCCCGATTCTGACTAAAAACCCGGTCGTTAGATCAAACAAAGGTCAAAAGTACTTTTACAAAAATATCTGCAATCGTAAAGTATTTTTGAAATCGGACAAGATAAATCGGTTATTTGATGGTTTTCCTCCAAATGGTTTTCGAATTAGAGCATACTAAAAAAAATGAACAATGCCAATTATGATAGCTTATTTTTTCTCGTGAAAAAAGCAATGGCGTTTCACCTATCCTGTGGTAGTTTTGGTAAAATTAGGACATATTTTTAATTAATTTTTATTTTTTATAATAAGCGATATTAAAATTATATAAACATATTGCAGTGATCAGGAGGCAAAATGCTTTCGAACCATATATACATTTTCAGGTGTTATAAAAATGAAATGTTGACAATTGTGACGACTTTAGCAACCCATCACTATTTTGATTCCCCTTTCCACCTAAGCGCCCACAATCAGGCTAAATGTGGCCTTTTGGTCTAGTTAGCTTAGGCTCTGTCTACTGTCTGATTTGCGTGTGTGTGTCACCAGGGCTGCTATGTTATTGTCTAACTCGCCCGTCGCCCCATCGGTCGAGTTAGCTCACTAGTGTCCATCATTACGCTATGGCAACTCCAACGAAGCATCCAAAGCATTGGCACCCAGCGTGTCTGTGTCTGTGTGTAGTCAGTAGCGTGCAGTGGTTCGACAGGGTAGGCAGCGGTAGGCGTACAATTTGAAAACGCTGCCTACCCAGAGCAACCGCTTAACTGAGTCCTCGCTTGGGTAGACGACAAAGGAGGCCTCTGTGCGGGCGGCATCACTCCCCGCCCGCACCGCTCTCGGTTCCCTTTGTCGTCCTACCCCGCGCCCCTGTACCCGCGCGGGCGAGGACTCAGCTAAGCGGTCGGTCTATAGCGACCATGCACGCCATGGGTAGTTACGGTAGCACATTGAAAGCATTTACCCATGCACCTCACACACTGGCACAGGAAGTAGTAATTGTCTAGTAGCTCGGTCTGCCTTTCGTAGGGTGTGTTCATCAAGTCTATGTAGGATATACGGATCTGTAAAAAAAAAAGTTTCTGTCAAAAATTTCAAATTTTAATACAATAAGCTTTTTTTGATGACTTTTTTTTTTTTTATGTGAATAGGAAGGAAAACGAGCAAGTGGGTCACCTGATGGTAAGCGATCACCACTGCCCATAGACACCCACAACCCCGGAGGGATTGCAGATGCGTTGCCAACCTAGAGGACTTAGATGAAATGCCTCTTGTGCCCGTAATTTACCCGGCTGTCTTACTCTCCACACCGGAACACAGCAGTGCAAGCACTGCTGCTTAGCGGCAGGATTAGCGAGTAAGATGGTGGTAGCGATCCGGACGGATCTTGCACAAGGCCCTACCACCCGCTAAATGACTGTACTTTTTGTCATCCATCTTACATATGTGTAAGTACCATCAGCCAAATATGTGGTCTACCACCCTAAGGTTAAAATTCCTTTGCACGTCACATTATATAACGTCGATAAGACAGGCTGTCAACTTGAAAGTTCGACTTTAGCGACATTTTTATTTGATAGGATGTTGGATTTAAAGTGGTAGACCACTTATTTGGGCGACCGTGCCAAATTTCAAGACAATCGCACGAACCGCTGAAGAGTTCCTGCGGAGACGGTCCTGGCTGGGCCATCAGAATTCCACAACCAGATTATTGTATTGTCATCTCACTTACACAAGTATGCGAAATTTCAGCTGAATCGGTTGAAGATATCTGCTTCAAAATTGAGTCGCAAGATCCCACCCGGACAAACATACCATACATACGTTGCAGGTTAATATAAAGCTTGTACTTAATAATAAAATATTTGTCATTTATATACTTATTCGCCAAACACTAACCCCCTTATTTATAAACGCTCTATAGGCTTCATTGACTTACGATAAACAACTAGACTCCCAATCGCAAAAAAAAGTGCCTCAAGAAACGTCTTGTGTCGTGTGTGTCAACACATCAACTTACACAGATAACATTAATATATTCATAATTACAACACAACGGATAACTCACGTATAAAAGCCGAAGGAGAGGGGAGGTCGGTGCCCCCCAGTTGGAAAACTGTTGTAAATATTGACCAAACGGTGAGTGTGAGCGAACCTTTACAAAGTGACGTGATCAGTGTTGTGTGCTGCCCTAGTTTAGACTATAATAAAAATGACGATATAAATTAGGGTAGTTGTGCGCCGATGTCAGCTGCGCCGAGTAGCCGCGCGAGCAGAGCGTTGGCGCGCAGTGTTCGTTTCGCTGCCGCCGGGGCGAGCGCTCCCTGATGAAGGGCTTCGAAATAGTCCGAAACAATTGTCGGAGCAATCCTTCGGCTTTTATACGTGAGTTATCCGTTGTGTTGTAATTATGTGTGAGTCTCACGGTAGTTTCATGTTGAAAATTAACATATTCATTCAAATTAACACCTTATTTCGTGGCAGTAATGTTTAATGTCAATTGCACACGATCGTGAGAAGTAATAACACGACGCCACGCGCTGGAAACCTGTCTGTCTCTTGTTCTCAAGCGTTTGAGATTACGGTGCGAAAGAGACATGTACATTGTTATCGAAGCGCGGTCGAAACACGACTGACTGAACCAAAACTCTGCACAATAGACGCGTCGTGCAGACTTTTGCTTACGACAGTTTTTGAGCGTGATTGGGAGTCTAGTTGTTTATCGTAAGTCAATGATAGGCTTCTACTAATTTAGCATGTCCTTATCTGTCACTGTCACTTTATCATTTACCTTTCACAGATAAAGACAACGCTACTAAGTTGCAGAAGCCTATTGAGCGTTTATGAATAAGGGGGTCACACAGAAAGTGTCATTTCAGTAACAAACCTGTTCCCAATCCAAGCACGGCAGGTCCTTCAGAGCTCGTATATTGATGGTCTTCCCATCGAAAGTGGCCACGGCATTGGGATCACAGCTGTGGTCCACGACAGACGAGGCAAGGTAAATGCCGGTGCCTATCGAGTTCATATCCGTGTCTAGAATTGTGAAGCTGTTTATTACCATCTGTGGACAGAAGAGTACTGCTTCTATAGACCGAAATAAGGATTGCAATCCGGATAATCCGAAATAACCGGATAAATCCGGATTTTTGTCGCCTTTTATTGATTCGGATTTTTAGCATAAAAATCCGGTTTTTTCGGATTTCGATTACAGTTGACAAAGTTGGCATTTAACCAGAATTTCCTATTGAATTTAGTTTCATTTCATTCATTCATGCGTTCGTTTCGTTCCCCGCCACGTAGCACTATCTATCCCTCTCCCCTCCGCGCTTTACCGGCTACCTCATACCTAGCTTTAGATCTAGCTAGTCGGCCGGTCCGGTAGTACTGTACTGCAGACACAGCTGTACTGGACTGATTAAACGCGGATTATCAAGATTTTTGCAGTTTTATTTTATACTAGCTTTTGCCCGCGACTTCGTCCGCGCAGAATCATAATTTGCGCTAAAACTTTTTCCTCTCTCCTATCGAAAATGTACAAAAACAGCCAAATGGATCGTACTTTAGCACGAAGGATTTTGTACTAAGTACCTACCTACCTCAACGAAATAAACCAGTTTCTTGCCCTTGCAACCCACTTCTCTTATTTTTTATCCCATCCTTTTGTTCTGTGGGATATTCGAAAAATCTAATCTTATGACACCTACGTGATCTTCAAAGAACATAATCTACTAAATACAAAGTCTATATTTTCTATACGGTCCTTTTATCCCGTGGGAAAATTGGAAAATTCCTTAGTAGAGCACCTCTTTGATCACTAAGGAATGTCTGCCAAATACCGAGAAACTATATTAGCAAGTCAGTAAAGTTACTCTTTTTTCTTATCCCACGGGAAATTTGCAAATTCCTGAAATCAGTTTTCAGATATCATAATTTATAATAAATTTAAAGATTCTAGTAATAATATGTAAAGATAAGAAATATTTCAAAGTAATAATATAAATCTCTTTTTACTCCGTATCCCGTGGGAATTTCGAAAAGTCAAAACATGAAAATAAATGAAATGTGAAATTGATTTTCAGAAGTTATGATTCCCTACTTGTGTGCCAAATTTCATGACTCTAGTAATTATAGTTATGGAGATAGGCTCTCTTTTCAGTGGACTTATAAACCCCATTTATTCCCTATCTTGTGGGAATTTAAAAAAAATCCCTCCGTAGTGCACCTCCTATGATACATACATGCATACAGTCACGCCTCTTTCCCATAGGTAGGCAGAGCCTACTTTGTTCCACTTGCTACGATTTTGACATACCTCTTTCGCTTCATCCACATTCATCAATCTCTTCATTCATGCTCGTCGGTTCCGGGTACTCCTGACCAGCAGACATATACGTAACTCGCTCGCAATCGCCATCGTGTTCATTTTGACAGTTCTTGTTTGAATGTGACAGCTAGCTGATTCCGAAGCCAATCGTCAGCCCATACATGAATTGTCAAAATGAAGACGATGGTGATCGCGAGCGAGTTACGTAATAAGCTTGTAAACCTCTATGATACTACAGAAAATATTTATTTACGTTGTGACTCTAGGCAGCTGCGATTTTTGACATATTCATCACTATCCCGCGGGAACTACGCAATTTTCCGGGATAAACAGTAGCCTATAACCTGGCTGGTGATTTTCTCAACAGATTAATAAAGCTTGCATCAAAATCCGTTCAGCCGTTTTCACGTGATGCGCTCGCAAATATACACGTGTTCTGTAATAGATTCTAAGTATCCTCAGAAAATATCTTCTATGTACAGACTTTTGAACCTCTTTAGCTTCATTATTTGTTTGTATAGACAAAATCCTTCCTCTTGAATCATTTTATTTACTAAAAAACCGCATCAAAATCCGTTGCTTAGTTTTAAAGATCAAGCATACATAGGGACAGACAGACAGCGGAAAGCGAATTTGTAATGTATATCGATACCTTTAGGTTCAATTGGCGTAAAGGACAAAATGCCGAAAATGAGTTAAGTATACAGTTTTGTTCAGAATTTTAAGCTCTATCGAACTGTATACTTAAAATTTTGATATCTCGTAAAATTTGACCTTTACGCCCCATATTTTTGGATCACTAATCACCAAAATGTGCTTTTTTTGTGGGTGTAAGTAACAAACCTGAAATCACATGGAACGTAAAGGAAATCATGAAGTTATAAACAACGACGTATAGTCCTAAATTTACCATATTGTCCTTTAAGACCTACTTTTATAGGACTTAATTTACTTATTTGCCCTTTACGACCTTTACTTCTATACATTATACTTTAATACCAAATTGAAACTACGGCGTAAAGGACGTATATACCAATAGATATTTATTTCTTGGATTATACGACCTGATTAAGACACAAACATAAATTCTTAGGTCTAATTTTGATGAGAAAGTAAGTGTATCTCTATAAATTCGACACTTTAAGGTTCAATAAAATTGGTGTAAAGGAAAAAAAATGCTTCTTTTCAGGAGAAGTAAAATAAATTTTTTGAAGCTAAATATTTTTTTTATTTGGGGACCTATATCTTCGACGTATATGACAAAAGTGCTAAGAATTCTTCTCCCTACGCAGTAAAATGGTAACCACAACTATAAATAGCATATTTTAGAAGTTAAGTGTCCTTTACACCCCTGAAAAAAGCGTCGGTAGTCCCTTACGCCCCCCCTTTTTTTAAGAACTCGAAAGTTTTGAGGTTGTAAAGGTCAGTTTTATTTAAAATTATTTAATTTTGGGGTGTATAGTTCACTGTAACTTACTAAATAGTTCTTAAATAACTGTAATTGCTTGTAACATGGCCTTTAGGTCTTGGTATTTAATGCTCTGTCTACCCCGTAAGGGATAAAACGTGATTTATGTATAGTGTGTATGTATTATTCTTTATACTTAATTATAAGTATTTATACGTTTTGTATAGATTTGCTGAAGTTAAACGCTAGCAATCGTTATCTGAATAATATGTTATTAGTTATGTAGCATTAAAATTTCATTTTACATATTTTAAACAGTTTATTTATATTTACAAACGATTATTTTTGTAATAAAACATTTATATTTACCTAGGGTAGGAAGGACTATGTAGTAAATGAAAGCTCAATAGTCATAATGGTAACAAAATGTCCAAATATTATAAATGTTAAAGTAAAGTATCTAAGAGCCCACAAATATTAAGCACGTCACTTATTAATTATTCAATCCAACTAAGTATCATTAGAAGATTTCATGTACAATTTGTCATTAGTTATTGCTCACATAAACTGAAATCATTAAGTGACAACTAGTATAAACATAGGTATACCTTATCAGACAGATTTTGAAAGTAATGTTCGTTTGTTAGCAATATTTAACAAAAAAACACCAAAATACCTAATTTAAAGGTAACTAAATTATACAAAATTTAACTTATAACGATCTCATTTTGTGTATAGTTGCGTTAAATGATGAATATAATATGAGTGACGTACAATACATTACAATAACTCTTTATTGAATACCACCATAACAATCAAAACAGAAAAAAGTATACAGAAGTAATAAGGTAATAATAGGCGGCCTTATCTTACATAGGTACTTATTAATGTTTATGATACCTGATTTAATACTTATAATGATTTAACATTTTGGTACAATTATTATAATTCGTGCTTTCATTTACAATATTCCTACCCTGGATAATCTACATATTTCCACTACAAAAATAGCAGTTCACGAATATAACTTATCTGTATACAATGTCTTTAAGGCGCTGTCAACCGCCAATGACCTTGAGCAGCACCGCTCTTCACACATGCGGTTCGCGTGCCTGTTAGTGAAAGAGAAGAAACTATTCCGGCAGCGTAACGCGCGTCTAAAGTCTTTGCAAATAAGATACAAATAATTGTCAGCCTATTAATGACATTTGAATGCTACATAACCAATAATATGAAAATATAATAATTCCCAATGGTAAATTGTATCAAATAGTAAAATATTTTGCATCATTGATTCCTTTAATTACGGTTATGTAAGGAAAATAACATAAAATGTGTAAATTATAGTGTACTATACACCCAAAAATTTTATGATTTTATATAAAACTGACCTTTACAACCTCAAAACTTTTGAGTTCTTTAAAAATGTCGTGGCGTAAAGGACTACTGACGCTTTTTTCAGGGGTGTAAAGGTCACGTAACTTCTAAAATATGCTATTTATCGTTTTGGTTACCATTCTACTGCGTAGAGAGAAGAATTCTAAGCACTTTTGTCATATACATCGAAAATATAGGTTCACAAATAAAAAAAATACAAAGGTTTTAAAAATAAATAAAACGTTTTTTGCTTCTCCTGAAAAGTAGCATTTTGTCCTTTACGCCAATTGAACCTAAAGGTATCGATATAGTGTAGTGATAAAAAAAAACTTTTATTGTTAGTCCTGTTAGAAAGGTACACGCGCCTCCGTACTATCTCGGCCGGCTCGTTTTTCAGTTGCGAGTACCTACTCGGTCCTGTTTAAAAATATTACGTCAATGAACTGAGATTTCAAACATGACTGTGTCAAAATAAAATTTATTTTTAATCATAAGCACTAAGGAGTATTGATATCAACTTCGAAGCAAATCGCCCCCAAAATAACTTTCTACCCCTTTTAAACCCCGTTAGGGGATGAATATCAAGAAAATACGAAACACATGTTCCATCAATTCTGTTAAAGAATGTTTATGCAAAATTTGAAGTAGATCGGACTAAGGAATCACGTCGCCCCATACAAACTTTGGACCCCCATTTAACCCCTTTAGGGGTCGAATTTCCAAAAATCCTTCCTTAGTGGATGCCTACATTGTATAAGGTATCTGTGTGCAAAATTTCAAGTCTCTAGGTCCAGTGGTTTGGGCTGGGCGATGATCAATTAATGAGTGAGTCAGTACTTTGCCTTTTATATATATAGATTATTCTTAGTGAATTTTTTTAAAAAATAAAATTGAACACCATTAGGTTTCAAAAAACATGTAATTACATGAAAATATCAAGATATTAATAAAAATCCGAAATAACCGGATAATCCGGATTTGTACAAGTTGATAATTTGTAAATCCGGATTTGAGAAAAGAACCGGATTTTGCAATCCCTAGACCGAACGCTTAAATGAGTCCTCGCCCGCGCGGGTACGGGGCGCGGGGACCTCTCTCGGTCCCGTTTGTCCTTATCATCCTCGCAGATAACGAAGTTAGCTAACCACCAGCCCAAGAAGGAACAAATGTTCTTACATAGAAAGACAGACTTAAAATAAGTTAGATTTTTAATAATCGTTGTTATAGCAACAGTAATACAACATGTGTGAAAATTTCCATCCAGCTATCACGGTTCATGAGCTACAGCCTGATAGACAGACCAACAGTGGAGTACGGAGCCCTAAAAAAAGGCTGTTGTTCGTATAACAAACTTTTTTATTTATTTATAAGCCTTTTTTTTATTCCGAATTCGCTACAATTTCAGTAAGTACATGTTGTTGTTATTGTCGGTTTTTTTTTTTATTAAATTGTCGCGTAATTCGGCGTGCCTCATGGCATAGGCCTCCTCCGTGCATTGGAGGGTTTGGGCTATAGTTCCCACGCGCGCCCAGTGCGGATTGGGAACTTAACACACACCATTGAATTTCTTCGCAGATGTGTGCAGGTTTCCTCACGATGTTTTGCCTTCACCGAAAAGCTCATGGCAAATTACAAATGCAATTTTCGCACATAAATTCCGAAAACTCAGAGGTGCGAGCCCGGGATTTGAACCCACGACGCTCTGCTTGAGAGGCCACAGGTCAAACCACTAGGCTACCACGGCTTTTTTATAATTGGTATAACAAACTTACTCTGCCATATATCCCCATTAACTCCACAGTGTTAGGCAGCGATATGTCTTTCAGGAACTCGAATAACACCACGCAGAGCGTCGAGAAATGGTCCATCCTTTTCTTATCCGCTTTCAAATCGGAATAATCTGGAATTTTAAAAAAAAATTGGCTGTCTGTAAAGTCAGTTTACGTACGATAGTTTTACGTGATAACGATAAATGTATCACAAGCCGACGCTTGGGCCGATCGTGCCTCTCTATCGCTTGTACCGCGCTCTCGCTTGCACGCTCTGACGTCATATGGCAGTCGCTTCTGTAAAAACTAGTGCCTACGCCAAATCTTGGGATGAGGTTGTCAAAGCGGACCCCAGGCACACGGAGCCGTGGCAAATGCCGGGAAAAACGCTAGGAAGATGATGTGGTGCGTTGGTCTTGTAAAAATTATCGATCAAAGTCGACTTTTCTATTCTATACTTCATTTAATTTAGAATGAGAAACCGCAACAACATTATATTGCGGCTCGTGAACTGTAAACTCTTTACAATTTGTACGAGAGTAACAATTGACGACACGCTAATAAAGTGACATTGAAACAATTTTATTTTGCGGCTGCCAAACTATTGCACTGTACTATTTGTTAGGTAAGAAATTGTTGACCAGACGCAATATAACGTTATTGTGGTTTTTTTTATGTGAATAGGAAGGCAAACGAGCAAGTGGGTCACCTGATGGTAAGCGATCACCACTGCCCATAGACAACCACAACCCCGGAGGGATTGCAGATGCGTTGCCAACCTAGAGGACTTAGATGAAATGCCTCTTGTGCCCGTAATTTCCCCGGCTGTCTTACTCTCCACACCGGAACACAGCAGTGCGAGCACTGCTGCTTAGCGGCAGGATTAGCGAGTAAGATGGTGGTAGCGATCCGGACGGACCTTGCACAAGGCCCTACCACCCGCAAAATATTCTCATTCTAAATTAAATGAAGTATACCATCGATCTATATTGATGTGGTAACATTTTTAAGGCTTCCTCGGCACCAGTGGCGTAAAAACTGGCTTGGCCTTGAGCGCAGAAGATGACTTCTTTATAGTGAGGAAGGGCCTGATGAATTTGCCGCGGGCCTCTAACGTTCTTCTTCTTCATTTATTAATATGGCCCCATCGTTCGATGCGATGTAATAAATATTAGTATACAAAAATCTTGTGACAAAAATGTCGGCAACGTGGTACAGCAGAACACGGTCAAACGACCCCCTGTCGGGCTCTTAGCCAACGGACAATGATATCCCTCGGAGACCTCCCCATCAGACCACAACCTGACTGAGTTTCTTGTCGTTTCTTCTCAGTCAGGCTTAACGTAATCCTTCCGAAACGATGGTAGCATCAAAATTCGTTTGCTTGCAAAATCTCCACCACTAATTTCTAAACTAAATCTCGAAAAAAAAATTAAGATTAGCTCTATAATCTATGGAAACTTGCGTTGTTGCTGAGTTTCAACGATAAATTAACAGTTTTCGAAAAAATTTGTTAGAATTGATTGCTTGATAGGGTTAATTATTTGAAAATAAAGTCAACTAAACAAATTTGCAATTAAATTATATTTTTGTGCTGCGAGTGAGTTCATCTTACTTTACTTTCTTGAAATCTACAATGACTCACAGCACAAGAACCAATCAATTCTCACAAATTTTACTCAATTTTCATGCACCCCCTGCTTGCGATTGTGGACCCCCATTTTTGGTCACGCCCAATGTAAACCCCCGTCGAGTCTTCCGTGGACCCCTGGGGGTCCACCTGGACCACTTTGGGAACTACTGCTCTAAGGCTACTCAGCACAGTATTCAACACTCACGTGACATGAGATCCTTCCACATGCGGAACGAGGTCGCAGAGTAGAACGCCCGGTGCGAGTGACCGTCCCCGCGAGCGAGACGGTTGATTATCTTGGCTAGCATCCTCGCCGCGTCAGGGATCACTTTCGGCGCCACTCGCTTCAAGTTAGCGCATTCCCACTGTAACAGTGAATTGTTCAAGTCAACGCGGCATTGCTATTGAAGTCATTTTTCAAGTGAAAACTTTTTTAGCGGCGTTAAAATGTTAAACTCGCGTCAGGCGTAAGACGGAGGGAGAGTAGTACCAGGATATCAGATACTGTAAGAGCTTATTTTGAAATACGAATGAGTAACGTTCGATTTTTGAAGTGTTTTTAGGGTTTCGTACCTCAAAAGGAAAAAACGGAACCCTTATAGGATCACTTTGTTATCCGTCCGTCCGTCTGTCAAGACCCTTTTTCTCAGGAACGCGTGGAGGTATCAAGCTGAAATTTATATCAAATACTCAGGTCTACTGCCTCTTGGAGCTGTGAAAAAATCAAACTTCTAAGCCAACGCAATCAAAAGATACAGCCGTTTATGCCGCAAATTTCCGCAACTCTCAAGGGAATCAAAACCTACAGGGTTTCCCGTGAACGCAGAATCTTGAAATTTGGTATGAAGGTAGGTCTTATAGCACAGATTAAGGAATAGTTGCGAAAACCGTAAATATCAGTCTGTATATATCAGTGACCAATATAAAGTGACCCCACACTGCGTACATTTTGCTTTGGAGCAGGGCTCTGCTTACACTGGTTACAGATATTTATAGATAATGATACGGAACCCGCGGTGCACGAGTCCGACTCGCACTTGGCCGGTTTTTTTATTGAGTCGTGGAGCAAAATTACTAGGTCATCAGCACATTGTTAGAGGTCTGTCAATATAGATTAATACGTACGTTTTTTTGTAAGCGGCCAGTACGGTACGCGTCATGGATTGAACGTCATGGAGGGTACAACAAAAAAAAAAACTCAGCTGCTCTTTTCACTTCTGCCGGCATTCTCAGAGTGCTACCGGTCGCTTTTTTTTTAAAGTCAGAGTCAAAGGCGAAGGCACAGTTACAATAGAAAACCATGTTTGTTTTTTCTTCACGCTGAAACGACTGGATTTGGATAAAATTTGGAACGGAGTCAGCTGGTATCCTAAATTAGCACATAGGCTACTTTTTATCCCGGAAAACTGAATAGTTCCCGCGGGATAGCGATAAACATGTCAAGTCGTAGCAGAGCTGCCTAGAGTCGCGACGTAAATAATTATCGCAGAATATACTATCAATATCAGTTTTTAAGTCTAATTCTACGCGTAGTCGCGGCACACGGCGGCCACGACGTACAAAATCCGCGTTCTGAAATTAACACAGGCACGACGTCGTCTGTACACGCGTCAGTGTGTGCGTAAGATACACAGGGCTGTCTATCGCAAAAACCTAGTACATACTATAAGTACTACCAATGACATAAATATACGGAAGATATGGCTTAGATGTGTGCAAATAAATGTATTTAATCGTTATCTATTTATTTAAACTTACTTAAAATGTGTCTGTCTGTGTATTTAAGCATTATTATTTTCAATTACAATAGATATTACGACAACAAACTTAAGCGAATGATTCTGTAGTTATTTCATGTATTAATCGCGATAATTTCAGAAAGCATTAATTTTCTAATGTTTTATAAAATGAAGTAGGTAGGATAGGTTCCCGAACTTGTGACGTGCGGCCGACATACATCGCGTCGCGTTGCGAGCCCTACTGGTTGGTTGCCAGCAGTGTTGTTCCTGACAAATTTAGGGTTGCCGTATTCTAATTCTGAAATTGCCGTATTTTTAGGGAAAACTAAAAAAAAATGCCGTATTGTACAAAATGTTTGTTTTACAAAATTATCGCGCGACAAAAAATCGCAATGCGCGAGGCCAGGGGGTCTGAACCTACCAAAATGAGGAACTTTAGATTTTAGACATTAAGGTCTCGGTGATAAGATTGCATTTTGGTTGAATTCTGTTGACATTTATTTTCGTGGCGCTTCTACTTTATCTATGGTTTACATGTTGGTGATGTTTCTTTTGTTTACTTTAGTCAATTACGGAATTGCCGTATATTTTAATACGGTAATCAAAGAGCTGCCGTATACCGTATTTATGATGTCTAAGACGCTTGAATGCCGTATATAACGGCAATTGCCGTATCAAGAACAACGCTGGTTGCCAGCAGCTTTCCGGCAGACTGCGCTTGAGGGGTGGGGTAACTCGAATCGGTGCGGGGCGGAGCGTGGCCAATCTGTACGTTAGTACTATTATATATTCTGTGGTCGCGGGCAGAAGCTAGTGTCAAATATATGTGTCACCAACCGTATTGTAGTGATGGGCGACTTCGACTAATTTGCTGATTCGAATGAGTATTCATAACTAATATCATAATTCGAATTTATGTAATATTTAAGTAATATACTAATGCCGATAATCGAATAGGTAACGACTAATATTAGTAACTAATCGGCGGCTGGACGACTGCTAGGACCGAATCGG
Organism: Pandemis heparana; assembly: GCA_963854515.1. Classification (NCBI taxonomy): domain Eukaryota; kingdom Metazoa; phylum Arthropoda; class Insecta; order Lepidoptera; family Tortricidae; genus Pandemis; species Pandemis heparana. The sequence goes on from OY978006.1 coordinate 31,630,964, forward strand.
GAATCTTCGTGTCGACTCGGCGCGGTGCTTACGTTAGTTGTTAGTTATATCAAGTATCAACGTCAACTCGACTGGACTGGATGGAGTGGATTTTGACTACTACTAATATTCGAATGATTTTCGAAACAGTCGACTAAGTCGAATGATCACAATAATCGACTAATCGAATTAGTATTATTCGAAGTCGCCCATCATTACCGTATTGTTTGTAGCATAAAGGTCCACCACACCGGTGCTTAAGACGCTAACGGTGCGTATACGCAAGAAAATGTATTTAAAAACTGTGAGAAAACGTGACGCCTTCGACACGTCACTGCGTATATTTACGCGGCGGTGTAGAGGGCCTGATTAACCCTTAGGCTAATTAGGCCGCAGCCTAGGGCGCCTGGATCGGGGGGGTGGGGGCACTGAAATCGTTTCTTAGCATGCACTATTATTTAGCATCATTGCCATTGCCCTAGGGCGGTTAGAACTCTTGATCAGTCGCTGTCGCCACACCGTGTGGTCAGACCTTAAAGGTGTATAGATGTTTATGACGTTTTGGTAACGTACATATATCTGTACCCTTGACTGTATGTAGTAGTGATTTATTGTGGCCGTTTGTCCGTACGTCTGTTCAACAGGTATAACAGTTCATGGCTCGGTGCCATTTCCTTGTGGGTTTATTTTTATGCCAGTTGCACTGGGCCAGTTTTATTCTGAGGCCGCACGCAAATTGTTGCTCAACACTGACATCATTCAACTTAAACTGACAAGTGCCAGTGATTACGCTTTCACGCCTAAACCACTGAACCGATTTTAGTGCAACATGGTACAGTTAGTTTCAGTCCCGGAGAAGGATAGGATAGACGGAGTCGCGGGTAAACACTAGTAGCTATACAAATCCAAGTATTTTCCCCAGTGTGTGTGTGGTATGGATGAAAGAAGATTACCTAACTAAACAGATTTATATGGGGAGTGTGATTGGGTGCGTTGGGAGGGGAAGGCCTAGGCGGACGTTCCGTGATCAAATTAGGGACGATTTGAAAAAGGTCAGGTCAAGAGTACCCGAAACCGACGAGCATGTATGAAGAGATTGATGAATGTGGATGAAGTGAAAGAGGCATGTCAGGATCGTAGCAAGTGGAACAAAGTAGTCTCTGCCTACCCCTGTGGAAAAGACGCGTGACAGTATGTATGTATGCGCCCCCTCCCCTAAAAGCTCGGGGACTATGGGCTCCTTCCAAATTCGAAGTCTATAGCATACCGTCCCTCTCTAACTCCTGTTAATGACTATTAGTGTAAACGGAACTACGCGAAACGAACTTCGAATGTATAATACTGGTACTCTCTTTGGCGTTGCGTGTTGGCGTTGCGCTATTGGCATCTTCGTCGCATACGCAGGAAACAATATAGTGCATCCCCTTCACTAACGCAAACATTTCAATAAATACGCCAAGTGGAGTGCCAGTATAAGGTATGCCTTTGGCCTTGACAGACTCCACTTAACCAATGGGCTTCGCTATGTAGGGTTGCCATGCGTCCCAGTTTTCCCGGACTTGTCTTGATAAGCGCAGCCTCGCGAAGATACCGAGCGGGGTTTCTACGAAGCATCCGGACAAAATCCGGATACTTACCGTGTTAGATGGGCTTCATGAGGAACCTCAAAAGTCACTCAGCTGTGGAGAGGGCTATGCCGGGATCTCTCTGCGGGATAGAATCGGTAGAACTGAGATTACCGACATGGCCCGAAGAATAGCGAAACTGAAGTGGCAGTGGGCGGGGCATGCTCGCAGGACTGATGGTCGATGGGGTCAGCTCAGAAGGTTCTCGAATGGCGTCCGCGGACGATTAGGGTGCCGATTTTTGAAAGCACGTATGTGAAAATACCACTCGAAGTGGTGAAAAATTGTGCTGAATTTGAATTACGGGCAGCATAGCAGCCCATTACAGCTATTATTAATCGTGTGAACTAGTCAAAAATTTCGACCACATGGAAATTGCTCCACCGACAAGAGCCTAGGTCTTAAGTTTAAGAAGAAGAAGTCAAAAATTTGATTAGAGCTGTAGTTTAGATGATATAAACAGATTTATACCACTTTCGAGTGGTACTTTCGAATGATGTGCTTTCAAAAATCGGGCCCTTGGACGCGTATATGCAAGATTGGAAGAGATATTGAGGCCGAGAGGACAGGCCAGCCGTGGCGTCCCATAAGCTAATAACATTAAATTAAAGACATTTTTTTTGCATCATTTTGAAAGAGCTAATACTCTTCTAACTGCTGGACTGAATTTTACCAAACATGGCTAAGAACCACCGCAAGGAACCACCGCTTCGAATGAAAAAAACCGCATCAAAATCGGTTTATCCGTTGGAGAGCTACGATGTCACAGACAAAGAGAGTCTTGCGTCGGAGGTAGAGAAATGTCCCGACTTTTAGAGTTATGATGGTAACTCTAGCGATGCGCACGGGCATACCTTGTGATCATTCCACGCATCCCTCTGGCACGATCGCCCGCAGTAGTGCACGAACTGGCATCCTGAGCATTTCAGCACCTTGCCCCTGAAACAGTGCGGGCCAATTCAGACTAATGTCAGACTAGAGGGCTAGACGTGTTTGTTTACGTTTCTAACCGACTTAAATAAAAGAGGGTGTTGTTTTTGACTGTTTTTTACAAGCTTTTATTTAACTTGCCATGTATGTATGTATGTATGTATGTTTGTCCGTTTGGAATTTTGCGACTCAATTTTGAAGCAGATATCTTAAACCGATTGAGCTGAAATTTTCCATACTTGATTAAATCTGATGACAATAGAATAATCTGGCAGCGGAGTTCTGGTGACACAGCCAGGATTGTCTCCGCAGGAGGGAACTCTTCAACGGTTAGTCCTATTGACTTGAAATTTGGGACACATAGAATGGATGCAAGTTTAGTTAACAAAAATAACAGTCAGCAAAAAAGGTAGTTATTTTAATTTGATGCATGAAATTGAAAAAGCAGAGTATATTTAGGGGTGCAGCAGTCAAATTTCAGTCAAAATAAATATTGTAAGGTATTAAAAGGAAAAACAAATATGTAAACATTAAATGGTTCTAACTCTTTCAAGTCATATAAAATGTATGTCTATGTATGTGTAAAGGTTTATATGTAGTGTGTACAGATTGGTTATAAAATTTACGTGACAAATATTTAAGCTATGGTTCTTTTAATAAATACCTATTCAAAACATATTGGATTGAAATACATATGGAATTGAGGATAGGATAATATAAATTATAATGGATGATTTATATTATTATATTTTCTCTGTTATTATTTATTTTACCATAATAGAATTATTTTTTACATAAAAATAGAGAACATCCTTCATTTGACTTTCAATAAGTTGTTTGCTTTTATAAATTGCCCATATATATTTTTTGGTTGGTTTTATTTTATACCAAGTTTGAAAATAAATGTCCTGGAAATTTTTAAATAGTTTCAGAGGAAAGTAAGAAAGTTTTTTTTTTATTAATAAATCAGGATTTAACAACATTAGCAAATTATTAAGAAAAAAACAATAACTTTAACTGTTTAATAAATCCTAACAAAACCAGAAAAAATTTGGAAGAATATTTAGTCTAGATCAACCCATCAAACATTTTGTTTAAAGTTAACAAGGAATAAATAGAAAAGGTGTAGGTACCTAGTAGATAGAAACTGAGAAATAAATCAAATATGTTAATATTTAAATCCTATTCAATGCAACTTTAATTTCGTAACATGCAACATTAAAAAACAAACAATGTTGCAATAATTCCAGAAAAATAAGAACTTTTTTAACACTTTTTCTTTATCATACCTTTTCAGAAGACTCAATCGCCATCAGCAAATGAATTCAGAACATCAAAAAACTAAGAGGTAAATTAGCAAAAAAATATTTAAAATACCAATAATTCCATACAAATCAAAGACTAACCTAAAATTGTCTAATGGTGTAATAATAAGTTTTTTCCTATATTACTTACTTTTCCAGGCAATTATCACAACGGTTCCCTTTTTCCTTTGAAGTTAGCACAAACGCGAACGGTTGCTCGGTCAAAATAAGATCTCCAGCCTTAATTATAGAGTCCGTGTTCCTATATTTATTTTTCATCTTAATTGTACTATTAATTTATTGCTTGCAAATGATAAAAATCTTAAAACTAGCCCAGCGACAGCGTAAGCCGTCGAAAGTGAATGTTACAGGAATGTTACGTTATATTTCAGCGCTACCGGGGCTGAAAATATTAGTTGGCCACCACCTGAGCCTCGATATAGTTCATTCGAGACATTCGTATATCGGTTACATTATTTTTAGTGAAGACACGGCCGCTGCTAGCGTGAAACATCAAAGCGGAAAATAAACAAAACGCATTCTATTAATAGACTTCTTATAAAGATCTATCTTGTGTAAATTCAGTGGCCTGTACAAATCTACTGTACGCCACACAGCAGAAACTCAAAACAAATTTATTTATGTTCAACTCAGTTCAACTTGCGTTCAACTAAAATGACAGGAATGACATTAATGACATGACATTTACTGTTTTTTTTTAAACCTGCCGTGGATCAGAGTGATAGCGACCATTCTGCAAATTATGGAATACTAACACTTTTCTTTTTTATGATAATTAATTTAAAAACAATGCCTGTGCCTTTTGGGGCTGTTATTCGTAAAGCGTAGCCTAATAAGTTAAGTTAACAACTGCCGGCTGGTCATCAGATCATCCGATTTAGCTGTGTGGAATAGATTTCTTTGTATTTCCTACATGACGGAAGACAAAAAAAAATGTTTTTGACACATTGATTCTGGCTGTCACATTCACGTTGTTTTTTTGGTTATTTGATTTGTGGTCTGAGGGGTCTGAGGGATCTAAGATCAGCAGTTTTTATTCTGGGTTATCTAGCTAACTATATCATATTACTTTCTGCTCATACTGCGCAACGGTCTACTAGATATACTAACCACTTTCCTTGCAAATTTCCGTTGCAAGTGTTGGCAGTATTCAGAAGAATAATATAAAACTTGTTATTATTTCGTCGTTAAACATATAAAAAGTTGGTTAACAGTGATACAAAGCCAAAAAGGCAGCAAATATGTCTCTAGTGCTTACTAAAGCTGCTCTGGCTCTTAAAAATGCCGAGAACAATTTTAAATTTGTAAAGTATGAGGCTCATAAACCGAAAAAGAAGGCTGTAAATGAAGAAAAGGACGTGAAATTAAACCAGCGGGATTCGAATTTGGCGAAAGATCAAGATCTTAAGAAAATTAGACATGAAGTGGTAAAATTTGGTATGTCAGGATTTGACCCATCGAAGAAGGAACAAGCGAGGATAGCGCTTGCGGTTAGTTTAGGTTAGTAATCATAAAATACCATCATGCTCATTTTTTTATTTAATGTATGAGTACATGCCATACAAGTACCAGCATCATACAAGTCCACATTCTTACCGGGATCCGAACCTGTCGTCTAGCTTCATAGGTACTAATGTGTAGGTCCATTAGGCTATCTGGTCGCCAAACTGTCGTCATTACATTGAATATCCATCTTATATAGTTTTGAATAACTAGGAACCTATATAAAGAATTTGATAAACACAATATACTGCTTGTATTTTTATTGTTACGAATGATCTAAGTATTTCAGTCGCATATATGTTTCATATCCCTCGAGAGAATGTATGAAAACAAGACCACTTTGACATCCACAGGAGCAAAGCCGCCTAAAAAAGAATATGTCAACTACAAAGACCTGATGCTGAAGAGGAAGCAGGAGAAGAAGAAGATGGAGGAAGAGAGACAAACAATGAGGTCCAAGGGTATAATGCAGAGAGGGGGCAAGAAGAAAAAGAGTGGCAACGATGTGGGGCACTTTTTGGACGGATACGGGAAGGTATGGTTCTTATAATCGTTTCAATCAAGCTGTCCGGTAGATGGTATGAATTTGTATAATGAGGGTGTTAATGTGATCCTGAGTTGCCCTTTGTCAGATGATGCAATACTATTGTATGAATTTGTAAGACACGCCTTTGGCTCCAGAGCCTCGGACAGGTACCTGTGGTTTCCCACGAGGCAGACATAGTCACCATTGGTGCACTCAAGCCTTGTAAAAATTTTGGATATTAAAAAAAAACTGTCTGTTACTGGTGCTTGTCAGCTTAGTGTCCAAAATGGTTCTCTATCGTTTGCCCGAATTTCATATGCCATAAATGTATTGTTTGCCATAATGATCATTTGCCATAACTCTTTTTTCTCTTTATTTGTTAATTATTCAGGAGGACAAACAAACCTAACCTAACCTATAGATTTTTACAGGATTGCCATTACAACGCTCCTGAAAAAACTATGTTTTCAGAGAAAAAAAGGGTTATGGCAAATGATCATTATGGCAAATATTACATTATGCCATATGAAATTCGGGCAAAAGAGGGGCTCCGGTCCAAAACTGATGCCATCACCCTAATATTCTTTACGTAATTACATATCTAAGTTCGTAATGCAGTTTGAATAAAACTAAATACCTTTCTGCAAATCGAATAATGGCTCACTCATAGTTTCGTCTGTCACCTTCACACCGTCTTATGTTTATATAAATTAAAAAAAAAAAAAAAAAAAAAAAAATGTTCCATTACACAGTTATATTGTAATTTTTTTTCTACTGCACTTTATTTTTGTGGATAAATATTAATATTTGTTTTTTTAGGTTCAGAAGAAGGATCTCAAAAAAGACGGCCCTGGTTCAAAAAAGAAGCGAAAGAAGTGAAAACTTTATTTGAATGTGCATATAATTAATAAAGTAGTGGTAAGTGTCACTTTTTCTTTTATTCCTTCAACTGTGGATGCAGCAGTGCGTAGTAAGAGTAAGAGGTCTGGACCACCTGCAAATTAGAATGTAGGTACTAAATGGGTAATCTTAAAAAAAAATATATATATGTATATGTGCGTTGAATTGAGAACCTCCTCGGGTTTTATAAAAAGTTTTGTTTTGCAAATAGACCGCCAAGGACACATTTTCTTGTTATTACTAGAAACTAGCAGTGACTTCGGAATTACCATCATTACCAAGAAGAATGCGCCGCTAGAAACTTGGCAGAGTGCTATCTTGCTTAGTTGTAGGAAGTGTAATATCAATTCGAAGGTATGTGATGAAGTTCGCAAAGCGAATCAGGTGAACACAAAAAAAAAACACACTGCTATCTTCATATGCGTGCATATAATTAATAAAGTAGTAAGTTTCACTTTTACTTTTATTCCTTCATCTTTTGACGCAGCAGCGCGTAATAAGAATAAGAGGTCTGGACCACCTGCAAATTAGAATGTAGGAATTAACACTTGCAAATAAGCCAAGGACACATTTACTTGTCATTACGGCACCAGTGTTGGACACTTTAAGCTGACAAGCACCAGTAATAGACACTTCATTCTTAATTTAAAGATGATATGGTTTTAAATTGACTGTCGTAAAATTGCCTTATTATTGCTTTTGACTTGCCTTAGTGTCTTTTGAATAAGAGTTATTGTGCATTATTGGGTCCTTGGCGATTACTGGTGCCGTAACTAACTAACAGTGATTTCGGGAATACCATCATTAGGTACGAAGAAGAATGCGCCGCTAGAAACTTGGCAGAAAGTCACTTTATCAAAAAAAACATAATACACCTATACAACGCCTCTTAGAATTGTTCTGGAAGATTTGCTGCAGGAAGTTGGGTAATGCGGTTCAAAGGGGTAATACCGCCAGCGTCATGGAGACCCTGCCGCAGCCAGTAGGGCTAGACAGGTTTTCTTTAATGTCTTTTTTTGTAATTTTTAGTTGTAATAGGTTTTTTTATAGTTAGTTTTAGAATAGACATATTGGTTTTTTAGGTATAAGTAGTGTATGTAATTTTTTTTAATTAATTATGTGTATTTTTAGATCTTGTAAATATGGAAGTTGGGTAAGTTCGACTGAACATCCCAATAAACATTTTTCCAAATTTTGATTCAAAGTCCCGGTTTTGAACGTTGATGTACGGAAACATTTGTCAACTACGATTCAAAAATTCTGACACACATTTAGGGCGACGGCACCAGTGTTGGACACTAAGCTGCCAAGCACCAGTAATGGATACTTCATTCTTAATTTAAAGATGATACGGTTTTAAATTTAATGTTGTTAAATAAATAGAATAGAATAGAATATTAAATGACCTTAGTGTCTTTTGAAAAAGAGTTATTGTGCATTATTGGGGCATGTCCAACTAACCCCACATGCTAACATTCCGGAGCAATTTAAAGAGACCCCGTATACAATGGTAGATTAGGACTCTTAGGAGACTTGTATTACTCACTGCTGCAGCAGTAGGCAGGCAGACTCTAAACAGACCGCCAGCGTCGATCGCCAGGGGGCGCTGCGCCCGCAAAGCTACAAGCAATAGCACCTTGTTGGCCTTATTGTCGCCGGACCAGTCGTTGGGGTTTGCCGCATCGGAGACCAGCAAACTCTGCAAGAAACCCGGTCGCACTATCGAAAATTATTATCTTTATCTTATACTTTACTTTGTAGATAATAGCTACTGCCCGCGACTTCGCTAAGATAGAATTAGGATGCGACCAAACCGCCGCGTATACGCAGTGACGTGTCGTATGCGTCACGTTTTCTCACCGTTTCTTCATACATTTTGTTGCGATTCCGTAACGTCACCGTTTTTTAAGCGGCGGTGTGGTCGCACCTTTAGAGTAAAGAACTGATGTTGAATATGTTGATAGTATATTCTGTTATAATTATTTACGTTGCGATTCTAAGCAGCTATGACCCGTGACATGTTTATCGCTATCCCGCGGGAACTATGCAATTTTCCGGGATAAAAAGTAGCCTTTGTTTTAATCTACAGTATCGGCTATCTTCGTTCCAAATTTTATTCAAATCCGTCCAGTCGTTTCAGCGTGAAGAAGGAACAAACATACACACTCACTCACATCGTCACAAACTTTTGCTTTTATAATATTAACATCTCATTTCATTAACATCTCTATCTCTAACTCTACATCGACATCTCGACGACAACAACAAGCCTTTTATACTCCAATGTGTTCGAAGTTTGTTTCGTTTATAAAGTACGCGACGGCTCACGAGGAAGCGAAAAAGAAAATTAAAAAGTATGGGGTAAGAATTAAATAGAATTTCGTTTTAAGTACATCTAACCTTGTTCAACAGCATGTCACCAGCGTAACAGTACATTAGTAATTCCATGAAGACACAAATCAGGTAAAAAAACATTGTCACCATCTCCACTGGTTCCTTTGACTAAAAAAAAAAACGGAATAAGTCTATTTACGCTTATCACTATCGCTCGGAAGGCATAGGGAGCTGACAGAACAAGACTCATTGCGATAGAGCTTCATAGCCAGAAAAAAACTACACATCAGGTGTGGCTGTATGGGCTACGAACCCGTTGCCTTTTCTGTGTGGAAGAAACTTAAAAAAAGTTATAACACCGACCGTTCGGATACAAAATGGACAAGGAAAAATTTTCACTTCATTTTTTGACCATTTCCAGTAGTTAGAATGACTTGAAATTTGCTGTACATGTTTAGAAGACAATGCGGTCAATAAAAGTCCAATATATATATATACGTTCCTGGCAGTGAATGCGTTAACAGTACAGTAACATAATTATACTCACAACCGTAATTTTGTAAATAGTCATGCAGATGACGAGGCTGCTGGTTAGAAACTGGCATAAAATCGGTACGCCGAAAATGTCCGCCGCTTCTTTCACGTATCTGTACAAAGGATACAAAGAAAACACTACCTTGTTTTATTGTAAACAAAATACAAATCGAAGTGCCAAATAGGTACAAATAATAAGCAAATAATATTTAGAAATACTTAGAAGTGGTAGATAATTTCTTACGCAATTCCAGCGTGATTTGGAAAGTATCAAGACTTAGAAACAAGGTGCGACTACCACTAATGGAATGGCGTATGCAAGCGATGTCATAGACTTACGACGGTTAGGTTTTCGGTGTGGTAGGGAATCCCGGTGTTCCAATTGGTAGGATGCTTGGCGTGTATAGCTTATAAGCATGAATTCATATCGTATAGTTATCTCATTTGCATTAAATAAGCAGTACCTAAGTACATTACTTACTCAATTATTTGCTGATGATATTTCACACATTGCTTTGCTTTTTCGTAATTATTGCTGCAACCTGAAAAGGAACGCGATTGGCTTAAAAATACGTTAAATATGCAGATATTATAGAATGTATGAAATGTGAATGGGAATGGTTGAAAATCGGCTCGCAACCCATCACTATTTTAAATCCTCTTTCCACCCACACGCCCACAATCAAATGTGGAGTGATAAAAACTTGATCTTATTTTTCTTCTTAAACTTAAGAGCTAGGCTCTTGCCAGTGGAGCAATTTCCAAGTGGTCCTCTCCAGGGTCTTTTCTTTGACTTCCTGATACGACACGACTTCTACCCTCTCTTTCACCTGGTCCATAAATGTTCTTCCAGGCCTTCCTCTCTTCCGCTTCCCTTCAATTATGATCTTAATGTATTTGTCGTGTCGTATCAGGTGTTCCAACATCTTTCCTCTTCTGCTCTCGATGGTCTTCAACAGGCACCTCTTCTCATTCACTCGATCAAGCACTTCCTCATTCGTCACTTTCTGGGTCCAGCTAATCCTCTCCAACCGCCGCCAACACCACATTTCAAACGCTTCCAGACGTTCTCTATCGCGTTGCGTCATTGTCCACGTTTCGCAGCCCTTAATAAAGACGTGATTTAAGTATGTATGTGGTGGAAGAAGTTCCTCGTAGAAGAATGCATCTCACCGTCTGTCCCTGTAGCCCCCAACTCTTCCATCAGCACGTTTAGCTGCGCAGAAGCAATCGTGAGTATGCCAGATACAAGGAAGTTTTCCGCGGCATCTCCCACCCCTGACACTATCACGCTGATCGAAGAGTATGCGTACATCACTGCAAATCTAGAGGAAACAATTTTAAATCTAACCTAAGTTTTAAATAAACGAAAAAGTTTGAGTGCCGCACGGGATTTAAACCCGCGCTTCAAGGCTATACGCGCCATTGAATCTTCGGTATACTCCCGCGCATACTTCCGAAAAACTTTATCGCTTGCATGTGCTTGCATACGCCCTTCCTTAATGGCGTGTGGTGCCATCTAACGTGACTAAACTTGTCTACAAGTCTGGATTCCTACGTTCCAAATGGGGACTATCGCTTCTTTGCTCACCAGTTGGCGCCACTGTTGACTAAGGTCCAGAGGTATAGCTGTCAAAGGCGACTCTAAGATCGGCGCCAAAACAACGTTTTATCTTGAATCTCATTAAACAAATAAACCTCTGAATTACCTGGCTGCTATTTGAGGCCGCTTATTTCTGCGCCTCTTTTTCTTAATTCCGCTTTCAAAGCGTTCACATTCATCGCCAAATAATCCATATTTGCGATAATTTTATGAAGGAGATCACTTTTCAACGGGTAAATAAAAGAAATTATAATTTATGTCACGAAGTTTGCCGAAACCAGTGAAAACGAAAAGTGAATTTTATTGGACCTCTCGCGACACTAGCGCCTCTAGTGGCAAATTCACTCGCGATTGGTCCCGTTAGACCGGAAAGGCGTAAAGAATGATGTACCACTTCTATTTTTTAAATCGCCCTAAAGCGCGGGTTGATTTCGTCTCTCACTCGACAAACTAATTCGTTTATTCAAAAACTTAGTTCTCGCTGAGGTCTGCTCGTTATCGCTCGGGTAAAGTGTGTTCGGATAAAATAAGTCAGCGTTCGGATATTGAGTGTTCGGATAATCGAGGATAAAACAAGGTAACTATATATATCGAGGTTATAAATAAACATCATGGGACAAATAACACCAATTGACCAAGTCCCAAACTAAGCAAAGCTTGTACTATGGGTACCAGGCAACGGATAAACATATATAATGTAGAGAAATACATACTTAAATACATGCAACATCCATGACTCGGGCACAAATATTCGTATTCATCATACAAATGTCTGCCGCTACCGGGATTCGAACCCGGGACCTCTAGCTTCATAGTCAGGGTCACTAACCATTAGGCTATTCGGTTAGGTTAGGTTAGGATAAACGAGGTTCTACTGTATATTTTAATGCAAGACGTTCCGTTGTAATCCCGTACATATAAGTTCCATCGATATTAAAAGGATAAGCAGTCCTCAATGGCAGCATCAGATCAGGTTTGAGGGCTGGCACTATACTCCAGAAGATGCCAGTGTTGCAGGCGGAACATAGGATGGAGTTGCCCACGATGGTCGCCATTGCCGTTGTCTTCCTCAATATGGCCTTCAGCTTAGGTTCCGTTTTGGTGAAGGCAGGACCTGCGCAGGATATCCTACTAATATTATAAATGCCGAAGTTTGTGAGTTACGATGTGACGATGTGAGTGAGTGTGTATGTTTGTTCCTTCTTCACGCTAAAACGACTGGACGGATTTGGATAAAATTTAGAACGAAGATAGCTGGTACCCTAGATTAAAACATAGGCTACTTTTTATCCCAAAAAATTGTATAGTTCCCGCGGGATAGCGATGTTTATCCAATACCAATTGCTAATTCTACGCGGACGAAGTCGCGGGCAGAAGCTAGTTAGCTATAAAACTGTAGTCTTATTGTCTAACTTGCTCGCGATCGCCATCGTCTTCATTTTGACAGTTCTTGTATAAATGTGACAGTTAGCTGATTCCGATGCCAATTGTCAACCCATACATGAACTGTCAAAATGAACACGATGGCGATTGCGAGCGAGCTAGACAATAAGCCTACTGGCGCTCCACTTGGCGTATTTATCCAAATATTTGCGTGAAAGAAGGGGATGCACTATTATTGTTTCTAGCGTATGCGACGAAGATGCCAATAGCGCAACGCGAACACGCAACACCAAGTGGAGTGCCAGTATAATATTGTAGAACACGCATCTTCCATTTTTAACACCGAGGCAAAAAGAGGGTACTTATAAGTTTGACTTCGATGTCTGTGTGAGTGTCTGTGGCATAGTAGCTGTCAAGCAGATGGACCGATTTGGATGCGGTTTATCATACGAATGCCAGTTTCCTTGTGGTGATTCTCAGCCATAATATGTTTGGTAAAAATAGATCCCGCAGTTTGAAGAGTATTAGTGCTTACAAAATAATGTGAGGCATTTTTGTCATTATATTTTTTTTACGTATGATTACTCGATTAATGGCTTTTTAAACTCTTTTTATTAAAATTTTTTTAATTAAATAAACAGGCATTGCAGAGCAGAGGTAACTACGTTCTATTGTGATTATAAATGGAAACAAGGGAATTTATATGGAGAAACGGCACCAAGGTTGTTATTCAAACAAAACTTACTTACCGTTACATCCATGCTGGTCTGGGAGTAAAGAAAAAACATAGAATGTACCAGTTGCTTCTCTTCCTGCGCCCGTAAAAGCCCATCGAGGGAGGCGAAAATCATAGGAATCATGTTATAGACGGTGCGGCTAGCAAGCAACACATCACAATTTTGATTCTACTTTACACCTACACCCTGTGGCCTTTAGGTCTTGTTACCTTAGGCTCTGTGTAACCTGTAGGCTTATTGTCTAACTCGCTCGCAATCGCCATCGTGTTCATTTTGACAGTTCTTGTATGAATGTGACAGTTAGCTGATTCCGATGCCAATTGTCAGCCCATACATGAACTGTCAAAATGAACACGATGCCGATTGCGAGCGAGTTAGACAATAAGCCTACAGTAGGGGATAAAGACGTGATTTGTGTATGTACTTACCATCAGCTTTCTGGATCAACTGTTTGATCCTGCCTTGGCGCAAAATGATAGTGAGCACCTTTACAGCTTGGACCAGGTGTGAGAGTAGCAGGACAGCTGCGTCCAGCATCCTCTGCACGTCGCCTAAAACCTGTTCGTTCTGTCAGAACTCAGAACCCTGGGCTACCAAGCAAGGGCGTCTGCAGCCTATGTTCAAGGCTACGTACAAGTATACAGGGACTTTTTCAACATAAAACTACCGCGAGACTCAACATAATTACACAAACGGATACAGTTGCCAGCAAACATCTTGAGCATGACCTTGAATGCGCAGAAGTGAATTTAAGGTGATATCAGACGGTTCATGTTTTGTTCAATTCAATTAAATTTTTGGTAATATAGCTCCATCGACACTATCGATGATTCCGCCAATGTCAAAGTTGAAGAAGGCACTTTTAGTTTTTTTTAATCAGCCGTTGTTCCGTAGCTTCGGCGTGCGGTACTCGGATGAGAATCTAAAATAGACAACACATACATAAATTGTTAGACTACCTACAGATGCAATTTGTTAATTTTAATAAATTTACATAGTACAGTTATAAGAGGGGTGTGAGCCAATGTAAGAAGGAAATTTAAGTTAACGGGGCGAGGAACTTTGGCACGGAGGAGGTCATAATAGGGGAGTGACAATTTTGGGACAATGGAAGAACAAGTGTATGGCGACCGAATGGCCTAGTGGTTAGAGAACCTGACTATGAAGCTCGAGGTCCCGGGTTCGATCCCCGGTCGGGGCAGATATTTGTATGAAAAATACGAATGTTAGTTCTCGAGTCTTGGATGTTTAATATGTATTTAAGTATGTTTATCCGTTGTCTGGTGCCCATATCACAAGCTTTGCTTAGTGTGGGACTAGGTCAATTGGTGTCAATTGTCCCAAGATATTTATTTATTTATTTATTTATTTATAGTGTTCTAGGGAGCCTTCGTCCATGCCGCATTCACACAAAGAATGGTCTCGAACCAGTATTTTGGCAAGGAAGACTGGTGTACACACGTGACCTAATCGCAAACGGATAATCGTGGAAGTGATGTTTTTGGGGATCGATTTGTTAATGGAAAACCAATGTTTTGTTCATTTTCTTAGTTCATTTTGCATCTTTCACTCAAAGTGACACGTCTGAACGCCAAGTGAAAAAAAATTGCGGATTGAATTCATTAGTGAATTAGGTGTTGGATATTTTCATTCGGCAGCATTCACTCGAGTGAACCGTCTGCGACCTTTAGCGTCTCTTTGGTATAAAAGTACATGCGCGAACCTACCCCTTCCACGTTGTACTTGCTCAAGAAGTTTGCCGTAAGCTGTAACTCACGTTTAAAACTCGAGTGATTGTTTCGGACTAGTTCGTAGTCCTTCCTCTTGGAGCGCTCGCCCCTGTGTTAGCGAAACGAACACTGTCAGCGCTCTGCTCGCGCGGCAACTCGACGCAACCGAACTGACAGCGGCGCACAACTACCCTCGTTTTCATCGTCATTTTTATTACTGTCAAAAGACACTAACTCGACTTAATCGACTCACGTCTCTCTGGTCTCGTTCGTACTCGACTTTTATACGTGAGTTATCCGCTTGTGTAATTATAGTTACCTTCAGGGTCTCTTAATATTGTTAGTTGCGTAGTCGTACGGTAAACAAAAAGTACATACCGCAAATAGTGGATTGTACACCGAGGGGATAAAGCACTGTATTATGGCTCGGGTGCGATATTGAATCCTGCCTGAGTGCAGCGAAGGACTTTAGACTTAACTCCCGAGCGTAGCGAAAATAAATTCTTTTTCTAGTTGTCTTGGTTTTTATTATCTCGCAAAAGGTGAGAAAAGTAGAGTATACTCCTCGGAGATTAAACTGTTTATGTCTTGGGTGCGCTTGAATGCTTCGCTCCTCTCAGGACTCAATCTCAACCTTAAACACCCTCGCTACGCTCGGGAGTAAAGTTAGACTAGAGTCTTTGGCTGCGCTCAGGATTCAATATCGCGCCCGTGACATAATACAGAACTTTATCCCCTCCGTGTACAATCCACTATTAACAAAAACTTGTTATTTATTAACTTACCGTATAAACGTAACCGATCTCCGCCAAAATCATAAAATAGAACAGAAATAATTGAGTCAACATGCCAAAAACTTTGTAAGCTATTTCCCCTCGGTATGAAAGACCGTCTGGCTTCCACACGCCGCTGCATTTCATGACCAGTATAGAAGAATACAGACAATGAGAGTTCTTCATGATTGTAATGAAATGAAAAACTTTCTCGTCTCAAATTTCACGACTAACTGAAACAGGTACAGCGTAACTTTCTAATTAGCTTTGAAATTAAAAATATCGGACGATTAAAAAGAAACAATGGAAAAATTTGAACTTTATAATTATGCTTGTTAAAAGTTTGTTGTAATTCGAGTTCTTATTTTAAAGTAGCTAGAGTCGGGCAAACGAAAGCGTGACCTGAGAAAACGCGGCAAATTCAAAAAATTTACATGTGGTATTTACTGTTTTTCATTTCGCAGATTCCTTGAATATCTTCAAGATTATCTGTAAACATACCCAATGGTATCATCATCATCATCATAATTATGATCAATATATCAAATAATCAGCCCACGAGGATTAAGATTACATAGTCATAGGCACTAACCTAAAAAATCCGACATCGCATCTAAACATTGTTGTTTCTCTTGGAAAACAACTTCTTTCTCCTCTTGTTTTTTTCTTGAACTTACTGATCATGGTATGTAGCAGCTTTCGCACATTACTTTTTATTGTTTTACCCATTATTACGGCAACTATAAATGAAAAATAATTGAGTTCACGAAATAAAAACAACTCTAACCAAAGACTTTGACTTGCCTTTGACAGTAATAATGTTGCCATATTAAAACTTAAAAAAAAATCCAGGTCACGCTTTCGTTTGCCAGGCGTACATAGTTTTACGCCGCCCCGGGCCGTAAGTAGCAAATTAACGCCCGCTACGCGAGCAAAAATTTGTAGGAGAGCTGCCACCAAACCAATTTGAAATAACGAAAAAAATACTAAATTTGAAGTTATTTTTTGCGTTTTTCCCGCAACGTCATTTTTGCACTTACCGTCAACTGGGGTGACTTAGGTAATTTAGGGGCTACTTTGATCGTTTTAAAATTGCTATAAAATCGATATTAGCGTAGCCGGTAAGATCAGTTAGCACATAGCAGTTGCTTACTGGATTATTTGCTAGAAACTACTCGCTTCCAACACCCATCGAAGCTATCTAACACGTTCTGTTCTGTTATTAAATATTTCTTAGGAATCAAAGTATCTAACACCACAGCACGTAATAGCCATTATAGCATTATTAATTCATTTCAGCGGTAATGATCTATGCAAGTCCTGTCATTCTTAGTCCATAATATGTAACACCACAGCACGTATTATTAGCATTATTAATTCATTTCAGCGGTGTCATCGATGCAATTTTGTCATTCTTAAGGCTTGGTCAAACACATGGCGTGGCGCAGCGCCGCGTCCGCGCCGCGTTGATGCTGACGCGATGGGGGCATGACACGCACCCACAGCATGCGCGCGCGGAGTGTCACTCATTTCCGAACCCATAGATCAGTATGCTTAGTGTAAGTTTTCGGTCACAGAACACACGTCTCGACCGCGTTTGCGTTAAATACTATGGGAACAGTTTGTTGCCGTTTCGATCCGCAAGTGGCGCTGCCAATTTTACATAGTAATTGAGACGTTTACGTGAACCCGTTCGGTACGTTTGTTCGTGTAAAAACTTACACTAGAGGCTCTGTATGCTTAGTGTAGGTTTTCGGTCACAAAATACGTCTCGAACGCGTTCGCGTTAAAATGTCAAATACTATGAGAACAATTTGTTGCCGTTTCGATCTGCAAGTGGCGCTGCCAATTTTTCCATAGTAATTGAGACGTTTACGTGAACGCGTTCGAGACGTTTTTATATGCGAAAACTTACACTAGAGGCTCAGATTGTTTGTTTGTTGTTCGAAGCGACGCTACTATACGGAAATGTCGAAGTGAATCAGTCGATCCAACTGACGTGACCCTGCGCGACGCAGTGTGTTCGCGCGACCGCGCCGCACAGCGCTGCGCCCGCGCCGCGTGGACGCAACGGGCCGCGCGGCGCGGGGCGCGACAGAAGCGGAGCGCGATGCCGGCGAGATGCAGTCTGTTTGACGTCGCTAATAGGGATGCAAGGTTGTTGTAATATCGATAAAAATATCGATAATTATATCGAGGTAATGAAATTATTGATATTCGATAATATCGATGATTTTGGTCGATAATATCGATAATATCGAATTTATTTAAATTTAAATAAAACATATGCAGTTCACTGAATAAGTGCTTTATTATTTTACATATATACAATGTCCAGATAAAATCATTATAGCTGCCAGTACTTGGCGTCAATTGATCCTAAAAATATAAGCTTGGCTAACCTTTCCCCATGAAGCGTATTGCGTGCTTGGGTAACAGTGGCCCCTGCCTTTGAAAAAAGTCTCTCGGATGGCACTGATGTGGCCACAACTAAAATATTTTCTTAGGATATAATATCGATATTATCGTATCGTTATAGCGCAAATATCGATGTTTTACCTTCGATATTATCGATATTATCGGTTTTCCGATAAATCGTTGCAACCCTAGTCGCTAACCTGTTAGCATGCATTTATAGACTAACCGCTTAAACGAGTCCTTGACCGCGTGTGCAGGGGCGCCCGCGGGGGCCGAGAGGTGCGAGCGGCAGGCGCACTCCCCGCCCGCACCGAGATGTCCAATTTGTCGTCACACCCCGCGCCCCCGTGCCGCGTGGGCGAGGACTCATTTAAGCAGTCGGTCTATAAAGCCACCGCGCTGCGTCACGCCATGTGTTTGGCCTAGCCTTTAGTCCATGAATTGACAACATTTCAAAAAAAAGCATTTTAGTTTTTTTCGCGTTTATAATAGCTGGTTAAAAATTAGACTACCCGTGTTTCTCGGTTTTCCTTTATTTTACTTAAATTCGTCGTTAGTAATTTATTAAAGAAATGGTCATTAAAAAGACCGTATATACAAAGATAGGAATACTGATGTCGTGATCTTGGCATGATATAAAATTTAAAAAAGTAACTTTCAAACAGAACTGTCATGTCATGTCACTTGCTTTGTTTATCAAACATTTATTGTCGTTCGTTCACTTACTTATTATTTCGCGTTTGCTGCTTTGCAATACTGTGCATGCTTTGAGTTTATTTCTATATAATGACGACCGGAAGAAAGTATCACCAAGATCCTTTAATAATTTGTATTGTCCCAAGTTGCAAAAACCACGGCGTTAATGGCAAAAGATAAGCACTATAAGCACATGAACTGTAACAACGTAAATTCGTCGACTTTGAGCATATTGCGGCTATCCGCTAACCGCTTTTACAAATCCGTCAGCCACTTTCATGTTATTAGGTATAGCGTCTATCAAACCAATAAAAATATTACGAGATTTACGAGAATCGTAAGCGTGTCGTTAGAATAAAGTAATCCGTCGGACAGATAAATAATGGACATGACATTGACATCATGACAGTTCTATATTTTTTTTCAATTCCTACGGTACTAAATAGAATAACGGCATTGTAAGTGTATTCCTAACATTCACAATGCAACTTTTTTTACTGTTTTTCCTGAATATAAAAAAAACTACTGCATAAAAAAATCCAAAAATATTTTTACTGTAATCAGCAGTGTAAAATCTACAAACGGTATTTTTATTTTACTACCTTAGCACATTTGAATTGTTGTCAATTGTAGGGGAGCCCAAGCGGGGATTGCGGGATTTATTAAAGCACGCGGCGGACTGATATACAGGGGGACACCTTGTACCCGGTTAAGTACTTCAACCAAATAATCTGAAATTCTCGAGCGCGTCAGATTAAGGTCGGTTAGTTACATGCTAAAACGTGTATTTTTTATAATTATTATATGTATATATTTTTTTTTGAGAATTTAACAATTAGGTAATTTTATCATTTCAAAATTCTGTTAGGTGAGATAAGATTCAATATACACATATTGGCTTGGCGGGTAACGAGGTGGTTGATCGGCTGGCCGCGTCTGCTGCTTTTGAAAGGAGTGAGACCAATTGCCCCTGAATTTTCGGAGATCTAGGGTACAAGAGCAATCTGAGCAAGTGTCACTAACTCTGGAAGGAGTATTTTGATGTTCGCTCTCGAGTCAAAGGGATTTGGTCTGATCTGGTAGGTACGGCCGCCCAAATAAGTGGTCTACCACTTTTCATCCCATCAAACGAAAATCTCGCTAAAGTCGAACTGTCAAGTTGACAGCCTGCCTTATCGACATTATAATATAGTGACGTGCAAGGGAATTTTTACCTTAGGGTGGTAGACCACATATTTGGTTGATGGTACAAGACTATTCAGTCTGAACCTCGCATTCCCTGGTTTGATTGTAGCGTTCTAGGGCTCAAATTGGTAGCGCGCTTAGGCGTCGGTCTGGTCACGGTCCATTAAATAGATTTGCACATTTGATGAAGTAGGTAGAGTCCTATGATATACTACAATGAGGAGCAAAAATAACTGGTCACTTTTCATACAAAGTTCTATGAAAAGCGACCCGATATTTTTGCTTGTGAGTATATATAAAACTGAGGTAGATACGTCATAGCGATCAGTAACTAGCTTTAGTAATATGCCATAGGTAGAGTCGCCTAATTAGAGCTTTCGAGTGTGAATAAATCATAATTTCTTTAATATACCTGTTGTAAAGTTTTCTTCTTCGTGTGAAATGGAAGACACGAGCCAAGAGCATTGAGCATTCCTCGCATTGTTGAAGAAAAGCACAATAACTATACCATTTTCATTCTTAACTGTCCTATTTGGTAAACAAAATTCTAACCTCAATGTGCAAATTTTTGTAAAGAATAAGGTGTATTATGTTATCAAATAAACCTGAGGTAATATTTTGTACAAAATTTTGCTGATATTTTATCTCCAGTTCCTTTATTTACGATGAAATAGTTAAAAAATAACAAAAATGAGACGATTGGAGGTTAGAATTTTGTTTACCAAATAGGACAGGTAAGAATGAAAATGGTATATATGTGTCACCGACCTTTTTGTTTCTGCATAAAGTTGTTTAACGTACCTATGTATTTATATTTATGCTCTGGACTGTACTATTCATAGTATTCATGTCTTTTTTTTTCATTTCTTATGTACCTATGTAATGCTGGCTGGGCATTATTTCTTTCAGTAGGTATCGTTAATGAAACAAGTAAGTAATTGTTAAAGTCTTTATAATTAAAGATAACTATAGTTAATAGTATGTACATCACGATAAATATACGAAAGTAATATTATGCAAGGCAAGTTCGTTTAAAAAATAAATAAAATTTAATACATTATTAATAAAATATACACATCTTAATTCTAGACGTAAGGTTCGAAATACTTGATAGCTGTAGTCATTGTTGTGTCGTTGATTTTGTTCGTTGTGGCGGGATGTTTGCCCCTCATTTTTATGTCTTTTGGTTTGAGGACGCTCTTGTGGTTTGCGCTCGGGGGCCTAACTCCGATGTACTGCTTGGACGGAGTCGCAATGCTCTTGCTGCTCAACCCAGAGGTCTCCAGAAATATGTCAAACGTCCCCTTAGTCCGTGCCACTTCGGCCTTCGCTACGATCATCCTAGGCTCACATTTGACTGTGTTGTAGGAGCCGCTATTGCTTCCAGACGAATTACTCGACTCAATGTCGGAATTCCTGACCGATTCAGTCTCTAAATTCTCTATATTCGATAGAAGGTCTGGCTTATTTGAAAGCTTCGCATTTTTTTGTTTGTTTAACGTTTCTGTTTCAAGAAATGTATCGTTCTTACCGTCTTTGCCTTCGTGCTCAGGTACAGCGAGGATATGTTCGGTGACAACGTCAGACATGGAACCGTCACTGCTTCCAGAGCTGATGCGGTATTCCTCGGGTACTATGCTGCCTAACTCGTCGTCTATTTTGAACTCCTCAAAATTCTGGGACAAATCAAATTTGTCTATGTCTTCGAAATATTCTGCTTTATGCGTCTCTGCCTTCTCAGGTCCACGATTGAACTGGTGGTCCAGTTCTGTGAGGTTGATGTGTTTCCCACCACTCTTCCCTCCCTTGTTGATCTCTGAAAGAATAGAAGACACCGTGTTCCCCATTTGGATAGAAGCGCGAGGGTCCAATTTCGGTTGCATAGGATGTATGTTAAAGTTAGTTAAGTAACTGTCTTGTGGGAAATTCGTTTCTTCCTGTTTCTCGTCCTCATCAGGTATGATGATTTCCGTGACTTGCGGTAGTTTCGGTATGTCCTTGTCACTTATCCTGTTCTGGATGCGAGGCAGCGACACTACCTTGGCCACACTGTTCCTCTGACTCACGTGCACAGGGTACTGTTCGTTGTGAATCTCGACCGTTGGCTGTGAGAGTAGCAACTCCCTTTTGCCATTACTGACTACTGAAACATTTATCTCTGAAATGGAGCAGTAGTCGGGTTCTACGTTAACTGTTGCTACTTGTCCCACTTTCTTCTTAACGTCTGCAACCCGTTGGTTAGCCGCAACGGCTTCAGAGTCTGACGGTTCTGTTTTTTCGGCTTTGAATTTGGCCGACAGGTTCTTTGGTTTCGGCGGCAGGGCGGGGGGTGTTCGTGGCACTTTTCTCTTGTTGAATATCTTCATTGATCCTAAATCTGCTTCTTTCTTTTCCGTGTTCCGTTCAATGTTAGCAGCTAGATTCTTAACTATGGAGCCTCTTATGTTTGGCGCGGTGGCCTTCTCGTTGGTGGCGCGCGGCAGCGGCGTCGGTCGCTCAGCCGCTTTCGTTACAATAGGTTCGTATTCGTTGCTATAGATACTCTGTATCTCGTATTGAAACCCTTGGGCTGTGTTAGGGACTTCATAACTATGTTCAGATGCTGTTTCTAAACTGAATTTAACGATTTTATTCGCTCTCTTCTCAGACCGCGGTAAAGTGTGATTGCTCGCACGGACTTTATCGTCATATGAAATGCTATTGAGCGTTGAAAATTGGACACGCTTCGTGGTCGATTTAGGGCTAGGAGCTTCACTTGACTTAGAATTGTCGTTGCTGCTGTCGTCAAGAGAATTTTGCAGTAAAATTTGATTAACGCATTCGAGAACGGGGTTATTCTTATAAATCTCGTGTGAAGGGCTCTCGTCTGCGTCGCTTGTGCTGGCATACCAGTTGTCATTAAGGTCATTAGAGCTAGCTTGCTTAGTCAAACTTGAATGATTATTGTTTTTATCATCGAATCTGTTCGTGAATCTGTCATTATCCTGCATCATGTTGTTGCACAATACTTCGTTTTTAGCTGATAATACTTCGGCATTGAGAATGCCACTATTTAAGCCGGCTACAAGCAAATCGTCTACTGATTTGGATTTATTATTATTAAGTGAGCCCTTTTGCTCTGGACAATCGTTGTCTAGTTCGGGATCGCTGACGTTGCAATACCACGGTTTTTCGTTTCCCTCTTCACTGAGGACGTTGTTTAGGAAAACTTGTCTGTTAGCCTTAATTTCATCAGACGCTTGTCTTTTAATACCATGCAGTCTTTCCATTTTAGTGGAATAAGTCTTATCTGAATCACTAGTATTATCCAAATCTTTCTTAGCCTCGCCAATTAGTTGGTCTATTTTCATGGAGGCTCTTCTTATGTCTTTAGCAATCTGATTGGCGGTTAAGTCGTTTTCTTCATTGACTTGATAGCTCATGCCGACGCATTCTTCGGCGCTGCTGCTATTAGGTTGGTTGTAACTCTTTTGTGAGTTATCGTAGTATTTATTGCTCTTTCTACCCGAATACTTCCTCGATCTTCTGAAGACGTCCCGTCTGACAAAGGCCTGCTTGTTTTTGATGAACGTTCCCTTGCTGCCAGTGCTGGCATTGTTACCCTCTTCGCTGGAGCTGGTGTTGCCATAAATCACATCATTCTTAGGCAGTTGGAAGCTCTTACTCAACCGCGTGTTCTTCTGGAAAACTGGAGGAGAATTCCTTTCGCGGTAGCTAGAGCTTCTAACAAAGTTGTTCTGGAATCTCGAGTCTGTACTCTCCAAGCTCTGGAATTCGGGATCAGTCTCGATGTTCGTTTGTTCGCTGGTGAAGCCTAGTAGTTGCTGGCAGTTGCTGCAGTAGGATTTCCTAGCTTTCAGTTTAGCGATTTCTTCTTGTTGTGACTTTATGATTTTCTCCTTTTGGTGTAGGGCTATGTGTACTTGTTTTTGCTCTCTGGTGAGCCGGGATTCTAGGAGGACTAAGGAGCGTAGTACTAATGCTAATTGGTCTTGGCGGAGTTTTCTTTCTTGGGTGGCTCGCTTGTCGCGCGCGGCCAGGGCTTGCCCGGCTTCTACCAGCTGGTGTCTCTGCTTGAGGACCGACTCTGACTGTTGCTGCAACGCGCTCCTCACTGCGTCCAGCTCCCGTCGCAGTTCCATCGCCTCGGAACTGCTATCCATCTGAAATAAGGAAAAACGTGCTGTTAATTAAATTGGTTTTACACCAAGTTGTCAGTAAACAGAATTGTCACTTGTCGCCGACAATTGTCGCGTTGGCGAAATAGGGGCCAGGAAAAAATGTTATCATTAATTTGAATCACTCAATAATCTTATTTAACTAATATAAAATATTATAAAGGCGAAAGTTTGTAAGTTTCTTCTGTCATGGCAAAACAGCTAAAACAGATTTTATTGAAATATGGTACAGAGATAGTAGCAGTCCCGGGGAAGGAGATAGAATAGTTTTTATCCCGGAAAATAACATAGTTCCCGCGGGACAGCGATAAGCGAATCCATCGCAGACGGAGTTGCGGGCAACAGCTAGTGTTTTATAATACAAAAATAAGTAGGTAGGTTAGGTTAGTTACACGTACGTCTCTACGGTTGCTCGAATGGCAAAATATCAAGAAAACTGAGCTCTGCCCTGAGGACAATTTGACTATAGACAGACGGCTTAAATGAGTCCTCGCCCGCACGGTGCAGGGGCGCGGGGTGGGACGACCGCGGGAGCCGAGAGGTGCCCGCCAGGCGAACTACCGCCCGCACCTCTCTCAATCCCCTTTGTCGTCCCACCCCGCGCGGTCGGTCTAGAAATACCCTATGAATCCAACAGAATGTCGCAAGCAATTATCGAAAATGAAATGTCATAAGATAAAGATCGACATTTAGACATTTCAACAGTAAGCGTGATTGACTAAATGTCAAGAACGGAATACGTTTTCTTGTGTATGACCAGGAAATAGTGAGAGGCTGATATCGCCGCTCTTTATTGTACCTACAATAAAACACATAGAAGATGAATAAAGAACAAATGCACAAATGCAAATTGTCTCTTGTAAATACAAAAGACAATTTTACATTTTAGGTATTAGGAGCCCATGGTAATTTGAAAATTAGGGGTATTAGTGAATAAGGTATTATGAAATTTAGTGATTTTAAGCCTAAAGCAGGCGAAGTCATCCCAATGGGATTTCTTCCAGTTAATCATTGAACGATTGACAGGACAAAGGAAACCTAAAATAATTCTAAATGTCTAAATTACTTGTAACATTAAATGAAAAAAATTAAAAACCCCCACTGACTCGAATAATCATACGTAAATAAAAAATAAATCATCGTTTTTTAAACGAGCTGATACTTTAACACAGCTGGACCGATTTTAAGCAAAAATGACTAAGAGCCACAATTCGCTTTGCTTTCGAATGAAAGACCTGCTTCTAAGGACAGCCACATACATACGGAATTTTTATACGGTTTCCGTACGGAATGACGTCAATTCGTAGCCCTGTCCCGCGATGTCCTGTTCGCTGACGTCATTCCGTACGGAAACCGTATCAAAATTCCGTATACGTATCTGACCGGCCTTAATCGGTCGATTTGCTCGAGAGCTACAACACACACACAAAGACATCGACGTTAGAAGTATAACACCCCTTGGCGTCGCGGCCTCGCGGGTTAAAAACATACCAAAGTACGTTAAAACTGAATTTAAACTCGAACGTTGCACTACGGCTGCACTTTGACGTAAATTTAATTGTGAACTGAGATAAATAAAATTAAACTGAAACATCATCATCGCTGTGCTGTTCGACTTTGCACTTTGGACTTAAATGATCATTATCGCTTAATGAGCAGTTTAATTATAACAATTTTGTTACGGTGCATTGCCAACATACAAAGGTCAACGAAGTAGAGTAGGTATAGATAGAACGACCGCTTAAGACGCGCGGGGTGGGATGACAAAGGGGGCAAAGAGAGGAGCGGGCGGCGGGCGCGCTACCCGCCCGCACCTCTCTCGGTCCCCTTCGTCCTACGTCACGCCCCTGTGCTAGGGATGCCCGATATATTGCTTTGTATCGATATATTGTATCGTAATGTATCGCAATTGCTTGAATCGATACCCCTTTAAAATCGTAAGCCCTTCTATCGATATTGCAAATATCGTATCGAAAATATCGCATAGGTTTTATTAAACAAAATTCATGATTATATTTATATCGAATATAAATATTATTACAAAATCCAATATTTAACATCTAGAAACTTAAGAAATAGTCATTTGGACAAACGTGACGTGGGTCTAGTTTATTCCGATCTTCTGTGAGCGTATTATTTGCGGAAGAAAATAAACGCGTTGACATTACTGATGTTGCAACTACAGGTTAATATTTGAGAGCTAAAGCACTAAAATTTGGCCAAGCAGTAGTCGATATTTTTGATCCGATATTGCGGCGAAGCGATACGATACAGGTGAATATCGTATTGACGTGTATCGATACAAAATATAGCGATATTGCCTTCCGTTGTATCGATACATTAAAAAATCGATACGTATCGGTCATCGCTACCCTGTGCCGCGAGGGCGACTCATTTAAGCGGTCGTTCTATAGTGAGTGTGGACGGAAACGTAGACTATCAACACCTTTAGTAATTAACTCATCTGCAATTTTATAGCTGTTGGTTCTCCGAAAATCCTACTAATATTATAAATGCGAAAGTTTGTGAGGATGTCTTTAAGAGAATGAGAGAGACATGACACGTACTTCAAATTTTAGAGTAGCCCACTAAGAAATTTACACCAGGGGCCTTACCATGGCGTCCTAATTCCTACTCAGTTCAAGTGTTAGCTGTCACTTTTAGTATGAATCTGACAGCGAGCGAACCTAAACTGAACCGCATTAAGACGTCATGGTAAGGCCCCAGAGCTGTTGTTTCAAACGTTTCTAATGATATTAAATTTAAATAAAAATGCGTATGACACGACTCACGACATGACCTTCTTATCAAACTTGAACTAATTATCAGCTTCCGCCTAGATTGCAGTAACCAGAACTATAAACCGACCGCTGGAATGAGTCCTCGCCCGCGTAAAGGGCGCGGGGTGGGACGAAAAGGGGACCGAGAGAGGTGCAGGCGGGTCCGCATAAACTCAGACCGTTGCCTCATCAGGGACTCAGAGCTGTCATGTGTATACAAAACTTCCGTGAGTTAAAAAACTTGACCTGAGCCTCTAGTGTAAGTTTTCACACGAACAAACGTCTCGAACGCGTTCACGTAAACGTCTCAATTACTATAAAAATAAAAATTGGCAGCGCCACTTGCGGATCGAAACGGCAACAAACTGTTCCCATAGTATTTGACATTTTAACGCAAACGCGTTCGAGACGTGTTCTGTGACCGAAAACTTACACTAAGCATACTGTATAGTTAACGAATGAATGCTAAGCGTTTGTTAGTGTTATAGCTAGTAGTATAGTAACAGATCAGAGGCCTTACCGTGACGTCTTAATGCGACTCAATCCCGACTCAGTTCAGGTTTCAGCTGTAATTTTTAGTATGGATCTGACAGCGAGCGAACCTGTACTGAATCGCATTAAGACGTCATGGTAAGGCCCCTGGTTTTACCTGTCATTTTTAGTATGGATCTGACAGCTAGCTAACCTAAGCTGAATCGGAAATATGTAGATGTATTTGCGTAATTTCTGGTAGGTAAGTTTTATTTGATATCGTTGCTGATAGTTATTATTCCAATCGCCGTGCTACTAGAATGCGCTAAAGGTGTGCCTAGTAGGAATGTAGAATTATAACATTTCACCGCAACACGAGTGAGTACGAGGTGTAATTCAATACGCATCGACCTTGGAGGCACACGCGTAGGTGTTCCGTGTACATTTTATTGTTTTAAGTTATAGCTTAGTCTTTACATTAACAATATGTTTCTACAAGCTTTCGAATTTCTAAAAACTTTGAGCTTCGATTTGCACATTGTTTAGAAATGGTTTATGAACATTTAAAAATGGGAGCTGCGAGTATACAATTGTTTAGATTGCTTGCTGTCAGACAGATCCACACTAGAAGTGTCAAAAGTGACAGCTAAAATGTAGAATTGAATCGGAAATGAAACGCATTAAGACATCATGGTAAGGCCCCTGTGCAAATGTGGTAGTACCTAACAATCTGAACGGATCTTGCAGTAGGCCCTAAACACCCGCTTTTATCGGTTGTCGCAACAGCAAACTTGTGTTAGTAGTCAGTAGGCAGGTATGTCACTAGCGTCCTATCTCTCGTCAGTCTTTATCACGTGTTTACGGACTAATGGCTGCGGAAGTCGGGTCAATGAACTGCGATAGTCAAATGCTAATTAGTGACAGCAAGAACTCGTTTAATATCCAATATGCATGTTGATTTGACGGCGCTTCCGTTCTCGCTAGAATCTGTATACGCACATAAATCACGTCTTTATCCAAGGGACGAACTAAATTAACTAAACTAAACAGATCTATATCATCATCATCATTATCATCAGTCAGAAGACGTCCACTGTTGAACAAAGGCCTCCCCCTTAGCACACCATAATGAACAACTCGCCACCTGCATCCACCTTCCCGCAACTTTCACGATGTCGTCGGTCCACCTAGTGGGAGGCCTGCCAACACTGCGTCTTCCGGTTCGTGGTCGCCACTCGAGAACTTTTCTCCCCCAACGGATGTATATGGGGAGTGCGAATGGATGCGTTGGGACGCACGTTCCGGGACCAAATAGGAGACGTTTTGAAAAAAGGTCAAGTCAGGAGTATCCGAAATCGACGAGGATGTATGAAGAGATTTTTTAATGTAGTAGATGAACCGTAAGTGGTAGGGATCGTGTCAAGAGAAACAAAGTAGTCTCTCCCTACCCCTATGGGAAAGAAGCGTGATGGTGTGTATGTGTGTATTATTCAACAACCTAACGTAACAAGACCTCAAGGCCACGTTTAGCTTTGTGGGCGTATAGGCGGAAAAGGGATCAAAATACGAGTAGTGATGATTTGCTAGCCGCATTGTCCATAATATGATTCCTAAGATCGCCAATTCCCTCGTTGAGCTTTCACCATCTGCGCGGGAAGAGAAGCAACCGGCACTGGCATATACTGTTAAACTGACTACTAACGACCTCTGTTTATTATAAGTCGTCTGATATGGGTAGTCACCAAATTCCTTAGACATTTTTGGACCAAAAGAAAGTGAACAGTATGTATTACCAACAGACACCTACGTCCGCCGTTTAGGCGTTGGACAAAAAACTATACAAATAGACACCCACGCGCTGATTGTAAAATCGAAAGCGGTTTCTAATCACAATTAGTTATTTTTAGCGTTTACCTTTTAAGTATCGTGTCATTGTTCTTTATTTACCTTTATGTTATTGTTACTTTGTAGGTTACCAGAAGGTTACCAGTTACCAGAAAGCATACAATTTTGGCATTGTGAAGAACTCCTGTCTATTTTATGTATAAATAAAACGATTTTTTTTAAGACGACGCCTTAATGAAATTCAATTCAGATTCAATTTTACGTTTCAGCTGTCATTTTTGACACTTCTAGTACGGATCTGACAGCGAGCCTTTGAACTTTGGTTCGGAATTGAATCGCATCAAGACGTCATGGTAAAGCCCCTGTAAAATATTTCATCGTAGTTGTGGATACAAATTTAAGTCAGTCAGTCAGTCATTTTGAACATCAAACAATGTATGAAAACATTTGTCAAGCACGTCCTGGGGCCTTACCATGACGTCCTAATTCCGACTCAGTTTAAGTTTTAGCTGTCACTTTTAGTATGAATCTGACTGCGAGCGGAACTAAACTGAATCGCATTAAGACGTCATGGTAAGGCGCCTGGGGCCTTACCATGACGTCCTAATTCCGACGCAGTTCAGGTTGTCAGGCATAACATATGCCTGGAGAGAGATTTCTCTAATGTGGCACTCCAAAAAACAATGATAACTAGGTCACTTTGAGTATGAATCTGACAGCGAGCGAATCTAAACTGAAACGCATTAAGACGTCATGGTACGGTCCCTGGGGCCTTACCATGACGTCCTAATTCCGACTCAGTACAAGTTTTAGTTTAGTATGAATCTGACAGCGAGCGAACCTAAACTGAAACGCATTAAGACGTCATGGTACGGCCCCTGAAAAGTAGTAGTTCCTCTTTCATTAGCATACGATTTAGTTGTCTACTTTATGTCGGACTGTGGTTAACTTTTTTTACAGCATCTTGTACCGGCCAGTTACCAATGCTGCCATAGACTAGGCAATACTTTCTTTTCCTTATCTCGGGCGTTGAATATTCATCATTCAGCCTAGCCAAGCATGCGATGTTTTGCACATACTTGCAAGTGATACAATTTATGAAACTAGAATGGCAGTTTAGAAATACCTTAGAAATACCCGCTACGTTTTTTTCATCAATTACAATAGTCTGTTATTGTAATTGATGAAAAAAACGTAGCGGGTTCTCGAGACTTAGTGAAACTTCCCCGAGTAACTTTTTTTTTTTAAGTCAGACCAAGGATTTATCCCTAACCAGCCTGATGGAACGTGTATGACGCCAAAGGTGTAACTCATTGGTTCAATAACAGCCTTCGAACAGGCCTAGCCATATAGTATGTCAGGAAATAAGATGACGGGAGCTCGCATTTACAACGGATATGGCTGTATGGACACTGTTTCCTTTGCCAATCCCTGGAGGGATGAAAAAAAATAGCAGTTCGCATTACGAAGGTCGAAGCAAACCGCCGAGGGTTTTAAACATTGCGTAAGTATTGCTTTACACCTAAAGCATGCATCGGACCGTATCATCGTTCCTTATGCGGGCTATACACTTAATGTCTTGCGCAGCAGTTAATGCGCACGCCCACCGACTCGCTTCGACGCGGACATACGGGTACCATGCATTCAACACTTGATGCAACATATTTTACTTATTTTCCACACAAAGAGCTCCGAAAGTTCCGAAATTTGATGTTCAAAGTTTGTATCATATCGTCCGTCACTTTCCTATGAATGACTAGGTATTATTAATAAGGAAACGACGTTTATTGCGTACAAATCGAGAGTAGGTATTGATGTGCACAGACATAGCACAGAGTACTTTTTATAGACTGGATATAGCATGACACTATCCTCGCCGGGCGGCACAGGGGCGCGGGGTAGGACGACAAAGGGGCCAGAGAGGTGCGGGGGGGTCTCGGCCCCGTGGTCGTCACACCCTGCGCCCCTTCACCGCGCGGGTGATGACTCATTTAGGCGGTCGGTTTTTTTATCCCGGAAATTTGTACAGTTCCCACGGGATAGCATAGACATGTCAATTGCTAATTCTACGCGGACGAAGTCGCGGGCAGAAGCTAGTAAAACTATCAATTTAAATAAGTTCCTGGCAAAAAAAACATTTTTAATACAAGCTTTTACATTTAACAATAACTTGACGCAATCGATTTTGACGTTATTTAAACAGAAAACCTATAAAATATGTCGAAATCTCTGTGCATGGTTAAAGTTATCTCACACTCAAAGGTACCGACACCCAGTACACCTTGCCTTGTCCCTTTAGTACGATTAGACAAAGCAAGGTATACTAGTGACGGCTACGCTCATAGTATGGTACGATGTAGTGGGCAAAGACCTTAAATAACACGGACTCGGTAGCGGGGCAGCCCTGGCGGAATGCGCCGGCGCACGCGCCGCAGACCGGTCCCCGCGAAAGCGTTCAAGGCTAAGCTTTCTTCAATGAGCTTTTACGTTTTTTAGCTGGCTAATTGCGATGTCTACGACGTGGAGGAAATCTTACGCTGATTCCGTGCTGCCATCATAATGATTTTTAACCTAACGCAAAATAAAAAGGATAAAAATCCGGTTTTTTCGGATTTCAATTTCAGTTGGCAAAGTTGGCATTTAATCAGAATTTCCTGTTGAATTTCGTTTCATTTCATTCATTCATGCGTTCGTTTCGTTGCCCACCACGTGACGTGACATAGGTACCTCATACCTACTCGTACCCCTCTCCCCTCCGCGCTTTGCTGGATACCTCCTACCTAGCTTTAGAAATCTAGCTAGTCGGCTGGTCCGGTAGTACTGTACTGCAGACACTGCAGTAATGGACAGATTAAACGCGGATTATAAAGATTTTTGCAGTTTTATTTTATACTAGCTGTTGCCAGCAACTTCGTCTGCAAAGAATTCGTTTATCGCTATCCCGCGGGAACTACGCAATTTTCCGGGATCAAAAGTAGCCTATGTGCTATTCCAGACTTTTCTCTATCTATGTGTCGAATTTCATCCGGATCCGTTGGGACGTTCTGGCGTGATTGAGTAACAAAAAAACATCCATCCATCCATCCATACTACTTTCGCATTTATAATATTAGTTACATAGGTATTCTTAGGGAAATTCAAAAAAGAATAAAATTGAACAGGATTAGGTATTAAAAAAAACATGTAATTACATGAAAATTTCAAAATATTAATAAAAAATATGACAATCCGAAAAAAACCGGATAATCCGGATTTGTACAAGTTGATAATTTTAAAATCCGGATTTGAGAAAAAACCGGATTTCGCAATCCCTACGCGCAGGCGAGGACTCATTCAAGCGGTCGGTCTATAGTATGTCAGATACGATTGCAGCTCATTAAGCCTTCTTGACCCACATCCGAAACAATTTCCACTTAAAATTTCCACGTTTATGTTCATTTGGTTTGAGAAAGCGCGTGGGAATCGTACTTGCGATTATGATTGTCTCTTTGTGACGCAACTGCTTCGCGACCGCTAGATGTCGCTCTGACATGGCTGGACAATTTTTTTTAAGTTGTTCACAACTTTTTTCCTATGGTGACGACTTAAGGGTTTTACCCGTAAGGAGTAAGAATAAGAAATGTAAACAGGGGTAGTTAGCTGACAAAACCAGCGCTACAATAAGTACTAAGAGTAGATACAATTATAAGTTGAATTTTATTTAAAAAAATACTTGGGGATTTTTTGGGGCAATATGAAAAAAACTTGGGGGTAAAACTGGGTACAGGTTGGCAACACTGCTTTTTCGTTTATTTTTCCGGTGCACTACTCCGAATAACGAGCACAATCGATTGGAAGGAGAGAAAAAAACGTCGCAAAATTGTCTTTTCCATTCCGTCCGTCACTTCATTCATACATATAAAGTTTGTATGACGGTTTGAATGTATTTATTTCTGTTTCTTTATATATTTGGACAATAAAGCATTACTTACTTATTTATCTAATACTATACCATTTTCATTCTTACCTGTCCTATTTGGTAAACAAAATTCTAACCTCAATATGCAATTTTTTGTAAAGAATAAGGTGTATTATGTTATCAAATAAACCTGAGGTAATATTTTATACATAATTTTGCTGATATTTTATCTCCAGTCCCTTTATTTACGATGAAATAGTTAAAAAATAACAAAAATGAGACGTTTGGAGGTTAGAATTTTGTTTACCAAATAGGACAGGTAAGAATGAAAATGGTATAAGCATATATATCATTGATACTAAGTATAATCATCCGTTGTCTTACAAGCTTTGCTGAGTATGGGAGTAGGTCAATTGTTGTAAATCTTCAACATTAAAACCTCGCATGGTTTCCTTCTACGCCTGAGACGAGTTAGTTTTATAATGAATCATCAAAACAAAAATAAAACTATCATTCCTTTGGTTTATATCACACTTAACCCGGTCTGTATATCATTTGAGATAGCCAACGAATTTGTGACAAGTTATCTCTCAGATAAAGCGTTGCAAAATAAAGCAGATACATTTTTGTTAGATTATGTGTGTGTGTGAGTAGGTACTCGAACAAGATTATATCTAGAAAGATCAGTGCCTTACCATGACGTCTTAATTCCGACTCAGTTTAGGTTTTAGCTGTCATTTTTAGTATGGATCTGACAGCGAGCGAACCTAAACTGAATCTGAAATGAATCGCATTAAGACGTCATGGTGAGGCCCGTGGACTATAATTTGGCACTGGCTTCTCTTTTTACCACGCCAGGCCATATTTTTATTGCACGAGAAAGTGGTTTAGAATTGTGAACCATAATAATACTAAGCTATTTTCCGGGATAAAAAGTAGCCTATGTGCTATTCCAGACTTTTCTCTATCTATGCGCCGAATTTCATCCAGATCCATTGGGCCGTTCTGGCGTGATTGAGTAACAAACAAACATCCATACTTTCGCATTTATAATATTAGTTAGATTAGGTTTAATGGGCGCCGTGCGTAAGTTTACATCTTGTATCTTGATAGTTCAGATAGTGACATATCGTTTCTTATTAGATATTAGCTGGTGCCCGCAACTCCGTCTGCGTAGAATTAGCACACTATCCCGCGGGAACTATGACATTTTCCGGGATAAAAACTAACCTATGTCCTTACCCGGGACTCAAGCTATCTGTATATCAAATATTAACAAAATCGGTCCAGCGGTTTAAGCGTTAAAAGGTAATAGACAGACAGGCAGAGTTACTATCGTTTCTACAAAACCACCATCATTCATTAAGGCATAACCTAACCTATCTGGGATAAAAATTACGATGAAAAATCTTTTTAGGACGCCTAGGACTGTTCTAACGAAATCAGCCCTCGCTGAAATTTTGAAATAATTCTGAGAAATTTAATCTTGTCTAGAGGTTTTATTCACGTTCCAATCCCACTTCCCTACTAATATTGTAAATATATGCGAAATTAACTGACATAAATATTTAACTAACCTCAAAGACGGAACTCGAAACTAAAACGTCATCCGAACAATCCATGGCTGGCAACCAATTACGTAATCAAAATAATGCAGTACCTTTATACAGAGCATTTGATAAAGCAAAATTTTCACAGCGGGGCACGATTGTACACCAGTGTAAGTTGGGCCGCGGTTCCCTTGGAAATCTTGAGCTGACTCTGTCAAGTTACACCGTTATGCATACCATTGTGCAAGCTGTTTAGCCGTGCTTTACATAATTTTAATCCTTCTTTTTGTTTGTCTTTAATACCGGATGACTTTCAACCTTTTATTCGGAATTAAGTTTAGCTGAGGGATTATGTATTGTTCGAATGTTATGTAACATCTGCCGTATCTGAGGCCTTATGGGTCTGTCAGAATTGCTTTCACCGTTCTTGATTAGGGTAGAAATAGATTTAGAACTCACACTTTGAAGTCTGGGCGTCAGAAGCGCAGCTTTAAACTTTTTCTTTTATAAATGTGTCTCTTGAAAAGTCTCTTGTAATCTTGTAACGAACATAAACGTTTCAATTTACGCGAAAGATCGAAGCGACGTTAGCATACCCGTAAAAAAGCAAAAGGTCAAACCCAACAGACCGTGAAACGAAACGCAACGGCCGCGCGTGCTATGTTTTTTTTTTCATGATATCAGGGTGCATCCAGCTAGGAATAAAATGGTGTTCGCTTTAGTTTAGTACAAATAGCTGACACGCGCGTGTTGAACTTTGTATTCGTAATTATGATTATGACATTTATAATATAGAAAGGTACGCATAATCTGTGGTCCGCAATGCCTTGCGTTTTTCGCGGGAAATGTGCACATTTTGGGACAGTGCAGCTTTCTATCAGAATTTATTGATGCAATAATTTCGGCGATTACCCCATAATGTCAAAATGCATGGAACTATCGTCCCTAACTCCTACTGCTACTCTGAAATTCGAAATTCAAAGTTCGTAAAAACCATTCCCTGTCACTCTCTTCTTAATAATTATAAGGCCTGAAGACACGCTTAAGCCTTTTATATGGTAGGTAAGTACCTATAATTGAAAGCAAAGTTTACTTTTTTTGTCACAGGTAGACTATGCCAGCTACTTGCACACAAGCAAGCTTACCATTGTGTAGTTATTACCAGCCTAACGCCTTCCACCCGTCATTTATAATGTAATTGACAGTAAGTTCATTGTAATTGTAGAGTTTAAAGTGATGTCCAGCGTTGCGCAGCCGTTAGAATGTGTGGAATTGATAATAGTTCAGTTTGTTATGTTGGCAGGCCGCACGCGCCGCATGTTATTACAACGTTTGGTATTAGGGTGCAATGTGGTAAACAGTGGTGGTAAATCGATGATTGTTGCCACGTGACAGGTCTAGCCTAGTGTGGAACCATCAGTAAGCTCTTTTTGTAAACATTGCTTCTTTTGAATAAACTATTTATTTTTTTTTTTTTTTGTTGCTGGCAGGTAGCAAATGTTGAATAACGAATAATAATAATAAAAAAAAGTAGTCTAGGATTTGTAGTTGGTATTAGTATGCATCTGCTTTTACTCGGCCTTAGAAAAAAAACTGAAACGATATTGAATAACAGACATGACATTTCCATTGGGGAAAAATATTAGGAATCATGTTATAAGGCTTATAGGCGATGCGGCTACCAATCCATTATTATTTTGATTCCCATTTCCACCTATACATACGCCCACAATCATGCTAAGCGTGGCCTTTGGGTCTTGTTACCTTGGGCTCTGTCTACCTCGTAAGGGATAAAGACGTGATTTATGTATGTATTAAGTACGTTATATTTATATAATAAAGCATTTACGTAATTATTTACATGGCTGTATGAACCCTGTTTCCTTTGCCTAGTACTGGCGGGATGAAATATTAAAGGGGCCTTAAACAGGCCGATTTTACGCGGAATTTGCTGAAAATGCATTGGTTATTTATCACGAAAGACGAATATCTTTTTAAAAGCGATTTCTTAAGTCTGTAAATAGCAGGCAATTTTCTTCGGCACAGGTTCGGTAAGACCATGGTCTTAATTATTCCGTGGCACAGATCCGCGGAGCATGGTGGTTGCCCCATGGTTTGCACAAGTTTGCGGTACACTGCGTCAGGCATATGGTTTACGCAACAGTACACATGCTTATTCTAATAAAGGGGTAATCTGGTGTAATAATCTTAGTCAAAGAAGCATGGTGTTTAATACAATACACAGCCGAAACTTAGAGACGGGAAATCCAAAAACACTGATGCTCCGCTAGTTACGAAAAGGGCGGATCCAGGAAGTATCGCCCTTCAAAATGTCTTCGTAGTTTCAAAATGTATGGAACAAACCTTAACTGCCTAACTTTGGGTTCAGATCCGACACGCAATGTAGTGTATTTGCGTAATCTATGGTATATCTGATATCTGTGCCCATTAATATATCAGCAAGCCGATCTGTGTTCTAGAACATACGATCTCTACAGTTAAAATACGTAAGACGTGGCTTTGGCCTTCATTTGGAATATGAACAACCGACTTGGCTGTATGGACTTGTAATCGTTTGCCTATCCCGAATGGGATGAATGAAAAAAAATCTAGCAGCCATTGTTTAGAGTTTAGAGACCATAAAGCGACGTGTTAGTAAACACAGTCTTCTCATCACTTAAATACAACAAACTGATGTTTATAAACATGTACCTACTGATATTATGACGAGTGAGAGTGACTTTATAAACAAACAATTTATAAGTGAAGAAAGACTGAGGTATGTACAGTCCGTGAACTCTTACCCCTTTACCCCCTTATTCATAAACGCTCTATAGGCTTCTGCTGACTTAACAATCGTTTGTCCTTATCTGTGAAAGGTAAATGTCAAAGTGACAGATAAGGACTAACGTTTGCTAAGTTACCAGAACCCTCATAGAGCGTTTAAGACAATAATATTACATATTGGTTTAAGAATAGAGTTAGAATGCTAATTGGGTTTGTTTAACTGTCTCCCTCACTCAGCCTTCGACATTCGAGAGACTTCATAGGCTAATTAGTAGGTTTTGGCTCCAAATCGGCGATATAATATGTAACCATTATTATGATGTAAGTATACATTATATTTGCAAGCTTTGTCAAGCAAGGCTGAAACGAAATGTCCCTTCGTTTCTTATCAATACAAAATGGCCGACCGCAGAAAGATCAACGGCCTATTATGCTATGCAGATTGTTGTCCCAAGCATACCTAATTGTCGACGCAACTATTTCTGTTCATGTCACTACGACATGCCGTGTCCGGCGGCAGTTGACTGATTGCCAGTCGTGTCAGAAACAGCGTAATTTAACAAATGACAGTGCGCCTTAGAAATACTGCCGTTACGCAAGCCGTGACATTTATGCCAACTTTTAAAGTAACGTAAGTGTATCGGAGTTTGAGATGTCAGAAAAATAATGTATGGCACATCCGGAACAACGTAAGCGTACCATTCAGAAACCATGTGATCATATATGGCCTAACCCCCCCCCCTTGGTATTCCCTCCCCCCCATTCAAGATCACGTGTATTTTTCGGACTTAGTATGATTTCAGTCAAATAATTAAAAAAACAGCAATAACTTGATTTTTTACGTCGTATTTTGATTTCCTGCTGTGTAAAAAGATTACACGTGATGTGATCTCGGACACCCCCCTCCATTAAGAGGCTGACAACACCTAATTTAGTTGAAATTGATGTTATTTAAGCACGTTTTTAAGAAAAATTACACACAAAAAAATACAAAAAATATAATGTTAATTTTCATCATATTTCAAACACGCTACGG
Organism: Pandemis heparana; assembly: GCA_963854515.1. NCBI lineage: Eukaryota > Metazoa > Arthropoda > Insecta > Lepidoptera > Tortricidae > Pandemis > Pandemis heparana. The sequence goes on from OY978006.1 coordinate 31,669,690, forward strand.
ACTCGATACATAATTGAACAAAATCGGCTCGATAGAAAATAATTGCAAAGATTGGTCTTAAAATCATCATTAAACGGTTCTATGTCTTTATTTTTTCAACGTATGGCTCTTCAATTAAAAACATGAAGTCAACATACTCATACCTACACGGCTAACGAGTCATATTTCACAAACAATCCATACTATTTTTTAATTCTTATTTGTGTCTTATTTGCAAGATATTAGACGCGCGCCAAGCTGCCGGAATAGTTTCTTCTCTTTCACAAACAGGCACGCGAACCGTATGCGTGAAGAGTGGCGCTGCTCAAGGTCATTTGCTGTTGACAGCGCCTTAATGATCTCATGATTTCTGGACGAGCCCTATCATGGTGATTACGAATGATACAGTGAGTGAGCCTCTTAGGATGTCATTCGGGTTTGTCTTGCTGCCTCTCTCACTCGGCCGATTCAAGTATCTCACCCATAAGAGTGAGCTCACGTACTGTACAACACATAGTATACACAAGGTTTTTTACAATTATTCAGGAACTAGCTTCTTCCCGCGACTTCGTCTGCATAGACATAAACCTTCCTTGTGAATCGCTCCGTCTATTAAATTATCACTGATCGCGTTAACAATAAATATTAAAACACAAGAATGTACGGAACATGTATGAAACGTACGAACGTGCTTTAAAAACATTTGCCTATCGCTTTCATCTCATGGAGCTGTTTAACATGCGCGCGCGTCTGATTGTAACAGAATTCTGAGCGCAGAGGCGAAGCCATAGAGGAATTATTTAATCTAATAGAGTTGTAATTTATATACGCTTGTCTTTATACAAAATCTCACATTTTTTCCAGAATATTTCAACAGGTGGGGTAAGTTCGACTGAATACCGCTATAGACCGCTTAAGAGGCTGACAACACCTAATTATGTTGAAATTGATTGATGTTATTTAAGCACTTTTTTTAAGGAAAACTACACACAAAAAAATACAAAAAAAATATATGTTAATTTTCATCATATTTCAAAGACGCTGGACGGACTCGATACATAAATGAACAAAATCGGCTCGATAGAAAATAATTGCAAAGATTGGTTTTAAAATCATCATTCAACGGTTCTATGTCTTTATTTTTTCGACGTATGGGTCTGCAATTAAAAACATGAAGTCAACATATTCATACCTAAACGGCTAACGAGTCATATTTAACAAATAATCCATACTTGTTTTTTATTTCTTATTATTTGTGTCTTATATGCAAGATTTTAGTCGCGCGCCAAGCTGCCGGAATAGTTTCTTCTCTTTCACTAACAGGCACGCGAACCGTATGTGTGAAGAGTGGCGCTGCTCAAGGTTATTTGCTGTTGACAGCGCCTTAAGCGGTCGTTCAATCGTTTGTCTCGTTTCGTGCCGCCCGCGCGGTTCACTTTGAACATCGATTAATAAATGGAAACGTTTGGCAACGATGACTCAAAAATGCTGAAAAAACATATACAGGGTTATTTAGTCAACATAACCCAACCTTTATTTTTATTAACAGCTATATAATCATTATCAAAATCGCATAGCAAGATAATAGCTAAGAACAAACAACTCGTTACAATTTGCCAATACAATGACAATCAATGCATGTATAAAGCCGGCCTAATTAACATCTTCACAGTCCTGTGCCCCATATATGGCTCACGACGAACTGGCTGCATAAGCCCGTGACCCGCATATGGGTCACCAAGAAACCAAAACACGTGTTCCATGGGGTCGCGTTTAGCATGAAAGAGGGATCAAAATAGTGATTGGTTGCTAGCATCGCCTATAACGTGATTCCTAATGGCACTTGTACTTGTCCCACCGCCGGCGAGTAGCGAGAAGCGAGTGGTTTTTAGTATGGAACTTTTATCACCCGGCGACAAAAGCGACAAAATTTCCATACTAAAAAACACTCGCTTCTCGCTACTCGCCGTTGGGACAAGTGCCTAAGATCGCCCATTCCCTCGGGCTTTTACTACGCGGCAGAAGCAACTGGTACATTCTGTTTTTCCTTTGCTTCCAGATCAGTAGGCTTATTGTCTAACTCGCTCGCAATCGCCATCGTCTTCATTTTGACAGTTCATGTATGGGCTGACAATTGGCATCGGAATCAGCTAGCTGTCACATTCATACAAGAACTGTCAAAATGAACACAATGGCGATTGCGAGCGAGTTAGACAATAAGCTTACAGGGGCCTTTAACATGACGTCTTAATGCGATTCAATTCAGACTCAGTTCAGCTTTTAGCTGTCATTTTTAGTTGGAACATAAATTGAATCGGGATCGAATCGCAGGACGTGGTATCCCCCCAGCATGGAAGCAGAATACCTAGTCTTTTCATTCTTAACTATGCTATTTGGTAAACAAAATTCTAACCTCAAAACGTCTCATTTTTGTTATTTTTTAACTATTTCATCGTAAATAAAGGAACTGGAGATAAAATATCAGCAAAATTATGTACAAAATATTGCCTCAGGTTTATTTGATGACGTAATACACCTTATTCCTTACAAAAATTTGTACATTGAGGTTAGAATTTTGTTTACCAAATAGGACAGTTAAGAATGAAAATACTTTACGTACGGGTAAACCATTGAATCGTGCCGTTTCTTAGAACGTTACCATTGTCATTGTTTTCCCAGCATAACTCGGATTTCCAACAGTTTCTTTTCTAGGAGTATTTGATTGAGCAACGATTGCAACGCTCCATGGTGTTGGCGTGATGTTTTATTATAATCGTGCTGATTGTTGTCTCGTGTCTTAGTTTTTTATTGCAACAAATACAAAGTATCTTTAGATTTTCCTGAATATTTCAGCAGGCCCCCGTGTGTCAATTTGAAATGCATTGCGTTTTCAATATGAAGACAACCGGCGTAGACTCGTCGAGTTCGTAAATGTGAACCGAATTGTCACGTGTCGCCGACAATTGTCGCTTTGGTGATATAGGGGCCCACACAGCATATAATAATTATTTGTATCAACTGATTATCTAATGAAAACATCATAAAAAACAAAACAATGATACCTAAGAAGTTTTTGAAAGATTCCCGGTAGAAACTTCCGTTATGGGAACTTACTTCTACAGGGTGTATTAGATACCCCCTAACAATAATCAACTGGGGTATATAACCATAGCTACAGAAGCTAAAAAAAAAATTAAAAAAAATTGGAGTAAATTTTTTTTTATATTTTCTATAGGAATTAGTAGTATTAACTGTAATCATTCCTATAGAAAACATAAAAAAAAATTACTCCAATTTTTAATTTTTATTTTTTTTAGCTTCTATAGTTAGTTCTACAGGGTGTATCAGATAGCCCCTAACAATAATCAAGGGGGTTATATAACCATTGCTATAGAAGCTAAAAAAAAATTGGAGTAAAAAAAAAAATTATGTTTTCTATAGCAATTAATACAGTTAATACCATTCCTATAGCAAATATAAAAAAAATTTACTCCAATTTTTTTTTAGCTTCTGTAGCTATGGTTATATACCCCAGTTGATTATTGTTAGGGGCTATCTGATACACCCTGTAGACCGACCGCTTAGATGAGCCCTCGCTCGATCGGTGCAGGGGCGCTGGGAGGGGACATCCGCGGGGGCCGAGAGAGGTGCGGGCGGCAGGCGCCCGCCGGCACCTCTCTCGGTCCCCTTTGTCGTCGCACCCCGAGCCTCTGTGCCGCGCGGGCGAGAACACATTTATATAAGCGGTCGGTCTACATAAACTACCGTGAAAGTTTTTTTGGCCTTATTTCTTTGTTGTCACTTAAACCGTGTCAATTAGGCCAGGTTGTAGGTGCTGCCTACACTCATTAAAATAACGATCTGGTTAGGCTAAACCCGTTCGCAAACGCGTTATATAATCGCTTAAGAATTATCCCAGGGAATAAAGAGATAAATCAGCTATTAACGTAAACGTTACCGGAGGCTGGAAACGTAATGTCCTCAACCAGAGTACAGCCAAGGGCATAAATATATGTAAGTTGTCAAGACGTCAAAAATAGCTATACACCTTTATTGCAACAAACAATAAGGTCGGTGCCACATATATTTGAGACTAGCAATAATTATTACTAGCTTCTTACCGCGACTTCGTCTGCGTAGAATTAGCAATTGACATGTTTATGGCTATCCCCCGGGAACTATGTTATTTTCCGGGATAAAAAGTAGCCAATGTTTTAATATAGGGTACCAGCTATCTTCGTTCCAAATTGTATCCAAATCCGTCCAGTCGTTTTATCGTGAAGAAGGAACAAACATACACACTCACTCACCCACATCATCACATCGTCACAAACTTACGTATTTATAATATTAAAGTCGTCGCAATTTAAAAAGCCCGTTTTGACAGTTCACGCCCATGAAATTCTCTATTTTTTACCGATCGAAATGTTCTGAAGGTAATTGCATTTTTCATAGATGTGTATCGCTCACTCAGCTAAGTGCTGTGGCACAACGATTTTTTCATATTGTCCACAGACTATTAATAATCTGTTAAGGAAAAAATAAATCGATCAAGATATATTTTTTTAATACCGACTCGCACTTCGCCGGTTTTATTTATTTTATTTAGTTTAGACCAATTAATTACTGAATTTCACCAGCTGTGTAGTGATCTTTACTGAAAATAACCTTGGAGCTCAAAGCCGTAAACAATGGCAATACTGATTTCTATAGAATGGCTCGTCTTCATCATGTGAAGAAAAGGATTGACTGAAGATTCAGTTTTTCTCGATTTTTTTTGTGATTGAGTGAATGTTATTGTAACAAAAATATTAAATGAATGAAAATTGACCTTTCGTAGCATTGTATCATTTCAAAATATCAGTTTAAGTTAAATTTTCTAATCAGAACTTTAATCCAATGCACTTTACAATATATAATTCAAATCGATCAAATACTCATGCAAACTTGAATCGATTTATCGTGAGTATCGAGTACCGAGTCATAAGGTTACATCACTAGTTACGTCGGGAAGACAAATGTCAAAACGGGCCTTTTATATTGCGACGACTTTAGTAGGATAACGATAACACTTAAATGATCAGAAAAAACCGGCCAAGAGAGTTGGACTTGCGCACCGAGGGTTCCGTAAAAATTCGGTAAGTGATTTAAAATCCACTGTAAGCAGAGCCCTACCTCCTAAGCAAAATGTAGGCAGTGTGAGGCAATTTTATACTGGTGTTCGGTGCAATGCGCCTTACACGTGGAAACTCGAATCAGCATTATACCGTCGCACCTATCTGCGACATAGAGCAGAGGTTCCCAAACTCTTTTGTTCCATAGACCACTTTCAAAATTTTGCTGGATCCGGTGGACCCCCTGCAGCTACATTACCACTAATTTCTAAAGTAAATCTCGAAAAAAAAATTAAGATTAGCTCTATCTATGGAAACTTGCGTTGTTGCTGAGTTTCAACGATAAATTAACAGTTTTCGAAAAAATAGGTTAGAATTGATTGCTTGATAGGGTTAATTATTTGAAAAAAAAGTCGACTAAACAAATTTTAAATTAAATTTAATTTTTGTGCTGCGAGTGACTCCATCCTACTTTACTTTCTTGAAATCTACAATGACTCACAGCACAAGAACCAATCAATTCTCACAAATTTTATTCAGAAAACGTCCCATTCGGAGTGGTAAAAATAAATATAGTGTCTCGACGCGTTGTACTGAATATGGAAAATGCAAGTTTTACAAGTAACAGTCGCTGAGCTTCTTAAAATATTATCTGCCTATGGCCTATAAGGCATATTGATAGGAGAAGTCAAGCCAACATTTTAGTTCTTCACTATCGACCAAATTAATTTTCATGCACCCCCGCTTGCGATTGTGGACCCCCATTTTTGGTCACGCCCAACGTAGACCCCCGTCGAGTCTTCCGTGGACCCCTGGGGGTCCACCTGGACCACTTTGGGAACTACTGACATAGAGCAATACTTACTTGCCTACTTACTACTCTACTTACTTACCTTTACTTAGTGCATATTTCGGATTTCCACGCATAAAGTGCATTGCATCGAACATAGTAGAAACACAGAAAGAGTACAGAAAAAACTCACAGAATACGAAAGACGCATTAGTAACTCCGCGGACAAACCAAACCTTCTTTCTGAGCAAATCGTATTTAACTACAAAAACAAATCACTAAAACACACAACTGGTGAGAATAAGCAATCAAATTATACTGTTACGTAGGTACTTAATTAATCATTATTACGCCAAACAGACAGAAAAACTATAAAAAAACCAAGTGATTATGGTCAACACAATAATTAATTAATCCTAAATGGCTGCACTTCGTTAGGCATGTTGTGACACGGATTTTATTAATTTACGTTTCCCCGGGCCGTATGTAGCAATTTACAGCCCGCTACGCTAGCGGGGGAAGACGTAAAATTGTGTACACACACACCTCGGGCAGTGTCACTGTCAATCATTGTGTACCACAGATTCAAGCGACCATTTTTTTTAATTTGTGGTGTGTTTTATGGTCGTGCCTCTTATCACCCGCTATATTCCAGTCAACAGAAAAATCTGTAACATTTTTCTGTAGCTAAGAACGGTTATCCCTATCAATAGAAAAATCATCGAGCACTATTTTGTTAGCATCAGTGAACTTTGTTGTTTCAAGTAAATAAAGCTCTAAACCTATTTTATGTACATAAACCTTTTAGACCAAAACATCAAACAGATAAGGTTAATTTAATAATGTTATCTAATGAATGAACGATAAGATACACAATTATCTATTAATCGATAGCGGACGGACGGAAACGGCGCGAAATAAATTCCAAATTACCGGATTGTATGCAATTAGCATCTAAGCCAACGCAATCAAAAGATACAGCCGTTTATGCCGCAAATTGCCGCAAATTTTCAAAACTCGCAAGGGAATCAAAACCTACAGAATCATGAAACGCATGAATCATGAAATTTACTCAAGATTTACGTCTGCCAAATTTCAAGTTCCTTAGGTCCAGTGGTTTAGGCTGTGCGTTGTGTCAGTCAGTCACGGTCCTGATTTATAGGTACTTATAGATTAACATGCCGTATCTTGTTCAGCCCAATATAGAAACCAAAACCGCCGTATCTCAGTCCTTCAAACCGGGTCTTACCGCTAACTAAAACAGCATAGCCCTCGACAGCAAAACCCAACAAAATATCGGATTACTTACAAAATAAAAAGAGCGTAAACGCACAGTCTGATAAGCAAGCGGAACGAGGCAGTTTAAATAAAGCCTGCTTTAAGATAATTAGTTTTTCAAAATCCATTGTACTGTGAAATCCTTGCTCGGTCGTTGAACCGCCGGGAATACGATAATATCGGGTACAGTACGATAGATACAAAACTTCATCTTTCAAAAAAATTCATCTTAGGGCCTTCACCACTCTGTTGATGACGTCTCTGTCTGTTTAGTAGTAATAAATAGAGACGGAATCATAACAGACACTTAAGATAATTGGGACTTAGCAGAGTGTGGTGAAACAGGCCCATAGACCAACTCCATCTGAACGAAGTCGCTAAATCTTACTACTATTATAAAGGCAAAGTTTGTAAGTTTGGATGTTTGTTGCTCTTTCATGGCAAAACGGCTAAACTGATTTTATTGAAATTTAGTATAGTAATAGTTACAGTCCCGGGAAAGGACATAGGATAGTTTTTATCCCGGAATATCGCATAGTTCCCGCGGGATAGTGACAAGCGAATTCTGCGCGGACGGTGTCGCGGGCATCTGCTAGTGAGATATAACTTTGTCCCGTTCTGAGAACGATAATTTTCATCCCGTCACCCCTAAACCGGTATAGGCAATGTTGGATTCAGATGGCAAAGTTACAGCAGTTTAGGGTCGTATGATTACGGAAACTTAAATCGAATTACTTAAGTCGTGAAACTTAAGCTTCTAAATATTTTATTTTATCTAAATTTATTTAGTTTTGATAGTTCTAATATGGACTCAAGTCTGGCAATGATAATATTTCATTTCATTTTCATTTTCATTTCATCTCATTTCATTTTCATTGCATTTCATTTTCATTTCATCTCATTTTCATTTCATCTCATTTCATTTCATCTCATTTTCATTTCATTTTCATTTCATTTTCATTTCATCTCATTTTCATTTCATCTCATTTTAATTTCATTTAAGCCAGAGAAAGACGGCATACGGTTGCACGGTCGTCTCAAATCTTAACACATAACGATCGCACCTAAACTAAATGACAGTATCCATTACACAGATGAAATCATTAGACTTTCATATCATTTCGGCAAGGTCATTAACCCCCAACAATGGGCCGGAATACCGGCGATCGGCGAAAGTGATCTGGGCACATTAGATAATCTACCTACACTAATATTTTTTAACTGCCACGATGGTCTGGGAGCAAAGAAAAAAAGTGGGTGTGACATACGGACGGACAGACAGACAGACAGACATGACGAATCTATAAGGGTTCCGTTTTTGCCATTTGGCTAAATAGGTACATAGAATGTACCAGTTGCTTCTCTTCCCGCGCATAAACGCCCATCGAAGGAATTGGCGATCTTAGGAATCATGTTATAGACCAGTGGTGGGCAAAGTACGGCCCGCGGGCCAACTCCGGCCCGCGAAAGTATTTAATCCGGCCCGCCGAGGGTCCATCGACATGGATAGTATATGGCCCGCTATAATTACGTTTTGACGGTCGAGAAGTATTAAGTAGATTCTACTTAGTAGAATAATAGATGCATAACCTATAGGTGAAGCTAAACTAGCCGCGTAGTTCATGTGTTGCGTAATACGGGGCGCAACTCCTCTAGAATTTCTTAGACTTTGTGGCCCCCCGGGAACGAGTGAACTTTCTTTCTATAATTCTGGCCCTCCTCTAGAATTTTTTAAGCTTTGTGGCCCCCTATTAAAAAAGTTTGCCCACCACTGTTATAGACGATGCTAGCAACCCATCACTATTTTCATTCCCCTTTCCACCTATATGCCTACAATGTCGCTAAACGTGGCCTATAAGTCTTGTTACCGTAGGCTCTATCCCGTTAAGGATAAAGACTTTATTTATTTATAAGCCTTTTTTATTCCGAATTCGCTACAATTTCAGTAAGTACATGTTGTTGTTATTGTCGTTTTTTTTTTTTTTTATTTATTAAATTGTCGCGTAATTCGGCGTGCCTCGTGGCATAGGCCTCCTCCGTGTATTGGAGGGTTTGGGCTATAATTCCCACGCGCGCCCAGTGCGGATTGGGAACTTAACACACACCATTGAATTTCTTCGCAGATGTGTGCAGGTTTCCTCACGATGTTTTCCTTCACCGAAAAGCTCATGGCAAATTACAAATGTAATTTTCGCACATAAATTCCGAAAAACTCAAGAGGTGCGAGCCCGGGATTTGAACCCACGACGCTCTGCTTGAGAGGCCACAGGTCAAACCACTAGGCTACCACGGCTTTTTTCAAGGATAAAGACTTAACCCCTTATTCATAAACGCTCTATAGGCTTCTGCTAACTTAGCAATCGTTTGTCCTTATCTGTGAAAGGTAAATGTCAAAGTGACAGATAAGGACAAACGATTGCTAAGTTAGCAGAAGCCTATAGAGCGTTTATGAATAAGGGGGTTAATATATGTATGTACAAGCTCTGCCCGCGACTTCATCTGCGTAGAATTACATATAGGTAAGCCTTCCTCTTGAATCACTCTATCTATTATAAAAAATCGCATCAAAATCCGTTGCGTAGTTTTAAAGATCTAAGCATATATAGGGACAGACAGCAACCGACTTTTTGGTTGGTTTAGGGGCCTTACCATGCATGACGTCTTAATTCGGACTCAGTTCAAGTTTTAGCTGTCACTTTTAGTATGAATCTGACAGCGAGCGAACCTAAACTGAATCGCATTAAGACTGAAATATTATGGACATTTGAAGACACCTTGTATTTTCCTTAATAGCGAAAACAAATTGGCGGCAGTGCGTCCAAGGCTGGTCATTCGGTTCGATCATCACACCCAAAACTTCGACCGTGACATAATTTGTGTACAAATTCAAGTCGTGACGCCATTTTGACCTTGCTCGAGGCATCGCCAAGGAATCGAGTCATGCCAAACTTTTTCCGGTATACGAACACAATACGGATACTGTTGATTAAATCGTAGCTGCTGAATAAATAAATTCCAACGGTTAAAAAACAAACTGCGACCAGCTCGGATCGGATTTAAATTTTCAAATTTGGAACGTTTTATTTTACGTGCCAGTACTTTTTAATACTTATGTAGACAATCACTACAAACGTATTTAAAAATTAGCTCTTAGAGGATCATGATATCCTGGTACAGTCGCCATCAGATATATAGTAGCGGGCGAGGTCCTCAAATAATTCGGAGCATCCTTAAATTTCAATAAATTCGTTACACTGATAAGGTTAATAACATCAGAACACGCAATTAGTCAAAAATATAATAGCAGCGACTTTTCAATAAAATCGGGACGTCACACATCATCAAAGGTATCGATGCAGACAGGCTGACCATAAAGATCGGAACATTTTTCGAAAATATACCTTAACTTTGTGACAAACAGTTTAAATTACAGTGTGTTTATAATAAAATTAGTTTTATAAAATAGAACTACATGCTTTGACTTATAACAGCAGAAGAAGAAAAAAATTATTCGTAGAATAAGTATATTTGGTAATTTAGTGGCCAGTAACAATTTACACTTTATACAACGAAAAAGGTTTTATGTTACTAACACAGTGAATTATGCATGCAGACGCGTACACTATATGGGTGACATATCTTTCATTTTAGCATGACGTTTGAGCGTTATTTGTATTTTGTTTGAAATTTGAATCTATTATTATATACGTACTAAGGTTTATTTTCCACATGTGTTCCGATATTTATGATCACATTGACTGCGTCGATACCTTTGACGATATGTGCTTCCTGATATTTTTAGCTCATTGAACGTCCCGAATTTATTGAAAAGTCGCTGCTCTTATATTTATGACGGATTGGGTGTTCCGATGTTATTAACCGTATCTAGTGTAACGAAGTTATTGAAATTTAATCCTGCTCCGAAATATTTGAGGACCTCGCCCGCTACGATATATCTGATGGCGACTGTACTTAAAATCTCTCTCCGTCTTACGCCTGACGCGAGTTTAACATTTTTTAACCATCCCAAAAACTATGCGACGACATTCGACGTCACGGAGGTCGAATCTGGACGAGGGAACAAGATCGCCAAGAGTGGAAGAGGGAATAGGCCTACATCCGAGATTGGATCACCAAAAGGCCATGATGCTGATGATGATTCGTTTCATCTATGACTTAAGCCACATGCTAAATATGATTGTAAATCGGCAGAATACCAGCACTCACAATCGTGAAAGTGCAGAAGGCTCGTGCTTCATAAGACCTTGGACTGACGACGCTTGCTAAAGTGGATCGCGAAGTTAGCACACAGCGACGTGTTCCGAGCAGATTTGGTTTAAAAAAATACTTATCAGTTACACTTCCATAAATCACTTTATCCCTTACGGGGTAGACAGGGTAGGTAACAAGACCTGAACAAGCAAATTGTGGGCGTAAGGTGGTGAATCAAAATAGTGATGGCTTGCTAGCCGCATCGCCGGTAGCATGATTCCTAATCGCCCATTCCCTCGATGGGCTTTTACCTGCGCGGGAAGAGAAGCAACTGTTGTTCTTTGCCTTTTTCTAGTTGAAACTGTTTTAACATAAGCGGAATGCCATGCAAAAGAGATTCATCACATACCTACCGTGCAGTCTGGCAAAGAGTAGAAATTAAAAAGTGGCAATACTGTAGTGTCGTCCCTTTCTAACCTATAGTGTATAAGAAAACGGGACGACACTACTGTATTGCCAATATTTAATTTCTACTCTTTTTAGACAGGCTGTAGGTTCCAATAACATTAATTTGTTTTAAAGGCGACGTAAAGCTCGTAGCAAAAATGGTTAGTAAATAAAACAAATTTCATAACGAAATAACACATGGGGCATTGAAAATGAATGACAAGGTATGTCCATGTTCTGCAAAAACTGGAAATAGCCCACCCCGAACCTGGTCTTATACTCCGAAATTCGATTTTCGAAGTTTGTTTCGTGCCGTTCCACTCACACTAGTAGTCATTCATTTTAGAGCGAGAGGGACGGCATGACACGAACTTCGAAAATCGAATTTCGGAGTAGCCCCCCTGTTTCGACACGTCTCGACTTGAGCACATTAACTTTCAATTCAATAACGCATTAACCAAAACAATACTCGCGTCCGGGTGCGAGTGAAAGCGTCCGATACTCGTTACTCGTTGCGCCTGCGTCTCAAAAATGTTAATCTTGGCCTTTGCCCTGCCAACGTGACAGATGCCGCACATTCCGTGGAAGAAAGACTTAAGTCAAAACTGTACAAGGTATCTCAGAATTTATTTGGAATACATATTGGTGACCGGGTTAGCTTGACAGCACTAAAAAGATCATCAACATCATCTCCAGCCTATATACGTCCCACTGCTGGGCACAGGCCTCCGCTCAGAATGAGAGGGCTGGGCTATAGTTCCCACGCGGACCCAGTGCGGATTAGGAACTTCACACCATTGAATTGCTTCGCAGATGTGTATTTTCCTTCATGGAAAAACGCATGGTCAATTTCAAATGTAATATCGCACATAAATTCTGAAAAACTCAGAGGTGCGAGCCCGGGCTCAAACCTACGACCCTCTGCTTGAGAGGCGACAGGTCAAACCACTAGGCTACCACGGCTTTACTAGAAAGATACACAAGACCACTAAAAAGATTTCATTAAATTTTTTGATTCAATTAGTCCCTGACGCGGTTCACATTGAACATCAATGTGTAGAAACGCATGTCAACTATGATAAAAAAATCCGGAAATTTACAGGGTTACTCAGTCAAACTTACCCACCCACCTGCCAAAATATTCCGGAACAATAAGAAAGCCTGTATTTGACTTACGCCTTTATTCCACGAAACGTGCGAGTGGCTTTTAAAAGGAGGACAAAACATGGCACAGAATAGATATAAGTAGTCTAAAGTAAACTAATGGATGTAACGGAGTCTAACGAATGAAAATACAAACATTTTCGTATAAAATTGTTGCCAAAAACGGGATGAGTGCGAGTAGGACTCAGGACTCACAGGAGTGATCAATAAAAGTAACCTAAATCACCTGCGGATCCAGAACAAGTCTGGTCACCATATATAAAACTCCATTGTTAATAGAGCACTGGTTCTATGAATAAACGCCATTGGGTCGTTATTCTAGTGTGATTCAGCTAACACCTCGAGCGATGAGCTACATGTGAGATATGAAATTCTTATTTGCTCGCTATCATATCGCTTAGGCATCGCCGAATAGGGGCGCCAGCAATGGACAGTACGTAGCGAGAAATCGCCTGATGGGAACTAGGTCAAGACGAACATAAAAGCTTGTAAAACTTAATTGTCTTGTATCTTGTTAAGGCAACAAACAAACGTGTGGTTTCGAATAAGTTTCGCTTTCATTCTGATTCTGATCCGGTTTTTATCGGAAAAATATTTTTATGCAGCATTTTTAGAGCCAAGTTTAGGTCTAAGAAAAAACATAGAATGTACAAGTGGCGGCACGTAAGTCTAACGTGGAGTACGCTCGCCCGCGTCCTCTGCACTCCCCCGCGATACCTTATTTTCGACTACTGCGCATCAACGGTCATCACTAGACTTACGTGCCGGCACTTGTACCAGCTGCTTTCCTGTCGCGCGGATGGTAAAAGCCCGTCGAGGAAATTGGCGAAAATCGTAGTGAATCATGTTATAAGCGAAGCTAGCGTCATCTCTATTTTGATTCCCCTTTCCTATACGCCCACAATCATGCTAAACGTGGCCTTTAGGTCTTGTTTCTTACGGTCTATCTCTCCCTAAAGATATAGACGTGATTTATGTATGTATGTTGTTACTGGGTGGATCACCTTTTTCTTGTCACTCGTAGCTATGGTTACATTCTCCTGGGTCACTCTTTGAACCGTAAGTTTATGGGTGAGGGTGCATCCGTGCTGACTGATGTGATGGACTTTTATTTTCGTATTAAAGGGATAAAATACTAAGTTTAATAAGAAAATAAAAGTCCATCACGATGAATTTATTGCATTAGACACATTAATACACTAAAAACGAAATGCACTAAAGACGGAAATTTGATACTTTCATTCAATTTCTGTGAAATAATCGCAAAAAATCACCAAAAATGCGACGTTGCGAGCTCAGCACGGATGCACCCTCTTAAATTTCGTAAAACATGTATTTTGTGGCAGTTTAGGACTTCTATAATTGGTCATCTACTAAGCTTGTTAGTGTAAAGAGACAACATTTCTTCTAACAAACTGTACTACTTTTGTCCCTTCGCTGATGGGACAGAATAACAACAAGAAATTGTTGATCAACCCAACTAAGTATAAATCAGTATTAAATTGTGAACTCACCCTCTCGCAAGCCGGCGGGGGCGCGGGCGCATCTATCTCCGTATAAATGCATAGCGTGGACTTGCGCGAGAGCGAGTCACTCGCCAGGCTGCTCGAACTGGATCCCGTCGAGAACTTCATCTTAAGTTACGTCAGACTCCGTGTGCCGCCGACGACTCATCACCTCAACTCATGCCACTCCAACCAAAGGCGTTTTTCCGAGCGCAACTTTACTGTGTTCCCAAGTGTCAGTCTACTCTGTGGGCGACTGTTTTCCTGCTGACAGGTGGCGCTGTGCGTTGGGCCCGTTAGTATAAGTTTCTGCTAACAGATGGCGCTTTGGCGTTAGCAAGTGAGCGTTGAAGTCAGGCGAAGGTTGCCTCTGAAGCGCGTGACTTCTTATGGTCAGCCTGCGGACAAAAAGGGTTTGGTTAAAAAAGGCCTCAGTTCCTTTTAGAAGAGCTTATAAGTAATTCGCAAAGGCCGCATTGCTGGTAATCTTGATGTTATTCGTACTTAGGTTGCGTGAGGTGGAGCAAAAATATGAAATGTATATTACACTTCTTGACACGTCTGGTTAGCAATCAACAGCGGCGTGTAGGGTAGCAAACGGTATAGGAAACGATTGGCAGCGGGAGAGTGCCGCGCACCATTTGTATGCACTGCCTACCCTGGCTACCTCCACTGTCCTAAGCCACTAAGCCATAAAGTCACTACCATACCATACCCTATGTCTAGATAGTAAAGGCTCGCATGGTCAATTTTAACTGAATGACCTAGACGTATAGGACGATAGACATCTGATTCAGAATAGATCGAGCGTTACCTATCTCTATCGCACACTTCCTCAGTTGAGACATCTACCACTTTGTATCTGTTTATCATAAAATCTTTACTATTATCTTAATTGTTCAGTCCTTGGTTTCGAAATCTCGAAGTAGATCAATGTTCTTGCAAAAAATATACATTGTGAAATTGGGGTTAGGAAAATTTTAATCTATTCTGTTAGTGCGTAATCTAAAAGTAGCATTTGACGGATCTTTGTCTATGATAGGGTATTGTTTTTTTTTGCGTTTATGGCTTGGTATGGTAACGAGACATTTCAGCCAAAGGAATTTAAAACCATGTTTCCTATTACTAAGTTCGTTTATAGAAGAGTGATAAATGAAAACTAGGATTTATTTTATTGACCAATAAACAGCTATTAAGCTGACCTATATAAACATTTTAATTGAAATCGATAAAACCTAATTGGTTTTCTTGCAAGATTACGGAAACATATCTCGATTTTACTCAATAACACTTATTCGCATGATAATTAAGCTACAAGGAACTATTAACTATCATTTCCCGTCTTAGATATTAACAGTACATAATAAGCATACTTATACAGATAAAATATGTACCTACCTACATTTTACTCATACATATACATAACTGCCCCGATTGGGGACCGGGACCTAAAATGTCGCATTCAGTTTTTCTAATAACTAGGACTAATACACGTCTTTAAATATGAATAAAGTTCGGAAACTTCGGAATTAGAAATGAGGCAAAGCTAGAGCCAAGTATTATTTTCATTTTTGCTTAATAATCAAATAATGCGACCACCTTTCGATTCGTTTAACAATGTCAGATAAAACCATCTGATATCTCATACACCATATCCATGCTAAGTTACCAAGCAGTTCAAAAACGGTCACAGGTCGCGTGCGAACAAGGACATAACGCCTCTATGGTGAGCAATCCATAGATAATAACAGACAGACTAATAAGAATTAAAAAAAACTCGTGCAACCTTGTCATGACTCATAAAAGTCACAAACGAGTTCGCCTTGAGAGAGAAAATTCTTACAAACGTTGCTCACGCTATTTTCAAGTTTATAGCTGCCTCCTAAGAGATGCTTTTAGAGTTACCTGATAAAATGTACGTGGCCGAGCGATAACACCAACAGTTATACAATTCGCAATGTTTTTTTCTGTGATTTGTAATGGCTTACAGCCGATGACCCCGCAACTTCTCCTCTAAGAACGCACTGGCCGAAACAGTAAAAGAAAACAGTTTACGCGAAAAGTCAAATTAAATTCGCGGTTCGATCACCTCTCGTTGTTCGCGCCGATCGAATCTATTTGAATTTGGAATCAAATAAAATTGAGACTTTTCCAAATTGAAATCGTAAATGTGTTTACGACTTAACTATTGAATACAATTTCGGACTTACAAAAGTAGCCGCGCGAGTTTACTTTCTTGAAGGTTATTGCGTGTTAGTATGTCTGCTATTGTTTGAAATTATTTTCGTATAGGTACGTAGATACTTACCTAATTATAGTAAGTGTTAAGTTTACATAATATTGAGAATAGTCGGACTTTTTACTCAAATGGCCTTCAGGTTAACAAAGGAAAGTGTGCGTTGAACAACAAAGACGGTGTATTACCATTTACCAGGTATGTCCACAAAGGCGTATAATACTATGGGTGGGAAAAACCGGTAAGTTGCGACATTGATTAAATATAAGGGTTTACGGTTAGCTATTATTGAGTAATGTTAATGCAAACATAAGTTATGTTTAGCTTAAAATTATACCTAACGAATTCACTGTTGTGCTTGGCCGCTTGTAAAATTAAACGTAAAAAAATACAACCGAATTGAGAACCTCATTATTTTTTTGAAGTCGTTTTAAAAAAGAATAAATCCAGCCAGTACTTAATTTATAATTTAGTTGTTACGTTTTTACAAATATGGCTACAAAAAGTCATTTCGAATTGGTAAACTTAAAACTAAAAGTAGGTTAGAATTATGAAAATGTATGTGTAGACGGGTATACTAACAACTGAAGGGTAAAATCGTTAGGAAAAAGTTTTTAGTCACTGCATTTCATCTTATTTTTATTATAAAAAAAACTTGCCTACCATAACTATTTTGATCACAATCCCTCCACAGAAAACAAGAAACACAACAAACGAAACGTATCTCAAAATCACTACTGCCAACATAGCGACGTTGTCCTACTTTCGACCATAGTCTGTGGTCTGCCATGCGACCGAACTCCAACCGAACTAACAGTTCCATTTTCAAACGTATGTATATAACGCTAATGTCCCACTTTTCTTTCAGGAACAAAACAACTGACACGCGATGGCTAAACAAACTAAGAAATGCGGTTATTGACGGCGCCACTGACTCCACAATCAAGCACATTATTACGTGGAGACATTGTTTCGAGTTTTCACCACCGGCATTGCTAATTTAGTTAGCCCCAGGAAACGACGTTGGTAACATTGGCTATGTATGATTGGTTCCGATTGTGTGATCGGGATACTTATTAGCATTGGGCTTGCGGAAAGTTCTACAAATCGTGACTAAATAGTCTACTTACACTGTATATTAAGTAGGGTACTTGCAAATTGCAAACGAGGGGGTGCGGGGACTGGAGTAGCGCGGGGCGTTACCAGTTTATCCGTTCGCGCGTACTTTACCAATATTAATCCACTTCTATTGTTCGGTACGACTTGAAATTTGGTATACATAATAATGTAGAACGGATGACAATGTAAAAAATACGCTCAAAAAAGGAGAGTCCGCAAAAAGTTTTTTGAAGTGAGAACTTCTTTAGTGGCTTTGAACACTTTTTGGGATGAAAAAACTGTTAAACTCGCGTCAGGCGTAAGACGGAGGGAGAGTTTAAGTAGGCAGGTACCAGGATATCAGATCCTCTAAAGAGCTTATTTTGAAATACGACTGAATCGCGTTCGATTTTTGAAGTGTTTTTTGTTGAGTCGTGGAGCAAAAGAACTAGGGCATCAGCACATTGTTAGAGGTCTGTCAATATAGATAATACGTACGTTTTTTTTCGAAAGTGGCCAGTACGGTAAGCGTCTTAAGCGTCATGGAGGTTACAACATTAAAATGTAATCTAAGCTGCTGTTTTCACTTCTGCCGGCACTCCCGGAGTGCTAGCCGTCGCTTTTTTAAACAAAAATGTATTTTGTTGACAAAAACGATGCCTGTTTTATGCAAAGTAGGATCCTAATTTGTAACAAGTAGTGTCATTAGTAATTATTCACATGTTATACGCCCAATTATTCATGCGTAGGCCGCAAAAACCTCGTAGTACAAGAGCTAGGAGTTGAATTCGCAGATTATTTTCTAAAACATAGAGGTAAATACGTCGTCGAGTTGGGAATATGATACGTTAACAAATCAGCGTTTAAAGATATCACTCCTATACCATTGACGTCAAGATGCATTTCCGAAAAGAACGGGCACCCAAATCATTTCCAGGGGCCTTACAATGACGTCCTAATTCCGACTCGGTTTAAGTTTTAGCTGTCACTTTTAGTATGAATCTGACAGCGAGCTGAACCTAAACTGAATCCGTGGCCCCAGGCCACGAAGAATTGCAGCAGTTATAAATGTCAGTCAGAGGAGGTCACACTCGATGTAATTAATTATTTTATTTTATTGTTTGTAACTTACTGAATAAAGGAGAGTCAAAATGAGTAATTTCCCAAAAATCAAGGTGAAACGAGACTGTAGGTACGTTTTTCGCAACTTTTTTTTCTTTTTTTTTTCGCTGCCAGCTCTTATGCCACGGTGATACCCTACGCGTTTCCTTTGGATCCAATCAAGCGTGGCACTGCTATCAAGCAGAACGAAACGCAACCTCTACTATCTGTGGGCACGCAAGCCAAATTAAAATACAGCTGTAGCCACTTTCATAGTGCCACAGACTAGCTAATATGTATGTGGCATTAGCATAGCACTGGCTGACTACACATTTTTTTTTCTCAGTGTCATTTAAAAAAAAAGGTGTTTCAAATCAGCCAGTAGGTTTAGTTTGAATGAACGCTGCTAAGTTTTTCATCGTAATTTTGAAATCATAAAGTAGAAACTTAAAAAAAAAAAACAATTAACAAAAAATCATCTTTAATACAAGTCTTTATTGCTGACTGCACTTGCAGTGTAACCCGGACAAACATAACTTTATATCCATCTAACTAATATTATAAATGCGAAACGATGGATGGATGTATGTAAGTTTGTTACTCTATCACGCCAGAACGGCCCAACGAATCTGGATGAAATTCAGCACATAGACAGAGAAAAGTCTGGAATAGCACATAGGCTACTTCTTATCCCGGAAAATTCCCGCGGGATAGCGATAAACGAATTCTTTGCAGACGAAGTCGCTGGCAACTAGTATTACATACATTGCAAGTTAAACAAATGGCTATAATAATCCTTTCATCCATGTACATTTGTCATCTTAGAGACCACGCTTGTCCAATTCAAATCGTACATCCATATTTTAAATGTATAGATAATTAACGCGCCGGCAATTAAGTAAACTTACCGTAAAATTGCTAATGGAATGCCTTTGGAGCAACGGTGAAAATTTATTCGATTACTAGTGTTGCAAGGATTCCCAATTCGTACGTTAGTGCTTGGCCTTACGTCCAATAAGGGTCAGAACGTTTCACTTCTCCAAATAAATTCTCATTGCACCAATGGAAGAAATAAAAGTCCGTAATATTTTTCCAAGATTATCATTTTTCTATTATTAGCTCTTAAACGTTAACATTAATGCAATTTCAGTTCAAAGCTTTCATTTGATACCCCACATGTATACGTGCGTTGTATAAATTGGGTGTAATTTTAATTTTTCAAAACGCGGCGGCGGCCAATTTGATGACGTCATAACTGGTGACCCTGACACCTCAGAAACTGTCTCCCGGCAGTTTTGTGGTCCAGTTGATATGCCTAGTATACATATCACAATTTGGTGCTGGTATCCGGAAGTGAACTATGTATTCCGTTACTCCAAACACTACGTAACTAATGGGAGGGTGTCGTTTTTTTTTTTTTCGATCGGAATTTTTCGAGCCTCAGACGGCTTTTACAGCTTACCGGAGAGAGGGAGGTAAGGCATTGACAACAGTTTTAGGGTGCGACCACATCGCCGCTTAAAAAACGGTGACGTTACGGAATCGCAACAAAATGTATGAAGAAACGGTGAGAAAACGTGACGCATACGGCACGTCACTGCGTATACGTGGCGGTTTGGTCGCACCCTTAACCAGTTGGAATCTGGCAACCCATTTTGAAGCAGATATCTTCAACCGATAGAACTGAAATTTAGCATTGTGGAAGTCGGATGACAATTGCGGCATAGACAACTTGGGATCAAACCAAATAACAAAATTGGTAGTGAAATAGAGGTGGTTGTAAGAAAACTATAGACAGTGTGAGGTCTGTTTACATATATTGGTCATTAGATAGACAGAAAAACATAAAAAAGTTAGATTGTTGTTGTCAGAAATACATCTTTAAAAGTTTCAACTGTCTATCACTGTGCATGAAATACGCCTGGTGCCAGGAAGACAGATAGTCTTAGTAATAGGGTACCTTAAAAAACGAGTATGCCTTCAGCGTTGATCTTAAAACAGTAGTTCCCAAAGTGGTCCAGGTGGACCCCCAGGGGTCCACGGAAGACTCGATGGGGGTCTACGTTGGGCGTGACCAAAAATGGGGGTCCACAATCGCAAGCGGGGGTGCATGAAAATTGAATAAAATTTGTGAGAATTGATTGGTTTTTGTGCTGTGAGTCATTGTAGATTTCAAGAAAGTAAAGTAGGATGGAGTCACTCGCAGCACAAAAATATAATTTAATTGAAAATTTGTTTAGTCGACTTTACTTTCAAATAATTAACCCTATCAAGCAATCAATTCTAACCATTTTTTTCGAAAACTGTTAATTTATCGTTGAAACTCAGCAACAACGCAAGTTTCCATAGATTATAGAGCTCATCTTAATTAATTTTTTTTCGAGATTTAGTTTAGAAATTAGTGGTAATGTAGCTGCAGGGGGTCCACCGGATCCAGCAAAATTTTGAAAGTGTTCTATGGAACAAAAGAGTTTGGGAACCTCTGTCTTAAAACAATAAGTATAACAACTCTGATCCGAAGCGAGGTTCAATGACCAATCCGAAGGCCTACCGAAAAAAAAGTGCGGCCAACTGTTTCCGCAATCACTATAATTCAAGTGGTAAGCTTGTCCGTCCATTTGGACCGTTAAAAGCAGCGATAAGTTACACCCAACGTTGTACATTGCGCGGCCACACAAATCCCCCGCCGATGTACACTATACCTACCCATCAATGTACTACGACTTGAGGTTTTATCCGCTCGCTGTGACGGTATCGCGAGGAATGCTTTTAAGAAACGCTTTGAAACATTATTTTCGCATAATTAATAAGATATAAGCTTGTTCAAGACGTTGACGGCATCATTTTTGTAAATTTGAAAAAGATTTTTTTTCACATGCGCGTAAATTTTCATGTCGATAGCAAATAAACTCTAAATTAACTTTAACTGAAAGACTTAAGACTTAGGTAACAAAAAACTTAAAATAAAAAATAGAATCGCCTTCAATTCACTACTTTAAAAAGTGTCAAATATATGCCTATAATGGCTATCCTTATTCATAAAGGCTTCTGCTAACTTAGCAATCGTGTGTCCTTATCATTCACTTTGACATTTACCTTTCACAGATAAGGACAGAAGCAGAAGCAGCAGAAGCCTATAGCGCGTTTATGAATAAGGGTGTATATCTGTAAAATATCAAAGACAGCTCAGCAGAGTTCTGCTCCTAATCAAAATATACGCAATATGTAATTTTTAACTTCCATGCTAGTTCGGGAGCCAAAAAAAAACTAAGAATGTACCAGTTGCTTCTCTTCCCGCATTGATGGTAGCCCATCGAGAGGACGGGCGAAAATCGTAGGAGATGCGGCTGGCAACCCATCACTATTTTGATTCCCTTTTCCACCTATACGCCCACATTCATGCTCACCGTGGCCCTTAGGTATTGTGACCTTCAACCCCGTAAGGGATAAAGTCGTGATTGACTTTTCTACAGGGTGTATCAGACACCCCCTAACAATAATCAACTGGGGTATATAACCATAGCTATAGAAGCTAAAAAAATATTTAAAAAAAATTGGAGTAATTTTTTTTTATGTTTTCTATTGGAATGATTACAGTTAATACTACCATTCCTATAGAAAATATAAAATAAAATTTACTCCAATTTTTTTAAATATTTTTTTTAGCTTCTGTAGCTATGGTTAAATACCCCAGTTGGTTATTGTTAGGGGGTATCTGATACACCCTGTATAGATCTCACGCTACACCAGCGCCTCTAGCGGCGAATTCATAGCCCTCATCGGAAATTATGATGATGATGATATCCGCAATAGAACAAAGGGGGAGCGGATCAGAATTCATAAAGTTTTCAGTGTATAATGGGGTTAAAATGTATAATAGTTCAAAATATATAATGCCATTTTCTGCGAAACTATTAGGTATATGATTTTATTTATAGCGTGAGTTTATAGCAATTCTGTTACTTTGCAATTTTCTGAGTAAAAATTATGTATTTTAACCCATTATACATTTTAAACTTTATGGGTTTTAATACGTACCCGAACAAAGGTTGCCGACATAGCCCAAAGAATTGCGAAAAGTGGCAGTGGGCGGGGCACATTGCTCAGGACTGATGGCTTATGGGGTCAGAACAGAAGGTTCTCGAATGGCGTCCGCGGGGGAGACGAGCTGTCGGTAGGCCTCCAACAAGATGGAGCGACGACCTGGGGCCTTACCATGACGTCTTAATGCGATTCAGTTTAGGTCCGCTCGCTGTCAGATTCATACTAAAAGTGACAGATAAAACTTGAACTGCGTCGGAATTAGGACGTCATGGTAAGGCCCCTGATTAGGATCGCGGGATCGGTGGATGCGGAGGGCGCGAGACCGCTCTGAGTGGAGTCTTGGAGGAGGCCTTTTTTTTTTTTCAAGTGAATAGGAAGGCAAACGAGCAAGTGGGTCACCTGATGGTAAGCGATCACCACTGCCCATAAGACACCCGCAACCCCGGAGGGATTGCAGATGCGTTGCCAACCTAGAGGACTTAGATGAAATGCCTCTTGTGCCCGTGATTTCCCCGGCTGTCTTACTCCCCACACCGGAACACAGCAGTGCTAGCACTGCTGCTTTGCGGCAGGATTAGCGAGTAAGATGGTGGTAGCGATCCGGACGGACCTTGCACAAGGCCCTACCACCCGCCTATGATGATGATGGTGATGATTAATTACGAAAAAGTTGGAAACATGTTAAATAATACCTAGCCTTACCGTTCGTGAAAGAACCATTAAACGGTAAAGCAGTAAACGCTATCGCACGATAAGGCCAGATGCCGCGATAGCGGGCTACTGGCCTTGCGGCTTGCGCACGCGCAACATTGTTTAGAACATTGTTAGGTACACTGAACCGGATCAAACGGCTTGATCCTTATACAGGGTCTCTTAAAACTCATATTTTCAAAGGTTAACTGGTAGAGATCCCTAGGATAAGTTCGTCTTTGTGCATATATTATTGTTGTTTTTATTTTTTTGTGTATTGTATCTGTTTTTTTTTATATTTGTACAGTACAATAAAGCATTACTTACTGTATTGGAAAATTTCTGCAGGTGTTAGTTCTCATAGAGTAGGTTGTTTGCGCTACGGCTTAAAAATTTTGACCCAGCCGCCACACATAATTACCGATATTGCAAACATAATGAAGGCTACATTGCCGCTGAGTATAGTTTATGTTAAAAAAGCCGTGGTAGCTTAGTGGTTTGACCTGTGGCCTCTTAAGCAGAGGGTTGTGGGTTCGTATCCCGGGCTCGCACCTCTGAGTTTTTCGGAATTTATGTGCCATATCTCATTTGAAATTTACCATGAGCTTTTCGGTGAAGGAAAACATCGTGAGGAAACCTGCACACAACTGCGAAGCAATTCAATGGTGTGTGTGAAGTTCCCAATCCGCACTGGGCTCGCGTGGGAACTATAGCCCAAGCCCTCTCATTCTGAGTGGAGGCCTGTGCCCAGCAGTGGAACGTATATAGGCTGGAGATACCTAGATAGATAGATAGTTTATGTTTTCGATCACAATATTACGTCTGAAACGCGTTTGCGTTAAAATGATAACCCATCAAAAACATAACTTGTAAGAAACAAGTCTCGCAACTCAGTTCTTTTACCGTAAAAAGCAGTTTCATTTCCGATTCAGTTTAGGTTCGCTCGTTGTCATATCCATACTAAAAATGACAGCTAAAACCTGAACTGGATCAGAATTGAATCGCATTAAGACATCATGGTAAGGCCCCAATTTGTTGCCGTTTCGTACCGCAAGTGGTGCTGCCAATTTTTCTACATAATAGTATAGTATAGTTACCTAATTGAAAGAACACAAAATATTTACCTTGCTACTCCGCTACTTACGTGCAAGATAACCAAGCTTGTGCGAAATACATACGTTTTGCATGCAATCCCTCCCTCCACTACTGCCACACAAAACGCACACAAATCCCACAAACTTAATTAATCCTAACACCACACAAACGACGCGCGTTTCGATCCCTCTACGGGATCATTATCGATTTTATTCGGGATTTTTTTAAATTAAATATTTATACCTAACTAGCTGTTGCCAGCGACTTCGTCTGCAAAGATTTCGTTTATCGCTATCCCGCGGGAATTACGCAATTTTCCGGGATAAAAAGTAGCCTATGTGCTATTCCAGATTTTTCTCTATCTATGTGCCGAATTTCATCCAGATCCGTTGGGCCGTTCTGGCGTGATTGAGTAACAAACAAACATCCATCCATCCATCCATCCATACTTTCGCATTTATAATATTAGTTAAATCAGTAGTTCCCAAAGTGGTCCAGGTGGACCCCCAGGGGTTACCGGAAGACTTGACGGGGGTCTACGTTGGGCGTGACCAAAAATGGGGGTCCACAATCGCAAGCGGGGGTGCATGAAAATTGAGTAAAATTTGTGAGAATTGATTGGTTCTTGTGCTGTGAGTGATTGTAGATTTCAAGAAAGTAAAGTAGGATGAAGTCACTCGCAGCACAAAAATATAATATAATTGAAAATTTGTTTAGTCGACTTTATTTTCAAATAATTAACCCTATCAAGCAATCAATTCTAACCAATATTTTCGAAAACTGTTAATTTATCGTTGAAACTCAGCAACAACGCAAGTTTCTATAGATTATAGAGCTAATCTTAATTTTTTTTTCGAGATTTAGTTTAGAAATTAGTGGTAATGTAGCTGCAGGGGTTCCACCGGATCCAGCAAAATTTTGAGAGTGGTCTATAGAACAAAAGAGTTTGGGAACCTCTGAGTTAAATTGAGACGTTTAAGTTCACGCGTAATCTTACACTAGAGCTAGTCGGATGATAATACCATAATCTGGTAGCGGAGTTCTGGTGACCCAGCCAGGATCGTCTCTGCAGGTAAAGAACTCTTCAACGGTTGGTCCGATTGACTTGAAATTAGGAACACGCAAAACGCAAAAAGCTTGTATTGACAGAAACTTATTATTACTGTTATTTCATTATATGTACAAGTGCCTCACTGATATTATGGTGTGTGGTCTACAACTCTACATAGGTAGGTACTTCACTAAACATTAATGCTACGAATAGATGCGGGCTTAAAGGGCGTGCTGTCATTTCTATTTATGTTATGACAGAACCCTTGTCCATTTTTTGCCAATTTTAGAATAGCCTTTATGTGTCATTTCGCCTATATTTTTATGAACTGTGGGCAAGGTAAGGGTCTCTTACATTTTTAGTACGTAACAGTGGCGTAGCGTCCATAGAACTCGATTCCGCCTGGCTTGCCTATTTTAAGGCAGTTGGGTAATTTATTGTGCACAATTAGAGGAAAAGGCTAGTTAAGTTCCCTTTGGCTTGCCTTCTGATATACTTGACGCCACGCCACTGGTACGTAATATACATACACACACACACACAATAGTAGGTAGTTGGACAGAACCCAGGGTAACAAGACAGTGGAAGTGGAAAGGAGAATCCAATTAGTGAAGTTGCTGGCCGCATCGCCTAACTAAAACATATATAATGTTTCTCTCTCTCTCTCTCTCTCTCTCTCTCTCTCTCTCTCTCATATGGTTACTAAGATTTAGTATATTGAAGTGAAAACTTCTTTAGCGGCGTTGAGCACTTTTTGGGGTGGGTAAAAATGTTAAACTCGCGTCAGGCGTATGACGGGGGGAGTTTTAGTACCAGGATATCAGATCCTCTAAGAGCTTATTTTGAAATACGAATGAATCGCGTTCGATTTTTGAAGTGTTTTATTGTTGAGCCGTGGAGCAAAACTACTAGGGCATCAGCACATTGTTAGAGGTCTGTCAAGCGTCTTACAGGCTACAACATTACAATCTAATCTAAGCTGATATTTTCACTTCTACCGGCACTCCCGGAGTGCTACCCGTCGCTTTTTTTCTTTGCTCCCAGACCGGCCAGTATTAAAGTTAAAATGAGGGTGCTTGCGATTTACGCTTCGTCGTACTTTTAAACGAATAACTCAGCTCCATAACAATAATACCCTCCATACAAATAACCCATCTCAGCTACACTGTTACACAACGTGCACACAGGTACATGAAAACCTCGAAACCTTGACTGACAAGTGAAAGAAATCAACTCCACATTCGATCGGAGATCACGAACACGCATTGTTACAATTACAAATGCCTAGGTCACTGCGCACACGACGAGACGATGGCCGAGGCAGAACACACAATAACCGAGGGTACTTCATCTTTTTAGGGTTCCGCAACTCAATCAGCAATAGCATTAAATTAAAAATTACAAACCCGACACGCATCTTCCTAGCGTTTTTCCCGGCATTTGCCACGGCTCTGAGAGCCTGGGGTCCGCCATGTGATCTGACCTTCCAACCAAGAGGGTAACTAAGCCTTACTGGGATTGGTCCGGTTTCCTCAAGGCTACCACGGCTTTTTTTACGCATATCACTACCATTACATAGTTAGTATAAAAGAAAGTCATTTCAGATAGTATCTCTATCACTGAAAAACAGCGCCATCTCTCGTTCTAGGTCAGCAGATGTTCCACGGGAGTTTGTTAATTGCGTCGCAGATCATTTATAGACATTACATTTTCGTGCCTTAACATACTCGTAGTTTTAGGGTTTAATCGTACGCAAGTAAAAGCCAGCTTCTGACCGTCAGCAGTACCCTTGAGCAGTCAGTTTGACACCCGCCAATGACTAATGCCACGATTTGATTTACATATAGCGCAGTCGTGACATGATACGATGAATAGTAAACAAAGCGTGATCAGGCGATGTTTGGGTTTGACAACAGTAGCCATGGTGCCTTGTTTTTATTTTAAAAAAAGCGACCGGTAGCACTCCGGGAGTGCCGGCAGAAGTGAAAACAGCAGCTTAGATTAGATTTTAATGTTGTAAATCAAGACGCGTACCGTACTGGCCGCTTACAAAAAAAACGTACGTGTGTGTCATCTATATTGACAGACCTCTAACAATGTGCTGATGCCCTGGTACTTTTGCTCCACGACTCAACAAAAAAACACTTCAAAATCGAACGCGATTCATTCGTATTTCAAAATAAGCTCTTACAGGATCTCATATCATATCCAAATATCATATCAAAATTTTTTACCCATCCCAAAAAGTGTTCAACGCCAAAGAAGTTTTCACGTCAAAAAAGTTCGGGTGGGCCTTACAGGATTTTAATTCGCGCCTCTAAAGTCTTTCTTTACGTGTGAGGAGAGGCCACGAATGCCACGATAGAGAGATCCAACTCTGATTTGATCAACATTGTTAGTAGATTTTGATGAACAAAAAGGTCCCTATGCAGTTATTGCAGTTGCAAGGGTAACAACGCCTACGCAATAACCAATACAGACTTTTTTAAACTATTATTATTTATTAATGTGACCGAAAGGAATGCCAGAATGTCTGGAATGCCCCAGTCATGTTGCGTACAGGTAGACGCCCGAACCGACTCGTTTTTTTTTAAACCAGCAAACAAGTAAGCGTCAGTAGTTGTACAGCAAAGTGATTTACCATTTATATTATTTATGATAGTTTTTTTTACACCAGAAAAAACATTGTTTTACTGATTTGGTAGCGTTAAATCTCTTTAAAGTTTTAATCCTAAAATTAAAAGTTAAAAAAATCTGAATAAACCCAAGCATTAATCAGTAATCAAATAGTAAATTAAAAAAAAAATAAAGCTGGTCACACCACTAGGCTATCACGACTTTATTACAATCATACTATGATTATTATGCTTAGAATTATACATATACACCTTCCTCTTGAATCATTCTATCTATAAAAAAAACCGGCCAAGTGCGAGTCGGACTCGCGCACCGAGGGTTCCATACCATTATCTATAAATATCTAAAAACCAGTGTAAGCAGAGCCCTGCTCCAAAGTAAAATGTACGCAGTGTGGGGTCACTTTATATTGGTCACTGATATATGCAGACATACATATTTACTGTTTTCGCAATTATTCCTATATCTGTGCTATAAGACCCAACTTCATGCCAAATTTCAAGATTCTGAGTTGACGGGAAGTACCCTTTAGGTTTTGAATCCCTTGCGAGTTTCGAAAATTTGCGGAAATTTGCGGCATAAACGGCTGTATCTTTTGATTGCGTTGGCTTAGAAGTTTGATTTTTTCACAGCTCCAAGAGGCAGTAGACTTGAGTACTTGAAAAAATTTCAGCTTGATACCTCCACGCGTTCTTGAGAAAAATGGTCTTGACAGACGGACGGACGGACGGACATGAAAGTGATCCTATAAGGGTTCCGTTTGTTCCTTTTGAGGTACGGAACCCTAAAAACCAAGATCTAAGCATACCTCTACATAGGGACAGACAGACAGCGGAAAACGACTGTTTTATACTATGTAGTGATTTTTACACGAACTTGGGAGAGTTTATTTGTTAACAAAAAAGTTAAAATGAATTGGATTGGAATGGACTTGTCCCAAACTGAGCGTGTACTTTGGCAATAAGGCGACGAATAACCATAAATAAGCTATAGAAATTATTTCTATGCAGAAACTGTCAAAATTGGTGAATCACCTTCATGTGAATATTTATACAAGTGGAAATGGTCAAGGTAAAATGGCAGTCGTATTTGAAACGGCTCTTTGAAATGTTTTTGTATATCAATCATAAATTGCAGTGAAAGGTGCAAAGGAGACACTTTTTGTGTGGTTATGGTTATGGTTAAGAATTTGAATCATTCTTTGCGCAAAGGATACAGGTACCGGGTGCGACTGGAAGCGACCTTGACTTTAAACCTGGCAGGTAATAAATACTTCATGGGCTGTTCTAATGTTTTTTTTGTAACTGGCCAGGCTTTTTTTTTAATTGTTACTGGCCATGAGTAATTTCAATGTTGCCCGTCTAGCGCCAGCGCGCTAAAAGCATGAAAAAGCGCTAATCGGACAGTATTTTTGAGAAAATGCGTCAAAAACGGTACAATATACCTATTATTTGGCAATAAAACACGGATTTTAAAATAAACAGCAGTCTAGTTCAAAATAATATATCAGTTGGGGTGTCAGGTTTTTAGTTAGGTGGTATAACACGTGGTATAATTGAAATCACTGCTAGATTTTAAATTTGACATGGGAATCATAACTGCTATTAATAATTTCAGATAATTTCGAAATTCCCGCGGGATAAGGAATATTTGAAGTCGCGGGACGCTGACATACGGGTTCCGTTTTAGCTGAGTAGGGAACCCTAAATAATTTAAATTCCCGACACGATACGAAAACAATTGCTACGAACGCAAGCGATTATTAAACAATACGCAGACATTTTTCCTGCCGAGTTAGGAGGCTTGCTTAAAGCAGCGTATGCCGCATGTGACAAGCGATAGCGTTTATGCTGGTCAAACATAGAATGTACAGTCAGCTGCAAAGGAAGGTGACCTTCCCCCTATCTCCCGTAAATAGCGGTAATGAGGGGGTCCCTTATTACCGACTTCAAAGAGAAGGAGGTTATGTTCGACTGTTTAGTACCTGCCCGAGTAAAAAGTGACAGCTAAAACTTGAACTGAGTCGGAATTAAGACGTCATGGTAAGGCCCCGTGCTCTGTTTCATTACTTCACTACATATTGTATAAAACAAAGTTGCCTTCCGCTGTATGTCCCTATGTATGCTTATACTTCATTTAATTTAGAATGAGAAACCACAATAACATTATATTGCGGCTGGTCAACTATTTATTACCTAGCAAACAGTACAGTGCAATAGTTAGCAGCCGCAAAATAAAATTGTTTTAATGTCACTTTATTTGCGTGTCGTTAATTGTTACTCTAGTACAAATGGTAAAGGGATTACAGTTCACGAGCCGCAATATAATGTTGTTGTGGTTGCTCATTCAAAATTAAATGAAGTATAGAACTAACAGTAAGATCTAACTTGCGCGCGCCGCGACTCTTGTGCGCTCTCGTGCTAGACGTGACAAACATCCATAATGCCATTTCTCATCTTGTTCATATCTTAACTGTTGATATGTGTTAGCCATCTGTGCCAAAGCTTTCCGCTATAGACTGACCATAACTGAGTCCTCGTCGGGGTAGGACGACAAAGGGGACCGAGATAGGTGCGGTCGGGTAGTGCGCCTGCCGCCCGCACCTCTCTCAGCCCCCGCGGTCGTCCCACCCTCGCCCTTGCACCGCGCGGGCGAGGACTTTAAGCGGTCGCTCTAATAGCCATATGTGCCGAAGCTTTCCGCTAACTGCTGTAGTAAACAACTTTGAGTTACCTTAACTTGTACAACATCAGTTAAATTTGCTACCGCCACGAAAGCATCATCTTTGTCACGTATGTAAAATTGCTTCTCTTCAAATGCTTCGCTATTGCCATTATTGATGAGCTCGCTTACTGACAAATTAGTAGTTGTTAAACTAGGCACGCATAGCACATTCACAGTTGTTATAATCTTAATAACATCGTAACTACGTCGGGGGCCCGCGGCAAATTCATCAATGGAGCCCTTCCTTACTATAAAGAAGTACAACATCTTCCCTTCTGTGGTCAAGGCCAAGCCAGTTCGGGGCCCCGTAGAGCTGGTGGCCCAGCCCTGCCACCCCATTGTTACGCCACTGTCTGAAAAGATCGCGACGCTTCTGGAACAAACAACTTCTTTTGATACATTTGCGACGACGATTTCGGGTAAGCCCTACGCTAAGTTCGTCTTCGTATTATCGTATTGTTTACCCAATCTGGATTCACAGTCATGTGACTCGCACCTGAATCTACGTACCATTTACTTTTATTAAACTTTCCGTGGAAAACAACGTTAAATACGCATTTGCTTGAGCTTTTCTTTAACAATGGACGCTGATTTCGATTGTTCATTATCTTATCTTATATATCTACGACCCGTTCGTACTCTAACACTTATAGCAAGTGACTTCTCTTCCTTTTGTTGTTGTTCATATTTGTATCTGTCACTTTCTTGTTTGACGTTTATGACGCCATGTTTATTTGGCTTAGTGTTGCCAGAGTAATATTTGTTTCTCGCCGCGAATGCAGCGCCACTGACTTCAGAATCGTTGGCGACATCCATGTCGCCTCAGTTATCGAGGTTT
The DNA here is from genome assembly GCA_963854515.1 of Pandemis heparana. Taxonomy (NCBI): domain Eukaryota; kingdom Metazoa; phylum Arthropoda; class Insecta; order Lepidoptera; family Tortricidae; genus Pandemis; species Pandemis heparana. The sequence continues at coordinate 31,701,693 of OY978006.1, forward strand.
ACTGTGAGAACGTTCTACGATGAGCCCGGGGCCTAATCATGACTTTTTAATGCGATTCAATTCCGAACCAAAGTTGGATCGCTCGCTGTCAGATCCGTACAAAAATGACAGCTAAAACTCTGAATTGAATCGCATTAGGGGTGCGAGTCGGGTTACCTCCGCGCGTGGTCGAGAGCTGCGGTTCGTTGTTGCTTAGATCCGTCTGGGGGGAAGAGCGGTGCTTTGTCCGGTGCACTCTGGGCATCGGCTAATGATTTCCTGGCAGTTTCTATGAGCCCGATGGGGGGAGGGGGGTTTTTTGACCTTATTACCGTACAACGTTGCCGACATTTTGTCACAAGATTTTTGAATTTTTTATCATTCTGACATTAGCCCTTACGGCCGCCATTAACGGGAAAAAGAAAATTAAAAGGGGCTTAATTACAAAATTATTTCCTTGCTGTTGCTTACTCGTTGACGTGGACAGAATCAAGCGCACACTTGTCATTTAAACTGACATTGGCCCAAGCCTTACGGCCGCCATTAAGGGAGAATAGAATAGAATCGCATTACAAGACGTCATGGGTCCCCAGAATTCAAATTGTTAGTTACTCGCTACGCGCTCGTCCCTTGCTCCGGTTCCGGATGTTAGCCATACACGGCAGAGTAGGTCATGCGTTGCATATGGTGGTACAGGCGTTGCGCCGGCGCAGCTCGTTACTTATACCGTCTTTGTAAGTATTATAGCATCCGAGTATGGTGGAAACAGTTAGAAAGATATACAAAGTGTTTTAGAATCGTTCCGAAATATATCAGCGAGAGGTCGAGTTAAAAAAAAAAAGCGACGGGTAGCACTCCGGGAGTGCCGGCAGAAGTGAAAACAGCAGCTTAGATTAGATTTTAATGTTGTTACCTCAAGACGCGTAGCGTACTGGCCGCTTACAAAAAAACGTACTTACGTATTATCTATATTGACAGACCTCTAACAATGTGCTGATGCCTTACCCCCTTATTCATAAACGCACTATAGGCCTCTGCTAAGTTAGTAATCGTTTGTCCTTATCTGTGAAAGGTAAATGTCAAAGTGACAGATAAGGACAAACGATCACTAAGTTAACAGAGGCCTATAGTGCGTTTATGAATAAGGGGGCTAGTATGTACTACGACTCAACAAAAAACACTTCAAAAATCGAACGCGATTCATTCGTATTTCAAAATAAGCTCTTAGAGGATCCTGCCTGATATCCTGGTAATTAAACTCTCCCTCCGTCTTACGCCTGACGCGAGTTTAACATTTTTTACCCATCCCAAAAAGTTCTCAACGCCACTGAAGAAGTTTTCACTTCAAAAAAAAGTTTGCCTGAACACCCCAACAAAGATAATTCGTTTAAATTGTTTCGAAAAGTCCCGCCCTTGGCGCGGTTACATTTCTATATATAAAAAATTTTTTGACATTTTAGTAAATATTATTTATTTATTTTTTGTCAATAAATAAATAAATAAATAAATAAATAAATTACATTGACAGTTAGGTAACCTAAAAAAGGTATTTACTAAAAATACACAGGGAGTTCTTTTATTTTTTTTTCAATTTACATTCGCAAAGGACTGGCAGGATACAAAAAAAAACCTGCCACTTTAACGCAACGAGGCACAGCGTCGCCACTGTCGCTGCTACCCGAGTAAGTTATTACGCGACGGGCGTAGTTCCATCTTCAGCCACCAGAACCAATAAGTTTGCGGAGCCGCAGTCTGTTTACTCACAAAATCATTTGCTCAGCTGGTGTGACGTCACTCTTCAAAATGGCGGCCGCGTTCAGTTTTCGTTTCCGAAACGAGTACAGATCCCGATTACGCTGGGCACGCGACTTCGGACGATCTTTATGTTGGAGATTACTGCGCACAGTTATGCAAATATTTACGTGGATTAAATTGATTACGTCATTTTCATGGTGACTGTTTTCAAGTGGCGTAACTAAGGCCCGCGGCAAATTCATCAGACGGAGCCCTTCCTCACTATAGAACGGCATCGTCTTCCCTTCTGTGCTCAAGGCCAAGCCAGTTCGGGCCCCGTAGAGCTGGGGGCCCCTGGCATACAGTTACGCCACGCCACTGACTTTTTCTTCATTTTCTATGAAAGTCCGTCGTTTGGACAGCCATGGCAACACGAACACAATCTTCTAGAATAAGACAGAAATGGAATGATGAATGAAACTATGATCATGATGATGACGACATAAATATATACAAGTCATTATCCCTTACGGGGTAGACAGGACTCAAGGTAACAAGACCTAAGACCCGATTTCTGAAAGCACATCTCTCGAAAGTGGTATAATCTGTGCATTGATACAAAACTACAGTTTAAATTAAAATTTTCACCACTTTCGAGTAGGTAGTATTTTCACATGTGTTTTCGAAAATTTGGCCTCTAGACATCACGTTTGGCACGATTGTGAGCGTATAGGCAAAAAAGAGGATAGGTTAAAAGGGGATTCAAAATGGTAATGGGTTGCTACGTCGCCTATAACATGATTCCTAAGATTTTCGGCCGTTCCCTCGGTAGGCTTTCACCGCTTTAACCATTTGCGCGGGAAGAACTCTTACTGGAAGAAATAATAGGTACATACAGCCTTTATTACAACACAAACCGTTAGCATTCGACACTCAAAAACAAATGCTACAAAAGCGTACACAAAGAAATAAATAGAAAGTCAAGCGAAAATACCTGCCAATTGCATAGTGTAAAAATAAATTGTCATCTTTATGCTGACTACTGGCGTGGCGCCACCTAAAAATTATTTTAGCATTTTGCGAGTCATCCCCTGTAGCTACACAAAAGCGCAGACGTAACTGTCATATCATTTCCAAAGAGATTAAGTTATAAAAACTTGTAAAACAATAGCTGCTACCCGTACCTTGGGCTTGCCTTGGGATTGTAAAGTTGATTGTTTGTTTGCGAATATTTACAGCCAATAATTACTTTCGAACACTTAACCAATTACGTTCTATTGTACACCAGAACTCTTGACTTTTGGCGAGTTTACGATCGTTTCGGAGACAGACGTCTGGCGCCAACCCCCTACAAGTAATAAAAGTGGGAAAGGGACAACTTCTGGGCACAAGTCCGGCAGGGGCAGACATTTGTATGATGAATACGAATGTTTGTGCCCGAGTCATTGTATGTTGTATGTATTTAAGTATGTATTTATCTACATTATATAAGTATGTTTATCCGTTGCCTGGTACCCATAATACAAGCTTTGCTTAGTTTGGCACTGGGTCAATTGACAACATTTCATATTTCTGAGCCTATAGTTTTAATGGTTCTCTGTATTTTGTTTGAAAATATGAACATGCTGACAGTTAAATTTTTTCGCTAGGGCTTGTATTTAATTTATAATTAATTTATTAATTTGTGCTTATTCTAAAAGGGCGTAACTCCGATACTATCACAGAATAAACACTTATCCCTTTGTCTTTTCTCTATAGAAAAAAAAACTGACGTCAATTTCAAATTGTCAATGTCAGGGCCTATTCTCCAATATTTGATTTTCGAGGTTCGCTTCGTGCTGTTCCGCTCATACTAATAGTCATTATCTTGAGAGTGAGAGAGAAGGTATGCAACGAACTTCGAAAATAGAATTTCAGAGTTGCCCCTCTTGTACTTTTATTTTTTCTCGTGAAAAAAGCAAAGGCGTTTCACCTATCCTGTGGTAGTTTTGGTAAAATTAGGACATATTTATAATTAATTTTTATTTTTTATAATAAGCGATATTAAAATTATATAAACATATTGCAGTGATCAGGAGGCAAAATGCTTTCAAACCATATATACATTTTCAGGTGTTTATAAAAATGAAATGTTGTCAATTGGTGTAATTTGTCCCATGATATTTATTATTATCTATTATTTAGTTTACTTTTCTGAGCCAAAATGGTGGGCACATTTCTTGGTTTCGGTGCTAAACTGACTGCTGGCCGACTACCGACGCTTGCGTTGCAAAGAAGGGACGGACTGTGAAGAGATGTAAGCATCAACTCGATTTACCTACTAACTACGCGTGGAAACTATAGCCCAAGCCCTCACATCCGAAAGGAGGCCTGTGTCCAGCAGTGGGACGTGTATAGGCTGGAGATGATGATGATGATGATGATGAGAGACTTATACATGCAAACTAAAAAAAGCTTACAACGCTAAGCAATGAAAATTGTCCTAACAGAGTTAGATGGAATAACAAACATGTAGAAAAGTAATTTGTAACTCATACACTTACCCCCTTATTCATAAACGCACTATAGGCCTCTGCTAAGTTAGTAATCGTTTGTCCTTATCTGTGAAAGGTAAATGTCAAAGTGACAGATAAGGACAAACGATTACTAAGTTAACAGAGGCCTATAGTGCGTTTATGAATAAGGGGGTTAGTGTCTTCCTGCTACATAACTTTACTCTAGTTGTGCAACTATAATTCAATTCCGAGTTACCTGAATTTAATTGAATTAAAATCGAGTTAACTCGAGCCGCTTTATTCCGAGTTGGCACATACTGTGGCCTACTTAGCGTACCCGTACCGTACAGTAGTCGCCCTGTCTGGACGGCCGAGTCAACTATCTATAGCTTTATTACTACGCTATACAAAAGGCAAGAGTTTCGGTGACTTTTATGGTCCCTTCCAGGCCAGCGCTTACTTTAAAGGTAATCCATGACGAGTCATTGAAAACAAGAGAAACAAAGGCCAAGTATCCTATGCAACTTAAAAGTGTCGCGCTGTGTGGAATGCGCCGCGTCTGCGGTCCCTTTGCCACTTCAATAATACATGCATTTAAATCAAGTCTTTATGCCTTACGGGGTAGATAGCACAGTAGGCTTATTAACTCGCTCGCAATCGCCATCGTGTTCATTTCGACAGTTCATGTATGGGCTGACAATTGGCATCGGAATCAGTATGCTTAGTGTAAGTTTTCGGTCACAGAACATCGTCTCGAAAGCGCTTGCGTTAAAATGTCAAATACTATGAGAACAGTTTGTTGCCGTTTCGATCCGCAAGTGGCGCTGCTAATTTTTCCATAGTAATTGAGACGTTTACGTGAACGCGTTCGAGACGTTTGTTCGTGTGAAAACTTACCCCCTTATTCATAAACGCACTATAGGCCTCTGCTAAGTTAGTAATCGTTTGTCCTTATCTGTGAAAGGTAAATGTCAAAGTGACAGATAAGGACAAACGATTACTAAGTTAACAGAGGCCTATAGTGCGTTTATGAATAAGGGGGTTAGACTAGAGGCTCAGCTAGCTGTCACATTCATGCAAGAACTGTCAAAATGAACACGATGGCAATTGTGAGCGAGTTAGACAATAAGCCAACAGCATCGAAGGCAAGGCGTGTGGACGATATACATACATATGTAAAACTCGACGCGATTTTTGATGGGGAAAAAGTTATAGTTGACTATAACCGTATTAAGTAAAAGTAACACTGTCGCGTCAAATAGAGCAGTTGCTAAGCTTCACAGGGCAAATTAGATTAACCCCCCTTCCCTCCTCGCCCCCCTTTAACACCCAGTTGCCTGGCCAAGGTCTGCATTACCTACTTTATATTTAAATGAAGCCAACTAATGGAGACGCCATCGGTATACGGGCTGAGATTGTACGAGAAAAAGTATGTATGTATGTATAACTCCTTATTGTTACATAAAACACATTATTTTCACAGCTAATGAGACAAATAGATGTACAAAGGCGAACTTATCCCTTAAGAGGGTGCATCCCTACTGAGCTGGCAACGTCGCATTTTTGGTGATTTTTTGCGATTATTTCACAGAAAATGAATGAAAGTTTCAAATGTCCGTCTGTAGTGCACTTCGTTTTTAGTCTATTAATGTGTCTAATCTAATGCAATAATTGATCATGATGGACTTTTATTTTCTTATTAAACGAGATATAGAATTTTATCCCTTTAATACGAAAATAAAAGTACATCACGATTAATCATTGCATTAGACACATTAATACACTCAAAACGAAGTGCACTACAGACGGACATTTGAAACTTTCATTCATTTTCCGTGCAATAATCGCAAAAAATCACCAAAAATGCGACGTTGCCAGCTCAGTAGGGATGCACGCTCTTAAAGCGATCTCTCCCAGTTAACTTTCGAACGATTGACAGGACAATCAGAAACCAGCGTAGAAAAGTTTTTCACCTACAACGGTCTCTAAGATACTAAATTCAAATTTCAAATTTGGAACACAAGACCTCACGTCGGTTTTCCGTTTTCGTGCGCCATCTTGCGAAACATTCTAAATAGTGTTGTGCCAAAGGAGTCGAACGCTCCAATTTACCGTTTCGTCACTTCGACCACATGTGCATACATTCACCGCCCTACCGATGCGCTTGCGCAAGTCTAGGTTTAATTAGACGCTTTTGTTTGTACCTTGTGCTCGTTAAAAGGTACGTTTTGTGCTATTAGATACAATATAATGGAATGGCAGATATAAGCACAATAGCTGTTGCCAGCGACTTCGTCTGCAAAGAATTCGTTTATCGCTATCCCGCGGGAACTACCCAATTTTCCGGGACAAAAAGTAGCCTATGTGCTATTCCAGACTTTTCTCTATCTATGCGCCGAATTTCATCCAGTAGGCTTATTGTCTAACTCGCTCGCAATCGCCATCGTGTTCATTTTGACAGTTCTTGTATGTATGTGACAGCTAGCTGATTCCGATGCCGATTGTCAGCCCATACATGAACTGTCAAAATGAACACGATGGCGATTGCGAGCGAGTTAGACAATAAGCCTACAGATCCGTTGGGCCGTTCTGGCGTGATTGAGTAACAAACAAACATCCATCCATCCATACTTTCGCATTTATTAATATTAGTTAGATTAGATTACACCCCGACCCGAGGGTGGTGAAATATAGTGTCCCTGATCGCAGGAACTTGTCGCACGAGCCCAAGGCAAGGGCGATAAACATGCGACCTGAGGCTTTTTGTTACCGCCCGAGGTGTGTACACAATTTTACGTCTGGAAGACCAGGCCAGGAAGTGGAAATTTAAGCTTTTAGAGCTAGCGGTAAATTGCTAATTGACCCGGAGCGACGTAAAAATTATAACAAGACTGGCTACAAGCGGAATTCGCAAGCAGTTAAAAAAAATACATAAATAATATTTTTTCTATAATAAAATAAGTATTCAAATTTGTTTGATGTCAGTAACTTATCGACACTACTTGTGACCTTGTATTACGAAATTACGATATGAAACTTTGCATATATATATATGTATGTAATTATAATAATGTACCTTCAATTAAGTAGTATGAACTTCATCTATCATCGTAATTTGATCTAAATATGCTATAGTGTATTTTTTTAGTCCGTGGAATTCTGACATTTCTTGGTATTACCAGTCAAAAAAACGTTCCTTAAATCTGTGGTGAGAAATGCAAAAAATAAATAAATGTAGAACATGAATGTTGTAGTTGAAATACTTAAATTAACAATCATTTCTACATATTAGTAATTAACACATACTTGGTTTAATTTTAAATCGCATAATTCGGTGTGGAGAGTAAGACAGCCGGGGAAATTACGGGCACAAGAGGCATTTCATCTAAGTCCTCTAGGTTGGCAACGCATCTGCAATCCCTCCGGGGTTGCGGGTGTCTATGGGCAGTGGTGATCGCTTACCATCAGGTGACCCACTTGCTCGTTTGCCTTCCTATACGCAAAAAAAAAAAAAAAAAAATTTAGACATAATTAATAAGAATTTTTTTTTTTGGGAGAAAATAAATTGTTTTGGGTATTACTTTGATGATTGTCACATATATCAAGGCTTCGGTGTACTTTTTCTTCCGTGATTTATTAGTCAAAATAACAAAAGCTTAGTGGCAATTATTTTTCCGGCAACAAAAAATGTTGGTGACCCCTGAAACGTCTAATTATGACAGCTGTCAGAATTCCACGGACTAAAAAAATACACTATAATAAGTTTGTCGGTCTGGAGTGCTGCCTTCACACGCAAGGTAAGTTACTAAATACTCGGCTGACAACTTAACATTGAAATGTGTGAGATTTCGTCAACAGATGGCGCCCGTTTGTTAGTATGGCGCACACACAACCGACAACCGCACAAGCATTATGTAAACATTGAAAGCAATTTTATTCGAATGGTAGACAACAATTTTAGTCGAACGACGTATTTCGCTGTCAATATCAAGGTACAGTCGAGTTCTCCAATTCCTATTTAGCCGAGCGTTCAAAAATATCTACATACGTGTTTGAATATTTTTGAACAATTGGCTGCATACATAATAAATATTGGAAAATTCAGCTTTACTGTAATTATGATGCAATGTAACGTTAGTACTAGAATTAAAGACGAAATGATTTTATTAAAAGATTTTGTCTATTTAACTTGACCTGTTTGTTTTTTGGGTCATTATTGACCCACTTCTTGTGGTTGGATCGCATTGAAATTTGGTACACCTTAAGGATGAATGACAATGCGAATAGGTAGTCGAAATACAATCAGCAAAAAGTTTGTAATAAAATTTAATGACTTACTGAAAACTACATTTAAATAAGCTTGACTGCAGAATGTTTCGTTTTATTCTGTTCAAATATTATCGACAGAGGCGAAACGTCGCTGGGTTATCGTCTTTTGTTTTGCAATATTTTTTTTATCACTCGGAACGAATTGTTCGATTTTTCTTTTGACTGATCGCTATCTAGAAACACAGATGTTGATAACAAGTTGAGAAATATCACACGTACAAGAAGATTAGAAAGACCGATAACGAGGCGGGAATAAAAATGCAACGGTTGTCAAAATCAACCGCTTCATAAGTCCAAATGATTCTTACTTCAACATCATCATCATCATCTCCTCTCACAATGAGATGAGACGCTATTACTAGTTATAGTTCCCACACTTTGGGAACTTTGGGAACTTCACACGCACTATTGATTTGATTCGCAGTATGTGCAGGTTTCCTCACGAATCTCACGATATCTTCCTTTACCGATAAGCTCATGGTAAATTTTAAATGGGATTTAGCACTAATCTGTAAAACTCCGAGGTACGAGTCTAGAATTCGAACCCACGACCCTCTGTTTGAAAGGTCATTAGGTCATAACCACTAGGCTACCACGGCTTTTGATTCTTAGAAAGGTTTATTTACAGTTCTAAATTGATAGGTAATATGGTTGTTATTGGGTAATTGATAGTCTAGATCGATGTGGCAACACGCATATTATATTTCTTCACAAACGCCTCCACGTTATTGTTATGCTATTATTAATTTTAAAAAACGTTAAGACCCACATGGACTTAATTTCCTAATGCAGATCTACGCAATCTTTAACTATCTGAATGCTTGTATCCGTAAGTTTTTGCCGACAAAATGAAATAAGTCCAACGCTTTTTGTTTTGACAAAAACTCGCTAGCCATTACTCGAAGAATGTGGCTACTTCCTTTGCAAAAGTAACCTATTATTACGTGTATTATTGTTTGGTACCTACTCGCAAGTGCGAACATTGGTAATTATGTAGTTTTTTACTTATCAAGATTCTACAGAGCCGGTTTTTAGGATTCCTCGACGATACGACGAATACACGGTGACATCGTATTAGTATATAGGAACCATTTTTTCTTACACGGTAATCGATGGCAAATACACTTTAATCAGAAGTTCGTAAAATAAATGAAATTTTAAGAATCACAGTATTTTTCAGCTAACATTGTGATACTTACAAGTTATCCTATCCATATAACTATTAAACTCCAACAATATATTTGATTTTCTCATGAATAATTCCTATATTATGAAGAACAAAATACTGGAATAACTCTCGTCTCGTAACGGAAATGGCAGATGACATATTTAAAATTTATATTCGCCTATGAATAGGTACCAACGGATGAAGAAACAGCGTTTAATGGTTCCCCCTCGTAGTTATTGAATAGACTAGGTCACCATAAAAGGAAAAGCTCTATAGTAACACGACCGTACTATTAGAATCATGAATTGCAAGTATATATATAATTAAGTGCCCATGCCCAAGGTTTGAGAAGACAACAGAGTTCAATAATTATTAATAATGGAAATATCTACTCGTTGATAATAAAATAAGTACTAGTTAGATTCGTGATATAGGCATTCTGTATTTCTAAATGTAGCTGAAAGGGACTGAGTAAACTGTAAAACGTTGCTTTTTATTCATTGACTATTGATTAGTTACTTAATGAATTCACAAATGGTTTAAACATCATTATTTGTTTCTTAAAACGTTTCAGCATACTAGTTTTAACCGGTTTGCGAATACTAATTGTAGTATGGACAGCTGTTACACGAATTTTTACTTGTCTGCTAGTAAATTCGACCTAAAAGAAAGAAATTATATTAACTACTTGATATGAATTCGCTTAATCTCACTTGAAGCTACTTAGATCAACGTCAATTTAATCAAGACATATTAATGTAGAATTAACATTGTTTAGCGCTAGTAATTTGCTACATAGATACTCAAAAAATAACGATACCTAAGCACTTTCGTTCTTAATTCAACCTCCTTACTAACTATGTAATACAGATAACAAAATTTTCGTACTTCACTCACAAAATACTACTGGCCGCTTAAAACAAAATGCAACTTAAAAAGAAAATAGAGAGCTGTACCTTTTCAACGCACACATTACCATCACAGTAGGCTCAAAAGAAACCATACGCGACAAGTTAATGAACTTTCCTTTACACAAAACGGCCGACTCGACGCGTAGCATGTCTAAAGGAAATCAACATAATAATTAGTTTCTGACTCACGGCAGCTAAGGAATTTTAAAACGTGAATGATTGATAGTTGACGCAATTGTTTTTCAGGAATTCGGACTAAGTTATTCAGCAGCTGAGCAAAGGGGCCAGAATGCAATTGGAGTGGTTCTTCATTTGAATTTTACGCGACATATCGTTCCATTCGGCCAGCATCTTGACTAGAGATATTTTCTTGAGACAGTAAAGGAAATGTATGTTTATCGAAGTTTCGAAACCCCCAATGTAGAGTTCATTAAATTTCTAATTTCTAAGTTGTTGTTGTTCATGATTAGACGACTCTTATCTTGTTATTTGTCATAGTTTAGAATGAATCTGTCACTGTCTATCTTGCACAAATAAAGCCCCTTAAATGTTAAATATGTGACTCACTCTTGTAACATACACAGTTTTAATAGGCCTGGTAATCCAAAGGGAACTATCAATTAATGCGTAAATATTTTAAATTGCCGGCACAAGTTGTACTACTGATTACTGATTACTGATTACTGATTACTGTGAAGACGTTAACAAATATTTGAGCACTGTACCGCTCTACATTGAATAAAGCTTTAGCATTTGCGAAAACAATTGTCCACTTCTTTACTTAGATTCGGATCATTCGGTACCCACTTTATGATAGACGCCAGATTCACTTTTACACCATATCGGTATTTTTCTTATAGTTTAGTATAAAATCATTGGCCGTTTGTTTTCTTTTTTCTTCTCAAATGTACTCCCTCTTTTATGTATCTATGTGTATCGAATATGTTTAAATAAATGATTCTCTCTCACTCACTCACTTCTCACTCTGGTGCGCAAGCGCGTCCCTTTACGTTGACCTAAGTATTGGGTTTATGGCTCACGCTGTTGTACCAATAGATTTCTCGAACCAACCGCGTTTTAGAGGTCAATGTTGAACTCAACTTTCTTGCCTCAAGCAGTCGTCAGGTCTTGAGGGTTGCCAACTTATTCTACAGTTATTCAGCCAGTAGATTAAAAAAATTTAAGCTCAGATGGTGCCCAGATGTTAGCAAAAATTGGTACTGGCTTTTTTTATTAGTCTACATCGGACGGTGTCCGAAAATGGAAGAAAACCGGAAAAATTGGGCACTAAAATAAAATTAAGCACAGAAAGCTTCGCCAATATATTTATTATAATATTATAATTCATAATATATACATTTGTGAACGGAAATACATTTCCATAAAATAAATATCGAATTAATGTCATGGTGTAGATAATTATGAAAAGTTGTAATACTTGGAGTATTTAGTCGCAAGCATAATCATAGAAATTTATAACATGTATTTAAAACAATATAAATTAGCAATAATGGATAACTAGCTGGTAGCCCTAGCAGAAAGCCACCTGGTTTCTAGCCTCAAATGTCCGACGCAAGCGCAGCGCAGGTGTATCAAAGCGCACAGTTAGCCGTTCTAAATGCAATTGGTTTCTCGTTCCGTATTCAAATTTTCAATAAGAACTGGCAACTGCTATGCGCTTGTTTAAAAAGACACATTTCCACAATGCCAGTGTTATTCCTTGCAATGATCTTAGAAACGATAACGCCCGAAGATACCCGAAGCGCATTCGGACGCTCATACGTTTTATAATTCCGCTATCTAATCAGTGCTGTCTTTGTAGTTATCAGTTTTAATTAGGATTATGCATTTAGATAAGACAGCATTCTATGATAGCAACATGAAGTTTTCATTGCATTTATCACGTAAGGGTCACAAAAGGACGATTAATAATTACAATCTTATACCTGTACTGTACGGATGTTTGATCTTTAAAATACCTAATGTACACAGAAACTGTACACATTTATAGCTCTGAATTTAACCTTCAAACATGCTATCACAGGTAATAAAAAGTAAAACTTGCCACTGTCCGATAAAGCTTCCTAAACGAAGCATAAAGCATTTAGTTTTTTCGCGCCAAAATACTGGCCGGTTACAATTTGCAGTAACAAGTATAACAGTTAAAAAAGTTCGCAAACGATAAAAGAAATGTACAAACGAGTTTGAATATCGTACACCTGTACACTCGCGAGTGAAAATCGCGTCTGGGCGCGTCACGTATCGGAGAAAGTGTACCACAAAGCGACTGGTCCTCAATTGGGACAGCTTACAACGCGGCCTTTTAGGGTTCCATCGGCGTAAGGTCACTTCCGTTCATTCAAATCGACGAATGACGCACATGTGTCATCCTCGACTTTTTATAGAAATACATCAAGCAATGTGATGTAACAAAGAAATAATTATTTCCAGAAACTAATCTTATTTACGATACGTCACCACTCCACCACGAGGCGTATGGTGATCGGAAATTCAAAAATGGAATTTCGCGACAAATGTATCCACTTTTTATTAATTATCCGGCCAGTCACATTGTCACCCAATATTTCGTCGAAGCTTTCGGTATTGCGGTTTAGTGCATTATGAGTAACGTTGGGAAAACCTTAATAAATTTATACAAGCTTCGAGTCAGACACAAGATACACAGTCAGATGGGCGTTAGAGTAGGTACTAGCTTTTTAATCAGCTTGGAACCAAACGTTGAAGAACTAAATTAAACCAAGACCATAATAGCTAGGAGATTCATAATCTCGTAAAATCAGCCGTAGGTTGCACATAGAACACAGGTAAAGCATACTTTTACTTATCTAGACCTCGGCAAGGCTCAAGAAAAAGTAAATTGGAATATAAACCTTAAATATCATGTTTAAAGCTAACATTGTATTGATCTGCGGTAGACGAGGGTACGGTTTTGTTTCTCTCGTCGGTGACCGAGCAAGATTCCTTTGAATTTAACGTCTGAATAGGTGTCTTATATCATTGTTGGTATAGCATTACAAAGTTATGTATGCAGCGGTGATGGCGGCACTGTCATCGCACAGAGCATAGAATTGGTACGCGTCTCTTTTAGTTCCAGTTTTAGCCGCTGATGCAATTAAGTTTGTCGCGGTCATACTGTGAGGGGAAATGTATTTAGATGTTCACGAGGCGTGTTTACCCTATTCAGAGTTTTTTTTACTAAATATATGCATGATTTAGCAAGCTACCTAGAGACAGTGCGACAAACCATAGTTACTGGTGTTTATTATTACCACGTTCACAAACACATTTCATCAAAACTCTTGAAACAAAGAATAGACGTAAGTAAAAATTATTATTTAACGTAAAGGTTATCAAGGGAGCGTGGGAGTTACTGCTGATTAGAAGATTTTCATTATCATCACATCAGCCATATGACGTCCACTAATGGACATAGGCCTCCCCCATAGACCTTCAGTTTGCACGGTTGGAAGCGGCTTGCATCCACCGCGAACCCGCGACTTTAACCAGGTCATCCGTCCCCGTTGGTGGACGTCCTACGCTGCGCTTGCCGATCCGCGGTCTCTACTCGAGAACCTTTCGGCCCCAACGACCCTCTGTTCTCCGTGCTATAAGGCCTGCCTATTGCCACTTCAAGGAGCTAATTCGGTAACTCGAGCATAGCTTAGCAGCATAGCTTATTTTAATAGATTACAGGTAAAGTGGGAGAGGAAAACGAGGCTGTTCCCAGTTTTGTAATTGTATCTCTTTCCGTGGGAATTGTAAAAGGCGACTAAGGAACCTGATTTGAGTTTGGGCAGTAGTGCTCTCTATTGCTAAGCTTCGAATTCTGAAATCTCTATCAAAAGAAGAGGCGATCTAGCATTATCAAGTAAATGTACAGCTTCCTACCAGTTTACAAACTTACAGACGTTTATTTAAGGACATAAAATATTTAGTTCTCCGTAAAAGCTGGCTATTAGTTAGGCTTTAATATGGCGTATTATTTTCAGCGTATTTGGCGGTAACAAAAATTGGGTGATCCAATGGTATTTCCAGATTTGTGTGATCATTTTTCAGAGCTAGATAGCAAACAGAAAGCTAAATTTTAGTAATGTTAGAAGTTCCGTGGCACCTGTCTTAATTTTCCACTGTTAGTTGTACTTGCAAGGATCGTGTACGAAAGTCGTCTCTTGTCGCCTGGAGTGCAGTGATCATCGTGACATAGGTTCTAATAGCAATCGAGGCACATGCCACTTCCATTGTTCTTTATATTGTCGCCGGCTAGCGGAGAACAGGAAAGGAAAACAAGGCGTGGGTGTAAAAAATATAATACAAAATAAATATGTACAAAGTCGTTTCAGTCAGCACTGCTCTTGAAAGGATAATAAGCACTGGCCTGAGACTTCGGGTAGGCAGGAAAGCAGGCAGGGCAGGGTGTCGTGTCAGGATGGCCTCGGACTGCTCCGAGGCGTCAGAGTGGAGAGTTGGAGGAGCGGAAGTGTGGTGTAGGTAGTAGACGGGAAAGGAAGGGCTGTAATCAAACACCCTGCTTAAAGCTCGTAAAGCCTATCCAAGCCTCGTTTCAGTGTAGCCTAGGCCAGTGAGAAAAACTAAACGAGACTTGGATTAGGTTTCACAAAATAATTAAACTCTAGAAACAGTAAAGCTAATATTTACAGTACCTGCGTTAGTGGCAGCCCTTTTATAATTATATACAAGTAGTTTACACAAGCAATCTTCAGTCTAATAAAATATAATTGGAATAAAGTACCGAAATGCGGCTTATTCCTTGCCAAATAATCGAGCGAGTCCCAGGAAAAAACAAAAGCCGATCGTAAATTTAGAATTTTGAATTTAGTTTTTATTTGTAAGCGGCCAGTGCGCTTTTGGTGCGTCGCGGAGGTTTACCATGTTACAGTACCCCGCGCGCCCAGGAGAATTTTCCAAACACAAACGGTGGAGGAAAATTCGGTACAAGTAAAGAAGAGAAATATACAATATTTACAACTTAAAGTCTTTAATATGCCACCTTCCAATAGCGCGACCATTATGATCAGCTAATTCATATACAAGAGGTGACAATTTCTTTAACACTGTACACTTTACAAACTTAGGTGCCAATTTGGCGCTAAAATATTTACCAGCGTCGCTAAGCTGGTAGTTACGACGCCAAACAACATCACCCTCATTGAACTCAGCTTGCTTACGCCTCAAGTTATAATATTTACAGTTTTTTACATGTGCATCCCAAAGTGCAGCTTGCACCTTGTCAAATATAGGCGACAAGTGGCCTAAGTTTTCCGCGTAAATATCGCGGGGCGCGAAAATTAAGTCGTCGTAGTCGACGTCGGTAGAGTCGGCGACGCCGTACAGCGACCCGCACGGCACGAGCTCGCGCCCGAACACCAGCAGCGCAGGGCTGAAGCCCGTCACCTCGTTGACACTCGAGTTCATGGCAAACTGAATTTTAGATATATTTAAATCCCAATTTCTGTGATCGTTTTCTACAAAAGAACTTATAGCGGATATTAAAGTACGATTATAACGTTCAACAGAATTTATATGCGGACTAAATTTAGGCGTAAAATGGACGTGAGGAATTTTATAACTAGCAAATAATTCTTGCATTTCATGACTTATAAACTGGCTACCGTTGTCCATGATAAGAGTTTGAGGAATACCATATACGAGGAATACGTATTCTTCTAAAATTTTAGAAATAATTTTGGTTGTAGCCTTTTTAATTGGAAATATTAAACAGTACTTAGAAAAACAGCAATTCACAACCAAAATGAAACGATTTTGAGTTCGAGTCATAGGTAATGGACCAACCAAATCGATAGACAGACATTGAAAAGGCCTACAACACTCCTTTGGTTTCCCCATCACACCTAAAGTTTGATGATTTTGATACTTGTAAGCCAAACAAGTTTCGCAATTAGAAATGTATTTACAAACGTCCCTATACATGCCAGGCCAAGTATAGCGCAGAGATAGCCTTTTGTAAGTTTTAAAAATGCCGAAGTGTCCGGCAGTAGGCTGGGCATGATTTTCGTGAATAATATCATCCCTCATCTCCTTTGGAATAACGAGCTTCCAATCATATTCAGAAGTTAGAATACAGCTACTTCGCTTAAATTTGTACAAGTTATTATTTACAATTTTAAAATCAGGAAATGAGGAAGGATTGTCCTGACAACCTTTATACACTTTATTGAACCACTCGTCGTTTGACTGTACATAGACTATGTCGACTGGCACTGAACGTGACAAAACATCAGGTACAACGTGTTCTTTACCCTTCTTGTGCCTGATCTCAAAGTTAAACGCAGACAAACGAACACTCCAACGAGCTAGTCTACCAGTAGGGTTGTCTAAGTTTAAGAACCATTTTAATGCCGAATGATCTGTGTATATAATAAATTTTTGGCCATTGTCTAAATAACACCGCCAGTGTTCCAAAGAAACTATAACACTAAGCAATTCGCGTTCAGTGATAGAATAATTCTGTTGCTGTTTCG
Source organism: Pandemis heparana (assembly GCA_963854515.1). Classification (NCBI taxonomy): domain Eukaryota; kingdom Metazoa; phylum Arthropoda; class Insecta; order Lepidoptera; family Tortricidae; genus Pandemis; species Pandemis heparana. Next base: position 31,718,830 of record OY978006.1, read on the forward strand.
ATAAAGATCGGCTAAAGTACGCAATCGGTTTTTCAATGCCATTTTCTTCCTGAGTCAGCATGGCACCAATCCCATAATTAGAGGCATCAGCATGTACCGAGAAAGTTTTAGTAAAATCAGGACAAGCTAAAACCGGACTGGATACTAGAGCTTGCTTAATGTTCCTAAATGAAACGTCAGCCTCTTCGTTCCATTTAAAAGGAGGCGCCTTCTTACCCGTAGACGTAAGTAAATTAAGAGGCGCAGCCAATGTACTGAAATTGGGTACAAAACGCCTGTACCAACTGGCGGTACCTAAGAATTTCTTTAAGTCACGCTTAGAAGCAGGTGTGGGGATATCAAGTATGGCTCGAACTTTCTCGGGATCCGTACGTAAACCCTTGTGATCAACAATGTAGCCGAGGTATTTAAGTTCGCGCCTAAAGAAACAAGACTTTTCAAAATTAATCGTTAATTTGGCGTATTTAAGTTTATCTAATACGCGAGATAATAAAGAAAGGTGATCCTCGAACGTATTAGAAATTACAATTACATCGTCTAAATACCAGAAAACACGGTTTTCAAACTCAGGTGTAAATAGTAAGTCCATTAAACGCTGTTGCGTAGCGGGAGCATTAGTCAAGCCAAAAGGTGTGACCTTAAATCTATACATACCGCGGCCCGGGACGTAGAACGCAGTTTTGTCTCTATCTTCCTCACAAAGAGGTATCTCCCAGAAGGCTTTCGCGATATCTATGCTAGATAGATATTTAGCGTCTCGCAAGTTATCAAGAATTTCGTTAATAAATGGTAGTTTATACGCGTCTTTTTTAGTAACAGAGTTCAGTTTCCGACTGTCCAAACAAAAGCGCCAACTACCATCTTTTTTAGGCGTAACAAGAACAGGACTCAACCAGGGACTCTCGCACGGTTCTATAATATCTAAAGATAGCATCTTATCTACCTCTTCTACCAGCACTTTCTGTTTCTCTGGCGAAAGACGATAACACCTCTGCCTAATAGGTTCGTGATCACCGGTATCTATGTGGTGAGAGATTAGATGCGTTCTACCAAGCGGGAGAGACTCAGTAGAAGCTTCTCGAAACTGCGCTATTATTTTATTCGATTGAGTCCGTTGAGTGTCAGATAATTCCTCAAAAGGAAGAACCTGTTTAGGAGTGTCGTTAATAGTCAAAGATGTACAGTTCGACGGTCGTTTAAGCTCTACATTTTTCAGACAACTTGGCAGCAAATTAAATCTCTTCCAAAAATCGATACCGAGTATGAAATGAGACGAGATATCAGGAATAACATGTGCATTTATGATAAAAGATTTACCATTAAACTGCACAGGTAATTCTATAAAGCCAATAGAATGAGCTGGCTGTCCATTCGCAGCTCGCACGGAGATTTTATATGACGAGTTAAGTACAAATCCCCGATTAAGTAAGTCTACATGCGAGTTATTACCTAGAATGGTAATAGAACTGCCGCTGTCAAGTAAGCCACAGAGAGTAAAATTATTTACATTAATATTTACATAAGGACGTTCGCCGTCAATTTGGTCATCGAAGAGGATCAAAGAAGTTTTATAGGAGAGCATAAAGAGTTTAACTACGGAGAGCCAGTCCTCCCACTCTTTACGCGAATATTTACAATCTTTCTTTACATCTTTATTTACAATATTTCTTTGACCCTCATTTACTCGTTTTTTGGAACAGATTTAGTTTTACTATTTACAGGTTTATTACAAGTAGGACACTCAGTGCTACGGAAGCCGTCCAATCCACATTTAAAACAAACGATCTTGCGCGGCTCTTTGCACATGCGCAGAGAATGACCGTTGGCTCTACAGCGCACACAAAACTGCTTATTAGTGCTAACAATATTCACAGAATTATAATTTACAGTTTTATATACAAAATCCTCCGTCAAAGTAGAAGGACTGCTGGTAGGAGGCTCCTTAAAATTTCTAGAGCGGTCTAGACAAGCCTCGTACTTTTTACAAACCGCCTTTAAACCCTCGATGGATTGAACGTCAGACTGAGCAACCATAATGTCATACTCGGGACGAATATTCCTCAGCAAAATTTTAAGTTTATCGGCTCCAGGCATGGTATAGGAAAGTTTAGCAAATAAACCGCACATAATAGCAAAATAAACTACAACCGACTCGCCTCTACCTTGAGTACGGTCTTCAATTTCCCGAAGCAGTTTGTAATCGTAGTCAAATATGTCAAAGTCATCAAACAATTTGGTTTTTAAGCTCTCCCAGTTATGAAAACTATCTTTATATGCACGAAACCAATGTAGAGCCTTGTCAGTGAAAATTTCGAAGGAATGAGCCAGTAAAATATCATTAGACAAATTCCGAGACACTGCGAACTCTTCCAGTTTTTGTATAAAAGCACGCGGACAGCCGGCTCCTGCGTACGTGAACTTGCGGAACTCACTGGTTACTCCGCGGTCGCAGTGTACTATTATCTTAGTGTCCGCGCTCGGACCAGAAGAGCTCGCCGTGGCGTAAGACGTCGAAGACTCGCTCGGAATTTTGTTTCTACCGTCAAAACGGATCTTAAAAGCACTAAATTTAGAAACTAGGTCCTTATACGTAGTACGGTATTCCTCATTATCAGACACATCGATACGCTGAAGGCGTAAATAAATGTGTATCAGGAAAGACAGAATTTTCGATACGAGCTTCTCATCGCATGTACTTTCGTACAGCAAAATTTTGTCCTCAACAAAGGAAAGCGATTTTTCAGTGCCACTACAGTCTTCAGCAACTGAAAAAGTTGAGGTCAAATCCTCAGCACTATATTTGGCCCGCAAGTCAACGAGTTGCCGCCGCAGCTCTGCGACCGTGGTGAGCGGCTCTGCCTGTCGAATGCTCACCTCGTATGTGAGCTCATTCTTATTTAACAAATTTACATTCACAGCTTTAAAATCCATTTTAAAAGCTTGATTTTTATGTACAAAAGATATTTATATAGTACTTATTTACACGAGAAAATAAAATTAAACAATGCGCAAGCAAGCGTAACTTCGTAACTCTAAACACACAAAAGAAATATACACACAAAACAAAATAGTTTTACAAACAAATTAGGCTATGTACAAAAACTTAAATGTAGTTGACAAGAGTGCTATGTACATAACCTAATCCAAGTCAAAAGTAAGACCCACGTACTGACTGAAACAACCCTTGGGCGCCACTGTCGCCGACTAGCGGAGAACAGGAAAGGAAAACAAGGCGTGGGTGTAAAAAATATAATACAAAATAAATATGTACAAAGTCGTTTCAGTCAGCACTGCTCTTGAAAGGATAATAAGCACTGGCCTGAGACTTCGGGTAGGCAGGAAAGCAGGCAGGGCAGGGTGTCGTGTCAGGATGGCCTCGGACTGCTCCGAGGCGTCAGAGTGGAGAGTTGGAGGAGCGGAAGTGTGGTGTAGGTAGTAGACGGGAAAGGAAGGGCTGTAATCAAACACCCTGCTTAAAGCTCGTAAAGCCTATCCAAGCCTCGTTTCAGTGTAGCCTAGGCCAGTGAGAAAAACTAAACGAGACTTGGATTAGGTTTCACAAAATAATTAAACTCTAGAAACAGTAAAGCTAATATTTACAGTACCTGCGTTAGTGGCAGCCCTTTTATAATTATATACAAGTAGTTTACACAAGCAATCTTCAGTCTAATAAAATATAATTGGAATAAAGTACCGAAATGCGGCTTATTCCTTGCCAAATAATCGAGCGAGTCCCAGGAAAAAACAAAAGCCGATCGTAAATTTAGAATTTTGAATTTAGTTTTTATTTGTAAGCGGCCAGTGCGCTTTTGGTGCGTCGCGGAGGTTTACCATGTTACAATATACTAAAACAGTCATCTCTTTCGCACAAGCATTAATTAGAAAAGGACTGATATGTTCACGGGCTAGTGTACAAGAGGCTCGGGGCGTAATAATTCTAATGTTCCCAACAATAACGCCAGTAATCAGTGGTTCTATTGCAATGAGTTCTGTTGAAGCCATAAACAGACATAAGCAAGGGTGTTAATGGCATTAGCAAGATTGAACATGATATTCTGGTTTTTAGAATTCCTGCCTAGCTACGGCATGATTTAGATGAAATACTCACCTCGCTCCTCTACAAGTTACAAGTGTCAAAAAATTACGTTCGGCAGATGAGGGAGGAGGTGAAGTACAACAGGCGGGGGTGCGAATTGAAACTGGGGGGCTACTCCGAAATTCGATTTTCGTAGTTCGTGACATGCCGTCCCTCTCGCTCTAAAATGAATTACTATTAGTGTGAGCGGAACGGCACGAAACGAACTTCGAAAATCGAATTTCGGAGTACAAGACCTGGAATAGTGTAGGAGCGCCGTAACTAATATAATTTTAGCAGCCGTCACCCCTTGTACATTCCAAGTTTCTAAAGATCGCGATTTGAATCGGGTTCTGAAATATTGTTTAATTGTTGTGTATATTGTGGCAGCATTGATATAGAGGTCGTTAACAGGTTTCTTCGAGTTTTGAATTGCCGTTTGTTGTACAGAAGAGCGTGGAATCTTAACCGCCTCGTCTTTTGTAGACATTTGAATTGCTGTCCAATTAAGACTGGCCAATTCAAGGCTTTCATTTCTGTGTGTCAATGCCAATCTATAATGCTGACTTAGTTACATACTAAGCATTTACTTAATACCTGATACTTGACGCCCACGATAAATAAAAACTATGCAGAATACCTAAGTGAATAAAAAATAATGCACTGTAAAAATATTTAGTAACAATTTCTGGTGCAACACTTTTATTAACTTTCAGTGAAGGCAATACACGTTTATCAGAAAAATAAACGCTTGCTCAAGAACATACCTAATTAAATTTATTGCTTCTTTAGTAAGTTCAAAAATAAAGCAAAGGCTTAAAAATTCAAACAATTACATAAGACACGAGTATGATTTCGCAGTAGCAATAAAAACAAATGGATCACGAGATAAGTTCGTAAATGTAACAAATAAAATGATTCTGATTCTGAAGTAAGGAAGCAAGTAACTGGTCGAGTCTGAACGAAGCACAAAAAATCAGATTAAAAAAATAAGGTTCAACATTATCATCACATTCCAAAATCAAATTGAAATGACACAAAAATACGCTTAGCAGATTTACAAGGTGCTCAAAAAACTTACCGCGTATGTTTCGGCAAAACTCGTCACTACAGACCAGAGCCTGATAAAGTCCAAACGGGCACAATTACAACGTTCAGAAACTATTTCAAACTATGGAATGGACAGCACATTCCAAACGCATCGATAAATAAAAACATTGAATTTGAAAAAGGAACACTGGACGAAAAAAATAAAGTTCAACAGTCTCCGTGGAATGCATGCGATACAACTTCACAGGTCACGGTAGGGGATACGTAAAGCGGTTCTAGATTGTTTCAATGATCACTGAAAACTTGTTTATTGTACAAATACGCACTGTTCGTGAAAGTTATTGCTGTTAAAGAATTGTATCGGTCTGGCTGTCACTTGGCGACGCCGCCGCACGCGCGAACGGTATGACTCTTCGAGCTAATATGGCGGCCGTTGGAAATGTTGGAATTGGAATGGAACGAATGGAATGAGTCGGCCGCGCCGAGCGAACGAAAGCGGTTTCGTTCGTTCATTTTCGAGTAACCATTCGTTTGTTTATGCGGATAGAGGCGACAGTTTGTATTTGAAAACAATGGGGTTTAATGCGTTAGCAAATAAAATCGGTGGTCGGCAAGCTTTACGTTGTTTGCTTTCGCCATTAATAGTAGTAAAAGTTTTTATGACATCCAGTGTATACCTACTCAGTCCATTAAATTTGTTTCTAGTATAGAACCATTTCGCATTAACGTCAGTGCGATTGAAAGGATTATTATAAGTAAGCGTGAATCACACCGTGATTTTGTTACCTATTTAGACTAACAAGATTATATATAAATAAAGAAATCATCATCATCATCATCATCATCATCATCATCACCATCATCATCATCATCTCCAGCCTATATACGTCCCACTTCTGGGCAAATAAAGAAATAGCCTAGGTAGGTAAAAATAAAAGGATAACTACTTTGCTACTCCGCGATAATGTAGGGTTAAGTAAAGTCATACAAAAAAGCCGCACTCCCTTGAGCTTGTGTGGACGTGGCTCGCGAGCCTTTTGTTTTGTTTATTTATTTTTTTGCCGCGAGCGGAACCTCACGTAAACCACAGACATCATTATAAACTAATGTTTATAATGATGTCTGTGACGTAAACACTAGGGTTTTTGGTTACTGCAACGTACGACATTTTCCTACAGTTAAACTCGCAGGTGAGTACCCGGCTTTAGATTTCTTGCCAACAAAAACCTTCTACAACTCCTTGCCCAAAACGAAAAAAAAACATTCCGTCAATTTCACACAACAGTCAATCAACAACAAATGTGGCGTCCATCCAAAATTTAAGTGTAATGGTCCGTTTCCATGTTTATTTGCTAAATTAATCGTATTATTTTCATACCCTAGTATTTCTAAATTCGCAATGGCGCTCGACTTGGTCAGTATCGCGCAACCACATTATATACCAGGGTAAGTTGTAGACTATGATATCAGGCTAAGACAGAGGTTCCAACTTTCCACCAGAGATGAGCGAGGTAGCTGAGAAACGCAGATGCTTAGCGAGGGTTGCTGAGCGGTGCGAGGATGTTTAGCCAGGTTAGCTGTGCGGGGCGAGGATATGTATAGCAAAGGTAGCTATGAGGGTAGGTGTGCGGTGCGAGGATATTTAGCCAGGGTAGCTGAGCAGTGCGAGGTTTGTAGCAAAAGTAGCTGTGTGGTACGAGGATGCGTGCGAGGGTAGCTAGAGGATACGTAGCGGGAGGTAGCTGAGCGGTTCGAGGATGTGTAGCAATGGTAGGTGTGCGGTACGAGGATGGGTAGCGAGGGTAGCTGAGAGGTGAGAGGATACGTAGCGGGGGGTAGCTGAGCGGTTCGAGGATGTGTAGCAATGGTAGGTGTGCGGTACGAGGATGGGTAGCGAGGGTAGCTGAGAGGTGAGAGGATACGTAGCGGGGGGTAGCTGAGCGGTTCGAGGATGTGTAGCAATGGTAGGTGTGCGGTACGAGGATGCGTTGCGAGGCTAGCTGAGAGGTGAGAGGATACGCAGTGAAGTTAGCTGAGCGGTTCGAGGATGTGTAGTAACGTTAGGTGTGCGTAGCGAGGGTATTACTGTTAGTGAGAGCGGAACAGCATGAAATGAAAATCGAATTTTGGAGTATGAGGCCTGATTTGTAATCTATAGACCGACAGCTTTACTGAGTCCTCGCCCGTGCGGGTACATGGGCGCAGCGTAGGACGACAAAGGGAACTGACAGTGGTTCGGACGGGTAGTGCGCCTGCCGCCCGCACTTCTCTCGGCCCCCGCGGTCGCCCACCCCGCGCCCCTATGCCGCGCGGTCTATAAAGTCTCGTTCTTGCAGCTACACAGGCCACTGTCCCGAGTACAAGTATCGAATCGGCGACACCTATGGCTCCACCACCCACAAGATCCTGCTGGACCCCAGCGTCCAGCATTCGGAGAGGCTCGTGCTGTCGGACAGGACTTCTGATGATTATCAGGTATCCCATGCTTCTTCTAGCGCCTCTCCAACTAGTGAATGTTGGCCTTTAGCTCCGTGGTCTTCTGTTTATCCTTACCGAGTCGGAACAGCTCGTTAACGACAGCCTATAGAGTCTGCTTAAATAAGTCCTCGCCCACGAGGTGCGGGTGGCAGGCGCACTCCCCGCCCGCACCTCTCGGTCCCCTTTGTCGTCCTACCCCGCGCCCCTGTGCCGCGCGGGCGATGACTCATTTAAGCGGTCGCTCTATATAAATGACACAACACACAGCCTAAACCATGTAGCTACAGACTTGTTATTAATATTCCCCTTTTTGATAGAATCCACAGCCCAGCCCACTTTTGAAAGCACGTCACACGAAGAAAGCTACTTTCAACAGAACTACAGTTCCAATCCCTCTCATCATGAGATGATACTTGTGTCCATCAGTGGGACGTAGGTTGGCGACGATGATGGTAGTTCAAATTAAGGCGAAGGGATAGGCAAAAGCTCATAAATTGGTTGTTTTTGTGCATGTTTTATGGCGATAATACACAATTTGGAGTTTTGAAAACTGCACATTCTATAAAACATGTCTTGAATTAGAATTCACCGGCGAAAACATATTCCTTTATGTCGTAGTTAGTACAAAAATTCGTTTGCTCTAAGAGTCTCGACAATATTTTGTACAACTTTTGCTCGGGTGAAACAAATCTATTTGCTACCAATCTCGACGAGGTTACTCTAGTAACTCATAATTAAAATTCCACGGTGCGTTTGCTTCAATTAGCCAACAAATAAGGCTTTAGAGAGTAGTACTGCCCTGAGCTTGTGAAAAGGGCGAACGCAATATTTGCCCGCACATTCAATCAGGCGCTTTTCAATGTACAAAAAAATTCGTAAACCAAAAAAATGTTAAAAAGATAATACAGTGAAATAAATTATTAAGATAAAACCAAATATGTTCATAAAAAAAATAAAAAAATAATAGATAAATAAATAAAAAAATAATTTGGATAAGACGTATGAAAAAAATAAGGAAAAAGCAACGTTGCATGTTCGCTCGGTGGCGGCAGTGCGTAAGCGACGCGACGTTGCCAACATTCGCTTCGCATTTTTTCATATTGGTTTGGCTAAGCATGTTGTTTGAGTCACAGAATAGGCGCGAAACAGTGCTTCAAAAAGTCGTACTCGTTCGCTTCGCACGTATAATACCTATATTAAGTTAAGTGATTATTTTCAATCCGTTTTTTGGGAACTTAGTGGCAGGTTGGTTTGATACTTACTTGCTGTTTAGCGAACAAGCATGGGAAATAGGATTTTGGTTGGAATTACTGCATGAAAAATTTTGATATTTAGAATAGAATAGAATAGAATATATTTTATTTCTCAGAATATGGTAGGTACAAGGTATTGTGTATAATAATTATTCATTCACAGCATATTCTGCCAGTTTTGGCGTAGAAATATTAATTAATACATTACATTTAGGCAAGTAGTACTCCAATGTATGTATATGTCTATCATTAGAAAGAAAAAAAAAGATATCTGAAGGTCCAAGTGGTCCCCAAACATGGATCCGTTATCAAAATAAAAAAGACCGCCATATTGAAATCTTTAGTTTTTCGACCGATTAATTTCAAAATCAATATCTGAGGATCTGAGTTGTCTCCAAACACGTGTCGTATCCGTTATCAAAAATGTCAAATTAAAGTAGCCGCCATTTTGAAATCTTTGTTTTTGGGCCGATTATTTTCAAAATCGATATCTGAGGGTCCGAGTGGTCGTCAAAAATAAATCTGCTACTGAAAATGAAAAAACTGGCCGCCATTTTGAATTCTTTACTTTTTGGACCAATTGGTATCAAAATTGATATCTGAGAATCCGAGTTGTCTCCAAACACGTATCCGTTGTCAAAAATGACAAAAGTGGCCGCCATTTTGAAATCTTTAGTTTTTGGACCGATTATTTTCAAAACCGATATCTGAGAGTCCGAGAGGTCCCCAAACATGAATCCGTTTTTAAAAATGAAAAAAGTGGCCGCCATTTTGAAATCTTTAAGTTTTGGACCGAGTATTTTCAAAATCGATATATGAGGGTCCGAGTGGTCGTGAAACACAAATTTGCTATAGAAAATGAAAAAACTGGCCGCCATTTTGAAATCTTTAGTTTTCCGACCGATTGATTTCAAAATTGATATCTGAGAATACGAGTTGTCTCCAAACACGTATCCGTTGTCAAAAATGATAAAAGTGGCCGCCATTTTGAAATCTTTAGTTTTCCGACCGATTGATTTCAAAATCGATATCTGAGAATCCGAGTTGTCTCCAAACACGAATCCGTTGTCAAAATGACAAAAGTGGCCGCCATTTTGAAATCTTTAGTTTTTGGACTGATTATTTTCAAAACCGATATCTGAGAGTCCGAGAGGTCCAAAACATAAATCCGTTATCAAAAATGAAAAAAGTGGCCGCCATTTTGAAATCTTTAAGTTTTGGGCCGATTATTTTCAAAATCGATATCTGAGGGTCCGAGTGGTTGTCAATCACAAATCTGCTACCGAAAATGAAAAAACTGGCCGCCATTTTGAATTCTTTACTTTCTGGACCAATAGTTTTCAAAATCGATATCTGAGGATCCGAGTGGTCCCCAAACATGAATCCGTTGTCAAAAATGACAAAAGTGGCCGCCATCTTGAAATCTTTAGTTTTTGGACCGATTATTTTCAAAATTGATATCTGAGAATCCGAGTTGTCTCCAAACACGTATCCGTTGTCAAAAATGACAAAAGTGGCCGCCATTTTGAAATCTTTAGTTTTTGGACCGATTATTTTCAAAACCGATATCTGAGTCCGAGAGGTCCCCAAACATAAATCCGTTATCAAAAATGAAAAAAGTGGCTGCCATTTTGAAATCTTTAAGTTTTGGGCCGATTATTTTCAAAATCGATATCTGAGGGTCCGAGTGGTTGTCAAACACAAATCTGCTACCGAAAATGAAAAAACTGGCCGCCATTTTGAATTCCTTACTTTCTGGACCAATTGTTTTCAAAATCGATATCTGAAGATCCGAGTGGTCCCCAAACATGAATCCGTTTTTAAAAATGAAAAAAGTGGCCGCCATTTTGAAATTTTTAAGTTTTGGACCGAATATTTTCAAAATCGATATGTGATGGTCGGAGTGGTCGTGAAACACAAATTTGCTATCGAAAATGAAAAAAATGGCCGCCATTTTGAAATCTTTAGTTTTCCGACCGATTGATTTCAAAATCGATATCTGAGAATCCGAGTTGTCTCCAAACACGAATCCGTTGTCAAAAATGACAAAAGTGGCCGCCATTTTGAAATCTTTAGTTTTTGGACTGATTATTTTCAAAACCGATATCTGAGAGTCCGAGAGGTCCCCAAACATAAATCCGTTATCAAAAATGAAAAAAGTGGCCGCCATTTTGAAATCTTTAAGTTTTGGGCCGATTATTTTCAAAATCGATATCTGAGGGTCCGAGTGGTTGTCAAACACAAATCTGCTACCGAAAATGAAAAAACTGGCCGCCATTTTGAATTCCTTACTTTCTGGACCAATTGTTTTCAAAATCGATATCTGAAGATCCGAGTGGTCCCCAAACATGAATCCGTTTTTAAAAATGAAAAAAGTGGCCGCCATTTTGAATTTTTTAAGTTTTGGACCGAATATTTTCAAAATCGATATGTGATGGTCGGAGTGGTCGTGAAACACAAATTTGCTATCGAAAATGAAATAAAAATGGCCGCCATTTTGAAATCTTTAGTTTTCCGACCGATTGATTTCAAAACCGATATCTGAGGGTCCGAGTGGTCGTCAAACACAAATCTGCTATCGAAAATAAAAAAACTGGCTGCCATTCTGAATTCTCTACTTTTTGGACCGATTGTTTTCAAAATCGATATCTTACGATCCGAGTGGTTCCCAAACACGTATCCGTTATACAAAATAGAAAAGTGACCACCATTTTGAAATGTTTAGTTTTTGAACAGATTGTTTTCAAAATCGATATCTGAGCTGGCGGCCACTTTTTCCATTTTTGATAACGGGTTTATGTTTGGGGAACACTCGGATCCTCAGATATCGATTTTGAAAGCTATCAATCTAAAAACTAAAGATTTCAAAATGGCGGACACTTTTTTCATTTTTGATAACGGATTCATGTTTGGGAACCACTCGAACCCTCAGATATCGATTTTGAAAACAATCAGTTCAAAAACTAAGGATTTCAAAATGGCGGTCACTTTTTCCATTTTATATAACGGATACGTGTTTGGGAATCACTCGGATCGTCAGATATCGATTTTGAAAACAATCGTGCCAAAAACAAAAGTTTTCAAAATGGCGGCCACTTTTTTCATTTTTAAAAACGGATTCATGTTTGGGGACCACTCGGATCCTCAGATATCGAGTTTTAAAACAATCGGTTCAAAAAGTAAAGATTTCAAAATAGCGGTCACTTTTTCCATTTTATATAACGGATACGTGTTTGGGAACCACTCGGATCGTCAGATATCGATTTTGAAAACAATCGGTCCAAAAACAAAAGTTTTCAAAATGGCGGCCACTTTTTTCATTTTTAAAAACGGATTCATATTTGGGGACCACTCGGATCCTCAGATATCGAATTTTAAAACAATCGGTTCAAAAAGTAAAGATTTCAAAATGGCGGTCACTTTTACCATTTTATATAACGGATACGTGTTTGGGAACCACTCGGATCGTCAGATATCGATTTTGAAAACAATCGGTCCAAAAACTAAAGAATTCAAAATGGCGGCCACTTTTTTCATTTTTGATAACGGATTCATGTTTGGGGACCACTCGGACCCTCAGATATCGATTTTGAAAACAATCGGTTCAAAAACTAGAGATTTCAAAATGGCGGTCACTTTTTCCATTTTATATAACGGATACCTGTTTGGGAATCACTCGGACCCTCAGATATCAATTTTGAAAACAATCTGTTCAAAAACTAGAGATTTCAAAATGGCGGTCACTTTTTCCATTTTATATAACGGATACGTGTTTGGGAATTACTCGGATCGTCAGATATCGATTTTGAAATCAATCGGTCCAAAAACAAAAGTTTTTAAAATGGCGGTCACTTTTTTCATTTTTAAAAACGGATTCATGATTGGAGACCACTCGGATCCTCAGATATCGAATTTGAAAACAATCGGTTCAAAAAGTAAAGAATTCAAAATGGCGGTCAGTTTTTTTATTTTCAATAGCAGATTTGTGTTTGACGACCACTCGGACCCTCAGATATCGATTTTGAAAATAATCATTGGAAAAACTACACCTTATTCTGTACCTTTCCCGCACACGTTCAAGTTTTACTTTATTCTGCAATAATAATTTACGTTGCGACTCTAGACAGACCCTGGACACCTTTGACGTCACGTTCATCACTATCCCGCGGAAACTGCAATGTTCTGTGATAAAAAGTAGCCTGTTTTAATCTAGGGTACCAACTGTCTTCGTTCCAAATTTCATGCAGAGGCATTTCATCTAAGTCCTCTAGGTTGGCATGGCAACGCATCTGCAATCCCTCCGGGGTTGCGGGTGTCTATGGGCAGTGGTGATCGCTTACCATCAGGTGACCCACTTGCTCGTTTACCTTCCTATTCACATAAAAAAAAGAAGAAACAAACATTACACACTCACTCACATCGTCACAAACTTTCTCATGTATAATATCACATACATACATAAATAACGTCTCTATTCCTTGCGGAGCAGACAGAGCCCAAGGTAACAAGACTTTAAGGCCACGTTACGAAAGCCGAAATGTTTCAATTTTTATTATTTTTGCGAAATCTGATTTGAACATTATGCTGTGTCTGTGTAAGGCAATCGGAAAACTGAAACAAGCGCCATCTACTAACATCACAGTGCAATATTTCAACCCATCAGCCCGCGCCCATTCGCATCGAGTTCACGCGTCGATTATTTAACAGATGTCGCGTTGATCGGACTGCTTGCCACGTCACAAACGGGCAAGGTCATTTGCCTATCCCTTCGCCTTAAATTTTAGTTGACCAGACTTATTAGAACTGTAATTTTCTTATATCTTGTAAAGTAGAGGTGGACTAAGAAGGGATTTTAGAAGTGAAAACTTCTTTAGTGCCGCTGAACACTTTTTGGGATGGGTGGAAAAATGTTAAACTCGCGTCAGGCGTAATTAATTTTTAAATTGTCGCCAGATATTCCGTCCTGCTCAAACCGACATCGATGTCGTCAACGCGAGGTTCCGCAATGGGGATCCGGTGTACAAGCATCCTATGATACCAGGGTATGAGGGTAAGTACGAAGTACTGCGATCAGTCTCTTGATCTCTTGGGCTTATAGCGGCCACACAATAGAAGGTGTCGCAGAATTATTCCTTTATATTTCAGCAGTCATTAAGGCTTTTTACTTAAAGAAACTTCGACACAGATCTAACGTTCACCAAAAGGCACTCTGTGCATCGTTCATTCTTTAGTCAGTATTGATTCTGTCTGACCTTAAACTTATCCAACACTATTAGAAGTGTAACAATTTTGCACACAGTCCTCGTTTTAACTTAGCACTTTATTAAACAAACACTTCGCATTCTAAATCACGCTTTGTGCTAATGTTACTAGGGCATTAGCACAAAAGTGAAACATTAGTGAGAAAATAGTCAGATCCCCTGATTCATCGTTGAGTCAGCTTCTCAACCGGTTCAAGTATACACACTGCAGTTAGGTCGGGTTCATATGACTATAGCTTACCATGACGTCTTAAATCGATTCAATTCCGAATTTCGAATCAGTTTAGGTTGGCTCGCTGTCAGATCGCTAAAACCTGAACCGAGTCAGAATTTAATCGCAGTGGCAAATTGGCACACGATTGTTAGCCGAAATAATAGTATGCATTAGACAAATATAAATTAGTCCAACTAAAATTATGCTAAGTAAGAGGAGGCCTGTGCCCAGCGGTGGGACGTTTAGGCTGGAGATGATGAAGATGATGAAAATTATGGTATAATCAAAATATGTCAAATAGTAGGTACGCCAGTGATAATAATTATACAAGTTATGAACAAGCTAAAGTAGGGTAAAAATATCGAGACATTTTGTGCCATAAACTTATTCTATAGGCCCTAACTAAACCCTTATTGAAAGTCTTTTGTCTTAACAAACGCCTCATTAGCGTTATTAATTAACCTGTTTGCGGTTTTCTTTGTTCTGAAGACCATATTCGGACAGCCGGAGTCTGATAGAACTAGAGCCCACGACCAAAACCATGTCTCATAGCAATACGGCAAAAACCCTATAAAATCGTTAGATTGTATGATTCTGAACCCGACTAGGTGTGTAGTAACGGTCGAAAGTGTAGCAACTGCGTGGGAGGCCATTTCTGCTGTGTCAAAAAAAAAGGCAGTCGGTATTATAGCAATACGTCTGATAGTGAAAATGTACATAGATTTTATAATTGTATTACGAAAAAGTTTGTTTTCAGACATTTTGCGCGTAGCATAATAGCCTGAGCGCATTTTTGAAAATGTCAACAAATTTAGCCGACCTGTATCATAGCAATACGGATAATTTATTTTTTTAACTTTTCGTTTTGCTGCCAAGATTACCAAAAACCTGTTTTCAGACACTTTAAGTGTAGCATATACTCCCAAAAACGAAAATAACGTTTCGGAGTCGCCTGGCCGACGCCTCTGTTAAATGTTTTTTTAAATTTAATTCTTTGTTAATTATCATCTAATAAATTCAGGGTCGCAACGTATTCATTGGTTTGTAACAGAGAATTCAAGATGCCTCAATACGATTTTTAAATGATATCTGAGTATCGAAAAGTTGTCTGATAGAGAAGGTGCTACCAGGGATCGGAACCGGTTTACAAAAACCGGTTAATATCGTTCGAAAAACCGGTTAATTACGCTCATTGGATTAACCGGTTAATGGAGGGAACTAAATCAAAAAGTATTAAAATAAAACCGGTTACCGGTTAATACAAAGAACGAAATTTTAGTGCTCGCGCTCACCGATACGAAACCGGTTTAACTCAAAACAACTCCGCCCCCACCTCACCGCACGCGCTGAGTCACGCGGCGATGCTCTTTCCATCTCTTTCTTTCTTGCATGCGCTGGCTTCAGTGTTGTGTTAGAAATTGGAATTCGTATTATAATTTTATTGGACGCTTTCCGCTGTCTAGCCCTATGTATGCTTAGAACTTTAAAACTACGCAACGGATTTTGATGCGGTATTTTTTAAATAGATAGTGATTAAAGGGGAAGCTGGTTTATATGTATAATACATGTTTAATATAGTAGAGAAATACTGATTTCACCCGTGCGAGCCGGGCCGGGTCGTTAGACATTTGCCGTTCTCAAAAACATATGACACTAAAAATGTGGGTGTCGTTTTCGAGTAATTTGGTGGCTCTGAGCCCAATTTTGGCATAATTTTTGGATCCAAGATGGCGGATGACATTTTGACACTATGACACAAAAAATATTTATGGGTGTCGTTTTCGAGTAATTTAGTGCTCCTGAGCCTGATTTTGACATACTTTTTTGGATCCAAGATGGCGGATAACATTTTGACACTATGACATTAAACATGTTTATGGGTGTCGTTTTCGAGTAATTTGGTGGCTCTGAGCCCGATTTTGGCATAATTTTTTGGATCCAAGATGGCGGATGACATTTTGACACTATTGACACTAAAAATGTTTATGGGTGTCATTTTCGAGTAATTTGATGGCTCTGAGTCCGAGTTTGGCATAATTTTTTGGATCCAAGATGGCAGATGACATTTTGACACTACTGACACAAAAAATGTTTATGGGTGTCGTTTTCGAGTAATTTTGTACTCCTGAGCCTTATTTTGACATTCTTTTTTGGATCCAAGATGGCGGATGACATTTTGACAGTATGACACTAAACATGTTTATTGGTGTCGTTTTCGAGTAATTTGGTGGCTCAGCCTGATTTCGGCATAATTTTTTGGATCCAAGATGGCGGATGACATTTTGACACTATGACACTAAAAATGTTTATGGGTGTCGTTTTCGAGTAATTTTATGTTCCTGAGCCTGATTTTGACATACTTTTTTGGATCCAAGATGGCGGATGACATTTTGACAGTATGACACTAAACATGTTTATGGATGTCATTTTCGAGTAATTTGATAGCTCTGAGCCCGATTTTGACATAATTTTTTGGATCCAAGATGGCAGATGACATTTTGACGTTTGACACTACTGACACAAAAAACAAAAAAGTGTAAAATGTTACTCGAAAACGACACCCATAAACATGTTTAGTGTCATAGTATCAAAATACCATCATGCCAGATTGCTTTCAAAGTTGATATCCGAGGGTCCGCGAGTAGCTTTAAACATGAATCTGTTATCATAAATGAAAAAACTGGCCGTCATTATGATATCTTCAGATTTTGGACCGATTGCTTTCAAAATCGATATCTGAGCGTCAGCGTAGTCTCCAAACCTGAATCCGTTATCAAAAATGGAAAAAGTAGCCGCCATATATTGAAATTTTTTGTATTTCGACCGATTGCCTTCAAAATCGATATCAATCTGAGCATCCGAGTAGTCTCCAAGAATGAGTTATCAAAAACGGAAAAAGTAGCCGCCGTATATTGAAATTTTTAGTATTTCGACCGATTGCCTTCAAAATCGATATCTGAGCGTCCGAGTAGTCTCCAAACATGAATCCGTTATCAAAAATGGAAAAAGTGGCCGCCATATTGAAATTTTTAGTATTTCTACCGATTGCCTTCAAAATCGATATCTGAAGTGGTCACCAATATTGAATTTGTTGTCAGAATATGAAAAAATAGGCGTAAACTAGGGAATTTTAAGTTGAACGATTAATTTCTGTATTGATATCTGAAGATCTAGAAAAGCGAACGCCGAATGACACGACCGTTTTATTAGAATGATTATTTGGCATATATGTAACAGCTTACAAAAATTTCATCGCAATCGAGTCATTATAGTACCTACAGGAATTAGATTAGGCATTTCAACACTTAAACCATACTCGCGCTTGACGTTCTTTTATCAACTAGTCACTATACACACAACCAGCTCACGAAAATGAAGTAAATGTAACGCTATTCACGATACATTACTAACTTACGTTGAAATTTTTTAATTTATTGTTGAATATAGTTTAATAGTCGCATAGGGCAATGTAACAGAATAGATAAAAAGTAAACAAATTGCTTATTCTACGCTGACGAAGTCGCGAACTAAAGCTAGTATATTATTTTTTATATTATATATTGCAAATGTAGGTTTTTTTTGAGTCACTTTGTAAACTGAGACGTATCTAGACGTATCTAGTTTCTGGTGCAACGGAATGTACGTAATGTTTGCATAAATAAAATTATTAAGGTGAAAGGTCACTTACTGATTAACGAACGAATCACTCACGACATCCTCGAAAACTATTGGAGCAATCAAGAATATCAAGATGAAATTTGGCAAAGCGGTAGATTATCGTAGACCTGTTAGGAACGGATTTTGCGACAGGGACAGGGCCAGATATAAGTGGTTTAAAGGGCTCTTGCATGTTTGTATTTTTTCATATTCTGACTACACATTAAACATTTGGAGACCACTCCGACCCTCAGATATCGACTTTGAAAGCAATCGGTCCAAAAACTAATGATTTAAAAAAGGCGGTCAGTTTTTTCATTTTCGATAACGGATTCATGTTTGGGTACCACTAGGATCCTCAGATATCGATTTTGAAGGTAATCAGTCGAAAAACTAAAAATTTCCATATGGTGGACATTCTTTCCATTTCTGATAACGGATTCATGTTTAGAGACCACTCGGACCTTCAGATTTCGATTTTGAAAACAATCGGTCCAAAAACTAAATATTTCAAAATGGCGGCTACTTTTTCCATTTCTGATAACGGATTCATGTTCGGAGACCACTCGGACCCCAAGATTTCGATTTTGAAAACGATCGGTCCAAAAACTAAAGATTTCAAAATGGCGGCCACTTTTTCCATTTCTGATAACGGATTCATGTTAAGAGACCACTCGGGCCTTCAGATTTCGATTTTCAAAACAATCAGTCCAAAAATTAAATATTTGAAAATGGCGGCCACTTTTTCCATTTCTGATAACGGATTCATGTTCGGAGACCACTCGGACCCTCAGATTTCGATTTTGAAAACAATCGGTCCAAAAACTAAGGATTTCAAAATGGCGGCCACTTTTTCCATTTCTGATAACGGATTCATGTTCGGAGACCACTCGGACCCCCAGATTTCGATTTTGAAAACAATCGGTCTAAAAACTAAAGATTTCAAAATGGCGGCCACTTTTTCCATTTCTGATAACAGATTCATGTTCGGAGACCACTCGGACCCTCAGATTTCGATTTTGAAAACAATCGGTCCAAAAACTAAAGATTTCAAAATGGCGGCCACTTTTTCCATTTCTGATAACGGATTCATGTTTAGAGACCACTCGGGCCCTCAGATATCAATTTTGAAAACAATCAGTCAAAAAACTAAATATTTTAAAATGGCGGGCACTTTTTCCATTTTTGATAACGTATGCGTGTTTAAAGACCACTCAGACCCTTAGATATCGATTTTGAAAGTAATAGGTCGAAAAACTAAAATGTTAAAATGGCGGGGTTAACCGGTTAATTTCACTCAACAAAACCTGAATTGGTGCAAAAACCGGTTTATTTAATAACCGGTTAAAAAACCGGTAACCAAACCGTTAACCGCAATCCATTTCGGTATCGGCCATTGACCCCAAACCGGTTAATTTCAAAAACCGGTTTCCGATCCCTGGGTGCTACACTTAATTTGTCTGATATAAATTTTTTGCACATGTGGACAACTTATTTTATCATGTGCAACAATTTTCAGACATATTGCTATGATACCGATCGGTAAAATTTGTTAACAATTTCAAAACGGTCTCAAAATTTAATGCGTTCACATTTCCGTCTGAAAATTGTTTTGTTCGCATCAAATAACCAAAATTTACTAATAAAAAAGATTTTCAGACGTATTGCTATGAGACATTTTTTTTGTCTCATTTTTAATTTTTTTAAGTGATTTTACGGGTTTGCGCTACACCACTAACGTCTGAAAAATATGTTTCCGGTATCTCAGAACTATCATTCAACTACAGTCTGCAAATCAGACATATTGTTATGATGCAGTTCGGTAAAATTCTTTGACAATTTTGAAAATTCGGTCAGATCAAACGCTACGCGGAAAATGTCTGATATTGGTATTTTCGAGTTCAGGATAATCGTATCTATCGATTTGATGCGGTTTTGGCCGTATTGCTATGAGACAAAAATTTTGGTCGTGGGCTCTAGTTCTATGATACAATAGCGCTTTTATTGTCTAAACAATACAGACGAATCCTAAGATGTTAGTTATTAGTCCTGATTTGTTACGTTTATGAGTTCTAGGCTATGGATTAAAAAGTTTTGCGTAAATGTATCAGTACACTTGCTAAATTCCAGTCAGCCTTGCCTTGCATTCTTGCTTGTTAGCTACAAGATGACCTAATAAGTTTTTCTTAAAACATCATATCAGAATGGAATGCAAGCTCTTATTCGCCGACTGTTTTTTGTTCATTGTTTTCTGTGTGCTGGGTGTCTAAACCCGTGGCGTAACTATAGACCGACAGCTTAAATAAATCCTCGCCCGCGCGGCACAGGGGCGCGGGGTACGATGACAAAGGGGAGGGGACTGAAAGAGGTGCGGGCGGGCAGTCCGCCTGCACCTCTCTCGGCCCCCTTTGTCGTCCCATCCCGCGCCCCTGCACCGCGCTCATATAAGCGGTGGGTCTATAATAGGGTCACCCTATTAGGGTGGCAGGGCTGGCTAAATACCACGTGTCTCTAGCTCTACGGGGCCCTGAACTGGCATGGCCTAGAGCACAGAAGAAACGATGATGCGCTTCTAAAGTGACGAAGCAAGTGAGTTTGCCACGGGCCCCTGACCGCTAGTTACGCCACTGCCTAACCGATGGCGGATGGCTGATCGCCAACGCAGTGTACTGTAGCGGCCAGATACTTCCATTACCCCCCTGGACGCAGTCGGTTAAGCGTCCTGGCAGGCGCGTGTCTAAACACCTGCCAACCGGCGCTTGGAACTGCGCGGCTGTTGAAATACCGAGGACCCTCATTCGCCTTCGATCCAGCAATAAAGACAGTCTCAAGAACCAGCCCCCTTGCTCTGCAGCTGATCCTCGATAGTCCTCATACAGTTTTCTTACGTTCGTTTCGAGTTCATTCATTGTAAATATTCTATTCTCTCTAATGTATCAAACATTTTATTATACATTGGTGTGCCTAACGAGCCTCAGGAGGCGCATCTACAGTACCATTAGATGTTCCGCGGTATAACCCTTCATAGAAGTTCTACGTCTCTATCAGGATACCTTCCGCGGTTAAATGCACACTTCGGCCAGCGCTACACAGTGATGGCGACAGAAGCGCTGTCAGAGTTCCAAAAAGTCCAATTGAATCAGCGAGCAGCAGCCAATCAACTTGAAAGGGTGGTCGACCTTCAAGTGGGCAAAGGAAAGCCCTGGGACCTTGTCGACAGATTTGTAAGTCCAGAGAACCTTATTCAGTGTGAAAGCATCGGCGATAGATACTGATCGAGTGTGACTGTGACAGCAATGAAGACCAGGAAAATGCATGAGAAGGAGAGAGTGGATAGAAGATGGAGAGTATTAGAAGAGAATGAATTTGAGACAAAGAAAGTAAAGGCTTTCAGTTTTATGTGAAAGCGCTGAGATTGACCAAGACGGTGAATTGGTGAAGTTTTGTACGTGTATCTTCAATTTTCGATGGAGTTCTAACCAAAGTTTTCTGTCGCAGTCTGCTACAGCCGAATTCAAACTGCCCCTGGTTGCGGTGAGACCAGAATGTGCTGGGATATTGAGGAATGTACCAATGGATGAGGCTAAACTGTCACCACCGTCGCACTCGACCAGTCCGTATTTCATGGAAGATGGGCCGGACAAATTCATAAAGAAGGGTGAGGTTTCCGTTATTGCGAAGTGAAATTCCAATGGATCTACCTATTTACTTAAATTCTGAGGCTCGTAATGATTGTGTTTCGGGAGAAAAAAATGACTAGGACGCGAGTATAAGGTCTTACGTGTAGATAGCTCCAACCTCGCCCCACAGATTATAGGTACGCTACAAACTTATTTTTTTGTTTTATATTCAACCTGCTTGGGTGTTTATTTGTTCAAATAAATATACATACTGGCAGCTTCATTGTAGCCAGTTATCCAGAAATTAATAAAAAAAAACAGTTATTTATAAAATATTTTGTCACTGTCATTTTTATATTTACATAACTCATCTCATAGCTTTATGCTTTAAGTTTTCGGTTTTAAAATGTCGTATGGTAAAATTCATTCATCTTTCGTGAGATCCCAAATATGGGGTTATAATCCGTCACAGTCTGTTCGTAAGTTTCCAAGGATATTTCCTTTATAACCTATCCATAAGACATCGAGCCCGTAAGCAGCGCATTTCACATGTGTGCTTAGATTTTCTAGTGTAAGTATAAGACTATCTCTCACAATCGCTCTAATTGTTCTTAGGTTTTGCGGGTCACGTGCCTTATGGTTTCCAACGGTTTGGAGATTCGTCGAAGAAGCTCACAAACTCTGCTCTTTGCGACTTCGCTTCCAACTATAGGCGAAGGCAGAGCACCGAGTGGGCACCTGTGAACGTTGTCAAGTTAGTGTTTTCAATAAATGTTAAAGAACAGGTAAAAAGTAGTTTTTCTTGAGAAATGTAAAAGGTTTGTAGCTAAATCTTCGTAAAAAAATAGGAATAGGTTACTGAGTTGTAAAAAAAGAACTACAACAAAAACTAATTGATTTCTCTTTGAGTAACGATAACGACATTTACAGCTTCATTCCATTGCAATAAGTGAGAAAAAGTCGTTACACAATCATTTAACTGTAGTTTTAATTAAAGCCCTTAACTATGTATTTTTTTTAAAACGACTATATTATCGATTTATTTTTGAATCGAATGTTTTGATGCGCAATACGATTAAATTTAACAGCCACACTGCTTCTTTTTTGTGATGGTAACATTATGTTCGCCTGTCAAGTGTCAATTAAATTAATTTGACAATACAAATACGATACGCACGCATACGACACGCGTATTTTAATTTTTGTGCAATAATAATAACTCAAAAATGGCGAAAAAGAAACTTCTGCCCAACCTCTCGAAAGAGGAAAAGATGGTGATAGTCATATCGGAGATCATACAGGAGCTGTTAGTGGCCCACCGTCAAGGTAAAGACGTTAACCTCAATAAGATGAAGACGCGTATTTCGTCGAAATATGGCCTTGGGACGTCCCCTCGCTTGGTGGATATCATCGCTGCAGTGCCGGCGGACTCTAAGAGTATACTTCTACCGAAATTGAAAGCTAAGCCCATTCGTACTGCGTCTGGTATAGCTGTCGTTGCTGTGATGTGTAAGCCTCACCGATGTCCGCATATAAATTTTACTGGGAACATATGCGTGTACTGTCCCGGCGGGCCGGATTCGGACTTTGAGTACTCGACACAGAGCTACACTGGGTACGAGCCGACCTCCATGAGGGCTATACGAGCCCGGTACAATCCGTATTTGCAGACTCGACACCGTGTCGAACAGTTGAAACAGCTGGGGCACAGTGTGGATAAAGTCGAGTTTATTGTCATGGGTGGTACATTTATGAGCCTGCCGGAGGACTACAGAGACTATTTTATCAGGTAAGAAGTGTTCAATTGTCAGTGTCTTTAATAATTTTTTGAATTCATACTAGATTAAGGATCGATTTTTAAATCGTCAGTCAGGCCCTATTAAATGAATAACGGGCTCTATTGTCAATCACATGAGGGGTCGGCAAATAACTGTGAAAATTTTTACGACATCCGGATAAAAAACAACTATACCTTATCTACATATTAATTTTATTGATACATGGTATAGAACATATTACAATATTTGGTGGTGCAAGATCTGACCTTTCACAGTCCACAAATGGACTCCAGTCTGCCTGTTGCTTCCCATTGCCCTAGACCCTAGATTGTGATTCAGTTGTGTTAGACCATAACTCTGTTGTTATTTGTTATATTAAATGTTGTCTGATCTTGTGTGATTTTAGAAATTTACACGATGCACTCTCTGGCCACACGTCGAGCTGCGTCGCTGAGGCTGTAAAGTTCTCGGAGAAAGCGAAGACCAAGTGCATCGGTATCACTATTGAGACAAGGCCCGATTACTGTCTGCAGAGGCACATGAGCGACATGTTGAACTACGGATGCACTAGGTAACGGATTGGTCACTAATAATATGGATAGCCTAGTCTAGTACTGAGGTACTGGGGCCTTACCATGACGTCTTAATGCGATTCAGTTAAGGTTCGCTCACTGTCATTTTCATACTAAAAGTGACAGCTAAAACTTGAACTGAGTTGGAATTAGGACGTTATGGTAAAGCCCCAGAGCTTGACTAGAAAGCTTGAGGAGTTTAATCCTCTTTAATCTTTGATGTCATGTTTACATGCATAAAAAACAAAAAGTAAATCTTGACCTGTCTTTTTGTTGAAAAACTATACTCTTTCAAAAAACGGACACCCATGTTTTTTGTATTTTATGTGCATAAAAGCTTACTTTCTAAGCTTAAATGTCTAAAAATTTTAAAAACCATAGGTGCTCCATTTTTTTGTGTTTAAAAAAAAAAATTACAGCAAGGAATGATTTTTTTTGTAATTTTGCATGTTTGTATGTTTTCAATAAAAAAACGGGTCCTTACTAATGTAAAAAACGAAGTATGGTCAAGAAACATGATTTGCGTATCTTTTGGGTAAGTTGCCACCCCTGAAACGCTGGGTCAGCTAGTTTTATCACATTGTTTTTTTTAGGTTAGAAATTGGTGTACAGTCAGTGTATGAAGACATTGCCAGGGACACCAACAGAGGTCACACTGTTAAGGCGGTTTGTGAGAACTTTAACTTGGCTAAGGATGCTGGCTACAAGGTAACTTTGTTGTACAGTTGAAAGATGTCTTTACACTTTAGTGCTTTGTCGTTGTAACTTTATGTTTGAACTTCATAATGATTATCTACTACCTATGCAATTTTCCGGAATAAAAAGTAGTCTGTGTTAATCTAGGGTACCAAATGTCTCCGTTCCAAATTTTATCCAAATCCGTCCAGCCGTATGCGCGTCAAGAAGCCACAAGTACTCACACACGCACACGCACGCACGCACACACACACGCACGCACTCACACACGCACACCACACACACACTCCTCACTTCTAACTCACTCGCTCACTCACTCACAAACTTTCGCCTTTATAATATTAGTGCGATGTGATGTGATGGCATTGACTGTAACTATACACAAGAGCAAATATAATGGGTCACCTGAAGTGACCTGTTATCTTTGCTCCTCAGTGTAGAATACAAAACTGACTTCCTTATAACTTAAAACACTATTCCAGATCGTAGCCCACATGATGCCGGATCTCCCCAACGTAGACTTTGAGCGTGATGTGGAACAGTTCATGGAGTTCTTCGAGAACCCAGCGTTCAGAGCTGACGGTCTCAAGATCTACCCGACCTTGGTGATCAGGGGTACTGGCCTGTATGAGTTGTGGAAGACGGGCCGGTACAGAAGCTACCCACCGTCTACGTTGGTCGATCTGATTGCTAAAGTACTGGCTCTGGTGCCTCCGTGGACTAGGGTCTACAGGTAAGGTATAGTGGTATAGCAAGTGTTTAGAGTTTGGTATATCTAAAAGGGAAAAGGAACCCTTATTGTAAGTTCACTTCGTTGTCTGTCTGTCAGTCAAAACCCTTTTTCTCATGAACGCGTAGATATACAAAATTGTAATTGATATCAAATACTGAAGTATGTGGTCCCTTGAGGCTGTGAATGAATCAGCCCTCTAAGCTAAGTCGACTTAATGAAACGATGTTAGAAAAGGTGTTTCCAAACAAATTATCATGATCCCAAAAAATAGGGGGTACTTCCAGGCCCCTATTTCGCTTGCCAATACGACAATTGTCGGTGACAAGTAACAATTCTCTTTACATTACAAACTCGACGAGAATCTACGCCGATTGGCTTCATATTGAATACGCATTGCATTTTGAATTGTCAAGGTCGCCGACAATTGTCGAGTTGGTGACATAGGGGCCTGCATTACCCGCCCGCACCGCTCTCTGTCCCCTTTGTCGTCCTACCCCGCGCCCCCTCGCAGCTAAGCAGTCGGTCTATAAATATGCAGGGCTGGGCAAAATACATGCTTTGCTTTAATTGAAATAAAGATTACAAAATACTGTATCGCAAGCAGTTAAAATACGAAATACAAAATACTTTTAAGTAAGTTATTTGAAATATAAAATACAGTTTTGAAGCTTCAAGTATTTGAAATACTAATTACAAAATACTTCGGCGCCAGGCATTTGAAATGGGTACGTATTAAAATACATAATGGTTCAAAATATATAATGCGATTTTCTTAGAAAATAGTAAATTAACAGCATTGTTATAAAATAAACCTAACCTAACCTAAACCAATCTA
This sequence comes from Pandemis heparana, assembly GCA_963854515.1. Classification (NCBI taxonomy): domain Eukaryota; kingdom Metazoa; phylum Arthropoda; class Insecta; order Lepidoptera; family Tortricidae; genus Pandemis; species Pandemis heparana. The sequence goes on from OY978006.1 coordinate 31,745,052, forward strand.
TAGATTACGCTATCAAAAAATTTAATTTAGCTAATAGTTTCACAGAAAATAGCATTATATATTTTGAACCATTATGTATTTTAATCGATTATACATTTTAAACTTTATATATTCTGATCTGCACCCATTTGAAATACGAATTACAAATTACATTTTAAGTTAGTAATTGAAATACAAATACCAAATACGTATTTGTTTCAATTACATATTTTAATTAGGTACAAGTAATCAAATACTGTCAAATACTGCCCGACCCTATAAATATGCCCTTTCCAGGGCAGGGCCGGATTTAAGGGGGGGCAACCGGGGCTACAGCCCCGGGGCCTCCACAAAAGAGCGGCCCCCACAATAGACTTGGAAAAAAAAAAAAAACAAATTCAGACTAGTAAACACTAGTAAACAACAGAACTTGGACAGGAAAATAATTTGGGGCCAGGGGGCCTCCACTCCTTTGTTGCCCAGAGGCCTCCAGACCTCTAAATCCGGCATTATTCCAGGGTGCAACGCGACATACCTATGCCTCTGGTGTCCTCTGGTGTCGAGCATGGCAACCTGCGCGAACTGGCGCTGGCCCGTATGGCGGACCTGGGCACAGACTGCAGGGACGTGAGGACCAGGGAGGTCGGCATACAGGAGATACACAACCGCGTGAGGCCGTACGAGGTATGGAAATAAGTCAACGCACGTAAATAGAGCTCTGGGTTTGCGCATCTGGTGTAGTAGCGTCCCCCACGGCTCCCGCCAATTTGGTCCGTGTTTCGCTCATGCGCAGGTATATCGCCAGGAGCTCTTTTTGGTATAAAATAATAAAAAAATAATTATTATCAGACAACAAAAAGTCCATAGAATGTATTAAGATCATAAAAACCTATGTTAGTACTACACAAAAGATAACATACATTTTTTAATGTCATACACCTTATTCTACACTCCCTCTGACATGGAGATTGGTAAAACGAGCGAGAATGGCAGAATCAAACCTCTCCGCTATCATTCTCAGTTCTCAGGATACTATTAGTGCTCCCCCGCAATCGCGCTACACCAGAGGTATAAACTGTATAAAGACCGTTAGATCTTCTTACCTTCGGTACTGTCTACCCCGGATGGGATAACGACGTGATTAGTATGTATATATGTATATATACAAAGCTTACTTATACTTACCCATTTATTACAGGTAGAGTTAATACGACGCGACTACGTCGCCAACGGTGGATGGGAGACTTTTATAGCGTACGAAGACCCAGACCAGGACATATTGGTCGGCCTGCTGAGACTCAGGAAGTGCGCCTCGGACACGTACAGGCCCGAGTTGAAGCCCGGGAAGGACGCGGGCTTCAAACAGTGCAGCGTGGTGAGGGAGCTGCATGTTTACGGTAGTGTTGTTCCGGTAAGTCGATATTTTTAACACGTCCACTGCAACCGACACGTATATGTGTATTTCACCACTAATTGGAAAATTGTTGTCCCTGGCTTTTTTTGAACAGATGTTCAGATAAATGTGAAAAAAATTCTGTGTAGTATTTATTATGCCTTTTAAGTTTGCTCAGTGATAATAATGAAATAAAATAATTGACACATGAAAAAAGTAATCGTTTGTCGGGGCAAAATTTGGCCTAGAGTTGCCCATATGTGTTTTCGTGACGCCTAGCCCACGCCCTTTCATAATTTTACAGGCATTTGAACGCGCACGTGCGTCTGAGACATGAATTAAGGTTTGGTAGGTGGCCTGCGTTCAGACTTCAATTTAGTTGAAAGAAGACTAAACAAATAATAAATAAATATTAGGGAACAATTCACACAAATTGACTAACCCCCTTATTCATAAACGCTCTATAGGCGTCTGCTAACTTATCAATCGTTTGTCCTTATCTGTGAAAGGTAAATGTCACATGACAGATAAGGACAAACGATTGCTAAGTTAGCAGAGGCCTACAGAGCGTTTATGAGTAAGGGGGCTAGTCCCAAAGTAAGCGCTAGTAAGGCTTTCCTGCGATATGAGACATTTTTTATTTCAGCACCCACGGCTTGTAATGTACTATTTTATATCGTTGAAAACCAAAAGAATCCGTTGACTAATGTTTGTGTTTATCGCGAAAATACGCGTCGGTAGACTGTTTTATGAATGTACTAGCTTCTGCCCGCGACTGCGTCCGCGTAGAATTAGCGTTTGACATGTTTATCGCTATACCGCGGGAACTATGCAATTTTCCGCGATTCCAAGATAAAAAGTAGCCTATGTTTTAATTTAGGGTACCAGCTATCTTTCGACCAAGTTTTATCCAAATCCGTCCTGTCGTTTTAGCGTGAAGAAGGAACAAACATACACACTCACTCACTCACATCGTCACAAACTTTCGCATTTATAATATTAGTAGGATTAGTAGGATTCTAATATTCTTATTTCATTAACATCTCTATCTCCAACTCTAACATCAACATCTCGACGACAACAACAAGCCTTTTATACTCCAATGTGTTCGAAGTTCGTTTCGTTTATAAAGTACGCGAGGGCTCACGAGGAAGCGAAAAAGAAAATTATAAAGTACCTATGTGGTATGAGAGAAATAGAATTTGGATGTAGTGATTTAGTCTGGCAGCTAAACCACTGCAGCCAGATGACACTTCCAAATGTCATTTTACGAAATAATGATACCACATTTATTTCACTAGTGCTCGACTAAGGTCACGTAATGAATGATTTGATTATTGAACGAACGAAATATTTTATGAATGTCACATTCGTAGTTTAGTATATTTCAAAATAAGCGCGATACTTTTGAGACATTCAAGGTTCATATTAACATAGTAGATAAGATGTGCGATGACTTTGTAATACACGTAAATAGTGACAGCAGCAGTGAAACTGATTCGGAATAATTTAAGTTTTTGACAAATTTGACATGCTTCCGCACATTTCCAAATCTCGCTCTTACACTACTAACTAGAAAACATCCAAAAAAACCTTATTGAACAAACCATTTTATTAAAATTCGCTTTGAAAATTCTCATTTATGACGCAAATTAATTTCATTACATCGTTCATTCTTTCATTCACTCACTAAGTCACATCACTATTTAATATTTGCCAAAAACTGACAACACTGAAAGTGTCATCTGGCTGCAGTGGTTTATCTGCCACACTATAGTATGGATTTGTTTTTTTTTTCTAGGTGAACGCCCGTGACCCGACCAAATTCCAGCATCAGGGCTTTGGTATGCTCCTAATGGAGGAAGCGGAACGAATAGCCCGTGAGGAGCACGGCTCTGACAAAATGGCGGTCATATCTGGCGTTGGTACGAGGAATTACTACGCCAAAATTGGTTACCACCTCGAAGGCCCTTATATGGTTAAGATGCTTTGAATTAAACTATCTTGTTGAGATGTTGTTTTATTTATTTAAAGTTCGGTGTCTGGCACAATGTGTGTGTCAACTTAATTCTTACTCCAATGCCAGTGACACGCATGTGTGTCAGCTGAATCCCTATGCGTATTCCAGTGACACTCATTTGTGACTGCGATTATAGTTTGTAAAAAAAAATGTTTTTATATGAATGCTCTGCGTTTCGTTTTGTATTGCGCTCATGATATTAATATGTTATTAATTCTAGCTGTATGGAACCTTTAAGTGGTGCGATTTGTAACATTTATTATTTTATTATCCAACACTTCAAATTTCATATTTGATGCGAATTTTTGACAAGTTTATTGACAAAACTTAATTGCGATTGCTTTTGCGAAATGTGAATTTTCTTTAACCTAATCAATTTGGCCAGGCGATTGTAAAATATTGATATAAGTTTCAGTTAAGAACGAAATTTTTAACACTTACAATCTTCTTTGCCGACTGTAGCTACTTTTTCAACTGTACTTGCGTTGCCGTTCGTTCTGCATTATGTGTACTTACATATCAAATTTCAAGTCAATCGTACCAACCGTTGAAGCTCCCTTTTGAGGAGACGGTCCTGGCCGGGCCACCAGAATTCTACTACCAGATTATTTTGTTATCTGCATTAAAATTGAGTAAGATTCAAGCCGGAGAAACATGCATACATTGCAAGTTAAAAAAAGTTTGTAATTAATGAGGGAATGTTCGAATATGTTAGGAATGTTATATGCGATGCTAATCCATCATTATTCGATTCCCCTTTCCACCTATACTTCTACAATCATGATAAAGTGCCCTTTGGGTCTTGTTACCTTTGTCTGCCCCGTAAGCGATAAAGACCTGTAGGCTTATTGTCTTCTTCTTCTTCTTTTATTTGTGGCGTTACAAGTCGTTATAGCGACGACAACTTCGCCAATGTCAGGGTAAAATTTTATTATAAAATCTTGTGACAAAATCAACAAAATGTCGGCAACGTTGTACGGTAATATGGTCAAAGACCCCCCTCCCCCCTGTCGGGCTCTTAGCCAACGGTCAATGATATCCCTCAGATACTGCCAGGCTTATTGTCTAACTCGCTCGCAATCGCCATCGTGTTCATTTTGACAGTTCTTGTATGAATGTGACAGCTAGCTGATTCCGATGCCAATTGTCAGCACATACATGAACTGTCAAAATGTAGACGATGGTGATCGCGAGCGAGTTACGTAATAAGCTTGCTGGGGCCTTACCATGACGTCCTAATTCTGACTCAATTCAGATTTTAGCTATCATTTTTAGTATGGATCTGACAGCGAGCGAGCCTAAAACTGAATCGCATTAAGACTAAATGGTAACCCCCCTGATTTGTGTATGTATATAAGCAAAAAGCCGTGGTAGTCCAGTGGTTTGACCTGTGGCCTCTCAAGCAGAGCGTCGTGGGTTCAAATCCCGGGCTCGCACCTCTGAGTTTTTCGGAATTTATGTGCGAAAATTACATTTGTAATTTGCCATGAGCTTTTCGGTGAAGGAAAACATCGTGAGGAAACCTGCACACATCTGCGAAGAAATTCAATGGTGTGTGTTAAGTTCCCAATCCGCACTGGGCGCGCGTGGGAACTATAGCCCAAACCCTCCAATAAACGGAGGAGGCCTATGCCATGAGGCACGCCGAATTACGCGACAATTTAATAAATAAATACGACAATAACAACAACAACATGTTCTTACTGAAATTGTAACGAATTCGGAATAAAAAGGCTTATAAATAAATAAATAAACAAGCAAAAAGGTTGTAACAAAAAACATAAGGATTCACTTGTATGACGTTGTAAACATTACCATGTCCTATTTGTTTATATACCCCTCCTAACTCCCTTCTCATGTCCGACCATCCCGTTCCTAACCTGAACTATACCTTGCAGACCGGACCCGCCCCTCTCCATAACCCCCACTGAGATCTACCACAAGCATGTTGGCATGCTACCGAACTACGCTGGACATGTGCCCGGATGTTTGTTCAGGTATTTAAATATGTATTGAAAGTGTGTATACTTCATTTAATTTAGAATGAGAAACCACAATAACATTATATTGCGGCTGGTCAACTATTTATTACCTAGCAAACAGTACAGTGCAATAGTTTGGCAGCCGCAAAATAAAATTGTTTTAATGCCACTTTATTTGCGTGGCGTCAATTGTCACTCTAGTACAAATCGTAAAAAGATTACAGTTCACGAGCCGCAATATAATGTTTTTGTGGTTTCTCATCCTAAATTAAATGAAGTATAGTATAGCAGACTAAGGAAGAACGTTGCCGATGCGAGGAATTGTTGAATTGGTAAATGTCAATTGTTTTTCGCCTGAACTAACTAGTACTTGACCCTTTATAAGGCTCCATTTATTGGAGCATACACAGATTCAAAAGCAGCTATCGAATGTATACCTGACAAAAGATATTTTCAAAGCGGGCCGTGTTTTCAATAATTACAATGGAAATTTTGACGTATATTGAAACCAATAAGGCTGAAATTCCAACATAATGCATGTGGTCGCTAAATCGCCTCTGCCTTTATTCATAAACGCTCTATAGGCTTCTGCTAACTTAGCAATCGTTTGTCTTATCTGTGAAAGGTAAATGTCAATGTGACATAAGGACAAACTATTAATAAGTTAGCAGGAGCCTATAGCGCGTTTATGAATAAAGGCAAAAGAAAATACTATACCAAACGTAACTAAGAAGCATAGCAAAGACACTGTGTTTCAATTGAAAAAAAACCGCATCCAAATGACACACACACGCACACAAACATTGACGTCAAACTTATAACACCCCTCTTTTTGCGTCGGGGGTTAAAAAAAAAACAGCAGTACGGTGCGTCTATTTTCATGACAACATTTCATATTTCTGAGCCTATAATTTTAATGGTTCTCTGTATTTTGTTTGAAAAGATGAACATGCTGGCAGTATAATTTTTTCGCTAGGGTTTGTATTTAATTTATAATTAATTTATTAATTTTTGCTTATTCTAAAAGGGCGTAACTCCGAAACTCACAGAATAGACACTTATCCTTTTGTCTTTTCTGTATAGAAAAAAAACTGACGTCAATTTCAAATTGACAATGTCAGCCCTTATTCTCCGATATTCGATAGATTTTCGAGGTTCGCTTCGTGCTGTTCCGCTCATACTAATATAGTCATTAACTTGAGAGTGAGAGAGAAGGTATACAACGAACTTCAAAAATAGAATTACAGAGTTGCCCCCCTCGTACTTTGAAGTTGTCAAATACAAAATTATGGTCGCTTACTTTTTCTCGTGAAAAAGGCAAAGGCATTTCACCTATCCTGTGGTAGAATTGGTAAAATTAAGACATGTTTTTAATTAATTTTTATTTTCTATAATAAGCAATATTAAAATTATATAAACATATTGCACTTTGTGGACTCTACTCACTTAATAGAGGACTCGGTGAACTCGAACAATCCGGGTCCCGAGCCGTGTCGAGCGTGAGTAAATATGGAGCCATAGATTGATGATAATTACAGAGTCCTTACCATGACGTATTAATGAGATTCAACTCCGATTCAGTTTAGGTTCGCTCGCTGTCAGATCCATAATAAAAATTACAGTTAAAACCTGAACTGGGGCCTTATCTGTATCTATGGCTCCATATTTACTCACGCTCCACACGGCTCGGGACTCTTGATTATTCGAGATCACCGAGTCCTCTATTAAGTGAGTCGAGTCTACAAAATTAGGACTCCTCAACTCGAGTCTTTTACAACACTATTTAGGGCTTGTTTCACCAGTATCTGCTATGATAAAATACCTAGTTGTAGCTTACAATAACTACAGAAAGTCTTCGAATAAAACACCCAAAGTGGCAGAGGTAAACAACAGATTGTAATATAAAGGTGTCGTTACACTACTGTGTACAATTTTCTTTTGTATTCGTTCACGTTATACCGAATTGTAAAGCAAGATAACTTTAAATTAAAAAATTTAAAACCCCACGCATTATTCGACCATTTTGGAAAAGAGCTCTTTAAACTGCAGGACCGATTTTTACCGAACACGGCTAAGACTACCGCAAGGAAACTGGCTTTTCGAATGAAAAAGACCGCTTTGAAATCGGCCCATCCACTTGAAGGCTGATGCCTGAAACACACACACCCACACAGACATCGACGTCATACAAAAAAATTGAGTTGTAGGTTAAAAAGGGTTTACGATCACTGATTCTATAGTCTATTTATTCATACTAGATACTAAATTGACAATCGCAAATTTCAAATTGTGAAATGATACCAGCTTTTATTGTTTAGTGGTGTACTTACTCGAAACCATCGACAATGTTTGTTATATTTTAAGAAAAACATATGATTGTATAATCAAGCAAATTTAAAGGTTTATTAGTTTATCACACTAGCTTGTACATAAAAAAATCTGTACCAAATTTAACTTATCGTTAACTTTCGATAGTGGTGGCACATTATTTTTGAATTGCAAAAAACAGGCAACACAGATAACGTCATTTTAGTATCTAGTATGAATAATAGACTTGAGATTTTGTTTACATGGATGATAGAGTAGTTTGAGATTTCTGACGCATAGTGCATTTTGTTCCTAGATTTGGAAAGACGTACGGGAATGACACACGAGACGCGAAGCGCTGGCTGCGCGGGGACTACCAGTCGTGATTTTGACTAGCACAAGGTCGGAAATTGAATCATTTTTTTCGAGAGGAAATCAAGCAATGAATACACAAATAACGATGCATTGGTTTTATTTTATGTACTTTGTTTACAACAGATTGATTCAATGGCATGTTTATAGGTAGACCGCTTAACTGAGTCCTCGCCCGCGCGGGTACAGGGGCGCGGGGTATGACGACAAAGGGGACCGAGAGCGGTGCGGGCGGGGAGTGCGCCTGCCGCCGGCACAGAGGCCCCCGCGCCCCGCAGACTCGGTCAAACGGTCGGTATATAGGTGAAGGTACCCTCTGGACGCCCTGGGTGATTAATTAACAATTGCGAGTTATTTCTAGTTTTACGTCGCCGAGTCGTAAGTAGCATTTTACCGCCCGCTACGCGAACGGAAATTTCCACTTCCTGGCCAGGGGATGACGTAAAATTGTGTACACCTCGCGCGGTGATAAAGCCTCAGGTCGCATGTTTATTGCCCTCGCCTTTGGCTCGTGCGACAAGTTCCTGCGTTCTGAGATATTTATTTCACTACGGATGTGTCAATTTTTGATGACATCTATACAGTCAAGGAAGCGTGCGTATTGCCTTTGCCTATGGCTCTTGTAATAAAAATCTCCAAAGTTTAACCACCCCTGCGCTAAGCCGAGTATTGAGCTGCGAGCTGTTGCTGCAACTGTTGCATTACAGTAACCAAAAACCCTAGTGTGGCGCGGCTCGCGAGCCTGCCGCGAGCGGAACGCCATAGTTCCCGGCCGTTATGAAGTCAATCCTGCCTGACACATTGCATAACTAGTTCCTGATTATTGTTAATGCCAAGCCTCTGTCAACCACAGAAGAAAAATGCTAGACTTGCTTGTTGCGTGTGATAGAATAGTGAGTGGCAATAATACCAGACGATATATCGATTCACGTTAAAATATTGTCTGTGATATATGTGCATTAATAAAAATAAAAATTTATTGATTGCAAAATATATTAGTAACATTCAATTTCATATTCACTACTATTATACCTACTTGTAAAGAGGAAGGATTCGAATCAATGCGTATGTTTCTTTTCATCTCTCATACTCGGAAAGTGAGGCAAATCATATCTGACATACGGGAGGATAACTATTATTTTCTTCCCAAGGGTAGATATGAATAAAAAAAAATAAAGGCATTGGCTGTTAATGAAACATATACGCTTTCAGCCAGCATTACGGCATATCCATGTTTTTTTCTTAATTAAGTAATAATAATATTATAAATTTAAATTGCTCCTTAGTCAAATATTATTTTTATTAATTTATTTACATTACTTTCTTATACATACGTAGACTTAATGCCGTTTTAGAAAAAAAAAATAAGAAAAATCTAAATTGTAAATGACAATGGTATGTGTCCACACAGCCTATCTCTTTCAATTTGGTAACTTACTAATTTTACATATAAACTAACTAAAATACCTACTTTATCTAAAGTTTTTCTGTTATCATTATATAAAGCATTCTTCATTCGGTAAAACTTTAAATAAAAATAAAAATAAAAATGAGTAAATATTCCTGGAAAAAACGTGACGTTTTCCTTTATGAACTGTACAAATGGCTGAATTAATTTTAGTTAATTTTTAATTTAATGCATTTTTTCTCATATACTTTACTTATATATATATTTTTTACTTTCCTTGTAGTCGAAATGAAAAGTAGAGTGTTTAACTCGGGAAAAACCCCAATATCACACTCGAAAATTACCTCGTGTGATATTGGTTCTTTTCCTCCCTTGTTGAACAATCTACTATTATTGGTAGCCTCTAAGAACATCTTCCTTCTTCCTTTGTTTCCCATGAGTATTTGATGTCAATCAATTCCACAAAACAATTTATTATATATTAATAGTTTCATAATTTTGTGTGCTAAACTTGTGACGGTTTTTGCCTATAGATAGATACTGCCTAATGTTTGAGTATTTTAGATAACGACTTAGAGTTAATGATGAATGATTAATACAAGTGATTCCAGTAGTGATAGTGATTCGGAAAGTAACACTATATAATGAAGTAATGAATGTGAGTATTATCTCTAGATATTTTTTATACTTTCCTTCATATTCGTCTGATAAATATAGCTGCAGAGAACTGTATTCAACTCGACTCCCGCTTGACTAAAAATTTATCGATACAATCGAACGTGTATCAGACAACCCTAGAGGTGTGTCAGGATTTATTTACTTCATAGCGGCCGGGCACTATAGGGTGTTTGTATTTCGCACGAATATAAAAATATGTGATGCAATATTAAAATGTAAACAGTTATGTAACTATACATATGATATTTATATATTATACAAGCCCTTTCAGTTTTTTGAGTTCCATTCCGTGATGAGTTTGTCGGTCAACGCGAGGTTTTCGTCTTTCTGTGGAAAAACATAATAAAATATTATTAATAACCAACCCCTTATTCAACGCTCTGGCTTCTGCTAACTGGTTAGTTGCGTGTCTGGCAATTAGCGTTACAGGCTCCTGGCAAATTACGTATCTGACAATTTGCGTATTAATTGACAATATTTCAAATTTTTTTATATTCATAAATCAAAAACCATTTCGAGAGAAACACTTGTAGAACACAAAAAAAAATATTTTTGGATTTTTTCGTACAGTATTTTTTGGAAAAAAGAGCAAAATATGTAAAACAGGAAATGACGTCCAGCGGCCGGTCCAATACTGCCATTATAAAAAAACCTTGTCTTCCGGGTTTCCCTTTGACATTTACAACTTTCACAACACAAACACTACTGACAGCTGACGGTTAATTCATTCGCACACCGCTCGGCTTTGTTGCCATCGGGATCACTAGATAACTGTTTGCCGGGCAATAATGATAATATTTTTGCAAGTTTTCATTTAAAATCATATTTTTTGTGAAGTATTCTGTTTGAGTTTGTCAGCTCGTTTTGACGTTCATCGACAGTGACAACTGCATTCACTGTCAAAGTATTTAAGCACAGGTTTTGTCGGTCAATTAATGTAATTATTTCAACGTTTTTTTAAGTGTACGAAACAAAGCAGTGACGTCATTTCGCTAATACTTGACGTTTGTTACTTAAGTCCTTTCTGCTTGAGCAACGATTAAAATTGATTTTCCCACGAAAATACAAGATTTTCACGAATATAAAAAAATATGGGTGTCTTAAATTTGTGCGCTCTTTCCAGCCAGACAATAAAAAGTAGCTCTTAAAAAATTGAAATATTGTCAATTGTTTGGTAAAATGCGTATCTGGCAATGTGAGTCGAAAGGTCTTCATCTGCCCGAAGGGCAAAATACACAGAAAAAAGGGACTCAAACTGTAGCTTGACTGATGGGCAGCGAATAAGAGACTTTGTCATACTTTATCTAGTTTCAAATTGATGTAGGTTTCAATTCTCCTTTAGCCATTTCAATATTGAAATCTATTATGAATCGATCATCGCGCGATGGCAAAAACTGGGTGTCCTATTAGAACGCGAATGATTATGGCTCGAATTGATTGATTGTCTAGGACACCTATTCGAGTTCAATATATTTGATCGCGCGTTCGTACACTATGTTCGCGCGAATAGATTTACAAACATTAGAGTCGCGCGACCACGTCGTGCGATTGTCAGTTAACGTATTCGAGTTCAATGTTTGATCGCGCGTTCGTACGAACTATGTTCGCGCGAATAGATTTACAAACACCTAGAGTCGCGCGACCGCGTCGTGCGATTGTTAGTTAACCTATTCGAGTTCAATGTTTGATCGCGCGTTCGTACGAGTAAAATTCGCGCGAACCTACGATGCTCGACCGTTCGCGTTCTATTAGGGCGATGCCTAATACTGGCACTCCATTTGGCGTTGCGTGTCGCGCTATTGGCATCTTCGTCGAATACGCTAGAAACAATATAGTGCATCCCCTTCACTCACGCAAATATTTGGATAAATACACCAAGTGACGTGCCAGTATCAGGGTTAAGCCATAAGAATAAATAATAACAGAGTAGAACGGAATCTCTTTTGACCGCGTCCAAAACGCCGCCTTTTTGGGTGCGACCACACCGCCGTTTAAAAAACGGTGACGGTACGGAATCGCAACAAAATGTACGAAGAAAAAGTGAGAAAACGTGACGCATACGACACGTCACTGCGTATACGCGGCGGTTTGGTCGCACCCTTATATACCTACTTCCCTCCTCACGTCGTTACACCCCCTCTGTCGTCCAGGCGTGTTGCTAGGGTTGCTTTGCTTACACGTTAAATATTACTTACGTCTAAAGATAATACATATCGCTAAAATATGTTTTTATTTACTTTGAAATCATTATTTTATTCTAGTATTACAAAATGTGAGATTTACAAATCATTAGGTGCGTTTCCAAGATGACGGTACGGAACGCGTAAACAGCCTGACTGAGCACCCGCTTAGCGAGTACTCTAATATCGTGACCTTGAGTCCGGCCGGAGCTGGAGTTCCCGTTCTACTATGTTCTTATTTATTCTTATGGTTAAACTTTTGGTTAACTCACCTTTATGAAGCAGAACCTGGCATAATCTTCGCCCAGGCTCTTGTGGTCGTCTGAATAGAATACGCTTGGCGGTATGGCCATTACGCTGGCTTGCTTTGCAAACGCTTTGGTGAAACGCAGGTCTCTGTACTTGTCCGTTTCAGCTGACATGTCCACTTTTTTTGCTGCAAAGACCAAATAAAGGGTCTATTAGCCTATTTGCTAAAAAAACCGGCCAAGTGCGAGTCGGACTCGCGCACCGAGGGTTCCGTACCATTATCTAGAAATATCAATAATCCAGTGTAAGCAGAGCCCTGCTCCAAAGCAAAATGTACGCAGTGTGGGGTCACTTTATATTGGTCACTGATATATACAGACATACATACATATTTACGGTTTTCGCAATTATTCCTTAATCTGTGCTAAAAGACCTACCTTCATACCAAATTTCAAGATTCTGCGTTCACGGGAAGTACCCTGTAGGTTTTGATTCCCTTGATAGTCGAAAATTTGCGGAAATTTGCGGCATAAACGGCTGTATCTTTTGGCTTGGCTCTTTGGCTTAGATGTTAGATTTTTTCACAGCTCCAAAGGGCAGTAGACCTGAGTATTTGATATAAATTTCAGCTTGATACCTCCTCGCGTTCCTGAGAAAAAGGGCCTGACAGACGGACGGACGGACAACAAAGTGATCCTATAAGGGTTCCGTTTTTTCCTTTGGAGGTACGGATCCCTAAAAACGGGCATCCAAAACTTTCATGGCGCAAATTGTAGCAGTTATTTCAGCCAAAGGCCACACTCGATATTTTTTATTTAAGAGTTTTTAATGATTCACGGTTAAGTTCATACGAAATATAATTTTATAAAGGTCATCGCGGTTCACATCCCGTTTATAATATTTCGAATTTTTCATTTATTTGTCGAGTAGGTAATTTATTAAAAATCTAAATAAAAACAAAGTGCCTTGTTTGTTTCGTAAAGGGGTTTATTTTTTCCTACAAAATTGAAGTTCAAAAGTAGGCCAAATATGATATCGTCACTACTTTGAAAAAATCTCGTATCTTAAGAGGGTGCATCCAAGCTGAGCTCGCAACGTCGCATTTTTGGTGATTTTTTGCGATTATTTCACAGAAATTGAATGAAAGTATCAAATATCCGTCTGTAGTGCACTTCGTTTTTAGTGTATTAATGTGTCTAATGCAATAATTCATCATGATGGACTTTTATTTTCTTAATAAACGAGATATGGTATTTTATCCCTTTAATACGAAAATAAAAGTCCATCACCATTAATCATTGCATTGGACACATTAGTACACTAAAAACGAAGTGCACTACAGACGGATATTTGATACTTTCATTCAATTTCTGTGAAATAATCGCAAAAAATCACCAAAAATGCGACGTTGCGAGCTCAGCACGGATGCACCCTCTTAAATGAATTTTCAAACAAAACTGAACCTTGAAAGGGACCATTCGAGTATTACGTAAGCAGATTTTTTACAATTATTTACCCCCCCACGTGTCAGCAAAAGTAGGCAAACCTCTTCCCCCTCCCTCCCATGCTTAGGTAATCATTGGTACCTATATGCATTTTTCTTTTAATGTATTTATTCGGTTTTTTATAAATTTGTAAATTAAAGTAAATTATAACTGCTGACGTAATCACGATATGACCCCATGTCATCAAAAATAAGCAAAGCTCCCCCCGCCCCCCTCAAGCGCTTACGTAATACTTGACCGCCCCCAAATACAGTAAATAAAGTTCATTTCGTAAGATTAGCTATTACGAGATACGAGATATATTCAAAGTAGCGACGATATTATAATCACATGATTTCTGGACGAGCCCTAACCTGTATGTTTTCATACTGTTTACTTGCAAGTGTGATGAAATAAAGGTTATTTTATTAGTGAAACATACCAAGGGCAGTCCAGTCGGCTAGCACGAAGTACCCTCCATCCGGTATCGTGGGTTTGAACCCGTTGTTCTTCAGCATGTTGACGAGATAGTCACGTTTGGGAAGCAGCTCGCGCGGCAGCGATTTCATATAGCACTCTGGCGAGTCGAAGCGAGCGATCTCCAACTCTAAAGAACGGGCCACCGCTTCCTATGGAACGAAGTAAAACCGATTGTCTATAAAGTCGGTTTACGGATAGTTTTACGTGATAACTTCATAGAAACATATTCGAACTGCTAGCTCTGACAGCGCGCGAGAAGATCGTGCCTCTCTATCGCTTGTTCCGCGCTCTCGCTTGCACTCTGGCGGGTAATACGTCTAGCACGAGAGCGTGCAAGAGTCGCGTCGCGCGCGAGGTAGATTGCCCTTTATTACTGTTCATTCTAGAAAGAGACTGGTATTCTATCTCGCGTGCCACGCGACTTGTGCGCTGTCGTGCTAGCCGGGCTACTTAGAGATTAACAGCCTTATTCATAAAAAGTTAGAGGCTCGCTATAAGCTCGCTATAGGACCGATGCAAAAAATTATGATTCATAAACGTCAATTAGCGCTAATCAGTCCATCAAGGGTCTGTTAAGTCTTCCGAAAGTTAGCGGACCGTAGACCCTAATCTACGAGTATCTCTCTGCTAACTCACAAAATGGCCGCCACACATGCGAACAGCTGATTTTGGCAAGAGCAAAACCATACGCAAGACAGTTTTTTTTCTTTTAAGTTTTTATTCCCTCCGGGAAAGGTAAAGGAAACTAGATCCACACTGCCTAGTCTGTCGTGTTAATTCGCTGGTTTCCCGCTAATTCGCTGCCACTGCCGTCAATTTTTTTTTAATTCACTAAAAGGCCATTTTTGGTCTATGATTTGTCAAGGTGACAACATAACGCGTCTAATCCATCCATCAGCAGTTCATTAGCTAACAGACTGCTAGCAAGCGTTTATGAATCATAGTTTTTAACAACTGTCAAATAAGCTTAATCAGTCTGTTAACTAATCGACTGATCAAACCTCAATTAAGGATTTTTTATGAATAAGGCTGTAACTCCCTTATTCATAAACGCTCTATAGGCTCCTGCTAACTTATTAATCGTTTGTCCTTATGTCACTTTGACATTTACCTTTCACAGATAAGGACAAACGATTGCTAAGTTAACAGAAGCCTATAGAGCGTTTATGAATAAGGGGGTCAAGATTTAAAATTTTGTTTCGGCGCCGATCTTATAACGTCGCCTTTGACAGCTATACTATACCGCATCTTAAAGTCGTCGCAAAATAAAAGGCCCGTTTTGACATTTGTCTTCCCGACGTAACTAGTGATGTAACCATATGACTCGGTACTCGATACTCACGATAAATCGATTCAAGTTTGCATGAGTATTTGGTCGATTTGAATATGTATTGTAAAGTGCATTGGATTAAAATTCTGATTAGAAAATTTAACTAAAATTGATATTATAGATATTTTGAAATGATAAAATGTTACGAAAAGTCAATTTTCTTTCATTTAATATTTTGATTACAATAACATTCACTCAATCACAAAAAAAAAACGAGAAAAAGTGAATCATCAGTCAATCATTTTCTTCAGATGACGAAGACGAGCCATTCTATAGAAATCAGTGCTGCCATTGTTCACGGCTTTGAGCTCCAAGCTCATAATTTTCAGTAAATATCACTACACAGCTGGTGAAATTCAGTAATTAATTGGTCTAAATAAAATAAATAAAACGGGCCAAGTGCGAGTCGGCCTTAAAAAATATCTTGATCGATTTATTTTTTCCTTAACCGATTATTAATAGTCTGTGGACAATATGAAAAAATCGTTATGCACAGCACTTCGCTGAGTGAGCGATACCCATCAATGAAAAATGCAATTACCTTCAGAACATTTCGATCGGTAAAAAATTTAGAACTTCATGGGCGTGAACTGTCAAAACGGGCCTTTTAAATTGCGACGACTTTAGTCAACAGTGGCGCCAACTGGTGAGCAAAAAAACGATAGTCCCCATTACAAACTCCCACGGAACATTAATGCTCACCAGAGGGGAGGAGAAGGGAGGGATTGGGGTCGCCCTCACCTGTACAGGAGTGCAGCAAGTGTACACGCAATTCTGGTGCACCACTTGCAGATTGCGCATCAGGTTGGCGGGCCCGTACGCCCAGCCGATCTTCCAGCCGGTCACCGAGAACGTTTTGCCAGCGGAGCCGACGGTGATCGTGCGCTCCCACATGCCCGGGAGTGTAGCTGGGAGCAAACGTTTAGGGCTTCAAGGATAATGCTGAAACATCGAGCTTAACCGAGTTCACCCGCGCGGCACAGGGGCGACCGCGGGGGCCTCTCTCTGTGCGTTTTTTTTGTAAATAGGTTCAAATTTGACGATAATTGTGGCAGCGCCGCGTTAGTCCTATCGCTTCTGGACCAACAAGTTGAATTCTGGATTCTCTATCTTTTGTCCGAACTAATATTATAAATGCGAAAGTATGGATGGATGGATGGATGTTTGTTTGTTACTCAATCACGCCAGAACGGCTCAACGGATCTGGATGAAATTTGGCACATAGATAGCAGTGGCGTGGCGTCAAGTATATCAGAAGGCAAGCCGAAGGAAACTTAACTAGCCTTTTCCTCTAATTCTGGACAATCATTTGCCCAACTGCCTTAAAATAGGCAAGCCGGTGGGAATCGAGTTCTATGGACGCCACGCCACTGATAGATAGAGAAAAGTCTGGAATAGCACATAGGCTACTTTTATCCCGGAAAATTGCATAGTTCCCGCGGGTTAACCATAAACGAATTCTTTGCAGACGAAGTCGCTGGCAACAGCTAGTATGTATGTATGTATGTAAACTCTTTATTGCACATAAAAAATGTGTTGTTTGCCATAATGATCATTTGCTATAACTCTTTTTTCTCTTTAACTGTTAATTGTTCAGGATTGTTATGAAACAAACCTAACCTAACCTATAGAGTTCTACAGGATTGCCATTACAATGCTCCTGAAAAAATTACAGTTTCAGAGAAAAAAACATTACATAATGGCATATGAAATTCGGGCAAATGAAATGCTCCGTGAATTGTATTAAATGCTGAATCCCATTAAGTTGGATTTTAATGCGAAAGAGTTGACGGAGCTCTGCTTCGCTCCTATTTCTGCTCAGTACATAACACCCGTGCTGCGCCGGGAATGCCTATTTATCTCCATGTAAGCGTATTATATATGATCATCTTCCTAGCGATTTTCCCGGCACTTGCCACGGCTCAGTGAGGTCCGCTTAACAACCTAATTTTCTAGTTTTCACAGAAGCGACTGCCATCTGACCAACCCAGAAGGGTAACTAAGCCTTATTGGGATTGGTCCGAACACGATGTTTTCCTTCACCGAAACACTCCTGGTAAATTTCAAACGCGTATACCTATCTACTAACTGGGCGAATATTCAGCGTTTTTTTCGTCATTATCGTCTCAGCATATACCATTAAAAGAGACTATGCTGAGATTTAACTTTTTATGACAACGAAACACAGTATCGATGCTGCATTTAGCTTATCCAAAGTTGTTGCAGCTCGTCCTTCTGTTAGGATAATAATTGTGGGAGGACAATGACGCATGAGCCGAGCGGTCGAAACGCTTGAATATTGACCTTACCTAACAAAATTCTAACCTCAATGTGTAAATTTTTGCAAAGAATAAGGTGTATTATGTGATCAAATAAACCTGAGGCAATATTTTGTACATAATTTTGCTGATATTTTATCTCCAGTTCCTTTATTTACGATGAAATAATAACAAAAACTAGACATTTTGAGGTTAGAATTTTGTTTACCAAATAGGACAGGTAAGAATGAAAATAGCTTACTATTCTATATTTACAGTAAGATAACTCACCAATCCTGATATGCTCATGCGGCTCATACACCATCCACTCATACACCTCGTCGGTCAAGCACAGCACATTGTGCTTCTTGCACAAGTCAGCGATGACTTCTATCTCGCGTCTGTTAAACACTTTGCCTAGCGGATTGTTTGGAGTGTTGAGTATCAGCATCTTTGTCTTCGGCCCGAAGAGGCTGGCCAGTTCCGCCTCATCCAACACCCAGTCGGCGGAGGACAAGACGTCTGAAGATTTGTTCTGTAATATGGATAACATAATAATAATAAATATCATGGGACAAATTACACCAATCGACCCAGTCCCAAACTAAGCAAAGCTTGTACTATGGGTACCAGGCACCGGATAAACATAGTTATATGATGTAGATGAAGATAAATACATACAACACAAACATTCGTATTCATCATACAAATGTCTACCCTTACCGGGATTTGAAACCAGGACCTCAAACTTCATAGTCACGGTCAGTAACCACTAGGCTATCCAGCCGTTACATAAACTAAACATTTCATTTTTGATACTAGTTTTTGCAGATTGTACTTTTTGTTGACTGTGCTTCGTTTCGTCCTAAGGTCTTTTCATTCTTAACTGTCATATTTGGTAAACAAAATTCTAACCGCAATGTAGAAATTTATGTAAAGAATAAGGTGTATTATGTTACCAAATAAACCTGAGGCAATATTTTTTACATAATTTTGCTGATTATCTCCAGTTCCTTTATTTACTATGAAATAGTTAAAAAATAACAAAAATGAGACGTTTTGAGGTTAGAATTTAGTTTAACAAATATGACTGTTACGATTTTTTTTTATGTGAATAGGAAGACAAACGAGCAAGTGGGTCACCTGATGGTAAGCGATCACCAATGCCCATAGACACCCACAACCCCGGAGGGATTGCAGATGCGTTGCCAACCTAGAGGACTAAGATGAAATGCCTCTTGTGCCCGTAATTTCCTCGGCTGTCTTACTCTCCACACCAGAACACAGCAGTGCAAGCACTGCTGCTTAACGGCAGGATTAGTAGTCCTAAAATTCAATTAAATTTGTGATTAATTAAAAGTCGATTGGATCAACCTTTGAAGAGTTCCCTCCTGCGGAACCCCTTTTTAACCACGACGGCAACTTACTTACCCACCTACCTAACCTACTTATTTTTGTATTAAAATAATAATCAGTGATTCGAAATAATGGCAGCATTCACATGGAATTAATTTGAGGTGGACCATGGCCCATAGTCATGGCCCGTGGTTCACTTAGGTGTAGGTACTGAGGTGGGCCATCGGCAGGAAAAAGTGCCAGTGGTCCACCCACGTCAACTAGGCAGGTGGCCCACGACCGATGACCTCATTTTTTCACACGTTGGAACAATCTAACTAATATTATAAATGCGAAAGTATGGATGGGTGCTTGAGGGAGCGAAGTTTGACAAAGAAACTCGGCGTGAATCGAGTTGTTAGGTCGACTCGCCAGCTCGCCACTGATTTATTTATTGACAAAAAAATTTACATGGCATTACAGGTTTATAACTAATGCACCATGAAAAATGATATAACCAACCTGATAGATACGTAACATAAATCTCGTCTTTATCTTTATACCTTACGTAATTCCAAATGAAATAAAAACAACTTACAGGTTTTAAAGCTATGAATTTGGCAACGCCGCCCGTCATATCGATCATGAAATTGTAGCAGTCGAAGAATGGCTCGATGACTATAACTTCGTCGCCTTCTTCCACGTGACCTTAAAAAAACTCGGATTAGAAAAAAAACACTCCTATTCATATCATATTACTAAATTCTAAGTAGACTTCGTCTGCTTAGAATTATACATATAAAACCTCCTCTTGAATCATTCTATCTATTAAAAAAACCGTATCAAAATCCGTTGCGTAGTTTTAAAGTTTTTTAAGCATACCTACAGACAGACGGACGGCGGAAAGCGACTTTGTTTTATACTATGTAGTGACAATGTACATACGAGTACAAGAGATTGATTTTTGCAAGGATTTTTGGAACTTACGTTTAAATATGTAGAAGACTTGTAGAAGGCTTGAAGAAACACACTCTCCTAACATTAAAGCCGCGTACAGATTACGCGCGGCAATGACTCGAACTTTGGCTCGCGCGGCGGCCGCGCGCAATGGGGACGGGGTTGCCGCGCGCGGCAACTCCAACATCGCCGCGCTCGAACGCGCCGCGCGGCGATCCGAGCGCTGTCGGTTGTTGAGCCCGCCTCAAAGGAGCTTCAGTCGCTGCCGCGCGCGCAGTTTGGACGGTTGAAGTGTTGCGACGAACGTGCTTAAATTATGGATTTAACGACAAGAACTGCCGCGAGTTAATTCAATTTTATGGATGTTATGATTTGCTGTGGAACAGCAAATCGCTTTTACACCACAACAAGGCACTAAGGCATGATGCGTGGACGGAAATTAGTAGGAAGATGGGTTGAGTTTTTTATGCTGTCTTCCACGACTTCATGTCTCATGTCCGCCATTAGTTGTATACCACATTATAAAACAAATATCTTTTTTCTGCCACTAACGCCTTTTTCGTTTAAAATTATTGCGGATGATGTGATGGATCACAATAAACGCGACTGCCGCACGACCACGCGCGTTCATGGTTTAGAATTTAGAACTAAATGGCGCGCGCGCCGCGCACTGTTCGAGCTGGATCGCTTGCCTCGCGCGGCCGCCGCGGTCTACCTAAATTCCATCGAACATTTGCCGCGCGAGCCAATGTTCACGCGAACACTGGCTTGCGCGGCTGCCGCGCATAATCTGTACACAGCTTTAGACTACATGTTGGGAGTGTGTATCAAGTCGACGGCTTAACTGAGTCCTCGCCCGCGCGGGTTCAGGGGCGCGGGGCAGGACGACATTTAAGCAGTCATCTACAGCAGTTAAGTTGTCTTACCCAATATGGCGGAGTACAGGGCTTCGTAGGCGCCAGTGGTGACCAATACTTCGTTGTGGGGGTCGATGTCTCGGCCAATCAGGGGAGAGTACAGCTTTGACAGGGCCTGAACCAGTCTCGGATGACCCTGGAATAAATGAACCCTAAATATTCTGATAGACCAAACCAACCTCCACAGTGGCAACATCCGCTGAGGATCTCTCGGAGAGGTAAAAGTGTCTTCTGTGAGAATTTAAAAAAATGCCTTCTATGATACTCAAGGAATATGTCTGCCATGACAAGGCCATGACATTCTAAGGGCCACTTGCACGGACCAGGGTTAACGACTTAACCCCGTGTTAGATGCTAACCCGGGGCTAAGTAGTGTCAAAATGTATGGAACTGTCAAACCTAACGATCTAATTTTTTTACTCTGGACTGTGCAAGTGGCCCTAAGAGAGCTAACGGATTGTAGGAAGGATGGAGTTCAGCAAAGTAACGCCTGAATCTATGCAGTGGTTATTTCTTCATTCATAATCATAATGGCAAGTAAATGCTTTATTCTACAAATATAAAGAAACAGACATCACATAAAAAAATAAAATTGGTTTCGTCAAAAAAACATAGGTCGTAAGTAGGTAGGTAGGTACTTACAGGTCAGACTCAAAGGTCGTTGCTTATCAACAATGATGTCAGTGAAATTGAACTCATGGTATTTATGGGATTGATGATGTCATGTCGTACCACTTTAATTTGTCGACTATGTACAACTAATTTACCATATTTTGTGTCAGTTGCTACACTTGCTACATCCGAAACCGGCCAAGTGCGAGTCGCGCGAACCTAGGTTTCCAGTTATCGCATTGACTTGGAAGTTTGATTTTATTTCTGCTCTAATGGGTAGCAGAGTGTGGTCTTCTGTCACGCTCATAACAAACAATAACATAATTAAAGTATAAGATTTCCACCTATTCCCTTGATTACAACAATCAAAGCAATTACAATTACAGATTGATAAATTTATAAAAAAGTAAGTAAAACCTTCGCATTACACATATCTTTCGTCATTTATATAGGCTCGCTTAAATGAGTCCTCGTCCGCGCGGCACAGCAGTCCTTTGCCTTCCTATTCATATAAAAAAAAAAAAAACGGGCGCGGGGTGGGACGACAAAGGGAACTTCTCTCGGCGGCAGGCGCACTACCCGCCCGCACAGAACTCCCACCCCGCGGTCGTCCCACCCCGCAAGGGCGAGGACTGATAGGTCGCTCTATAGTAAAAGTGCAGACAAACTTACAAATCCCCGTGTATACTGGTGCACCAGAGGGTTGGGACTGGAGCTGATCTCAGCCAGCGCCTGGGTGACATGCTTGGGAGCATGGTAGTCGGGGAAGCCCTGGCCGAGGTTCACTTGCGGCTTCACCTTCGCAACCAGCTCAATGTATTCCACCCTGGAATTAAGTATAAATTGTGAAGTAAAACATATTCGTTCTAATGTGATGAAAAAATATGTTTGTATAGGGAAAGGCAACCCGTTGGCTACCCAATTTTCTCTTGATTTGATACGTAATCAAAATTTACATGGATTGGGACAGTGGGAATGAAAAATATGCATTAGTCTGCAATAGGGAATATTCATGATTTTTTTCATGGCTTTCATGTAATAAACAGTATAAAAAAAAAACAGAATTTTAATATTGAGTTTATATGGGCATTGTGACATGCAACGTCACAGGTTATATTGGATCTCTCTTTCTAATTGCTGACTAATTAGTTGTTTAAAACTCTTATATTTTCCGTATTTCTTGACCGATAATAATTTTAATTTCACTATCTCATTTACTATACTTTCATAGTTGTGAAATGTGTTAATTTTTTACATGTTCCATGATCTAAATTTGTTTGGCTTATGAATCTAATTCAATTTGATGCCTTATGAAAACAGAGCACACTTGTCACTATATAAATCTGTTCTGTTTGTAAGTTTAATTGACATAAGCAAAAGATCAAGTCATCACCATCAAGCAAAAGATAACTAAATCCAACAAAATTAGTTCTCTAATATGAAGTCATGTCTAATTAAACATAGAGTAAGTCAGTCAATAAAATATGATATCACTCAGTTAGCATAATGGTTTTTTAATCAAGATTGCAGATTGCTACATTCTGATTCAAAAGGCAAGCAAAAGCAAACAAAGGTCATATTTGTAGACATTTATAAATTTTATAATTTTACATTAGGTTATCAGACAGATATTTATGTGGTTAAATTTGATTCCTTTATATATTTTACAAGTCAACTTGACCCACTTCAGATCCGACCGGATTGCCTTGAAATTTGGAATACCTACATAATGAATGGGTGGTAGGTGGTGGTAGCCTGCAACATGCAGTCCACTCACCGTAATAACTGTACAGGAACATGGAAGCTGATCATATGTGGTTGTGATCCTCTGCAGTGAGGAAATGAGGAAAGAGTGAAGGACTGATGAAATGCAAGTACAGTCAACAAAAAGTAGTCGGCAAAAAAAGCTTGTATTAAAAATGTTTTTTTAACAAAAACTTATTTATACTGGAGTATTTATAATAATATTCAGATGCATTTAAGCAATTTACTGTCTGATACTAAACTTATGCATGCCATTGCTGAAATAATTAGTTTGTCACGAAGAATTCCGATCTCTCAGACCCTCAACTATGGAAAACCAGGGTGACTTTTAAAACATTGGCTACTAAAATTATACCATTCATGAATTGGACTTTTAATATATCCTAAAAATAAAGAAAATTGATGAAAACCTGAATGAAAAGTAGAAAATACAGATGAAACTAGTCAAATTGCATTCAGCCTGCTTTTTAAAGTTACTTCTCCAGTTCTAATTCACCCGGTTCACAAAAGTAACTACATAATATACAATTAAAAGTAGACATTATACAATTGACATCTTATTAAAATTCATTCCTTAGCATAATAATGTCTACATAAAATTTTGTCATATCATTGTAAAGTAGAACTCCGATAACAAAGTGTAAACATTTGAGATAAAATGCATTATCAAGCTCAATAAATAATAATAATGCCAAAGTAATTTAAATGTAGAGAATTAAAAAGTTACGCAACTTTTTTTTTAATAAAAAAAACTAAGTGTGTTTTCCTTACCATACGCTTTTCTCCCCGGCGCCGTATCTGCTGGGTAATTTGAACTTATCCATGTTAGCGAGAGGAGCACAGGTCTGTATTCTAGCTATGTCGTTTATGTTCTGTTTCACAGAACAGAGCCGAGCGCCTTCTCTGATAATCTGACGACTACGAAACATTATTTATTATACCGACTCTGGACGGTTATTTGCAGTAACATGATAATGGTTGGTTATATTTAATATAACCTCGCGCGGGCGGATATCAGATTAGAAATGTCAAAGTGACAAGTGTCAACTTGACAGTTATTCGTGGGGTAGCAAGTTAAAAAAAGTACTTCCCTTTTTCATCTAAACCTGAAATATGTTTATTGAAATAAATAATTCTAATAAAATTTTATTTGTTTGGTATGGGTCGTTAAGGATTGAGAGTTCACCTTTTGGACTTTAACCATATTAAAAAAATATATCGCTTTGTAAGATATGCTGATATTCATTTTGGAGTGAAATTAAATTATTTTTCTTCCCCTAACTTAGAATTTAATTTCATTACATTAAGTATTTTTTAGATTACTACTGTTGTTCGTTTGTTTTTACTGTGGTCATGTTCTCAAAATTCCCTTAAATTTGATAATATGTTTAACACTAGCAACACAGTTCTGAACACCAGTGTTGCTAGGAGTATATTAAATCCCTTATTTTACAGGGATATTATTGTCTAATAAATTATTAGTTACTGTGATAACCAATATTCGTTTTTTATTACCGTGAAATTAGCAGTAGGCCGCGGATTTATGAGCAGCGCTTTTAATTATGTTTTATTAGTATGATTCAACATCGTGATGGTCGTTACATAATACTTGGTAATCATCAAGACACATAACTACTACACAGTACCTATTACCTTTTTATAATGCTACAAGTAGACAAAAGTTAGCAGACCCTTTCAAAGAGCTTATTTTATTATTATGGCATTTCTAGGATAACAGGAAGTATTATTTATAAAATTTAAATATTTTTTTTTACATTTTTTTTTATTATTTTTTTTATTTTAGTATTATTTTGGGAGCACTGCAATTTTTATGGAAATATATTTTCTGGTGACAGGTATCTTTTGATTTAGGTGTTCTAAAGGGTCACAGACCTAAGTATTTAGTTTCTAAACGACACTGAAAATTAGAACACAGAAAAATCCGAAAAGTAAAGCTATGGCCGGGAATCGAACCCAGGTCCTCGTCATTCCGTGACGCGTGCTATACCCCTACACCACCCATAGCAGGTAAGTATTTGGTATTAATTTCAACTGTATGCCTCTACTTGTTCCTGATATAAAGGGTTTTAACCCATAGACGGACGGATGGACAACATAGCGATCCTAAAAGCGTCCCCGTTACGAGACCCTAAAAAACATAGCTTGCAAGACGACTCGTTTTAGATAACCTCGTGCAACTTGGCCATCTATCCCAAACTCGTCCAACGATCCCTTATTCACGGCCGCAGTAACGTTCCATTCATTTTCATTTTTTTTCCAGCACGTAATTAAATGGGTTGCCATGCCAATATGCAGAATGGGCAATTAATATTAATTAACCGTTTTCAATGTTGACTCGTGCATGACTGTGAATAAGCGGATGATTAATTGGAAATTTGTTAATTAATATTGAATTTAACTGGCGCGCAACGTAAGGTTATATCATTTTCATTCTTTCTTACCTGTCCTATTTGGTAAACAAAATTCTAACCTCAATTATGCAAATTTTGTAAAGAATAAAGTCAAATAAAACTGAGGTAATATTTTGTACATAATTTTGCTGATATTTTATCTCCAGTTCCTTTATTTACGATGAAATAGTTAAAAAATAACAAAAATGACAAGTTTGGAGGTTAGAATTTTGTTTACCAAATAGGACAGGTAAGAATGAAAATGGTATACGTACATACATACTTAAGTCACGTCATTATCCCTTAAGGTGTAGACAGAGCCTACGGTAACAAGACCTAAAGGCCACGATTAGCATGATTGTGGGCGTATAGGTGGAAAGGGGAATCAAAATAGTGATGGGTTGCTAGTCGCATCGCCTAACATGATTCCTAAGATTTTTGTTCATTCCCGCGATGGGCTTTTACCATCTACGTAGGGAAACAACTGGTACATTCTATATTTTTTCTTTAATCCCAGACCAGCATATATAGAAGGCAACATAAGGTTCCAACATACACCCCCTTGCAAAAAACGGCTTTAGTGACTAAAATTCTGAAAAACCATAGGTAGGTACCCGATTTTTTTTGGAAGGGGTGTAATTATTATGTCGATGTGATTAGCCTAGCTTATATAGCAGTGACCCTGCCTGCGAAGCAAGCGTCTCGGGTTCGAATCCTGGTAAGGGTATGTGCCTGTGTGATGAATATTTGTTACTGAGTAATGGATGCTCCTATCTATTTTAAGTATGTATTTCTCTATATAAGTATGTACGCCCATAACTCAACTTACTTTGGGACTGTGTCAATTTGTGTGAATTGTACACTAATATTTATTTATTTATTAATTAAATGGCTTTACCACTTTACCAAATCCCTTAAATCGATAAAGTACTTAATAGGAAAAATCTTCAATTATTATATGAAATAAAAAGAGCACTTCGTTATAATAAAACAAAAAATCTAGTTATAATCAAAAGACATTCTGATGAAAATAGATTTTTAACAAAACCTTTCCACTTTAGAAATACTAGGTACACGCGCTTGATTGAAAAATGTGTTTATATCGCTCGTTGTGCCACTCAGAGTGATTTATTGCGGCAAATTTAACTTTACCGTCGCGAAAGTGCGATACAACATTTTCTTTATTAAACTCAGCTCAAAACGTATGCGGGTTCCACAAAAGACGACTGAATTTTCAAGATGGCGCGTTTCCGGAGCGTGCTTTATAATCTATTGTCACTTTAACGCCGTATTTGTCTTGAACGAGCCGTAATAAGCTAACAATTACCATGTCTACGGAATATTAATCTTGGTTTTGATTGATTGCCAATCTTTGACAGGGATATAGTGTGTTAGTGTGGGAAAAAGGGCACAGGTAACCTAGCAACCCTCTTATCTGGTTGAAAGGCTTTGAAGGTTAAAAATGGGCAGTAAAAGCCTAAAAGCACTAAGAGCGCGATGCTTAAAAAAACACTGGCCTTAGGCATAGAATAGATAATAACAGGGTAGAAGGGAATGTCTTTTGACCGCGTCCAAAACGCCGCCATTTATATACCTACTTCCCCCTTCACGTCGTTGCGCCCCTCTGTCGTCCAGGCGTATTGCTAGGGTTGCTTACCGTTAAATATTATACTTACGTCTAAAGATAATATAAAAGAAAGAAAGAAAGAAAGGAAAAGGTTTATTTGGTGCAATATATATCGCTAAAATATAAGTTTTTATTTACTTTGAAATCATTATTTTATTCTAGTTTTACAAAATATGAAATTTATAAATGATTAGGTACGTACCTACATATTACATTAAGGAAGAAGTTATTACTAGTGCCTTACCAAATGAAGCCGTTTAAGATGATTTAAGTAAGTATTACTTACCAACAAATATAAAATAAAATACATACAGGCTCACGTAAAACTAGTAGTAGTTACTTACCGCTCATCGTCTTTGGGCAAGCTAAAATAACTTAAGTCTGTCATCGTTTTTGCATTATTCATACACCACAATAACTTGACACCATTGTAATTATTGTTTCCAAGATGAGTACCTACGGGACGGAACGCGCAAAAATGCTAAACGCGCGTGCGGCGACGCCGGCCGTGGCAGCGTGACTGAGCCGCTCGTTTAACAAGTACTGTAAATCGTGACCTTGAGTCTGGCCGGAGCGGGAGATTCCGTTCTACTATGTTCTTACTTATTCTATGCCTTAGGTAACACTCTGGGCCCTATTTTATAAAGCTGCAAGTTACAATTTACAAGCGGAAGTCTCTATCTAACACATAGGGTCAGAAAGAGACATCCGCTTGTAAACTGTAAGTTGTAGCTTTATAAAACAGGGTCCTGGAATTCGAAATTCGAAGTTCGTATGACAGCGAAAAGGGCGGTTTGTTGATTTGTTATCCATATTTTATTTCACCGCGCTCTGGCAATTTGTTAAATGTGATTGGTCGATTCAACCCCGTTCCGTGTTGACCGAATCGTACCATCGTACCCTTCCAAAGTGAAGCTATTGCCAGTGACTTATTGAAGCCGTTGGAATTCGATTTTCGAAGTTCGTTTCGCGCCGTTCCGTTCACACTTACAGTCATTCATTAGAGAGTGAGGGGGAAGGCAAGATTGAATTTCAAAGTAACCCCGGTTCCAGCAGACCTGAGAGCTGTAAATAATCGAGTGGTATTTTAAAACCCTTACACGACAAAGTAATCAACCCTCTACGTGTTACGGCACAGTAAAAACTAACACGGCGATGCCTGCAGAGAGCGAACGAGAGCAACAGAAGGTCCCAACAGACGGGCGTGTAAGTTTGCGTACTTACGGCTCGTCGACTTTACTCGCCTGTGAGTCAGTCTAAATGTACGCGTACTTAGACACACAAGCGAGTAATTAGCTGTCGAGCCGTAAGTACGCGAACTTAATCGCCCACCTGCCTGGGTCTTTGGTTGCTCTCGCTCGCTCTCTGCAAACATGGCAACACTATGCCATAGAATGACACTTCCCACCTGTCATTCAGTGATGTTAGATTGATTGACGTACAATAAACAAATAGACTCCCAATCACGCTCAAAAACTGTCGGAAGCAAAAGTCTGCACAACGCGTCTATTGTGCAGAGTTTTGGTTCAGTCGTGTTTCGGCCGCGCTTCGATAACAATCAAGGGCGTCGCCAGCCGATGGCGCGGGGGGGGGGGCAAGTTGACTTTACCTACTACAATTCATACTTTTCTCATTCTCTATGAATTATATTTGGCAACTTATTAACTTTTTTAGAATCTCTAGGGGGGGGGGGGGGGGCAGCTGCCCCTCCCTGCCCCCCCTTGGCGACGCCCTTGATAACAATGTACATGTCTCTTTCGCACCGTAATCTCAAACGCTTGAGAACATGAGACAGACAGGTTTACAGTGCGTGGCGTCGTGTCATTACTTCTCACGATCCTATGCAATTGACATTAAAATTACTGCCACGAAATAAGGTGTTAATTTGAACGAATATGTTAATGTTATCTGCATGAGTTGATGTGTTGACACATACAATACGTAGACAACGCTGCTCGGACGTTTCTTGAGGCATTTTTGTTTGCGATTGGGAGTCTAGTTGTTTATTGTAAGTCAATGGTTAGAATGAAATCTGTCATTTCGTTATTTCTGTCATTACGTAATAAAAGCTTGTAGCAAACAATGGGTAGGTATTAGATATTCCATCGAGTGTACGCTCTCAAGGTTTCTCTCTGTTGCCTTCACTCGCAGGGCAAACGGCTCGTGAACGTGCTTTGGCAACCGCCATTTATTGCCCACCGCGAAGTGTTACCAGATACAAATAACAAAATACCCAACAAAATTTCTGATTTGCGGGTAAAATTCCTGACCTTGGAATTTCTGAGTAGCCCTAAGGGGGAGAGGTGTTACCGCCTCCAGTTTTTATAACAGTTAAAAAATAACAGCCTAGTGCGATATGGACTTGCGCAACGCGGTTTTCGCACGAATTCGGCGAGTGAAAATGACGGTTTTTGAGATGCAGCGTAACGGACAGAAATACATACAGGCGGACAGATAGATTATAATTTGTTCTGTGATAATGTAAATGATCTTAAAAAGAAACATTAAAAAAATATTCTCGTGCTACTTATATTATATTCCGGCCGCATTCTGACTTATGGCCAAAATCCAGCGTTTCTATTCCTTACGTCTGGCAACCCTGAATGCCTTGACTCACGCATCGTCGTAATATCAACCTTAATTACTTTGGTAACGCTATAATTATCAGTATCATCATTGTCACCAACATATTTAATAATTTTTCATTTTTAATAATATTCATGAGAAATTAACAATGTGAAATAGAATATATTATTATTTACTTACCTGTACATATATTTTTTAGCGTTATTATAATAAAATAATTCTCTTATTTCTAATGCATTGCATGGAATTCCTTAAAGCAATAAATGACTGATTATTTGATTTATTACATTTAGCTAAGTATTTTATTTTATGCCAACAATGCCTTAGGTACATCATTTCGGAAAAGATTAAGAAACTGAGGGGCTACTCCGAAATTCTTCGAAGTTCGTGTCAAACCATCTCTCTCACTCTCAAATGAATGTCTATTAGTATGAGCGGAACGCCACCAAACGAACTTCGAAAATCGAATTTCACAGTATAAGACCTGGCCTTATACTCTGAAATTCGATTTTCGAAGTTCGTTTCGTGCCGTTCCGTTCTCACTAATAGTTATTAATTGGAGAGTGAGAGGGACGGCGTGATACGAACTTCGAAAATCGAGTTTCGGAGTAGCCCCCGCTTTAGAACGAAAAAAATCACATCGAAGTCCATTCGCTTGAGAACTACAATGCCACAGACAAACAAACACGCACGTACATCGAATCGACATCAAACTAACCCCCCTCTTTTTGCGTCGGGGGTTAACCCTCTCGCAAAGTGAAGCTTTGTAACCCACTAAACTATGAAAATAGGTTCACATTAGTTATTCAACACGTTTCGTGTTAAAAACTTAAAGCTCAGAGTCCTTCCCAGCGACACAGTTTAAGGTGGAAACACATTGTTAACACGCGACGCGACCCGATGCAACGCGACGCGTGTTGAGTCGAATCAAATTGTATTATTTTCTATGACCAGAACCACACTATGAACATCCGACGCGATGCCATGCGCATACATTCGTTGCATCGAGTCGCGTCGCGTGTTAGTAATGTGTTTTCACCTTTATCCCTACATAGTATAAAACAGTCGCTTTCTGCTGTCTGTCTGTCCGGTACGCTTATATTTTTAAAACTACGCAACGGATTTTGAACTTCCTTAGTGGTGTTGAGCACTTTTTGGGATGGGTAAAAAATGTTAAACTCGCGTCAGGCGTAAGACGGAGGGAGAGTTACCAGTTAAGTACCAGGATATCAGATCCTCTAAGAGCTTAAGTATTTTGAAATACGCATGAATCGCGTTCGATATTTGAAGTGTTTTTTTTGTTGAGTCGTGGAGCAAAAGTACTAGGGCATCAGCACAATGTTAGACGTCTGTCTATACAGATATTACGTACGTTTTTTTTGTAAGCGGCCAGTACGGTACGCGTCTTGAGCGTCATGGAGGTTACAGCAATAAAATCTAATCTAAGCTGCTGTTTTCACTTGTGTGAGCACTCCCGGAGTGCTACGTGTCGCTTTTTTTAATAGAAGAGTGATTCAAGAGGAAGATTTATAAAAGTAATAAGTACACCTACCTACACACAAAACATACTAAGGTAACGCCAGTGTTGGACAAGGACCCAGTAATGGACAATGAGTCTTATTAAATAGAAACTAAGGGATAGTCATTTATAAACTTACAACCGCACGATTTTTAAATTAAGAATGAAGTGTCCATTACTGGTGCTTGTCAGCTTAGTGTCCAACACTGGTGCCGTTACCTTAAGTCCACTTAAGAAGACTCATCAGGCCAATACTTTAGGCGATATTACTGTGACTGACAGAATTATAACTAGACACAGGATTATTATGCACTATCAAAATGCCAAAATATGCATGCAAATATGCACTATTCGAATTTACGTTCATTTTCACATCATATGTGTTATATGATATAACATATATCATATAATATAACTGATATGTACCAATATAACATATATGTCGGGAAAAGAGTTAAATACGCGGATATTGACCTTAGAAGTATTAAATGAATAACAAAGAATGTCTTCAGAGTAAGGCAATAATTAAGGAATCACTCAGTGTGCACGTCTGGCACGGGAGACTAATGTGGAGAGACTGCCCTCACTGGAGCGCGTCCCCCATCGTCCCACTACTGACTGACTTTTATAATCAAAACAATGCATGCCGTGGCTTCTCGCTCTCACATATAGTACATTATAAATTAAGGTATAATTTATAACTTATTTATTATAATTCTTACGGCAGTAAACAATAACATATTTTTCTAGGTTTTCTGCAGAAAACTTGTGACGTTTGTCACTTAATATTAATATATAGGCTGAAAATGACCTTTCGACGTCAACTGACGTTACCGGACAGTGCCGTACGAGTGAGAGGCGAACGTGTCGACGTCATATACAACACACCTGACACGTATAACTACTGAAATATGCACTGTCAATGAAAAATCACCAAAATATGCAATAACGCTATAAAAATAGAATAATATGCATGTGCATATGCAAATATGCAAATGCATATAATCCAATGTCTAATTATAACCATAACATAGTGTTGCCACTATATGTACAAGTATCATGTTTCCGGCTTCACGTTTACGAATAACGGTACGTTTTCAATCTAAAGTTGCAAAAGTTGGGAAACTTCATGTGTTGTTCCTTCATCTCAAGTTTTAATGGGATTATATCATAGAGGAAGTAACTAGTAGAGTGGAGCTGGCAGCTTAGTTGCACATATCATTATAGCTAGACGTACACGTACGGATTTGTCCGTCGGATCTGCCTGACAGATGTGTCTGGCGGACACATCCGTCGTCTATTTCTCGCCACACATTGACGGATGTGTCCGCCATAAACCCGCCAGACACATCTGTCAGGTAGACCCGACGGAAGAATCCGTACGTGTATGGCTAGCTTTTAAAACTTTAAGATGGGTGTGGCATAGCGAATGAAAATCACATAATAACTAATATTAAAAATGCGAAACTATGGATGGATGATTGTTTGTTACTCAATCACGCCAGAACGGCCCAGCGAATCTGGACGAAATTCGGCACATAGATAGAGAAAAGTCTGGAATAGCACATAGGCTACTTTTTTCCCGCGGGATAGCGATAAACGAATAAGTATGTAAGTAATAATTATGAAAACAAAAAAGCAAAGTACGAAAAGTAATCGCGAAAAATAAGTGTTCTTTGTGTATGCTTAGTAGGTATGTGATTCACAACTTAATATGATGGAAAATGTATTACACTCTACAACTCTATTTCGTTGCTTCCTCTATGCATTACGCACATAAACTGAAAGTGGAATAAAGGCTTTATTGTTAGCACGTAAGGCACAAAGTGCAGTAACAGGATATGCGATGCCTGTTATCCTATTATAAACAATGGTCTACCTTTCACAGACTAACAGAACTGCTGAGAACTGAAGACTTTTCAAAGTTAAACTTACGAAGTATTGATTTGTATTGACAAGCTGTATATTAACTTGCAATAAATGTATAAGTATTATTTGTCCGGGCGGAATCTTGCGTCTCAATTTTGAAGCAGACATCTTAACTAATAGAGCTGAAATTTTGCTTTGTGTAAGTGAGACGACAATACAATAATCTGGTAGTAAAATTCTGGTGGTCCAGGTCACCAACACTAATAGGTACTTACACATAACATTCAGAGGGTGGTGAAATAACGAATGTCTGAGATCGTAGGAACTTTTCCCATGAGACAAAGCCGAGGGCGATAAACATACGATCTGAGGCTTTATCACCGCCCGAGGTGAATTTTACGTTTCCCCCTGGCCAGGTATTGGAAATTCCGCTCGCTTAGCGGGCTGTAAATTGCTACTTACGGCCTGCGGTGACGTACCTATAGTTATACCTAATAGGTAGAGACCAGATTATATGCATTTGCATATTTGCATATGCATTTGCATACTTAAGCCATTCTCAGCGGTAAAGGCATATTTTACCCAAGATCTGGTTATAATGCATATTATCAGTACATTTACAATATTTTTTCCGAGTGCAGTGCACTCAACTTGCGTTCCGAAATGCGAAAGGAACATATAACGCATATAAATTTATACTTGTTCATACTTGACGTGCGTACTCATTGATCTGCAGTTATTTTTTTATTTATTTGCGTAAAATTTGATGCGTACCTACCGTGCCTTCGGAAAAAAGTTGTGTCCTCGTGAATAACTGACTTTCCTGGAACATTTACATACGACGGAAATGTTTTATATTGTCAAGTTTGCGAGAAAAAATCCTGAAATTTATCATTTAACTAGCTGTTGCCAGCGGCTTCGTCTGCAAAAAATTCGTTTATCACTATCCCGCGGGAACTACGCAATTTTCCGGGATAAAAAGTAGCCTATGTGCTATTCCAGACTTTTCTCTATCTATGTGCCGAATTTCATCCAGATCCGTTGGGCCGTTCTGGCGTGATTGAGTAACAAACAAACATCCATCCATCCATCCATACTTTCGCATTTATAATATTAGTTAGATTTTGCATATTTTGTGCATATTTCACCAATTTTTGTTCATATTTCTGCCATTTTTCATGCATATTCGCGTGCATATAACAAGCTTATGTTGCATATAATCCGGTTCTACTAATAGGTATGCAGCAGCGACTGTAAGTGCTGATTCTTGTTGCTAAAGCACCCCGCCGAGTAACACATATATGCGAAGAAACCCCATTGCACTTGTGACGTTCTAACGTTAAAACGGAATCGCTGTTGTTTATAAGGTTCAGTACCCAAAGGGTAAAAAGGGGAGGGTATTTATCTGTCTATCTGTCGCATGTCGGTCACAAGACAAGACAAGACATTTATTAGCTTTGATACAAGATCAAACCCTGTAAGGGCACTGCTAATAGGTATTATTAAGTAAGGGTGCGACCAAACCGCCGCGTATACGCAGTGACGTGTCGTATGCGTCACTGTTTCTTCATACATTTTGTTGCGATTCCGTAACGTCACCGTTTTTTAAGCGGCGGTGTGGTCGCACTCTAAATAATTATTAATGAACATAAAATATTAACCTTGCTACTCCGCTACTTAAGTAGTAGCGGTATTAATAAAATTATTATGTTGTAATCTAACTAATATTATAAACGCGAAAGTATGGATGGATGTTTGTTTGTTACTCAATCACGCCAGGACGGCCCAACGAATCTGGATGAAATTCGGCACATAGATAGAGAAAAGTCTGGATAGCACAGAGGCTACATTTTATCCCGGAAAATTCCCGCGGGATAGCGATAAACGAATTCTTTGCAGACGAAGTCGCAGGCAACAGCTGTTTTATATAATGATTTACCTAAGTATATATACAAGAGTGCCCACGAAAGCAATTTAGCAAAGTACCAAGTCACCTCACCACACCAGGCTATATCTCATGTATGGTGATAGACAGTTCAAATTTTCACAGATGATGTATGTCTGTTGCCGCTAAAACACTAATTTGATTCCCGTTTCCACCTAAAAGACCACAATCAATCGAGAATTTTCAAAGCGCATCTTAAAACTAGTTCTTCAATAAGGTTTTTTATGTTTCCTAGTTAGTAATAGTGTAAGAGCTTGATTAGAATATGTGCGGAAGGATAAGGGTGCGACCAAACCGCCGCGTATACGCAGTGACGTGTCGTATGCGTCACATTTTCTCACCGTTTCTTCATACATTTTGTTGCGTTTTTTAAGCGGCGGCGTGGTCGCACTTTAATGCCATGTCAAATAAGTTCCTTCATTCCCCAAAAGTTTTGAGTTTGGTTGCAGTGCGGAGTGGAAAGTTTTACCCCCACAAAAGTACTAAACTAAGAATCTGACTGACCTGAATTCATAAAATATTCCGTTCGTTCTATAATCAAATCATTCACGTGACCTTAGTTCTTTTTAAGTTCCCTAACAATTTTATGTTGTTTCTACTCAGAATCGCGAGCTCTTTCAATCTTAATACGTACGACAAAATTTTGTCCCTAAGTTTTTTTCTATAGTGTTACCATTTTCCATACACTTTGTATGGCGTAACGAAAAGGACGAACATAAAATAAATGTCGATGGCCCAGACGAATAAACGTGTAATCGTAAAACAGCAACTTTACAGGAAAAATAAAATCAGTTTTAACAAATATTAAGTTAGTTGTGGCAGCCGTTATAATATGTGTATTATATCATTAGATTGATATAAAAATTACTTACAAAACTGTGTAAATATTTGACGCATATGTTTGACCATTTTCCCGTAAATAAAGAAAAACCCCTTTATTTTTTTATTCGAATCATGAATTATCAAGACACTTTGTGTTATGGCTTATTGCAACGTTATTCGTGTTAAAAAGTGTAATTGTTTTAGTGCAATGTATTATTATCGTCTATTTTTGTAGTTCGTTTTATTTTGCATTCGGCGTTTGCAATGTTGTTCTTGTTAATTTTTAACGTGAACAAAGGGTCAAAGCTAGATCGCACTAATCTCGTCAACAAAGAATACCACGAATAGGTAAACGTGCAAAGTATTATTACCCATATTGAGTTAAAAAAAAGTAATTATAGAAACTCATGACGCAGCCATTGCACGTATATTCGTGTTAAGTAACACAATTTACTGAAACAGCAACACTCTCTTGGAATCTTATTCGTGTAACTTTATATGGAAAATTACCAACGAATAAATGAAAAAAAATGTCATTTCTCATAAACGGAAAATTATACCGGCTTAAAAAAAATATACAGCGTGCAGGGTATATAAAAGCTAAAGAAGCTAAAAAAATTTTTTCGTGTAATGGCACTTGCACGTTTATTCGTCTGGGCCATCGATGTATGAAAATTTCGGGACATCTTTTCTTCTATAGCGATGGGAAGAGATCGCGGTTCTGAGTGGAAACAGCGCGCTATTCGTAGATAGTAAAACATTGGGGGTTGGCATTTTCGAGAATTGCCCCACTAGTGAAATAAATGTGTAATAAATTTCTGCCAGACTATATAAAGAATCGTCTTATAAATCGATGAACGCCGGCTGCACTCAATAAATCAAATCAAATCAAATCAAATAATTTATTTCACATAATTTCAGGTCCAAAAGGTCTTAAAAATAATGTTCGTATCACTAAAATCTACCCTACATGACATGTGAAATTAAGAAATCGTCTACTTACAAGTTAAAAATTCCTGTATACTATAAAAGCATTTTTCGGCCGGCCCTTTTTTAAAGTCCGTTTAAATTTTGCAAAGGCAAGGTCTTTTATTGTGTCAGGCCAATTGTTAAATATTTTTTATATGTGCATAATATAACTATTCTTAGAAACTAGTGATAATTTTGATTTAGGAATAAACAATTTATTGCGATACTGCGCGCATAAAAAAAAAGCATGACTCATTGCGTTACGTTCCGCGTGACGTCAGAGTGTGCAAGCGAGAGCGCGGAACAAGCGATAGGCACGATCGGCCCAAGCGTCGGCTAGTGATACATTCTATCGTTATCACGGAAAACTATCGTCCGAAAACCGACTTTATAGACAACGGTTTTTCTTCCAGCCTAATTCTATTCTGAAAATGTCGAGTATAGGACATTAGTAATCCGGTCTAACACAGTGTAGTATAAAATACTAACCAGTTATGAAGTAAGCAGAACGGTAGCCTCCAACAGTTTTAATCTTACCATCCGGCCAGCTAAGGTCTCTTGGGCCTGTCCACCACCAAGGATTCAAATAAAATGGAAATGGTAATTTTGAAGTGAAAACTTCTTTTTCACACCTCTCATTTAGAAAAGTAAACTTTGCTCCCTGTCGAGAGGGATCAAAGTGCAACTCTTCTGTTCAAGGCTTTTCTAAGTGTTTTTTTTTTTAAATGCAGTTTTTTGAACTTGATAATTGTAAAGCCACGCCATTTTCTATGCTGGTAACTCATTAATTATATTTAGAATTCTTATTTCAAGTTTTTTGATGTTCGGTGTGAAAAGTTGTATGAGCCACTCGAGCAAAATTATTTTCATCTTGGGCGTTAACACTTGAATCCCTCATTACGCTCCGGATTCTACTTTAGAATCCCTCGCTACGCTCATGATTCAATTGTAGAATCCTTCGCTGCATTCTGGATTCAATGTAGCGCCCTCGCCGTAAATACATCATTTTGCTCCCTTGTGACACAAATAACTATAGCGGCGCTGAGCGCGTTTTGGGATGGGTAAAAAATGAAAGGCGTAAGACGGAGGGAGAGTTTAAGAGAGAGAGAGAGAGAGAGAGTAGGTACCAGGATATCAGGATCCTCTAAGAGCTTATTTTGAAATACTAATGAAGCTAGTCGCGTTCGATTTTTGAAGTGTGGGTACGTTGATTTCGTCGCTTTAACATATGTGCGGAAGGCACAGGACCGGTCCGAGTGGAGAGCCTTGGGGGAGGCCTATGTCCAGCAGTGGACGTCTTTCGGCTGATATGATGATGATGAACGTATGTGCGTTTGGCCTATTGGTACAAGGTGTGGAATAACAGTGTGTTCTCTCAGGTGAAAGCAGTTCAAACCTCGTGTATTTTTTTTCTTTTTGCGCGAGTGTGCGTGTGTGTAGTTATAACTTCTGCCGGCACTCCCGGAGTGCTACCCGGTGTTTTTATACAACTTTCACAAAAAACATAGAATGTACCAGTTGCTTCTCTTACCGCGCAGGTAAAAGCCCATCGAGGGAATGGGCGAAAATCTTAGGAATCATGGTATCGATGCTAGCAACCCATCACTATTTCAATTTCATTTTCCATCTATACGCCAATAATCTTGCTAAACGTGGTCCTTAAGTCTTATTTCCCTAGGCCCCGCTTACCCCATAAGGGATGCAGACGTGATTTATGTACGTATCTATCGTCTATAGATCTGTGTACTTAGTGCATCTAGACACCCTCAGAGGGATTGCTGTCAGTTAAGGCTGCACTAAAGGAATTCAATGCTTCGATAGGTACTGCAAGGGTGTATGTAAATATGCATGGATTAGACGTTACACTGTATGTTCCACTTGTTAGGGTTAATTTTTGATTGAAATTAATTATTAAAAAATCCCTACTAATATTATAAATGCGAAAATAACCCCGTCTGTTCCGCTTTCACGCTTAAACCACTGAGTCAATTTTAATGAAATTTGGCACAGATTTTCAATCCCGGAGAAGGACATAGGATTTTTTTTAATGCTGAAAACGAGGGTAGTTGTGCGCCGCTGTCAGTTGCTTCGAGTAGCCTCGCTTGCGGAGCGTTGGCGAGCAGTTCGTTTCGCTGCCACCGGGACGAGGGCTCCGAGAGAAAGGACTACGAACTATACTCAAGAGCAAAAATAAAGGGTCACTTTTCATAGAACCTTGTATGAAAAGTGACCCGTTATTTTTGCTGGTCAGTGTAATCCGAATCAAGTCGAGCATACCATTTCGATCCCATAAGACTTAAACTAAAACGGCCGCTTTTTGTTGTGCAAGTTTTTTGCGATAACTACAGAACGACAAAAGTCAAAAGTTTATTTATTTCAGATAACCATGATCCATATTGTATTATGTTAGTATCCGTGCCTACGAAGCTAGTGTTAGTCGATATGAAATAATTGAGATAAATGTCATATTATGTCTAAATCTAAATTATTTAAAAATAAAACTAGCCTAAACTTAAAATACCTATATAAAAATACCACTAATAATACAAATACTTAATAATAATAATAATGAAAACTAAGGATACAAATTCAAACCAGACCCCTTAGGCAAGGTTCCGAAGATGCTAGCAGCGTTCCCTCTTTGAATTGCAATGCTAATTCTTTGTCCGAGGAAGCTGCCAGCTCTTCGGTCCCCTGTGACGTCGACTAACCTCTTCGAAATTTCTTTGTGGAGTTTCAGAGCGCTAGGACCCCACGGACCAAGGGTCTCGACACCGAATGGGACAAAGTCGTATTCGGCGCCTAGACCCCTATATTTGATATATTTAGCCTTTTCAGCCGCTTCTGATGCTGCAAGTTTATTTTACATGTCTTTTTTTTTAATCTACCAGCGCATTCGGAAAGACCATCATTGCCAAGAAGAATGCGCCGCAAGAAACTTGGAAGAAAGTCGTTTTCTCAAAATAAAATAGATTTACAATAGTACTTAAATTCTACTTAACTTATTACGACAACTTGTATACACTGATTTAATACACATTATAGGTGTTTCCCTAGTATTCTAACCTTCGGAAATTATTGAAAATTGATCTAATTTAGGAGATAAGAACATATCCGAAGTGGCGCTAGTTTCGCGGCTGGTGTCGCTTTAATGAATCCTCCTATAAGTGTTGCAATGCTATAATAACATAATGACACGGACCTAATAACCTGCTTGAGTTGTAAAAGCGTACTTTATTGCGTCGGGCGTCAACGTCTGGAGGTTCAACTTCATTTGCTAAGTCAATGACCTCTGCCTTTATTGCATCGTAGGAAGAGTCTAAGCGTAGTAAAGAAGCAGTCTTTACTACCTTTATACAGCAATATCCAAACTAGCTTTTGTCGGCGTTTTTTTTGGTGCCGGTAACCGGGGTGACTTTGAAAATTTTGGAGCTACTTTGATCGTTTTAAAATTGCTATAAAATCGATATTGTCCGTATGCGGTGACTGTTTGGCATGTAGACGCAAAGGCGATCGATGAAGACAGCGATTGGAAGCAGTAAACGCAAATAAAAATGAATATTTTTGTCTTTAAAACTACTTTATAAAGACACCCTGTAAAATAAAGTCACCTCGGTTTACGGTAGTTTATTTTTACGCCTGCAAAAAAGTTACAGTAAAACATTCAATTAGAGAACAAGTTATGTTACCTATAGTGTATCGCAATCGCAATCTTCGTAGTAAATTCCACTTCGTCCATACTTTGAAGCCGTTTCGGAGGCAACTGGAGGTCTGTGGTGTGGGGGAGATCTATGTCCAACAGTGGACGTCCTATGGCTGATATGATGATGATATTTCAAAACAATTATATCTATATTTCGCTGGGACCATATCAATTGTGTGTTGCGATCTGTCAATACCGCCGAAAGACGCACCAAGTTTAATTCAAGGTATTCTCGGATGTGATTGTTTTAATTTCTAAACGACACTGAAAATTAGAACACATAGAAAAATCCGAAAAGTAAAGCTATGGCCGGGAATCGAACCCGGGTCCTCGTCATTCCGTGACGCGTGCTATACCCCTACACCACCCATAGCAGGTAAAAGTAAAGCTATGGCCGGGAATCGAACCCGGGTTCTCGTCATTCCGTGACGCGTGCTATACCCCTACACCACCCATAGCAGGTGAGTAAGCGTTCGAATTTTTCTATCTATTACTAACTGTCACGTGACCTTGTTACTATGCGATTATTTGTCGCGAAGCGTCATCTATTTGAATGATGTGTCTGTACGACACAATTACAAACTCCCGTGGAACATCTACTGCTCACCAGGGACGAGAGATTGTTTTATTATGTGTGTATGGCCGCCAAAAATTGTACATTTGAAACAATGTCTGTGTCCCACTCACTTAAATTATTATAACTTTCGTGTATTTTTGTTTTATAATAAATTTTAAAGGGTTATCTAATTTGCAGTTCTGTTTATCTAACTAATATTATAAATGCGAAAGTATGGATGGATGGATGGATGGATGGATGTTTGTTTGTTACTCAATCACGCCAGAATGGCCCAACGGATCTGGATGAAATTTGGCACATAGATAGAGAAAAGTCTGGAATAGCACATAGGCTACTTTTTATCCCGGAAAATTACGTAGTTCCCGCGGGATAGCGATAAACGAATTCTATGCAGACGAAGTCGTTGGCAACAGCTAGTATATATATAAATTTAATTTAAGTTGATTAACGTTTCCTGTTAATTTTAATACAACAATATACAAAGGGTTCATTTTCGCGTTCATACAAAAATTATGTGTCCCACTGCGACATCGCACAGATCGAAGTCAGAAAACATATACAATTTTATTCGCAAAACTATAAATTCCGAATGGCTAACGTTCTTCACTAAATTTGCTATATTCCTATTGAATTATTTTAATAAAATAGCGCAATAAAGTGTGTTAAAAGTAACTTGTCTCACTTTTCGTTCCCGTGTGTTACTTCACGTATGTTATCATGTTACTGCGAAAATAACAAGAATTCAGGGCCGCAAATACATTCAAAGGGTCTGGCAACACCCACACTATAGGTTGTCCAACTACGGAAGTAATCCGCCATTTCGTTTAAGACAGAATGAAACAACAACCTGGCCAGCGTTTTTGTTCCATTATTATTTTATGTTTTGGACAGTAAATATCCATAGTAAGAAAAGAACACAAGTTGATGCATAATTATATACTGTAGATGTGAGTAGATTATTCCTTTAACGAATAGAGTTATTCAGTGCTTTCTAACTTCAAAACTCACCGAATGTAAAATGTTTAATGTTATGTCCACAGCATTTTTGATTCACGAATGATACCATGTGTTACTATAGGTTTTACGTAACATTCGTGATCTGTTATTAAGCTGAGTGTGCACTATTGTACTCCTAATATTATTATAGACTATTATTAAGTAAAAATTAAAACGAGCATAGTATAGGCTGATGATGATAATTATGTGAACATTATTATTGCAATGACTGAACATCCTTTCCATTTATTTGGGAGGCCTTTGTTCAACAGTTAGCCGTCTTCGGGCTGATGATGATGATGATGATGATAGAAATCTCTGTCATGTACTCTGGGCTTTACAAATTTCACGCGTGTTACCTTCATTCTCGTATTTTACCGTGCGTTACCACTTCACGACCGTTACCGTACAATTTTTGGCGGCCATACCCATGTATGTAACATTATAAAATTGTTGTTTTTTTTCCCAAAATTATTTATTGTCTTCATCTTTTGGATAACTGTGTGTCATGTCTTTTTTG
Source organism: Pandemis heparana (assembly GCA_963854515.1). Taxonomy (NCBI): domain Eukaryota; kingdom Metazoa; phylum Arthropoda; class Insecta; order Lepidoptera; family Tortricidae; genus Pandemis; species Pandemis heparana. The sequence continues at coordinate 31,788,301 of OY978006.1, forward strand.
TGTTGTGAAAATAAATATCTTTATTAATATTTTTGTTTTTATACGAGCGTTATGCTTGTAAATAAGTTATCTAAGGGCATATACCTGCATCTGCAATTCTGCAGTATCCAAGGGGAATGAAACCTTTACGACGGTATTGACTTTAAGATATTGCTACTACGCTGTTATTGCGTGTATCCATCTGTATAATAATGTTGTCTTAGATCTCGTCTTGGAGAAATCTTTACTGATCTCATACTGAACAGAATAAAAATTAAATTTAAATAGAATCTTAGGAATAATGTCATAGGCGATTATCCTAGATCAGGTTTTCTTAAAGTGGGGCCCATAATAGACCCCGTAGGGATCCGTAAGTTGTGTGCCAGGTGTCAGCAGCATCTCAGTTAACCCTGAACATATTTACATACTTAAATAGTATTTTTAGGGTTCCGTACCTCAAAAGGAAAAAACGGAACCCTTATAGGATCACTTTGTTGTCCGTCCGTCCGTCTGTCAAGACCCTTTTTCTCAGGAACGCGTGGAGGTATCAAGCTGAAATTTATAGGACAGCTGAACCATGCTAAAAATGACAGCTAAAACCTGACCTGAGTCGGAATTAAGACGTCATGGTAAGCCTCCTGTTCTAGATCTTCTACTGCGGCTAATAGGCGAATAAGTCACAAGGGAAACTATACCCATTTGCATTGTAATTTGATTTTTAGTGTAACAGTAGAGCCCGGATCTGTTTCTCGTAAACATGTAAATGAGGGGTCCTAATGGCGCGACTATACGTGGCAGTTTGAACGCTACGTTTTCGTTTTAATATTATTAAAGTAACCCTGCCATCAACCAAGCTGAAGTAACAGACATCTTCTCATACTCACAAAGTTTCGCATTCATCATATTAGTGGGTTTAGTAGGACTAGTAGGATAGTTGCAAAAGTAAAATCACAGAGTGATTTCAAATTGTCCTTAAAATACATGATACGAGGAAGTATTATGGAGTTAAGATATCCTAATAGTTTACTGGGGCCTTACCATGACGTCCTAATTCCGACTCAGTTCAGGTTTTAGCTGTCATTTTTAGCATGGATCTAACAGCGAGCGAATCTAAACTGAATAGCATTAAGCCGTCATGGTAAGGCCCCTGGCTGGTTTGCGAACTGGCTGGTATGAGGTTTAGTCCAAGTTCCATAAATCGAACACTCAGACCAGTGGACTGGGAACAGTGGGAACCAGTTTCCCTTATATTTGTAATTAAATATATCTTTAAATGAATCGAATAAAAGTCTTAACGTAAAGTATCGATTTTCTATTAAGTAAATAGGCTATCTACACTCCAGTTTGTGTAAACACACACTTTAAGTGATCCTTACTTACACACCGTGCCGACTCAGACAGTGCTCCAAGAGCCTCTCCACAGTACAGGACTTAGATAGTGTAAGACTGACTTTTAAAAACTTAGAGGCTGTTGTGGGAGCAAAAAAACAACGAACGGACCAGCTGTTTCGCTTCCCGGGCACGTAAAAGCCTACCTATCGAGGATAACAGTAACGGCGGAAACTGGCGGAAACTAGGGATCGTGTTACAGGTGATGCTAGCAACCCATCATTTTGATTCTTTCCATATCATCATCATCATCATCATCAGCCTGTATTCGTCCACTGCTGGACATAGGCCTCTCCCATGGCACGCCACTGAGCACGATCCTCGGCCACTCTCATCCAGCTCTTGCCAGCCGCCTTGCGAAGATCCTCGCTCCACCGAGTTTGAGGACGCCCTACGCTACGTTTGTCTTTCCATATATAGCACAATAATGCTAAACGTGGCCTTTTGGTCTTGTTACCCGAGGCTCTGTCTACCCCGTATACAGACGTGATTTGTGTATGTATGTGTAAGAAGGAACGGATGAATTGGTAGGTACGGTCGCCCAAATAAATGGTCTACCACTTTTCATCCAAGTTCCTATCAAATGAAAATGTCACTAAAGTCGAACTTTCAAGTTGACAGCCTGTCAAGGGAATTTTAACCTTAGGGTGGTAGACCACATATTTGGCTAATGGTACTTAAGTAAACCGGGTGTAAAAGCCAGACCTTTGAAAATCACAATAGTTGCTGAATTTCGATGCCACCATTCAGACGTAACTAAAATTTTATTACTTCAACGAATAAAATATACAAAAAGAAAACGTAGAGAGATAGCCAATGTTCTTCTAATAATTACACGTAAAAAAAGCAAAATCGGTTCATTTTCGAAAGGGGAAATAGGGGACTATACGAAAGGCCATTTTCATCAGTTTTCTGTAGGTATGATGGTGAGGAGGCCTATGCCCAACAATGGGTTATCTTATCACAGGCTAAACGGACTAATTAAGAGGGTGCATCCCTACTGAACTGGCAATGTCGCATTTTTGGTGATTTTTTGCGATTATTTCACGGAATATGAATGAAAGTTTCAAATTTCCGTCTGTAGTGCACTTCGTTTTGAGTGTATTAATGTGTCCAATGCAATGATTAATCGTGATGTACTTTTATTTTCGTATTAAAGGGATAAAATACTATATCTCGTTTAATAAGAAAATAAAAGTTCATCACGACCAATTATTGCGTTGGACACATTAATACACTAAAAACGAAGTGCACTACAGACGGACATTTGAAACTTTCATTCATTTTCCGTGAAATAATCGCAAAAAATCACCAAAAATGCGACGTTGCCAGCTCAGTAGGGATGCACGCTCTTAAACCCTACGAGATAACGTGACGCCTCACGCGTATTTATAAGCGGCGGTGTGGTCGGACCATAACGTTACAATTTACGGTTACAGCTCGATGAGTGCGGCTTAACAACGTTTACTGCGTGTTTGCGGTATCCAACAATATCCATGTTTACACATGGCTGCTTCGGACGGCTTAGGAGATATATCGAAACTTCGTGCGTCTTAAGACTCGGACTGTTTGAATTGACCCCTAATCCGAGGCTTAATAGGCCCCCGTGAAAATAATAAGCCGACGTTTATTCAGACATTTATCAGGTTTCGTGCCGTTCAGCCTTTTTTTTAATTAGCCTATGGCGGTGTCTCACTGCTCGGCAAAGGCATCCTCTCGACCCCCGCAACTCTCGGTCCGACGCAATATCAGGCCATTCCTCCATATAAGTACGCGTCCAAATTGTCCCGCCATCGCCTTCTTGGTCTGCCTCGTCGTTGGCCATCCTCTGGCACCCACCAAGTGGCTGAGTGAGCCCACCTCTGTGGATGCATGCGGCAGACATGTCCAGCCCAGTCCCATTTGAGCCTAGCAGTCTTTTCCCCGACGTCAGCTATGCGTTTTTTTGAGCGCAGCGAGGTGTTTCGGATTCTATCTGTCCTTTTCACCCCTAATATGCTGTGCTCCACCGCTCTTTGGCAAACCTTAATCCTGGACTTTTGATTTTTGAGACCATGGTCCGCTTAGGTATACTTATAGTTATTAAATTGAGAGTGAAAGGGAGAATGGACTTCGATTTTCGAATTCCGGAGAACCCCTCAAATGACGGGTAAATAAACGCCAGTGCTATAAGTATAGCATTTCATCATCAGCATCATATCGTGGCTCAAATGCCACTTTGGCCGCCTATCATGGCTATGTTAGTTCTACATTAGATACGGTCTATTCTGTGGGGCAATTGCACAAATTTTAACAAAGCAATCATTGCACAGAAAAAATGTATACGTGCTATATGTGGTTCTGCACCGTATAAATCATGTAAGCCTCTCTTTAAAAAGCTTGGTATATTGCCTTTGCCTTGTCAGTATATTTTTGAAATCTGCATTTTTGTTAAGAGATATATTTAAAACAGCTGGAGATGGGATCCCTCCATTTCCCATAATTTCATTTGTACTAATTTCATTTGCCATAATGGTCACTGGCTATAACCTTCAATTGCCCTAATATCACATGCCATAATTTTTGAATGCCATAATAATCAAACGTCATAATGTTCAACATCCCTAATATTAGATACCATAATATCACTTCCCATAATTTTTACTTTCCATAACTTTCAAAATCACTAATATTTCATGCCATAACAATCATTTGTCATAATAAGGAAAATACAGATCCAGACTGTTGAAATTTACTGCTACCGAAACACGGTAGGTTTGTTAGGTTTTTTGCGACCCTCAGAGCAGAAATAGAAGCATCTCTAAGGGCTCGGGGGGCTCGGGTGGCGAAGCCCCCCTCAATAGCCACATGACTGGTCATTTAATATAAATATAGGTTAGGTTAGGTTAGAATGGTGTCAAGGCGCGAAGCGCCAAAACTAGGCGGAATAGGAGCTCCGCGAGGCGGAGCTCCGTCGACTTCGCCTCAGTCATTCAGTTCATATTTATATTTTTTTTCTAGACATCAATCAAAATTCTGTTTTTTTTTATGGCAAATAATTATTATGGCGTTTGAATTTTATGGCAAATGATTTTAGGACAATTGATAATAGGAAAAATGAAATTTATGGCAAACGTATCGTTATGGCACCTGAAAATTATGGCAAATGAAAATATGGCTAATGATCATTATGGCATATATATCGTTATGGAATATAAAATTATGGCAACTGAAATTCGGGCATGTGAAATTAGTTCATATGAAATTCGGGCAAACAATAGAGAACCGCTGGAGATATCTCAACCAGAAATAGACGGAACCCAGAAAGGCTGGTTCATGTTTGTATTACTAGGACCGCATTATATAGGAAACATTGCGCTGCTATGTGTCTAAAATTTTTTAAAAATTTTAGACACGCTAAAGGAGCTACCGCTGCAGATACTGATAGAAAAAAACTACTATAGAGTATATGATTTAATCTTGCAAGATAACTTTGTATAATGTATAAGCAACCCAAAAAAATCAATAAATTTGCATGCTATATGATAAAATTGTACAAATAGCAGAATAAGCAACCTACTGTCTCTGTGCCACCCAATGACATTGTTATATATACTTATTCTTTGCAAATAAATATATTCTATTCTATTCTATCAGCCGTGTGACATCCACTGTTGGACATAGGCATCCCCCATAGACCTCCAGTTGCCTCGGTTGGAAGCGGCTTGCATCCACCGTGAACCCGGCGACTTCAACCAGGTCATTCGTCCCCGTTGGCGGACGTCCTACGCTGCGCTTCCCGATCCGCGGTCTCTACTCGAGAACCTTTCGGCCCTAACCACCTCCTTGGTTCCCTCTCTGTTCTCTAGCTTACCCATTGCCTATTCAACTTCAACGAACTAGTTAGTATATTTATCAGCGTTTAAAACGCTTAGTTTAAATGATTTTTTACGCGTCGCGCTGTTATACGGGTCCCTGATGCCGAACGTTTGAGAAGATAAAACACAAAGCCTATAAACTATAGTGAACTTTACCTTTATTTGTTTAGGTTTCGAGAAATATTTCCGTCTACCCATAACCCGTGGCCATAGCGTATTGATAGTAAATAGTAAGGCAACTCGTCTGTCTGGCAGGCTACCAAAACGTTACCAAAATTGTGAAATTTAAATGTATTAATTATTAATGGGAACAATGAAAATCCTATTAAAATAATACTAATACTTAACAAGTTTTCAAAAATCCCCATTGGAAACATTCGTTATGGGAACTTACAATAAATTCTCGTGAGAGTTTCTGCCGGTAGGTATTTTTTTTATATGAATAGGAAGGAAAACGAGAGCAAAACGGAGGGATCGCAGATGCGTTGCCAACCTAGAGGGCTAAGATGAAATGCCTCTTGTGCTCGTAATTTCCCCGGCTGTCTTACTCTCCACACCGGAACACAACAGTGCAAGCACTGCTGCTTAGCGGCAGGATTAGCGAGTAAGATGGTGGTAGCGATCCGCACGGACCTTGCACAGGGCCCTACCACGCAACTTCGCTTAGGTATGCTAACTTCGTTCTACAACTTTTAAAAAGAACCTGTATTGCGATTTTTATTATAGTTTAAAGTTTGGACAAGCATTGTATCGCTAAATCATTCGTAGTTATGTGACTGACGCATGTCATTTAGGCTATTGGATGCCGTACAATGAAAATACCATTTAATTTGTTTAATTTTTAAAGTTACAGAACTAACGTGGTTCCATTTGAGTAGCAGAGCCTGTGTTTTAATTTTTTGCTCCTGTTACAGGACCCACCCGGTATGAACTTGGGTTGGGGGGCTTGTTTATTTACAGCAGCATTTGAAATATAATAGACTTTAGTGGCTTTGTCGAAGAAACTGAATCATTTGCCTCGGAACCTTTTTTCATCATCGCAATAATTTCTTTAACATGCATAGTCAGTTAATTATGATATTTACAGTGAAAAGGTTCTGTGGTATAGGTGAAGAACTTAAGAGGCTGACAACACCTAATTTTGTTGAAATTGATGTTATTTAAGCACTTTTTTTAAGAAAAACTACACACAAAAAAAATACAAAAAAAATATATTGATAATTTTCGTCATATTTCAAACACGATAGACGGACTCGATACATAATTGAGCAAAATCGGCACGATAGAAAATAATTGCAAAGATTGGTCTTATAATCATCATTAAACGGTTCTATGTCTATATTTTTTCGACGTATGGGTCTGCAATTAAAAACATGAAGCCAACATATTCATACCTACACGGCTAACGAGTCATATTTCACAAATAATCCATACTTTTTTTTCTTTCTTCTTATTTGTGTCTTATTTGCAAGATTTAAGACGCGCGCCAAGCTGCCGGAATAGTTTCTTCTCTTTCACTCACAGGCATGCGAACCGTATGTGCGAAGAGTGGCGCTGCTCAAGGTCATTTGCTGTTGACAGCGCCTTAAGTAGACGACCAGGGGCCTTACCATGACGTCTTAATTCCGACTCAGTTCAGGTTTTAGCTGTTATTTTTAGTATGGATCTGACAGCGAGCGAACCTAAAGTTCTGTACACGACACCTACAACCGGGGCCTTACCGTGACGTCATAATGCGATTCAGTTTAGGTTCGCTCGCTGTCAGATTCATACCAAAAGTGACAGCTAAAACTTGAACTGAGTCGGAATTAGGACGTCATGGTAAGGCCCCAGATCATTTGCTTAAGTTTCACTCGATACAGTTTCTTTCATTATACAGCAAGTAGACCTTTTCGTTACCTTGACATGTTCCGAAATCCGTCCCGAATTGCCTCCAAAGTTTTTGAAGGGTACTCAAAGTGCCATCGAAACATTAATACTGCGAGGGCCCTCTGAATTTGGGGGCCCACTCCACCCTGTTCGCTGACCTTCGCTTGACGTATTACGTACAGGATGTTGACGGCAATATGGAATATTCATGATTTTATCATGGCTTTCATTAAAAGCTCATTTAAGTAATAAACATTTAATACATTTTTAAATAATTCAAGCCGTGGTAGCTTAATGGTGTGACCTGTGGCCTCTCAAGCAGAGGGTCGTGGGTTCGAATCCCGGGCTCACGCCTCTGAGTTTTTCGGAATTTATGTGCGAAATTACATTTGAAATTTACCATGAGCTTTTCGGCGAAGGAAGACATCGTGACGAAACCGGACCAATCTCAATACCCTTCTGGGTTGGAAGGTCAGATGGCAGTCGCTTCTGTAAAAACTAGTGCCTACACCAAATTTTGGGATAAGGTTGTCAAAGCGGACCCCAGCCTCACTGAGGATGAGGATGATGATATTTTTAAATAATTATAAAAAATAACCGAGATATAAGCTACCAAAAAATTGTCGGAAAATTGCATAGCTCTCGCGGGTTAACTATAAACTTGTCAATAGCTAATTCTACGCGGACGACCGCGGGCAGAAGCTAGCTGTGAAAGGGTTAGCAGCCCCGATAAATTTCACAAACATAACTTTTAGCCTTTAGTACCGTGTGGTGACCAACAATTTACTCTGTTCCACACACACAAGGGTTGAAAGTTATAATTATGAAATACAAAGTGTCGCAAAATGGATAGGTACAGAATTAGCCACGCTTTTGCGCCAAGTTTGACTGTGTTAACAACTATAGACCGACCCAATTTAGAGGTCTGGAGGCCTCTGGGCAACAAAGGTGTGGAGGCCCCCTGGCCCCAAATTATTTTCCTTCCAAGTTGTTTACTAGTGTTTACTAGTCTGATTTTTTTCCGAAGTCTAACGTGGGGCCCCTTTTTTGTGGAGGCCCCGGGGCCGTAGCCCCGGTTGCCCTCCCCTAAATCCGGCCCTGGCCGCCGCGCGGTAAAGAGGCGTGGGGTAGGACGACAAAGGGGGCCGAGAGGTGCGGGTGGGGAGTGCGCCCGCCGCCCGCACCTCTCTCGGCCCCCGCGGACTCATTTAAGTGGTCGGTCTATAGAATGGGATGTGCTTTTTTAAAAGGAATATTATTTTTAAGGAATAAAAGTGAAATAAAGCACTTAGTACGTTTAAAATTGTTTAATAAGAATATTCTATAGTATCGATACTATTGTACAGAAAATATTGATACTACTGAAATAAAGACAGCAAGATTGTTTAAAACTATCGATTGTATCAATAGTTTACGTAATATTGGAAAGCAATTGAATCCATAGTATTGATATTATTGATAGTTTGTTCGACGTCATTGTCTACCAAAACTTACGATACTTACTATCAATAAACTATCGACACTATCTTTGCTCAAATTATCGATAATCTATCGAAACATCGAACTAAACTATCGAGCGGAAATATTCTCTCTCTACTATTCAGAGATTCTCTCTAATATCCAGTCACGGTAAGCGTAGACGCGAGTGTAGACGTCCGGATAGCCGCGTGCGCAGGGCATACCCCACGAGACGACGCCGACGACTGAGGCGCCCTCTACCAATGGGCCCCCGCTGTCACCCTGATAACAAAAAAACGGGGTGAATCTAATCTAACTAATATTATAAATGCGAAAGTATGGATGGATGGATGGATGGATGTTTGTTTGTTACTCAATCACGCCAAAACGGCCCAACGGATCTGGATGAAATTCGGCACATAGATAGAGAAAAGTCTGGAATAGCACATAGGCTACTTTTAACCCGGAAAATAGCGTAGTTCCCGCGGGATAGCGATAAACGAATTCTTTGCAGACGAAGTCGCTGGCAACAGCTAGTTATAAACTAAATTGGGGACGTTTTGAAATAAACGGCCAAAAGCTATCCGGAATCGCGCACCGGGGGTTTTTTTATGTTAGAGAGGACAGACAAACGAACTAGTGGGTCACCTGATGTTAAATGATCACCACTGTCCATAGACACCCGCAGCGCTTTATGCGATGCCAGTGCGAGTGAGAATGAGTGTGTTTCATACAAATTCGGCAAGTGTATGTAATATCCAGGGTAAAAGCCTACTAAGCTAAATGGAGGCAGTATGAGGTCAATTCAATTACTTCAAATACTAGCTTCTGCCCGCGACTTCGTCCGCGTAAAATTACTTACGAACTGATGTTGATTATTTACGTTGCGACTCTAGGCAGCTACGACCTTTAACATGTTTATCGTTTTCCCGCGGGAACTATGCAATTTTCCGGGATAAAAAGTAGCCTATGTTTTAATCTAGGGTACCAGCTATCTTCGTCCTAAATTTTATCCAAATCGGTTCAGTCGTTATAGCGTGAAGAAGGAACAAACATACACACTCACCCACTCACATCGTCACATCGTCACAACTTCACACCGTCACAAACTTTCGCATTTATAATATTATAGTAGGATAGACAGACCAAGACAGACATACAATAATATCCTGTTTTTATTAGGTATTTGTTGTTATAGCGGCAACCGAAATATATCTGTGAAAATTTCAATTGTCTAGCTATCGCGGTTCGTGAGATACAGCCTGGTCACAGACAGACAAACAGACAATGGAGTCTTAGTATGGGGGTCACGTTTTTACCCTTTGGGTACGGAACCCTAAGTCAGCGGTGTTTATTCAAACTAAGTCAACCTCTGTTTGTCTGATTGTCTGTTACCTTTCACGCTTAAACCGCTGAACCACTGCTAAAGTTTGGTATACCGATATTTTCGTCCCGAGAGCACAGCATAATTTTAATCCTAGAAAATGGTACATAGTATGCTTGATTTGCTTCATGTGGAATTACTTATCCACTTTCATTCTATAGTCTGGCAGATAAACCACTGCAGCCAGATGACACTTTCAGTGTTGTCAGTTTTTGGCAAATATTAAATAGTGATGTGACGTAGTGAGTGAATGAAAGAATGAACGATGTAATGAAATTAATTTGCGTCATAAATGAGAATTTTCAAAGCGTATTTTAATGAAATGGTTTGGTCAATAAGGTTTTTTTTGGATGTTTTCTAGTCAGTAGTGTAAGAGCGCGATTTGGAAATGTGGGGAAGCATGTCAAATCAGTTAAGTACCAGTTTTCAACTCATTCCTCATTTTGCCATAAATAAAACAACAATTATCACATTAATATTTTTTTCTACCTTTGTACTTTTACTTAAAAACTTAAATTATTCCGAATCAGTTTCACTGCTGCTGTCACTATTTACGTGTATTACAAAGTCATCGCACACTTTATCTACTATGTTAATATGAACCTTGAATTTCTCAAAAGTATCGCGCTTATTTTGAAATATACTAAACTACGAATGTGACATTCATAAAATATTTCGTTCGTTCAATAATCAAATCATTCATTACGTGACCTTAGTCGAGCATTAGTGAAATAAATGTGGTATCATTATTTCGTAAAATGACATTTGGAAGTGTCATCTGGCTGCAGTCGTTTAGCTGCCAGACTATAATTCAATGCCAATGTCAAAAACGTACTTCTGTCTTCAAGCTCAACTGGCTTAAGCTAGACTTCCGAGCAAAGCGGCTCTGGCGTCACTGTCGCAGCGGCAAGTGACGCTGCGCTCGGAAGTTCCTTCATACATTTTCATATTGCTTAATACTATCGCACTGTCGCAGCGTCAGTGTCGCAGCGACAGTGACGCCAGAGCCGCTTTGCTAGGAAGTCTAAGTTTAGAATAGCTTAGCAACGCTTACAAGTTTAGTGTATCGATGCAAGTTTGTCTTGCCGTAAATTACGAACAGACTGTGCTACGAGCTACGCTAAGTCTACGGCGTAGCGCCTTTTCGTAGAACTTACTCGAACCTAGTTTGCGAGAAATCAAAGCTCTATTTCTTGAGGTATCACGTTATCACAAACGTGGAAGAATATTCATAAGCGCTCTACAGGTTTCTGCTAACTTAGTAATCGTTTGTCCTTATCTGTCACTTTGACATTTACCTTTCACAGATAAGGACAAACGATTGCTAAGTTAGCAAAGGCCTATAGAGCGTTTATGAATACGGGGGTTAGGCGTTTAAGGGAACAGATTTACAGAGGGCAGCACGGTAGTATTTTTAAAAATGGCGTCAGTGTTACCACAGAGAAGATTCGACGCGTTTTTTAGGGTTCCGTAGCCAAATGGCAAAAAACAGAACCCTTATAGATTCGTCATGTCTGTCTGTCTGTCTGTTCGTCCGTATGTCACAGCCACTTTTCTCGGAAACTATAACAGCTATACTGTTGAAACTTGGTAAGTAGATATATTCTGTGAACCGCATTAAGATTTTCACACAAAAATAATAAAAAAGACTAATAACTAAGAAAAATTTTTTTTTCATCAGTTCATACGTGTGGGGTATCTATGGATAGGTCTTTAAAAATGATATTGAGGTTTCTAATATCACTTTTTTCTAAACTGAATAGTTTGCGCAAGAGACACTTCCAAAGTGGTAAAAATGTGTGTCCCCCCCTGTAACTTCTAAAATAAGAGAATGATAAAACTAAAAAAAATATATGATGTACATTAGCATACAAACTTCCACCCAAAATAGGTTTGAACGAGATCTTGTAAGTAGTTTTTTTTTATTTAATATTTGTCTGTCTATATAAGTAACCAATATAAAATGACCTCACACTGCCTACATTTTGCTTAAAAGCAGGGCTCTGCTAACACTGGATTTTATAATAACTTAGCGAATTTGTACGGAACCCTCAGTGCGCGAGTCCGACTTGCACTTGGCTGGTTTTTTATGAAATGACGCAAACTTTATTGTATACTGACGGGGAAAATGGTCTTGACGTCAATTTCTGTATGTGTGTCTGTCTGTGCCATCGTAGCTCACAAACGGATGGATTATTTTTGTTCTTGAAATATCCTTTATCCTTGACAGTAAAAACAGATAACATTATCACTTCTGTACACTACTACATAGAACAGGGCCTTACCACGACGTCCTAATTCCGACTCAATTCAAGTTTTAGCTGTCACTTTTAGTATGAATCTGACAGCGAGCGAACCTAAACTGAATCGTATTAAACCGTCATGGTAAGGCCCCTGGTAATTTACTTAAGTTTTTCACCTATAACACGTATGCAAAAAACAAGGCCAAGTTAAATAAAAGTTTTTATAAATAAGGCTACCGTCAAATTTCACTCAGTATTAATTGAGTCTATTACTGAAATAGCCTCTCAGGGCCTATTTACATTAAGTAGTAATACATTTTGTTTGTTGAATTCTCGAACATTATTATCGGAGTCATTCGGATTCCAACTGGTTGAATTCAGGAGTGTTTATCATTAAAATTTATCGTATTTGCGTACCGAACAGAGCAGACAACCTAATAGGGGGGAAATGCTATGTAAATAATCCTACTAATGCTACTAATCACACTAATATTATAAAGGCGAATGTTTGTGTGAGTGCGTTTGTTAACACATAGGCTACTTTTTATCCTGGGAATTTGCTTAGATTTCGCGGGATAGCGATAAACTAAATCTTTGCAGACGAAGTCGCGAGCAGCTGCTAATAGATAACATATATAACATAAAATTAAGCCAAGCCGACATTGGCGATTACTGAATTTTGATTGGCTAGGCCAGGCCAATTCTCAACTAAATCGGTTCAGCGGCTTAAGCAAGAAAACTTAACAGACACATTCGCATTTCTAATATTAGTATAGATTGAAGTAGAATGAAATGCCACCGAATATTTTCCGAACAAAACTACTTTACTCCGCTATCGCACATGCAAGACAGCTAAGCCTGTGCGAAATATAAGTATGCTTACATGGCAAGCCCCCTCACCCTCCTTGGTGAGGGAACAGATCTGGGAATCGAAGACCGGATTGATGCCATTGAAGCGACGCTGGCAGTCTTCGACGCTTAAAGCCGTAAGTTTGATCATTTGGAGTTGATCTGGCAGGTTCCCAGGATACTAGAAAACAGACTGTAGTTCTTTGAGCAATTCCCAAAAAAATGTCACCCCCTCAATTTTTTTAATATCTATGAAGCATGCTGTTTCCACTCAGAATAACGAGCACTTTCCATCAATGTATGAGAGTTCATTCGTTTCAAAATAAACTCTTATAGGATCCTGATATCCTGGTACTTAATCTCTCCCTCCGCCTTACGCCTGACGGGAGTTTAAAAAATTTTACCCATCCCAAAAAGTGCCCAACGCCGCTAAAGAAGATATCACTTCAAAAATGAAGAAATTGACATACATTTTTAATGTTCTTTCTTAAAATGGTACATACTTAACTCAATAGAAAAAAAGGTTAATAGACAACTCTTTGTCCCATTAAGAATGAAAGAGCTCGTGATGTCTGTGACCTGATTTCTTCTTAATGATGTATACGTCAACTGGGGTGACTTTGGTAATTTTGGGGCTACTTTGATCGTTTTAAAATTGCTATAAAATCGATATTATCCATATCCGGTGAATGTTTGGCATGTAGACGCAAAGGCGATCGACGAAGACATTGATTGGAAGCAGTAAACGCAAATAAAAAATAATGGTTTTGTCAATAAAACTACTTTTTAAAGTCACCCCGTGAATCAAAGTTACCCCAGTTGACTGTACTTACAGCGATCCGTCCCCACCCGCTGAGGATTAAGTCTGCGCCCGCGCCGGTGTCCGCTTCAGGCAACGCTATTGGTTGTACGACGTCGCTGAACACGATGTCTTTGGAAACTCGCAACAGACTTATGTCCTGCGTTATGACCTGAACAAATAGCATACGGAATAAACGTAAGGTAAATATAATACTTTATTATATTATATTATTATAAGCCTTTTTATTCCGAATTCGCTACAATTTCAGTAAGTACATGTTGTTGTTGTTATTGTCGTTTATTTATTAACTTGTCGCTTAATTCGGCGTGCCTCGTGGCATAGGCCTCCTCCGTGTATTGGAGGGTTTGGGCTATAGTTCCCACGCGCGCCCAGTGCGGATTGGCAACTTAACACACACCATTGAATTTCTTCGCAGATGTGTGCAGGTTTCCTCACGATGTTTTCCTTCACCGAAAAGCTCATGGCAAATTACAAATGTAATTTTCGCAGATAAATTCCGAAAAACTCAGAGGTGCGAGCCCGGGATTTGAACCCACGACGCTCTGCTTGAGAGGCCACAGGTCAAACCACTAGGCTACCACGGCTTTTTTTTTTAACTTACGTTTATTCCGTATGCTATTACTTAAACGTAAGGTAAGTATAATACTTACCTTACGTTTAAGGTAAGTATAATACTTACCTTACGTTTAAGGTAAGTATAATACTTACCTTACGTTTAAGGTAAGTATAATACTTACCTTACGTTTAAGGTAAGTATAATACTTACCTTACGTTTAAGGTAAGTATAATACTTACCTTACGTCTAAGGTAAGTATAATAGTTGAGGATTGAATACATTTTTTGATGGAATGTGAAGTCACAAAGGATAATAGAGAGAGGTACTTGGCTGATGTGAGTCTGTTTACTGGTTAGCACAACATTGAGTTTTCCGGCATCAGAAAATGCAGTAGGAATACACAGGTTCGTGAAATACTCCTTTTCTGCCAGAGAATCTGGTAGTGGGCGGGGCAGTGTTTGATGAATCTGACCCAAGAGACATCCAATGAGGCTGGCATAGTCACACAGGTGCACTTAAGGCTCGTAAAAATTTTAGATAAAAAAAAATTATACCCATGACGTCTTAACTCCATTCAATTCCGACTCAGTTCAGGTTTTAGGTGTCATTTTTAGTATGGATCTGACAGCGAGCGAACCTAAGCTTCGTTCCCATCGAAAATGTGCAAAAAACAGCCAGAGACGAGTCGTGCTTTAGCACGAACGATGTCGTAACCTGTCTAACTCAACGAAATAAAACCGTTTCTTGTAGGTATGCATCGACCGAAGATATTCCCCCTTATTCATAAACGCTTTAGGCTTCTGCTAACTTAGTAATCGTTTGTCCTTATCAGTGAAAGGTAAATATCAAAGTGCCAGATAAGGACCTGCAGAGACTTTACTTTACTGATCAGTGAGTTTTCTTTCATGCTGGTCTGGGAGTAAAAAAAAAACATAGAATGTACCTACCAGTTGCTCATTTTCCCGCGCAGGTAAAAGTCCATCATAGAAATCATGTTATAGGCGATGCAAGCAACCCATCACTATTTTGATCTCGTTTTCCACCTCGCATACAATCTTGCTAAACGTGGCCTGTAGGTCTCGTTACTATAGGCTCTAACTCCGTAAGGGATAAAGACGTGTGTGTGTGTGTGAGTGTGTGTGTGTGTGTGTGTGAGTTTACCTTGGCATCGTAGTTTTCGTGGACAGAGACCTTCTCGACGGAATAGCGGGAGCCACCCTGGGTGAGGCTGGTCGTGCCGACCACTACTTGAATGAGGCGGTGGACCACGCTAAAACGACATAAACATACTCAACTCTTGTGACAACAAGTTGAAGTAGGATCCAGCTATTTTGTGTTGTATGGTCAGCATCAAGAGCAGCTGGGCACTTTTGTACTTTGTCACATTAACACACCACATGTTGACACGTCAATATTAGATTTCAAATGATTCCTTTTAATGGGGCATTTCTTATGTCAAATTTCAGCTAAATTAGTCCAGCGGTTTAGGCGTGAAGAGGTAACAGACAGATAGTGTTACTTTCGTATTTATAATATTACTAGCTGTTGCCAGCGACTTCGTCTGCCAAGAATTCGTTTATCGCTATCCCGCGGGAACTACGCAATTTTCCGGGATAAAAAGTAGCCTATGTGCTATTCCAGACTTTTCTCTATCTATGTGCCGAATTTCATCCAGATCCGTTGGGCCGTTCTGGCGTGATTGAGTAACAAACAAACAAACATCCATCCATCCATCCATCCATCCATCCATACTTTCGCATTTATAATATTAGTTAGACTAGCTTCTGCCCGCGACTTCGTCTGTGTAGAATTATATATTTAAACCTTCCTCTTGAATCAGTCTATCTATTTAAAAAAACCGCATCAATCATCAATCCGTTGCGTAGTTTTAAAGATCTAAACAAGCATACATAGGGATAGGGACTTTGTTTTATACTATCTGTAGTGATAGTGATAGCACAGAATAAGTAATAGTACTAACGTAGTGATAGTAAAGATCTTTAAGCCTATGATGGTGATTTCGTGACGTCACAACTCACCTCTCTGTGCAATGAGCAGCAGTGAGCACCCACCGCTGGTTAAGTATGGATCCCCCGCAGAAATGGGACCCCAGCATCCTTAGGGACGCCTGGTACGGCACCCGGCCCACTGGTGCGTCTTCTCCGCCCACTATACGGACGTCCATGGTACTCGGGAGCCCTGGAAGAAAGGTTTTTTGAAAGAAAGTAAAAACACCGGACGTTCCGTACATCAACAAGTTAATATAAAGAACAGCGTCAGAGCCCTGGGGCTTTACCATGACATCTTAATGCGATTCAGTTTAGGTTCGCTCGCTGTCAGATTCATACTAAAAGTGACAGCTAAAACATGAACTGAGTCGGAATTAGGACGTCATGGTAAGGCCCCTGTTCCTAAGCAAAATGCAGGCGGTGCGAGTTCATTTTATACTGGTTATTTGCAATACAAAACAAGACTTTATTGAATACCACATAATCAACGATATAGCTAAAATCTGAACTGAGTCAGAATTGAATCGCATTAACATGTAGTATAGGCCCTTTAGCTCTTGCCTACCTTGTCGTATAAAAAAATAAATTAAAGTAGAGAAAACAGCGGGGCCTTACCATGACGTCGTAATTCCGACTCAGTTCTGGGGCCGTACCATGACGTCTTAATGCGTTTCAGTTTAGGTCCGCTCGCTGTCAGATTCATACTAAAAGTGACAGCTAAAACTTGAACTGCGTCGGAATTAGGACGTCATGGTAAGGCCCCAGGTTTCAGCTGTCATTTTTAGTATGGATCTGACAGCGAGCGAACCTTAACTGAATCGCATTAAGACATGGTAACCTCCTGGTAACTGACAGTTTAAACTTACCATTTGTCATTAAAACAAAACCAAATAGCGTCACAAATGAAATGAATCTCGACATTGTTTAGGTGTCTGCTTCAGAGCGCGTATATTTCTGTCAGACACTGGCCCTTATATACTAGTAGATAATTAAATGTGCAAGTAAATAGTCCACTCGAGGGCAGTACGTGCTTGAAACTAGGGTTGCTTGCAATCCCAGGAGGGTCGTATTTTGTTCAAACTTTGTTTTTAATTAGCTTGGAGTATTCTTATTCCGGAATTTGAGTAACAAAACACCCAAACCGTCATATTGTCAATATTTACTTATGTATAAACGGTTGGCCGTTTAGCCTAGTGGTTTGACCAGTGGCCTCAAGCAGATCGTGGGTTCGAATCCCGAGCTCGCACCAAATATTAGTAGGATGTATAATGTACTAGCTGTTGCCAGCGACTTCGTCTGCAAAGAATTCTTTTATCGCTATCCCGCGGGAACTACACAATTTTCCGGGATAAAAAGTAGCCTATGTGCTATTCCAGACTTTTCCCTATCTATGTGCCAAATTTCATCCAGATCCGTTGGGCCGTTCTAGCGTGATTGAGTAACAAACAAACATACATCCATCCATCTATCCATCCATCCATCCATCCATCCATACTTTCGCATTTATAATATTAGTTAGATAATTTTTTACTACTATTTACTGCCCCTGCGTAGAATTAACAATTGACTTGTCTATAACTATATACCACGGGAACTATGCAATTTTCCGAAATAAAAAAAGGCCTATGTTTTGTGTGATGACGATGATGATATTCCGTATATGAAGCTATTTGAAGAAGTATAGATGTGACACAGCCCTAGATGGTACATTGCCAGTATCGAAGTCAATGTCCACTCGAAGGCTGATCCTCAAGATTGGTGTCTATAAGAGCCACAAAAACCCCGACCGAAGTGCCACGAGATAAGACACAGTCGTAGCCAGAGAGACACTCCATACATCTACTAAATAAGCGATTATAATTATTACACACAATTTTTCTTCCATGCTAGTCTAAATCATGTTATAGGCGATGCGGCTAGCAACCCATCACTATTTTGATTCCATTTTCCATCTATACGCCCACAATCTTGCTAAACGTGGCCTGTAGGTCTGTCACCTTAGGCTCTGTCTACCCCGTAAGAAATAAAGATACGATTTGTGTATGTATGTATATGTAGTCTGAGAGCCAAGAAAAAACCAGCAAAGTGCGAGTCGGACTCGCGCACCGAGAGTTCCGTATCATCTAACTAATATTATAAATGCGAAAGTATGGATGGATGGATGGATGTTTGTTTGTTACTCAATCACGCCAGAACGGCCCAACGGATCTAGATGAAATTCGGCACATAGATAAAGAAAAGATAAACGAATTCTTTGCAGACGAAGTCGCTGGCAACAGCTAGTTATCTATAAATATCTATAAACCAGTGTAAGCAGAGCCCTGCTCCAAAGCAAAATGAACGCAGTGTGGGGTCACTTTATATTGGTCACTGATATATACAGACATACATACATACATATTTAAGGTTTTCGCAATTATTCCTTAATCTGTGCCATAAGACTTACCTTCATACCAAATTTCAGGATTCTGCGTTCACGGGAAGTACCCTGCAGCTTTTTATTCCCTTGAGAGTTGCGGAAATTTGCGGCATAAACGGCTGTATCTTTTGGGTTCGATGGTATTATGGGGAGAGATCACTATAGAGATCTCTCTCCAGGCCGATGTTGTCGGTTTTTTCACGCTATACTTCATTTAATTTAGAATGAGGAACCACAATAACATTATATTGCGTCTGGTCAACTATTTATTACCTAGCATAGGTATAGTGCAATAGTTTGGCAGCCGCAAAATAAAATTGTTTTAATGTCACTTTATTTGCGTGCCCTCAATTGTTACTCTAGTACAAATTGTAAAGAGATTTACAGTTGACGAGCCGCAATAATAATGTTGTTGTAATTTCTCATCCTAAATTAAATGAAGTATAGTTTGACACTGGTCGTTTAAAATTATTTTCATCGCTTGTAAACATCAAAAACTTTGTCATTAAACACTGTTAACATAGTTAACGGGTTCATTAATCTTTGCCTCGTAAAGCCTGCATTTCACGAGATAGTTAAAGTGTACTATAAAATTTGGCCGCAGATGTTAAATGGGGCTTTTCAAATGGGGCCGTCGAGTTCAACCCTGCAGACGATCTGCGACTGTAGTTAAAGTAAAGTGAAATTACATTGGAATAGGTATGATTTCGTTCTCTAATAAAATACAACGAACATAAACGCTGGGAAAAATAATAGGGTGTCAATGAAACGTCTAGCTTTGTAATGACGTTCCATCATCATCAGCATGACGTCCACTGTTGAACAAAGGCCTCCCCCTTAGCACATTATTATTATTATTATTATTTAAAATAATACACTAGCAGCTCTTTGAGCTGATGCGTGTATATCACTGCACTTGTGTTCTTTGAGTTTTCAAATGAATGTCTAGTCTATTTTTAAAACTGCTCACTGAAGGTGCACTTATCACAAGTTCGGGGAGTGCATTCCACGAGTTCACAACACGGTTAGATAGGAAATGTTTTCTGGGGTTACTTGCGCTTGGCTGCCTGATCAGCTTTAAAGAATGCCCTCTCAAACGTGTATTTTTACTAATCTTGAACAGGTAGGTATCTATTCAGAAACAATAGGTACCTACTGAACAATTCGTGAGTCGGAGATTTTGCATTTTATAATGAACGCTCTTAATGCAACCTCAGTCTGCCCTTGACTCGTACTAACACTGCCCAGTGTCCATTTAATTGATCTCTGTGGGGGCGGCAGTTAATCTTTTATAGTGTGCGTGATTGCCTACCCGTGCAGTAGAACCCAATCTCATTTTAATTGTTATAACCACTTATGTGGCATTTCGTTGATTATACTAAAAAAAACTTGAAGGTTAAGGACTTACTTAAATGTTGGACTCTTACTTAGAGAATTTAGACATCCAAGCAATGCAGGTACAGTCAACAAAAAGTACTTACTAAAATTGTTCTGTTAGTCTTTTACTTTTGTATTATTTACAATTTAGTTTTTTACTACATAAACAGACACAGCAATAAGAGTTTTTAATGATTCACGGTTAAGTTCATTCGAAATATCGGGAGCTCAATAAAGGTAATCGCGGTTCACATCCCGTTTATAATATTTCGAACAGACACAGCAATCATACATAATCCTACTAATATTATAAATGCGAAAGTTTGTGAGTGACGATGTTAAGATGTGACGATGTGACGATGTGAGTGAGTGTGTATGTTTGTTCCTTCTTCACGCTGAAACGACTGGACGGATTTGGATAAAATTTGGAACGGAGATAGCTGGTACCCTAGATTGAAACATAGATTACTTTTTATCACGGAAAATTGCATAGTTTTTTTTTCATTTTTTTATGTGAATAGGAAGGAAAACGAGCAAGTGGCTCACCTGATGGTAAGCGATCACCACTGCCCATAGTTCCCGCGGGATAGCGATAAACATGTCAATTGCTAATTTTAAGTATTTTTATTCGCCTTTTTCTTTCTCTTTCTTATCATTATCGCATATTTTGTTTCGCTTTGACCAGTAGAGACTTTATACATCTCTACTATAGACCAATGTAATTTAAGGTACGAACTTAACTTAGGGACCTTTTACATCCCTTTCATAAAATGTATTAATTGTATCATTATAGGTAGGTAAGTTAAGTAGAATTTAAGTACTATTGTAAATCTATTTTATTTTGAAAAAATGACTTTCTGCCAAGTTTCTTGCGGCGCATTCTTCTTGGCAATGATGGTCTTTCCTAACGCTCTGGTAGATTAAAAAAAAGACATGTAAAAGAGCCCTTGGGCGGCCTACTTGCAAAATAAACTTTTGACTTTTATTTCATTTCATTCCACTAGAAAATTTCGCAAATTTTGTAAGTGTGAAGCATTGCTGATACACTGTAGTTTAAATAATATCGCTATAGGTACTTGACAGATCACCTTCTTGAAAGTGCTTTCACGCGTCTACGTCTGAGTGGTTGCCATCGAGTTATAGTAGTACCACTTTTTACATTCGATTGTGTATTCGGTACCAACTGTCTATGCATTCGAGGAATTTTATTCCTAACCCACCTTGGAACCTTTTTACAGTAAGCGTCGTAACGATTTTCCTTGATAAGTAATGCGATGTCACTGTGACGTTTTATGTGAAGAAGTTCCTCGATGGGAAGTAATTTAGGCACAGTAAAATATATGAAGCTGAAACTCGCATATGCCTTAACATTTTATTGTGATTGTATTTTTATTATGTAGGTAGTTTTATAACCACTGATCATTTGAAAAAAGTGCTGCTTGAAAATATTTGTTCAGTGCTAAGTTATACCACGTACTGTACAGGGGCCTTACCATGACGTCCTAATTCCGACTCAGTTCAAGTTTTAGCTGTCACTTTTAGTATGAATCTGACAGCGAGCGAACCTAAACTGAAACGCATTAAGACGTCATGGTAAGACCCCTGAACTGATATGGGACTTAAGTAATTTTTATAATTTGGAACGTCAATTTGTCTTTTCACACAGATTACTCACACATACAACAGGTCATTTACTTGAGGCGACTAGTGCCTTCAAAATGTTGTCTTTGTCTTTTTCTTTACGTGTGAGGAGTTAAGAAAATCACACACTTGCAAATTTTGATGTTTTGAAGTCTATTGATTTACAAATGCTACGTTGTGTTTAAAGTACATCGGATTCTTTATTTTTTAACATTTAAATATTTTCATAAGTCGTTTCCGTTTAGGAGCAGTAGGGAATGCAAGCCAAAAAACACCATTCGGCTGAACTTTATTTAAATACCCAACTTTTGCTGATACCTAAACGACCCGCGTTGCAAATGTTGTATAAGAGTTAATAATAATAATAATAAATCATTTATTTCAAGTTACAACCTGTTTAGGTGACTCATACAATTGCGTTAGTAAGATCTTACAAGCTAAGTGTTAGTTTTAACAACAATTAATTAGTTTTAAATAATTCATTTTTTTTTCAATTTTTTTGGCTCAGCCGTTTAAGAGGGGAAGGCTTTAGTAAGTACCTAATTTACACCCTAGTCGCCTTAAGTTTTTCATGTACAGGGTGTATTCAGACACCCCCCAACAATAATCCACTGGGGTATATAACCATAGCTATAGAAGCTAAAAAAATATTAAAAAAAAATAGAGTATTTTTTTTATATATTTTCTATAGGAATGATTAATTGATAATTACAGCTATGGTTATATACCCCAGTGGATTATTGTTAGGGGGTGTCTGATACAGCCTGTATAACCGTCCAACTATTAATTACATAATTACAACACAACGGATAACTCACGTATAAAAGCCGAACTACACTACACTAAACTACCGCCACCGCTACCGCTACCGCTACTACTACTGGACTATAGTAAAAATGATGATAAAAATGAGGGTAGTTGTGCGCCGATGTCAGCTGCGCCGAGTAGCCGCGCGAGCAGAGCGTCGGCGCACAGTGTTCGTTTCGCTGCCGCCGAGGCGAGCGCTCCCTGATGAAGGACTTCGAAATAGTCGGAGCAATTCTTCGGCTTTTATACGTGAGTTATCCGTTGTGTTGTAATTATGTGTGAGTCTCACGGTAGTTTCGTGTTGAAAGCGTCCAACTATTATTATTAAGTACCTAGTTCTTTCCGGTGGTAAACCTACTATATTGACGATTAACGAAACTGCGCCACACCTTTCCGCGCGTGTCGTGAATCGTTGATAAAAGCACTCATTGATTGTGAACTAATCGAAACATCTGAAGGGCGACTTGTGTACAGTCAGCATCGAAAGCAGCCGCAGTCGATTTACACAAATATGGGGTAGACAGAGCCTAAGGTAAGACCTACAGGCAATGTATAGCAAGGTAGGGGCGTGTAGACGGAAAATGGAATCAATATAGTGATGGCTTGCTAGCATCGCCTATATGATTGCTATGGTTTTCTCTTATTCCATCGATGGGGTTTTTCCATCTGTGCTGGATTTATCTGTAAATTAAGTTAAATGTTTGACATCCCTAGGGGGTAATTCCGAAAATGGATTGTATGGTACTATCTCTCTTACTCTCAAATAAATGACTATAAGTGTGAGCGGGACGTCCATAAAGGAACTTCGAAAATAGAAATTCGCTGTATGAAGCCTGGATGTGTCAAATCTGACAGCTGATGTGTTTACGTTTAGTTGACTATATATCAGTTTCACCAAGTACTTCAATAATCTAACTAATATTATAAATGCGAAAGTATGGATGGATAGATGGATGGATGGATGGATGGATGGATGGATGGATGTTTGTTTGTTACTCAATCACGCCAGAACGGCCCAACGGATCTGGATGAAATTCGGCACATAGATAGAGAAAAGTCTGGAATAGCACATAGGCTACTTTTTATCCCGGAAAATTGCGTAGTTCCCGCGGGATAGCGATAAACGAATTCTTTGCAGACGAATAAGTCGCTGGCAACATCTAGTAAATAATAAATTTGACAGGAAACCCTTAGGAAACCTATGAAAAATACTTCAAACACGTCGTTTATAGTTGTGCTACGCATCTATTTAAATACGTTACAACCTTTTTATAAAGCCAACCTGTTTCATTCTCCCTGGCTGAAAATAAAATTGAAATGCTCGCGGTGCGGATTAAAAACCAATTGAAAATGAGTCCTATCATTGCTCTTGTCCACTCAGCGAGAAAGGTGGAACCACATTATTGACACGCGACGCGACGCAACGTGTCGACACCCGACGTGCACCGTGCACATAATCAACACCCGATGCCACGACACGCTAGCAATTTCTTTAGCTGACAGCTGTGGAAGTGTGTAGTTCACAAACAAGTGTATACATTCTGCGAATGTTCTCGAACAACTGACGCGTGGCATCGGGTGTTGTCTAGAACCACACTGCGCGTGCCGCGTCGGGTGGGGTGTTTACTCCCACCATAGGCGACACGTCGATCTGGCACGTCTGGATCGGGTGGCGTGTGTGCGCGTGGCGTCGCGTCGGATGTGTGATTCTGGTCATAGAATATAAAGGTGGAAACACATTATTAACACGCGACGCGACCCGATGCAACGAATGTATGCGCATGGCGTCGCGTCGGATGTTCATAGTGTGGTTTTGGTCATAGAAAATAATACAATTTGATTCGACTCAACACGCGTCGCGTTGCATCGAGTCGCGTCGCGTGTTAACAATGTGTTTCTACCTTAATACAATTTGATTCGACTCAACACGCGTCGCGTTGCATCGAGTCGCGTCGCGTGTTAACAATTGTGTTTCCACCTTAATACAATTTGATTCGACTCAACACGCGTCGCGTTGCATCGGGTCGCGTCGCGTGTTAACAATGTGTTTCCACCTTAATACAATTTGATTCGACTCAACACGCGTCGCGTTGCATTGGGTCGCGTCGCGTGTTAACAATGTGTTTCCACCTTAATACAATTTGATTCGACTCAACACGCGTCGCGTTGCATCGGGTCGCGTCGCGTGTTAACAATGTGTTTCCACCTTAATACAATTTGATTCGACTCAACACGCGTCGCGTTGCATCGGGTCGCGTCTCGTGTTAATAATACGGTTCCGCCTTTATTATTTTTAACCCCGGACGCAAAAAGAGAGGCGTTATATTATAAGTTTGACATCGATCTCTCTTTCTTCTTCTCTCTCTGTCAGTCAGTCTGTGGCATCGTAGCTCTCAAGCTGATGGGCCGATTTCGATGGGGTCTTTTTAATTCGAATCCAGTTTCCTTGCGGTGGTTAGTCATGTTTGGTAAAAACGGTCCAGCAGTTTGAAGAGTGTCAGCTCTTTTCCAAAATGATGTAAGGCATTTCTCGAACATATTTAAAATTAAAAAAAATTAGCAATACACTGAAACTTAAACCTTTCAAGTATAGGTCATTGGTATAATAACGTACAAGCTACTGTCCAACGGTTGATAACTCGTACCATTACTGGAACGTGGCATTTATTGGTCTTTTACAATGCTCTCTCTGTAATGAGGTTAAGCTATAAAGCTGAAGAAAGGTTTATAAACACACGTAATGTTTTCTATTGCCGGCATTACCATACTTTAACATCAGTGGCGTACCTAACTGGGTGGCAGGGCTGGAAAATTCCACAGGCCCCCAGCTCTACGGGGCCCCGAACTGGCTTGGCCTTGAGCACAGAGGAAGATGATGCACTTCTTTATAGTGAGGAAGAGCCCCATCTGATGAATTTGCCACGGGCCCCTGATGCTGTAGTTACGCCACTGCATAACATTATACATAAATCACATCTTTATCGCTTACGGGGTAGACATGTCTGCAGAGCCTAAGGTCTAAGATCAGCCTTGATTCTACGATGGGTTCGAAACGGGGCAAAACCTTGATGGTGGCGCACCCTCCCTTCAGTGTTTGAGAAAAACATCTTTTTCGAATTCCTGAAATGCCCCCATGAAACTGCCCCCCGGGAAAAGTGTCCCGGTTTGTCCCCCCGTAGATCCGGGGCTGCCTAAGGTAAAAAGACCAGAAGGCCACGTTTATCATTATTGTGGGCGTATAGGAAACCGATGGCCTTGGCAAATCGAACGGGACACCATTGACCTAATTCCGCCGTGGTGACAACTTTGCCACAGCACACAGTGCACTGCAGTTTTTTTTTTATCCAAAATGAGATTTTTCAGTAGTTATAAAGATATTATAAGCCAAGCTATAACTTCCAAAAACTCAAGTGTGAACATTTTCGATAATTACGGAGTTTTGTAATTGCTAATAGTCGTATCATTTGAACTTTTCCACGCAAACCGTCGCATCACAACATACGACGATTTGCGCCACTCCATTTAGTCTTCATTACACCCCACGTAAATAGTTTTAACTTCTAAGTTACGTCTTTTGTTGCAGTTTTTTTGCAATTATGGGTCGTAACTCGTACTTACTTTACGTTGCTCTATTGAAAAGGTATATCCGTTCATATAGGTAGTCGTATTTATGAACGACTTTATGCATTGGACATGATCAATCGCAAAAAGTTGTAACTTTCTTATACGACCTTTTGAAAAGGAGCATAAAGTCGTAGCTTAAGGTTTTTCGCCATAATTTTGAAATTATGATATTTATTTTAATAAACACATTTGTTTCATGTTAATGAACCCGTTGCGGATAGACATATATGTTCAAAGTTTAAAGCAGTAATTATATTCCAGCTTGAAATACTACAGAGCGACCGCTTAAATGAGTCATCGCATGCGGGGTGGAACGACAAAGGGGGCCTCTCTCTGTGCGGGCGGCAGGCGCCCTACCCGCCCGCACCTCTCTCGGTCCCCTTTGTCGCCTACCCCGCGCCCCTGTGCCGCGCGGGCGAGGACTCATTTAACCGGTCGGCCTACAGACTGACCTACTGTTTTTGTTGGAGGGGTGTGTCGACCGTGCATTTCCCAGCAGGCGGCCTCGAGATTGCCTCTCTGTTGACATTAATGTGGAGTCATATGCATTAGAGGAAACCATGTAATGTATACAGGATGAGCAGACATAATAAAGGTCATTGTGCAATCACCTTCAGCCTATACAGGGTGTTAAGAGTTTTCAATGTTTCACGGTTAAGTTCACTGCGTCGAAATATTGGGAGCTCAATAAAGGTAATCGCGGTTAAAATCCCGTCTAGATAATATTTCGAATATACATGTTGTTAGAAAATCAGATGCGGATATTTTGCGGATCGATTAATTGCACCGTTATTAATTAGTTTAAAGCATTCTTAATTCATTGCAGTATCTTATGCAGTATCTATGGACGGTATTGGTAATTATAATTTTTGTATGAAACCAAAAAAAAATACCATACAATAATTAAATAATTTATGTTTTTTATTGACTCTTAGGTTACTAATTACATACCCTGAAAATATCCGTACCTAATTTTCTAGCGCCTTATATACGTCCCTCTGCTAAAAGGTCCCATCGAGTGAATGAGCGAAAATCTTAGGAATCATGTTATAAGAGATGCTAGCAACCCATTACTTTTGATTCTCCTATACGCCCACAATCATGTTAAAAACGGCCTTTAGGTCTTGCTCTGTCTACTCCGTAAGGGATAAAGACGTGATTTATGTATCTTTGCGTTCTTTTAAGAATTAATATGACATTAACGAGTCGGTTTGAAAAAAGCGTATTTCTCGCTGTCATTCTTTCGGATTGTTAAATCCGTCGGTCGGTTACACGGATAAACGTAAATATTTACTTCACGTTACATTTGAGTGTATCGTAACCAATACCTTACAGTTTAAAAGCAAACACGTCAGACAATATTACGTAAACTATTACGACGACGATAGTAACCAGACGGACGTGAAATATAATAAAACAAATGAATGAAATGAATCGTCAGTTACGTTTTGCACAGGACAGGATGCTTGGGGGTAAAATAGCCTGTGAAATGAGCCTCGCGCGGCTCAGTATGCTTAGTGTAGGTTTTCGGTCACAAAATACGTCTCGAACGAATGTCAAATAGTACTATGAGAACAGAGCCTCTAGTGTAAGTTTTCGCATATAAAAACGTCTCGAACGCGTTCACGTAAACGTCACAATTACTATGGAATAATTGGCAGCGCCACTTGCGGATCGAAATGGCAACTAAAATTTCTCATAGTATTTTGACAGTTTAACGCAAACGTTATCGAGACGTATTTCGCTATCGAAAACTTACACTAAGCATACAGTATGCTTAGTGTAAGTTTGCGGTCACAAAATACGTCTCGACCGCGTTTGAATGCGTTAAAATGTCAAAATTTTAGTTGCCGTTTCGATCCTCAAGTGGCGCTGCCAATCATTCCATAGTAATTGTGACGTTTACGTGAACGCGTTCGAGACGTTTTTGTACGCGAAAACTTACACTAGAGGCGCAGGCTGAGAGCAAAGCAAAGAAATAATACACCAGTTGCTTCTCTTCCCGCGAATGTAAAAATCCCATCGAGGGAATGGGCGAATGTTATAGACGACGCGGCTAGCAGCCCTTTGCTTAGAGCATCTAATATCGGACGGTTCTTGTAATACCGGTATTTTTTCGATATCGAAAATTCAAATACCGGTAATCCGGTATTTCGATATTTTTTTGATATTCGTCATTAAAGTAAAATGGAACCAAAAAAAAAACAAATAAAAATAATAAAATATGAATAATATTAATATTTGTTCGATCGATCGTTTGAAAGATTGGATGGATAAGGATAGTAACCATTAAATGGCGAAATTAATATTTTCTATTAGCAAAGTAAAACGTGAAATAGACCCAAAATAATATTAATAATGTACACAATACGTGGGCACTTAACCACTTCGTCAGCCAATACAAGTACAACACAACACACACATTCATTCACATTCTTACTAGGCACTAAAGTAAATAAACACACTCAAATCAAAAACCTCAAATCTTTTATGACTTAATTGATAACATTATTTACTTAAAATTTATGTTAAATCTTTTATATAATACTAGTTTCTGCTCGCGACTTCGTCTGCGTAGACGAATACACATAAATAAAACTTCCACTTGAATCACTATCAATTTTAAAAAATCGCTTCAAAATCCGTTGCGTAGTTTTAAGATCTAAGCATACATAGGGACAGACAGACAGACAGACAGTGGAAAGCGACTTTGTTTTATAGGTACTATGTAGTGATTACAATTTATAAAGATAACGAACGAATGAAGGAAGGATACGAGAAAGAGGATGGCGAGGGTCACGTGGATGTCGCTCGCTCATGCTCAAGCCACATCGCTCAGCCAATCAGAATTGGCTATTCGCCCCGTTATTCTTCAAAATATCGTCTGCCGCTCGGTTAGTTGTATACCTTGCTACTGACCAAGTTGTCTTAATTTAAAATTTGTAATATTATAAATAAGAGATTTAAAATAAATAATGTTATCAATAAGTCAAAAGTCAAAAGTTTATTTTGCAAATAGGCCGCCGAGGGCTCTTTTACATGTCTTTTTTTGAATCTACCAGCGCATTCGGAAAGACCATCATTGCCAAGAAGAATGCGCCGCAAGAAACTTGGCAGAAAGTCATTTTTTCAAAATAAAGTAGATTTACAATAGTACTTAAATTAAATAAGATATAGGCTACTTGAGACTGGGTTTTCTATTTAGAAAGGAAAATTAATGTTATCAGGAATTCTGGAGGATAATATCGAAAATATCGAAATACCGGTATTACACGATTCAATATCGATTTTGCCAATATCGGAATTTTAGTCCGATATTCCGGTTTTTCGATAATATCGAATACCGGTATTCATGCTCTACCTTTGCTATTTTGGTTCCCCTTTCCACTTGCTTTTAATCATGCTAAACGTGGCCTTTAGGTTTTGTTACCTTAAGCTCTGTCGAGAGTATAAAGACGTGACGTATATGCATCAAAGGACCAGAAGTTAGTATACAATAATCTAACATAATATTTATTTACAGACATAATCTCCAGTATTACTTCAATACAACAATAATACTGGGAATTGAGACAAAGGACACAAACAAGAATCATTCATACGTGTCACAAGGCAGTCTGTCCTTTTGCAGTCGGTGAACTCGCAGCTAAGGAGATTTAGCTTCTACTACCTCGAGATAAAGTACAAGCGGGTTATTGGAAAGTGCAGAGTAACTTTGTTCAGGCTATCATTGGAAGTACGTATTGGTGAAGTTTTAAGCTAGTTCCACAAGTTGGCAAGCCGGTTTGAGCCTAGACAAATGTGTAACTGGCTTTACCCAAGGTGGATTGTAGTAGGGTTGTAATGGAGGCCTTAGCGGAGGCGGAGGCAGTGCGGAGGTGACAAGTTTCGCCTCCGCGGATGCGGAGGTTAACGGAGGCGGATGCGAAGATAAGAGTCACAAGTACACGTTTTTTTGTTCGCGTCTCTCTTGTGGACATGCCAAAAGTTAAAGGTCTATAGTCAATATTTTTAAGTCAAGTCTACATAGGCGCGTGGGACGCCTGGTCAACTTTCGGCCCATTTAAATAAATTTAAGTTTGCCGACACGGAGTCGCTAATTTTATGCCCACAGGAAAGACAACTTTTGTTTCTTACGGCATGTAGGTATGACTCAAAAAGAGCAGCGACGTTCGACGATGACTAAGCCGTACGGTCGCGTTTTGCGCGTGAAATCACGAAACCACGAAGTCAACGAGTGCGCGGCGGGAACACGCGAAAGGTATCAACCCGTCAAGTTTTTTTTTTACAGATTTTTTTTTTATGTGAATAGGAAGGCAAACGAGCAAGTGGGTCACCTGATTGTAAGCGATCACCACTGCCCATAGACATCCGCAACACCGGAGGGATTGCAGATGCGTTGCCAACCTAGAGGGCTAAGATGAAATGCCTCTTGTGCCCGCAATTTCCCCGGCTGTCTTACTCTCCTCACCGGAACACAGCACTGCAAGCACTGCTACTTAGCGGCAGGATTAGCGAGTAAGTTGTAATGTAATTGTTTGAACCTCGAATGTTTTAGGCGATTTAGTACAAAGTAATTATTTATTTAAATCACACGATGAAGCCGAACACAGTTGAGTTCAATCCTACTAATATTATAAATGCGAAAGATTCTGACGATGTGACAATGTGAGTGAGTGTGTATGTTTCCTTCTTCACGCTAAAACGACTGGACGGATTTGGATACAATTTAGAACGAAACTAGCTGGTACCATACATTAAAAAATAGACTACTTTTTATCCCGAAAAATTGCATAGTTCCCGCGGGATATTGATGAGATAGGTTGAGGGTGGACGAGGAGGTTTAAGTTAAAACACCCATAGTATCAGAAATGTTGTATTCTCGGTAGACCAATTATAAGAACGCGCTTAAAGATTAGTTACACATATTTATTACCTAATTGACAACATTTCATTTTTATAACACCTGAAAATGTATATGTGGTAAGAAGGCCTCCGTTACAACCCTATTTCTGTTATTACAGGGCCAGTTTTCACCTTGCAAAGGGAATATATCTTGTAATGCCTTTGATCTAAAACATTAATCTTGTTTGTAAATTAACTATCAAAGCTGTGTTACCATGCGGCCGTTTCGAGAACTTGCTCGGTTATAACTTAACTTAATTTTAATTTTAAATTTAACTATGTAGGTCCTTTGTCAGATGACGCAGTACTATTGTACCTATAAATTTGCATGGCACGCCTTTGACTCCAGAGCCTCGGACTCTGGGCAAGGCAGTTTGAAATAGGTACATGTGGTTTCCCACGAGGCTGACATTGGCACCATTGGTGTACTCAAGCCTCGTTAAAAATAAACTGTATGTATATGTATCTACACAGACGTAGTCGCGGGCAGAAGCTATCCTTGTACAAAATTCACACAAAACTCGCCCGACCAACTCGATACCAAGGTAGCGCTAACGGTAGACCCATCAAAGGAGGGATAAGCGGAGCATCTAGAGAACACAAAATCGAAAAGCAATTATATACATACATAAATAAATCACGTCTTTATCACTTACGGGGTAGACAGAGCCTAAGGTAACAAGACTAACAGCCTTATTCATAAAAAGTTAGAGGCTCGCTATAAGCTCGCTATAGGACCGATGCAAAAAAACATGATTCATAAACGTTAATTAGTGCTAATCAGTCCATCAAGGGTCTGTTAAGTCTTCCGAAAGTTAGCGGACCGTAGACCCTACTTTATCTCTCTGCTAACTCACAAAATGGCCGCCACAAATGTGAACAGCTGATTTTGGCAAGAGCAAAACCATACGCAAGACAGTTTTTTTTGTTTTTAGTTTATCCCCTCCGGGAAAGGTAAAGGAAACTAGATGCACACTGCCTTGTCTGTCGTGTTAGGCTGAAACCATGTTTTCGGTTTCCAGCTAATTCGCTGCCACTGCTGTCAATTTTTTTTTAATTCACTAAAAGGCCATTTTTGGTCTATGATTTGTTAAGGTGACAACATAACGCGTCTAATCCATCCATCAGCAGTTCATTAGCTAACAGACTGCTAGCAAGCGTTTATGAATCATACTTTTTAACAACTGTCAAATAAGCTTAATCAGTCTGTTAACTAATAGACTGATCAAACCTCAATTAAGGATTTTTTATGAATATGGCTGCTAAAGGCCACGTTTAGCATGATTAGAATCCATACTATGACTTCCATGCTGTAGGCTTATTGTCTAACTCGCTCGCAATCGCCATCGTGTTCATTTTGACAGTTCATGTATGAATGTGACAGCCAGCTGATTCCGATGCCAATTGTCAGCCCATACATGAACTGTCAAAATGAAGACGATGGCGATTGCGAGCGAGTTAGACAATAAGCCTACTGGTCTTGGAGCAAAGAAAAAACATAGAATGCACCAGTTGCTTCTCTTCCCGCGCTAAAAGCACATCGAGGCAACGGACGAAATCCTAGGAATCATGTTATAGGCCAGTGATGGGCAAACTACGGCCCGCGAAAGAATTTAATGCGGCCCGCCGTCGTTCCTTCGAATTGGAGTGTTATGGCACAGGATGACGATATTTAGACGGTGCTGCTGTATAAAATAGAATAATAGATGCGAAGGCAAAGGAGCCAGCTAGACTAGCCACGTAGTTCATGCGTCATGTGTCAAAAAAATTGCATTTTAGTATAATTTTGGCCCTTCTTTGAAATATCTGTGATTTTCTGGCCCGCCATGAAAAAAGTTTGCCCACCACTGTATAGGCGATGCTAATAGACCGACCGCTTGGATAAGACCTCGCACGCGCGGTGCTGGGGCGCGGGGTGGGACGACCGCGGAGGCCGAAAGGTGCGGGCGGCAGGCGCACTCCCCGCCCGCACCTCTCGGTCCCCTTTGTCGTCCTACCCCGCGCCCCTGCACCGCGCGGGCGAGGACTCAGTTAAGCGGTCGCTCTACAGCAAGCCATCACTATTTTGATTCCATTCACCACGTGTACGCCCACAGTCTTGCTAAATATGGCCTAGGTCTTGTTAATTTATTTAATGCGTGGGGAGTTTTTATAGTACATTGTGCATCGAGGGCGGTAAGGGGATTGCTAACGAGAGTCTATTATAGATCTTTTAATAACTAGAGTTTTTAAACCCTTTACTGTCCGTGACACATTGGCGAGGAAACAAAGAAAATTGACAAAATAACAAGCTTAGCATCGGTCAACATTTTTGTGTCATTTACACTCGGTTTCAATAAGGAAGGGTTGTATGTGACATTAACATTGACGAATCTAGAGGTGAGGCTACTTTATGACACCTTACACATAAAACGATTATCGATTATATCTTAGTACTAATAACAATCGATTCCATAAAAATAACGACTGCATATTAATTTATTACATAAATGCTATTTCGTTATAATGATACTCAAGTCAATCTCCTAAGATTAATAATTATAATTTCTATTTAATGCTTTTTGCCAAGTTGTGTTTTTTCAACAAAATAGGTTGTATAAAATATTATTTAACTTCATAATGTAATTGAAGTTCTAAGGAATCTATTTATTACCAATAAAATCGATTGGTATTGTGTAGTGAGTGTGAAAGAATGTAAAATACTCACTTCGTGTTTTTGTAGGTTGTCTTTGGATTTTCGATTATACGCGATTTTAACCGATTACCCAATTATACGTAGTCACCTCTCTAGTTTTAATGACCATAGAACGTAACCTAGCAACGTCTCGTTAATAATGACATATATTGAAAATTTGTACGTGAAAATTAAGTAAACGCAAAAAACATCGCCGTGATTCTTTTTAGAACGTTATTAATATACAGTACCAAGTATTGGTTTATTTCTAAGTAATTCAATTTAGTATTTATTTTGCTGTCAAAACTTTCGTGAACACTACCAGTTACATTCTATGGATCTGTCACACAACCCTTCCTTATTGAAACCGACCGTAGTGTCAAAATGTTATCCGCCATCTTGGATCCAAAAAAATACACCAAAGTCGGGCTCAGAACGACCAAATTGCTCGAAAACGACGCTCATCGACATTTTTAGTGTCAATAGTGTCAAAATGTCATGCGCCTTCATGGATCCAAACAATTATGCCAAAATTCACCTCAAAACCACCTAATTATTGCTCGAAAACGACGCCCATCCATATTTTTTGTGTCATTAGATAGTGTCCCAATATTTGTCCGCCATCTTGAATCCTAAACAGTGCAGTAACCCGGCCCTTATTCATAAATGCTCTAAAGGCTTCTGCTAACTTAGCAATCGTTTGTCCTTATCTGTGAAAGTTAAATGTCAAAGTGACAGATAAGGACAAACGATTGCTAAGTTAGCAGAAGCCTATAGAGCATTTAATTTTATGTATAAGGGGTAAATGTCTAATTGAAAATTGTATAAAATTGGTTCGTAGCCATTTCGATGGCAGTTCTGCTCAGAATCACGAGCACTATTGATTTTAGTTTAAGGCAAAAAAAACCTTTTATTTTCTTTTCCATTATTTCTTCATAGGAACTTGTATGAGAGTAATGAAATGGAAAGTTGATAATTGTACGAAAATTTTTGGGCACTTTTTGCCTTTTACCAGGGGGTGTACACCGCAGTTTAGGTACGATCAACCGGCGCCCCTGCCGGGCAGGATAATGGCAGTAGGTTGCCGCTCGCCTCGCACGCTGGCGTCGCGGGTTATTTGTGTACCTAGTTACCTAGCAACGAACAATGACTACTACAACCCTAATAAGTTCGCGGTGACGTCGTGAACGGCCATGATTGAAACGGTTAAACTAAAAGGGTGAATGGATTTATTTTTAGAAAATACCCGAATGGGTGTAATACTTATTTTTGACACTGGCATGTATTGTTGTCACAAATAACCTTCAAACATTCAGGTGAAACGCATTTGGCAGCGCCTTGCGAAATGAGGGGCTTAAGCTACGTCATCAGTAAACTCAACATGGAGGAATTAACAATAGAGTAGAGTAGTAATCTGAGTATACGCCATAACAAATTTTTGTCGCAATTGTTTTGTCTTTGTACCTAAAACGCAAATAAACGCCTCAAAAAACAATCTAAGTTATTAGAATTTTGATTATCAACAAAAAATTTAGTTTAATTCATCAGGCTGTATCTCATGGACCGTGATAGCTAGAAAGTTGAAATTTTCACAGATGATGTATTTCTGTTACAGCTAAGTATAACAATAAATACTAAAAACAGAATAAAATTTATATTCAAGGGGGCGCCCATACCACAAACGTGTATTTTTTGCGTTTTATATTAATATTAATAACGGCAACAGGTAGAGTAGACGCTTGAATTATTCACTTATGATGTGTTTTTGTTGCCGCTATAAAATACTAAAAATCAAAATAATGTATGTATGTGTGTATATATCAGTGACCACTATAAAGTGACCCCACACTGTGTACATTTTGCTTTGGAGCAGGGCTCTGCTTACACTGGTTTATAGATATTTATAGATGGTACGGAACCCATCGTGCGCGAGTAAAGGACATAGGATATAAAATAAAAATAGAAAAGTTCTCGTGGGATAGCGTGCTCATTCTGCGTAAACGGAATCGCGGGAAACAGCTAGTGTCTAAATTGTATGGCATTTCCTGTCTATTGGGTAATTCATCTGTGAACCTTAATAAAAAAAAACCGAAATCGATCAATAACTTTAAAATTAAAAAGAGTAGGAGTTTCATTTTAGTAACATTCTAAAGCAGATTTTTTTCTCCAGCTGTTTTCATTAATGTTTTGATTTACCGTTACCTTTATGTTCTTGTATTTTTAGCCATGCAGTTGTAATGTTAATACATCATTACTGTTTTGTTCTGGTCCATTTGTAAAACCTTCGAAAAAGTAAAAAGTCATTATGATATTAAATTATCTAGCCTTTTATCTGCAAATAGATGTTACTGAATTGTGATAATGAAACCTGCACCAGAAGAAAACCGTAAAGGCAATTGCAATACAAATATTTCCCTAAAACACGGTATGATACTTTACAAGATCTTCGTCTAAAATTCTGTTCAGCAAGAATACATTGCTGAATTTAAAGATTGTGTTTTTGACAAAAGAATAATGTATTATTTTTTTGTAACTTCGTTAAATACTTGCTATGGAACGCTGGAAAAAATTGAGGTGATGTATTTTGCCGCGTAGATGTCGAAAATGAGTGAACATTAAAAAGCAGGTAACAGCACTTTGCGGCTTTATTCGGTGAGGCCGGCGATTTGCACTCTTTTAGTTAATTCATCTGTGAACCTTAATAACACCCCCATGGTCCAGGGATTATGTAGCGCATATTTTACCGTTACAACCGTAATATTTCGCAATCAAGCCTAATTACCTAGGGGTTTAATAAAAACATATTAAAACAGACCTCGGGATCTGGCGAGGTTTTTACGTGGAATCTAGATTATTTTAATAGTGAGGCGAATTATCTGGGGGCACGGCAGTGTCCGCCAAGTCGAAAAAAAGCGAAGGGCAGCCTCCGGGAGTGCCGGCAGAAGTGAAAACAGTAGCATAGATCAGATTTTAATGTTGTAACCTCCATGACGCTCAAGACGCGTACCGTATTGGTCGCTTACAAAAAAAAACGTACCTACGTATTATCTATATTGACAGACCTCTAACAATGTGCTGATGCCCTAGTACTTTTGCTCCACGGCTCAACAAAAAAACACTTCAAAAATCGAACGCGATTCATTCGTATTTCAAAATAAGCTCTTAGAGGATCTATATCCTGGTAATTAAACTCTCCCTCCGTCTTACGCCTGACGCGAGTTTAGCATTTTCCATCCCAAACAGTGCTCAACGCCGCTAAAGTTTTTACTTCAAAAATTAGAACTGCCTTCAAATGTACGAATACAATGCTATTGTGAAAACATTAATATTGATAAGCTCACTTCAAACTTTTTTGATTCCCTTTTCCACCTATACTCCCACAATCGTGCTAAACGTGGTCTTGTTACCTAAGGCTATAATATGTAATAGTACCCGGATGACCGAGCTTCGCTTGAAACCTAGCTAGATCGATTTATCGCCCCCCAAAACCCCAGCATACCAAATTTCATGAAAATCGTTGGTGCCGTTTCCGAGATATATACAAGAATTGCTCATTTACAGGTATTAGATGTATACAGGGTGTTTGGTAGCCAGGTGCAAAGCTTTAAGGGGGTGATAGCCGAGGTATTTTCGAACATTTTGAGCCAAACACGTCTTAGCCGAAATTTGATAATTTTTTTTTAATTGAACATTTAGAAATTTTATAAAAATACCCAGAATTTGATAGAAACGAGTCAATATTGTACCAATGAGCGTTAATTTGAAAACAAAATCTTTTTTTTCGGATAGTTTAATGTGTATTGGACCAAATGAAACAGTATTTAAGTGTCTGTCTTGCCACAGAAACAAAATGGAGGCATTCGAAATTCCCAAAAATGTCTTATTTTTGAACAGAGTAATTTTTCAGTGCCATAAAAAAAACAAGGAAATGTTCAAACATTTTTAAAAACATGCCGAAAGCCGAAATTAATTTGATATTTTTTAGCCATACGGCTAAAAATGTTCAAAAATACCTCGGCTATCACCCCCTTAAGGCTTTGCACCTGGCTACCAAACACCCTGTATATCGCTTCAAAATGTTTCAACTATACCTTCTATATTTAAGAGTGTTATATCAGACTACCCAACTATATGGCTAAATATTCTGGAAGAAGAGTCTCTTTGTTTAGAATGGAGGCGATGATGATGTTGTTTGAGTCATCGATAATGTTGCACCATGATTTCGTGTTAAGTATTATCAAATTTCGTTATCTATGTCAGCAGCTATCTTAATCCCTACGTGTAACGAGGCGAAAGCTTGTTTGAAAACATTAATGTATTACTGGAAGTTTGCTCTTATTTTATTAATAACACACGATTTTACCAGCGAATTTTATTCAAGCGGTCTTACAAATAACTCACAAACAGGGAACAAAGGCTGTAATAATTCTAAACAAGTCTTCAGCACGGTGAAGTACATATTTCGATCAGAATCACGAAATAATAGAAAGAAGAAGCAACACCAGATAGATAGCTCACAATACACAGTGACAAGGAAGATGCTTCCAGAGCCTCTAGTGTAAGTTTTCGCTTATAAAAACGTCTCGAACGCGTTCACGTAAACGTCTCAATTACTATGGAATAATTGGCAGCGCCACTTGCGGATCGAAACGGCAACAAACTGTTCCCATAGTATTTGACATTTTAACGCAAACGCGTTCGAGACGTATTTTGTGAACGAAAACTTACACTAAGCATACAGGCCAACGGTCGCGGAAAAAAGAGGCCCCGCGCTGCAAGAGGCGAGTATTTAAAGACCAGTCGCATGACGTCACTTGTTTACCACTTAATAGTCTAAGGGCCTGTCTCATCACTCCTTACCTGTCAGTTATATATGATTCCGTCTCTATTTATTACTACGAAACAGACAGAGACGTCATCATAGATAACTGACAGTTAAGGAGTGGTGAAACAGGCCCTAAGTCTCTAACAGTATGTATTTCGTCAATTCATACCTATAGATATTATGTAATAACTAGCTTCTGCCCGCGACATCGCCCGCGTAGAATTGGGATTGTTCATTTTTTTTAACCCCCCCTTTTTATATTTTTTTTAGAAAATATGGAGCACTTTAAGAAACTAATTTGAATATTTTGTCATTTCATGGCTTAATTTAATTAATATAATTGCTTAAAAAAATCAGATACGGCTTTTCGTAAATTATATACGGCCGGCTGAAATAGGCAATTTTCCCACAATCCTTTGGAAATTAAAAAAAAAATATTTGTCATAACTGTTGTGACTGTCATTTCAATGTCAAATATACTGTTTACCCTTGGTTTACCTACAAGCGTATGTTGCGTTAAATCCTGATCATGGTTATAATGAGTTGAAAATTTATGAATGTGGAAGTACCTATGTGGCATTGTGTTTTGGTACCTACTTACATCGAAATGATCCTCGCAACAATATTGTGTACTTATAAACTTTGAAGTATTCAACATTTACCTACTTCGCGACACCACTTTCCTCTTAAATCTTCTCGGATCCGTGCGAACTATTGTTTTGGAGCTGTTTTTAGAGTCATTATTTCAGGTTGGAACGAAGCATTTTCTGTAATTTCCATTATTTCGTTTTAAATCGACCGTCAATTTTAAGTTTTCAACAAAACAATATTTACTTTACTGACATTGGGTGACACTGATAACTAGTTGACATATAAATTTAATAGACAAACTAGATATTTGCCGATTTATTTTTTGGAACTACCAACAGCCGCTCGGTAAGGTCGAATAAAGGTAAAATAATTTTTTTGCAAAATATCCGTAATCCTTGAGTATTTTTGAACGCCAGTAAGATAAAACAGTTCGCAAGCCCCATACTTCGAAATGGTTTTCAAATCCGGGTACCTATGTTGTAAAAAAATGAACAATCCCAATTAGACAAACTAAAGTTCATCCCTTGTGGGATAAGTAAAGGAATTATTGTCTATACAGCCGTGTCAAAGGATGTAAGCCGGTTCACTACTTCAAATTTATATATTTTTTAATATGTGCTTTCAGTAGCACTTAATGGTCCCATCGGAAGACCAGCGCTGGCTGCAAGGCCAGCATTATGCTGAGATGGGACCATTTCGTGATGCATGTTCTTATGTTTTTTTTTCTTTTGTTGTAATCACGAATAAATGTTTTCTTTCTTTCTTTCTAATGTTGATAGTATATTCTGCAATAAGTGATTACATAAAAAAAGCATTCTCAACAACGTGTAGGTATGTTTTACGAAGTAGACGTGCACGAGGCAGTCTTAAACAACTAATAATTAATTAATAATTTGCATGTGGAAGGCTTAGTTGTGCACCTTAACACCCTTAGTGCGGTATGGGAAGTGTTTCAACAAGCTTTTTAACTATTCAAATGATGTGGGGTCAAATCTGGCAAGTATTTAACCAAGGCTTATGGAGGCAGTGACTTAAAATTTGGTATACGTGTGTAGGGTGGATAACAAGTTATATAATAACAACGCAAGGAAACTAAACAATAAATATTTTTTAACATACTTAAACTAAACTCACACCTTATTCTACCTTTAATTATAAAAAAATAAGCTCCTTTTATGAATTTTGATATAATTATCGACATATGATCAAAGGTTCGAAATAATATTTGTTCGGTAGTGTTGAAAGCATAATGTTGTAGCATATAATTATAAGCTACTCGTATTTCAAATTCGGCACAATATTTTTGAGTGGCATTTTCAACAAAATGTGCCTTCAAAAATCGGGCTTAAGAAAAAAGTACCGCCTTGATTTTTAGTCTTGGCGGGGGCATTAACGTGCCCGCAGATAACTAACTACTTCCCAGCACGGAGAAGTTTGTAAACCCAACGCAGTTAACGTGTTAACTCGCTACTAATTACTCTCTTAGAGAAACTAGATGTTAATTTCTCTGCACATTTCCATTTGGAAGAACTGGAAGTGCTTAGCCCATAGAGCATAAAGTTTGGAAATGTTATGGAAAATTACTACAAATCAAGTCTTTAAATATGTGGTAGAGAGCCTAATGTACGAACATATGAAGGCTACGTGGTTATACTTCATTTAATTTAGAATAAGAAACCACAATAACATTATATTGCGTCTGGTCAACTATTTCTTATCTAGCAAATAGTACAGTGCAATAGTTTGGCAGCCGCAAAATAAAATTGTTTTAATGTCACTTTATTTGCGTGTCGTCAATTGTTACTCTAGTACAAATTGTAAGAAAGAAGAAGAAAGAAAGAAGACATTTATTCATTTTGCAAGGCACAAATATAAGAGCATGTACACACAATTTTATAGAAAAGAAACAACAACAAAAAACCAGACATAAAAATTAGATCATCATTCATCAGCGTTGTGTCTTCGCAAAAGTGAAACGGTCGCTGGCTCAGCATTACGCTGAGGTGTAAAGAGATTTACAGTTCACGAGCCGCAATATAATGTTGTTGTGATTTCTCTTCCTAAATGAAATGAAGTATAGTAACATAAAAACTTTTTTGTTGCATGAAAGAAAGAAAGAAGACATTTATTCATTTTGCAAGACACACATATAAGAGCATACACACAATTTTATAGAAAAGAAACAACAAAAACAAAAAACACATATGAAAATTAGATCATCAGCGTTGTGTGTCTCCACAAAAGTGAAACGGTCGCTGGCTCAGCATTACGCTGAGGTGTTAGACACCTGCAGCACTGATTTTCAGCCAGAACCGTTTGTGACTCAAGAAACGATACACAGGTAAAATATACTACATAAACCATAAACTTTTACGTAAGTAAAGTAATAAATAGATATAATAAATAGACAGAACCCGACTTATGTGTGACTAGAAAATACTTAAATGAGTTTGTTACTAGTCAGTAAGTTACCATATTATACTTTTTTATGAATAAAATACTTCTGCTGTCATAAGCCAAAGCATGTAGTTTTATATTATAAAACTAATATTATTTAACGTTGTTATAAACACACGTTGAGCATGACTGTGGGCATTGGTGGAAAGCGGAATCAATATAGTGATTGGGTGATAGCCGCATCGCCTCATGACCTGTACGATTTTCGCCAATCCTCTCGACGGGCTTTTACCGTCTGCACGGGAAGAGAAGCATGTAGTATTCCATGTTTTTGAAGTGAAGGCGTTGAGCACTTTGGGATGGGTAAAAAATGTTAAAATCGCGTCAGGCGTAAGACGGAGGGAGAGTTTAAAGTACCAGATAATCAGATCCTCTCAGAGCGTATTTTGAAATACGAATGAATCGCGTTCGATTTTTGAAGTGTTTTTTTGTTGAGTCGTGGAGCAGTACTAGGGCATCAGCACATTGTTAGAGGTCTGTCAATATAGGTAATACGTACGATTTTTTTCTGTAAGCGGCCAGTATACGGTCTTGAGCGTCATGGAAGTTATAACATTAAAATCTTATTTAAGCTGTCCTCGTCGCTTTTTGTTCTTTGCTCCCACA
The DNA here is from genome assembly GCA_963854515.1 of Pandemis heparana. Lineage (NCBI taxonomy): Eukaryota > Metazoa > Arthropoda > Insecta > Lepidoptera > Tortricidae > Pandemis > Pandemis heparana. Next base: position 31,830,643 of record OY978006.1, read on the forward strand.
CCAGTATGGAAAATTATGTGATGCTGATGGTGATGATTACTGCGACGGTGGTTCAGGACCTAAAAATTACGTTCACACAATGATGGACCCCATCGAGTTGACCGTGTACTTAGTGTAAGATTTCGGTTCTAAAATACCATAAAACGGGGTGAATAGGGACAAAATTGTTGTTCAAATACTCGATAAAAAGATGTTTTCGTAAGTGGCAAGTTGATTTTTATAGATAAAAAATGTTCCAGTGGTATGAATTTTAGTATTATAATTAGTTTCATATAGGGATTGCAATCCGGATAATCCGAAATCCGAAATAACGGGATAAATCCGGATTTTTGGCGCCTTTTATAAATTCGGATTTTTAACATAAAAATCCGGTTTTTTCGGATTTCAATTACAGTTGACAAAGTTGGCATTTAAGCAGACTTTCCTATTGAATTTAGTTTCATTTCATTCATTCATGCGTTCGTTTCGTTCCCCGCCACGTAGCACTATCTATCTATTTTCTCCCCTCCGCGCTTTACTGGCTACTTCATACCTAGCTTTAGATCTAGCTAGTCGGCCGGTCCGGTAGGTACTGCAGACACAGCAGTAATGGACTGATTAAACGCGGATTATCAAGATTTTTGCAGCTTTATTTTATATATTCTTAGGGAAATTTTAAAAACAATAAAATTGAACACCATTAGGTTTCAAAGACATGTAACTATATGAAAATTTCAAAATATCAATAAAAATCCGAAAAATCCGGTTAATCCGGATTTGTACAAGTTGATAATTTGTAAATCCGGATTTGAGAAAAGAACCGGATTTTGCAATCCCTAGTTTCATAGTTTAAAGCAGTGATGGGCAAACTACGGCCCGCGGTCCAGCTCCGGCCCGCAAAGGAATTTTATGCGGCCCGCCGGCGTTCCTTCAAAATGGAGTGTTATGGCACAGGATGACGATATTTAGACGGTGCTGTATAAAATAGAATAATTGATGCAAAGGCAAAGGAGCCAGCTAGACTAGCCACGTAGTTCATGCGTCATATGTCAAAAAATATGCATTTTCGGATAATTTTGGCCCTTCTCTGAAATATCTGTCATTTTCTGGCCCGCCATGAAAAAAGTTTGCCCACCACTGGTTTAAACAATAAACATATAGGCAAATCTCAGCTTACCCCGCAGTGGGGTCGGAAGGGATATGAACAAAAAAAAATGACGATAACAAATTACCAGAAAAGGAGACATAATTAAAATTACAACACACCGGATAACTCACGTATAAAAGCCGAAGGATTGCTCCGACAATTGTTTCGGACTATTTCGTAGCCCTTCATCAGAGAGCGCTCGCCCCGGCGGCAGCGAAACGAACACTGTTACACTGAACAGTACACTGAACGAACACTGAACTGGTGGTGTAATTATGTGTGAGTCTCACGGTAGTTTCATGTTGAAAGAGACATAATATGTCTAAATATATAACTTAACTACTTTTAGGGCCTGTTTGACCCCTGCTTAACTGTCAGTTATCACTGATGGCGTCTCTGTCAGTTTCGTAGTAATAAATAGAGACGGAATCATAGATAACTGACAGATAAGGAGTGGTGAGACAGGCCCTTAGAGACAAAATATTAGTTCTGTCCCTTTTCCCCCGCAATTCCTTTTCACCCTTTTTTACAGTACATTCACGTTGCTTTAAAATGTCAAATACCTACCATAAGAACAGTTTGTTGCCGTTGAACAGTATGCTTAGTGTGGGTTTTCGGTTACAAAATACGTCTCGAACGCGTTTGCGTTAAAATGTCAAATACTATGAGAACAGTTAGTTGCCGTTTCGATCCGCAAGGGGCGCTGCCATTTTCCCATACTAATTGAGACGTTTATGTGAAGGAGTTCGAGTCGTTTTTTGTGTGCAACTTATACTAAGCACTTAAACCTTGAGCAAAATTAGTTTTAAACTGCTCAATCCGTAATTAAACTCAACTTCAGAAGTATCATAAGATAAGCTCCAACTTCAAGAAGTTGGAAAGAGCTTAAACTTATCAAACTGAAAGCACTGGCCGATATAAGCTCGGGCGATTTTTCCGGGGAATGAACGGATAAAGTTGGCAAAGAAATAAAAATACTACCTAACGATCGCTGAGAGATAAATTTAGGTGAACGTGGGTTGACGCTTGTATGTCACAGTCACAAGATATCATACTTTGAAGTTCATAGGAAAATCATTGTGACGTTTACTGTAAAAAACGTTTTATCATGGATCTGAGCCTCTAGTGTAAGTTTTCGCATATAAAAACGTCTCAAACGCGTTCACGTAAACGTCTCAATTACTATGGAAAAATTGGCAGCGCCACTTGCGGATCGAAACGGCAACAAACTGTTCCCATAGTATTTGACATTTTAACGCAAACGCGTTCCAGACGTATTTTGTGACCGAAAACTTACACTAAGCATACAGGAATCAATATGTTCGATAGGTGAGTGAGTGTGTATGTTTGTTCCTTCTTCACGCTGAAACGAGTGAACGGATTTGAATAAAATTTGGAACGCAGATAGCTGGTAACCTAGATTAAAACATAGGCTGCTTTTTATCCCGAGAAATTGCATTCCCGCGGGATAGCGGCGATGTTAAATTTGCTAATTCTACGCGGACGGAGTCGCGGGCAGAAGCTAGTAAGCTATAAACACGGAAGTTATAAGCCTTTTCCAGTGAGTCGCAACATTTCAATATCGTCTTCAATTTCTCGCTCCACTGCATTTATTGCATCTGACGTGTTAGAGACATAATTTGCACTTTTATAAACTACATTTTCCGCATCTACAGGTTATGAATCTTACTACGAAGGAATGTTGTGACTTTGATTAGCTATTAAGGCGACTAAGGCCTTCAAATGCTGTAAATTAGGCACTTTCTGAAACCTTCTCCTATTAAACGGGTGAGCCAAAAATATTAAAAAAATATTTTTGAATTGTCAACTCTTATACAACATTTGCAAAGCAAAAGGTCGGTTTTTGAATAAAGTTCAGCCGAATTGTGTTTTTTGTCTTGCATTCCCTACTGCTCCTAAAAGGTAACGGCTTATGAAAATATTTAAATGTTAAAAAATAAAGAATCCGATGCACTTTAAACACAACGTAGCATTTGTAAATCAATAGACTTTCTCATCACGAATAACAACAAAAACACCGAAAATTTGCAAAGGTGTGAGGTTTTCTTGACTCCTCACTCGTAAAGAAAAAGACAAAGACAGCATTCTGAAGGAACAAGTCGCCTTTTTGTAACAGACTAGGCAACAGACAATGTAGTCAAATTGGCTCCACTGACTTAAAATTCTATACAGGTACAGTAGAGGGCATAAATATTGATACGGCCGTCACGTCAAATATATGTATGTGTTGCCGGCCTTAAGGGGGTGCATCCCCACTGAGCTCGCAACGTCGCATTTTTGCTGATTTTTGCGATTATTTCACATAAACTGAATGAAAGTTTCAAATATCCGTCTGTAGTGCACTTAGCTTTGAGTGTATTAATGTGTCTAATGCAATAATTGATCTTGATGGACTTTAATAAATACTTTCGCCTGCTACGACACGTTCGGAAAGCTCTGTTATAAAATTTTGTTGTATAAAAAATTCTCATCCGAATGAATAGCTTTCTTAAATAAACTATTGGGAAACATGGACACGGCACTATAAAACTGTTTTTTTTCTAGTTATTTGTAAATTAATAAAGCTAATTTGCAATTTATGTTTATTTCGGTTTTGAAGAAGCCGAGTTCAAGCAGCCGCACACAGCGCAATACGCTCTTGGCATATTTAAAACGAAAAAATGGCCGCTCGTCTCAATGCGCCACGCGTGACTGACAGCACCGCGAGATCCGCTTAGAGGCCGTGTAGAAGCGCGCGTCTATGTGTGCGTTCGTTTTGACCGTTTTGTTTGTAGATTCCCTACTGCTTTAGCTTATATATATATTGTGCCTTAGACTAACACGGTCGGTGATCGAAGTCACTTCCCTTCGCACTATAATAATATAATAATATGTAATCCCACTATAATAATATGTAATGTTTTAACCATTTCGCCTAACTAACACGGTCGGTGATCGAAGTCACTTCCCTTCGCACTATAATAATATAATAATATGTAATCCCACTATAATAATATGTAATGTTTTAACCATTTCGCCGGCACGTCAAATACAAGAGACGTCACCCGTACGCCGGCCGGACTTCTTGCGACGCCTTAAGTTGAACCTAAACCCAATTGAACGAAGGTTGCTTTTGCGTTGAAGTAATGGACGTGTATGGATCGTTGGCGTTGAACCTGCGGTGCTGATATATGTCTCATTGGCGTTAAAAGGGTTAAAAAAATGGTATCGCTTTTTTTAGGGAACGTGCTGGTGTGAAAGAAGATATAGTGACTAGGATAGAAAAAAATTTTCTTAGTTGGTTTGGTCACGTAGAGAGGATGGATGAAAGAAGATTAACTAAACAGATTTATACGGGGAGTGTGAATGGGTGCGTTGGGAGGGGAAGGCCTAGGCGGACGTTCCATGATCAAATTGGGGACGTTTTGGAAAAAGGCCAGGTCGAGAGTACCCGAAACCGACGAGCATGTATGAAGAGATTGATGAATGTGGATGAAGCGAAAGAGGTATGTCAGGATCGTAGCAAGTGGAACAAAGTAGTCTCTGCCTACCCCTGTGGCAAAGAGGCGTGACGATATGTATGTATGTATGTATCGCTTTTTTTCGATAAGTAACTTTAACGTCAGATAAATCCCCTGCCCTTGGTAGGTACCTATTAAAAAAACAAAGACTCCAGTGTTGAAATTAATTTTATTAGGTGCCACGATACAAAATGTACTATTATATGCCTAATATACAGGTACTTATAAAATAATTATACTAAACTTAAAACGTTTTAAACCAACGTGACATTAAATATGTCTTAGTAGTAATAATTACAATTGAAACTTAAAGCACTGGTTTTAAAGCAACAGATTTTATTCGAAAATCCTTACATTTTTGTGGAGATTTAACAAAAATACTTAAATTAAAAAACAATAACTTAAAAGTCATTTTGACACTGTACGAAGTGCAAAAATAAGTATTGATAAGAAATACTGGATGTATACATATAAATATAATTTTCTTAAGAATTAATTTGATTTCACACTTTTATGTGACCAGCCAGCTAGGTATAGCAGTTTATCCTCGAAATATTTGAATTCCAGCCAAATTTAAGAATAAATTCATATCCCAACAGCGTGGAACGTTATTATTTTCCATATTTTTTATTTATAAAAAGGTTCCGACAAAATAGGAACCTCCTCCTTTTCTGTCGTCGATTAAAAAGATTACATGATACAATTTAAGCTTGATATCGTTTGAAAGACGACCTGACAAGGTCTTTTAAATTTCGTTTGAATTACTTCATTAAAAAGTTCATTTTTGGTTTGTTTTACACTTTAAAATAGTTATCGTAACTTTATTTTATCATTTTGAATCGTATCACATTTTTTAAACGCATATTTTCTATTCTTAACTTTTAAAGTTTGCATAATTTTTCATTTTAGTTCATTTCAGAAAAGAACGCTGTTACTATTCCCTTTTTTTTCTACCGAGCCAGCTCATCTTCTAACCTAACATTAATAGTTACTGAAACACCAATGTAATTGATACATTTAGGCTATTAAATGTAGACATATAGTAAAATTAACCATCTACTCGTTTCTCATTCCAAACAAGCAATCTGTTACAGAGTCTGTGTCGAAAATTTTCCGGATATATCCACGGGACGGCAATCTACAGGGACGTCTAATGCTATTAATATTATGTCCATATTCCAATTTGCAAACAGCTTTCAAACCCTTCTTGTGATGTATTGAATAACATACAATTCTAAACATCAAATATAATGGTTATCATATTTCAAATTCTAGTGTATCTTATTTAAATGAACCTATTGTTATATCGTAGAAAATTGTGTATGGTAATGGTGGGGGTTTTGCATTTTTTGTGGTTTTTTTTAATAATTTTATAAACATCAAATATATTGTTATAATATTTCAAATTCTAGTGAAGTATCCTATTTGAATGTACTGTTATATTGTAGAAAATGTTATATGGTAATGGGGGTTTTGCATTTTTTTGTGTATTTTTTTTGCGGAATTGTATATTTATTTTAACAATTAGGTATAATTAAGTTTAACCTACACTTAATCTAGTATGAGATCTTCTGATAAACATAACGATGTGGTTATAAAATGAAACTTTTTAATGAATTCAGCGTGAATCATGAGTATAACAATGAGTGAACTCACATCATCATCATCATCATAAAAGATGTCCACTGTTAAACATACGCCTCCCTCAAGGAGCGCCATGAACGACCTTGCGCGATCGAGTGACCTCAATATAGCGATTAGTCCCAACGATTGAATCCCAGAAACAGAAGATCTCATGGAAACATTTACTGGCAACAGAGATTATATTATAGAATTTCCAAAGCTGACCTTGGTCCAAAATGTTTCGAAAATTGTAAACATTCATAACTCTAAGAAGTACGGTATCTCTGTAAGTGTAAAACAGTAAAATACCTAAGGTAAGATGTTCCTATGGAACAGTACGAAATTCGTAAGAGGACTGTCTTATTCATTAACATCTGCACATTATAAATGGGTCACAATTATAGGAAAAATATCTCGCCCAGCTGCCTACACCCTTTCGTAAGTCATCTAACTCCTCGGCTAGTTGATTATGTTCCGGCAACTCTTGACTTTGACAAAGGTATAGTATTGATTACCGAAACAGGTCAGATAACTGATTTGATAAAACTATGCTCCCATCGTGTTTGGGTATATGAAACAAACGAAGAACATAGACTAGTCAAAATAGTTAGAGAGGATGCATAGAACGCAGTGGTCGAACCCTAATAGGCTAATCTACTATAATTAGTAAGCGTACTCCATTCAGGCTTAATTCGGCACCAACAAGTATTCTGACAACGAACCATCTTAATCTACAGTAAAACATTTACACAGAGATAACCCTTAAAATTATTGACTAGATTAAAACCTTAGTTTTACAAGTGATTGACATATCCTCGCGGGGACTGCGGGCTTGGGAGCTACTACAAACGTGTAAGATCATGCCTGGTATATCTGAACGTCGATTGCGTAATTATGGATTAATTAGTCCGTTATAGACGGGTGGCGCCTGCTGCAGCAGAAGGCTCGTTTTAGGCTCGCTATGAAACCCCGCTTTTCCACCACACAGACCTCTATTTTCCGCGGTATCCCTTTCGTTGATTTCTCAGTCTTCGCGCCGCTCGACACACCCTCGTCATCGGATCACGTATCCGGACTAGGGTACCGCATAATCATGTTCAGTTCGTCCTCGCCGGGGTTCGCGTTGCGGACCTGAGGCGGGCCCTCGAACCGAGGCCTCTCGCACAGCTTGTTCTCAATGATATTAACGCAGACATCAGCAGCGACGCATTGACGCTCCGCTTCCTCTGGCTTTGGATCTTCTTCGAAATCAGTTTCCTGGTTCTCGTCAGCGGTAGCTTCACCATCACCATCCTTCTCTCCTTCTTCGTCTTCGCTGTTTTCTCGGCCTTCGAGGATCATGCGGTGGGAGGCTTCTTCCATGACGCTGTCAGTTGGTGCTTCGTTGATGGAAGCGTGGGATAGAGAGAATGGCAGCTTCACTGATAGTTCTCCGCCTATGCCGCTGATGGATAGTTTTACCTTAACGTAATAGGACACGTAGATGGCGAAAACGTTGCGGTCCTCGGGCGAGTTGGAATTGCAGACGACAGTCGAGGCGAGGCAGGCTCCCGTTTTGGAGTAAGAATCCTCCAGTGCTATCCAGTTTTTGGTAACACCTGGAAACAACGGAACTTGTTAAACTATGCGTCGTGGCAAGTACCTTTTTGACTGGCACGATACACATATTTATCACGTCTGATAAAGACTTGGTAGACTGAGCCTAGGGTAGGGGATATTTGGAAAGGGCAGGGTATAATGTGGAAAGGGGAAACAAAAATAGTGACGGGTCGCTAGTCGCATCGCCCATAACATGACGCCTAAGATTTTCGTCCATTCCCTCGATGGGTTTTTACGTGCGCGGGAAGAGAAGGAGCTGGTACAATCTGTTTTTTCTTTACTCCCAGACAAGCATGGAAGTATTTGGCAGAATGCTACAAGTTACCTTTTCCGATCTTCGAATGATGTGACGAAGAAAAGTATCAGAACTTAAAAAGGGAAGACTGGATCCGAGTAAGCTACTCTTTAAGCTAAGTTTGAGCCCTGTAAAGCATAGAAGGCCAACTCCGAAATTTGAAATTCGAATTTCGTTTCCCGCTGTTTCACTGGCACTAGTCATTAATATAAGAGTGAGAGGGATGGTCTGATACGAATTTTTTAAAATCCAAATTTCGGAGTAACTAGCCCCTCTGGGTTTTATGGGGATGTCTTTTGTTTTAGTCATGAGCTGACCTCGGCTGGGCGTCACAGTGTAAGAGTCGTCCAGTCTCTGCCCCGGTGGCACAGGAGTACCCTCGTCCTTGGCCATGGCGACCACGTTCTTGAACTTTCCATTGGAGAACATGCATACGTCCACGTGTTGAACTACCAGCGCCTGGACAGAAAAAAGGTTTTACGCGGCGCTTTTAGATAAAACGTTTCCAAGGCAGCTTTCGCTATGACCTAGGTGTCTTTGTGTCTGAATTCAGGACCGAATACTGTGGGGGTCAAAATGTTCTATACGCTATTTGACATCATGACATTTTACAAGCATTTTGACATTAATATAAATACCTTTTGACTTTTGTAGGTACAATTTGACAAGGGAATTTACGAGATCATTTTTTTTATGTGAATAGGAAGGCAAACAAGCAAGTGGGTCACCTGGCTGATGGTAAGTGGCCACTGCCCATAGACACCCGCAACCCCGGAAGGATTGCAGATGCGTTGCCAACCTAGAGGACCAGGACAACCTAGAGGTCATTTTGGGATCTTGACCATTTATCTACTATTAGTTTTTTCTATAATTAGGCTTTTAGGTTTTTTTGGCATCTAATTGAAGTGTCTTTTGTTCAGTACGAGATAACATGTTTACATTGACATACTTTTTAACAATTGTACATTATAATGATGTATTTTGAACTATTGTATCCCGTCCCATCACATGCGCACTCCGCAGAGCGTCTGTTTACAGGGGCCCTACCATCACGTCTTAATGAAGTTCAATGCCGACTCAGTTGAGGTTGTAGCTGTCATTTTTAGCATGGATCTGACAACGATTGAACCTAAAGTGAATTGGATTGAATAACATTATCATGGTAAGGCCCTGACCCTGATATGCTGCACTGTTTTGCTGGAGTGATTGATGATGGCGAAGCTGACGGTGATGGGCTCGCCGTGATGATAGGCTGACTTGTCCAGCCAGGATTCCAGGTGCAACCTGCGGAAGAACAAGTTTCGTTAAAACATTTTTAACCCACGACGCAAATAATAATAATAAATAATAATAATAATATATTTATTTATTTAGGCATTAATCCCATTACAATATTTAATTACATAGGCTATTATATAGCCTAGCGAATATTTAATACTATAAGGCTTCTGCTAACTCAACAATCGTTTGTCCTTATCTGTGAAAGGTAAATGTCAAAGTGACAGATAAGGACAAACGATAGCTAAGTTAGCAGAAGCCTATAGAGCGTTTACGAATGAGGGGGTTAGGGTATAACTGTATCCGTTCAGCTGTTTTGGCGTGAGGAAGTCAAACCTTGCCTTCCTATTCACATAAAAAAAAAAAAAAAAAAAAAAAAAAAACAACAACAAACTCGCTTTTACAATATTAGTGTAATAAAGCTTGTATTTTCCTCGTCCCAGGAAACTAGCAGGATATTTAACCTCCCGCTGTTTGGGGAGGGGGGGAAGGTTTCTTTGACACCCCCTCGGGTTCATTACACGCTCGAGTAAGAGGCATTACTTAAAATGTTTTGGCAGTCCATTATATTAATGAGCGTCGCTAAGGGTCAGTATTGGGCATCATTTTCTTATTTGAAGTGTAATTCTATAGCCTACTTGACTGCGAGCTCTAACTTTAACTATGGCACGTTACAATTACTAACAACATTAACTTCATCATCTTCCTAGCGTTTTTCCCGGCATTTGCCACGGCTTAGTCCTTAGTCCTTAGTTCCTTCACCGAAAATCCATAAGTCTCAAATACAATTTCGCACATAAATTCCGAAAAACTTAGAGGTGCGAGCCCGGGATTCGAACCCGCAACCCTCTGCTTGAGAGGCCACAGGTCAAACGACTAGGCTACCACGGCTTTTAACATTGACATTAAATTAAAAATGTAAAACCCCCTACGCACTAATAAAGAAATAATTGACAATATTTCAAATTTTTTTATATTCATAAACCAAAAACCATTTCGAGAGAAACACTTGTAGAATACAAAAAAAATATTTTTGGATTTTTTCGTACAGTATTTTTTGGAAAAATGAGCAAAATATGTAAAACAGGAAATGACGTCCAGCGGCCGGTCCAATACTGCCATTATAAAAAACCTTGTCTTCCGGGTTTCCCTTTGACATTTACAACTTTCACAACACAAACACTACTGACAGCTGACGGTTAATTCATTCGCACACCGCTCGGCTTTGTTGCCATCGGGAACACTAGATAACTGTTTGCCGGGCAATAATGATAATATTTTTGCAAGTTTTCATTTAAAATCATATTTTTTGTGAAGTATTCTGTTTGAGTTTGTCAGCTCGTTTTGACGTTCATCGACAGTGACAACTGCATTCACTGTCAAACTATTTAAGCACAGGTTTTGGCAGTCAATTAATGTAATTATTTCAACGTTTTTTTAAGTGTACAAAACAAAGCAGTGACGTCATTTCGCTAATACTTGACGATTGTTACTTACGTCCTTTCTGCTTGAGCAACGATTTAAATGGATTTTTCCACGAAAATACAAGATTTTCACGAATATAAAAAAATATGGGTGTCTTAAATTTGTGCGCTCTTTCCAGCCAGACAATAAAAAGTAGCTCTTAAAAAATTGAAATATTGTCAATTCAATGCCTTAAATCATTTTGGAAAAGATCTGGGGGGCTACCATGAAGTCTTAACGCGATTCATTTACGAATCAGTTTAGCGATCCATACTAAAAGTGACAGCTAAAATCTGAACTGAGCGAAAAATAATCGCATTAAGACGTCATGGTAAGGCCCCTGATAGTCTTCCAACTACTGGGCCGATTTTTATCAAAAGAAGACATGTTTATGAGATAGGCACAGCCTGGCCCTATTTCACGAACTCGACCATTGTCTCATTCTGTTTCTTCTTGTCTAATTCTGTTTAAATAAAATAAATAAATAAATATCTTGGAACAATTGACACTAATTGACCTAGTCCCAAACTAAGCAAAGCTTGTGATATGCGCACTAGACAACGGATAAACATAATATAGATAAATACAATACTTAAATACATATTAAACAACCAAGACTCGAGAACAAACATCGTATTTTTCATACAAATATCTGCCCCGACCGGGGATCGAACCCGGGACCTCAAGCTTCATAGTCAGGTTCTCTAACCACTAGGCCACCCGGTCGTCAAACATTACAAACTTGACAAGAATCTACGCCGGTTGGCTTCGTATTGACTACGCGTTGCATTCCGAATTGCCACTTGTCACCGACAATTGTCGTGTTGGTGAAATAGGGGCCTGGGGACAGACACACAGACGGTGGAGTCTTAAGGACCGATGCAAAAAAAAATGATTCATAAACGTCAATTAGCGCTAATCAGTCCATCAAGGCTCTGTTAAGTCTTCCGAAAGTTAGCGGACCGTAGACCCTACTTTATCTCTCTGCTAACTCACAAAATGGCCGCCACAAATGTGAACAGCTGATTTTGGCAAGGGCAAAACCATACGCAAGACAGTTTTTTTGTTTTAAGTTTGTCCCCTCCGGAAAGGTAAAGGAAACTAAATCCACACTGCCTCGTCTGTCGTGTTAGGCCGAAGCCATGTTTTCAGTTTCCCGCTAATTCGCTGCCACTGCTGTCAATTTTTTTTTAATTCACAAAAGGCCATTTTTGGTCTATGATTTGTCAAGGTGACAACATAACGCGTCTAATCCATCCATCAGCAGCTCATTAGCTAACAGACTGCTAGCAAGCGTTTATGAATCATACTTTTTTAACAACTGTCAAATAAGCTTAATCAGTCTGTTAACTAATAGACCGATCAAACCTCAATTAGGGTGCGACCAAACCGCCGCGTATACGCAGTGACGTGTCGTATGCGTCGCGTCACGTTTTCTCACCGTTTCTCCATACATTTTGTTGCGATTCCGTAACGTCACCGTTTTTTGAGCGGCGGTGTTGTCGCACCTTTAAGGATTTTTTATGAATAAGGCTGTTAGTATTTAGGGTCCCGTTTTTACCATTCGGATACGGAACACCAAAAAGCCGATCCACAATTCCACACCGCAACTCCGCTGCCAACGATTCCCTTCGCCATAAAAACTCTAAAAGACCCCTTGTATTTAACGACCATCATACACCTTCGTAATAAACGGGTACCCATGATTATTTATCCGAAGCTCTCATCTCTATTTCAGCTTCGGATCATATTTAATTGCATTCTTTGATCGCTCGTTAATGATACAATACATATTAATAAACGCTCTATACTATAGATAGACAGCCTTATTCATAAAAAATCCTTAATTGAGGTTGATCAGTCGATTAGTTAACAGGCTGATTAAGCTTATTTGACAGTTGTTAAAAATAATGATTCATAAACGCTTGTTAGCAGTCTGTTAGCTAATGAGCTGCTGATGGATGGATTAAGGCGGAACCACATTATTAACACGCGACGCGACCCGACGTGTCGACACCCGACGTGCACCGTGCACATAACCAACACCCGATGCCACGACACGCTAGCAATTTCTTTAGCTGACAGCTGTGGAAGTGTGTAGTTCACAAACACATGCATACATTCTGCGAATGTTCTCGAACAACTGACGCGTGGCATCGGGTGTTGTCCAGAACCACACTGCGCGTGTTGCGTCGGTTGGGGTGTTTACCCCCACCATCGGCGACACGTCGATCTGGCCCGTCTGGGTTGGGTGGCGTGTGTGCGCGTGGCGTCGCGTCGGGTGTTGACAGTGTGGCTCTGGTCATAGAAAATAATACAATTTGATTCGACTCAACACGCGTCGCGTCGCGTCGGGTCGCGTCGGGTGTTAATAATGTGGTTCCGCCATTAGACGCGTTATGTTGTCACCTTGACAAATCATAGACCAAAAATGGCCTTTTAGTGAATTAAAAAAAATAAATTGACAGCAGTGGCAGCGAATTAGCGGGAAACCAGCGAATTGACACGACAGACTAGGCAGTGTGGATCTAGTTTCCTTTACCTTTCCCGGACGGAATAAAAACTTAAAACTAAAAACTGTCTTGCGTATGGTTTTGCTCTTGCCAAAATCAGCTGTTCACATGTATTGTGTGGCGGCCATTTTGTGAGTTAGCAGAGAGATAAAGTAGGGTCTACGGTCTGCTAACATTCGGAAGACTTAACAGACACTTGATGGACTGATTAGCGCTAATTGACGTTTATGAATCATGTTTTTTTTGCATCGGTCCTATAGCGAGCTTATAGCGAGCCTCTAACTTTTTATGAATAAGGCTGAGAGTCTATAAGCTTCTAATAACTTAGCAATCGTTTGTCCTTATCTGTCACTTTGACATTTACTTACCTTTCAAATATAAAGACAAACGATTGCTAAGTTAGCCTATAGAGCGTTTATGAATAAGGGCGAAAGTCCCAAATGTCCCAAAATAATATTAAATCTAAATTGAGGTCCATTTTGTTAAATCGACAATTAGAACTTGAAGCGTAGTTGCGAAATAGTGGCTGCCGCGTCCTGCACGTTACATATTACAAGTTGCTGCTTAGTGAATGTAATGTATCCATGTCTTGTTCCCTTTTTTCTCTTTTTTTTTTGGTTCTATTTTGTTCCCCTATTGCTTTCAACTACAGTCAACTGGGGTGACTTTGATTTACGGGGTCACTTTAAAAAGTAGTTTTAATGACAAAACAATTAATTTTTATTTGCGTTTACTGCTTCCAATCAATGTCTTCGTCGATCGCCTTTGCGTCTACATGCCAAACATTCACCGGATATGGATAGTATCGATTTTATAGCAATTTTAAAACGATCAAAGTAGCCCCAAAATTACCAAAGTCACCCCAGTTGACGGTATGTATAACTGTACAATTTTACAACAGGGATGTAGTATGGGGGTTAGGGTTTCTGCTCGAGACTTCTCGAACTCGAGAGAACTCGAGAGTTTCGCCTCCATTCGAGACGAGAAAAAAATAGCCAACTCTCGAGTTCCGGCGAACACGATATAAGGGCTTAAGTCAGACTCGCCATTTTGCCACTTTTAATAATGATGACGCCGCCCGTATTAATGTTAAATAACAGGCATAGTTTTAATTTTGTCTAATATTATACTTAAAATAAATCTGCCTATTTAATGTCAATTTTCTAAACACCTTAAAAACAGTCCCCTGGCACAAAACTATGTTTATCTCGTTATTATATCAAAAAAATTCTTCATATCTAAGATATTTAAAAACAACTGTAATTCTTACTGACTTATCACAGGAATTTGCAGAAATGCCCAGTTCTAACTTGCAGTGCAAAGTGCAATAAGAGAATTCTCATTTTTATTTGTTTTTGATGCTATGTTCAGCAATAATTTACAATTCCTTACCAAAGACTCGAGAGTCGAGACAACTCGAGAAATTATAGTCGAGAATTCTCGAAACTCGAGAAAAAAAATGAGGCGAGAAACCAGAAACCCTAATGGGGGTGTACTGAAAATCAGCGCTGTGTCAGTTGGAGGCTCCTGTGCGAGCTCTAACCCACAGCAAATGCTGAGTACATCCTTTGCCACATTTGTTTTATATTTCTTTCACATTAAATTAATATTATTATGTAGTAAAAATAAGGTTAAAGTTGTACTTAATATAATTATTTTTTGGAATTGCTGTTTATGGCAATAAATCATTTATCTTATCTTTAAGTCTTTATCCCTTACAGGGTACACAGAGCCTAAGGTAACGAGTACTAAAGGCCACGTTTAGCTTGATTGTGGGCGTATAGGTGGTAAGAGGAATCATGATAGTGACTGGTTGCTAGCATCATCTATAACATGATTCCTAAGATTTTCGCCCCAGCTTTTCGCCTTTAACAATAAGCGCGGGCAGAAATGCAACTGGTGTAACTCCGAGACTAGCACGTCTAGCACAACAGCGCACAAAAGTCGCGTCGCGCGCGAGATACATTGCCCGTCTACTTCTTAGGCTTACTGTCCACGGCGGCGTCATTTGAAGCTTGCATGCAACTTACAAAAGACGACAGGCGTATTTTGCGTCCTCGGTGTGTCCACGTAATCGTCATGCAATCGTCATCCAAGCTACAAAACGGTTAGTTCTTTCAAGTTTAACATCACGAAAGCACATGTTTTCATTGTGAAAATGTCAAGCGATAAAGAAGATGTGATTATAGCATACAACTTTATTAGAAGACGACGACGGCGTAGATTGTATTGGCTTCATCCATACATCGAAAAAAATATGAATTGTCGATTGTTTGTTGCTGCAAAAGAGTTATCAGAGGATGATTCTGTATTCCTTTTCTCGAGTATTCTTGTAACTTGTTATTATACAGACAAGGATATTGTTCAATTATATGTGAACAAAATTGACTGCTGAGGCCGCCATTTTGCAAAATAAGCACGTGTTTGCGTCTCGCAATACGCTTGAGTAGTGACATGCCGCTGCACGAGCTACATGACGAACGTCTGACGACACAGTTTCGTTCCTTTGTACGCAAGATGCATGCAGTCGGCACGCAAGCGTAAAATGACGAAAGCGTGCGTCTGACGTGCAGCTACGTGGACAGTAGGCCTTACTGTTCGTTCTAGAAAGAGATGGGTAATCTATCTCGCGCGCGACGCGACTCTTGTGCGCTGTCGTGCTAGCCGGGAAGCATGGAAGAAAATTGAAATGATCACACTGATATAATTATATGTATATTATCGTGACTGTGTTTTATAATTCACCTCCAATACTTCTTAATTTGACTGAAGTGAGTGTGTATGTATTTTTGTTCGTTCTTCACGCTGAAACGACTGGACGGATTTGGATCAAACTTGGAGCGTATATAGCTGGTAGCCTAGAATAAAACATAGGCTACTTTTTATGCTGAAAAATTTTACAGTTCCCGCGGGATAGCGATAAACATGTCAAAGGTTGTAGCTGCCTAGGATCAATCTAAATAATAATGAAGAATATACTGTCAACATTAGTCCTTAAGTCTTAATTCAAATCAAATCAAATCAAATCAAAATAATTTATTGCAAATCACATTACAGGTATAAGGTGGAATATTTTAATTAGGTCTACATGTGACACCCTGCAAGGGCACAGCAATATCGGAGGGCTCTTTTTTGTTTATTTGTACCTAACTACATATTAATAATTATTTTTAAACTTTTGCGCTAAACTAAACCGAAAACGGTTTTACATTCGTTATGCGACACTACATAGGGGCTATTTCACATAAACAAATACACTCATACATTTTTGTCGTTAAAATACTCATCTAAAATACTCATCAATTCTACGTCGGACAAAGTCGCGAGCAGAACCTTGGAAGAGTTGGATGGAAGTGAGCAAATATTGAGTTACAAGATTTGATTGCAATGTTTGTAACTTCATTAAAAGGGTGTTAATGATCATTAATATTACCAAGAATGTTTGGAAGCAACGGAATTTAAAGGTCACGATTAAATCAGAGTGTTTTACAAATTAGGCATTTTACGCGTGAAATATCCAAATTTCGTATCCCCTACGGCGTCGCGTTAAACTTTATTAAACTCTCCGAGAACAAAAGACCCTAAAATTATATCTTCGAGCGATTGTAAACTGTCTGATAAGATTTTACGACTCTAGCTTAGCGTCTTTTAGAAATTTATAAACAGACTAGCTTCTGCCCACGTCTTTGTCTGCGTAGAATTAGATTAGACTTACTATAGTGTAAGTTTTCGATAAAAAAATACGTCTCGATCAAATACTATGAGAACAATTTGTTGTCGTTTCGTTCCACTAGCGGCGCTGTCAAATTATCCCATAGTAATTAAGACGAGTACGCGAACGTGTTTGATACGATTTTCATGTCAAAAACTTACACTAGAGGCTTAGTATTTACGTTGCGACTCTAGGCAGCTACGACTTTTCACATGTTTATCGCTATCTCGCGAGATCTATGCAACTTTGCGGAGTAAAAAGTAGCCTATGTTTTAATCTAGGGTACCAGCTATCTTAGTTCCAAATTTTATCCAAATCCGTTCAGTCGTTTCAGCGTGAAAAAGGAACAAACATACACACTCACTCACATCGTTATAATATTAGTAGAATTCCGGCTACATCCAGTGACCTTTAGTAAACGCCGTGGTATAGTGGTAGTAGGCTACCACTATACCACCACTAGGGTGGTTTGACCTACAAACATACACACACATCGTTATAATATTTAGTAGGATTCCGGGTTAAGCCTCTAGTGACCTTTAGTAAACGCAGTGGTATAGTGGTTTGACCTGTGGCCTTTCAGAGGGTCGTGGGTTCAGATCCCGAGCTCGCACCTCTGATTTTTTCGGAGTTTATGTGCGAAATTACATTTGAAATTGCTTGCACCCGTGCCCCCCTTAAATCCGCCCATGGATGATGATGATTGACCTCTAGTTAGTATCTGTCTGGAGATGATCTTCATAGAAGGCCTGTTGGGCTCAAATAAGAACCCAAAGCTCTTTTCTCTCTATAAAGCACGTACACAGTGTCATAAATAGGATGAAGGCATCGAAGAAGTAACTTATAGAGAGAAAATGCGATAAAATTTATCCTACTAATATTATAAATGCGAAAGTTTGTGATGATGTGACGATGTGAGTGAGTGAGTGTGTATGTTTGTTCCTTCTTCACGCTAAAACGACTGGACGGATTTGGATAAAATTTGGAACGGAGATAGCTGGTGCCCTAGATTAAAACACAGGCTAATTTTTATTCCGGAAAATTGCATAGTTCCTTTGGGATAGCGATAAACATGTCAAAGGTCGTAGCTGCAACGAACAATAAATTATTGCAGAATATAATCTCAACATCAGTTAAGTCTAATTCTACGCGGATACTGCCGTCCTAATTATTAAATAAACCGATTGCGTTTTTTTACGTTTTTAGACAGATTAGGACATCAATCTATCATACCGCCGTCCTAATGCAAAAAGACGCATATCTGTTTCTAGGTTTGATAATATTATGATAGATGTCTAATCTGTGGTCAAGAGTACCCGAAACCGACGAGCATGTATGAAGAGATTGATGAATGTGGATGAAGCGATCGAGGTATGTCAGGATCGTAGCAAGTGGGACAAAGTAGTCTCTGCCTACCCCTGTGGGAAAGAGGCGTGACGATATGTATGTATGTATGTCTAATCTGTCCAAAAATGTAAAAAAATATAATAAAACTGTTTTTGGACACGCGTCCTTTTGAATAACAAAGAAAAGAAAGAAAGAGAAACATTTATTTACTTACACACATTCGATACACGTAGATATAAAATAGGAAGAAATACAATATACTAAGGAATAGTACCGATATGGTGTAAAATGGATCCCACTCAGCATAATGTTGCGGCAAGCCGCAACGCTGTTTTTCAGTGGGACCCAGATAAAAAAAATTATAAAACTAAACACAAAAAACACATACACTGTGGCGTCACGAACGAAGTAGGATGGCAGTATATCTCGTATTACCACTCTATCTGGTTATATCATCTACGGACGAAGCATAAATAAAAGATACTTACTTTCCGTCGCAGAGCAGAAACGGCTTCTCAGCCTTTACGCGAGGGGCCGGGCGCTCGCCCGTAGCAGACTCAGGCTCAGCTATAATAGATAGGATTACATCAGTGTATGCAAATTTATGCAAATAGTGCACATGACGGCTTCACGAGTGACTGAAGTGGGCTATTAAAGCAGCCAGGCTTCATATTTAAAGTTATTTAATGTAATGCCTTTATAATAAATGAGTATGAGTGGGGATTATTCGAAGATGGTTGGTCTGACTAAGTCTTGTAAATGTTTTTGATCACTTACGATCAGGCGACCCACTTGCTCGTTTACCTTCCTTAGTATAAAAAAAGCGACGGGAGTGCCGGCAGAAGTGAAAACAGCAGCTTAGACTAGATTTTAATGTTGTAACCTCCATGACCTTACTGGCCGCTTACAAAAAAAAACGTACGTATTATCTATATTGACAGACCTCTAACAATGTGCTGATGCCCTAGTACTTTTGCTCCACGACTCAAAAAAAAAACACTTCAAAAATCGAACGCTATTCATTCGTATTTCATAATAAGCTCTTAGAGGATCTGCTATCCTGGTACTTACACTCTCCCTCCGTCTTACGCCTGACGCTTGTTTAACATTTTTTACCCATCCCAAAAAGTGCTCAACGAAGCTAAAGAAGTTTTCACTTCATAAAAAAAGGATTTAAGAATCCAAGTTAACAAAATGATTTCAATAATGATCGATTTTCAAAGTGAACTGCGTCAAAGGAACTAAATTTTGAGCAAAAGTCTAACCTAACCACCTGATGAACCCTTCAAGAATAATTCCAAGAGCCTTATATAAAATACAGGGTGTTTGGTAGCCAGGGTAGCTTTAAGGGGGTGATAGCCGAGGTATTTTTGAACAATTTGAGCCAAAAAACGCGAATTAGCGAGTGCTCCCCCGAGTTTTGTTTTTACTTTCTATCTCAGATTTAGCAAGCAATGTGAATGAGTGATACCTTAAAAGAAAGAGCAATAAACAGGCATGTTTTTAAAATTGTTTGAACATTTCTAGGATTTTTTTTAATTTTTTTTTTATGGAACTGAAAAATGACTGTTCCAAAAAAAGACATTTTTAGTAATTTCGAATGCCTCCATTTTGTTTCTGTGGCAAGACAGACACTTAAAAATTGCTTCATTTGGTCCAATACACATTAAACTATCCGAAATAAAGATTTTCTTTACAAATCAACGCGCATTGGTGCAATATTGACTCGTTTCTATCAAACTCTGGGTATTTTCATAAAATTTCTAAATTTTCAATTAAAAAAAAAAAAAACAAATTTCGGCTAAGACATGTATGGCTCAAAATGCTCAAAAATACCTCAGCTATCACCCCCTTAAAGCTTTGCACCTGGCTACCAAACATCCTTTATATCATCCACATTTTACCGGACATTCAATAACCCCCATAGAAACGCAGAGATATCGGAACAGCTCTACAATATTATGAAACATTATCCCCATTCACCTGAAGTCAATTACAGACGGTGAAATAAAAGCACCTTTTGTCTACAGACTGGTTCGAACCAGTTCAATGTCACTACTTTACCATTGAATAGCTCGTGTAACCTTGACTACTCCAATCAATTTTCGAAGTTCTATTCATCCCGATCCGCTACTATTAGCCATCCAATGGGGACAATCGTATCTTTGCTCGAGTTGGCGCCACTCTTGACTAAGGTCCAGTATAGCTGTCAAAGGCGACTCTATAACATCGGCGCCGAAACAAATGCTTAAATCTTGAATCTGATTAAGTTTATTAATCATAAATAACTATCATCATATCGAGTAGCTATGCCGCAATGTGGTACAGTTCATCGCCAAATAATCCATTGCGATAATTTCACGAAGGAGATCACTTTTCAACAGGTAAATGAAACATATTACAATTTATGTCACGAAGCCCGCCAAAACCAGCGAAAATTGAATGTTATTGGACCTCACGCGACACTAGCGCCTTTAGTGGCAAATTCACACGCGATAACCCCCATTGAGAGTGAATCGGACGCTATGATACTAGGGAATCCAATCCCGCAAACGCGGGATCCCGCACATTTTTTGCGGGATCAGAAATGCGGGATTACCCATGCGGGATAACACACACTTGCGGGATTGAAAAAAAACTATGTAAGGAAAGGAAAATAATCAAATCGAATAAAATAATCAATTCCGCCTACAAGCGTTGAGTAAGGCCGAGCGTGCTTTTTCCGCCGCTGGCTATTTATGCAACAAGATAAGGTCTAATCTAAAAGATGAAACGTTGGATACTTTATCGCTTCTTCGAGAGTATTTTCAGAAAAAATAAGCTGACATAAAAAGTCTAAATCTAAAACCAATGAATATGTTCAATTTTCAATAAAAATCGAAATACAGGGTGGACCATAAGTAAGTTAACATTTGAATTAGCTGTTACGTCTATTTGAGTGGGAGGAGGGGAGTGCGGGATATGTCAAATGAAAGAGCGGCCATTAGGGATTTAACACACTGGCATCGTTCACCGGAGGACAACGTGCGTTTTGTATACGTGAATATTACCGAAACCACGATTCTGCAACCGAGGCCAAGATAAAATTTTGTTATCATTACAACATTCTCAATAATAGTTTTGCCCCGTCTGTTCATATTATAAAAAAATGGGTTCAGAAGTTCGAAACGATGGGTTCGACACTAAATAAGCCACGATCTGGCCGGCCAAGGACTTCGCGTGACCCTCAAAACGTAGAGCGTATTCGAGCATCTGTTCAAGGTCAACCTGGTTTTTTTTATGAAGATTGGCGACAACGTCTGATAACTGTAAATACAGTGCGTTATGTCGAAATGTTGCAGTTTTTTTTTGCTCCTGCACTTCAGATTTTCAAGGGCTACAACAACCGGACTTGGTTTCAGCAAGATAGTGCAATTTGTCACACCTCTAATGACGCTATTGCCGCCGTCCCCGAAATTTATGGACAAAAAGTGATTTCCAAAAGAGGTAAAATTAACTGGCCACCTCGAAGCCCAGATTTATCCCCAATGGATTTTTATCTTAGGGGATATCTCAAAGGTAAAGTTTATGTCAGCAACCTAAGCTCCATCGAAGAATTAAAAGAAAATATCCGCGACGAAATGCAAGGAATTCCCCTTAACACTCTAAGGGCAGTAATGGAAAATTTCCGATCCAGGTTGCATGAGTGCCAGAACAGGAAAGGGTTTTATTTAGATAATGTTATTTTTAAAAAACAAAACCCCAATGTGTCTACTTTCATTGTAAATAAACTTTTTTATACTGTGCGTATGTTATATAATTCATATTGACATTTTAAATGTTAACGGACTTCTGGTCCACCCTGTATGAAACGTTAAATATTGTATTGTATTATATCGTTTCCTAAAGGAAGTTGATTATTGCGTCTTAAACTTCATTATATTCAATTTATAATATGAGTAATAACTTTGCTTCATATTGATGATAATAATAATAAAAAATACTTGTCTTTATTTCTTTATATAAAACAAAAAAAATAATAAATCAAATCAATCCCGCAAATCCCGCGGGATTGATGACCTTAATCCCGCAGACTTGCGGGATTGCGATTTTGATGCGGGATTGGATTCCCTATATGATACGAAATTCAAGTGTAGAATTTCCGAGTAACAACCCTGACCTTGTGCCGGCCTATAGATTGCCAACTTGCCAAGTCAAGAGCAACGGCTACGGCACTAGAATAGTGTTATGACTGGAACCGACTTCAGCCCGACTGCTCTGAATTTTGTATTGAAAATTTGAAACTTCATCTCTACAGCGAACGCTTAAAGTGTGCACACCTATTTCATGAGCGTTACAATTGTCGGTGACATTGTGACAATTCTGTTTACATTACAAAACCGACGAGAATCCACGTCAGTTAGCTTCATATTGAATACGCATTGTAACTGGTGACTGACAATTGTCGAATTGGTGAAATAGATAATAACCGGCCTTGGCCTCAGGGCCCTCAGGGCTCACTAGGTACCCTATTATCATCATTTTTATATGATTAGGGGAAAATGAGCAAGGGGGTAACCTGATGAAAATTAATCACCGCTGCTCACACTCATAACATAGGGCGTTAAATACAAGAGACGTCATCCATACGCCAGATTTGTTGAACCTAAACCCAATTAAACAAAGGTTCCTTTCATTGAAGTAATGGACTTATATATGTCGGTGCGTCGAAAAGGTGAAGAGCGTGTTGCCGGCCCTTTAAGATACGAATAGGCTCGTTTTTTGAAGATCCCTAAGTCACAGTCCGGGAAAATTGGTGCCGACAGCTGATTCCATCGTCATCATCGTCTCCAGTCTTTATACCTACGGTTTAGGCTACAGTTACCACGGGAACTTCACACTCACCAATAAATACACTCTACTTTACCATTAGCACAAGGTTTATTGGATTTAGGCGTGTGTTCCGTTAAATATAGAGTTTAAAAACTATCTCAGAATATTTCAGCAGCTTTGTTAGCACCATAAAAGAAAGAGTACGAATACAGTTTGGTTGAGCACCATCGTATTTTTGTTTCTGTATTTTGAACCCTCTGGAGAATAGAGGGGGGCAGTTGATAAATCTTAATTTCACCCCGTAAGCAATCTATCCCCGTAGATAAGTGTTCACCAAAAATTTTGGCAAATTTTGAGCTAATTTGATGTAGATTCGGCAAGAAGATATTTTAAACATTAAAGATTTCTTATCCCGGAAAATTGCATAGTTCCCGCGGATAGCGATTAATTCTACACACATAAAGTATCCAGCATAAAGTTTTAATATTTTGCTCAAACTAGAAATTCTAATTGTTGTTGCTTCCATTAATAATCTGCAAATAAATGGCATTGCCGACGGTTCTACCGAACTATTGAAACTAGATGCGATCATTAGTTACCAGGTTAAGGTCAGATTACACTGAAATAGAAAACTCGAATCGTTCCGTTCCGCTCACGCTAATAGTCATTAATAGGAGCGTGAGGGGGACAGTATGATTCGAAGTTCGAATTTCGGAGTACATCCTGGCGTTGGCAGCTTTGATGTTGCACGAGTGCTTTTCTATATTCGAATCTAAAATTAGATGGACTTGTAACCAATTAACAAGCACAAATGTTGCGAGAGATTTTTTAATTTGGTCTTCCACACAAGAAAGGCGAAGGGTTCAAAGCCCATACAGCCATTATGTATAGTTTTTTTCTAGAGATAGGTAATAATAATGTCCTGTCCTGTCGCAGTCAGAGCCGTCTTGATATTAACTTTCCTTGTCTACCAAAAAGTTACTGATTCAGGAGTCTCAATTAATCATGAAAAATAAAATGGTTTTTTTTCGCGCCAAATCACGCTACAAGAACAAGAACAAAACAAGTCTTAATAACAACAACAACTTGTTGAACAAGTCTTGTTCTGTAGCCCCGATAAAATATAAAAAAATTACAGACATCAGTCCGTTTGTCAGTTATTCCTACCCGTAAGAAAAGCTTAAAGCAGATTTAATAATTTCAGACATTGCCCATTCTGAGACAGATACGTGAAAATGGATCTAATATTGATTAATCTAAATGCAGTCCTCAAGGTTCTGACCTGACGCGCTCTGGCACGCTCTATTGGATTTAGGCTTCGATTTGTTTGACCTAGTTCCAGACTAATATTTTGGGTGTTGGTGTTACCTAAAACAAAACTAAATTGAAACGGCGAATTTTTTTTTACAGTAACTGAAAGTTGCCAGTGTATAATTTTATAGTTACTGGCATAGACAAGTAACCTAGGTAATAATTTAGTAATGTAGTGTGTCAACACTGAAGAAAATATCGATATATCGATGTATCAATTGTTTTAAAAATACCAAAATCGACCTCGAGATACCAAAAAAATATCGATATGTCGACGTAGGTATAGATCAAAATATATCGGCTGATGGTATCGATGTATCGAATCAAAAATATCGATACATCTTATGTGTCGTTATTTTTTCAATAAGCCAACCGCGACATCTTGTTAAGGTATTTTTAGAAAGTACTTCTTCTGTAGAAAGCTTGGTAGTCTGTGGATACAAACGAATGGTCTCACTGAATCAGTGTTGGTCGGAAATGAGTTTTATACGAACAAAAGACTATATTCGATTTCCTGTGCTTTGAATGACAGTTAGACTTGCTCGGTTTCCTACAGATGGTAGGTACACAATAGGCCTCTTACAGCTGAGACGGCTTGGGCTATATAGATAACTTCAAACACACCATTAGATTGCTTCGCAGGTGTATGCAGGATGTATTTCAAATGCAATTTCGAACATTCCGAGTTTCGAAAACTCAGAGGTGCGAGCAATTTGAACCCACGCACGACTCACTGCTTGAGAGGCGTAGGTCGAATCACTAGGTTACCATGGCTTAAACAGTGCGTCCATTTTCTTAATGTTTCCTGGCATCATCGGTCTTCCAAATGCTTTTAATTGTATTTGAATTCGAATGGTTTCAGTGGCCATCGGAAAATCGTATGGTCATGTTCTTCTATAATGCGGTCACACACCGACAACACTCGAAACTCAAAGGTAAATGTCAAAGCGATAGAAAAGGACAAACGATTGCTAAGTTAGCTGAAGCATCAGAAATATTTAATTGAGTTTCGGCTAGTAATATTTTAGGTATAAAAAAACCTTTAGTTTAACAGTTTAGTTTAACGTTACTTGCGATGTAAAATTGATTCTATAAAAACCATTCACCTATTGTATTGGTACTTTAGAGGCTGGCACCGTTCTGATCTCCTGAAAACCACCCACTTCTCGTCTGTAAGAAACCTGTAACAGTCCGAGGATCGTTGGACATTTTAAGTGTAGGTATTTGAGGGGATAACTATTTCTTTTAAAATTTTAAATCGCTTTTAGCAAGTCTCTGACTGTTTTCGACAGCTTACTGATCAGGCCTTTGTATATTATTACACTTTGTTTTGCTAAAAGGTCGTAATGGAAATTGTAATCATCAAAATACAATACTATAATACGTATTATTATAAAATATCATGGGACAAAAACACTAATAGGTAATTTTCATGATTTTTTAAATTTATGTAGGTAACAATTATTATCCATATTTTTCCAATAACTATAAAAATAATCGAGATATAATAAAGCTATCAAACTTTCTTACGATCTCTTTCTACGAAAATATAATTTAACAAACACACAAATGCGGCTAGCAACCCATCACTATGTTGATTCCCCTTTCCATCTTACGCCCACAATTGGCTAATAGGTAGGTATAATTTAATATGGAGTTTATACGAGTATAGGCGTAGTTTTTTTTGACTGTCTAATTAGTGTAGTTTAAAATTCTTATAGATGTTACTTTTAATTTCATTTGTTGTCATATCTTTTACGTTTCATGTTTTGTTAAGAATGCGATTTAAAAAAAACATGAATTTTCTATAGAGCTAGCCCCAAACTGAACAAAGCTGCTACTATGGGCACTAATATATTATTTTTAAATACATTATTAAACTTTCAAGACTCGAAAACAAACTATATTATTTTTTACAAACAATAATCTATGTATTCTTGAATTGAGCATCACTTTTTCTTAAAAGGGTCAAAATCGAAAATCAAAATAGCAAAGGCCTGATACGTAATTCGTCGAATTTAATATTGTCTTAAACAACTGAAAAACGCAATAATCTAACATGTCATCCGCATAGCTTATAAATTTTCAAAGCACAGGAAACCCTAAAAAATTGGTCGAAGAATTTTCAAAAACTTATTTTCTAAAATTTCACAAGCATGTTTTTTCGACTTCAATCTGGGACGCCCTGTGCATTGAGAATTTAAAAAAGTATCCGCCCTCGCATGGCAGGCAGCAAACAAACAAAAACACAGTTGTCAAAAAAACATGTTTGTTTATATTATTTTACTGGTCCTATGTTTAAGCGAATTCTTAGTTAATAGGATTGGGCAAACGAAAAATATGTTGACGTACCTATATCATTTCGATATTTTTATATTTAAAAATATCGATATTTCGACGTATCGACACTTTCACCCAAGCTGTGATTGAACTGCTATCTTAATCTAATCTTTGCTACGAATCAAATCATCAAATCATCAAAAATCAAAAATGTATTAATCTAGTTTGAAATTATTTGACTCGGGTAAGAGTATCGATATCGACAGCATCAATATTTTCGCCCATCCCTAGAAACGTCCAATTACCAAGTTGCACCTCCAATAACAAAGTACTGTACTTACAGTTACTGTAGATAGTAACGAATGCATTCGCGTTAACATCTCAATCATGGTACCTAGTCATGTAGCAACACGTATCGACAACAAATCATTCTCGAATCTTCTATCTATCATCTTTCGAGACGTTTGTATGAACCAACTTATAGCCTAACAACTATCTATTTAGCCCTCGCCATGTAGCGGATTTTAGGGCACTAATTCCTTTAACTGGCAACAGTACTTTTAAGCAGACGTTGAAAGTCATCGATGTATACGACAGGAAAATATTTCGCAAATAATACGGTGCAATTTTCTCAGAAAACGGCTACTTAAGAGGCTGACAACACCTAACTTTGTTGAAATTGATGTTATTTAAGCACTTTTTTAAGAAAAAGTACACACAAAAAAAATACAAAAAAAATATAATGTTAATTTTCATCATATTTCAAACACGCTAGACGGAGTCGATACATAATTGAACAAAATCGGCTCGATAGAAAATAATTGCAAAGATTGGTCTTAAAATCATCATTAAACGGTTCTATGTCTTTATTTTTTCACCGTATGGGTCTGCAATTAAAAACATGAAGTCAACATATTCATACCTACACGGCTAACGAGTCATATTCCACAAATAATCCAAACTTTTTTTTATTTCTTCTTATTTGTGTCTTATTTGCAAGATTTTAGACGCGCGCCAAGCTGCCGGAATAGTTTCTTCTCTTTCACTCACAGGCACGCGAACCGTATGTGTGAAGAGTGGCGCTGCTCAAGGTCATTTGCTGTTGACAGCGCCTTAACAGAATTGTTATATAATAAACCTAACCTAATCAAAACCAATCTGAAGATTACGCGATCGAAATAGTTCGTCTAGCTGACAGTTTCACAAATAATTTCATTATCATTATATTTTGAACCATATAAAGTTGTGACTATCTCAAAGGCTGGACATTTTGCCGTTCCACATTTTATTATGATCGTAGAATTCTTACTCTGCTTTTAGAATGATTTTAGTCTGAGAATTCCTTCAGTCGCGTACACAAACATTGAGAGAGCAAACGGCGAGGTCCACTTTCAGTGTTACATCAACGTACCTATTGACTCTGTACCCGATATTGCGTTTGTCGTATACACTGCATTGTTTATGCAGTTCTTTACAACATTACGTGACATTTCAAAAGGTGTTATACCATAGCTATTGCGATTCATGATGGCGAGTGAACTTTATTTTAATAAAAATAAATAACTTGGCATTGACATCAATTGACCTAGTCCCTAACTAAAGCACAGCTTGTAATATGGGTACTAGATAACGGATAAACCTACTTATATAGTTAACATATGTACCTAATTTGCTTTTAAATATTAGGTAAAACAAATCCTGATTTATTTGAATTCGCGATAGCAATAAGTATTTTTAAAACAGCTAGATTGATACTAATCTACTCTACAGTGCTGCTAACTGGTGGACACAAATACGGTTGCCCTCACACCAATGCCACAGTATATATATAATCTAAAGCAGTAGGGAAGATAGGCCTACTTTTTGAAATAAGTACCTACGCTCCAATAAAGCGTTAGGGCCGTCGATTTAATTTTTGTTAAATTGAAAAGTTTTTGTCTAGTTAGCGCTATAATCTCAGCTGGTAAGGCCTGTTTTAGAGTAACTAGCTACACTTAATTAAGGGTATTAGGGTTGGCACCCATAATTTGTGTAAAAGAAAAACAAATGGATTCTATATTAATTAAATAATAATCGAATGAATTAACTATTTTTTAAATAAAATAGGGTATTTAAAAAATACTTTAAAAGTTTAAGATTTTTTATTTGTCGGTAAGTAAGTATTATATATTACTTACTGAAAAATACTTTCGCCTGCTACGACACGTTCGGAAAGCTCTGTTATTAAATTTGATTGTATAAAAAATTCTCATCCGAATGAATAGCTTTGTTAAATAAACTATTGGGAAACATGGACACGGCACTATAAAACTATTTTTTTCTAGTTCTTTGTAAATTAATAAAGCTAATTTGCAATTTATGTTTATTTCGGTTTTGAAGAAGCCGAGTTCAAGCAGCCGTACACAGCGCAATACGCGCTTGGCATATTTAAAACGAAAAAATGGCCGCTCGTCTCAATGCGCCACGCGCGACTGACAGCACCGCGAGATCCGCTTAGGGGCCGTGTAAAAGCGCGCGTCTATGTGTGCGTTCGTTTCGACCGTTTTGTTCGTAGATTCCCTACTGCTTTAGCTTATATATATACTGTGCCAATGACGTAGTCCCAGACTAAGCAAAACAGATAAGCCGGCTACTCACACGCCTGCCGCAGGGGTAATACCGGTCGCACGGCGGTCGGGGCAATTTCGGCTGTTCTAAAAATTGCCCCTGCTTGCCTATACACATCACGATTAAGGAAGCAATACTGGTCCTGCTTCCAATATTGCCGCTGCGGCAGGTGTGTGAGTAGCCGGACGAGCATGTATGATTGATGAATGTGGATGAAGCGAAGGTGTCAGGATCGTAGCAGGAACAAAGTAATCTCTGCCTATCCCTGTGGGAAAGAGGCGTGACGGCATAATATATATATGTCTGGGTATGTCTGATATCCGTGCGCATGGCAACTGTTCAATATATATCAAAATAATAGCTTTGTTATCTAACCCAAGCTAAGAATAGAAATAGCTCTTTACGTAGAAACAATAATTACGGCCCGCATTTCATTTGGGCCCTTCTAAAGCGATAGATGAACTCGTTAACGTACTTTGGGATCCCTTTTTGTTATTCAGGTGAATTTCCTTGGGATCGGGGTAGCAAAGTTCATTTATAATGGCCGATTTACACGACACCAGTAGCTCTAAGTTGTCAAAACAGAACGACTGGCGCAAGTGCGGCCGGGAAAAGCGTCGCGCGCGAGAAAAGTTACCGTAAAACGGGGTGAGTAGGGACCAAATTGAAGTTCACCCGATAAAAAATATTTGGGGCGGGTTCATTTTTATAGATAAAAATTATAACTACCTGTCGTTTAGTTTCATAGTTTTAACAACCCGCCCCGGCTTTGCATGGTACCTTCCTCTTGATTCACCCTATCTATTAAAAAAAAACCGCATCAAAATCCGTTGCGTAGTTTTAAAGATTTAAGCATGCAAAGGGACAAAGCGACATAGGGACATAGGGATATAAGGACAGAGAAAGCGACTATGTTTTATACTATGTAGTGATAAACACTAAAACATAGGCAAATCCCAGCTTACACCGTAGTGGGGTCAGAAGGGGTAGGAACAAATAAAAATATTACTATAGCAAATTACCAGAAAAAAGGAGATATAAGTATAACTAAACTACGTTTAGAGCAAGCTCAGACCCTGGTTTAAAGCCAACTCAAGGTCGACGGAAGGCAAAGCTACTCATCCGTTTACTAGATTAGTGAAAGCCACGCATAACTTAAACACACACCTTGATAAAACAAAGTTGGGATTTTCCTTGACTTCATTTAATAAAGGACTTACCCGGTTCGGGGGCGGGCGGCTCCTCTTGCTGCTTGCTCTTTCCCCTGAACCTAGAAAAGGACAGCGATATTAATTCACGGCTACTTGTAAATGAAGTAACAGGACCATGGATACATAACAAGATTGAAGGTACCTATTGTATATAGGGTCTCTTTAAATCGTTCCGGACTATTTTAGCAGAGAGAGGGAGAGAGTTAGGTTGGTTTAAATAAATAGCTGTTTTCAACATGCAACAAAGGTGAGACTCGCACATAATTACAACACACCGGATAACTCACGTATAAAAGCTGAAGCATTGCTCCGACAATTGTTTCGGACTATTTCGTAGCCCTTCATCAGGGAGCGCTCGCCCCGGCGGCAGCGAAACGAACACTGCGCGCCAACGCTCTGCTCGCGCGGCTACTCGGCGCAGCTGACATCGGCGCACAACTACCCTCATTTTTATCGTCATTTGAGGGAAAATGAGGGTAGTTGTCATCGGTGCACAACTACCCTCATTTTTATCGTCATTTGAAGGAAAATGAGGGTAGTTGTGCGCCTATGTCAGCTGCGCCGAGTAGCCGCGCGAGCAGAGCGTTGGCGCGCAGTGTTCGTTTCGCTGCTGCCAGGGCGAGCGCTCCCTGATGAAGGGCTACGAAATAGTCCGAAACAATTGTCGGAGCAATCCTTCGGCTTTTATACGTGAGTTATCCGGTGTGTTGTAATTAAATAGCTGTTAATGTTTTTTAGGATTGCTTAATCATAGTTGACGAATGTTTCCATCGACCGATGTTCAAAGTGAACCGCAAGGGCGAGGCTAAGTTTTCAATTAAAATTTTTAAAAGGCCTTTTATATGCCCTATTAGTATATTGGGCATTTTCAAAAAAATGTGTAACCTTTTTCCAACAGGATTGCCTCAATTTCTCGTGTAATTTTTCCGTGTCAGTTATGTGACGGCCGAAAATAAATCGTATAATAAATGACACAAAGCTGACAAAAAGTAACTGTCACTTTTTTCTTTAAAAAATTTAATAGTGCTGATGATTCTGATAAAAAAAAAACTAAACTTCAACATTTTGGAAAAAAAACTAGAGGGCATAGGTACTGGAAGCATTTTGAAAAAAAAAACTGGAGGTTAGTGTTCACTTTTTTTTTCAAAATGCCCATTTTACAAAGTAGTAGAAAAAAAACGCTTCCATTCGTCTGTCTGTGAAAAAAATGCGTGTGCTTATAAGAAAAAAATAAGTTTCATTACTTTCGTTTCAGAATTTGAGTAGGTTCACAGAGACTCGAAAGAGGTCGGGGGAGAGTGAAAGAGGTTGGGGGAGAGTGAAAGAGGTCAGAGAGGAGTGAAATAGGTTGGGGGAGAGTGAAAGAGGTCGGGGGAGAGAGAAAGAAGTCAGAGGAGAGTGAAAGAGGTTGGGGGAGAGTGAAAGAGGTCAGAGGGGAGTGAAAGAGGTTGGGGGAGAGTGAAAGAGGTCGGGGGAGAGTGGAAGTGGTCGGGGGAGAGAGAAAGAAGTCAGAGGAGAGTGAAAGAGGTTGAAGGAGAGTGAAAGAGGTCGGGGGAGAGTGGAAGAGGTCGGGGGAGAGAGAAAGAAGTCAGAGGAGAGTGAAAGAGATCGGGGGAGAGAGAAAGAGAAGGAGAGAGCCCCACATAACTGAGTTTTCACCGTGTAAAAAAAAGGCTCACCCAGACTCGTGGCGGATAAGAAAAAATGGTCTCACCCATTATCGCCCTGTCATACGCGTAAACCTATTTATTTTTATCTTCGCCAATTTTTACCATTTAATTATTATAAATCTATCTACTCAAAAATTTTGTTTAAGTATAAGTTTTTCACGTAACGCCGATTTTACATTTTACACAAGCTTAGCTTTTTATAGCAAATGGTACGTAAGAGGGTGCGAATGAGACGGACGATATTATGAGTGAGACGACGGATATTCGTTTTGAAGAATGAATAATGATGTTTTAGGCTTAGGATGCATGCAGATAAGCTGTACGACTTCGATGTAATAACTAAATAAAGAATACAAAATAAATCTCCGGTGACTAAATTGCCTTTTTTCAAGTAATTGAGTCCCATATATACACATATATGAATATAAGTGTATACTTACAGCGAAGTCAGCTTCACTCTGTGTGCGTAAAAACAGAAAACTACTCAGTAACATACATATAGGTACGAATGGCGTATGGAACGTTCTGGTAATCGGCTTAGAGATAAATAAGCTAAGAATGGGCACTCAGATAGCTTAAACACGATTACGGGCACAGGGAAAGTAACATAGAATTGTAACACAACATACAACGCTACAGATTTATCACTTGCATACTAACACAAAACTTTTGAAAGAAAGAAAGAAAGAAAAGAAACTTTTGCTATTGTCTTTAGGGTTTCGTACCCTAAGGGTACAAACGAGACCCTAATACTAAGACTTCTCTGCCCGTCTGTCTGTCTATCACCAGCTTGTATCTGCCGTGATAGCTAGACAGAATATTTTGTATATGTCGCTATGTCTGTAGTAACCAATATAAAATTACATCATAAACTTATATATATATTTTGTTTAGGAGCGGGGCTCTGCTAACACTAGGCTTTATATTCACTTGCCGAATATGCACGGAACCCCCGGTGCGCGAGTCCAAGTCGCACTCAGCCGATTTTTAAGACTAATGTCAAGTTTTTTTCTTAATATTTCGTGTTTATTACAAGTTACCTATATAAACTAACCTCCTTATTCTTAAATGCACTTTATGCTTCTGCTAACTTAGCAATCGTTTGACCTTATCTGTGAAAGGTAAATGTCAAAGTGACAGATAAGGACAAACGATTGCTGTTAGCAGAAGCCTACACAGCGTTTATGAATAAGTGGGTAAGACTAAGACCTTAAGGCGCTGTCAACAGCAAATGACCTGGAGCAGCGCCACTCTTCACAATACGGTTCACGTGCCTGTTAGTGAAAGAGAAGAAACTATTCCGACAGCTTGGCGCGCGTCTAAAATCTTGCAAATAAGACACAAATCATAGGAAATAAACAAAAGTATGGATTATTTGTGAAATATGACTCGTTAGCCGTTTAGGTATGAATATGTTGACTTTATGTTTTTAATTGCAGACCCATACGTTGAAAAAATAAAGACATAGAACCGTTTAATGATGATTTTAAGACCAATCTTTGAAATTATTTTCTATCGAGCCGATTTTGTTCAATTATGTATCGAGCCCGTCTAGCGTGTTTGAAATATGATGAAAATTAACATTATATTTTTTTTGTATTTATTTTGTGTGCAGTTTTTCTTAAAAAAGTGTTTAAATAACATCAATTTCAACAAAATTAGGTGTTGTCAGCCTCTTAAATCAACAACACACGCAGTTTCGGCATGGCCTAAGTTTAGTCTAAATGTTGGCCGAAACCGTAATCATTGCCGAAACTAGATCCAGTAGCCGAAACAAGCCGAATTCGAAGCTTTGGTCAGCCGTTAATTAATCCCACTGCTTGCAATAGGCTAGAAAATGAAATCATTGATTATTCGGACCAGGATGTTTGGCAGCATACATGTTCCACAATCCATGGAGTCGGTATTTATTAAAAATATTTTTAAACGATCGCAAATGTTATACATAAAAGCCGTGGTAGCCTAGTGGTTTGACCTGTGGCCTCTTAAGCAGAGGGTTGTGGGTTCGAATCCCGGGCTCGCACATCTGTGTTTTTCGGAATTTATGTGCGATATCTCATTTGAAATATGCCATGAGCTTTTCGGTGAAGGAAAAACATCGTAAGGAAACCTGCACACAACTGCGAAGCAATTCAATGGTGTGTGTGAAGTTCCCAATCCGCACTGGGCCCGCGTGGGAACTATAGCCCAAGCCCTCTCATTGGGACGTATCGTATATAGGCTGGAGATAGAGATAGAAATGTTATACATAGGTACATTTGTAAATCACGTCTTTATCCCTTACGGGGTAGACAGAGCCTAGTAATAAGGCGTTAAGGCCACGTTTAACAGGATTGTGGGCGTATAGCTGGAAAGGGAAATCAAAATAGTGATGGATGGCTAGGATGGGAAGAGAAGCAAATAGTACATTCTATGTTTTTTCTTTCCCAGACCAGCATGGAAGAAATTGAAAAAAAAAAACATATTAAAATTGGTCGATCCATTTGAGAGCTACGATGACACAAACAGTCATACAGCACATGCTCGTTTAGTGCTTTCAAATGCTGGAAATTAGGTACTTTCTTGTGCCTACTCCTTTTAAACGGATGAGCCAAAAAATTTGAAAAAAAAAATGAATTCAACGTTTAAAAACATTTGCAACGCAGGTCGTTGAGGTATCAGCAAAAGTTCGGTATTTAAATAAAGTTCAGACGAATGGTGTTTTTTGGCTTGCATTCCCTACTGCTCCTAAACGGTAACGACTTATGACAAGACTAGCTGTTGCCAGCGACTTCGTCTGCAAAGGATTCGTTTATCGCTATCCCGCGGGAACTACCTACGCAATTTTCCGGGATAAAAAGTAGCCTATGAGCTATTCCAGACTTTTCTCTATCTATGTGCCAAATTTCATCCAGATCCGTTGGGCCGTTCTCGCGTGATTGAGTAACAAACAAACATCCATCCATCCATCCATACTTTCACATTTATAATATTAGTTAGATTAAAATGTAAAAAAAGTACCTAGAAGTAAATTCGATGTAGGTACTTTAAACAGAACGTAGCATTTGTAAATCAATAGACTTTCTCATCACGAATAACATGAAAAACACCGAAAATTTGCAAAAGTGTGTGATTTTTACTTCTCACGCGTAAAGTAAAAGACAACAACAACATTTTGAAGGCGCTAGTCGCCTTAAAACCGCCTTACGCTGTAATATAATCTATCAATATTATTGTTAATAACTAATTAATAACTGGAAAAAATTGTGATTAAACTCACTAACAAATCGTACGCCAAAAAGGCAGATCATAGATGTACCTCAATACTCTTAGTAACATTTTTTCAAATACCTATGATGACGAATAAACAATTTCATTTCATTTCATTTCATTTCATTTCATTTCATTTCATTTCATTTCATTTCATTTCATTTCATTCCATTTCATTTCATTTCATTTCAACACTTAGCCTCGGGGGTTAAAAAACTAACCCGCCCGCTGACGTATCCGTATTTCTGCAGAAACTTCCGTATTTATTACGTTTACGGCGTTCAGTTATTATTTCCTCTTCGTAACAAGTGTCAACGTAACAACTTGACAGACGTTTCGATAGCAAACGTTTTCTGTGCCACGAAAACATTTTTATAAGTATTCCCAGCGTCGATTCTTCAGAACAACCCTCTACCGGGGCATACTGAGTCTTACAGGCTTACAGCCTTATTCATAAAAAGTTAGAGGCTCGCTATAGGACCGATGCAAAAAAACATGATTCATAAACGTCAATTAGCGCTAATCAGTTCATCAAGGCTCTGTTAAGTCTTCGGAAAGTTATCGGACCGTAGACCCTCCTTTATTTCTCTGCTAACTCACAAAATGGCCGCCACAAATGTGAACAGCTGATTTTGGCAAGAGCAAAACCATACGCAAGACAGTTTTTTTGTTTTAAGTTTTTATCCCCTCTGGGAAAGGTAAAGGAAACTAGATCCACACTGCCTAGTCTGACGTGTTAATTCGCTGGTTTCCCGCTAATTCGCTGCCACTGCTGTCGATTTTTTTTTTCAATTCACTAAAAGGCCTTTTTTGGTCTATGATTTGTCAAGGTGACAACATAACGCGTCTAATCCATTCATCAACAGCTCATTAGCTAACAGACTGCTAGCAAGCGTTTATGAATCATAGTTTTTAACAACTGTCAAATAAGCTTAATCAGTCTGTTAACTAATCGACTGATCAAACCTCAATTAAGGATTTTTTATGAATAAGGCTGTTAATTTTGAAGATCAACGTGGGAGACTGCAAGTTGCCGTTACTGTTTTGTTTTCCTTACATTTGATTTATTTAGAGACTAGTCAAATGTTGCGTTCTACTAGACCGTCTGAGACCAATCCATCGAGACGTCGTTCATCATAGCAGTGACAATGACAAATCCTTACTGGTATTCATAAGGATTCGTCTTCAAAAATACTAGGTTTTTTTGCAGTACCTACTTAACGAGTTACTTATGAAACTATGATAGTGTAGCGTTAGCGTGTTTAAAAGTGGTACAGCGCCATCTATCGGGTCTTTGCCTGAACCTAAGTAATCAAACAGACTAAAGCAAAATAGCAGTCACACACTAACACGTTTTTGTACATACCTGCATACATATATTATTATTATGTTATATTCTATTTATATATTTTTATATTACACTAGCTTTTTCCCGCGACTTCGTCTGCGTGGAATTCGAATTTTGGGTAGGATATTTTTAGTGGCAAAGTGTAAATTAGAGCACAAAATTATATTATCCTTCGAGTATCGCATTTTCGTAGTAAATTCACTCCCGTTTTATCACATCCTTAGAGGATGATTCCTGCAATCAAAAATTATTTTGATCTTCCCAGGAGCATAACTATATCCATACCCGTTTAAATCGGATCAGCGTAAGGTAACAGACAGGCGTACCATCACCTAATTAATTAATAGTATGGATTCACATAAACATTTCCAATATTCAGCTTCATATCAAGTAGGTATCTAGTAATTTTTCAATATTTTATTCGTTAATTTGTTAGTTTGCTAAGTGTACTTTACGCAATTTCACTCCCTAAATTCATTTTAAGTAAAATATCCTTCAAACGATAAATTTTCAAACAAACTTTCACCCCCATTCAAGAGTGTAAATTTCCTAAACTTGTTTTTTACTATAGTCTATTTATCTATCTCTTTAGCTAATTTCATAAAATTGGTTAAGAAGTGCTTTAAGCGTGAAGACACTGTTTTAAAAAATTGGCCAAGTGCGAGTCGGCCTAGCGTACCGAGGGCCCAGGGTTCCTTATAAATTTGGCAAGTGATTATTGTATCCAGTGTTTGCAGAGCCCTAATCCTATATAGACATAAAGAAATCATATAAAAACATTATTGGTTAGATTTGATTTTAGCTGTGCTAAGCTATAAGAAAGACCTTCCCTAACTGAAGAAACAGGTCAAACAGAATCCCAATCAGAACCCAGTCCCAGACAGTATATCTTTTGACTCCAGTAGAGACTATAGATACTGACTGATACGCGTTGCAACCTACGTGAGCTTCTTAAAAAAATTGTTATTGAAATTGTAACAGCATAACAATACCTTGTTTATTTCCATTACAGCGACATCTATTGGACACATATGAAATAATATGATTGCAGAAAAGACTTGATTTAAATTGGCTGCAGTGATTTATCTGCCAGACTAAAGGGTCAACGTTGTCCGTTCGTCTGTCAAAACCGTTTTGTTTCAGAAATGCGTGGTATCAAATTGAAAACTTTTAAAGCTGTGTTCTCTTGCAACCGTAAAAATAACTAATATGTCGTATAATAGTAGTAGTATAATATGTCGATGACTAAGGAATGGATAAACTGTCAGGTTGGTCGGTCAGGATTCAAACGAGCTTTATACGTAGCCGAGCTTAGGTCACCATCTCGACCATCTTCAAGGTACATTGAGATAGAAATAACAGCACACGTGTTTCACTTGTACAGCCAGTCTTTATTCAAATAGCGCTTACACAAAGGACTCAGGACTATCACACACTCTAATAGACGAAACGTGGAGAGTTCTGTGCTTACGCCCACTGACTGGCTTTAGACGTCTGATCTCCATCGAGTCTCGATCAAGAATGCCTTCTCCTTCTCACCGTCATCAGATGTAACTCTGTCATTTTACTAACATTGCAGGTAGTTGCAACTGAGCCAAGCACAGACCACCCCCAAGCGATACCCGACAACGACCAGTTGTCATCGCTTGACGTTTCATAAAAGCAATAACTAATGAGGTTACATTCAATAAAGTACTTTAACTATCATAAGTTTAGTCATTGTAACGACGCTCCGACATTTATGTATGTATATGTATATACATACATAAATCACGTATTTATCCCTTACGGGGTAGACAGAGCCCAAGGTAACAAGCCCTTAAGGCCACGCTTAGCTTGTGGGCGTATAGGTGAAAAGGGGAATGAAAATAAGTTGCTTTAGGTTCGCTCGCTGTCAGATCCATACTAAAAATGACGGCTAAAACTAGAATTCAATCGCATTAAGACGTCATAGACGTAGTTGCCTATCTGGGCCACGTGCTTAGGCACGCCAGATATGAACTCCTGTAATTAATAATGATGGGCGAAGTAGCAGGCAGAAGAGCCGTCAGCCGCAGGAAGAAGTCGTGGTTGCGCAATATCCGGGAGTGGACCGGAGTCGCAAGTGCTGCCGAACTTTTCAGCCTCGCGAAGGATCGGAGGAAATATGCGGAGCTGACTGCCAACCTCCACTAGTTGGAGAGGCACTACAAGAGAGAGAGAGAAGACGTCATGGTAAGGTCCCTCCCGAACTGCCATTTTCAAATGCTGTCCGTACCGGCCCTTAGGTTGACAATCCGGGTGATGAATTGGTGTAAAAGTTAATTTTTCCCGTGGACGGTCGTGTTATAATTCCCAAACGACGTACCTTATTCGGTTGAAACATTGCCAATATAATGGGTTCGACGTCAAAAGGAAATTGGTTTACGTTAAGGAAAAACATTAATTTTATATTAGCCGGCTTTAAAGTTAGCGCTCGGACTAAAGCCAGGCCTTGGATTTCTTCGTGTTTACTGGAGCCTTACCATGACGTCCTAATTCCGACTCAGTTTAAGTTTTAGCTGCCACTTTTAGTATGGATCTGACAGCGAGCGAACCTAAACTGAATCGCATTAAGATGTCATGGTAAGGCCCTGGTCGTAAGTTTGAATACATACTTAAATCACGTCTTTATCCCTAAGGGGGTGGACAGAGCTTGAGTTGACAAGATCTACGGGCCACGTTTAGCTTGATTGTGTATAGGTGAAAAATTTTGTTTTCTCAAAGATGCAATGAAATGTTAACCTTACGTTCCAAATAATAGGCCGGGACGTATCACGTTGCGGGCGCGGTTAGACAAGTGGTATGTAATGGATTTTTCACTTCTCATGCTCAAAAAGTTCGACTTTATGCTGGATGTAGGCTGCATAAAATGGCATTTTATGCTCTTGTGCATAAAGTAAAATCTTCGTCTAAGACCAAGACAATCGGATGCCAACAGCCACAAACAATAACTAAAACTTTACGACAGCATATTTTGTTTATTTTTTCAAGTTTTTTTTTTATTATAATCTGCGGTCTATTAAACTGTTTAATGAGTATCTAAAACTAGGAAACAATAATTTGACAAGTTATTATTGAAACAAATAAGTACATGAAAAATAAAACTTTTTAAAATATAAATCAACACCTGCCTACTCGAACCTTACCGCAGTATCACGTTTAAAAAAAAAGAAAAAAAAGTTAATTGGCGGGAACTCAGGCGGGAACGTCCTGTTCTCTTAGTAGGATTTATGTTACAATTTGTTACTGTTTTACGATTAATATTCAATAATATCGTCAAGTGAAGAGGAAATAACACTGACTCCCTAACACAGTCAATTTGCCAGGAAAAACCATTAAATATATCGAATTGTTCCTATGTCACATTTCATTTTAATTAATTTTTTGCAATGTTTTTGTTTTGTTTCTTCGCAATCTAAGTGAAAAGCAGTGTATAACTCGTTCATAAAACCCATTTTCCCCTCGACGTGTCTATCCACCCTCGCCGTACCGGCTCGGGTGGCTATATGAACGTCTCGGGTAAAATGGCTTGTTTTATGCTCTTGTTGTACAATCTACTATTCATACAAAATGGCAGGCCTTCGGCCGTCAAACTTACTCGGCCGGCAACCCCTTACTTCCCGGCCTTTGCAGTAATGTACTATTTCTCAAAGATGCAATGAAATGTTAACCTTACGTTCCAAATAATAGGCCGGGAGGTATCACGTTGCGGGCGCGGTTAGACAAGTGGCATGTAATGGATTTTCATACAAAATGGCAGGCCTTCGGCCGGCAACCCCTTACTTCCCGGCCTTTGCAGTAATGTACTATTTCTCAAAGATGCAATGAAGTGTTAACCTTACGTTCCAAATAATAGGCCGGGACGTATCACGTTGCGGGCGCGGTTAGACAAGTGGTATGTAATGGATTTTCATACAAAATGGCAGGCCTTCGGCCGGCA
The DNA here is from genome assembly GCA_963854515.1 of Pandemis heparana. Classification (NCBI taxonomy): domain Eukaryota; kingdom Metazoa; phylum Arthropoda; class Insecta; order Lepidoptera; family Tortricidae; genus Pandemis; species Pandemis heparana. The sequence goes on from OY978006.1 coordinate 31,871,570, forward strand.
ACCCCTTACTTCCCGGCCTTTGCAGTAATGTACTATTTCTCAAAGATGCAATGAAGTGTTAACCTTACGTTCCAAATAATAGGCCGGGACGTATCACGTTGCGGGCGCGGTTAGACAAGTGGTATGTAATGGATTTTCATACAAAATGGCAGGCCTTCGGCCGGCAACCCCTTACTTCCCGGCCTTTGCAGTAATGTACTATTTCTCAAAGATGCAATGAAGTGTTAACCTTACGTTCCAAATAATAGGCCGGGACGTATCACGTTGCGGGCGCGGTTAGACAAGTGGTATGTAATGGATTTTCATACAAAATGGCAGGCCTTGGCCTGCAAAGCGATCGTGTTTTGTTTTGTGGTGGTCGTCGTCGTGCGCGGCGCGGGCGCGGGGCGCGCTGCTGGAGGACACGCACGTGGAGGATATGCGCCTGCTGCTGCTCGTCCGCCGCCTAATGCACGCGCTAGCGGCAACATTCTAAGGGTTTTTTTGGAGTTTATTTATTTATTTCATTGCATGTTTGAGAAAAGCACTATACAAGCCTCGGCGTGAAAGAACTTGCAGGCTTCGTACTCCTATCCGGCCTCGCAAAGCTCGGCCGTCTATATACGTTACTCAGCCTGCAAGCCTTTCTTTCCCGGCCTCTGCAGTAATGTACTATTATTTTGAAAAAATGACTTTCTGCCAAGTTTCTTGCGGCTCATTCTTCTTGGCAATGATGGTCTTTCCGAATGCGCTGGTAGATTCAAAAAAAGACATGTAAAAGAGCCCTTGGCGGCCTATTTGCAAAATAAACTTTTGACTTTTGGTTGCATAAAACACTATCGTCCTTTTTTCGCTTAAAAAGTACTAAACGGGGCTTCTCAGAACAATAATAAGGCCTTAAAACACTCGTGTGACCTTATTTTGATGCTCGCCAGGGCTCGTTTCAAAAACCACACCCGTGTATTAAGAACCCACATTATGTAACGGTTCCTTCTCCATCCGATTCGGGGAGTTATTCTGAACCAATTTTAATCATTACGGTGGAATCGCAGTACGGCCGGCAAAGGTCGGGTCGCAAAGTACGAAATTCAATTTGGTGCTACCCTCTATTCAATTTGCAGTAGCAGGAAACTGGTAAATATTAGCGGAGGAACTGGCGTTTTCCGTCAACAGGGTCCGATTTTCTGACGGTATTCAGATCTCACTGGACAAGCTTAATTTATTTGTAATTTGCTTTTTACTGTTCTCAAGACCAATAGGTATGCAATACAATACAATAACTCTTCATTGAACACCACATATAACAATCAAAACAGAAAAAACGATTATCTTTTTGTTTTATAAATTAAGTAATTTCATTTCTAAACGACACTGAAAATTAGAACACATAGAAAAATCCGAAAAGTAAAGCTATGGCCGGGAATCGAACCCGGGTCCTCGTCATTCCGTGACGCGTGCTATACCCCTACACCACCCATATCAGGTGAGTAAGCGTTCGAATTTTTCTATCTATTACCAACTGTCACGTGACCTTGTTACTATGCGATTATTTGTCGCGAAGCGTCATCTATTTGAATGATGTGTCTGTACGACACAATTACAAACTCCCGTGGAACATCTACTGCTCACCAGGGACGAGAGATGGCGCTGTTTTTCAAATGATAGGAAATATCAAATGAATCAAGAAATTTTTATTTCTTAATTTTTATGTTTACTTTTACGGTTTTACCGTTAGAAATTTAATTTCTAAACGACACTGAAAATTAGAACACATAGAAAAATCCGAAAAGTAAAGCTATGGCCGGGAATCGAACCCGGGTCCTCGTCATTCCGTGACGCGTGCTATACCCCTACACCACCCATATCAGGTGAGTAAGCGTTCGAATTTTTCTATCTATTACCAACTGTCACGTGACCTTGTTACTATGCGATTATTTGTCGCGAAGCGTCATCTATTTGAATGATGTGTCTGTACGACATAAGTAATTTCATTTAATATTTTAATAATTTAATATTTTATACATTCCATTCTAACCTAAAGTTACTCTGCTTCGCTTCATTTCGCTTCACTTCTTCCTCTTTTTCTGTTGGTCTGTGATGTGGTTGTCTATACTTATTTTTGTTTCATTTTACAAAGGGTTTTAGCCCAGGCAACCACATCCAATTATGTTTTATTTTATTTAATGTTTATTTTTTACTGTTTATTTTAACTGTTGTATCATTCTTTTCTTTTCAATGTATGTATTGTATATGTATCACCCTATGGTCCCAACGGAAGACCAGCGCTGGCTGCAAGGCCAGCAAATGCTGAGTTGGGACCATTTTGTGACAATTTATTTATTTATCTGTTGTTTTATGTGTTTTTTTTTTGATGTGTTGATTGAATTGTCATGAATAAACTTTTTTCTTCTTCTTCTTCTTCTTAAAAAATATATAGCAAAAAATAATGGTGAAATAAAAAAGTAATGTGTAATGGAATGGAATGTAATGGTGGTATTTGTATGGTAAAAAGTTTGATTCTAAAATGGATTCCCGTACACCTTGCCCATAGAGCAAACAACCTATAAAAACTTCATTCAATTTAGAATGAGAAACCACAACAACATTATATTGCGGCTCGTGAACTGTAATCTCTTTACAATTTGTAGTAGAGTAACAATTGACGACACGCAAATGAAGTGTCATTAAAACAATTTTATTTTGCAGCTCCCAGACTGTACTATTTGCTAGGTAAGAAATAGTTGACCAGACGCAATATAATGTTATTGTGGTTTCTCATTCTAAATTAAATGAAGTATAATAGAGAGAAAAGCCGTGAAAAAAGCCAAGCCGAAATTGGCAATTACATAAGAGTCGATCAAGCAGCTATACAAAAAAAAATATTTAACAAACTACTTGGCTATTTCATCAATAACCATAGTTCGGTAAAGCGTTATTAAAGTTAATTTGATTTAGCAAACAGGTTTATCCGGTTTACCTATAAAGAATTAAACATAACCAAAGATTTTGGAAACATAATTACCTTAATTATGCAGTCACTTTTTTAAGGTACAGGCTGACGAAAGTTCGGTTTCATTTAGCAAATTATTTTTTTCACTGTATTATGATTATCGATTATGATATCGACCTATGGGTAATTTTCAGTTGTGTGGTATAATAAACGAAACTGAATTAATTTTGACAAAAACCATAAAGTAGATATGTATTTACTTAATCAAAATTCTAATTACCGCAATGACCTTTGTTCCGAGTAGAGAGTAAAGGAAAAACCTTCACGAAAAGTATTGAATCTACTAGCATATCTACATATCATCCTGGCTATAAGCGAAACATTTAAAATTACATTGCTCTATTGTCTGGTTGATTTTGTCGCTTTATTAATAAAACCCACTGAGTTTACTAATCTCCATGATTTATTTACTGACTTCTTTAAACTAAATAATAAAAAGTAAGTGTTAGTACGGTTTAATTCGAAAAAGACTGATGTGTTGCCATAATATTATTATTACCACTCTATTTGGTTATTTTCCTGAACTTGATTATAGAAGCTTTAGTTTTATGACATTACATTCACTAGAAAAATGTCCTTTCATACATTACAGTTCCCAGGGGGCGATATTCGCACGCACGGCACGCGCTCTTGCATGTATATTGATCTCTTTGGCATAGGGATGGACATTAAAAATAAACTTTACTGAAAAATGTTTTTTTTTTAACCCTTAACGCAAAACGAGCGTGTGTGTGTTTATCTGTCTGTGGCATCGTAACGCTCAAGCGGATGAACTGATTTCAATAAGTTTTTTTTTTGAAGCGAAAACTTCTTTAGCGGCGCTGAGCGCTTTTTGGGATGGGTAAAAAATGTTAACTCGCGTCAGGCGTAAGACGGAGGGAGAGTTTAAGTACCAGGATATCAGGATCCGCTAAGAGCTTATTTTTGAAATACGAATGAATCGCGTTCGATTTTTGAAGTGTTTTTGTTGAGTCGTGGAACAAAAGTACTAGGGCATCAGCACATTGTTAGAGGTCTGTTAATATAGATAATACGTACGTTTATTTTGTAAGCGGCCAGTACTGTGATTAAATTACGATGTATTGTGAAATACATCGATGTTTCCGAAACATCGATGTTTAGTCCATCACTACCTTAGCTGTTGATGGAAATGTAAAATACAGCCAAGTTTGAAAATGTCATCCTGAGTGGCTAGGCCTCTTGAATACAAAGGGCTCCGTCGAAGTGACAGGTGGAAAGGTAACATTGGGCGGGCCCAAGACTGAGTGGGTTGATTTCAAAGAATTGCGGGATTCATCATCTTCCTAGCGTTTTTCCCGGCATTTGCCACGGCTCAGTGAGCCTGGAGCCCGCTTTGACAACCTAATCCCAAGATTTGGCGCAGGCACTAGTTTTACAGAAGCGACTGCCATCTGACGTTCCAACCCAGAAGGGTAACTAAGCCTTATTGGGATTAGTCCGGTTTCCTCACTATGTTTTCCTTCACCGAAAAGCTCATGGTAAATTTCAAATGTAATTTCGCGCATAAATTCCGATAAACTCAGAGGTGCGAGCCCGGGATTCGACCCGCGACCCTCTGCTTGAGAGGCCACAGGTCAAACCACTAGGCTACCACGCCTTTTTGGAATGATTTCTAACTTGGTGGCCTTGTGTCAGCGGAGTCGCCTCACTATTGAATTGTTACGCTATTGACTTGACGGTCGCGACGAAAATAAAACTTACCTTTTACCTCTAATAGTTTCCTTTTATGTTGATGATTTATTTCTAGATCATTCCATTCTTTACAGCCTATATAGGATATATAAAATAGCCTAGTGGTTAGTGACGCTGACTATGAAGCTAGAGCTTTGAATTCTAGGGGACGGCAGCAGATCTATCGCGGAATTCAAATTTATGCCGAAGATTTTTCCTTTTCTTAAGTGTTTCCTCGAATCCTTTCAATTGTTTTCTCTTGAATCTTTCCGAGACTTCAACGATAATATCTCAATTATTCCAACCGTCTTTGAGTTTTCCGGATAGCAACCCCATTAATTTTTAGGGTTCTGTACTCGAAGCGACCCTATTATACGTGCCGGCACGTAAGTCTAGCGATGACGAGTCACGTGGAGGGGATCTGCGCACCCACGGATACCGTATTTTATACTTCTGTGCATACAAGGTCATCGCTAGACTTACGTGCCGGCACTTATACCTACTAAGACTTCGCTGTCCGTCCGTCCGTCTATCATCAGGCTGTATCATCAGGATACTTAGACAGTTGAAATTACTACGATGATGTATATCTGTTGCCGCTATAGCAACATATACTAAAACAGAATAGAATAAATATTTAAGGGGGGCTCCCAGTCCCAGCAGACATGATTTTATTTGCCACACTTGGCCAGTTTTGTATACTTATTACAAAAAAAAACTTGCCAAGTTTATACAAAATACAGATGGAGTAACACACTCATCCATTTGACGAAAGGTTTTTGAAGTGACCGGCGTTCTGACACGTGCTCATTAACTCGATTAATGTATGAATGTATGTAAACACTTTATTGCACATAAAAAAATTAAAATACAGAAATAAAATAGTATAAAGGCGAACTTATCCCCAAGAGTCTCTTCCAGCTAACCTGGTACAGAAAGAAATAGTTCACAAAGAAGGCAAGCAGTCATGTTATGCGCAAATAAGTAAGTATTAATAATAAATTAACAAGTAAAGTACATTACAAATTAACGTATTCCACTCATCTATAGAGCATCTTAAAGATAGTAACCCTAGACCTTGCACACTCCTCCCACAAAACCCTACTTCCTTACAAGTATTGTTATTAACTTGACAGTACCCTCGCAGATGTCCACGACGGATCGGAAGCTGTTGTGCCCCCAAAGTGGGTCACGCCGGGGTTAACGCGTGCCCCTCGTGCCCCATCAACCAAGTTATTACTAGCACAAAATGGATGGACATACAAAATTAATGGCACCGCAAATTAATTATCCACTATAGCCGCAATTGGAGAGCGCAATCAAATTGTGTTAGATGCTCGCTTGTTTACGATGGAAACACTTTTAAAGAGGCTGACAACACCTAATTTTGCTGAAATTGATGTTATTTGAGCACTTTTTTAAGAAAAACTACAAACAAAAAAAAATACAAAAAAATATTATATGTTAATTTTCATCATATTTCAAACACGTTGGACGGAATCGATACATAATTGAATGAAATCGGCTCGATAGAAAATCATTGCAAAGATTGGTCTTAAAATTATCATTAAACGGTTCTATGTCTTTATTTTTTCGTCGTATGGGTCTGCAATTAAAAACATGAAGTCAACATATTCATACCTAAACGGCTAACGAATCATATTTCACAAATAATCCATACTTTTTTTTATTTCTTAATATTTGTGTTTTAATGAACACAAAATATTTACCTTGCTACTCCGCTACTTATTTGTGTCTTATTTGCAAGATTTTAGACGCGCGCCAAGCTGCCAAAATAGTTTCTTCTCTTTCACTAACAGGTACGCGAACCGTATGTGAAGAGTGGCGCTGCTCAAGGTTATTTCGTTATTTGCTGTTGACAGCGCCTTAAATCCGTCCAGGGAATAGACGAGAATCTTAGGAATCATATAGGTCATGCTAGCAACTCGTCACTATTTTGATACCCCTTTCCTATACTCCCACAATAATGCTAAGCGTGACCTTTAAAAAAAAAGCGACGGGTAGCACTCCGGGAGTGCCGTCAGAAGTGAAAACAACACACACGCACACTCGCGCAAAAAGAAAAAAAAAGAAAAAAAATACACGAGTTAAGGTGCGACCACACCGCCGCGTATACGCAGTGACGTGTCGTAGGCGTCACGTTTGCTCACCGTTCCTTCATACATTTTGTGGCGATTCTGTAACGTCACCGTTTTTTAAGCGGGCGGTGTCGTCGCACCCTTATGAACGCTGTCACCTGGCAACTTTTCTGTTCAACACTTTTTAAGTGTTTTTTTTTGCAAATGCAATTTTTTGAAAGTGATAAGATAATTGTGAAACCACGCCATTTTCTATGCTGGCAGCTCTTTACTTTATTTATAATTATTTTTTCAAGTTTTTTAATGTTCGGTGTGAAAAGTTGTAAGAGCCACTCGGGAGCAAAATTATTTTCATCTTGGGCGTTGAAACTTGAATCCCTCATTACACTCTGGACTCTAATAGTATACTTTAGAATCCCTCATTACACTCTGGACTCTAATAGTATACTTTAGAATCCCTCATTACACTCTGGACTCTAATAGTATACTTTAGAATCCCTCATTACACTCTGGACTCTAATAGTATACTTTAGAATCCCTCATTACACTCTAGACTCTAATAGTATACTTTAGAATCCCTCATTACACTCTGGACTCTAATAGTATACTTTAGAATCCCTCATTACACTCTGGACTCTAATAGTATACTTTAGAATCCCTCATTACACTCTGGACTCTAATAGTATACTTTAGAATCCCTCATTACACTCTGGACTCTAATAGTATACTTTAGAATCCCTCATTACACTCTGGACTCTAATAGTATACTTTAGAATCCCTCATTACACTCTGGACTCTAATAGTATACTTTAGAATCCCTCATTACACTCTGGACTCTAATAGTATACTTTAGAATCCCTCATTACACTCTGGACTCTAATAGTATACTTTAGAATCCCTCATTACACTCTGGACTCTAATAGTATACTTTAGAATCCCTCGCTACATTCTGGATTCAATGTAGCGCCCTCGCCGTAAATACATCATTTTGCTCCCTTGTGACACAAATAACTATTGCGTTGACGGTAAACAAAAATGCATATTCCATAACTTAATGCTATTAATGAGATTGCAACCGCAAAGCTGTCTAAATTTGGGTTTCGCTTCAACTCCCACGCTGGGTCGATGTCGGCACGTATGACGTCACTTCTTGTCAGTAAAACGCATGCGGAGGCGATTAAATTTAAATGACAGATTAAATTACCATTTCAGCTCATGAAATTCAAATTGTAAACACAGCTTTTGTTTTTCGCATGCTTTTGTTTCACTACGTCTACTTAATCCTACTATTAATATTATAATGCGGAAGTTTGTGAGGATGTGAGTGAGTGTGTTTGTTCCTTCTTCACGCTGCGCTGAAACAATTGGACGGATTTCGATCAAATTTTTAACGAAGATAGCTGGTACCCTAGATTAAAACATAGGCTACTTTTTATCCCGGAAAATTGCATATATCCCGCGGGATAGCGATAATCATCTCGAAGGTCGTAGCTGCCTCGAGTCTCAACGTAAATAATTATTGCAGAATATACCATCAACATCAGTTCTTAAGTCTAAAGCTACACAAACGAAGTCGCGGGCAGAAGCTAGTCTAACTGATATTATAAATGCGAAAGTAAGGATGGATGGATGGATGGATGGATGTTTGTTTGTTACTCAATCACGCCAGAACGACGTAATGGATCTGGATGAAATTTGGCACATAGATAGAGAAAAGTCTGGAATAGCACATAGGCTACTTTTTATCCCGGAAAATTACGTAGTTCCCGCGGGATAGCGATACGAATTCTTTGCAGACGAAGTCGCTGGCAACAGCTAGTTATTTTATAAACGTGAGAGAGGATTCCAAAATTTTTAGTTGCATGTTATTATCATAAGAAAGACGATGACAGACGATCTAAAAGCTCTCGCATAAAATCAGTGCGTCCTGCTCTTTGTCCATCATAACTAATAATTTATGGTAACTGTTATCAATAACCGCCCTTGATCTGTTGTCGACACTTCATTTGTAAAACAGCATTTCGTCTTAAGATCGTTAAGAGGATCCCATGCCCATGATCCATTCATTCAACCTTCGATTTACGCAAGGGTTCTTGAAATTCATCTTAAATTCCAGCCTAGGTATACTTATGTAGGGAATAGGTTGGTTGTATTACAATTTTAAAAGTAGAATAGTTAACCAGAGAGATCCAACGATGTGTCATTTGTTTTTACATTTTGAGAGAGAGAGAGAAGCATTTAGGGTGCGACCACACCGCCGCTTAAAAAACGGTGACGTTACGGAATCGCAACAAAATGTATGAAGAAACGGTGAGAAAACGTGACGCATACGACACGTCACTGCGTATACGCGGCGGTTTGGTCGCACCATTATTTACTTACATACATTCGATAGGTACACGTAGATTTAAAATATGAAGAAACGCGTGTTACAATCGAATTTCGTGTCAGGTTAATAGGTTAATTTTGATTGGTTACGCGAGAATTGTGGGCGGCATGTCACAATTCTTTTCACATTACAAACTCGACGAGAGGTTATATTGAATGCACATTGCATTTCGACTTGTATTTAGGGTTGCAACGATATATCGGAAAACCGATAATATCGATAATATCGAAGGTAAAATATCGATATTTTTATCGATATTTGCGCTATAACAATACGATAACATCGATATATCCTAAGAAAATATCGATAATTCACGACCCTAGATATGGCTTTAGTTGTGGCCACATCAGTGCCATCCGAGAGACTTTTTTCAAAGGCAGGGACCACTGTTACCCAAGCACGCAATAGGCTTCATGGGAAAAGGTTAGCCAAGCTTATATTTTTAGGATCAATTGACGCCAAGTACTGGCAGCTATAATGATAAAATGGACATTATATATATGTAAAATAATAAAGCACTTATTCAGTGAACTGCATATGTTTTATTTAAATTTAAACAAATTCGATATTATCGATATTATCGACCAAAATCATCGATATTATCGAATATCGATAATTTCATTACCTCGATATAATTATCGATATTTTTACCGATATTACAACAACCTTGCATCCCTACTTGTACTCGCCGACAATTGTCGAGTTGTTGATATAGGCGCCCGGAACGCCACAACAATGATAATCGTGCGGTTGTCATTCGGCTTTGACAACTTTCTTGACATGTGATTAGCTTGAGGTGTACAGTGGACCACGGCGTCCAGCCTTAACCTGTTGCTTGTCTTAACCTGACCAAGCCACAATTTAACCGCGAAATCACAAAGGCCTGCCAATTACAGCGTGGTTTAGGAAACCGGCCTGCCCACGTACCCGTGCATAATTCAAATTATAATATGCCACTGGAGACGACGTGACAGGGCCTCTGATACGCCGTCCCCTTCTTTCAGGTAAGGAGGAAAGGGATGGCGACAAAAGGGCGCTGTAGGTAGGTACAATCGCGTTGTTTATGTGGGATTGGCAATGTTTGTTTACTTGCTATGCTTCTAGCACACACATTTAACAGCGTTTATCCTTACTGAGCTGGCAACGTCGCATTTTTGGTGTTTTTTACGATTATTTTACGGAAATTGAATGAAAGTTTCAAATGTGCGTCTGTAGTGCACTTCCCTTTAATGCGAGAATAAAAGTCCATCATGATTAATCATTGTTTTGGACACATTAATAGACTAAAAACGAAGTGCACTACAGACGCACATAATGAAACTTTCATTCAATTATTGTGAAATAATCGTAAAAAATCACCAAAAATGCGATGTTGCCAGCTCAGTAGGAACGCACTCCCTCAAAATATTTACTAAAAGTGTTTATTTTCTTCTTTAATACAAGCTTAAGGACAGGACTTTTTCGAAATTCTGCTATTGGTCCAGAGTCTGGTGCCCAGAGTGATGGGCAAACTACGGCCCGCGGGCCTACTCCGGCCCGCGAAAGAATTTAATGCGGCCCGCCGGCGTTCCTTCGAATTGGAGTGTTATGGCACAGGATGACGATATTTAGACGGTGTTGCTGTATAAAATAGAATAATAGATGCGAAGGCAAAGGAGCCAGCTAGACTAGCCACGTAGTTCATGCGTCATGTGTCAAAAAAATTGCATTTTAGTATAATTTTGGCCCTTCTTTGAAATATCTGTGATTTTTTGGCCCGCCATGAAAAAAGTTTGCCCACCACTAGTCCAGACCGAAAAACGTTTTAGGTACGTCGCCCCGGGTGGACGAAATGTCCACTTCCTGGCTAGGGCAAGACATAAAATTGTGTACACACCTCAGGCGGTGATAAAGAAAGTCTCATGAGACTTATTTCGCCACCCTCGGAATATAACTATAAGAAGCACTGTTATAAGGGCTTGGTTACTTACCTGAGTAGTTGATAGTGTGCAATCGCACTGAAGGAGTGCGAAGGCGACGGCGGGGGGAGGGTGGCGCTGGCGGCGCGGGAGGCCCCCTGCAGCACGCGTATGCCCATGCGCACCATGTTGCGGCGCGAGATCTTCTCATCCACCTTCTCAGCTGTGGACAACGGGGCTATGAAACTATATAGAATATTCCATTGTTTCTCCAAGGTAGCGCACACCGAAATATTATTTATGATTCGGTGTAAACTTCAGCTTTTTTAGTGAAATAAACGAGGTAAACAATTGCTAGTTAGTCACGAAAGCTGAAAGAGTTTGTAGTTCAAAGGATTGAACAGAACCTACAGGTACTAATACAAACTGTATAAAAACTGTTGTTTTTTTAGTTGTAGTAATTTAGCTGTAAGTTTTTGTTTTTGGTTGCCCTGAAAACCAGCGTCAGACATAGGTCTGACACATGCTGAGCGGCAACCTTTTTGGTGTGTGTTTTCATTGTTATTTTTTTTGTACGGTTTTTGTTTTACCTATTGCACCATTGCACCAAATAAACCTTTTTCTTTCTTTCTAAACAATCTTAACATGTGGATGAAGCGAAAGAGTTAACTTTGTCAAAATCGTAGCAAGTAGAAGTTGTTTCTGCCTACCTTTATGGGAAAGAGGCGTGACGGTACGGTATGCATTTATGACCTATGTAGAAGCATGTAGTGAAGTAGTATGTGCTGTGCACTATCCGCCCGCACCGCTTTCGGTCCCCTTTGTCGTCCTACCCCGCGCCTGTGCCGCGCGCGCAAGGTCTCATTTAAGCTTTGGTCTATAGTCTAGTAGCTATGCTCGACTAGGCATGATGTGAGTGAAACATTAATTTGGTTTCAATTCGAAGTCAGAGTGTATCGACTCACTGACCGCAAACCCCGATCAACCCCAGCAATGACTCATCAAGACCACCTTCACGGATAATTAATCAAGGCAAGCTTCAGTCTCAATTTGCGCAACAATAGAAGTTTGTAGGACAGTGTGAGATCCTATGTTTAAAGTGCGTCCTCACTAGAGCATTACCCGAGCATTTGTAAACAAGCAGGAGGGTTACCATGACGTCTTAATGCGATTCAGTTTAGGTTCTCTCGCTGTCAGATCCATACTAAAAATGACGGCTAAAACCTGAACTGAGTCGGAATTAGGACGTCATGGTAAGGCCCCAGTAAGCTTTATGTAACGCTCGGCTCAACGTCCGCACTCGAATATTCGACGCCGAATGTTCGTTACACGCGAATGCTCTCAGTGAGAAGTGTGAGAACGCTCCTATAAACTTTGACGATAGGTACATCAGTGATTTTTCAGTTTTATACTGGCTACGTAGAAATACATGAAAAACCGGCCGAGTGCGAGTCTGTTTCGAGCCGAGGGTTAGCTGCAAATTCGGCAAATTAACTCTAAGCAAAATGCAGTGGGAGGTTATTTTGTGATGGAATGTTGCACAGACTGACCGACGTACAACAATGAGTTATTTTTATTTATTCCATTAGTTGTGCTATAATAAATAAATAAATATCATGATGAGACAAATTATACCAATTGACAACATTTCATATTACTGAGCCTATAATTTTAATGGTTCTTTGTATTTTGTTTGAAAAGATGAACATGCTGGCAGTTTAATTTTTTCGCTAGGGTTTGTATTTAATTTATAATTTATTTATAAATTTTTGATTATTCTAAAAGGGCGTAACTCCGATACTATCACAGAATAGACACTTATCCTTTTGTCTTTTCAGTATAGAAAAAAACTGACGTCAATTTGAAATTGACAATGTCAGGCCTTATTCTCCGATATTCTATTTTCGAGGGTCGCTTCGTGCTGTTCCGCTCATACTAATAGTCATTATCTTGAGAGTGAGAGAGAAGGTATGCAACGAACTTCGAAAATAGAATTTCAGAGTTGCCCCCCTTGTACTTTGAAGTTGTCAAAAATACAAAATTATCTTAGACTAAGGAAAATTATGGTCGCTTGCTTTTTCTCGTGAAAAAGGCAAAGGCATTTCACCTATCCTGTGGTAGAATTGGTTAAATTAAGACATGTTTTTAATTAATTTTTATTTTCTATAATAAGCAATATTAAAATTATATAAACATAATTGCTGTGATCAGGAGGCAAAATGCTTTCGAACCATACATACATTTTCAGGTGTTATAAAAATGAAATGATGTCAATTGACCCAGTCCCACACTAAGCCAAGCTTATGGTTACCAGGCAACGGATAAGCATACATATATGTATAATGTAGATGAATCCAAGACTCGGACACAAACATTTCTATTCATCATACAAATGTCTGGCCCTACCGGGATTCGAACCCGGGACTCTTAGATTCATAGTCAGGGTCACTAATCACTAGGCTATCCGATCGTCAAAAGTAATATCTATAAAAGCTAGCTTCTTACCAAATTTTAAATTTCTAGGACAACTGAAAGCACCACATAGGTTCTTATATCACAGCAATTTGATTTCTATGGAAACACCTTTTGTATCCTAATGAATGACTGTATCTTTTGATTGCGTTGACATAGAAGTTAAATTAGTCACAGCTCTAAAAGACCGCAGACCTGTATTTGGTATTAGTTTTAACTATAATTGTACCTCCAAGCGTTGCCGAGAAAAAGGCTCTTGACAGACTGACGGACAGACGAACGACAAAGTCTTAAGTGTTGTATAAGGTTCCCGTTTTTTTTTGAGGTACGGAACCCTAAAAATAAGCAGGAAATAAATAGACTAAACTAAATCTAAAATCTGTACCGAAATGGAGGAAAATGGCACATCAGCATATTGAATATTGCGGCAAGCCGCAGAGCTGTTTTTCAGTGGGCGTGGGCATGCATAACAAGTAGGTGCAGAATATCGCGATGAGATCTCAGACTATGCGGTAAAGCATTGTAATATGAAACAAACGCAAGCGGAATTTGAAAGATTAAAATTTCAGCTTTAATGCTAGTTTAATTTAATAATTAATTTAAAGCTACGCGAGCGGAAATTTCCTCTTCCTACCCAGGGGACGACGTAAAGTTGTGCACACACCTCGCACGGCGATAATAAAGCCTAACGTCGCATGTTTATCGCCCTCGCCTTTGGCTTGTGCGATAGTTCCTGCGATCTAAGACATTCTTTATTTAACTACCCTCGAGATGTAATGTACTACCTATTCTACACTACAGTATAAATGAAGAAAATAGCCGTCGATGTGACTTACCGATGAAAGCACATACATCATACGAGGTAGCAGGCCAGGCGCGAGCTGTACGCTAGGGGGCGCTAGCGAAATCGTCAATGCGGTGTGACTCACCAATGAAAGCGCGCACATCATACGAGACCCTTATGGACGCCTTATACTGCTTAGCAGGTACGACCTGTACGCTAGGGGGTGCCAGCGACATCAGCTCCGAAGAAGATAGCCGTCGATGCGGTGTGATTCACCAATAAAAGCGCGCACATCATACGAGGTCCCTATGGGCACCCCATACTGCTTAGAGAGCACCAGCTGTACGCTAGGGGGCGCCAGCGACATCAACTCCGAAGAAGATAATCGTCAATGCGGTGAGACTTACCGATGAAAGCGCGCACGTCATACGAGGTCCCTATGGGCGCCCCGTGGTACTGCTTAGCCGGCACGAGCTGTACGCTAGGGGGCGCCAGCGGCGTCAGCTCCAGTTGGAAGGGGTATGCGTGTGGACCAAGCCGCTTGATCAGGGCCTCCTGGGGACAATAGATGCCATTTAAACAAACTTTATTGCTAGTAACAGTATTACAGTATCTTTTCTTTCACTACTTTACAAGTTTAGAATGAATAGTACTTTAGAATGTACCAGTTGCTTCTTATCCCGCGCAGATATTTTGACGTGACAACGTCTTATAAATTGGTTTGCCGGGTGACACTTCAAGAAACTGCGTTACGCTCCGCTCACGTTATGCGCTCACAATGAGAGCGAGTGAGAGGCACGCGGGCATGGTTAGCCCGCCTAAGAGCGAGAGAGACAGACATAAAAAGTGAAAGGCACGCGTCCCTTCCACTCGAGCACAGTTAGCCCGCCTAAGAGCGAGAGAGACAGAGCGAGAGAGAGAGAGTGAGAGAGATAGGCATACACACCGGTTCATGTCTTGCGCTTCTATTTCGCTTAGGCGCCTGCATACAAGTTTACACGTCCTTCTTCCTACTATACGAATGAATATTCACATTAAAATTATTTTACCACTCAAAGTCGTTGTCACGTAAAACTTTCGCCCGTATACCGACTTTACAGGCAACCAATTTTTTTTTATATGAATAGGAAGTCAAACGAGCAAGTGGGTCACCTGATGGTAAGTGATCACCACTGTCCACAGACACCCGCAACCCCGGAGGGATCGCAGATGCGTTGCCAACCTAGAGGGCTAAGATGAATTGTGCTCGTAATTTCCCCGGCTGTCTTACTCTCCACACCGGAACACAGCAGTGCAAGCACTGCTGCTTAGCGGCAGGATTAGCGAGTATGATGGTGGTAGCGATCCGGGCGGACCTTGCACAAGGCCCTATCACCCGCAAGAAAAAGATGGTAAAAGCCCATCGCGGGAACGGGCGAAAATCATAGAAATCGTGTTATATAGGCGATGCGGCTGCGGGTTGTTCCGTCACTATTTTGTTTTCCCTTATTGTATTAGTCAATAAGTACAGTGTTATTTCACACTATCATGTAACCACTATACGCCCATTATCATGCTAAATGTGGCCTTAAGGTCTTGTTACCAGGCTCTATCTACCCCTAAAGGGATAAAGACGTGATTTGTTTGTGTGTTATATTTATAAAACTTAGAGAGGACGTTTAAACTGACAGTAAACAGCTTTGTGACTCGGTTCCGTCTATCTCGGACATGTTGCTTCTATAGCGAGTGCGTGTGAATGAGTTAGATAATAGGCTACACTGTAATCTCTATACCTCTGTTAGGGTGCGACCACACCGCCGCTTAAAACACGGTGACGTTACGGAATCGCAACAAAATGTATGATGAAACGGTGAGAAAACGTGACGCACACGACACGTCACTGCGTATACGCGGCGGTTTGGTCGCACCCTAATAGAAGGGTTAGGGTGCGACCACACCGCCGCTTAAAAAACGGTGACGTTACGGAATCGCAACAAAATGTATGAAGAAACGGTGAGAAAAGGTGACGCCTACGACACATCACTGCGTATACGCGGCGGTTTGGTCGCACCCTTACACTGTAACCTCTATTATCTAACTAATTTACACGCACGCGCTATAGAAGCAACGTAACCGTAGAACCGAGTCACAAAGCTGTATACGAGCTCTATATAGCTGACCGAGAAGGCTTATCAGCCCGGGCGAATCGTAACAAAGGCGTTAAAAACTACATTTTATGACCGCGATACGGGTGAGGTTTCAGCTATTTTCAAGCCGAGGCTCGTTAATGGCGATATAGGGCAGAAAATGGGGATATATCCAGTTTAACTGCAAAACGAACGAGAAATACGTATATATTATGCATATTAAAATCACTTATCCCTTACCGGGAAGATAGGTTAGCAAGACATAAAGGCTAAGCTTCTTTAGCGGCGTTGAGCGCTTTTTGGGATTGGGTAAAAAATGTTAAACTCGCGTCAGGCGTAAGACGGAGGGAGAGTTTAAGTACCAGGATATCAGGATCCTCTAAGAGCTAATTTTGAAATACGAATGAAGCTAGTCGCGTTCGATTTTTGAAGTGTACGATGATTTCGTCGCTTTAACGTATGTGCGTTTGGCCTAGTGGTACAAGGTGTGGTATAACTAGTGGTGGCAATAACGGCTGTTTTGCAATAATGAATAGCAGTGTTGTGTTATTCTTAAATAGCTGTTATTGTAAACTGTTGTTTGTTATCCTGTTATATTGCTGTTTTACAAAACGATAATGAACTTATTATTAAATAATACATACATACATACATATCGTCACGCCTCTTTCCCACAGGGGTAGGCAGAGACTACTTTGTTCCACTTGCTACGATCCTGACATACCTCTTTCGCTTCATCCACATTCATCAATCTCTAAAAATAATTAAATACTTAATTAAATAATTGTTATACTTATTTCGTCGCGATCGCAGCGTAATAAAAACGTACGAGAACAAAAGCAAAACAACGCTCTGTTACCTTGTTTGTTATTGTACTGACTGACAACAAACAGCAACAGCTAATAATGATACGATGATAAGTCAGTTATTATATTATATTATATTATATTAATAATGATGAAAAGTCAGTTATTTGAATTGCGATCGCGATGCGAACTCGCGCGTATAGCGCTATCTCTCGCACACAGCTACTTGATTTGTTGCGCACTCGCTTGCGCTTCTATGCCAAGTACGGCAACAGTGCGCGTATGAACAACGTTGACAACAGACAACGAATAATGATAACAGGATAGTTGACGATTCGATAATGTGTTGTTCTTTGCGTGCAAATAATGCATTACGTTATCTGCTGTTGTAATAACGACCACCACTAGGTATAACAGTGTGTTCTCTCAGGTGAAAGCAGTTCAAATCTCGTGTATTTCTTTTCTTTTTGCGCGAGTGTGCGTGTGTGTAGTTTTCACTTCTGCCGGCACTCCCGGAGTGCTACCCGGTGTTTTTTGTTTATACCAAAAGGAAGGTAAACGAGCAACTGGGTCACCTGATCGTGAATGATCACCACTGCCCATGGATACCCGCAACACCGAAGAATTGCAGATAAGTTACCAACTAAGGCTAAGATGAAATGCCTCTTGTGCCTGTAATTTCCCCGGCTGTCTCCTCCACACCGGAACATAACAGTGCAAGCACTGTTGGCGGTGGGATTAGTGAGTAAGATGGTGGTAGCGATCCGGACGGGTCTCGCACAAGGACACCCGTGATTGCGGGCGTATAGGTGGAAAGAGGAATCACAATAGTGATGGGTTGCTAGCATCGCCTGTAGCTGTAACATGATTCCTAAGATTTTCGCCCGTTCCCTCGATGGGCTTTTACGTGCGCGGGAACAGAAGCAACTGGTATAATGTATGCTTTTCTCTGCTCCCAGGCCAGCATGGAAGTAGGGATAGACATTTAAAATATATATCGATGTTTTTCCGATGCAATGCATCGATCGGTTGCATCGATGTTAATTCGATGTATTTAGAAAAACATCGATGTTTCCGAAACATCGATTGTTTTGCGCAATGAACATGTGTTTAGGCAAATAACCGTAATTGTATCATAAAAAACAATGCAAATACACATTACATGTCACTTTACACTACGTGACAAATACTCGGTGGACCATTATTGTTTTAGGTTTTATTATTAAATTTTGACTTTGCCGGTACCGTGGCAAAGGGAACATAACCCATTCAGCCACACCGATAAAATATGGTAGGTGTGTAATATTGACTGAAAGGCTGAACTGATTATTACGATTCAGGTTCCAGTCCGCCAGTGTTGTCACACTTATAGACGCTCATCTCATAGTTTGCGTATTCGATGCATCGAATAAAAAAACATCGATATATATTCGATGTTGAAGTATCAACAATACATCGGTTCAATACGATGCATCGTTACTATACATCGAGTGTTTACAATACATCGATGTATATCGTCCATCCCAACATGGAAAACACGTGTAAACTTATTACTTGTTGATCCCAAAGTCAGTGGAGTGTCAAAGTCGCAGACATTTCATTATGGAGGTTAATCCAAACAGAAAACTCCGTATTGCTTCGCAAAAGTTATGGAATATTTAAGTGGTAAAATAAACTTAACTTTGGTTCGATTTTCCTTTGAGGTTCAAGTTCATAATTTAATCATTATTTATGGTATCCTTGTCTATTTTTTGTAATGTTATTTTGACTGCCTTGCTGCCATTTTAGGTGAAACTGAAATCTGTTACGTAGTAATAAATAGAGACGGAATCATAGATAACTGACAGTTAAGATAACTGGAACTTAACAGAGAGTGGTGAAACAGGCCCTAAATCTTATTGCACTTACAGGTGTAGTGCAATAGTACATTACTGCAAAGGCCGGGAAGTAAGGGGTTGCCGGCCGAGTAAGTTTGACGGCCGAGTGGTACACGAGGCCGGCATGATACGAGAGCCGGCAACCCCTGTTCCGGCCGAGGCTTGTATAGTGCTTTTCTCAAACATGCAATGAAATAAATAAAAAAACACCAAAAAACCCTTAGAATGTTGCCGCTAGCGCGTGCATTAGACAGCGGCCGAGCAGCAACAGGCGCATATCCTCCACGCGCGTGTCCTCCAGCAGCGCGCCCCGCGCCCGCGCAGCGCACGATGACGACCACCACAAAACAAAACACGATCGCTTTGCAGGCCAAGGCCTGTCATTTTGTATGAATAGTACATTACTGCAGAGGCCGTGAAGTAAGTGATTGCAGGACGAGATTGGGGTACACGGCCGAGTCGTAGACGAGGCCGGATAAAGCGAGTCCTGCAATCTCTGTTTCCGGCCGAGGATTGTATAGTGCTTTTCTCAAGCAATGCGAGGAAATCAAGTAAAAATTGTTTAATTAGCCGCATTTTTAATTTTTGAAACATGCCATTTGAACAAACTATTGCTCGCGCCATGTTTAACCGCATACCCGCCACCGCGCCGCCGCGCCGCCGCGCCGCGCCGACCGCGCCACATTACTTCTTGGCCTAGGCCGTAAATGTGAAACTTCTTGGCTTCATTTCGCGACATTAACGCGTACATTTCCGAGCATGCTTGAGAAATAGTAGATTGATAAACTAGGGTTGAAATATACCCATTCCACCTGAGATATTTCTGGCACCCGAACGAAGTGAGGGTGCCAATAGTTCGTGGGTGAAATGGGTAATTTCATCCGAGTTGAACACTCTACTTTTCATTTCGAATATGAGGAAATTAAAATTTCACTAACGTCGCATGGTCGCATTTAATATTTGTTACGTTTGTCATTCTCTTCCCGCTCTTTTTTCTATTGCGCGATTTGCGCGCATTGCGCATTTCTTCTGCGCACCAATGGCGGCCGGCTAGTTTTTTTTTAAACTTGCAGACACGGAGGTCGCTATCAATTAATTGTCGACTTAAATATTTCAAGCTAAAAAAATTACCGAACGTAATAATTTCCACTAATTCTCGTTGTATACGCTTGCATAAGCTTATATATAGCGGGAATGTTATTTTAAGATTATTTTGCCTTTTACAATTAAAAAGGAACTATTAGTATATATTATTGTTCTAAACATAGATTACATGGCTGTATACGTATTTCCATTGCTTTGTACCTACCTCATTTGGATTAGCTAGAAAAAAAAATTACTTTCAACCCAAGGGTCGCGATGAGTCACTTTCAACCCTATATCCAGATAATCAATGACCTACTTTCAGAGTATGAGAGATGAAAAAACCATTACATACCACTTGTCTAACCGCGCCCGCAACGTGATACGTCCCGGCCTATTATTTGGAACGTAAGGTTAACATTTCATTGCATCTTTGAGAAAAAGGATTTTCCATGACATTTCGTTAAATTTCATCCGATTTTCAACTTTAGTGACAGCATGTTAGTGTTACGCCGGTGGGCTAGGCAGGTGCTAAAATATTTGATCGTGTTTTTCTGTACCTTAGAGGCGTTTTTAGCAGGCTGTGATAACGTTTCAGGCCGTTTCAGGAGGTGCTCTATCACATACTGCATTTTGCGGGTGGTAGGGCCTTGTGCAAGGTCCGTCCGGATCGCTACCACCATCTTACTCGCTAATCCTGCCGCTAAGCAGCAGTGCTTGCACTGCTGTGTTCCGTTGTAGAGAGTAAGACAGCCGGGGAAATTACGGGCACAAGAGGCATTTCATCTAAGTCCTCTAGGTTGGCAACGCATCTGCAATCCCTCCGGGGTTGCGGGTGTCTATGGGCAGTGGTGATCGCTTACCATCAGGTGACCCACTTGCGTGTTTGCCTTCCTATTCACATAAGAAAAAAAAATACTAGAATATCGAAATTTCACCCAAGTTGCCGTTGTTTTCAGGCGTCTGAAACATGTTTTCAGTCCGTTTCAGGCCACCCTCTATCGGATGACGCCATAAACTTAAAACTCGTTTTCAGGCGTTTTCAGGACCCCTTAGGGGCCCCTGAAGCATACTTCGGTAGGTATATGGCGAAATTCTCCGTAGGAGTGAAAGAGATAGAACGATTAGAGTGAGAGCAATACTGGGAATATTCCAGAGGGGTGTGACAGAGACAACACGATCCAGAGAGGGATAGCAGTACGTCGAACATTCGTGATAGCAATTAGAAGGTTCCCGAATAATCTCGAAGTAGGTAGTAGTTAAGTACCTATCGAAACTTCCATGAGTTACGAGTGTTTACGAGTGACAGAGGCGGCAAGTAGAAGGTTCCCGAATAATCTCGTAGTAGGTAGTAGTACCTATCGATCTTTCAATGAGTTATTTATGAGACAATCGAATCTTCGGGAACTCGTGGTCACCCATATTTAAACGCGGCCGTCGCGTCGGCCGGCGCAGGTATGCTTAGTGTAAGTTTTCGGTCACAAAAAAGAGGGTGCATCCGTGCTGAGCTCGCAACGTCGCATTTTTGGTGATTTTTTGCGATTATTTCACAGAAATTGAATGAAAGTATCAAATATCCGTTTGTAGTGCACTCCGTTTTTAGTGTATTAATGTGTCCAATGCAATGATAAATGGTGATGGACTTTTATTTTCGTACTAAAGCGATAAAATACTATATCTGGTTTAATAAGAAAATAAAAGTCCATCACGATGAATTATTGCATCAGACACATTAATTCACTAAAAACGAAGTGCACTACAGACGGATATTTGATACTTTCATTCAATTTCTGTGCAATAATCGCAAAAAATCACCAAAAATGCGACGTTGCGAGCTCAGCACGAATGCACCCTCTTAAAATGTCAAATACCAACAGCCAATACAGCCAATACAGTTTGTTGCCGTTTCGATCCGCAAGTGGCGCTGCCAATTTTTTCATAGTAATTGAGACGTTTACGTGAACGCGTTCAAGACGTTTGTTCATGTGAAAACTTACACTAGAGGCTCTGTTCACTTTGGAACAACAACAAGCGAACAACTAAGAGAGAAACTGCGACTGCACGTCTAGCACGACAACGCACAAGAGTCGCGTCGTGCGCGAGATAGATTGCCCGTCTTTTTCTTACTGTTCGTTCAAGAAAGAGACGGATAATCTATCTCGCGCGCGACGCGACTTTTGTGCGCTGTCGAGCTAGGCGGGCTGGAAGAGTTCAAGTGCGAAATAAGTGTGAAGTGTTAATTCGGTTGTATTAAGGTAGTTTTGTTGTAGAAATAAATCCTACTCTAATTCATCGGTGTTAAAAGTGCTTTTCAATCACGAAACCACCCCTAGAACGTAACATTATTAAAGTCGTGTATACAATGCAGCTGGCAGATTAAATTGTTTTATAAATAAGAACCTTTTCAAAATGTCGTCAAAGTTGAAAACCGCATGGCATTCAACGAAATGTCATGGAAAGTCATTTCGCACTACATCTGTATGGGTCGTACAGAAACAACAATTAAACTCAGAGGCGCGCAACCTTCAGAAAAGTTTTGAATAATTCCGTTTTGTTATAAAAAAAATATGTCGGAAAAAAACTTTTTTAGGCATCTATCTATGGCTTATACACTCGCTCGGGGTGTTAGATACAACCTATACAGGGTGTATCAGCTATACCCCCTAACAATAATCCACTGGGGTGCTAATAGAAGTTAAAAAAATATTAAAAAAAAGAAATTGGAGTAAAAAAAAATAATATTTTCTATAGGAATGGTAGTATTAACTGTAATAATTCCTATAGAAAACATAAAAATTATTTACTCCAATTTTTTTTTTAAATATTTTTTTAACTTCTATTAGCACCCCAGTGGATTATTGTTAGGGGCTATCTGATACACCCTGTACGTTTACTCGCAACACGTCAAATATTAGCCGATGCAATCAGAATCGTCGATCGCTTAAGTGAGTCTTCGTCCGCGCCGCACGGCAGAGGGGCGCGGGGTAGGACGACAAAGGGGACCGCGAGACGTGCGGGCGGGTAGGTCGCCCACCCCCGGGGGGCGTCGTCGGCTCGAATCTTCGGGATCCCACGGCGCCTTCCTAAACCCAGCAAGCGGACAATGCCGCAGTGTTTTTAGTGGGTATGCTCCCCCCTCCCCTTTCCGCAGGTAAAAGAGTTTTCAATGCGTTAAAAAAAAAAAAGGTTGCCCACCCCGCGCCCCTGCACCGCGCGGTCGAGGACTCATTTAAGCGGTCGGTCTATACCTCACGAAATTTTATAACAATTGTATTATGATTTAACATTAAATATATGAATTTGAGAGGATTTGCTTACTGCTTTAGCAAGTTATTAAGAATTTAATGCGAAAGCGTTGAGACGTTTCTTCTTGCACCACGAGTATTGGGAAGTCGTTAACAAAGTACTCATTCTTTCGTCGTCTGTTCCCAAAAATAGTTATTTGTTATGCTAGGCTGCAAAGTTTTTGTTTGGCGCGAGTGCCTGTATTATACCCGAGCAAGCGAAGGATTCTATGACCCTGAGCGTCGCGAGGGTTTTAAGGCACGAGACACTAAACAAACTTTGCTGCCGAGCGAAACACACAATTTTTCATCTCTCATACTCTGAAAGTAGGTCATTGATTATTTGGATATAGGGTTGAAAGTGACTCATCGCGACCCTTGGGTTGAAAGTAATTTTTTTTTCTAGCTAATTCAAATGAGGTACATAGCAATGGAAATACGTATACAGCCATGTAATCTATGTTCAAAATAATAATCTATACCAATAGTTCCTTTTTAATTGTAAAAGGCAAAATAATCTTAAAATAACATTCCCGCTATATATAAGCTTATTATGCAAGCGTATACAACGAGAATTAGTAGAAATTATTACGTTCGGTAATTTTTTTAGCTTGAAATATTTAAGTCGACAATTAATTGATAGCGACCTCCGTGTCTGCAAGTTTAAAAAAAAACTAGCCGGCCGTCATTGGTGCGCAGAAGAAGTGCGCAATGCGCGCAAATCGCGCAGTAGAAAAAAGAGCGGGAAGAGAATGACAAACGTAACAAATATTAATTTTAGTTTTTGTTAGTGAAATTTTAATTTCCTCATATTCGAAATGAAAAGTAGAGTGTTCAACTCGGATGAAATTACCCATTTCACCCTCGAACTATTGGCACCCTCACTTCGTTCGGGTGCCAGAAATATCTCAGGTGAAATGGGTATATTTCAACCCTAGTTTATCAATCTACTATTTCACCTCACTACAGCGAGAAAAATGGTGGATGGAAGAATTTCTAATTTCTAATTACTCGAGTATATGGTGGTCAGCGCGGTGTTCGAATTTCAAAAACCTTTTCCACCCAAGAGGGGAAAAAGCACTTTTCCACGCAGATTTTTAAGGAGAAAAACAGCCCTTTCGAGCAAGTGAGGTGAAAACATAATTAAAAACGAGTAAAATCAACATTAGCGAACTTAGTGCATAATGTAATTTGCAGAAAATTAATTATTTAGGTATTTTGCTGTCGGAATTAGGTGCAATATCGGCAAATTGAAAAGGAAGATAGGCCCTTTGTCGCCTGGCGGTTGGACGAGGAAAGTAAACACCCGCCTTTTAGTGTAAGTGTCGCCTCTGTACTATTTTTAGTAACTATGTATTAATAACTTTCCATTTTCTTGGCTTTCCATTAATGTAATGTCTTCTTTGAGAGATGGTATTTGCGGAAACGAAATACTTGGACAATAGGTACTTAAGTACTGTATATCTTAGCAGAAACACAGACCAATGAGCCTTACCATGACGTCTTAATACGATTCAATTGCGACTCAGTTCAAGATTTAGTTGTCATTATTAGTATGGAGAGGTCATTTTATAGTGGTAATTTTAATAATGGTCATTTAAAGAAGTGGTCATTTTAATAATGGTCATTTTACGATGTGGTCATTTTTAGAATGGTCCGTTTAAGAATGGTTATTTTAAGAAATGGTAATTTTAAGAATGGAAATTTCAAGAAGTGGTCCTTTTTTATTGCGGTCATATCTCACTGTGGTCCTTAACCGCCAAAAGGGATCTGACAGCGAGCGATCCTAAACTGAATCGGAATTGAACTACATTGAGACGTCATATGGAACCCCTAGCTGAAAGTGGGGCGAAACGAAAAAAAAAAATTATATGCGATTTTTTAAACGGTACTTAAATAGTAAATGGTACCTACTCGGGATTCAAAATCAACACGCACCAAAAATCAGCTTTGCTCTCTTGTTGCACATATACTATAGGTAGGGTTGCCATAATTGGCATTGTTCATTTTTTTTAGTATGCTCTAATTCGAAAACCATTTGGAGGAAAACCATCAAATAACCGATTTATCTTGTCCGATTTCAAAAATACTGTACGATTGCAGATATTTTTGTAAAAGTACTTTTGACCTTTGTTTGATCTAACGACCGGGTTTTTAGTCAGAATCGAGCATTAAATGTTTGCCACAAAAATGGAAAAAAAAAGGTTTATCTACGCCACTACGGTATCTGTCATGCTGTCACTGTCACATCTAACTTAACCTGCAAACATTACAAATAAAAGCAAATTCAAAGTATAAAACTGTAACAAACAATGGATATTTATAAAAAAATGTTTTGTT
The DNA here is from genome assembly GCA_963854515.1 of Pandemis heparana. Classification (NCBI taxonomy): domain Eukaryota; kingdom Metazoa; phylum Arthropoda; class Insecta; order Lepidoptera; family Tortricidae; genus Pandemis; species Pandemis heparana. Next base: position 31,897,409 of record OY978006.1, read on the forward strand.
CCGGGATGCAACAATGACTCTAACTATAGCCCCAACAAAATCATTGTGAAAATCAGAGAAAATTTGCGGAACGAACGGTGTATGCAAGCTAATGTGGAATATTTCAATGTTTACACGATGTATTGTCGCGAAGACCACTTTAATGTAAGTAGGAGTCAGGAACGATGTGCAGGGGTGAAACCAAAAAGCAAAAACAGCACGGAAAACAATAATAACACCAACGAACGGAAATAAATCGAACACGCGAATATTGTTATTGTTTTTGACGTTAAATTCACACACACATTCACAGATGTATGACGTTGACTATATTGACATATAGACAAAACCATAGACAAAACTGTTTTTTTTTATATTTCTGTACGAAGGCGATTGGGATCCTGTCTAAATTAACAAATTATCAAACAGCGAAAAAATATTTATTATTAATAAGCAAAGCTACGTAGAAGCATAATATTCAAATTAGTTCCTTGAAATAGTCCATTCTATCAAATAAAGGTGTTAAAAGCACAGCTTAAAAAAATGAACAATGCCACTTATTGAATTGATAGTGACCGAGCGGGCGAGCGAGCGCCCCGCACCGCCCCTCCCTCACCTCTCCCCGCAACCGCGCGCCCCCGCGCGTCTCACGCCTGCCGTCGGCTTCGAGCCTTTAGTACTTGTATATTGAAGTATTGATAAAACGGGACAAAAACGGGACACGTAACAATACGGGACATGATACTCAAATACGGTGACAGTCCCGTATATACGGGACGTATAGCAACCCTAACTATAGGATATCTCAAAATTCCCGCAAGATAGGGAATAAAGACTTAATATTTGAAGTCGCGAGGGCTTCACAACTATACTCTCGACGGAAAAAGAGGGGAGTTATATATTTTGATGTCGATGTGTGTGTGTGTGTGTGTATGTCTATCTGTCTGTGGCGGCGTCGTTAGCTCTCAAACGGATGAACCGATCATTTGAAACTACCAGCGCCTACTATAGGTACCTACCTAGGTATGTTTAGAGGTACAAAGCCCTACAAATAAGAACATTTACGAATAACTATTATGTACGACAATGAAAGCTTAACTTCTGAACTTTGGCCTACCCTTGGAGGGGCAACTTTCGCTTTAACCAAACAATTACAAAGCACTCAGCTGTTTTGTAATATGTTCACTTGGACAGAATTCAGCTCAGCTTCTGCCCGCGACTTCGTCCGCGTAGAATTAGACTTAAAAACATATACATATAGCCGTGAGGAACAGGGTGTAAAGTTCCTCATCCATCATTGAAAACGGAGGATCCTCCGACCAGACGGGTGTTGTGTCTGGGTGGCTATGTTCAATCGCTCGGATAAGTTTGATATCGCGACGTGGTCACGTCGGTTTTTAGTTCGTATGTGGGCGAATATTCAGCGTTTTTTCGGCGTTTTTTTTGATGATGCTGATACAACGAAACACAGTATCGAGGCTGCGTTTAGCTTGTCCAAAGTTGTTGCGGCTCGTCCTTCTGTTAGGATAATAAAATAATTGTGGGACGACACGACAATGACGCATGAACCGAGCGGTCGTAACGCTTGAATATTGGCCCATCGTCGAGATACCCGTTGGGTTAGACGAGTTCTTGAGTGGAGACCACGGATCGGCAAACGTAGCGTAGGACGTCCTCAGACTCGGTGGAGCGAGGATCTTCGCAAGGCGGCCGGCAAGAGCTGGATGAGAGCGGCCGAGGATCGTGCTCAGTGGCCGTGGACGAACATAGGCTGATGATGATGATGTGGCGAGATAGAAGTCGCCACAATGTGTTTACCTGCAAAGCTGTGCTCGCCTCCTTCTCGTGGTTGCAGTTGAGGGGCCACACCTGTGCCAGGCTCATGATGGCTTCGTTGCAGAACTTCAGGCCCATAACCTCTTCGTCTTCACGGCCGTATCTGATGACAAGAGCAGTATTAATCTATTGACCTTACCGAGCCGTGAAAGCCGTGGTAGCTTATACTTCGACTTTTTTATAATTAGAAACCACAATAACATTATATTGCGTCTGGTCAACTATTTCTTACCTAGCAAATAGTACAGTGCAATAGTTTGGCAGCCGCATAATAAAATTGTTTTAATGTCACTTTATTTCCGTGTCGTCAATTGTTACTCTAGTGTAAATTGTTATAATGTTGTTGTGGTTTCTAATGCTAAAAAAAACGAAGTATAGTGGTTTGACCTGTGGCCTCTCAAGCAGAGGGCATTCGAATCCCGGGCTCGCAGCTTTTCATAATTTATTTGCGACATCTCATTTAAAATTTACCAGCTTTTCGGTGAAGGAAAATATCGCGAGGAACACACAACAGCGAAACAATTTAATGGTGTGTGAAGTTCTCAATCTGAACCGGGCCGGCGTGGGATATAGCTCAAGCCCTCTCATTATGCGAGGACTCCTGTGCCCAGCAGTGGGACGCATATAGGATGATATGATGATGACTGTAACGAGCGCAAAGAGTGAGTAACCTTACCCTGCTATGGGTGCTGTAGCAGTAGCACGCATCACGTAATGATGAGGATCGGGGTTCGATTCCCAGCCATAGCTTTGCTTTTCGGTTTTTTCTGTGTTCTAATTTTTAGTTTTGTTTAGAAAATTTCATTTCGAACGGGTAAAACCGTAAAAATGAATATAAAAAATCAAGATGTAAAAATTTTCATTTGATAGTAACGCTTGATAGTCGCTATATCGTATCAAAATTGATTGGTTAAAATGTCGATACGTCGAGCCAATAATGTCGTTAAGCGTCCAATATGGATAAAAATGGGGCAGCGAAATTCTGAATAGATTCAATCATCGGAGCCACAGGGAAGCGTTAATTTTTAATGGAATCAGGACTATACGTGAGATTAATTGTATTTGACACTTTCGTTAACATTTTTTCTGTGCGTTGCTTTCGTACATGTTTGTACAAAAAACGTTGACATTGCTTGTTTTTTTTCATTGAAATGGACCTCCACAAAGTAACGCCTGATTAAATAAAATACCTAATTGTGATTAAATTGAGGGAATGAGCGAAAATCTGAGTCCAGTTCAAAAAAAAATCTAATATTTGATCTTGTATCTTGCATCAAAGCAAACAAATGTGTGAGTTTGAGTATATAAAAGCGCTAATGGGTAGTGGGAAAGCGACAGAACCATTAGCCGTTTTTCTGAGAATTTTATGTAATTTTGTAGCGAAAATGCTTGTATTTTCCACCCAGCGTTTTTATTTACTTGTTGAACGTGGACGGAAATAAACGTGACGTCACAAAGACCATCTTTAACGACGTACAGTCGGCATGGGAATCTAGATTTTATATGGCTTTTGTCAGTTTTCTCGATAATCGAGGAACTGCAGCGTTATTTACTAGCGGTTGCCCGCGACTCCGGTTTGCGCTGAATTCGCTTTTTACTTTCCCGCGAGATATATGCAATTTTCTGCGACAAGAAGTAGCCTATGTCTTAATCTAGGGTGCCAGCTATCTCCATTCCAAATTTTACCTAAATCGGTCCAGTCGTCTCAGCGTGAAGAATGAACAAACATACACACTCACTCACTCAGCACTTCCTATGTGATAAATTGTTCAATGGACTGAGGCATGTTTTTTAATACAAAATAATAATAATACCAAATATGATTTTCGCTCTGATTTTGGAAAAATTGGTAGGTACCTATAGTTTTAGTTACCTACGTATTTAGTCACTTTTTCAAGTTGTAAACTGATTAAAGTTTTTCTTGTATTTTTTTTTTATCGCACATTTTATTTCAGTAATTTGCAAAAAAAAACATGGTGTCCCCTAAATTTTTTATCATCTTTCAATCCCATGCTATTTCCACCCACCACGAGCTCTTCCCATCCCAGTAGGAAAATTAAAATGTACTAAATATGTAAAATGTCCTTTCCTTGCCTTACGTTATACAAAGTGTATGGAAAATAGTAGGTAGGTACCTAATTCTTCTTCTTCTGAAAGTGCCACTCTCATTACTGGAGGCTGACCGTTAGCTCTGAAAACTTCTCTCCGTCCTAGTACCTAGTACGTCTGTCTCTGTCTAGTATAGTACCTAATAACCAACTGTAAAATACTTGGGTCATTATCTCCCTCAATATAACTGAATGAGCTCGTGATTCTGAATACTCGTAGGAACCACTATTCTTGGAGCACATAATTTTTTTTTTTTTTTCATTTATTTTTTCACACGAACTGTACTCGTCATTTCTCCATTCGCTTGTGCAGGCCTCGTCGGACCCCCAGTTGCGATAATTCATTTCCTTTTTACCTGTGACGTCTAAAGAAATGTCAACGGTGACTTGTATAAGAATATTATGAACATTTTTATAAAAGCGACGTACTTTCCGCTGTCTGTCTGTCCCTATGTATAAGAGTTTCCAATGATTCACGGTTAAGTTCATTCGAATAACGGGATATGACCCGCAATTTCTTCAGTCTACCCGTGATCATGATACATGCAACTGCGTCGAAATATCGGGAGCTCAATAAAGGTAATCGCGGTTCATATCCCGAATGTCCCTATGTATGCTTATATCTTTAAAACAACGCAACGGATTTTGATGTGTTTTTTTTTTATTAGAAGAGTGATTCAAGAGGAACTCTTATAATGTATAATTTTACGCAGTCGCAGGCAGAAGCTACTCGAATATACGACAAAGATTAGATTAGAGAGCTATTAAAATTTGTATTTAATTTTCAAATAAAAATGTTGTGCACCCCTGACCGTTTGTTTACATTCTTTATCTTGTATCCTTGGCCTTACTTTAGATTGCTTTTAATATAGCATGTAGGTGTAGGCTTCGGCCGACCCGCCCCCAAATGAGAATCCCTCGCTTTTATTTGATCCCTGCTCTTGATAAATGAAAGAGTAATGGATTGTTGACTTTACCTCTATTAGTATTCATTAAGCTTAGACTGGACCTTTTTTTTTACCCCCAACGCGAAAAGAGGGGTGTAAGTTTAACGTCGATGTGTGTGTGTGTGAATCTGTCTGTGGCATTGTCACAAAGCCCACGCACCCACCATACTTACAAACTATCACATTTATAATACAAGCTGGTGGTAGGGCCTTGTGAGAGGTCCGTCCGGATTGCTACCACCATCTTACTCGCTAATCCTACCGCTAAGCAGCAGTGCTTGCACTGCTGTGTTCCGGTGTGGACAGTAAGACAGCCGGGGAAATTACGGGACAAGAGGCATTTCATCTAAGTCCTCTAGGTTGGCAACGCATCTGCAATCCCCCGGGGTTGCGGGCGTCTATGGGCAGTGGTGATCGCTTACCATCAGGTGACCCACTTGCTCGTTTGCCTTCCTATTCACATTAAAAAAAAATATAGCTTCTGCCCGCCACTTCGTCCGCGTAGAATTAGACTTAATAACAACTTAACAAATAAATAAATAACAACTGATACCTATTGATAGTATTTTCTGCAATAATTTCATTATTAACGTCGCTAGGCAGCTACGACCTTTGACATATTTATCGCTATCCCGCGAAAACTGTGCAATTTTACGCGATAAAAAGCCTATGCGTAGCCTAGGGTACCAGCTATCTACGTTCTAAATTTTATCCAATTCCATGCAGTCGTTTCAGCGTGATGAAGGAACAAACATACACTTACATCGTCACTTCCAATCCTTAAACTTTCGCATTTATAATATTAGTAAGATAGTAGAACGGACCTCCGCAATCTAACGCTTGAATCCATACAGTCCTGACTCCAAATTCAGAACAATCACCAGTATTGGACTCTTTAAGCTGACAAGCACCAGTAATGGACACTTCATTCTTGATTTAAAGATAATATGGTTTTAAATTGCCTGTTGTAAGATAAATGACTATGCCTTCCATCTAGGCCTTTACATCTATGACAGATTTATTTATTCATTTATTGAAATAATTACACAGCATTACAATTACAGCCAAGCCAAGGCACTGTGAAATTAGTAGTTAGTAGTATTGTTCGTTTTTGTCAGCAAACTACCATTTCCTACTTCTTAGGTGTGGACTGAAAATCAGCAGCTCTGCTGAGTCCTCTCCTTTTCACTAAGTAATTTTTTTATGTTTTGTTTTTATTGTAATGTTTGTTTGAAGTGTGAAAAAATATTCATTTATTTTATTTAAATTCATACACATACTTAATTATAGCAGTACAACATGTATAACACGTAGCATAGAAAACCAACAGCATTAGAATTTACAAGATGATTTAAGCATTGTCAGCGGCACCTCCGTTGATGGCTAAACAAGCCTATGCTAGCGGCATATCCGGCCGCAGAACAAGCGATGTGAAAGCGACCGAGTTCGAAGGGATGACCGCACCCGCGTATAGTCTGGTCCATTTGCACGCCAAAGCTTGGAACCAAGCTTGGTCGTTGCATGCCTTAGTGTCTATTAAATAAGAGTCATTGTTCATTATTGGGTCCATGTCTATTACTGGTGCCGTCAGCTGTAGGGACATAATTTGGGTCACGGATAAACCGCAACAATCAAAACGCCACAATATTGTAACAGAAACCAAGGCGCCGCAGGAAACACTGTCGCGTCAAATTAATTAACTGGTTTTGACAACCTCCTGCCGTCCAATCTAACTACCTATATTATAAATGCGAAAGTATGGATGGATGTTTGTTTGTTACTCAATCACGCCAGGACGGCCCAACGAATCTGGATGAAATTCGGCACATAGATAGAGTAAAATCTGGAATAGCACATAGGCTACTTTTTTGCCACGGGATAGCGATAAACGAATTCTTTACAGACGAAGTCGCAGGCAACAGCTGGTATCCTATGTTAGGGTCCCACAGACAGCGTTGCTTGCCGCAACATGCTGAGTGCCCATTTTACACCATATTGGTACTATTCTTAAGTATAACATATTTTTTATGATATGCGACCCGATATTTTTGCTCCTGCTGAGTACATTAAAAAATCCTGAAAAACTTTTACATGGCTAATTTTACTCAAACTAAGCGGGGTTAAATATTTTATGTTCATTAAAATGGACCTCCGCAAAGTAACGCCTCATTCAATAAAATACATACATGAGATCTTTTCTATAAAATTGTGTAAAAAGCCGTGGTAGACCAGTGGTTTGACATGTGGCCTCTCAAGAAGAGGGTCGCGGGTTCGAATCCCGGGCTCGCATCTCTGAGTTTTTCGGAATCTATGTGCGAAATTACATCTGAAATTTACCATGAGGTTTTCGGTGAAGGAAAACATCGTGAGGAAACCAGATCAATCCCAATAAGGTTTAGTTACCCTTCTGGGTTGGAAGGTCATCTGGCAGTCGCTTCTGTAAAAACTAGTGCCTACGCCAAATCTTGGGATTAGGTTGTCAAAGCGGACCCCAGGCTCACTGAGCCGTGGCAAACGCCGGGAAAAACGCTAGGATGATGAGATGTGTGTATGCTCTTATATTTGTGTCTTGCAAAATAAATAAAATGTCTTCTTCTTTCTGTCTTTCTAAATGACTTCTGTACCTATCTATTTTTATCGTGTTACCAACCTGAATGTCAGCGTGACCTGCCCATAGAGCTTCCTGTTCTCGACGTATTCAGCGTCCACGTGCAGCACGCCCTGGATCCTGTCGACGCTGTGCGTCTCCACCACCAGGTCGCGCGAGGCCAGGTACAGCGTCAGCTTGTTGTTCGGCGATGACTTCTTGAACACCCTGTAGGTTGTAATTTTTTAATTTTTCGCCTTTTTACGGGCATGAAGGAATGGCGATTTAAAAAAATACTTTTTGTTGTCAAAGCAAGAATAGTATGCGTGCCGGCACGTAGGTCTAGCGATGACGAGTCACGTGGAGGGGATCTGCACCAACGGATACCGTATTTTATACTTCTGCGCATACAAGGTCATCGCTAGACTTACGTGCCGGCACTTATACAGGATTTTTTTAACTTCAAGATAGTCAAGTTGCCATGGTTAAAATTAGAGATTTTACAACAAGGAAGGCATTCAAGTGATAGGATTAGCAGTATGCTTAGTGTAGGTTTTCGGTCACAAAATACGTCTCCAACGCGTTTGCGTTAAATGTCAAATACTATGAGAACAGTTTGTTGCCGTTTCGATCCGCAAGTGGCGCTGCCAATATTTCCATAGTAATTGACACGTTTACGTGAACGCGTTCGAGACGTTTTTTTATGCGAAAACTTACACTAGAGGCTCAGGTAAGTGAGCACCTTCACCATGGACACTTGCAATCGCATCATAAAAACAAATAAAATTATGTCCCCTCTATTTTTATTGTTATTAATTATAAGTTTGTCGATGTGTGTGTGTGTGTGTGTGTGTGTGTGTGTGTGTGTGTGTGTATTAGTGTCCGACCGAAACACGATTTTTAGCCGAAGCCGGAACCGAAACCGAATATTCGGTATTTTTCTGATTTCGGCCGAAACCGAAACCGAAATTTTTGAAGACGTATCATATCAAACAAAATATTCAAAATTACTGTACAAATCGTAAGGAAAAGGTTATTGCAAGGATTTCTTATATGAGAACAGTTACTTTTTTTGTTAAACAAAATAAAAAAACTGAATGCATACTACCGTCGCTGGTCTCAGCTGGGCCGGCCGCCTGTGCATTACCTATGCCTACCCGGCCGAGCGTGCCCGAATTAAACCGAGCGCTCCCGATGCGAGAGCCGCGTGAGGCCGCGAAGTAATTTCGGCCCGGCCGAAGGTTTCGGCCTAATTTTGGCCGAAACCGAAACTTTGGCCGAAATTGGCCGAAACCGAAACTGAAACTTCGGTCGGACACTAGTGTGTATCTGTCTGTGGAATCGTAGCTCTCAATCGAATGGACTAATCTGATAATTTGAGCTTTTATGACATAATAAAAAATATTCTCTACAAAGCCGCTTAACTTCACACTTCGATAAAATCACTACGCGTAATTGCTGAATATTTTTAATGGCGCATTGTACAGTCCAGCCAATTTATTCGATTATATATAGGAACGTTATCACAGTAACCGTCACATGATTGTCCTTGCCAATTCAATGTAAATACAATGACACTTACTGTGAAAGGGTTCCACAGCGGGTCAGTATGCCTAGTGTAAGTTTTCGGTCACAAAATACGTTTCGAACGCGTTCGCGTTAAAATGTCAAATACTATGGGAACAATTTGTTGCCGTTTCGATCCGCAAGTGGCGCTGTCAGTTATTCCATAGTAATTGACACGTTTACGTGAACGCTTTCGAGACGTTTTTATACGCGAAAACTTACACTAGAGGCTCAGGAAACTGTTCGATGGTACAAACCTAGAAACATAATATATCCCGTATAACACAGTCTGTTAAAGTATGAACTTAACATATAAGTATCGGGGAAGTAACGTTGCTTTATAGCTTTCCTTATACGTATTTGTTTGCTGCCGACGGACGGAATAGAAATGGATGATATTCGTTAAGTGGAAGAAAACTTTGCGGCGCGTTTTTTTTACGACAAGGAAGACAGAGCCAGGTCACCTTATAGTATGCAAGGACACCAGCAACACTAGAGGCGTTGCTGAATCGGCAATTTCGGCTTGGCATAATTTTTATAATGAATTTTGATGATAGCAATTTCTGCAATAATTATTGTCGTTGCAATTGCAACTATACTTCATTTAATTTAGGATGAGAAACCACAACAACATTATATTGCGGCTCGTGAACTGTAATCTCTTTACGATTTGTACTAGAGTAACAATTGACGCCACGCAAATAAAGTGGCAATAAAACAATTTCATTTTGCGGCTGCCAAACTATTGCACTGTACTATTTGCTAGGTAAGAAATAGTTGACCAGACGCAATATAATGTTATTGTGGTTTCTCATTCCAAATTAAATGAAGTATAGGCAGCTGCGACCATAGACATGTTTATCGCTATTCCGCGGCAACTACGCAATTTTGCGGGATAAAAAGTAGCCTATATGTTAAGCGTGAAAAAAAGGGTACAATTTATACATACATACATATCGTCACGCCTCTTTCCCACAGGGGTAGGCAGAGACTACTTTGTTCCACTTGCTACGATCTTGACATACCTCTTTCGCTTCATCCACATTCATCAATCTCTTCATACATGCTCGTCGGTTTCGGGTACTCTTGACCTGGCCTTTTTCCAAAACGTCCCCAATTTGATCATGGAACGTCCGCCTAGGCCTTCCCCTCCCAACGCACCCATTCACACTCGCCGTATAAATCTGTTTAGTTAATCTTCTTTCATCCATCCTCTCTACGTGACCAAACCAACTAAGCATACTTTTTTCTATCCTAGTCATTATATCTTCTTTCACACCAGCACGTACCCTTATCACACTATTCCTTATTCTATCTCCAATACAATTACAACAATTATTATTATTATTATTGTACAATTTATCTCCGGTCCAAATACACTCACAAACTTTCGCCTTTAGAATATTAATATTGTGATACCATTAGTTCGGGCGGCAACGCTACAAACATACATACAATCCTCAGTCAAACTGTCGGCTCAACGCATTACGTTGCATCAATAATGTATGACTGTTACCACCGAAGGTTGTATATGGAGGGGTTTTTGAATAATTTAACGATTTGGTGATCGAATAAAAGACGTGATAGCAAGGGTATTGAAGTTATATAAGTACAACATTTAGACGATTGAATAGGTTAGTAGGTCTCGTTTTAACAAGTTTTTTTTACTATCAACATGGAACTACCGTGAGACTCAAGTATAATTACAACAAACCGGATAACTCACGTATGAAAGCCGAAGACTACAATAAAAATGACGTTAAAAATGAGGGTAGTTGTGCGCCGATGTCAACTGCGCCGAGTAGCCGCGCGAGCAGAGCGTTGGCGCGCAGTGTTCGTTTCGCTGCCAGCGGGGCGAGTGCTCTCTGATGAAGGACTATACGGAATAGTCCGAAACAATTGTCGGAGCATTCCTTCGGCTTTTATACGTGAGTTATGCGGTTTGTTGTAATTAAGTTTTTTTTACTTGAATTTGGTATACCTACATTATGTCGTATAATGAACATTGGTTATTAATACAGGTGCCTCGTTGTGATTGCGAGTGGATTGGCAATAGTACACTTGGAACGCCAGTGTTGCCATACGCGGCGCGCTAGACAGGGTCTGAGGTTGTTGCGCGGGAAAACGATTGTCATTTGTTAATATAAAAAGACGATAAAAAGAAATGGACGCGCAGACAGTGACCTCGGGAACTGTCCCGCGTTTCTTAATTGATAGCTAGACTTTTCTTTTCGTTACTGTGGATTATGAATGTATTATACATATAAAAGTTCCTCTTGATTCACTCTATCTATTAAAAAAACCGGATCAAAATCCGTTGCATAGTTTTAAAGATTTAAGCATACATAGGGACATAGGGACATAGGGACATAGGGACAGAGAAAGCTACTTTGTTTTATACTATGTAGTAATTGACGTTACCTAGAGTCGCGACGTAAACAATTAGGTATTGCAGAATGTACTGTCAACATCAGTTTTTTAGTCTAATTTTACGCGGACGAAGTCGCGGGTAGAAGCTAGTTGTATTATATTTTAGTCACTACCTATACTTATACGAGTACTATAACTATGGTCCATCATCACTACAAAGTAATAAACAATGTCGCTTTCCGCTGTCTGTATGTCTGTCCCTATGTAAGTTTACATGTATCTTTAAAACTACGCAACGGATTTTGATGCGGTTTTTTAATAGTGATTCAAGAGGAAGGTTTGTATGTATAATTCTACGCAGTCGCGGTTAGAAGATAGTTAGTTCAGGATAACATTAGAATCTAGAATAACTTAGTAAACTCCTGTTATTCACCTTTGCCTCTTTAGGTGTTTTACACGGAAACTTTCTTTTGTTATTGTAAGCTACTTTAAAGAACCGTTTTTCCTTTTGTATAATTCTATCCTGAATGGTGTACTTGCACGTTAATCAATGTCCCTGAGTACGCTTAACCCTTAACACCATGAATTCGCTGACAAAATCGCAGACACACTGAGAAAAATATCCGACAGTACCTTCTGAGTTCTTCCTTCTAAGTGCTTTACCTACCAAAAAAAAGACGTTTCCGTCCTACTTTTTCCTTCAAAGTTTGACGGATGTCGATTACCTTCTAAAATTTAGAAGGTTTTTTTTTCTTTCCTTTTGAAGTAGTAGGATATATCAGACGGAAAAATTTTAGAAGGTAAATTTGTTGAAGGAATCGAGATTTTTTACCTACCGAATTTGGACGTTTGCACGAAAGGAAGGTTAATTTGGAAGGAATCACGAGTATCCTTCTGAGTTGGTGGGTATTCAATATAATTTTTATCTTCCAAATTGGCAGGTAATAAAATTTGGTAGGAAGTTGCCACGTAACCTACCAATCTAGTCGGAAAAAGTACTACATTTACCGGCCAAATAGGTAGGTAAAATCGGTAATAGGAAATATTAGAAGGAAATATTTAAGAAGGTAAATAATTAGTAGGAATTCGGTTCACTTTACCCACCGATTCCGATGGATTATAAGTTGGAAGGTAATTTTGGCAGGATTCATTGGTTATCCTTCTGATTTGGTGGGATATTATTCTAGCTTTTACTTTCCGAATTGATAGGTAATCTCATTTGGTGGGAAATTACCACATTATCTACCAAGTCGGTCGGAAATTTCACCGGAAACATTTTAAAAGGAAAACATTTTGAAGGAAAAAAAATTTTTTCCTTCTGTTTTTGGTGGGTAGCACAAATGGAAGGTTAAATTTGGAAGGAATAACGAGTATCCTTCTGAGCTGGTGGGTATTCAATATAATTTTTATCTTCTAAATTGGCAGGTAATAAAATTTGGTAGGAAGTTGCCACGTAACCTACCAATCTAGTCGGAAAAAGTACTACATTTACCGTCCAAATAGGTGGGTAAAATTGGTTATAGGAAATATTTAAGAAGGTAAATAATGAGTAGGAATTCGGTTCACTTTACCCACCGATTTCGATGGATTATAAGTTGGAAGGTAATTTTGGCAGGATTCATTGGTTGTCCTTCTGATTTGGTGGGATATTATTCTAGCTTTTACTTTCCGACTTGATAGGTAATCTCATTTGGTGGGAAATTACCACGTTATCTACCAAGTCGGTCGGAAATTTCACCGGAAACATTTTAAAAGGAAAACATTTCGAAGGAACAATTTTTTTTTCCTTATGTTTTTGGTGGGTAGCACAAATGGAAGGTTAATTTGGAAGTACTAATTGGTATCTTTCCGGCTTGTTAGGTGTTCAACGTAGCTTATATCTTCCAAATTTAAAGGAACTAAAATTTGATAAGATATTACCACATACCTACCAATATAGTCGGAAAATATATCATATTTACCGACCAAATAGGTAGGTACAATCGGTAATAGGAAATATTAGATGGAAAGATTTAAAAAGATAAATAATTAGTAGGAATTCGGTTCACTTTACCCACCGATTCCGATGGATTATAAGTTTGAAGGTAATTTTGGCAGAATTAATTGGATATCCTTCTGATTTGGTGGGTTATTATCCTAGCTTTTGCCTTCCGAATTCATAGGTAATCTCATTTGGTGGGAAATTACCACATTATCTACCAAGTTGGTAGGAAATTTCATCGGAAACATTTTAGAAGAAAAACATTTCGAAGGAATTTTTTTTTTCCTTCTGTTTTTGGTGGGAAGCACAAATGGAAGGTTAATTTAAAAGTACTAAGGTGTATCCTTCTGGCTTGGTAGGTATACAACATAGTTTTTATCTTTCAAATTTGTAGGAACTAAAATTTGTTAGGATATTACCTACCAAACTAGTCGGATAATGTATCATATTTACCGACCGAACAGGTGGGTAAAATCGGTAATAGGAAATATTACAAGGAAAGATTTAAGAAGAAAAATAATGAGTAGGAATTCGGTTTACTTTACCAACCGATTCCGATGGATTATAAATTGGAAGGTAATTTTGGCAGGATTAATTGGTTATTCTTCTGATTTGGTGGGCTATTTATCCTAGCTTTTATCTTCCGAATTGATATAAGTGCCGGCACGTAAGTCTTATCTGACCTTGTATGCGCAGAAGTATAAAAAACGGTATCCGTGGGTGCGCAGATCCCCTCCACGTGACTCGTCATCGTTAGACTTACTTGCCGGCTTGTATAGGTAATCTCATTTGGTGGGAAATTACCACATTATCTACCAAGTTGGTCGGAAATTTCACCGGAAACATTTTATAAGGAAAACATTTCGAAGGAACAATTTTTTTTCCTTCTGTTTTTGGTGGGAGAACAAATGGAAGGATAAGTTGACAGTACTAATGGGTATCCTTCTGGATTGGTAGATATTTAACATAGTTTTTATCTTCCAAATTTACCACATAACCTACCAATCGAGACGGAAAATGTGCCATATTTATATCGTCTAAATAAGGGGTAAAATCAGTGGTAGGAAATATAAGACTGTGAGGTTTAAGAAAGTAAATAATTAGTAGGAATCGACTTACCCACTGAAATCGGTGGGTTATATATCCCAGATTTTACCTTCGAAATTGATAGGTAGTTTAATTTGGTGGAAAATTATCACACCTTACCAAGTCAGTCGAGACTTTCAACGTAGGTAAAGATTTTAGAGAAGAAATATATAGAAGAAACGGCTCTTTTTTTCTTTGTTTCTGGTGGATAACACAAATTGCAGGTTGACTTGGTAGGTATACAACAAAGTATTTGTCATCCAAATTGGTAGAGAATTTAAATTTTAGTAGTATATTATTAATAATAATAATAACCTGTTTATTTCCAATACCGCATAACCTACCAATTCAGTGGCAAATCTAACTTTCTTTAACTTTCAAATTAGTCGGTAAAAAGATTTGATACGGTAAGATTTTAGAAAATAAATACTAAGTAAGAACAGCTTTACATTTTTGACCCATTGATTTTGGTCGGATGTGGTTTTGGAAAAAATATTAAAGTATTCGAAAAGTTATTGAGGCGTTGAAGCGCCTGTACAAAACTGAATAGCAAGTCTGTACGTATGAAAGTAGATTTCATAGGTATGCAGGCGTTTGCGCGTTGTATAGGTACAGCGTGTATTTTTGATACATTCTCACATTATAATTGGCCTAAATGAATATGTTTACCTTTAAATGATTAAAAATCTACGATAAGTATTTGTTTTCATTACAAAATAATTTAGCTTGCAATGTATTAAGTGTTAAACGCCTGTTAAATTAAATTTTCATAGCAATTATGTTATTTCCAGTGACACTTGATCTTTTGAATAGCCGTAGCGTTAGAAATATTTACTTATAATAAAAACTGTATAAAACACGTGTCTACATTTAATAACTACCTTAACCTACCTAAAATTACTGGCAACGCTTAGGTAGGCTTGAGTCAGCGAGATGTAAGAAGTGAAATAGAACACATCCAGATTTTTTTTCGTTTCTCTGTCTGTTTGTACGTGCTAATCTCCGAAACTGTTAAACCGATTTAAATGAAATTTTGCATGGTGGTGCCTAATATTAAATTAAATTAAACAATATTATTGTATAAAATTTATAAATCCCATAAAACTGATGGGTTCCCGCAGGAAAGTAAAACATTTTCCGGGGGTTAAAAAAGTTGTTAGTTAAAACCTTTTCCGGCTCCCGTACCTGTAAAGGAAAAAATAAACCCTTATAAGATCACTTCGTTGTCTGTCTGTCTGTCCGTCAAGACCTTATACTGAGGTCTGCAGTCTCTTGGAGCTGTAAAAATATGAACCCTTTGAGCCAACATAATCAAAAAGATACAGTCGTTAGAAATGGTGCTTTCATACAAATAGCCGAGTTTGGAAAACCTATGGGTTACTTCCACTGTCCTAGAAATTTGGTACGAAGGTAGTTTAGTACAACTAATGAAATTAATATTTTTTTTTACGTAGTCTATGTAAATAACACACATATTGACGACCGGATGGCCTAGTGGTTAGAGAACCTGACTATGAAGCTTGAGGTCCCGGGTTCGATCCCCGGTCGGGGCAGATATTTGTATAAAAAATACGAATGTTTGTTCTCGAGTCTTGGATGTTTAATATGTATTTAAGTATTTATATTTATCTATATAAGTATGTTTATCCGTTGTCTAGTGCCCATCTCACAAGCTCTGCTTAGTTTGGGACTAGGTCAATTGGTGTAAATTGTCCCAAGATATTTTTTTTTTTTTTTTATTTATATATACATACCTAAAGGCCTCGTTTAGCATGGTTGTGGGCGTATAGGTGGAAAGGGGAATCAAAATAGTGATGAGGTTGCTAGCCGCATCGCCTATAACATGATACCTAAGATTTTCGCCCATATGTTTATTTAACCAATATTAAATGACCTCACTTTGCCTACATTTTACTTAGGAGCAGGGCTCTGCTTACACTGAATTATATTTTAACCTGCCGGATTTGTTTCTCAGAATTGCGTAGATATAAAATTCAAATTGATACTTAATACTGAGGTCTGCGGTCTCTTAAAAACTGTGAGAAAATCAAACCTTTAAGTCTACGCAATCATAACATCATACAGTCATTCGAATAGGTACTTCCATACAAATTGCCGCATCTCGATTATATTACACGATACAAATTACACAATTCTTATGTATTATTTATGTAGGCACCTGTTTAATAGAATATCGATACAAATTACATCAATCCTTCCATAATTGTGCTAACAGTAGGAATTTCTTTCATATTCCTACTAACTTTCAATGTTCAGAAGGAATTAATGACGTGATTCCGTTCATCTGAAATGACGTATTTCGTTTCATACCGTCTCTCTCCCTCGATTCTGTGAAATCTATAGAACGAAAGTGATGCAACACCACAACGTTTTGAACTTTGCATTGCCAACTTAGTAGATTTAATTTTCCCATCAAATCCGGGGGATTTCAGATCAGCACCTGTGACAGTGAAGAAAACGGAGGAAAACGTGTTTTGACAGCTGATGGATTATTTATCGGATTCAAACTTTCGCGATTTTCACACATTATTATATAATAAAACGGGACTTAATCAAGTAAACAAAAACAAAAAGTATTTTTGTAAATACCTCGACGTTTCGGACCCTCCTCTTCTCACGAGACCATGGATGCGAAGTCGCGTCCAAAACGTCGAGGTATTTACAAAAATACTCTTTGTTTTTGTTTACGTGCTTAAGTCCCGTTTTATTATATAATAATCATAATACTTGGTATTTTATGCAACAGTTGTACAAGAGGGGTCGAAAAAGGCACCACGAGCTTTTTTTGACTTACTTATACAACGTTGCATACAATACTTTTTCTACGACATCTTTTAAATATTATCATCGTCATCATCATCAGCTGAAAGGTGTTCACCGTTAGACCTAGGCATACGTACTATTAAGTAAAACATAAAAAGGAGCACTAAGTAAAGTATCTATTTATGATTATTTACCTACTGGATACAAATTGCTCAGACAAGACATCGTACGGCTAAATAACACGCAACTACAACAGTCATTTTTTGTGTCAAAATGTCTTCCGCCGTCTTGGATCCAAAAAATAATACCAAATTCGGACTCTGAGCCACCAAATTACCCGAAAACGACACTCATCAACATTTAATTTTTTGTGTAAAAATGTCTCAAAAAGTCATCCACCATTTTGGATCCGAAAAAGCATGGTCTTGGCATACCTACCATAGTGGTTGTTTTATCTAAAGATATCTCCATGATCTCCTTCAGCAATAAGTTTGAAAAAAGAACACCGAGTAGCACTCCGGCAGTGCCGGCAGAAGTGAAAACTACACATACGCACACTCGCGCAAAAAGAAAAATGAAAAAAAAACTTTTTCTACACGAGATTCGAACTGCGGTCACTTGAGAGAACGCACTGTTATTCTACACCTTATACCACTAGGCCAAACGCACATACGTTGATGCGACGAAATTAACGTATCGATTCAAACTTTCGCGATTTTCACACATAATTATAAGAAAACGGGAGTAAATCCCAAACAAAAATAGGCAAAATTTAGGCATTTAGGATTATTTTAGGTTTGATCAGTTCTTTTACTTTTTTTGTGTGTCTACTCTTGCTTAATACCTATGTCCTGTCAATCGTTCAAAGGTTAAATGGAAGAGATCCCTTTAGGGATAAGTTCGCCTTTGTGCATTCGTGTTTTCCTGTATTCATCTTTTTCATGTGTTTTATGTACAATAAAAAGTTTTACATACATACATACATACATACATACAATCCCAAAAATTACAAAAATATTATTTATTTACAAAAATACGTTTTATTTACGTGATTAAGTCCCGTCTTCTTATAATTATGTAATTAACGTACCTTTAAAAAATCGATCGCGATTAGCTTTATTCGTATTTCAAAATAAGCTCATAGAAGATCCCGATATCCTGGTACTTAAACTCTCTCTCTGTCTTACGCGTGACGCGAGCTTAACATTTTTTACCCATCCCAAAAAGTGCCCAACGCCGCTAAAGAAGTTTTCACTTCAAAAAACATCTTATAACTTGTTGGTGAATGTACCACTGGTGAAAAAATTGGTCTATCTACATAATCGAGTCTATGTATATACGTCCCACTGCTGGGCACAGGCCCCCTCTCAGTATCAGGATATCAGATCTTAGAAGATCACTTTGTTGTCCATCCATCCATGTATAAAGTTGAAATTGATACTAATTACTTAGGTCGGTGTCCCTCGAAGCTGCGGAGAAATCAACTTTCTATACTTTGTTTTTTTTAGCATAAGAATGAAGGTAAACAATCTGACATCTTATTTTTATTATTATTAATCGGTCACACAAAACCATTACAAAAAACAAATCACAATATTCCAGGGGTTTTAAATTGTAGCTTGTTGTTATTTATTTTTAAACACAATATTTCAGGGGTTTTAAATTGTTTGTAACCAATATAAAATGACCTCACACTGCTTACATTTTCCTTAGGAGCAGAACTCGCTCAGAACAGTGGATTATATTAAAATTTGCCTTATTTGTACGGAACCCTCGGTGCGCGAATGCGACTAGTAGTTGGCTGTTTTTTTTTTTTTTTTTACTTAGAACTGAAAACTGAAATTTGGCTTAATTGCCACAAACGTGGTATTACACCATTCTTGAAACTTACAAGCCAAAACTCCTGGCACAGCTGATTTTAGGTCAGTGATAAGCACTCTATTGACGGAGGAAAAAGCCAGATTTGACCGGTTTTAAACGGAATTTTCCTATGAAGACGGCGGAATTCTAAATTATTGTTGGCAACACTGCCCGTCTTCTCTCCCTCCATCAATGACCAATATTTTTTTAATATTAGTTCAGTCTAGTCGTTTGTTCGTTAGATGTGATTGCTTGAGGTCGAATGTTTATTTACGTTCTCCGAAGTTTTTTTTTTTGTTAGTGAACAGTACTAATTTAAATAGTACGTTCCTAAAATATGTCTCTAGCAGACATATTTTTCAAACTCGGGGATGACGGAATGATGAAAAATTTTACTGGTGAGTGTTTTTATTTATTGTATCGCCAAAATTGTGTTGTTTACGTGTCTTAGTGTCGTTTTCGCTTGTGGTTTTACTAATTATTAATAAATGTAACAGTAATCATCCCGTAAAAAAATGAGAAATACCATTTACATTGCTCCAAAGAAAACATATAACTAATGCTCTTTATCATACATAGTTTTAATATTGGTTGCATGCAGCACGTCTTTGAATGATCGTAATACTGGGCAACACTGAGAAGGAAAATATTTGAATTTCCGTCCGTTTATCTAATCTAATCTATGCTCTCGCGCAGTGTTGCCAACTTAGCGATTTTGTCGCTAGATCAAGTGCCATTTGGGACTATGTAAGCGGCTTTTTTCCAGCTGGTGTTCCATACATTTAGCGATTTTTGGAAGATATTTTCTACAATCTCATGACTTATTTTAAATGTTGCCGCGACTTTGTCCGCGTAGAATCTATAATATATGGGATTCTAACGGTTACAGAATTTTTCAAATCGGTCCAGTTGTTTCGGAGCCTATTCAGCGCAAGCAAACTATTAAAATTTTTCTCTTTATAATATTATTATAATTATAATATAAAGTAATAAGAATGGAATAGAAGTATAGATATGCTAGCGACTTTTGCAAAACTTGGTTGGCAACACTGCTCTCGCGCCGCGAGCGCATCGCATCGCAGCGCAGTCAGGTCAGTCAGAGCGACGCCACAGCCGAACGACCATTTTGTTTCACCGCGATGTGATGTGATATAATTTTACTTGTACGCGGAACCTGCTAAAAGCGGGCTCAGCGGACTGGCATAAAATCGACATGAAGCCCTCGTAATTCTCGTAAAGGTATTTCTTGTTTATTTAATAATTGTGCGTGTGTACGTTATAACCACAGGCGTGGCCAAAAGTATTGAGCACCTGTCTGATTTGTACCTTACTACGCTTTGTGCTTAAGTTTTTTATACGCCCACAATCATGCTAAACGTGGCCAAAACAATAGGTCTTGTTATCTTAGGCTCTGTCTACCACGTATAAGTGCCGGCACGTAAGTCTAATCTGACCTTGTATGCGCAGAAGTATTAAAATACGGTATCCGTGGGTGCGCAGATTCCCTCCACGTGACTCGTCAACGTTAGACTTGCGTTCCGGCACGTATAAGGGAAAGACGTGATTTTTGTATGTTTGCATGTATGTAAGTTTTCTTTTTGAGGTTATGTTAAAAGGAACAAGCAGATTCTATAAATTTCTATTCTATACTTTTGGCCAAAGCTTTGAACATTATGTAGGTACCTAACTTAAGTATAGTCGACCAAGACATTTCTTTAAGTACCTACCACCTTTTTTCACCAATTTAGCCTTGTAGCATGTTGACACTCTGTCATGAGATAAGTAAAGCAAGTGTATAAAAGTAAGTACCTACTTGGGACACTCACTATCTAAACATACCTGACACGAGGGGTAGGAGAGCTGTTTAGAGGCGTTTCATGCATGTGACATGTTATTTTATCGGTTTGCTACATAATAACCTAATATACTTACCCCTATTCCTATTACTCAGTTTCATCATCATCATCTCCAGCCTACATATGTCCCACTGCTGGGCCTGTGCCTCCTCTCAGAATGAGAGGTCTTGGGGTACAGTATTACATGGTTTTGAATTTTATGTGCATAAAAGCTTACTTTCTAAGCTTTAATGCCTAAAAATCTGAAAAACATAGCTGCCCGATTTTTTTGCAAGGGGGTGTATAATTTTATTAGGGACCTGCATAATGACGCATATATGTATATTTTTAAAAAAATACTACAAGGAAGGAAAACTGGCAAGTGAGATACCTGATGGTAAGTAATCACGGCCGCCCATGGACATCCGCAACACCGGAGCATTGTAGACGCGTTGCGAGCCTATAGAAGGCTAAGATAATATACCTACCTCATGCCATGTGCCAGTAATTTCATCAGCTGTCTTACATAACTTACCAACTTCAATGCACATAATTTACCTTTGCAGTAAATTGAGTTATGTATTGTATAGCTAAACGCGCCGCGTCACGTTGGGTCGTGTAATCTGACACTTAACTTAATGTTAAAAATTCCCTTTTTATTTATTTTTTCAGACTGCTGGTATTCACTCCAGTCAGCTCAAAAGTGTATTAACATCTGGAACTAATGATTGCAAAAGTTACACAAGTACAAACTGCATTAGCTCCACACCAGTTAATACGTCAAAAATTACAGCAAGTGCTATAATACACTACTACAATATACTAGAACTTCCGGCGTTAGACCTGTAACATCCAGAGGAAAATGACGTATCATACTCGGCTCCAGGTATGAAAGTTAGTTTAGCTAGCATAGTCATTATTATATTTTTGATTCATGGTCTAATGATATTTTTCTATTTACAGTACCCGACAATGAAGATCTGAAGTCTCTCACTTCTGACTCTCATGCCCCCTGCCTAAGACAATGAAATATATTATATTCGGCTCCAGGTATGTAAGTTAGTCTAACCTAGCTGGCCTAGTCATTATTTTATATTGTTGATTCATTGTCTAATGTTATTTTTCAATTTGCAGAACCCGACAATGATAAATTGAAGTCTGTTGTGATCGATTTAAGACATAACGTGCCGACACACATGTATCTACTGAATTATTACAAGCCTGGACAGATACTCAAGAAATGAAAGAAACTGAAGGCACTCTGTTGCAGTATATGACGCCCTACCGAATATTGGACCCTAGCCCTACTGAATATTGTACCGGCGTTGCTTGTGAGTATGAAATCGATACTTTTTTTATAAAATACACACGCTATGCATTATGTTTTTATGGTTCCGTACCAATCCACAAAAGGAAAAAACGCAAACTTTATAGGATCACTTTGTTGTCCGTCTGGCCGTCCGTCTGTCCGTCTGTCCGACTGTCAAGTAACGGATCTTAATAAGGCGTCAATAGTATCTGAAACACTGTTAATGTGCATTTTTAGCCGAAATGGCCCAGCAACATCTAGTTTATCACAAAAAGTTTTTTCTTTCCCGATATAAATATTTGTGTAGCCGACTACGACTATAGGTATTTGAAGAATATTATTAATATTTCAGAGTGTTGGACTGCAAACGGCTGGACTGCTTTTGCTGCTACCGTTTCTGTTCCCGGAGTATATCAAGTCAACAATAATTGGAAGCTCACTAAAAGTAACGTACTACCTTTCGTTTTATCAGTGGGTACCTCATGGACCCTGATTGATCAGACTCATTTCGCTGTGGATAAAATATTGTATTATTTTCCGACCGTTCTAAAGGCAGTTGAAGTGTGTTTCCAACTTTTTCATTCATTGCATGCCGAATATCCTCTCGTATGTTATGTCATAACGTGTGAGAGTTTATACAACAGGCAGTCTATACACCGTGTTTTTTTTTATTTACGATAACTTCGGCATATTAATAGGTGCATCCATAGAAACTAAGTGGTAGATTAGATTTTTAAATACTGCAAACAATTTTTTTTTCTGTACAGAACAAAGTACATTTTTAATCACTTTGTTCTATACTGTTTTTTTTTTATTTGCAGTATTTAAAAATCTAATCTACCACTTAGTTTCTATGGATGCACCTAGTAATATGCCGAAGTTATCGTAAATAAAAAAAACACGGTGTATACAGGGTGTATCAGACACCCCCTAACAATAATCCACTGGGGTATATAACCATAGTTATAGAAGCTAAAAAAATATTTAAAAATAAATTGGAGTAATTTTTTTTTCTATAGGAATGATTACAGTTAATACTACCATTCCTATAGAAAATAAAAAAAAAAACTCATTTTTTTTTAAATATTTTTTTAGCTTCTATAGCTATGGTTATATAACCCAGTGGATTATTGTTAGGGGGTGTCTGATACACCTTGTATACACAGATTTCGATTGGAACAACCGATTGATATCTCAGTTAGCTGAATCATTAAATGTAACATTAAAGCGGAAGACCCATACGATACGAGACTGACGAAAGTGACAAAAAATTAACTAAATTTGTTTGAAGCGCCACTCCATTTCTCAAACATTTATGTGTATAAATATACCTAGATTAAATAAGTAAGATCATATTTCGTTGTTATAATAAGACTAGGTAATCAAAATAATTGTGAGCTAAAGGTACAATATTAATTGTGTATCGTATATATTTTCAAGACGTTGAATTGTGGCAATTGTTCAAGTGTATATTTTTTTATGCCAATACTTAATTTGTAATTTAAAAAGGCATTGCAATAACATAAGTATCTGCCCAGGCTTGTAATAATTCAGCAGACACATGCGTTGGCACATTGTTTCAAATCGATCACAACAGACTTTAATTTATCATTGTTGGGTTCTGCAAATAGAAAAATAACATTAGACCATGAATCAACAATAGTGACTAGGCCAGCTAGACTAACTACCTGTATACCTGGAGCCGAATATAATACTTCATTCTCCTCTTGATGTACAGGTCTAACCCGTTGACCACGACATCGGGCGGCGGCGACGGCGACAGCGACCGCGGTGAGCGGTGCGGAGGCCATAGAAGAGAACAAAAGGTCCGAGCGTGTTATCTCGTTCTCTCCTATGGCCGCCGCGCAGCTCGCCGCGGTCGCCGTCCCCGCCGCCCAAATGTCGTGGCCAGGCCGTAAGGCAGGAAGCGTGAGAGTCAGAATGGCGGGTGTACCTCCACATTGCAATAACTTTATTTGTGGAGCGGTACAATTTATCTTAAAGTAGGTACTAAATAGTAAATTTTGAGTATTTTTTTTTAATGTAATCATTTTATATATCTGTGAAGGTATACACAAGCCATTCTGACTCACCAGGAAGCCCTAGTATATTTCTGTGATATTTGTGTACTGTAACTAGCAAAATCAACATTAAAAGCCAACGAGGCTCGTGAACCTGTTTCGCTATTATCACTATTTCTAGCACGCAATTTTGCGGATTGATCTTTACTTATTAGTTTTTTGTGCAATTTTCGGAGTTGATTGTATAAGACTCCCGTAGCTCTTCTTTTACTATTAAATTTAGTAACTTAAAATCTAGACTAGATTATCAATACTTTTTATAATATACTAAACTGTACCTAGCCACCTGTTTTCTAATGCAAAAGTAACTGTGTTGTAGGGTCAACGTCATAAATAAGTGATCATTTATGTATCTTGTCATTTTAATGTCATGTTTGAAAAGCCATACGAAATTGTGTAACGACTGAAAGCGACGAGGTACATAAATGATCACTTATTTATGACGTTGACTGTACTTGTAGATAATTTGTACTATATGTGTTTTCAAATGTAATAATAATTACTATTCAAATTAGTATTTAAACTGTCAGTCAATTGAAATTGCACACAATGTAAACAAACCTTATATATAAAAAAAATGCCTTTAATTTCTATTTTCTCTCATCATAATATACTGCTAAATCTGTTTGTTATTTAATCAATACTTACCACAACATTATCCTGAATCATTAAAACTATAAACAAGTGCTAGAAAATGGATATTTCATTAAATGGTTTATTTACATTGTTCGCAATTTCAATTGACAGCGACTTTAATTATAATTCTAACGTTAAAAATCGATATGATTACCAATCTTAATAATGTCTCGATCACCAAACGGCATAAATTCATTAATTATGCGACTGTGATGTTTAATATTATTTCGGTACCTAGTATTTAGGTTTGTAGAATAGAATAAAATAAAAAGGTTTATTAATATTGAAAATAAATATACGCTTTTCGCTTTACTACCTACTGGTTTTATTTTGTAACCTGATTATTATTACAAAAGCTGTACTAATTAATTTGTTGTTTTTCAGGCTTAATAATATTAAAGAAAGCTTGCAGTACCTGCTACATAGAAGATGAATACACGGGGAAGATGAGATGGCTACCTTCATCCGTCGCCAGTGAGAAAACTGGCATGTACCTACCTTCCATAGTAAGAAGGGTTTTCCTACTATCCTGTTATAATTCCTTCTAGAATAGAAGCTGAATGCGGTAGAAATTCTGGCATACCGTCCATTGTAGGAAGTATTTTCCTACTATATGGGTAGATTACACCATTTAGCAGGAAAATCCTTCCCATAATAGAAGGTACATATCAGGCTTCCCACTGGATTTACCTTCCTCTGTAGTAGGTAACCTAATCATTGGCATAAGTTACCTACTACAATGGAAGGCGAATCCAGTGGGAAGCCTGATATGTACCTTCTATTATGGGAAGGATTTTCCTGCTAAATGGTGTACTCTACCATATAGTAGGAAAAAACTTACTACAATGGACGGTACGTGACAGATTTCCTACCGTATTCACCTTCTATTCTAGAAGGAATTAGAACACTATAGTAGGAAACCCTTCCTACTATGGAAGGTATATGCCAGTTTTACCACTGCGGTCACCTTCCATTGTAGAAGGAATTCCAAACCATTAATGGTAGGAAGTCCTTCCTACAGTGGAAGGTACCAGCCAGTTTTCCCATTGTATTCACCGTCTATTGCAGAAGGAATTATAACCATATAGTAGGAAAATCCTTCCTACAATGGAAGGTATACGTCACTTTTCCTGCTGCGTTCACCTTCCTTTGTAGAAGGAATTATAACCATATAGTAGGAAAATCCTTCCTACAACGGAAGGTATACGTCACTTTTCCTACTGCGTTCACCTTCCTTTGTAGAAGGAATTATAAACCATATAGTAGGAAAATTCTTCCTATAACGGAAGGTAAACGTCACTTATCCTACTGCGTTCACCTTCCTTTGTAGAAGGAATTATAAACCATATAGTAGGAAAATTCTTCCTATAACGGAAGGTATACGTCACTTTTCCTACTGCGTTCACCTTCCATTGTAGAAGGAAACCTATATTTACGGTAGGAAATTCCTTCCTATATTGAACGGTATATTTCACTTTTCCTACTGCGTTTATCTTCCATTATGGTAGGTATAAATCGGTTGGAAATAATTGGAAGGTAAATATTTTTAACCATTTACCTTCCGTTGAATTACCTTCTATTCTGAGTCGGTAGGTAAAATGTGGAAGGTATTAATCAGACGGTATTTATTAGAAGGTAATCAGTCGTGTTTACCGTCCGTGGAATTACCTTCTATTTTGACTCAGTAGGAAAAAAATGGAAGGTAATCACAATTCTTTTTACCTTCCATTAAATACCTTCTATTCTGACTCAGTAGGAAAAAAAAGGAAGGTAATCACAATTCTGTTTACCTTCCATTAATTACCTTCTATTTTGACTCAGTAGGAAAAATGTGGAAGGTATTAATCGGTCGGAATTTATTAGAAGGTAATCACAATTTAATTTACCGTCCGTTTAATTACCTTCTATTTTGACTCAGTAGGAAAAAAAAGGAAGGTAATTATTGTTTTCACTTATCCTATCAAAAAAGAAGGAAATTTCAGAAAGGAATCAATCAAGTGGAAGGAAAGTTTTGGACGGTAAAAACTTAGCCAATTATCCATCCAAACTAGACGGTAAAATTCCTACTGAGTCAAAATAGAAGGTAAATCCTTCCAATATCAGAAGGTTATTTTTCTCAGTGCAGTTAATTTGCCATCAAAATTTTATGGCGACATTGTTGCCGTTACGGTGCTACTAGAAGGCTTAAGGTGGAAACACATTATTAACACGCGACGCGACCCTATGCAACGGACGATGCAATTAACATGCGCATGGCGTCGCGTCGGATGTTCATAGTGTGGTTCTGGTCATAGAAAATAATACAATTTGATTCGACTCAACACGCGTCGCGTTGCATCGGGTCGCGTCGCGTGTTAATAATGTGTTTCCACCTTTATTGTCTAACTCGCTCGCAATCGCCATCGTGTTTTTGACAGTTCTTGTATGAATGTGACAGCTAGCTGATTCCGATGCCAATTGTCAGTCCATACATGAACTGTCAAAATGAACACGATGGCGATTGCGAGCGAGTTAGACAATAAGCCTACTGGTCCTTATTTCACCGTCTCGACAAGAATCTACGCCTTCATGTTGACCACGCATCGCAATTCGAATTGTCACTTGTCGCCGACAAATTGTCGAGTTGGTGAAATGGACTGGCTACTCCGAAACCCGAATCACTTTTCGTGCCATCCTCCTCACACTAGTAGGCTTTAGCCCGAGAGCAAGAGAGACGGTGTGATGCGAAGTAAATGGAATGTCATAGCCGTTCCTGATAGCCTTGGCTTCCACAAATCGTTCAATGAATTCGTTAATTCAGCAAATTGGTCACAATTGGGCTCTTTAGTGCGTCAATTGGTAATAGTTAAGGCACGTCTTTTTCCCTTGCGGGGTAGACAGAGCAGACGCCTCACCATGACGTCCTAATTCAGACTCAGTTCAAGTTTTAGCTGTCACTTTTAGTATGAATCTAACAGCGAGCGAAACTTAACTGAATCGCATTAAGACTGTTTTTTCTTTATTTCTAGATCATGGCAGTAAGTATCACCTCATTAAAGTGAAATAAATCACTCACTAGCTTCTGCCCGCAACCTCGTCCGCGTAGAATTAATTTGAAAAACTGATGTTAATAGTCATATTCTGCAACGATTATTTACATTGCGAGTCTAGGCAGCTACGACCTTTGACATGTTTTATCACTATCCCGTGGGAACTATGCCATTTTCCGGGATTTTAAAGCCTATGTGTTAATCTAGGGTATGTACAAGCAATATCCGTTCCAAATTTTATCCACATCCGTCCATCAGTTTGCGCGTGAAGAAGTAATAAAAACACACAAAAACTTTCGCCTTTACACTTAATATATTAGTGTGATGTGATGTGATAATATGAATGTGGGTACTTGTTTGTTTATAAAATTGTCAAGTGGCTGAATGGGCTACAAAACTCTATGGAGTGAAAATTTGATTTCCCGTCGACAGAAAGATACACAGAATAGCAAATAGCAAACGTGAAAGAACAAAAATAGTAAACTTTCTTACCTTTGGGAACTGAGCGAGCTGTCGGCCGCCATGTTGGATTCCCGTAGTCTGTGAACAAATTTGTACATCAGGTTCGTGTCAGGTTTGGGAACTATTTTTAACTTTAATTTTCCACGACATCCTAATACGATTCAGTTTAGATCCGCTCGCTGTCAGATTCATACTAAAAGTGACAGCTAGAACTTAAACTGCGTCCAAATTAGGACGTCATGGTAAGGCCCCTGGTATCTTAGTCGTTAGTGACCTATGAAACTAAAGGTCCCGGTTTCGAATCCCAGTAGGGGTAGACATTTGTATAATGAATATGAATGTTTGTGCCTGAGTCATGGATGTTGTATGTATTGTATTTAAGTATGTATTTATCTGCATTATATACCTACAAACTTTGCTTAGTTTGGGACTGGGTCAATTGGTGTAATTTGTCCCATGAAATAAAAAAAATACATACGTTCAACATGAAACTACCGTACCAAACTACCAAATGTATCATTTGACAAATTGTTTCGTTCGACAAGCAATTTGTTCCACAAACCTTATTATCTGGAACACAGCTTAATTTCAGATTTACTTATCAAGGAGCAAATAAAAATCATGAATCAAAACACTAGGTACTTATTTAGTAGATAAAAGTGCCGCCAGACTCAGTAGGTAGGTACTTCGTTAAATGTGGTTCCAATTAGCTCAGATCGATATGTTTTCAAATAAAAGCACAATGTCAAGTAATTTGAAATTCACATCCACTCTTATCGAGGATGCCAAGCCATTTTCAATTGTATACCGACGTGATAACGAACCAAATGCTGCGGCATTCGGAGCAAATTGCTGTTTTTATTTGTATTGCGCTCATGACAAACATATGAGGATCGGATTAATGGCAGACGTACAGGATGTTTGTTAAAACGGTTTCAAATGTCTACCCTAAAGGGTTGGCCGACCCTCGGTAATTATATGGCAGCTTGACTTTACACTGGCTCAGAGGCAGAATTAGCTGTCAGGGTGCAATGCAGAATGAGAAAAGAGATGAAAAGAGTTGTCTCAGAGATTTTTACAAAATTTAAAAAAATTAAAATTAATTTATTTGTCAAAACATAGGCAAATACATACAACTCAAGGTTTTTTTATAATTTGAACTGTTTACCTAAAATAGAAATAGTGCATTTATTCCTAAGTAATACACCTTTTCTTTATTTTCTTTGATAGGTACATGCTATCAATGACCGTAAAAACATTTTTTTGCGTAAATTAAAAAAAATATTTTCATTCTAATTTTAAATGTCTCGCGGCGGTTTGGTAATTTAAGGTTTAAAAAAATACAACTTCTCTCACCTTTATGAGGATAATTTGTTTACAAGAACATCATTTATACTATTTTATGATGTAAAAACAACAATAAAGAGTTATACATAACATGCATAGGTACATTCTAAAGCAATTGAAGTAACATTGATCATGGGCTCGATTTGCAGCTGAACTTTTACTGCATTAGTGACCAATAAGTAGTACCTACTTATAACAGAGGAAGCCTGTTTAAAACCGATTTTCAAAGTCTCTGTCTACCGTTACCTAAAAGATAGAGACGTCAATATGACGTCAATATCTTTATAAATAGTCTTGGGTACAAAGGAGGCTGATTTTCGGAACTCTAGATGTCATTTCAGGGTGCTAAACGAACCCTTTCACTACTTTAAGCTAGGGTTGATGTTTTTGAAACACCCCTTGTTTGTGGTGACGGTAGTGTAATTGGTAGTTAAAATGAACGTTAACCGTCGCAGACAGTGTTTTTTCGGTTAAAACTGGAATAAAGTGTTCGCGTAGTAACTAAAGAAAGAAATAATAAAGTTTATTTAAGTATGACAATCACAAACAACAAATAAATAAGTCCAGCTTCGCTCCCGTCTTTGCCTTCGAGGTTTTTTTTTTATTGACAATTCGGAAAAAAACTAAACAATAATGTATCAAATCATCAGTTGGTAAATGATGTCAGTGCGAAACGTTGAGTTGGCAAATAAAAATTTGCCCAAATAAAAATATGGGATACTCGGTTTGGGGAGTTAAGAATTTGCTAAATAGTCGTCGAAACATTAGTAAACCGTTTTTAGTACTAAAATATAATCGGTAATCGTTGAATATGCCGGGTGTCCGTAGAGTGAGCATAGAATAGACCAGACGCTTGAGTATCACTTTGAGACAAAGATAGTATCTAAGTAGTTCTAAATAGTAGATAAGTACGTATCGTAGTTATGACCATATAGTGCACTACTAGCCTGAGTTGACAAAAACACTACAATTCACCATAGCGGAACGTTAATTTAACGCCTCAAAAACATACTAAATGAACTCTTTTCACTTAAAAACCCAAAAAGTTGTTTTATTTTCACCGATCACTTCCGCTCACAGGTTATGTCAGCCACAGTTTTAAAGTGTGGCCAACAAAAATACCGCATTCGCGAGAAAGGGACAAAAAAGCATAATTGCGTCTCGCCTACACATGAGTAATCCTGTATAAGGACATCTCTTTCTTTCAATGTATTACCGATCAAGGGCCTGCCCAAGTAACACAGAAAGCATTTTAACAAACGAATAGTACACTTATGTAGAACTTAAGGTCCGTATAAACTCTTGTATAAGTTCACCGAGCATCTTGACGCTTTATATTGGCATTTCAAAACCATTATGATGCTTTAGACGGTATAACGGTTAGATAATGGCATATCAAAATGCTTTTGTAAAGCCTATAGTTTTAGTGCAGCAAACCACAACGCAGCTGTACAGCTTTCCGCTGTTTTTAGTGCATTTGGACCTACAATAGCATTTTTAAGTAGTAAATAAATGCCTAATGCTGTTTAATAGCATAAACATGAACCATTATCATGCCACTTTAATTCGCTATACAGCTTTCAGCAGTTTTTAGTGCCTTAGGGTTTATAATAGCATTTTTAAGTAGTAAGATATTGCCCAATGCTGCTTAATAGCATAAACGTGAATCAATGTAATTGCATTCATTTGCTTGCATTCGAAAGATCAAATGAGTTCTGTTGTGCGGCTAACAGCTCTTTAATCAAATACACGTGAGTTATTGTAATGTGTAAAGACGTATATACATTCATTTTAATGCATTATTAAAACCATTTGTCGGGCATATTTAAGAAAAGCAACTTACGTTAGTATTATAATTATGTGATCAACAAAACAAAAAATAGACCTATATAATAACTATATAATTTTACTGAATACTGTCCAACCACTACTATTATGTTAATTATGCAAAATTCGTTCTATACTAGGAATACACAATTGTTTTGGATATTTCACACATAGATTTATTTACCATATTATATCAAAACTACAAAATATCGAAGGCGCGTGAAAATTTTCAATGAAACTTGTATAGACATTTACAGTAAACTACATTGCGCAGTAATAATTGAAGGCATGAAATCACAAAAGAGTCAAAAACTTATTACCCTTGCAGTATTAATACAATTTTCTTTGACGCTAACCTTTATGTCACTTCATTCTATATTGTCAAAGTATATTGCGAAACAAGTAGTTTATAAATTCAACGTTAATAAATTATAACGTACTGTTTGGTATTAGAGATGTTTTTGCAATGATGTAGGGTTTATTTAAGTTCTAACTGTGAACACTTCAATAGCTCTAATCATTCTTTTACTACATTCGAATGCTAGTTTAATGCTTGTGTAATGCAATTAACATCTTCATTTTCAATAATATTGCTAGTATAATGCTTCTGTAATGCACTTGGCAACTTCATTGACCGTAATAATGCTTCTTTAATGCGATTGGCACCTACTTTGACCACAATAATGCTAATATAATGCTAATATGTTTGTGCCCGAGTCATGGATGTTGTATGTATTTAAGTATGTATTTATCTAAATTATATAAGTATGTTTATCCGTTGCCTGGTACCCATAGCACAAGCTCTGCTTAGTTTGGGACTGGGTCAATTGGTGTAATTTGTCCCATGATATTTATTATTATATATTATTATTAATATAATGCGATGTAATGCAATTATACAACTTATGTAGGATCTAAAGCTGTATAATTTGTGCCCAAATAAGCACTACAGTAGCCGTATAGACGTTTATAATGCTACTATATAACTAACTCAAAATGCTTAAACGATACAGAAATGCTGTAAGTCGGCCGTTATACTGCTTTGATGTGTTACTTGGGTGGTCTATTCTATACTCTGTTTACGCGGGTGTCACAATGAAGCCTCACCTCTAGATTTGTCAAAGTCAATGTCACAGCCATACAGGTGTAATGCAAAATGATTTTCCATGATATGTCATTAAAGTCGTGTATACAATGCAGCTGTCAGATTAAATTGTTTTATAAATAAGAACCTTATTCAAATATTGTTAAAGTTGAAAACCGCACGGGATTCAACGAAATGTCATGGAAAATTTCGCACTACATCTGTACCTTCCTTATCGAAACAGACTGTAAAATTTACACTAGACTCTCTGAACTTCCAGATGCAATGTCGCAGACAAGCAAAAAAACGGGTCGGTTTTAATAGAACTCTGTATGAAAAGTGACTCGTTATTTTTGCTCGTCGGCGTAGTTTAGTTAGTCACTCCAGTTGGTGTAATGCACCTTTTGCATCGGCCAGTGCATTTTGCTTAAATTTGCATCACAATGAGTCTGCATGAAATTATGATATTCACCCCACGAACAGGGGATGTTATGATATGACGATTCAATTTAGGTATTTGAGTCCAGTGCCTAAGTATATTTCGCGCTGGTCTGGCAGCAGAGAAAAACATAGCATGTACGTTACAGCTTCTCTTCACTTGTAGATGGTAAAAGCCCATCGAGGAAATGGACGAAAATCTCAGGAATCAACCCTAGCTAGCAACCCACCACCATACTAATACTATTTTT
This sequence comes from Pandemis heparana, assembly GCA_963854515.1. Classification (NCBI taxonomy): domain Eukaryota; kingdom Metazoa; phylum Arthropoda; class Insecta; order Lepidoptera; family Tortricidae; genus Pandemis; species Pandemis heparana. The sequence goes on from OY978006.1 coordinate 31,930,812, forward strand.
TTTTTCCACTTATACGCCTACAATCAAGCTAAACGTGGCCTTAAGAGGCTGACAACACCTAATTTTGTTGAAATTGATGTTATTTAAACACTTTTTTAAGAAAAACTGCACACAAAGAAATACAAAAGAAATATTATAATGTTATAATTTTTATCATATTTCAAACACGCTAGACGGGCTCGATACATAATTGAACAAAATCGGCTCGATAGAAAATAATTGCAAAGATTGGTCTTAAAATCACCATTAAACGGTTCTATGTCTTTATTTTTTCGACGTATGGGTCTGCAATTAAAAACATGAAGTCAACATATTCATACCTACACGGCTAACGAGTCATATTTCACAAATAATCCATACTTTTGTTTATTTCTTATGATTTGTGTCTTATTTGCAAGATTTTAGACGTGCGCCAAGCTGCCGGAATAGTTTCTTCTCTTTCACTAACAGGCACGTGAACCGTATGTGTGAAGAGTGGCGCTGCTCCAGGTCATTTGCTGTTGACAGCGCCTTAATCTTGTTACCTTAGGCCTTGTCTACCCCGTTAGGGATAAAAGACGTGATGTATGTGTATGTAAGTACGTACCTACGTAACTTTTATTTTTGCTCGCAACTCGATGACAATGGGACCAAAGATTCCGTCTTAATGAGAACCTTCTCTTTTGAAAGGGGGGAAAGGGATAGAAATACTCCCCCCAGACGGCGGTGTTTTCAAAGACATACACAACCTACTTAAATAATGACTTTGTGTACTTAGGATGCCTTTGAATCCTTTAATAGCCAAAACCTAAACCGCACTAAACCTTAAGCTGGGTACTCATCCACGAACCGTAACAGTAACTATAACACGTTACAGTAACCAATAACATTAAATTAAGAATTATAAAAACCCCCCACGCAAAATAAAAAAAACGGGCCAAAATGCCTTACATCATTTTGGAAAAGAGCTGATAGTTTTCAATAGGGATTGCAAAATCCGGTTCTTTTCTCAAATCCGGATTATCCGCATTTTTCGGATTTTTATTAATATTTTGAAATTGTCATGTAATTACATGTTTTTTGAAACCTAATGGTGTTCAATTTTATTGTTTTTAAAATTTCCCTAAGAATATATAAAATAAAACTGCAAAAATCTTGATAATCCGCGTTTAATCAGTCCAGTACTGCTGTGTCTGCAGTACAGTACTACCGGACCAGCCGACTAGCTAGATCTAAAGCTAGGTATGAGGTAGCCAGTAAAGCGCGGAGGGGAGAGGGATAGATAGTGCTACGTGGCGGGGAACGAAACGAACGCATGAATGAATGAAATGAAACTAAATTCAATAGGAAATTCTGCTTAAATGTCAACTTTGTCAACTGTAATTGAAATCCGAAAAAACCGGATTTTTATGCTAAAAATCCGAATCTATAAAAGGCGACGAAAATCCGGATTTATCCGGTTATTTCGGATTTCGGATTATCCGGATTGCAATCCCTTGTTTTCAAACTACTGGGCCGATTTTAACCAAACACAACTTAAAACCACCGCAAGGAAACTGGCTTTTGAATGAAAAAAACTGCATCGAAATCGCTTCATCCACAGGAGACCTACGATGCAACAGACACACACAATCGACGTCGAAAGTTATAACACCCTTTTTGCGTTGAGGGTTATAAATAGTTTAAACTAGCTTCTGCCCGCGACTTTGTCCGCGTAGAATTAGCAATTGACATGTTTATCGCTATCTTATAACTATGCAATTTTCCGGGACAAAAAAAGCCTATGTTTCAATCTAGAGTACCAGCAATCTCCATTCCAAGTTGTATCCAAATCCATCCAGCCGTTTCAGCGTGAAGAAGGAACAAACATACACAGTCACTCACTCACATCGTCACATCGTCACAAACTTTCGCATTTATAATATTAGTAGGATTAATCTTTCTTTTCAGGCGCGCGTATTTTGGAATCAAACTACACATCTAAAATCAATATCCAATCAGTATGAAAATAAACCGGGTGGTACGGCGCGCAAGAAAAACGGTTTCCTCTATTTACTGAGCGAATTTTGTAGCCTAGGCACTATTCCATTGGAAGCGAGCAACTAGCTGCTCTTTCGCTTGGGATAGGGGACAATGAAGCCCCTCAATGAATGGCCCCAAAGCCTCAATGGAATGAATTGTCACAATGAGGCCTCTCGTCCGGGCTACGTTCAGTAACTAAGTGACAGTGTGATTATCGTCGGATGAAAATCGTCCGATCATGAACACACACTGAACGAGTTGGGGCGTACCTAAGTGTCAATTCAAATCAAAATTAGTGAACAATTCAGAATCGAAATTTAAATTTTAAATTTTAAACTGTCAAATTGACGTCTGGCTTTACCCATTTATTTTACGGGGTGACCGGTGCGGTCGCCCGACGACGCTCGACGATGTTACTGTTTGGTGTGATCGTCCGATTATTGCACCGACTTACTGAACGTCGTGCGTCGTCGGACGTCGTCGAGTGATCAAACTGTATGCTTAGTGTAGGTTTACCGTCACAAAGTACGGCTCGAAAGGTCAATGTCGCTTTGCGTTAAAATATCAAATAGTATGAGACAGTTTGTTGCCGTTTCGATCCGCAAGTGGCGCTGCCAATTTTTCCATAGTAATTGAGACGTTTACGTGAACGCGTTCGAGACGTTTTTTATATGAGAAAACTTACACTAGAGGCTTTGAACGCAGCCCTCTAGTACCCCATCAATGTAAATGTCTCAGCTATACCTTCCTTATTGAAACAGACTGTCCCCCTTATTCATAAACGCACTATAGGCCTCTGTTAACTTAGTAATCGTTTGTCCTTATCTGTCACTTTGACATTTACCTTTCACAGATAAGGACAAACGATTACTAACTTAGCAGAGGCCTATAGTGCGTTTATGAATAAGGGGGTGTAACTTTATACCTCTACACGATTCTGAAAAAAAAAGGAACATCAAAGTGATCCCATAAGGGATCCGTTTTCCGTTTTACCATGACGTCCTAATCCCGACTCAGTTCAAGTTTTAGCTGTCACTTTTAGTATGAATCTGACAGCGAGCGAATCTCAACTGAATCGCTTTAAGACGTCATGGTAAGGCCCCAGAACCCTAAAAAAGGGAGTGCAGATACGACGTATGATACGAACTTTGAATTTCGAATTTAATTAGGTATGCTTAGTGCCAATTTGCCGTTACACAGTACGTCTGGAAGGCATTTGCGTTAAATATCGAATAGAGAATAGTAGTAGCCATTTCGATCCGCTAGTGGCGCTGCCAATTTTGACGTGACAACGTCTTATAAATTGGTTTGCCGGGTGACACTTCAAGAAACTGCGTTACGCTCCGCTCACGTTATGCGCTCACAATGAGAGCGAGTGACAGGCACGCGTCCCTTCCACTCGGGCATGGTTAGCCCGCCTAAGAGCGAGAGAGACAGACATAAAAAGTGAAAGGCACGCGTCCCTTCCACTCGAGCACAGTTAGCCCGCCTAAGAGCGAGAGAGACAGAGCGAGAGAGAGAGAGTGAGAGAGATAGGCATACACACCGGTTCATGTCTTGCGCTTCTATTTCGCTTAGGCGCCTGCATACAAGTTTACACGTTGCCAGTTAATTGTAAAACGATTGTGTAGTGATAATGTGAAGGTAGGTAATAAATGTTTTAAATTGTTACTATTATTTCATCCTTCTTCCTACTATACGAATGAATATTCACATTAAAATTATTTTACCACTCAAAGTCGTTGTCACGTAAAACTTTCGCCCGTATACCGACTTTACAGGCAACCAATTTTTTCCATAGTAATTGAGCCGTTCAGAATTTACCATGACGTCCTAATTCCGACTCAGTTCAAGTTTTAGCTGTCACTTTTAGTATGGATCTGACAGCTTGCGAACCTAAACTGAAACGCATTAAGACGTCATGGTAAGGCCCCAGTTCACGTGAACGCGTTGGAAAAGTTTCTTGTGTGTAAACTTACACTAGAGACTCAGAGCAGCGTGCAAGTTCATAGCAGGACATTCTCGAAAATGCATGAATTTTCCAGAAAGTTTCACGAGAATTTTATAGTAAGTCCCTCGGGAATTTTCCAAAAACTTACTTGCACTTACACCTTTCACGTCTTTATCCCTTACGGGGTAGACAGAGCCTAGTAACAGGACCTAAAGGCCACGTTTAGCATGATCGTGGGCATATAGGTGGAAACGAGAATCAAAATAGTGATGGGTTGCTAGCATCGCCTATAACATGATTCCTAAGCATACGGTCTGATGTGTGATTTCTTAACTTTTCAGGAGAGCAGAAATAAAATTGATAAATGAATCGGCTTATAATTATTGAATTATTATAGTTAAGATCACGAAACTTTTTGCATCTTTAGAAGATTACTTGTACCTATATTTTCATATATTATTTTCTTTTTGCGGTTTAAATAATATCGATACAACATTTTTTTATGAAAAAAGGAGACTTCCGACTCTATGCTTCATACGTTATGCTATTGAACTGGTTGAAGGCATGTTCTATTTGCACTTAACTACTCATATTATTCTCAAAAGTTAACGTTATTACAGGCATAAGGTCTCAAACTAATATACGAATTACTGTATAAAATTAAACAGCTAAAAATATTTGAAGCATTACGTCGTATCTAGTGATACGTACCTATGCTGTATTAACCTTTGCAAAGCAGAAGGCTTTTAGTGACATAACGCCAGTCATGAAGGAAAACAAATTTTGAAGCATAAACCTTGAAGTTGAAATACGCTAAACAAAAAACTTGGAGAAGTCCTGAGAAGTCCATGCATAAAGGTGTAAGTCAAAATTAGTCCTGATGCGTCTCTATAATTTCTAAAAGTCGTCAGATCAGACCTTATGCATATAAATATCTCCTCAATGGAAAGAGATAGAAATACAAGTGTCAGTGTGGTAGATAGAGAAAGAGTGCATTATAACCGTAATTTAAATAAGTTAATTTGGTCTGATTTTCACATCAGACCTTATGCCACTCGAGTAGTGTTTTTTTTATATGAATAGGAAGGCAAACGCATCAATTCCCTCGATGGGCTTTTGCGTGCGCGGGAAGAGAAGCAACAGGGTACATTCTATGTTCTTTCTTCCCAGACCAGCATGCAAGAAACGAATTACGGAACCCTAAAATGGGATTTAAATCAAAAATGCCGCTGCCAGTGTACCGCTGCCTTTAGACGCTCCAATTAAAGTCTTATATATAGAAGTTTTTATCACTCTGTGTATTTTTCACGTATTTTCACGATCAGCGGATGTTTATAAACGTACCGCCCTACTTTAATATTAGTTTAGCGTCTCTGTCACGCACAGTACAAAAGGACAGGGGGGGTTTCCATGACGTCTTATCCAGATTGTTGTATTGTCATCTGACTTACGCAAGATTCCACCCGGACCAACATAGAAACATGCATGCGTTGCAAGTTAAACAATAGCTTGTAACTTGTAATAATTACGTTTGTTTTAATCCGTTTAGTTTATGTCGAGTTCATTTTTATTCTGCTCCATTTTCTTCAAAAGTCTTGACTCTTTTCTTACTATATAATCTCCAGCAACCATGCCGCGTCGTTATTAATTAATTTATTCATTCCCCGCCCTGCCAGGGCTCATAAATATACGCAGAAGCTGCTAAAAATATTAACAAAACGCTCGTGATGTTAGATTTTGCTATTTTATACGAAATCTGCTATTCATGCGAAAGGCCACGTTTTATGCGAAATTTGTAATTTCTGAAAGCTTTTTGGTTTTGCCACGCGTGTAAATTTAAATTTAAGAATACAATCAGGCTATTTTTCCAATGAAAGTTAAATATTATTTTGTGTAGGTATAGTCAAGGTCAAATTTCAAGTTTCAGCAAATTCAAAAATTCTAATACTAGTTTACAAAAGGTCACGTCAAAGTTCACGCGAATTAGGTGGAAAGAGGCAACAAAATAGAGACAATACAAAAAAAAGCAATAAACGTTATATTATCTTATCTTATCCTATCTTATCTTTTCTTATCTAAAACAATACAATAATCTTTATTGGACACTACAAATCAGTACAAAACAATACAGATACAAAGAACAAAGGGGACCTTAATAGGAGAAACCTTGCATAAATTTTATAATTTTAGTAGGATTTCGTATGGAACCTAGGCCAGATATTGTGCCGCTAAGTATATTACGTTTTAATCATAATTTATTGACCTTAGTAAAGTTAGTCTGCTCCAATAAATTACTTAATAACAAACTGTCGAATTATAAATGTAAAGCTAGCTACGAGCTATCGAATACGCCGTATCCCGATAACCAAACAACAATATCCGGGCGTCAATGCCATCTCATCCGGGCCTTACCATGACGTCTTAATGCGATTCGATTCGAGATCGTTTTATTTATTGCTACATAGAAGAAATAAATAAGAAAGAAAGAAGACATTTATTCATTTTGCAAGACACAAAAATATAAGAGCATGTACACACAATTTTATAGAGAAAAAAAAAACAATAAAAAAACCAGACATGAAAATTTGGTCATCAGCGTTGTGTGTGTATTCGCAAAAGTGAAACGGTCGCTGGCTCAGCATTACGCTGAGGTGTTAGACAACTGCAGCACTGATTTTCAGCCAGAACCGTCTGTGACTCAAGAAACGATACACAGTGTAGATTAAATAAATTAATAAAATAAACCATAAGCTTTTAAGTAAGAAGTAAAGTAATAAATAGATAGAACCCGAGTTATGTGTAACTAGAAAATACATAAATTTATTAAATAATTTTCAAAAAACGAAGTGTAAACAATAGTACATCTAACTAATATTATTTAAACTAGCGACCCGCTCCGGCTTCGCAATGCATGTATTATACATTATAAACCTTCCTCTTGATTCACTATCTATTAAAAAAAACCGCATCCGTTGCGTAGTTTTAAAGATTTAAGCATACAAGGGACATAGGGACAGAGAAAGCGACTTTGTTTTATTTATACTATGATGTAGTGATGATGCGAAAGTATGGATGGATGGATGGATGGATGGATGGATGGATGGATGGATGTTTGTTTGTTACTCAATCACGCCAGAACGGCCCAACGGATCTGGATGATATTCGGCACATAGATAGAGAAAAGTCTGCAATAGCACATAGGCTACTTTTTATCCCGGAAAATTGCGTAGTTCCCGCGGGATAGCGATAAACGAATTCTTTGCAGACGAAGTCGCTGGCAACAGCTAGTACATACATAAATCACGTCTTTATCCCTTGCGGGGTAGACAGAACGTAGTATAATTGGTTGTAATAAAGCTCGTCATTCCCCTACTGCTTCTGAACCCATCTTAGATTACTTGTGTGTAGATAAAGTTATGTATGTAACTGTAGGTCCATACACCTCCTAGCAAAAAAAAAACGGGCACCCATGGTTTTTGTATTTATGTGCATAAAAGCTTACTTTAATGCCTAAAACTTTTTTGCAAGGTGGTGTATTAGGCCTTAAAACATTCCTTACGTAACGGCTGCATAAAATACTATCGCCGTTTCCACGCTTAAAAGTAAGAGGTTTCTCATATTTCCGGAATATTTACGCACTTGTAAGTTTCACTCAACACCTCTGTAAATGTTTTTCAGCATTTTTCAATTGGGCTTGACAAAATGTTTCCATGCATTTTTCTATGTTCAAAGTGTAATGTCAAAGGGGAAGGTACGATTCCTTGCAGAACTTCCGCTAACGGAGGCGGAGAAGTTCCGTTACAACCCTAAATGAAATCGGTTGATCTCATCATCTCCAGCCTATAACGTCCCACTGCTGGGCACAGGCCTCCTCTCAGAATGAGAGGGCTCGGGCTATAGTTCCCACGCGGGCCCAGTGCGGATTGGGAACTTCACACACCATTGAATTGCTTTGCAATGTGCAGGTTACCTCACGATGTTTTCCTTAAACGAAAAGCTCATGGTAAATTTAAAATGAGATATCGCATATAAATTCCGAAAAACTCAGAGGTGCGATCCCGAGATTCGAACCCACGACCCTCTGCTTGAGAGGCCACAGGTCAAATCACTAGGCTACCACGGCTTTTTCTAGGCTACTACGGAAATCGGTTGATCTATTGAGTGTGAGTCATTACGTTATTGCGCTTCGCTGCAGTCGCGTAAAAATGAAATGTCTGACAAAACCATTACTTCTCAAAATGCGAACTATGTTTCGCATTACAGACAAAGAACTGTATATTTCTTTAACGTAATATTACGCATGCAATAACTCAATAACAGAAGGAACACGAACAATTTCTCTTTATTTCGCAAAATGAATAGTAACTGCAACGTATTTGAAATAATAGAACACGAGATATATCTCTCTTACTCATGTCCAGTGAAAAGGTTCTACGGTACGTGATTGAGTTTTTTTCACAGTTAAGGCGCTGTCAACAGCAAATGACCTGGAGCAGCGCCACTCTTCACACATACGGTTCACGTGCCTGTTAGTGAAAGAGAAGAAACTATTCCGGCAGCTTGGCGCGCGTCTAAAATCTTGCAAATAAGACACAAATCATAAGAAATAAACAAAAGTATGGATTATTTGTGAAATATGACTCGTTAGCCGTTTAGGTATGAATATGTTGACTTCATGTTTTAAATTGCAGACCCATACGTCGAAAAAATAAAGACATAGAACCGTTTAATGGTGATTTTAAGACCAATCTTTGCAATTATTTTCTATCGAGCCGATTTTGTTCAATTATGTATCGAGTCCGTCTAGCGTGTTTGAAATATGATGAAAATTAACATTATATTTTTTTTGTGTGCAGTTTTTCTTAAAAAAGTGTTTAAATAACATCTATTTCAACAAAATTAGGTGTTGTCAGCCTCCTAATCAGTGTCTTTTAAAAGCTTCATGTTCATATCATATACTTTTTCCTTGTACCCGCTTGTAATCTTTGAAAATTGGATACAGTAAATGGGTATTTAACGTTCGAATGACGTGATCGTAAAAATGACAATTTGGATACATTAAGAAATGTCAGTTGTTTGTTTATCAGGAAGAAAGAACAACCATTAGTTCTTTAAAAATAGAAAATACCAGTCAAGTGCGAGTCGGACTGATCAATTGATTATACGTAGACGCATGCATGCTGAGTCGAAATATCGGGAGCGCGTTAAAGAGGATCACGGTCCATATGCCGTAGATAATGTCTGATACATATATCTATATACTTATGTATCCCGAATATGAATATGAATAGGTGTACCTATGTGGATGGATGAAAGAAGATTAACTAAACAGATGTATATGGGGAGTGTGAATGGGTGCGTTGGGAGGGGAAGGCCTAGGCGGACGTTCCGTGATCTAATTGGGGACGTTTTGGAAAAAGGTCAGTTCAAGAGTACCCGAAACCGACGAGCATGTATGAAGAGATTGATGAATGTGGATGAAGCGAAAGAGGTATGTCAGGATCGTAGCAAGTGGAACAAAGTAGTCTCTGCCTACCCCTGTGGGAAAGAGGCGTGACGACATGTATGTATGTATGTATGTGTATGTATTCATATTCATATTCATTTATTCATTGTTTATGTCATGTACATTATAGTTAAAGATGTTATAATATATTCAAGTCGGTCCATGACGCCCTGTAAGGGCACACAATGGTACTTAAGATTAGACTAAAATTAACACATATTTCCAATTAAAATATGTATGTATGTATCCCGTACGGGGTAGACAGAGCCTAAGGTAAGACCTAAGCCAAGTTTACCATACCAACCCAGTTTATAGGTGGAAAGGATCAAAATAGTGATGGGTTGCTAGCATCGCCTAAAACGTGATAAGTACCTAAGATTTGCGCACATTTCCTCAATGGGCTATTACGTGCGCGGGAGCAACAGAACTGGTACATTCTACTCTTATCTATTTTCTTTGCTTCCAGACCAGCAAGAAGGATATCGCTTTACACAAATTATACCTCAGTGATGTGATTGTCTATGCTTATTCTGTATTTTTCTCTATTTTAAAAGGCAAAGGGATTTGTGCCTAGGCAACCACATCAAATGAAATTATATTATATTATTATGTTTGTTTTGTTTTTATTGTCGTTTTGTTTATAGAAGTTACTAGCTTCTGCCCGCGACTTCGTCCGCGTAGAATTAGCAATTGATAATGTTTATCGCTATACCGCGGGAACTATACATTTTTCCGGGAGAAAAGTAGCCTATGTTTTAATCTAGGGTACCAGCTATATTCGTTCCAAATTTTATCCAAACCCGTCCAGCCGTTTTAGAGTGAAAAAGGAACAAACATTCACACTCACTTACATCGTCACAAACTTTCGCATTTATAATAATACTAGCTTCTGCCCGCGACTTCATCCGCGTAGAATTAGCAATTTACATGTATATCGCTATCCCGCGGGAACTATGCAATTTTCCGGGATAAAAAAGCCTATGTTTCTATCTAGGGTACCAGCAATCTCCATTCCAAATTTTATCCAAATCCATCTAGTCGTTTCAGCGTGAAGAAGGAACAAACATACACACTCACTCACTCACATCGTCACAAACTTTCGCATTTATAATATTTGTAGGATAGTAGGATATATTTAATTTTTAATGTAAACATTCTCCAGCCAATGCTGAGTTGGGACCATTTTTGGCAATTTATTTTATCTAACTTTATAATGTTTAACTACTTTTGTGATTTTCATAAATAAACTTTTTGTTTCTTTCTTTCTTTTTTTAGGGTTCCGTACCCAAACGGTACCCAAACGGTAAAAACGGGACCCTATTACTAAGACTTCGCTGTCCGTTCGTCCGTCCGTCCCTCCATCCGTCTGTCACCAGGCTGTATCTCAAGAACCGTATTAGCTAGACAGTTGAAATTTGCACAGATTATGTATTTTTATTGTGGATACAACAACAAATACTAAAATCAAAATAATAATAATAATTAAGGGGGGCTCCCATACAACAGAGTAGTTGTTGGCGTTTTTTGCTGTATCTCATGAACCGTAATAGCAAGGAGGTTAAAATTTTCACAGATGTTGTATTTTTATCGCCACAATAATAAAAAATAATATAAGCCCCCCCCCTTCCATACACCAGAAGTATTTTTTACCGTTTTTTCTGGTACGGAACCCTTCGTGCGCGAGTTCGACTCGCACTTGACCGGTTTTGTTATTTAATTATTATATTAGCCGCTGTATACTCGGTCAGACATGATGGATTCGGAGGAAAAGGGACCAATGGCAACACGGAGGCGGTATTGCATAATAAATTACTAAGTACATAATCGGCATTAGTAGAAATCGATACAAAACCATTAATGACATCAGCTTTTGCTGTGCGCGAATTTAGTGAAATTGAATCCGAAATCTGGCCTTTTCATCTATACACACACACATACATATCGTCACGCCTCTTTCCCATATGGGTAGGCAGAGACTACTTTGTTACACTTGCTACGATCACTTTCGCTTCAGGTATGACTTTCGGGTAGGACGACAAAGGGGACCGGGAGTGGTGCGGGCGGGCAAAGCGCCTGCCGCCCGCACCTCTCTCGGCCCCCGCGTGCGTCCCACCCCGCGCCCCTGCATAAGGCGCTGTCAACAGCAAATGACCTTGAGCAGCGCCACTCTTCACACATACGGATCGCATGCCTGTTAGTGAAGGAGAAGAAACTATTTCGGCAGCTTGGCGCGCGTCTAAAATCTTGCAAATAAGACACAAATAATAAGAAATAAAAAAAGTATAGATTATTTGTGAAATAATGACTCGTTAGCCGTGTAGGTATTGAATATGTTGACTTCATGTTTTTAACTGTAGACCCATACGTTGAAAAAATATAGACATAGAACCGTTTAATGATGATTTTAAGACCAATCTTTGCAATTATTTTCTATCGAGCCGATTTTGTTCAATTATGTATGTATGTTCAATTGTGTTTGAAATATGATGAAAATTGACTTACATATTATTTCGGATTTTTATTGTGTGTAGTTTTTCTTAAAAAAGTGCTTAAATAACATCAATTTCAACAAAATCAGGTGTTGTCAGCCTCTTAAGCGGTCTGTTTATACATACCAAACTTAAACCGCTTTAGCGTGACGGAGTAACAAAGAAAACTCACACATTAATAATGAAAGCGGATGAAAGCGGAGCTCTCGCTCTAATTAACCGGGGTAAAAAGAGATGGTCGGCGGTCGCGAACATTTTATAAAATTTGCATTGTAAAAGCCCCCGATATCCAATAGATGTAAATGAACTCTCTGGCCGAACGCCAACGGGACATTTATCGAGTTCTGAAACTAAATAAATTATACAAAACCGGGCGGAATGTAAACATTAGGCTTAACTTTTGACTTATTTCTTCTTTATTTAGTCTTAAAGTGACTCAATTCCGATACAGGGGCCTTACCATGACGTCACAATGTGATTTGATTCCGATTCAGTATAAGTTCGTCCGCTGTCGGATCCGTACCTACTAAAAATGACAGCGAAAACCTGGGGCCTTACCATGACGTCTTAATGCGTTTCAGTTTAGGTCCGCTCGCTGTCAGATTCATACTAAAAGTGACAGCTAAAACTTGAACTGAGTCGGAATTAAGACGTCATGGTAAGGCCCCTGAACTGAGGAATGAATCGCATTAAGACGTCATGGAAGGCTCCAGTTCAGATCAGCCATGTACTAAGCCGGGTATTCATCTGCAAGCTGTAACTGTCACGTTTGCTCGTTACAGTAACAGTTACGGTTACGTAAAACGGGGTAAGAAAGGATTGCGGGGGTAGTAGGGATAGAACCACTTAAAATTTCTTGGCTCAGCTTTCTCTAAAAGTAGTAGAGTTATTTTTAAATAATAAGCACTAAAAAAAGCCGTGGTAGCCTAGTGGTTTGACTTGTGGCCTCTCAGACTCAAGATTTTGATACCCTTCTGGGTTGGAAGGTCAGATGGCAGTCGCTTCTGTAAAAACTAGTGCCTACGCCAAATCTTGGGATTAGGTTGTGAAAGCGGACCCCAGGCTCACTGAGCCGTGCCAAATGCCGGGAAGAACGCTAGGGAGATGATGAAACAATAAAATTTAGGCAAATCCCAACTCACCCCGTAATAGTCAGAATGGATAGGAACAAATAAAAAAGTGACGATACCAATGAACACAAAATATTTACCATGCTACTCCGCTACTTACGTGCAAGATAACCAAGCTTGTGCGAAATATATATATATGTATAAATACAAATAACAAATAAATAAAAATATATAAATATAAATATATATATATTTTTTGTGTTCATTGAAATGGATCTCCGCAAAGTAACGCCTGATTCAATAAAATATTTGACGATACCAAATTACTAGACATAAAGAGACTTTCTTTCTTTCTCTCTATATAATATATGTATAAAAAAATATAAGTAAACTACTCTTAGGGCAAGATGAGCCAGAAATTTAAAGTAGCAAGTGAAGACAAAATATTAGTTCTATCCCTCTCACTCAGTTTTACGGTATCGTATGTTTTTTTCTTCACACATTCACACATTTTCAATTTTTTTTTCTGACCGAGAACAGTCTATAGCTAATCGTTGCCTCACCCTTGACTTGACTGCCTTAGAAAACGGTCGAAACCTTCCATTAGAACAATTTTATTCCTCTTAAAATAAACCAAAGATACGATTTATCCAACCCGGTGAGGTTTTTCGCGTTATTATTTTATATTGTTAAATTTAATTGAATGTTGTTCTTTCCTTCGGGGCTGTTTCTCGGATTATTTTTGTAAGAAACTCCTTCGAGATTTCACGGTTGTCGAGCTCAATCTTTGTGGAGACTGTCGCGTAAATTTCTACGTATTGATGGAGTATTTAGTGGCGGGCCGTAAGACTGATAGACCTCGGAATCCAGGGCCATGTTAGTAAAACTAAAAAAAAAAAATTAAGTGTCTTTTAAAAATATTTTAAACAAATGTGAAAAACATTGCGATCGTCGTTTTATTTAAATTAATTGTTATATTTATTACTTATGTCACAGAGTTTTCTTTTCTTTTCTTTGTTTTAAAGTTAGGCACCTATATTTTGAAAAGGAGGACTATTACAAACTTGTTTTTGGGCCTCAAGGGACTGCAGGTTAAGTGGAAGGTGGGAACATACGGCGTTAGTAGAAAATAGTAAGAGATTAAAAATATTCAAAAAATCAAAAATAAATAAACAAAGTTATTCTTACCTATGGCATAGCGTAGGTTTTAATGTAAGTATATAAATTTATTCCGTTAAACGAATGCATTAATAAAGCTGATAAATAATAATATTATGACATCAGTTCACTTTAGACAAGGCATTCACTTCATTCTTTATAGCCTTTCTCAATGTCGCCACATGCTACCCGTAACTTCGTCCCTCTCACTCCAAAGCCGAGCGAACGGGACGGGAACACGCCCCCATAATTCTGCACGAGCACAGTAATAATAATAAATCTGTCGTCTGACAGCTCGACTTTCAGAGCCTTTAAGCTTTCTTTATTCCCATGACATTATTTTCAAGATTTATGTGGCAATGGGTTTGTCGTATTATGTTCACCCTTTCATGGTCAGTTTCATCATATTGCGTGACAAAGAAGAAAAAAAGCGACGAGTAGCACTCCGGGAGTGCTGGTTGAAGTGAAAACAGTAGCTTAGATTAGATTTTAATGTTGTAACGCTCCATGACGCTCAAGACGCGTACCGTACTGGCCGCTTACAAAAAAAAAACGTACGTATCTATGTACTTTTACTCCACGGCTGAACAAAAAAACACATCAAAAATCGAACGCGATTCATTCCTATTTCAAAATAAGCTCTTAGAGGATCTGATATAGGGATGGCGATTCTTTCCGAAAAACATCGATTTTTAAATCGATTCGAATCGTGACCTAATGAATCGATCCACAAAAAAATCGAGGCCAATAAGATCGATTTCTGAAAAATCGATCTTTTTCTCAAGTTTTTGTATATAATGTAATACAAATCTATTTTATTAAAAACAAGATACGTATTATAATTTAACAATCTCTTATCAGTAAAAGCAGGTAATTCGATGATAAAAAATATGATGACGCAACAAGAAATGTCAATCACAGATACAAAAAGTCAAAGATTACAAACAAACGTAACGTTTTTTTTATTAAAGAGAGGCGAAGGAATTCAAACACACAGCCATCTCGCGAGTTTTTGAATAATTAACCCTACCAAAAAATAAAATAAAATCGAAGTTCGATTTTCAAGGGTGAAATATCGATTCACTGAATCGATACAGTACTACATATCGATTTAAAAAATCGATCTTTTTGGCTCCAACAATCGATTCTTCGATTAATCGATCTCAGATCGCCATCCCTAATCTGATAAAACCTGGTACTTAAACTCTTCCTCTGTCTTACGCCTGACGCGTTCCCAAAAAATGGTCAGCGCCGGTAAAGAAGATTTCACTTCAAAAAAACGTGTGCGTCTCGGGACGCCCGACAGAAATGATAACTTAAACCAATCTAAGTTACTAACAGTATATGTCTGTCGCACACTAACCACTGAGTAGAGAGAGCGGGAAGCGTCTGTCCGAACGCCTAACCACCGTAAAATGGTTTTATTTACAATGCTTTACATGGTCCACAAACAATTGACAACATTTCATATTTCTGAGCCTATAATTTTAATGGTTCTCGTATTTTGTTTGAAAAGATGAACATGCTGACAGCTTAATTTTTTCGCTAGGGCTTATATTTAATTTATAATTAATTTATTAATTTGTGCTTATTCTAAAAGGGCGTAACTCCGATACTATCACAGAATACACACTTATCCCTTTGTCTTTTCTCTATAGAAAAAAAACTGACGTTAATTTCAAATTGTCAACGTCAGGCCCTATTCTCCAATATTCGATTTTCGAGGTTCGCTTCGCGCTGTTCCGCTCATAATAATAGTCATTATCTTGAGAGTGAGAGAGAAGGTATGCAACGAACTTCGTAAATAGAATTTCAGAGTTTCCCCCCTTGTACTTTGAAGATGTCAAAAATACAAAGTTATGATCCCTTATTTTTTCTCGTGAAAAAAGCAAAGGCGTTTCACCTATCATGTCATGTGGTAGTTTTGGTAAAATTAGGACATATTTTTAATTATTTTTTATTTTTTATAATAAGCGATATTAAAATTATATAAACATATTGCAGTGATCAGGAGGCAAAATACTTTCGAACCATATATACATTTTCAGGTGTTATAAAAATGAAATGTTGTCAATTACGTAAAAAATATCATTGGTTTTTGAAATATTTGATGTGACAAATTCGTTCAACTACTTTTTTAATATCAATATTATGCACATCTCACCTATCTTAAGTTATGATAGTTGTGTACGGCCCGCCATCGATTTCGTAGTACTCAACATAGCCAACCATTCATGAGTTGACTTACGTTTGGTCACGCGAAACTCTTCTAACATAAGTTATTGCATGACGCGTGACCAGCCGTTGTATGGCGCAGTGGTTACGGCAAACACTTTTAACTGAATTTCAAAAGTGAATTAAAGAAAAAATTAAAATAAAAAGAAAAGTTCCTTATTCTTGAACTTATTAAGAAGTAAACTAGCTAGAAACAATACGCCGATGCGTTTAAATAACGATTTTATGACCGATTGCTTGAAAAAAGTAATATCTGCGTTTTTCTCAAAACTTCCTTTTTGAAGATAGAAGAGTTGTGCGTGACACGGCAGTAGACGTTCCAGCGTGAGGAAGGAACAAACATACAAACTCACTCACATCCTCACAAACTTTCGCATTTATAATATTAGTAGGATGCAACATTCACTGCACTCTGATTGGGCGAACAAGTCTAGCTAGGGAGCCTCTAGTGTAAGTTTTCGCATAAAAAAACGTCTCGAACGCGTTCACGTAAACGTGTCAATTACTATGGAAAAATTGGCAGCGCCACTTGCGGATCGAAACGGCAACAAACTGTTCTCATAGTATTTTGTCATTTTAACGCAAACGCGTTTGAGACGCAAATGTGTTCTTGAAAGGGCCGGCAACGCACCTGTGATTCCCCAAGTCTTGCTGGTGTCCTTGGGTGGTGGTGATTACTTTCTATCAGGTGACCCGTCGGCTCGTTTTCCCCCCTCTTATATATAAAAAAGTCGTATTTTGTGGCCGAAAACCTACACATACGATATCGATAAAAAATGTCGTAGACCTTGTGAGTTAAACTTGTTTGTTTTTTGTAAGGAAAAAGAAAAATATAATCTTAATAAAATACACAAGCAAAATTGTATTCCGTAAAATACTATCGCAAAGGCAGTGTGTACACACACCTTGGTAAATACGATTTCTTCCGTGAGGTTTCGGCAAATAGTTACATTGGAGGAAAGTTTTTTTCAACGTAAAATTATGAGAAATAGTTGCTGTATTTATAAAACAACTCTCTTATCCTACCCTACTAATATCCTACTAATATTATAAATGCGAAAGTTTGTGAGTGACGATGTGACGATGTGAGTGTGTATGTTTGTTCCTTCTTCACGCTAAAACGACTGGACGGAATTGGATAAAATTTGGACCGAAGATAGCTGGTACCCTAGATTGAAACATAAGCTACTTTTTATCCCGGAAAATTGCATAGTTCCCGCGGGATAGCGATGAACATGTCAAAGGTCGTAGCTGCCTAGTCGCGACGTAACTAAATAATTATTAAAGAATAAACTATCAACATCAGTTCTTAAGTTTAATTTTATTCTAAAGCTAGTTAAACAATCATGCGAATGAAAAAACCTAAAACACTTGTTAAAAGCGGCCAAATTTTTGCCTGCTGGCAACATTTTATCGAGATGAAAGTCGCCATGTCGTAAATTGGCTCGTGTAAACAAAACAAAAATTTATTGGTAAACAAAGGTTTACACAGAGCTACCGCAATAGGTCTACCGGTAGTTTTTAT
The DNA here is from genome assembly GCA_963854515.1 of Pandemis heparana. NCBI lineage: Eukaryota > Metazoa > Arthropoda > Insecta > Lepidoptera > Tortricidae > Pandemis > Pandemis heparana. Next base: position 31,948,747 of record OY978006.1, read on the forward strand.
TTGCCCGAGGGAAAAGTGTAATAATTAAAAAGTGAGTGACTTTTGGCACAGATTAGGTAGCATTGCGGCGCGTGTGTTTCACCCACTTTAGGAAAGAAAAGCGACGGGTAGCAATCCGGGAGTGCCGGCAGAAGTGAAAACACCAGCTTAGATTAGATTTTAATGTTGCAAGCTACATGATGCTCAAGACGCTCCACGATAAAAAAAAAACACTTCAAAAATCGAACGCGATTTATTCGTATTTGAAAATAAGCTCTTCGAGGAGCCTGATATCCTGGTACTTAAATTCTCCCTCCGTCTTACGTCTGTCGCGAAATTATAATTTTTTACCCATCCTAAAAAGCGCTCAGCTTCGCTAAAGAAGTTTACACTTCAAAAATAGAAATAGTCAGTCGTCCTTCGTTTAGTCGAATTTGGTCTATGCAATGTTTGGTCAAATGATCTTTTGGTCTAAAATTTATCTAGCTGAATTTAGCTATTTCAGAAAATATTGCAAACAGGGGGATTGTAGAATAGGTTAGGTTAAAATTTTATAAGTAGCAGGTCTTGTTTGTGACAGTGTGCGTGTGTATGTTTGTTCCTTTCTCACGCCGAAACGGATGGACGGATTTGGAAAAAAAATTGAACAGAGATAGCTGGTACCCTAGATTAACATATAGGCTACTTTTTATCCCGGAAAATTGCACAGTTCCCGCGGGATAACGATAAGCATGTCAAAGTTCGAAGCTGCCTAGAGTCGTGACGTTAGTAATTATTGCAGAACTAAGCTATTGCCTGCAACTTCGTCTGCAAAGAATTCGTTTATCGTTATCCCGCGGGAATTTTCCGGGATAAAAAGTAGCCTATGTGCCGAATTTCATTCAGATTCGTTGGGCCGTTCTGGCGTGATGTAACAAACAAACATCCATCCACACTTTCGCATTTATATATTAGTTTAGTTTGATTTACTATCAGTTTTAAGTCTTATTCTACGCGGACGAAGTCGCAGAAGCTAGTTTGTAATATTAGTTAGGATTAGCCACCGTCTTTGTTTAGTGAGCCCCAATTTTCGTACCTACTCTAAGGTCCCTTTGCCACTATATTGGGATACTCGGTCGCGCGAAAAAGGTCGTTCGATTTCATTTGTTAGACTACTTGTTATTTGCTTTGTTACTTAGCTGGCTTACTGCTTGATTAGAATGAGAAGTAGGTATTTACGCCATCGCAAACATATGACAACTCAATAATTTTATAGTGAGGTGGATTTTCTATGTAGTAAATAATTCGTGTGTAATTAATCCTTTGAAAGACAAGTGTGTGACGATATTAGTGAGTGAGTGTGTATGTTTGTTCCTTCTTCACGCTGAAACGACTGGACGGATTCCCGCCCGTGACTTCGACTGCGTAGAATTATACATTATACCTAAACCTTCCTCTTGAATCACTCTATATCTATTTAAAAAAACGCATCAAAATCTTTTGCGTATTATAGTTTTAAAGATCTAAGCATACTTGGACAGACAGAAAGCGGAAAGCGGCTTTGTTTTATACTATGTAGTGCCAATGCTTGCCATGACTGCTTGCTCTCACATATTAGTAAAAAGGCAAGTCGTTCCGTGGAAATTATCCTTAGGTATCGTTGCGGTTGGGTGCCCACTGAGAAACAGCGTTGCAGCTTGCCGCAACATTATACTGAGTGGGGCCCATATTACACCATATGCAGTACTATTCCAAAGTATATAAAACTATGTATATTATATTAAACAAGAATTACAATAAATCTGTACAATAAATAATTAAAAAAATAACTAGGTAAATAGTACAAAATTAACCTAAACCTAGCCTAATTTAAACTAAAAATAAAACATCCCTCTCAGGTAGCTGTCACTGCTCATTGTGCCCAGAAGGCTGGCAACATTGCCGCGTTGAATCGCGAGGCTAATTCTTTGCCCAAAATAGCTGCCCGCCCGCCGGTCACCAAAATTAAGTATATTTTATTGCTTCCCTTTATATATCCACGTGTATCGAATAATAATAATAATAATGATAATAAGGAGAAGGACAAACTCAGCAAGTACCTTGACTTGGCTCACGAGGTAACCGTCATGTGGGATGTTGCCTCGACAATCACTGTCCCGATTGTAGTTTCGTCAAACGGTCTGATAGTGAAGAGCCTGACCATCGCCTTAAAAGGCTCTCGCTAGGTGGTTGGGTCAAGGGTCAGATACAGAAGGCGGTACTCCTGGACTCGGCCCGGATAGTCAGGAGGTTCCTCTCTGTCGCCCTTAGGCCCCGCCTCGTTGCCGGCGGCACCCTAGGTTAGGTTTTTATAATGTTTTTATATTTTGTAGGCATTAATATTGCTTTATTACTTTTTATTTGAATATTGTAAGAACCTAACTTAAGATAAAGGATTAATATACCGAATAATAATATCATTAAAATCAATTAATATCTAAATCTAACTATCTAACTAATATTATAAATGCGAAAGTATGGATGGATGGATGGATGGATGGATGTTTGTTTGTTTGTTACTCAATCACGCCAGAACGGCCCAACGGATCTGGATGAAACTTGGCACACAGATAGAGAAAAGTCTGGAATAGCACATAGGCTACATTTTATCCCGGAAAACTGCGTAGTTCCCACGGGATAGCGATAAACAAATTCTTTGCAGACGAAGTCGCTGGCAACAGCTAGTAATATTATAAATGCGAAAGTATGGATGGATGGATAGATGGATGGATGGATGGATGTTTGTTTGTTACTCAATCACGCCAGAACGGCCCAACGGATCTGGATGAAATTCGGCACATAGATAGAGAAAAGTCTGAAATAGCACATAGGCTACTTTTTATCCCGGAAAATTGCGTAGTTCCCGCGGGATAGCGATAAACGAATTCTTTGCAGACGAAGTCGCTGGCAACAGCTAGTAAATATATATGTAAATAAATGTTTTCCTGTCTCTCTCTCAAGTTTATTTGCAGTTCAATATTCAACGGTAACTCCAAAACAAAGTACAGAATGAAGGCATTAAGCAAATTACTTTAATCGCCAAGTCTTTATAAACAACCTCACCCCTTAATGCTTGGCCGCCGTGGGAATAACTTTTGTTTCACTGCTATTTATTTTTAACGGGTTTATTTGGAGCTGGTAAACAAAACTTGGTTAAAAGTCGATTAGACATTTGGATTAACTTCTATTCGAATAAGATCGCGTTCATTAATTAACTTGTACGCAATTCAAAGTTTCGAGCCGAGCATTCCAAAATAAAAGGTATAGACCGAGCGCTTAAACGAGTCCTCGCCGCGGCACAGGGGCGCGGGGTAGGACGACAAAGGGGACCGAGAGAGGTGCGGGCGGATATCGTAATGTTTGGCATGTAGACGCAAAGGCGATGAAGAGATCGATTGGAAGCAGTAACGCAAATAAAAATTAATGATTTTTAAATTCTTTATAAACTTAGAGGGACTTGTTTGTTTACAAAAGTGTTAAAATGGATTAGAACGGACTATACAAAAACATTTTTGAACAAGCTAAAAAGGACGCTTAGTTCATTCAAAAAGGAACAAACAAAAACCTAACAAAGGAAAACAGAACTTAATTGTACTTAATACTAGCAAAAGAAATTTTCTTCAAAAAAGCTCTAGCGCAAACCGAAAGCTGTAATATTTCAGTGTGCAAAATTAACTCGTCATTACAAAGAAAACTAAGACTTGTGCCACTAACAATAGTGGTTATAGTGCGCCAACGATGCCCTGCTTATTTTAACCTACGAGTTTCAGATAATATGTCTCATTAAAATTTAATGATCTCTATTTTTGGGGTCAATTGTCATCCAGGTCGTACTTTAAACAGACGAATTAGGTAGTAGAGTAGAAATGTTCTTTAATGATCGCGGCACCCATTATTTCCTGAGGAAAATGTGATTTCATTTCAAGAACCTTCGCCTTTTTCTTAACGAAGGCTTTAAAAGCAATATTTTCTCTTTACATCTAGGTATATTTTATAATACAAAGTCTTGCATTGTACTGTTGTACGAGCAATTGTTTGTATAGAGGGTAGAAATTTAAAGCCAGTCGCAATATTGTGTTTGTAGTCTAGTCTATTAACATAGCTATTATTTTATTGATTTCCTTTTTTGTTACTTCTCCGTAGATACCTGCGTGAGAGTAACAAAATGGAAAGTTGAAAATTGTATAAAAACTTTGGGACACTTTTTTTCACTTTGAGACACTCGTGATTCTGAGTAGAACTGATATCGAAGTTGTATTATTTGAGGAATAAAGGGATTTTTTTATAGAAATTCAAGAAAGGATGCGTGGTTTCTCAATTCGAACGAATACTTATTTTGTCGCGGTCACGAAAAATGCTTTTTAAAAATACAAAAACTGCTGAAAATTCTATTCAAGAAATCAATTGTTTTCTCGTTAGTGTTGTTATGTGAAGAGAAAACTCATTTTCTGGCAATTTGCATACAGAATGGGTCTTATACTTATTGGCTGCTCCTTTCGTAGGTAGAGCAAAAAGTGGTGGAAGATATTACAACCAAAGTGCCTAATAAGGTCAAATGCGAGTCCGACTCGCTCACCGAGGGTCCCGTACAAATTCGTCAAACGAATATAAAATCCAGTGTTAGCAGAGCCCTGCCTCGTAAGCAAAATGTAGGCAATGGGTCTTTTTATACTGGTTTTCTACATAGATACATGAAAATATCCTGTTTTTAGTATTTGTTGTTCTAGCGGTAACAGAAATAGGTACATCACCTGTGAAAATTTCAACTGTCTAGCTATCACGGTTCATGAGATACAGCCTGGTGACAGACCGACAGTGGAGTCTTAGTAATTGGGTCCCTTTTAACCTTTGGATACGGACCCTAAAAAGAGTTTGAAGATATTGCAATCAATGTTTTCAAAGTAGGGGCTAAGACGGGCGATAAAATTAGCGCTACGTTTCTTTGCCGCTAAGAGACACATTGGCACATGGGAGAACTTATCCCTAAATAAGAATCTCTTCCAGCGACTTTACAAAAATAGGCATGCAGTCGAAAATATGTGCACTGATTAAAATGAACAACAAATTTGTTATAAAGTACCTAAACCTACTTTAAAAACAACTAGTGTGTTAAGTTTCCATATTGTGTCAATTTGTCCCTATTTATTGGTTTGTTTCTATTTTCGTTATTTGTTGCCAATTAACTTTTTTTTTTTCATTTAAGCTGACCGACGGCAGAGTCCCTAGCCGCAACGGTTGTAGTCTTTTAGGTCAAAGCTGTACCTACCTATCTATCTGAAAGAATTACAAAGTTGTGAAAGTTCTGACTACGCTATGTGAATATTAAAATAGTCTTGAAAAAAAATCTTTGCACGAAAAATGCAAACACGACTCAGAAATGGACGACTATACGATAATTTGTGACCTTTGCCTTTACAAAATAAAAAAGTAAAATTTTTCAAATTAAAAACCAAACTGGATTTTTGTACGTTTAAAAATCGATACCTACAGAAACTTTTTTAGTTCCAAGTATAAAACTACACGAGATCGTTACATCCAATACTTGACTGAAAACAAAAAACGCTGTCGTCTAAAAAAACAATAAAATTAATGTTATAAAATAATAAAAATACAACACTCAGTTACTTACTTCAAAGGTCAAAAAACACCGCGGGCAAAGTTCGTTCGCGCTCAAAAACGCAGCCCAAAAAACTCGCAGGCACAAACAATAGAGTTTAAATTTTAAAAACACCACTGATTTGAAAAACAATCATCGTTCGTTCGAATCCGCACCTTCCAAATTCAAAAGTGTTCCACAGACTAGGCAGAGCTGAGACGTCAACCTCGCCGAGCGTCCAGGGAGCGACTGAATGAAAACGTTTCGATACCTGAAAGGAAAGTTTCAGCGACCGTGCAACAAGTCCTATATAACATTCAGCGAACAACTGTACTCTATCCCCTCTTATCGCGGCTCACTTTTTCAGTTATTTTATTTTCAACACAAGTAAAATGCACAGGTAAATCTTGCAACAGCCTTATTTATCACTGCTGTTAAAGGGTATTTTATTCTGTCAACTTTTGGGGCACAGAGAATTATAAAATTTAAACTTTGTGTACTTTTGCGTGGGTGAATCGTGATTTATTTATTTTATGAGAATAGTTGTGCAACAAGAGTTTTTTAAACTAATAAGTTTATCGAGTTTGTTCTTTATAGTATCTAATAACACATAAACAACTTCTTTAAGGCTGTGACTGGCTGGAAAATTACAGCATTACGTTGGGAATAAAGAAGAAAAAACAACTAAGGCTGCTCCGAAATTCGATTTACGAAGTTCGCGTCGTGCTGTCCCTCTCACTCTCAAATTAATGACTATGACTATTAAAGGTATGAGAACCCTGAATCCTTTGAAATAAATAAAGCGCCTGGAACTAATTAGCATCGATATTCAACGAGAAAATGCTGCCAGCCTTTTTAAGCATCACGTATTGTCACGGGGGCTTTACGTAGATGTGATTTGTAAGGCAAATACTCTTCATCTCATTGTATTTTTCACTTTTATTAAATGCGATGTCTTTTACTTTTTCCTTTTGTAGTGTAGGCGTATTATTTTAGACAAAACAAAAACTCGATAGCCAAACATTGCCACTAATATTTTCTAGGCGCAAACATAAATACAGTTTGGTTCACGGTACCTACATAACAACACAATAATACATCACTACCTACAATACCTACATATACTCAGCGGCATATTTAGCGGAACACAAAAAAAGTGTAGGTACCTAACTATTTTTTTTTTCTGGTCAAGCGTTCGTATCGTACCCATGCGTTTTGCAAACTTTTTTGTGTTCCGCTAAATATGCCGCTGAGTGTGGCATAAAACAAGGTCGCTCGTTTCCCGCTATCTGTCCTTATGAATGCTTATATCTTTAAAAGTATACTACGGATTTTGATGCGGTTTTTTTTAATAGATAAAGTGATTCTAGAGGAAGGTTTAATTATGTCATTTTACGCAGATGAAGTGGCGAGCAGGAGCTAGTCTTTAAAATATATAAAAATTAAAAATGTATCCATATTATCCCTTGCTCATGGCATCACGCACGAAAGGCAGGACCGATTTTGCTAATTCTTTTTTTATTGTGTTTTTACTGCCAGGGGAGCGTTCAAGTATTACGTAACGCAATTTTTGAAGATTTTTGACCCCCCCTCCCCCCACTGTAACGCTCCGTAACGTTTTTCTTTACCCCCACCCCCCTCTCTAAACGTTACGTAACTCTCAAGTGATCATTTTTAATAACCGTTTGGTTCGGTTTTCACTTGCAATAAGGAATTTTCACTTATTCATGTTAAGAGAGTAAGTATATAAAAAAGAAATAATGTTACGTAACGTGTTGTAAGAAATACCCCCTCCCGCCCCTGTAACGCATCGTAACGTTTTACCAGACCCCTCCGCCCCCCCAAATGGTTATAATAAGACATTAGTTACCTAAGTTAAATTAAGTAAAAGATGTCACATTGATATAAGGCTAAATCCTACACAATAATGTGGATCGCGGTTATGCAAACGGACAAGGATGTTATATTATATAATGTAATGAAGCACTTGCGTATTAAACTACACTAGAATACCCATTTACAAAATCTCACCTGAGATTTGATAAGCGGCGAGGGAGTCAATTCGCTGAGTCGATCCAAATCTCGCGGCAACTCACCAGGGGTGGTGTCACAAATCACCAAAATGACCTCATATAAATAATTAATCCCCCCCCCCCCATAGGACACTCCCTTCGCCGCTATAGGAATATTTACAATGCAGGGTACCTACCAAAATGTTAACGTTAATGACAGTGCCAATTAAAAATGGCGAATAGATTGTCTGAGAAGTAGCCGACCCTCGGCCTTTTCCAGGTCAAAGCAATACGGCCATCTATTTTTAATCAAAAATAATTTTCTAATTATAACAAAAACCCTGTTTCACTGAGCGCTTTTAATTAATGTTTCTGCTTGTTTGTGATTTGCTGATATTTTTAGAGTTTCAATTGTACCGGGAACTATGTAACTTTACGACTACGCTTTGACGCCTGAAGATTACGGCGTTTAAAAATTAGAACGGGAAGAAATAGCAAACGTTTATTGTGAGTCTACAAACTGTGAAAAGGATGGCTTATACAGTTTCAACATTTTGCACATATCGGACGTACCGTAAAACTACATAAAATAGTCCAAAAGCTCCCAATATGATCCGAATCTCACACAAATATTTTCGTTTGGGTGTGTATTCGCCTTTGTACTATTTTCTGTGTATGTACCTACTTCTGTATTTTTTAATTTTTATGTACTACAATAAACAGTTTACATAGGTAGGTACATACTTTTATAGAACGAGGAAAGTTGAATGGTTAAAAATGTTCATTAACGAGCGGAAAAACTTAAAAAAAAAAAAGAATATTGGTATGGATAGGTACCTACTTAAAGTCGTCTTGAAGTTATGAATCATAGTAATAGTACTGGTAAGTTATGTAGTTTTACGGTAAGGTATAATTTAATCCTATAATTGCAATTTTTTAAATCTGTAACATACTTTTGTAAATAAAGACTGGCTGGTTTTAAAAAAATTGCCTCTAAAAGTTGATACAAAGCAGCCAGTATCTTGTGGATTCTATTTTGGCTTTTTTTCCAGCCAGACTTTTTTTCTAATTAGGGCGTTTTTATGCCGCACCGTTGGCTACGAATCGACCGTCAAAGCTCAATGAGGGACCGAAATGGATTACATTTTCAATATTATCGTGTACGCATATCGCGATCCCATATAACGATATATTGATACGTATTGCAGTGAATCCGGTTCCACATGTTAACACAACATGATGAGCATGTTAAAACAACGTATCGAGCACGTCAAAACCGTATGCTCAGCATGTAAGATCAACAAGCTAGTCATGTTAAAACAACATGACATGTCATGATGAGCATGTTAAAACAACAACGAAGATTTAACCAGCAGGCTAATTGTCCAACTCGCTCGCAATCGCCATAGTGTTCATTTTGACAGTTCATGTATGGGCTGACAATTGGCATCGGAATCAGCTAGCTGTCACATTCATACAAGAACTGTCATTTCAATCCGATGCCGAGTGTCAAAGTAGTTACACAACTACCCTGCTGATTGTAGAAATGACATGATAAGTGGCTTGTTGAATCAACACGATAGATTTAACAAGTTGTAACTTATTGCTTTAACCAAACAGCAGATTGGCGCTATTTTAACCTGAAAACTTGTTGAATCAACCTGAAATCAGGTTGTTTTTTCTTAAGTGCACGACTATCAAGACAATATTGAACTAATCTATGCCAATGCGGCGACACCCGATAGCGTTCTGCAAGATGTCGAAATACTGTACAAATATTCATACAAACTTACAAGTCTGTTTGTAAAAACAATAAAACTCATCAAATTAGTGTCCACACGAGTACACTGTACGATTTTATAATCGAAACAGAAGTAAAAACGATACGCTAGTCAATCAAATCAGAACCCATAGCCGTTCACTCCGCTGGAGCGATGCGTCGCCGCACCGATCCGTATATACCCGCTTTTTGTATTCTCTAACAGTTATATTTCGCTTAGTTTCTGCCCGTTTCATCCACGAAGAATTAATAGATGCTTTTTTGAAGTGATAACTTCTTATGGGAGGGTAAACCGCTTCGTAACGTAACGCGTTACGGCGCCAGTCTGTCTGGCTACCCTTTCTCTGACGCATACGGCAGCGGTAGGGCTCTTCCTCTCTCACTCTAACCCACAGCGCTAGTCGTATTTCGGACAGACGCTTCCCGCTCTCTCTACTCAGAGTTTAGTGTGCGACAGACAAATACTGTTAGTAACTTAGATTAGTTTAAGTTATCATTTCTGTCGGGCGTCCCGAAACGCACAATTTTTTTTTGTATATATTCTGAGGAGGCCTAGAGCCTTACCATGACGTTTTTATACGAATCATTTCCGAACTGTTGGATCGCTCGCTGTTAGATCCATACTAGAAGTGTCAAAAATTACAGCTAAAACGTAAAATTGAATCGGAATTCAACCGCATTAAGACGTTATTGTTCTAACCCAACCACTTTTAAGACAATAATGGAAAATCCTATTCCTATATCCTATTCCTACGATAACTTATAAAAAAAGGGAAAGCAAAACGTTTTTAACAGGACGCCAGCATGTATTGTGAGAACAATCCTCCTAGTCGCTCTACATTGCGGCGCTGGGTCGACAACTTCTAACCCTTTCGCACAACGGCCCAGCAATGCAATGAAAGTTTAAGAGGGTGCATCCGTGCTGAGCTCGCAACGTTGCATTTTTGGTGATTTTTTGCGATTATTTCACAAAAATTGAATGAAAGTATCAAATATCCGTCTGTAGTGCACTTCGTTTTTAGTGTATTAATGTGTCTAATGCAATAATTCATCGTGATGGACTTTTATTTTCTTATTAAACGAGATATAGTATTTTATCCCTTTAATACGAAAATAAAACTCCACCACCATTAATCATTGCATTGGACACATTAATACACTAAAAACGAAGTGTACTACAGACTGATATTTGAAACTTTCATTCAATTTCTGTGAAATAATCGCAAAAAATCACCAAAAATGCGACGTTGCGAGCTCAGCACGGATGCACCCTCTTAAACTGGACTTGCTGCTTCGAAATTTGAATTTCATGTAGCCCTGTCTCGCTCACGTAACGGTCTTTAATATCAGAATGAGAGGGACAGATACTGTTGTCGTTGCTTAGTGTTCGGGGAAAAGTTAAATTGAATTTTATGACCCTGACGCCAAATTATCAGAACGCTGGCTTTTCATTATAACTTCTATTTTGGGCTCTCAACATTTCAGAGTTCCAAGGACGTGAAAGGCCGGCAATATTTGAGAAGATAGTATAACTCACAAGTGGTATTTAAGTGTTGAATCAATACACATAAATAAAATTGAAATATATGTTTGTAATGTCACATTAACAACTTTTTGAGACCCTGGAGAGAATTTGAAGTGATTACAGATTTACCCCCTTATTCATAAACGCTATATAGGCTTCTGCTAACTTAGCAATCGCTTGTCCTTATCTGTCACTTTGACATTTACCTTTCACAGATAAGGACAAACGATTGCTAAGTTAGCAGAAGCTTACAGAGCGTTTATGAATAAGGTCGTTAATCCCAGTCTACATACAAAATCTGGGGGCATGGTGCCCCCCGCCAAGACGGAATTACCTATAACTACATACAAATCATACAATCTCTTACATATTTCTCCCATACTTGTCTGGGAATAACATAGAATGTGCCAGTTGCTCCTCTTCCCGCGCAGATGGTAAAATTAGGTTTTTCTCTCGATAGGTCGTCACGTAGCAATCGTGTTATAGGTGTTGCGGACAGCTAATAACTTTCTTGATTCCCCTCTCCACCTACGCGCCCACATTAATCCTGAAATCATAGCAAATGCTGAGTTGGACCATTTTGTGACAATTTATTTATGAACACAAAATATTTACCTTGCTACTCCGCTACTTATGTGCAAGATAACCAAGCTTGTCCGAAATATATACGTTTTGCATGCAATCCCTCCCACCACTACTGCCACACAAAACGCACACAAATCCCACAAACTTAATTAATCCTATCACCACACAAACACTGACGCGCGTTTCGATCCCTCTACGGGATCATTCTCAAAGTTACGCGTTAAGTGACGCGGTAGCGGAGTAGCAAGGTAAATATTTTGTGTTCATTGAAATGGACCTCCGCAAAGTAACGCCTGATTCAATAAAAAAATTATTTATCTTTTTTTTTATGTGATTAGGAAGGAAAACGAGCAAGTGGGTCACCTGATGGTAAGCGATCACCACTGCCCATAGACAACCGCAACCCCGGAGGGATTGCAGATGCGTTGCCAACCTAGAGGACTTATCTGTAGCTTTTTATGTTTTTTCGTTTCCACTTTTGTGATTGTAATAAACAAACTTTTTTTCTCTTTCTTTCTTTCTAAACATTGTCTTTGGGCCGCGTTGCCTTGGGCTCTGCCTACCCCGTGATAAAGACTTGATATAAGAGTAGATATAATAAGGCTACGACCGCTACGTGTGTGTCCTCCCCTTCAGTGACATCTGTACAAACAATTAATCCCAACTTCTAACACCAATACGAGTTGGTAACACAAATAGCCGTCTTTGTCTTTGTTGTTCGTAAACTTTGAAGACAGCATGATACTCCTTTTAACAACCCATCAGGCATTTAACTGCCGCACCCAGAGACGTCCGTTAAATGCAATCAAGTCAGGGCTCGGAAACTGTTTTATTTTCAAACCGTTCACTCGCAAGAACTAAAAGGATTTCGTTTCCGATTAAATCTGTTCAATTGAGATACCAGGGTCTTACCACGACGTCTTAATACGATTCAGTTTAGGTTTTAGCTGTCATTTTTAGTATGGATCTGACAGCGAGCGAACCTAAACTGAATAGAATCTAATCACACTAAGACGTCATGGTAAAGCGTTTGTGCCCATTTCGTTCGTCTTTCGTTTTTGGAGAACGAAATTAACCGGTTAACTTGAAATTATGAAACAAGATCGCATCCCGAACAACACACAAGGTCGCAAGCCGGCGGCGATTGGATTCAGCCGGTATTCGTAATATTCTGTAAACGCGAACGTTAAAATTTCGTTCTATGTAGGTACCTACTTAACAGTAAGCCAGACGAGTTCCATTGTATAAATTTACGGTATTGGAACGATATTAACAGGTATATTAATACCGGTTCCGAGCTCTGAATCAATAAACTACATCATGGCAATTATAGGCCACACGAATTTTAATCGAGTTCACAGTAAATAAGCCAGTATAGTATGCGTAGTTGGTATAAGTTTTCGGTCAAAAAATACGCCTCAAACGCGTTCGCGATAAAATGTCAAATAAAGAGCACTGAGCCTCTAGTGTAAGTTTTCACACGAACAAACGTCTCGAACGCGTTTACGTAACCGTCTCAATTGACATGGAAAAATTGGCAGCGCGACATTCGCGTTCGAGACGTATTTTGTGACCGAAAACCTACATTAAGAATACTGTTTGTTGCCGTTTCGTTCGCAAGTGGCGCTGCCAATTTTTCCATAGTAATTTTCAGACGTTTACGTGAACGCGTTTCGAGACGTTTTTAACCCCCCACGCAAAAAGAGAGTCGTTATAAGTTTGACCACGATGTCTCTCTCTCTCTCTCTCTCTCTCTGTCTGTCTGTCTGTCTGTCTGTCTGTCTGTCTGTTTGTCTTTTGTCTGTATGTCTGTCTGTCTGTCTGTCTGTCTGTCTGTCTATTTGTCTGTCTGTCTGTATGTCTGTTTGTCTGTCTGTCTGTCTGTCTGTCTGTCTGTAAATACGGTAGCGTTAGTTGCGCTTCATTCGACTTTTCTAAAGTAAAGTTTTCAATGATTCATACGATTACGTTCATCCGACAACATTCATCATGTTTTGTTCATGATGCGTCGAAATATCGGGAACTCAATAAAGGTAATCGCGGTTCATATCCCGTCCATAACATTTCGTATGTTAACAAACTGTATAGTTTCTTGAAGGTAGTGACCCAAATTCACCGAAATTGGGTCGAGAGTTCACCTAAATGTTGAGAATTCAAAAGCAAGCAACATAAAAAACCGTCGGCTTTGCTTTCTCGGAATATGTAGAACTAGCTGTTGCCAGCGACTTCGTCCGCAAAGAATTCGTTTATCGCTATCCCGCGGGAACTACGCAATTTTCCGGGATAAAAAGTAGCCTATGTGCTATTCCAGACTTTTCTCTATCTATTTTATCTATCTATCTACTTTTCTCTATCTATTTTATCTATCTATCTACTTTCGCATTTATAATATTAGTTAGAATTGTAGATGCGCACTTTGTAAAGGCAAGTTTCGGTTGCCTCTAGAAGGTTTATAAATAACTAGTTACCCGCCCCGGCCTCGCACGGTATATTATGCATTTATTATACATTATAAACCTTGAAATCTAACTAATATTATAAATGCGAAAGTATGGATGGATAGTTGGATGGATGGATGTTTGTTTGTTACTCAATCACGCTAGATCGGCCCAACAGATCTGGATGAAATTCGGCACATGGATAGAGAAAAATCTTGAATAGCACATAGGCTACTTTTTATCCCGGAAAATTGCATAGTTCCATTGATAAACGAATTCTTTGCAAACGAAGTCGCTGGCAGCAGCTAGTAAAGAAATATAGTAGAGATTGATGAATGTGGATGAAGCGAAAGAGGTATGTCAGGATCGTAGCAAGTGGAACAAAGTAGTCTCTGCCTACCCCTGTGGGAAAGAGGCGTGACGATATGTATGTGTATGTGTATGTATAAACCTTACTTTTGAAACACTCTATTAAAGAAAACCGCATCAAAATCCGTTGCGTAGTTTTAAATATCTATGATATAAAGGGACAGACACTGCTATTATAAGTTAAGAAGTGGCGTGGCGTCAAGTATATCAGAAGGCCAGCCGAAGGGAACTTAACTAGCCTTTTCCTCTAATTCTGCACAATAAATTGCCCAACTGCCTTAAAATAAGCAAGCCGGTGGGAATCGAGTTCTATGGACGCCACGCCACTGAAGTTAAGTAGAATTTGTCATCATCTTCCTAGCGTTTTTCCCGGCATTTGCCACGGCTCAATGAGGCTGGGGTCCGCTTTGACAACCTAATCCCAAGATTTGGCGTAGGCACTAGTTTTTACAGAAGCGACTGCCATTTGACCTTCCAACCCAGAAGAGTAACTAAGCCTTATTGGGATTGGTCCGGTTTCCTCACGATGTTTTCCTTCACATATAATTTCGCGCATAAATTCCGAAAAACTCAAGGTGCGAGCCCAGGCTTTGAACCCGCGACCCTCTGCTTGAGAGGCCACAGGTCACCACTAGGCTACCGCGGCTTTTTTTAAGTATTGTTGTAAATTTATTTTATTCTGTAAAATGACTTTCTGCCAAGTTTCTTGCGGCGCATTCTTCTTGGCAATGATGGTCTTTCCGAATGCGCTGGTAGTTCCACAAAAAGACACGTAAACGAACCATTGGCGGCCTATTTGCAAAATAAACTTTTGAATTTTTTATGTTTGTATGTAGGCAACTGATGGCTTCCTCAAATTCTGCGTCAGGTTGGGCAAACGATTGCGGTCAAGGTGCGCTTGCGCACAATGGACAGCGTTGGCCACAATGGTGGGATACTCGCACGTTCGGAGGCTAACATCGATGGTTACGCTCTCTAAACCATTCCTCACCTTTTTAGGGTTCCGTACCCTAAGGGTAAAAACGGGACCCTATTACTAAGACTCCACTGTCAGTCCTTCTGTCTGTCCGGGTTTCACCAGGCTGTAACTCATGATCATGAATCGTGATAATAAAGCCTACTAATATTATAAATGCGAAAGTTTGTGACGATGTGACGACGTGAGTGAGTGAGTGTGTATGTTTGTTCCTTCTTCACGCTAAAACGACTGGACGGATTTGGATAAAATTTAGTACGAAGATAGCTGGTACCCTAGATTAAAACATAGGCTACTTTTTATCCCGGAAAATTGTATAATTCCCGCGGGATAGCGATACAAATATCAATTGCTAATTCTACGCGGGCGAAGTCGCGGACAGAAGCTATATAATAATAATAATAATAATAATAATGCTTTATTGATTTAAACATATTTTTACAATGGATAAGGTTGAGACCTCCCAGTAGGTACTTTAAGGTACCTGTGTCAGGAGACCTCGCTCTTCCAAAACAAAACATATTTGACTTAAACTCTAAAAGTGTATTTAGCATTAATTAACTGAAGTTAAGAGGGTGCATCCGTGCTGAGCTCGCAACGTCGCATTTTTGGTGATTTTTTGCGATTATTTCACAGAAATTGAATGAAAGTATCAAATATCCGTCTGTAGTGCACTTCGTTTTTAGTGTATTAATGTGTCCAATGCAGTGATTGATGGGGATGGACTTTTATTTTCGTATTAAAGAGATAAAATACTATATCTCGTTTAATAAGAAAATAAAAGTCCATCACGATGAATTATTGCATTAGACACATTAATACACTAAAAACGAAGTGCACTACAGACGGATATTTGATACTTTCATTCAATTTCTGTGAAATAATCGCAAAAAATCACCAAAAATGCGATGTTGCGAGCTCAGCACGGATGCACCCTCTTAACTTATTCTAATCCTATACTAAACTAAAGCCAGCTAACACACCAACTATAAGTATGGGGTAAGTATAATGTTTGGAATGTGTGTGTGTGTGTGTGTGTGTGTGTGTGTGTGTGTGTGTGTGTGTGTGTGTGTGCGTGTGTGTGTGTGTGTGTTACTGAATTGTGCTATTGTTTTATGTTTAATGTGTAATATTATAAATGCGAAAGTTTCTGAGTGACGATGTGAGTGAGTGTGTATGTTTGTTCCTTCTTCACGCTAAAACGACTGGACGGATTTGGATAAAATTTGGAACGAAGATAGCTGGTATCCTAGATTAAAACATAGGCTACTTTTTATCCCGGAAAATTGTATAGTTCCCGCGGGATAGCGAGAAACATAATTATCAATTGCTAATTCTACGCGGACGAAGTCGCGGGCAGATGCTAGTAAATAAATAAATATTAGGGAACAATTCCCACAAACTGACCTAGTCCCAAAGAAAGCGCTAGTAAGGCTTGTGTTATGGGTAGGTAGACAATGATAAACATACTTATATAGAAAAATAAAGACTTAAATAGATAGAAACATCCACGACTTAGGAACAAAATATTCGTGCTCATCACACAAATATGTATAATTATGTCCTTACCAGAATTTGAACCCGGGACGCTTGCTTCGCAGGCAGGGTCACTACCAACTAGGCCAAACGCGTGATAGTTGGACAATTAAAACAGAATATTTTTATGTGTGTCTATTTAAGGAACCAAAATAAAAATGACCTCACACCGCTTCATTCACGCTGCTTCATTTTGCTTAAGAGCAGGGCTCTGCTCTTACTGGATTTTATAATAACTTGTTGAATGTGTAAGTAAGGAATTGGTATCAACACCCACAGAATTATTCCCAAACAATTTTAATACTGTCTTGTCTTTGACTGCTGGCCTATTGGAAAGGCTCAGAGTCGCTCAGCGAGCTATGGAGAGAGCTATGCTCGGAGTTTTTTGCGCTACAGAATCCGAAATAGGGAGATTCGCCGAAGAACTAGAGTCACCGACATAGCTCGAAAAGTACCTATGTACGTTGAAGTGGCAATGCGCAGGCCACATTGCTGGTAGAACAGACAACCGTTGGGGGAAAAAAGTTCTCGAGTGGCGACCGCGATCCGAAAGACGTAGTGTTGGCAGGCCTCCCACTAGGTGGACTGACGACATCGTAAAAGTTGCGGGAAACCGGTGGATGCAGGTGGCGACTTGTCGTTCATTATGGTGTGCTAAGGGGGAGGCCTTTGTTCAGCAGTGGACGTCTTCAGGCTGATGATGATGATGAATTTTAATACCTATATTTCATAAAATCAACATTCTGAAAAATTAAATGGTTTTATGATCGTAAAAATTATATATTTAGAGTCACTTTTGCCGTGAACCCCATAATCCCCATATGGTCCTAATAAAAAAGGGGGATAAGTCTGATTTTTTTTTATATAGCTATTTTAGATTTAACTCCATTTATAATAGAAAAGAAAATAGGTTGTCATTTACAGGAAGCGTAACTTTGGTGCGGATGACGTCATTATGACGTAAATTCACATATAGGATGCTTTAATATAAATTTGTTACCTGTCTCTAACAATTTTCTTTTTAATGACAATAACTGTCAATTAAAAACACTGTATGTAGCTAGACGTCATATGCCTGTACATAAATAATTGACTTTCAGACTTAACCCCTTTTTCACTAGCAATTGTTGGGGAAATGCTTTCGATTTAAAACGGAGAGATATCACTGACGGACGACACGTGTAACCTTCGCGTTTGAAATTGTTTCCTCATTTTCCCAGAACTATAATGCAGCATGAAAAGCAATGATTTAAAACCGAGAGATATTTCACTGCTGTTACTTCAGCGTTTGAAATTATATCCTCATATTCCCTAAACTAAATACTGCAGATGAAAAACATTGATTTTGAGCGCAGGTAAATAAGAATTTCGACGGATTATTTCAATTTGTAAGCTTTCACTGTATTAATGCTGAAATTCGTTCTCTCGTTAATTAAATGCATTGCGTTTGCTGGAATATTATACAATACAATACTTTTTACATAAAACACCAGTTGCTTCTCTTCCCACGCGCGTGAAATCCCAGCCCATCGAACGAATACAGGCGACGCGGCTAGCAACCCATCACTATTTTTATACCCTTTCCAATACGCCTGCAGTCACGCTAAACGTGGCATAGGTCTTGTTACCCCGTTATAGATAAAGACGTGATTATTGAAAGAATTTTACTGGCTGTCTGACTCCACGCTGAACACTATGGTAGCGATCCGGACCTCTTAAAGCCTTTAAGGCGCTGTCAACAGCAAATGACCTTGAGCAGCGCCACTCTTCACACATACGGATCGCATGCCTGTTAGTGAAGGAGAAGAAACTATTTCGGCAGCTTGGCGCGCGTCTAAAATTTTGCAAATAAGACACAAATAATAAGAAATAAAAAAAGTATAGATTATTTGTGAAATATGACTCGTTAGCCGTGTAGGTATTGAATGTTGACTTCATGTTTTTAACTGTAGACCCATACGTTGAAAAAATAAAGACATAGAACCGTTTAATGATGATTTTAAGACCAATCTTTGCAATTATTTTCTATCGAGCCGATTTTGTTCAATTATGTATCGAGTCCGTACAGCGTGTTTGAAATATGATGAAAATTGACATACTTATTTCTTTGGATTTTTTTTGTGTGTAGTTTTTCTTAAAAAAGTGCTTAAATAACATCAATTTCAACAAAATTAGGTGTTGTCATCCTCTTAATATGGGAGCTGAAAAAAAAATTCTAAGCGATACTGAAAACTACAACACCTAGAAAAATCTGAAATGGAAAGCTTTTCGCCCGCACCACTCTCGGTCCCCTTTGTCGTCCTACCCCGCGCCCCTGTACCCGCGCAGGCGAGGACTCAGTTAAGCGGTCGGTCTATAGTTGAGAGGAACAGAGTTTACTGAATCATTTAAATGGAAGGGTCACAGGTCTACGCGGATTTCCTTACGTTTTTATTTTATTGAGCTATAAACAGAGGCTATGCCACAGTGTAAACTAGTACGTTATCTTCAGTTGCCCCAAATCTTCAGTTAGCTACCTCTCCATCGATCATACATTTCAGGTTTTAGGTGTCATTTTTAGTATGGATCTGACAGCGAGCGAACCTAAACTGAATCGGAATTGAACCGCGTAAGACGTCATGGTATCGATGTATCGATTCAAACTTTCGCGATTTTCACACACCCGTGCAGCTAGATGTCGATACCCGCCACTTCAGTCCTCTCGAGACCATGGATGCAAAGTCGCGTCCAAAACGTCGAGCTATTTACAAAAATACTTTTTGTTTTTGTTTACGTGATTAAGTCCCGTTTTATTATATAATTATGGTAAGGCCCCTGATCCACTTAAGCGATAGTACTTTTCGATAATGTAGGAACGGTCTCCTAATCATCTTTTCCAGCCCACGTCCCACTGCTGGGCATAGCAAAAATGTACGATCCGCCCATGAAGTGTGACGCTCTCAAGGCTAAACCACCTGTAGCCGTTTACGTAGACGATGTTCTTACATGCTGCCACTGTGCGCACGTAATGAAATTGGCAAATGCAGCCATGAAAAGGTAGAGAGGGCATTGAATGTCAAAGGTAAGCAATTGCGTGCCACAGGACGCCTTAGAGCTGCTCTAATGGGACTGCCCCATGGTGCTTTCAGGAAAAAACCGCGTGACGTACGGCCGACCGACATTACGAGCGTCTGCCTGCTGGACTAAGAGACCTAGAAGAAGAGACATATGGTCGCCGGGGAGAACCTTTTGTTGCATAACCCTCTTTATTCGGTCACTAGCTTCTGCCCGCGACTTCGTCCGCGTAGACTTCATTTATTGAAAAAAGTCACATATTGCTATGCATATTTGAAGAGGCACTAAACACAACTATCATCGCTATCCCGCGGGAACTATGCAATTTTCCGGGATAAAAAGTAGCCTATAACCAGGCCGGTGACTTTCTCAACAGATTAGTAAAGTTTCCAACAAAATCAGTTCAGCCGTTTTCACGTGAAGCACGCACAAATATACAGACAAACAGATAAACAGACAAACAGACAAAAATTCTAAAAACTGTTGGAACGTGTTCTGTTATCGATTCTAATTACCCCCAGGCTATTTTTTTTTAAATATCTTCCATGTACAGACTTTCAACCCTCTTCTGCTTTATTATATGTATAGATAGAATTTTTTGATGTCACTTTTTGACATTATGTAATATTTGGTTAGATACGATTTATTTAATGTAAGTAATTTAATATGCTACGACGATCCCTATTGGAGATACATTTTATTCATGATGTTTTTAAAATTATAAAATTGGCATGAGGAATTGTTTTTCCCACAGACATCATTATAAACTAGTTTATATGATGTCTGTGGTTTTTCCACACTCAATTATTATTTTTGACATTGTATTTTTATTTCGTTGTTTATAATTTGTTATGTTATTGTTATTATTAATATTGACGATCTCAATCTCAACAAAAATACTTATATTGGTGACATGCATGTTTTTTATGTGCTTAATGTAATTTTCGTTGAGTAAATAAATAAATCTAAATCTATTGAATCGAATCGAAGCCCTCGTCCAATTGGCACTGTTAATTTTTTTTCGTTTCGAAATCCATTTGGAGGAAAACAATACACACAGTACCTGTCAGCTGTCACTGTCATTTACATCATAACATTACATTCCTACTTAATCTACAAACGTTAGAAATAAAAGCAAATTCAAAGTATGAAACTGTAACACAATGGATACTTATATAAAATGTTTTGTGCCGGGATGCAACAATAAGTTGAACAATATCCCCAACAAAATCATTGTGAAAATCAGACAATATTTACTTGCGAAAGGAATGGTGTACCTACACAAGCGAGTGTCGAGCATTTTTAAAGCTGACACGAGTATTGTTCCGAAGACTACTTTAATGTACTTAAGTAGGAGTCGGGAAATATTATGTGCAGTGAGGGTCAAACGAAAAAAGCAAAAGCAGCACGGAATACAATAGCAACACCAACGGAGGGAACCGTTTGACGTATGTAAAAAACCATAGACAAAACCATTTTTTTATTACTGAACGAAGGCGATTGTGAGTGTGCCAAAATTAATAAATTATCAAACAGCGAAAAAATATAATAATTCAAATTTAGTTGCTTGAAATAGTCCATTCTATCAAATAAAGGTGTCAAAAGCACAGCTTAAAAAAATTAACAATGCCAATAGCAGTCACCGAAATCGGCCATGGGCATTACCATGACGTCTTAATGCGATTCAATTCCAATTCAGTTTAGGTTCGCTCGCTGTCAGATCCATACTAAAAATGACAGCTAAAACGGAGTATCGTATTAAGACGTCATGGTAAGGCCTCAGGAGAGAAAGATAGATCTGTAGATCAGCTACTAGTGTATGCTGTGTTTATGATGCCCAGTACCGTGAGATAACCGTTTTACTGGCGATGCGTAGACAACTTTCAAATAGCCCTCTTCTCGGTAATCTCGGTAGCTCTGAAACAAGGTCTTGTTCCTTCCTTTCTAAACTAAAGCCACAGCATATAAAAACAGTGCAGCGCAAAACAAACAAATTAGATTTTAAACGTCCTCGTATTCTCGGTTGCAGATCAGAATGTATAAAGTTTAAAATGTATATGGGTTAAAATACATAATGGTTCAAGATATATAATGCTATTTTCTGTGTGACTATTAGCTAGATAAACTTTTTTGATAGTGTAATCTATGGATTGGTTTAGGTTAGATTTATAACAATTCTGTTAATTTTCAATTTTCTGAGAAAATCACATTAGGTATTTTGAACCATTATATATTTACTATATTTATTATAGGTACATTTAATTTTTTTTATTTTAATACGTACCCCACCCCACATTCTCTACTCAAAGCATTAAGAGAATTTTACTTGAAATTTCCTATTCTAACGGACTTTATTTCTTATTGTTATTGAATTTTAACCATGGTTATTATTGCAATTAATTTTATATGACGTTGGGTCGCATTTGATCGTATTTTAGTGTAGTCGCCTTACTAATTTTTAATATAAATAATATAACATATTTTTAATGCAAAAATAAGTGTTCATTTTTGATCTCGTCTCAAAAACCCACATCTATGAAACACATGTGAAAAAAAAATTGGCCATTTTGCGAACATACTAAGCTTTCCAAAAAATGAAATCAGTGCACTGCGTGTGATACACTGTGGTACAAGCGTATGCGCAAGGTCACAGATGTGTACACTCTCATCTCGTTATGGCCTGTTTCTTGATCTAAAATGTATACCGGTCGGACTGT
Organism: Pandemis heparana; assembly: GCA_963854515.1. NCBI lineage: Eukaryota > Metazoa > Arthropoda > Insecta > Lepidoptera > Tortricidae > Pandemis > Pandemis heparana. The sequence continues at coordinate 31,971,332 of OY978006.1, forward strand.
ATTTGATCTTAATGTACTACACAGGGGAACGGATAAAAAATATTAAAATAACGTTAAATTTAAAAAACCAAAAACATTAGTACCTACGTAAATTAAAAAGTAATTTTTACATCATTTTGGAAAAGAGCTGATAATTTTCTAACTTACTGACCGATTTTTACAAAACATAACCAAGAACTCAAGGAAACAAACACACGCTAATTGACGTAAAACTTATAACGTCCCTCTTTTTGCGTCGGGGATTAATAAAGCAGCGAAAATAAATAGAAAAAAAAATTTGAGTGTTTTCCAAAAAGTGTTTAATTATGAACAATTTTTTAGGTTTTGCTTACGAGTACTCAGAATCGTTTATCGATTTTAAGTTACTATGGATTGTTTGTCATGTCTACAGTACTATCGACGAACAAAAAATTTGCCACGACGATGGAATATCATTGCTACTTTTTATACCGGAAAATTGCATAGTTCCCGCGGGACAGCGAGCAAATTCTGCACATAGCCGCGAGCAGCAGTTAGTTACCTTTATATTATTATTATTATGAGCCTATTGTGTCCCACGGCTGAGCAAAGGCCTCCCCAACTCTTCCACTGCTCCAGGTCTGCTGCGGTGAGTGTCCAGTCTTTCAAGAAGGTCTTTTAACTCGTCCGTCGCCGTCTAGGTCTACCGGGCCGCCGCTTTGAGTTAGTAGGACTCCACTTGGTTGTCTTGGCCCATAACTCATCTGGCAAACATGACCAGCCCAGTCCCATTTCAGCTTTGTCGCCTTTTGATCAACGTCTGTGACGTGAGTCATGGAGCGCTGTATGCTTAGTGTAGGTTTTCGGTCACAAAATACGTCTCGAACGCGTTTGCGTTAAAATGTCAAATACTATGAGAACAGTTTGTTGCCATGTTGATCCGCAAGTGGCGCTGCTAATTCTTCCATAGTGTAATTGAGACGTTTACGTGAACGCGTTCGAGACGTTTTTTATATGCGAAAACTTACACTAGAGGCTCAGTAGGCTTGTCTAACTCGCTCGCAATCGCCATCACGTTCATTTTGACAGTTCATGTATGGGCTGACAATTGGCTTCGGAATCGCTAGCTGTCACATTCATACAAGAACTGTCAAAATGAACACGATGGCGATCGCGAGCGAGTTTGACAATAAGCCTAGAGGTCGGTGCTCCGGACTCGATCCACTATTTTTAACAACGAGCATGCTGCGTTCCATTTTTAGTACCTTACCTTAGTACCTAGGCTATAATAATAATTATAAGTGAAAATGACTCCAGCCGGTCAGCTTAAAACCTGTTTACATTTATGACTATTAAAGGTTTCCCTTGAAATTTTAAACGAGCCGTCATTGGCATCAGGCGGACGTCCATTTTGCGTGACCTACTTTCAAAATATTGAATTCAATTTTCAATGTTTACTGTTCACGTTTCGCGAAGAGAAGCAATGACAGGTAAATTAAGTGATGGTTGTTCGTAGCATATCGATAGATTTTTGCAGTGAAAACTTCTTTACCGGCGCTGAGCGCTTTTTGGGATGGGTAAAAAATGTTAAACTCGCGTCAGGCGTAAGACGGAGGGAGAGTTAAAGTATCATGATATCAGATCCTCAAAGAGCTTATTTTGAAATACGAATGAATCGCGTTCCTACTGCACATAACGACTTATGAAAATGTTTAAATGTTAAAAAATAAAGAATCCGATGTACTTTAAACACAACGTAGCATTTGTAAATCAATAGACTTTCTCATCACGAATTACGACAAAAACACCGTCAATTTGCAAAAGTGTAATTTTCTTTACTCCTCACACGTAAAGAAAAAAGACAAAGACAACATTTTGAAGGCACTAGTAGCCTTAAGAAAAACACAAAATACTTCTATGCTGTAGGCTTATTGTATAACTCGCTCGTTATCACCATCGTGTACATTTTGACAGTTCATGTAAGGGCTGACAGTTGTCATCGTAATCAGCTAGCTGTCACATTCATACAAGAACTGTCAAAATGAACACGATGGCGATTGCGAGCGAGTTAGACAATAACTGGTCTACTGGTCTGGGAGCAAAGTCAATCATCGATCACAGACGTATCGATATCGATATACAGCTGTCTCTCTCTACACGCTCGCATTTAGATCGCTTTGACATCACCGCCTTGGAAGTGTGTTATTATGGCAGCTGCCTGCACAATATCACCCTGAAAAGGGCATTTCATGACACCCTTAACTGATGAAAGCAGTTGCCAAGGCAACAAGGACTCTATTAACGTCATTGTAAATTCAGTTTTGCGCAACGTTTTGAGCATAGAGGAAACCTTAGAGTGGTAACAAGAGCTATCCAATTGCGGCGATACGTCTTTTTCGACTTACACCGTACTGACGCAAATTTTCCCGATTGCTTTTCTTTTATCGTTCATGGAACAAACCTATTTATGTAATTAGGGTCTTGATTATGAATGTTATTTTTTTTTAAGTTCGAGCTACATTCACTATGCCGCACGACTGAAAATTAACTCTCCAAACCTACCCTCAGTGTTCGTTTCGCTTTCAAGAGGAAGGACTACGAGCTAGTCCGAAACATGTCGAACATCACTCGACTTTTATACGTGAGTTATCCGTTTGTGTAATTGCGATTGAGTCTCACGGTAGTTTGATGTTGAAAATTAACTCTCCATGATCATTATAGCACGCTCCACTTTATTCATCCTTTTGACCTTCGGGTGGCCAATCTGAATGCAGCAATCGCCAATTTTGGCTTGGCGTAATTTTATTTCATAATAAGCTTCTGCCCGCGACTTCGTCCGCGCAAAATTAGCTCATTGACATGTTTACCGCTATCCCGCAGGAATTATGCAATTATCCGGGATAAAAAGTAGCCTATGTTTTAATCTAGGATAGGTACCAGCTATCTTCGTTCAAAATTTTATCCAAATCCGTCCAGTCGTTTTAGCATGAGGAAGGAGCAAACATACACGCTCACTCACATCACAAACTTTCGCATTTGTAATATTAGTCGGATTGTATAACGTTTTCACTGTTTAGGTTGTTTGCTCTATGGTTTTGAGACAGACGAAACGGTAAAAATTTACGAGTAGAGAAAATTGATACTTTGGGTATTGTATCGAAGTGATTATTGTTTCGTGTATTTTATTGTCCAATTTGGACTGCTATTTTCTAGAAGCCATCCATCTTATCATGTCAAGGAAGCTGGTTTATTCAACGGTACGATTTCAGTAAAACAAACAAACCTACACTTAACTTTGTAGCTGTTAGATAAATCTACCTCAAGACAAGGCCACGACTCGACGAAGACTAATAGACGTATGCCGTTCAGGGTAACTTTAGACATAAGAAAAATGGTGGTCTATAGTAAAATCTTTAAAATCGAACTAATATTATAAATGCAAAAGTATGGATGGATGGATGGATGGATGATTGTTTGTTACTCAATCACGCCAGAACGGCCCAACGGATCTAGATGAAATTCGGCACATAGATAGAGAAAAGTCTGGAATAGCACATAGGCTACTTTTTATCCCGGAAAATTCCGTAGTTCCTGCGGGATAGCGATAAACGAATTCTATGCAGACGAAGTCGCTGACAACAGCTAATATTATAAATGCGAAAGTATTGATGGATGGATAGATGGATGGATGTTTGTTTGTTACTCAATCACGCCAGAACGGCCCAACGGATCTGGATGAAATTCGGTACATAGATAGAGAAAAGTCTGGAATAGCACATAGGTTACTTTTTACCCCGGAAAATTGCGTAGTTCCCGCGGGATAGCGATAAACGAATTCTTTGCAGACGAAGTCGCTGGCAACAGCTAGTATTATAAATGCGAAAGTATTGATGGATGGATAGATGGATGGATGTTTGTTTGTTACTCAATCACGCCAGAACGGCCCAACGGATCTGGATGAAATTCGGCACATAGATAAAGAAAAGTCTGGAATAGCACATAGGCTACTTTTTATCCCGGAAAATTCCGTAGTTCCCGCGGGATAGCGATAAACGAATTCTTTGCAGACGAAGTCGCTGGCAACAGCTAGTATTATAAATGCGAAAGTATTGATGGATGGATAGATGGATGGATGTTTGTTTGTTACTCAATCACGCCAGAACGGCCCAACGGATCTGGATGAAATTCGGTACATAGATAGAGAAAAGTCTGGAATAGCACATAGGTTACTTTTTACCCCGGAAAATTGCGTAGTTCCCGCGGGATAGCGATAAACGAATTCTTTGCAGACGAAGTCGCTGGCAACAGCTAGTATTATAAATGCGAAAGTATTGATGGATGGATAGATGGATGGATGTTTGTTTGTTACTCAATCACGCCAGAACGGCCCAACGGATCTGGATGAAATTCGGCACATAGATAGAGAAAAGTCTGGAATAGCACATAGGTTACTTTTTATCCCGGAAAATTGCGTAGTTCCCGCGGGATAGCGATAAACGAATTCTTTGCAGACGAAGTCGCTGGCAACAGCTAGTATTATAAATGCGAAAGTATTGATGGATGGATAGATGGATGGATGTTTGTTTGTTACTCAATCACGCCAGAACGGCCCAATGAATCTGGATGAAATTCGGCTCATAGATAGAGAAAAGTCTGGATTAGCACATAGGTTCCTTTTTATCCCGGAAAATTGCGTAGTTCCCGCGGGATAGCGATAAACGAATTCTTTGCAGATGAAGTCGCTGGCAACAGCTAGTTTCATTATATAAATCGGTCTGATCCTGATAACCAAGTAGGCTAACCAGCAGCCAAGAAGGACGAAATTTTCTTCCCAGATAACTGGTTTTTTAACGGGAAAGATTTTTTCCTGCACGATAACCATGTTACGTAACCGGCACTGATAAAACCAATGTAGGATGATTAATTTGGATTAATTTAGGTTCAGGTGCGTTGGGGGTGGTCCTTGGGCCACCCCTAAGCCGCGAACATGTTTGTTTTAATTTAGAAATAGTCTTCATTTTACCTTATAGTTATGTACGGGGAAAAAATCTTTCCCGTTAAATGTAATTTTGCTATTCGACTCGTACTTTTCACACTTGAAAAAAAAGTCTATATATAATTAAAGAGCAACAATGCGAAAAATACGGCATGGTTTTTTATTAACTTCAAAAAATTGTATTTGCAAAAAAACATTTACAAAAGCCCTGAACAAAGTTGCACTTTGATCCCTCTCGTTCAGCAAAAGTTACTTTTCTGAATGTGAGGTGTGAAATAGTTATTTGTGTCACAAGGGAGCAAAATTATGTATTTACGGCGAGGGCGCTACATTGAATCCAGAGCTTAATGAGGGATTCAAGTGTTAACGCCCAAGATGAAAATAATTTTGCTCCCGAGTGGCTCATACAACTTTTCACACCGAACATTAAAAAACTTGAAAAAATAATTCTAAATATAATTAAAGAGCTACCAGCATAGAAAAACTGCACTTGCAAAAAAAAACATTTAGAAAAGCCTTGAACAGAAAAGTTGCACTTTGATCCCTCTCGTTCAGCAAAAGTTACTTTTCTGAATGTGAGGTGTGAAAAAATTATATTGCCCGCACACTTTTTTTTGTGTAGCCTATTTGGTGTCCCACAGCTGGGCAAAGGCCTCATTCCTCTTTCCACCGGCCTGTCTGTTGCAAGGGTAAAACTTTAGTTCACGGCAAATATTTGAAAGCCAAAACAGGTTGGGATACGAAAATCCCGAAGCCATTGATGTACGGATGGTGTATGGCCGAACCTATCTTTGTCCATTATAAAATCCCGTAGCCATTGATGTACGGATGGTGTATGGCCGAACCTGTCTTTGTCTATAAAATCCCGTAGCCATTGATGTACGGATGGTGTATGGCCGAACCTGTCTTTGTCCATTATAAAATCCCGTAGCCATTGATGTACGGATGGTGTATGGCCGAACCTGTCTTTGTCCATTATAAAATCCCGTAGCCATTGATGTACGGATGGTGTATGGCCGAACCTGTCTTTGTCCATTATAAAATCCCGTAGCCATTGATGTACGGATGGTGTATGGCCGAACCTGTCTTTGTCCATTATGTAATCAATCAATGTCTACACGTTACTCAAAATCTCTAACATATAGTCAAAAAGCTTCTGCCACATGAGCTTTGTAGTTTATATATTATGTATGTACCTAATGTAAGGGCTTTTCATTCTAAACTATCCTATTTGGTAAACGAAATTCTAACCTGAAAACGTCTCCTTTTTGTTATTTTTTTAACTATTTCATCGTAAATAAAGGAACTGGAGATAAAATATCAGCAAAATTATGTACAAAATATTGCCTCAGGTTTATTTGATACTTAACATAATACACCTTATTCTTTACAAAAATTTGCACATTGAGGTTAAAATTTTGTTTACCAAATAGGACAGGTAAGAATGAAAAGACCTTATGTATAGTCTGGGAGTATAGAAAAAATATAGAATGTACCAGATGCCTCTCAATCCGCGCAGATGGTAGAAGCCCATCGAGAGAATTAACGAAAATAGGCGATGCGGCTAGCAACCCATCCCTATTTTGATCTCCCTTTCCACCTACATGCCCACAATTATACTTAAACGTTGCCATTAGGTCTTCTTACCTTAGGCTCTGTCTACCCCGCAAGGGATAAAGACGCGATGTATGTATGTATCAACTAGCTAGGCTTTGGCTCTCAGTCTAGCCTTACCCTATAGACTTACACACCTAATAATAGTGTTTTCCATCAAACATATCTGAATCTATACTCACTAGCAAAAAAAACGGGTCTCTTTTCATAGAACTTTGTATGAAAAGTGACCCATTATTTTTGCTCCTCAGTGTACTTTGTAAAGTTTTTATCATGAAATGTGTGCCTGGTTTCAAGGGTCCACACAAACCAACCCGCGAATGTACTAGTACCGAATGTTCAATATTAACACCAACGTTTACCTATTGAAAACCTCAGAAAACAAAACAAATCCATATTATAAGTAAATAAATAATAAATAAATATCATGGGACAAATTAAATCAATTGACCCAGTCCCAAACTAAGCAAAGCTTGTAGTACTATGGGTACCAGGTAACGAATAAACATATTAAGGTAACAAGACCACGTTTAGCATGATTGGGCGCGTATAGGTACATAAAGTACTTTCATAAAAATAAAAAAAAAAATAAGCAAAAATAAAAATAAGTTTCAAAAAACTTTGTTCAAGTGGTTACTGGAAAAGTGTTTTTATTCAATTTCAGAATTTTTGGATTATGAATAATTTAAGTAATTAACTATTTAACGTAACCATGATTTAGTAATGTTTTAGTAATCATTTTAATTTAACTTATTTCTTTAATTTCATGTTTTAATTTGTTTAATTTATATTTTTTGTACCTAATGTAATGTATTAATTAATATTTCTACGCCAAAACTGGCAGAATATGCTGTGAATGAATAATTATTATACACAATACCTTGTACCTACCATATTCTGAGAAATAAAATATATTCTATTCTATTCTATTCTATTCTTACCTGTCCTATTTAGTAAACAAAATTCTAACCTTAATATGCAAATTTTTGTAAAGAATAAGGTGTATTATTCGAAATATTATAAACGGGATGTGAACCGTGATTACCTTTATTGAGCTCCCGATATTATAAAATCCGAATCCGAATTTTAATCGTGAGGATGGGTTTAAATTGTCGAATATCTGGAATCCGGTGATTTCCTTATATAATTCTCGTCCAAAATCAATTTCGGGTGGGCGAAGTGACACTGTGAGTGTAGTGTGTTTGAATCGAGTTTCGAGAGAGAACGGTTCCAGTGGTAACGAGAGTGCACGCAGTCGACGCGCAAGAATGAGGGTAGACAGAGCTCGGTCTACCCAACAATAACATCCACCCGCAATTTCTTCAGTCTACCCGTGATCATGATGCATGCAACTGCATCGAAATATCGGGAGCGCAATAAAGGTAATCGCGGTTCACATCCCGTTTATAATATTTCGAATGAACTTAACCGTGAATCATTAAAAACTCTTAAGGTGTATTATGTTATCAAATAAACCTGAGGCAATATTTTGTACATAATTTTGTTGATATTTTATCTCCTGTTCCTTTATTTACGATGAAATAGTTAAAAAATATCAAAAATAAGACGTTTTTAGGTTAGAATTTTATTTACCAAATAGGACAGGCAAGAATGAAAATAGCTTACATACATAAATCACGTCTGAGTCACGTTGTCGTGTATATTTCGGTAAATGTATAAAAATAACAGTTTGTATAAGCATTTATGATAATTTATTCGGTTCGTACAAAGACGTGCAGTTAGCGAGTACCCGACGATTGAAGCAACTTTTCTTTTTGGCCTTTTTCGGAACATTCTAGGAACATTCAGCACTTTCCCATCTTTACTGCGAAGCTTGCAAATCACTATTATTAGATTATATCGCTCACTTCCCTAACCATTGCGGCTTGGCGACGAACATTGGCGAGCTGGAACAGCGCTCAGCCGGCAATGTAAGCTAATCTCTGCGTAGTTGTTGTTTAAAACATATATTGTTGTAGAGAGGTGAAATCCCACGGCAACAAAACAATGCCGTAATGGCAGACCCACGAAAGTACAGAGTAGGAAATTAATGTAGAGAAAATTCAAGTAAAAACACAAGCTCCTTACAAGCTCAACGCGCGTATTTCGCTAAATTGACAACATTTCATATTTTTCTGAGCCTATAATTTTAATGGTTCTCTGTATTTTGTTTGAAAAGATGAACATGCTGACAGTTTAATTTTTTCGCTAGGGCTTGTATTTAATTTATAATTAATTAATTAATTTGTGCTTATTCTAAAAGGGTGTAACTCCGATACTATCACAGAATACACACTTATCCCTTTGTATTTTATGTATAGAAAAAAAAACTGACGTTAATTTCAAATTGTCAATGTCAGGTCCTATTCTCCAATATTCGATTTTCGAGGTTCGCTTCGTGCTGTTCCGCTCATACTAATAGTCATTATCTTGAGAGTGAGAGAGAAGGTATGCAACGAACTTCGAAAATAGAATTTCAGAGTTGCCCCCCTTCTACTTTGAGTACTTGAAGTTGTCAAAAATACGAAATTATGATCGCTTATTTTTTGTCGTGAAAAAAGCAAAGGCGTTTCACCTATCCTGTGGTAGTTTTGGTAATATTAGGACATATTTTTAATTATTTTTTATAATTATATGAAAATTATATAAACATATTGCAGTGATCAGGTTCAGGAGGCAAAATGCTTTCGAACCATATATACATTTACAGGTGTTATAAAAATGAAATGTTGTCAATTCTTCATTTTTCTTCAAAGACTATGGCGTATGTGTTCATAATTTCAGTAATATTATTAATATACAAGATAGTTCACTTCTTAAACTACGATACTGCTGTGCTAAATTATTGATTATTTTGGCGTGAAATCTAAAAAAAGGTGTTTCCTTGGGAGGGCTTTTCAAATTTAGCTCTAAAAGGTGAAGTTTCATTCTCAATTTCGAAGTGAAAGGGAATCTCATTCTCACCTAAAGTGAACACAATTCAATTCAATATTATCTTGAACTAAAAACTCATCGTGAAAAACTTGAAGATTCATCTTAATTAATAGATAGAATAGCTACTCAATGTTTGCTAGTTTTTTGGTGAAAATGAGGGTTACATTTTATTTAATTCGAAAACTGTGTTGATATTCTGCAAAATACGCGCGTTGAGCTTGTAAGGAGCCTTAAGACGTCATGGTAAGGCCCCTGTTTCTGTATGCTTAGTATAGGTTTTCGGTCACAAAATACGTCTCGAACGCGTTTGCGTTAAAATGTCAAATACTATGATAACAGTTTGTTGCCGTTTCGATCTGCAAGTGGCGCTGCCAATTTTCCATAATAATTGAGACGTTTACGTGAACGCGTTCGAGACGTTTTTATATGCGAAAACTTACACTAGAGGCTCTGTTACTGCTGGTACTCTGAGCAGTCTCCGGTCTCCTCATCACGCGCGATCGTGTTATGGCAGAGACAAATGCCTTTTAATTTTTCAGTATGCAACTTACACTAATAAGTTTTCGATAGCAAAATTACGTCTCGATAACGTTTGCGTTAAACTGTCAAATACTATGAGAAATTTTAATTGCCATTTCGATCCGCAAGTGGCGCTGTCAGTTATTCCATAGTAGTTGAGACGTTTACGTGAACGCGTTCGAGACGTTGTTATACGCAAAAACTTACGACTAGAGGCTCAGCTGTCGCGTCTCGCTGCTTCGAAATTCGAAATTCGATTCGTGCCATCTCTCTCACTTCTATACGACCGCTTGAATTGAATCGCCCGCGCGGCACAGGGACGCGGGGTAGGACGATAAAGGGGACCGAGAGAGGTGCGGGCGGGGACTCAAGTAATCGGTCGGTCTAAAAGGGTTATAAGTAGGTAGCTCCGGGATACATTATAGGATTTTTTCCCTTCCTATTTCCTTCTTTCTTTTGTTCTTCTATTCTGGTCTGACGATTAAATAAAAAACATAGAATGTACCAGTATGCTTAGTGTAGGTTATCGGTCACAAAATACGTCTCGGACGAGTTTGCGTTAAAATGTCAAATACTATGGGAACAGTTTGTTGTCGTTTCGATCCGCAAGTGGCGCTGGCAATTTTTCCGTAGTAATTGATACGTTTGCGTGAACGCGTTCGAGACGTTTTTATATGCGAAAACTTACACTAAAGGCTCAGTTCTCTTCTCGCGCAGACGGTAAAAGCCCGACAAATGGGCGACTTAGGAACCCATCAATATATTGATTCCCGTTTCCACTTATACGCCCACAATCATGCTATATGTGGCTGAGCATGTTACCTTAGGCTCTATCTATCCCGTATATGTATGTGTTCAACTGATTATCTAATGAGAATGCTACAATAATAAAATTAATGACAAGTTTGAAAACACTGCCATAGCTAACTTTCGTGCGAATAGTATTCTCGTGGAAGAAAAGAAAGAAAGAAAGAAAGAAAAATTTTATTTATGACAATCACAGTAGGTAATTAAAAACAAAAACATATTAAAAGCTACATAAAATTGACATAAAATGGCCCCAACTCAGCATTTGCTGGCCTCACGGCCAACGCTGATCTTCCGTTGGGGCCATCGGGTAACAAGCACAAGAAAGAATAGGTAGTATAAAAACAATACGATAATAAAAAACAAAAACAAACATAATACAATATAAACAAGTATGGAATAAACATTAAAACATTAATACATATAATTTGATGTGGTTGCCTAGGCACAAGCCCCTTTGCCCTTTAAAAAAAAAAAAAAAAAAAAAAAAACAGAATAAGCATAGACAACCACATCACAGACAAAAGAACCAATAGAAAAGAAAAGAAATATCAATAACAATCAATGAAAACACGAGTACACTTTTTTAGGTTATAAACATAAAATAAGATTAAAACATGAAAATGAATAAAATTACAGGTGAAAGTGGCAAAATTCACGCTAAAAACTTGCTTTTATAATAAATTTAAACGGATAATGGAAAAAAACAAGCATTGCACGTAACATGAAGTGTGACGGAGGCAAACAAAGGGATAGCTCACAGGTCGGCGGGCAAGAGACCACATGGTTACTGAAGAAACGTTGTGTATGGGACGTAAAAATCAGGTAAAAATACCCAATCTTTACCCAAAACGGATTAATCTAATCACTATATGCAGCTCGTGTCGTGTGCCAGAGTTTCCTGTCCCTGCTGATGCTCATACATATGTGTTTTCAGTTTAACTTTAAGTGTACTTATATTTTGTAGGTTCCTAATTGGCGGTGGAATATTATTCCAACATTTGGTCGCTACATCGGATACAAGCTATATCGGATACCGAGAACGTTCTCGTTTCTTCGAGAATGTTCTACAACGTGCAGTACCAACCACTGTGCCCCGAAAAAGTTTTCACCAGTTTTATCTCAAATTTAACAGCTTAGCGACGGCATTTTAAGTATTCACTTAATGCAGTACTAAAATTCTTAGACTTAGCAGCAAGGTAAAATGTCAAGTCTCCAAAAACTTGGTATTTTTCGGAGGCAACGATTGTGTGCTTTATTAAGGTCTGTTTAGGGTCTGTTTTGTGCGCGGGCTTTGCCGAGATGTGAACTTGAAAACGAGACCTGCCTCTGGCCTTGAGGCAGGTACCCTGAGGGTTGCTAGACGTTGATGCATTATTCGTAACTGAAAGCAGGCCGATTTTTGAAAGCATATATATTATAGAAATGGGCAATACATTTGAAATTTACCATGATGCTTTTCGGTGAAGGATAACATCGTGAGGAAACCGGACCAATCCCGATAAGGCTTAGTTACCCTTCCGGGTTGGAAGGTCAGATGGCAGTCGCTTCTTTAAAAACTAGTGCCTACGCCAAATCTTGGTATTAGGTTGTCAAAGCGGACCCCAGGCTCACTGAGCCGTGGCAAATGCCGGGAAAAACGCTAGGAAGATGATTATTATGGAAATGGGCGAGAATTTTAGGAACCATGTTATGCTAGCAACCAGTGGCGTGGCGTCAAGTATATCAGAAGGCAAGCCGAAGGGAACTTAACTAGCCTTTTCCCCTAATTCTTCACAATAAATTGCCCAACTGCCTTAAAATAGGCAAGCCGGTGGGAATCGAGTTCCATGGACGCCACGCCACTGCTAGCAACCCCTATTTTGATTTTCCTTTTCCGTTTATACGCTCATAATCATGCTAAGCGTATAGCCTTATTATTTACTCCGGACCGTGGAAGACTTACCCCCTTATTCATAAACGCACTATAGGCCTCTGCTAAGTTAGTAATCGTTTGTCCTTATCTGTGAAAGCTAAATGTCAAAATGACAGATAAGGACAAACGATGACTAAGTTAACAGAGGCCTATAGTGCGTTTATGAATAAGGGGGTTAATCTCTACATAGTATAAAACAAAGTCGCTTTCTCTGTCCCTATGTCCCTATGTATGCTTAAATCTTTAAAACTACGCAACGGATTTTGATGCAGTTTTTTTAATAGATAGAGTGAATCAAGAGGAAGGTTTATATGTATAATACATGCATAATATACCGTGCGAAGCCGGGGCGGGTCGCCAGTTTATGTATATATTTTATGTATGTAGTAGGTTCCGTTTTTTTCTTTTCGAGGGACGGGACCGTTAAAGCTAAACTTACTTAAATTTAGAATCATTATTAAAAGTGTTTCATTTTTATTAGTTTCCATTTATTAAATGGGTACGAACTTTTTCTTCACCCCTTTCGGGGCAGACCGAGCCTAAGATAATAAGACCTAAAGGCCACGTTTAGCATGATTGTGGGCGTATAGAAAGGGGAATCAAAATAGTGATGGGTTGCTAGACGCATCGCCTATAACTTGATTAATGATGGGCGACTTTGAATAATAGGTACTAATTCGATTAGTCGATTATTGTAATCATTCGACTTAGTCGACTAATTCGAAAATCATTCGAATATTAGTAGTACTCAAAATCCCCTCCATCCAGTCCAGTCGAGTTGACGTTGATACAACTAACAAGCCAACAACTAACGCAAGCGCCGCGCCGAGTCGACACGAAGATTCCCGATTCGGTCCGAGCACTCATCCAGCCGCCGATTAGTTACTAATATTAGTAATCGTTATTCGATTATCGGCATTAGTATATTATTAATTTCAAATTCGAATTATGATTTTAGTAATGAATAATCATTCGAATCAGCAAATTTGTCGAAGTCGCCCATCACTAAACATGATTTCTAGGATTTTGCCCATCTCCTCGATGGGCTAACATCTGCGAAGGAAGAGAAGCGACTGGTACATTCTTGGTACTGGTACTCGCAGACCAGCATGGAATATTCAATTTATACTTGGATATAACACAGATCAAAACGACGACCGGATAGCCTTGTAGTTAGAGAACCTGGCTACGAAGCTTGAGGTCCCGGGTTCGATCCTCGGTCGGGACATATATTTGTATTAAAAATACGAATGTATGTTCTCGAGTCTTGAATGTTTAATAATAAATGTATTTAAGTGTGTATTTATCTATATAAGTATGTTTATCCGTTGTCTAGTGCCCATATTACAAGCTTTGCTTTGTCTGGGACTAGGTCAATTGGTGTCGATTGTCCTAAGATATTATTTATTTACTAGCTTCTGCCCGCGACTTCGTCCGCGTAGAATTAGCAATTGGTATGTAGTAGGCTATGTTTTAATCTAGGGTACCAGCTGTCTTAGTTCCAAATTTTATCCAAATCCGTCCAGTCGTTTTAGCGTGAAGAAGGAACAAACATCTCACAAACTTTCGCGTTTATAATATTAACTACTAGCGACCCTAATAGCGAGGTATATTATGCATGTTTTGTACATATAAAGCTTCCTCTTGATTCACTCTATCTATTAAAAAAAAGCGCATCAAAATCCGTTGCGTAGTTTTAAAGATTTAAGCATACATAGGGACATAGGGACATAGGGACAGAGAAAGCGACTTTGTTTTATACTATGTAGTCATCATCTCCAGCCTATATACGTCCCACTGCTGGGCACAGGCCTCCTCTCAGAATGAGAGGGCTTGGGCTATAGTTCCCACGCGGGCCCAGTGCGGATTGGGAACTTCACACACACCATTGAATTGCTTCGCAGTTGTGTGCAGGTTTCCTCACGATGTTTTTCCTTCACCGAAAAGCTCATGGTAAATTTCAAATGAGATATCGCACATAAATTCCGAAAAACTCAGAGGTGCGAGCCCGGGATTCGAACCCACGACCCTCTGCTTGAGAGGCCACAGATCAAACCACTAGGCTACCACGGCTTTGTACCATTTTGATACTATGTAGTGAAGTAGGATAAATTCGTTTGAAATTTGACAGCCCTGAACGCTCGCGCAAAATAAGTTGCGCTTCAACAGCTGAAGTTAGTGCCGGGAGTCATTAAAACACAATTCATAAACCACGGCTACACTCGCTCCGGGTGAAAACAAAAGTTCTTTCGGGATGGGAAATACCTATATATAGCCTCTTGAGTCCTTGAGTTTGAAACACTGACAAGCAAAGTTTATAGGTAACTATTTTTTTTTTCAAGTTGTGACAGTTATGTCACTTCTAATACTGTACCACTTTTGTCCTCTCCACAGGACCGAATAGCTAAAAATAGAGTCCAACTCACACTTGACTGTTTTTTGACAGACTTGACATGCTTCCGTTACATACAAACTCTGCGCCGTTCCATTCGTTTTTCAAATTCTCTAACGGTTAGTCGTTTGAAAAAAGAATACTGGCACGTTAACAAATAAAACGGTTTTACGGTCAATTTTAAAACTGATTTACAATAGGTATTTACCTACTCTTATTTATTTGAATGTCACATGGCAACTTCACTATACAAATAACAAGACGTCCACTGTCTGTCTGTCGGTCTGTTAATCTGACTGTCTGTCTGTTTTTTTGTCACCAGGCTGTAACTCCGAACCGTGGTAGCTAAACAGTTGACATTTTCACAGGTGATGTATATCTGATGCCGCTATTAAGTACAACAAATACTAAAAACAGTTTTCTGTCCGTCTGTCTATGTAAGTAACCAATGTAAAATGAGCTCACACAGCCTACATTTTGCTTAGGTTAGGTAGCAGGGCTCCTGCTCACACTCGATTTTATATTCACTTGCCGAATTCGTACGGAGCCCTCGGTGCGCGAGTCTGACTCGCACTTGGCCGGTTTTAAAATTTTGTAAAATAATTGTGTACCCAACGCGTTTAATAAACTAGTCACACGTTTTATGACACAGGCGCCGCGTTCGAAATGTTTCGTCTAGTTCGAAACAAAAGACTGCCGTTTGCCAGCCAGCACGTCCATTTTGACAGCTACCACATTTAGGTTAGGCTTTGAATTTCGAAGTCGACGCATCCAAGTTAGTTCTTTTTACAAATGGCGATATTAAAAAGCCGTTGCATGCGCGTCGCGTTTCGCCGATGAGCATAACAAATACCAACATTTAAATGTCCGCTAAGTTCAATGCACACGACGATGGAAAGCACACCTGCTGGTTTAAAGAGGTGTATAATTAGTCTGTTTACTTGGAGGTAGCAAGGTGTTTGCAATTGTGAGGATAGTACTGAGAAACAAGAGTGGCGACAGGCGTTCACTTCACCTGCGCGAGAGCCGCAGTATCGTTCCGTGTACAGACATTTCAGTCGCGTTTGAATATCGAACGGTGCAGTGCCCCACGAGAAATTGCGTGAGTTTTTTTTTATTACCAACGGCTTTCTGCGAATGTTTTGTGCCAGTATTTTGTTCGACAAAAAGTATTGGATTAATTTTTAATTAAAGTCGCTCTCACTTTTTCTTTTTTTTTGCACAGGTTGACAACCAAACTGACATTTGACTAACAAGTTCTGAATTTAAAAATTTAGTACGTGTTTGATATCATTATCACTTTGATAAAAGACACTTTATAGACTTTTTTCATTAGTAAAAAAAGAAATCACATTTTCGATCTTTCTGGAACGAAAACTTTTACTTTGAAGTCTTATGTACAAGACAGAGCGGCGGCTAGCTTCGACTAACTTCCAGCTTAAATGTCTATTTAACTTATAATTTCGTAATATAAAATCGCGATACTTTAGTTCTGTAATTAGTTTTAAACTTTTTAAAAAATATTTTTCTTTGTTATATTAAGTACGGCAAGACTAAACACAGTTTATAGGAATAGCTGGGATATGATGTTTTTTTTTTAATATAAGCATTTTTTCTAAGTCACGTATGTAGCTACTGTAGAAAACGCAATGCGAATTATAAATTTGTTCTAATATTAGAATAATTATTATAACTGGTAAAGAAGTTATGTCACTGGTTTTTAACTATAATCACGAATAACCAAATAAAGATAAGACACAAGAAATAGAATGAAAATAAACATGTGGAAAACTCGTACTGGCGCCTAAAAGTATTAAAAAACTTATTATAAAGAAGAAAAAAAACGTAATAAATAATATTTATAATTTCAAAACTTTTATTTGTTTTAATTTTTTTTTATGCGGAACTGTAAAAATTTTAATCCCGAATGTGAATGAAAATGTCAATGATCGACCAGGATCAAGATTGTTTTTAACAAAAGTAAAAATAGTTACCTACCAAAACTTCTTTTAATTTTCCTTAAAGATCAACAAAACCAATTTTTACATCGAATCTGCAAACTTATCGCAAAGATGGCAACATTGGAAACTGTTTCTACTAACTCGTTTGACATTTATATACCTATATATTAGGTAGGTAGTTTTTTTAATTTGTTTATATACATGGTTGCATGAGGGCAGCCAGTTTACTGAGTAGGTCTTATGTGATGATTATGAATTTCGAACGTGGTTGTGCTGGGTTTTTTTACTTTTTTTTCAATGCCTATTCTCAACTCAATTATGATCCAGCTTTATGACAAAAATTGCTCGAATCAACACTTTTCAATTTCCGTTTTTAATTTATATATAGGTACAATTTACTATCACTATCACTACATAGTATAAAACAAAGTCGCTTTCTCTGTCCCTATGTCCCTATGTATGCTTAAATCTTTAAAACTACGCAACGGATTTTGATGCGGTTTTTTTAAATAGATAGAGTGAATCAAGAGGAAGGTTTGTTATGTATAATACATGCATAATATACCGTGCGAAGCCGGGGCGGGTCGCTAGTTTAAAATATAATAAGTTTACTTAGTGGTTTATTCTTTTTTTGGCAGTCAGGACGTTGTAATAAGTTGTTGGGTCTAATTAAAGTCACACAGAAACTATTAATTGGTAGGTATACCTAACTTTTTTAATCTCATATTGAGGAGCAATAGTTTTTGTCGTTTATCCCTAAAACTAAAATTTGTTTAACATTTATTTAGAACTAGTACCTAGCAAACAACAATAACAAAAAAACAGAACTTCTGAACTGAGTAAAAGTGCTTACATTTATTTTGCTGGCCAGCATGCACAAAAAGAAAAAATAGGGAACAAATTTTTTTTTTTTTTTAATAAAGAAGGCAGGTTATAGGTTATTCAGCATTTTTACAGCTTTTGTACGTCATGTCTCAACAAACATTACTACACAGGTGACGCCCTGAAAAACTTTTCACTTTTACTTTTTTTACTTTTTAAAACGAAACAGTACCAATGCTGAGTTAAACTTATGGTATAACTGACTGATACCAGCGATTTCGTCTACAAATAATTCAAACTACAAATTTCCGGGATGAAAACTATCCCATGTTCTGGGAAGGCCCAGGGTCTGAAAAAACGTAGTTTAAGCGTGAAAGGGTAACAAACAAACTCACATTCGCATTTATTAATTAAGTTATAGAACTAGTTTATTAGTTGTTTTATCTTTTTTTATAAGCTTGGGTTTTGAAAATGAACTTATCAGCTCCAAGTTTTGAAACAGTTTAATAGTTGTTATCAGTGACGTAACTAGAACGTCAGGGGCCCGCGGCTAATTCATCAGGGGGCCCTTCCTCACTATAAAGAAGTGCATGATCTTCCCTTCTGCGCTCAAGGCCAAGCCAGTTCGGGGCCCCGTAGAGCTGGGGGCCCCAGGCACTTTGCTAGCCCTGACACCCTATAGTTACGCCACTGCTTGTTACGTTGTAATAGGGAGACTAATGACGTTTGACCCAAGCGGTCAAAACGCTTGAATATTCCGCTAAAGGCACGCACACACGTGTAAAATACACACAAACACGTTACACACACGGTTATGTCACATGATCGCATAATGCCAGTGAAAGTAGCACGCCGGGTTCACTATTAGACAAATCGGTTTGAGTTAAAACAAATGCTGTGCCGTCATTTGTATACTTTAGCTTTTTTGAAGTGTCTTCTTTAGCGTTAGCGGCGTTGGGCACTTTTTGGGATGGGTAAAAAATGTTAAACTCGCGTCAGGCGTAAGACGGAGGGAGAGTTAAAGTACCAGGATATCAGATCCTCTAAGAGCTTATTTTGAAATACGAATGAATCGCCTTCGATTTTTGAAGTGTTTTTTTTTTTGTTGAATATGACTTGGTAACTGGACTTTTAAGCCAAGTCTTTGATTGAGGTAACGTTAGCGCATTAGAACTCGAACTAGGGTGCGCCAAAATGCATAAAGTATACAATGCATACCTACCAAATGTTCAAAATACATAATGAAATCTGAAATCATTTATTTGATAAACATAGGTCATAGGTGTTTCTTGTAGCTCGAAGAGTAGGTATCAGCTCATCTATTTACGTACTAGCGACCCGCCCCGGCTTCGCACGGCATATTATGCATGTATTATACATATAAACCTTCCTCTTGATTCACTCTATCTAATTAAAAAAACCGCATCAAAATCCGTTGCGTAGTTTTAAAGATTTAAGCATACATAGGGATCTAGGGACATAGGGATATAGGGACAGAGAAAGCGACTTTGTTTTATACTATGTAGTGATTACTCAACTAATGCGTAGGTTTTTTCGATTTTAATTTAATATTATTTTTGAGGGGCTCATCCCTTCTTTCGGAGGGGGATCTTTGGGAACCCATGCCTTGAAAATGAAATGGTGTTATTACTATTAGTTTGATTAAAGCCGCAACAACTTTGTCAAATTTAAAATTCTCTAAGGTGACTTAACACGTGACGTGATTATTGAAGATCCTAAATCCTATTCATAAATTAAAGCTTAAGGTTCGGTACAGACAAGACTATGGGCAATTAAATCGCATAGACAACAAGAAGACATGTGAATAAAGTCTTGGAGCAAAGTAGAAAACCGGCCAAGTGCGAGTCGGACTCGCGCACGAAGGGTTCCGTACCAGAAAACATTACCTTAATAATTTGTTATTATTTCTAGCGTCTACGTGTAGCCATTATTAATATCGAGAAAAAAAAGGTAAAAAAAATACTTTTGTTGTATGGAAGCCCCCCTTAAATATTATTTTTATTTTATTTTTAGTATTTGTTATTATTGTGGCAATAAAAATACAACATCTGTGTAAATTTGAACCTCGTTGCTATTACGGTTCATGAGATACTGCAAAAAACGCCAACAACTACTCTGTTGTATGGGAGCCCCCCTTAATTATTATTATTAATTTTGATTTTAATATTTTTTGTTATAGCCACAATAAAAATATATAATTTGTGCAAATTTCAACTGTCTAGCTATTACGGTTCTTGAAATCTAGCTCGGCGAGTGGTAGCCATGAAAAAGGGCTAAAATATTACGTTTTTTGTATGAGAGACCCCCTTAATTATTATTATTATTTTGTTTTTAGTATTTGTTGTTATAGCGGCAACAGAAATACACAATCTGTGAAAACTTCAACTGTCTAGCTATTACGGTTCTTGAGATACAGCCTGGTGACAGACGGACGGACGGACGGGCAGCGAAGTCTTAGTAATAGGGTCCCGTTTTTACCCTTTGGGTACGGAACCCTAAAAAAGAAGGTACCAGTTGCTTCTCTTCCCGCGCAGATGGTGAAAGCCCATCGAAGGCATGGGTGAAAATCGTAGGAACCATGTTATAGGCGCGGCTAGCAACCCCTCACTATTTTGATTCCCCTTTCCATCTTTACGCTCTTAATCAAGCTAAATGTGGCCTAGGTCATGTTACCTTAGGCCAGTAGTTCCCAAAGTGGTCCAGGTGGACCCCTGGGGGTCCACGGAAGACTAGACGGGGGTCTACGTTGGGCGTAACCAAAAATGGGGGTCCACAATCGCAAGCGGGGGTGCATGAAAATTGAATAAAATTTGTGAGAATTGATTGGTTCTTGTGCTGTGAGTCATTGTAGATGTCAAGAAAGTCAAAAATATAATTTAATTGAAAATTTGTTTAGTCGACTTTATTTTCAAATAAACCCTAACCCTATCAAGCAATCAATTCTAACCATTTTTTTCGAAAACTGTTAATTTATCGTTGAAACTCAGCAACAACGCAAGTTTCCATAGATTATAGAGCTAATCTTAATTTTTTTTTCGAGATTTAGTTTAGAAATTAGTTGTAATGTAGCTGCAGGGGGTCCACCGGATCCAGCAAAATTTTGAAAGTGGTCTATGGAACAAAAGAGTTTGGGAACCTCTGCCTTAGGCTCTGTCTACTTCGTCGTATATTAAGTGTCCGAGGAATCGATTTAATTGTATTTAATGTCATATTATCTGCCAAACCGAAATAATTAAGAATAATATTTAAAGTCGTATACACGAATCGCGCAATCCGCATGTCTGTAGCATACCTTACCTGATCACCAAGGGAAATTAATACATACTCCGAGATGTAAACATAAACAAGTACAACATTTCAAGCCAGGGACATCGCTTAATAATTCCCAGTGGAAAGAGACACCGCTATACAAACTTTAGCAGCCATCTCGGTCCAACCCGTACGGATTCCCGAAGATTTTACCCACAATTTCCCGCATTGAGTGGAGCTTGTGATTTTGCAAAGTTACTTTTGCAGTTCGTATTTGTTTTATTGGTGTATTGTTGACGGGTTTGACTGTAAACGCAAGTTTGTCGCGCTTATAGGATATTTAGGCCGGAATGGGGTCCATAACAAGTTGAGTGTGGTGGCAACACTTTATTTGCAGGAGTCGTAGGTGTATAGAAATAGCGTTAGGTACCTAAATAATAGTACATTACACCCCAAGGGAGCTGAAATAAATAATACCTCAGATCGCAGTAACGTCGCACGGCCAAAGGCGAGGACGATAAACATGCGACCTGAGGCTTTCTTTATCACCGCTCGAAGTGTGTTACACAATTTTACGTCTTCTGGCCAGGAAGCGGGTGGTAGGGCCTTGTGCAAGGTCCGTCCGGATCGCTACCACCATCTTACTCGCCAATCCTGCCGCTAAGCAGCAGTGCTTGCGCTGCTGTGTTCCGGTGTGGAGAGTAAGACAGCCGGGGAAATTACGGGCACAAGAGGCATTTCATCTAAGTCCTCTAGGTTGGCAACGCATCTGCAATCCCTCCGGGGTTGCGGGTGTCTATGGGCAGTGGTGATCGCTTACCATCAGGTGACCCACTTGCTCGTTTGCCCTCCTATTCACATAAAAATAAAATAAAATAAAAAGTGGAAATTTCCGATCGCTTAGCGAGCGTTATATTGATACTTACGGCCCGGGACGACGTAGGCAAAGGATTATTGACTTACATGGGTCAATTATCTTCAGAAATCATTCTGTAACACACACACATACACAAATCACGTCTTTATTCCTTACAGGGTATACGGAGCCAAGAGTAACAATAACAAAACCTAAAGAGCGTGACTGTGGGCCCATAGGTGGAAAGAGGAATTAAAATAGTTAATAATAATTTTGACGACGCGGTTGGCTAGTTCCTAGTTGGTAGTGATCCTGCCTGCGAAAGAAGCGTCCTGGGTTCGAATCCTGGTAATCATCAGACAAATATATGCATATTTGTCTGATGAGCACGAATATTTGTTCCTGAGTTATGGATGTTTCTATCTATATAAGTATGTATTTCTCTATACAGGGTGTATCAGATAGCCCCTAACAATAATCAACTGGGGTATATAACCATAGCTATAGAAGCTAAAAAAAATATTTACAAAAATTTTTCCTCCAATTTTTTTTTAATATTTTTTTAGCTTCTGTCTGCTATCTGATACACCCTGTAAAAGTATGTATATCGTTGTCTAGTACCCATAACACAAGCCTTACTAGCGCTTACTTTGGGTCTAGGTCAATTTGTGTGAATTGTTCCCAAATATTTATTTATTTATTTATTTAAATAGTGATTGGTTGCTAGCATAGCCTGTAACATGATTTCTAAGGTTTTCGCCTCCCTCGATGGGCTTTTACTTGCGCGGGAAGAGAAGCAACTGGTACATTCTATGTTTTTTTTTTTGCTCCCAGACCAGTAGGCTTATTGTCTAACTCGCTCGCAATCGCCATCGTGTGCATTTTGACAGTTCTTGTATGAATGTGACAGCTAGCTGATTCCGATGCCAATTGTCAGCCCATACATGAACTGTCAAAATGAACACGATGGCGATTGCGAGCGAGTTAAACAACCTACAGCTTGTTTTTTTTTACAATTAAGTACAAGCTTTATAATATTAACTTGCAACGTATGTATGTAAGTTATGAATGTATGTCGAATGTTTGTGGAATTCTGATGATCTTGCCAGGATCGACTCCGCAGGGAACTCTTCAACGGTTGGTCCGATTGACTCGAAATTTGGTACACAAAATGTCGGACGCATGGCAATGTAAGCACAGTCAACAAATATGACAGAAAAATTAAGAATTTTTTGGGTTGGTTCATCATAAAACCGTTTTATAGGAAAGTAAGGAATAAAACTGACCGCGCTATAGGATTTTCCACTATGTTTCATCTGGTTGGGAGAAATCTCATCATGCATTGTATAGAGGCAAGGTAAAGAGCGAAGGAACAATCCGGGACGTTTATTCATGGCCCTGGGTCTTTTGTTACTGCACAATGGTGAAGGTACGCTGTGTCAGCCAGGGAAGTATTTTTGGGTGGGAAATTGGGCCGGAGACACATAAGGATCGAACCCGGGACAATTTTTGACAGGTTTACGCTTAATTTCTAAACGACACTGAAAATTAGAACACATAAAAAATCCGAAAAGTAAAGCTATGGACGGGAATCGAGCCCGGGACCTCGTTATTCCGTGACGAGTGCTATACCCCTACACCACCCATAGCAGGTGAGTAAACCTTCGAATTAAGCACAGATTAAGGCTTACGCTGTGTGAAAAAAGGTATTTTATTACCTAAGCGATAAGACCGCTTATTGTATACTTTGTTCTTTGTTTCTGTATTGTTTTGTACTGATTTGTGGTGTTCAATAAAGAGTGTTTGTATTTTGATATTTTACATATGTTAATACAATCATAAAAAAGCCGCGGTAGCCTAGTGGTTTGACCTGTGGCCTCTGAAGCAGAGCGTCGTGGGTTCAAATCCCGGGCTCGCACCTCTGAGTTTTTTGGAATTTATGTGCGAAAATTACATTTGTAATTTGCCATGAGATTTTCGGTGAAGGAAAAACATCGTGAGGAAACCTGCACACATCTGCGAAGAAATTCAATGGTGTGTGTTAAGTTCCCAATCCGCACTGGGCGCGCGTGGGAACTATAGCCCAAAACCTCCAATACACGGAGGAGGCCTATGCCATGAGGCACGCCGAATTACGCGACAATTTAATACTAAAAAAAAAAAAAAAAAACGGCAATAACAACAACAACATGTACTTACTGAAATTGTAGCGAATTCGGAATAAAAAGGCTTATAAATAAATAAATAAATAAAATACAATCATGCTAAACGTGGCCTTTATAGGTCTTGTTACTTTAGGCTCTGTCTACCCCGAAGGGATAAAGGCGTGATTTATGTATGTTGCATAAAACAAGATAGTGATACAGAGATAGGTTTTAAATACCTACTCCACTACATAGTATGTTTTTTTAATAGATAGAGTGAATCAAGAGGAAGGTTCATATGTATAATACATGCATAATATACCGTGCGAGGCCGGGGCGGGTCGCTAGTAATATTATAAATGCGAAAGGCTTTCGAGATGTCCTTTTAAAAATACAGCCCTAGTGTGCCAGCGTCCTAGCAGTAGGTATCAAGCCTTCGGGTTCTCCCTTCCCCCTTGTAATTGTCCATTGGAGCGGACCCGAATTCTTGCTCCATATTTTTAACCTTCCTTAAAATCCGTGACGCCTTTGAGGTTCGGAGGGGTTTGGCAACAATATTATCAAAGGCTCGTAAAACTTTGATTTACAGTAAGGTAAGTACTTGCCTTAGTTAACGTTCTAGAAGTTTCGTTTATAATTTTTGAAGTGAAAACTTGTTTAGGGGCGTTGAGCGCTTTTTGGGATGGGTAAAAAATTAAACTCGCGTCTATAGGACGGAGGCACACGGCGGCCACGACGTACAAAATCCGCGTTCTGAAATGAACACAGGCACGACGTCGTCTGTACACGCGTCAATGTGTGCGTAAGATACACAGGGCTGTCTATCGCAAAAACCTAGTAGGTACTATAAGTACTACCAATGACATAAATATAGGTACTTATAATGAAGATATGGCTTAGATGTGTACAAATAAATGTACTTAATCGTTATCTATTTATTTAAACTTACTTAAAATGTGTCTGTCTGTGTATTTAAGCATTATTATTTTCAATTACAATAGATGTACGACAACAAACTTAAGCAAATGATTCTGTAGTTATTTCATGTATTAATCGCGATAATTTCAGAAAGCATTAATTTTCTAATGTTTTATAAAATGAAGTAGGTAGGATAGGTTCCCGAACTTGTGACGTGCGGCCGACATACATCGCGTTGCGAGCCCTACTGGTTGGTTGCCAGCAGCTTTCCGGCAGACTGCGCTTGAGGGGTGGGGTAACTCGAATCGTTGCGGGGCGGAGCGTGGCCATTCTGTACGTTAGTACTTATTATAATATTCTGTGACGGAGGGAGAGTTCAAAGTACCAGGATATCAGATCCTCTAAGAGCTTATTTTGAAATACGAAGTTGATTTCTTCGCTTTAACGTATGTGCGTTTGGCCTAGTGGAACAACAGTGTGTTCTCTCAGGTGACCGCAGTTCAAATCTCGTACTTTTTTTTCTTTTTGCGCGAGTGTGTGTGTCTAGTTTTCACTTCTGCCGGCACTCACGGAGTGCTGCCCGGTGTTTTTTTAATTTAACTTGCCATGTGATATGACAAAGTTGACAGTATTAAAGTTGGATCAAGGCGTAGTTCAATCAGACCCTACTTTTCCGTTCGCAGAACGTGTTTACATCTTGTTTGCTCTAAGTTAATCTACGGAAAACTCGTATTTATTTGTCAAAGTCACAAACTGAATTTATGTTTATACAAAGCTGGTACTTACTGCCTTTAAGCGGGGCTTAAACGCTCTGATTCCTTTAGAACAATGTTTCTTATTATTTTAACAAAGAGAACCGCTTAAATTCACGTCCAAACATTTTGAGGCATTCTTAATCTGGTCCTTTTAAAAGGTCTTTCTGCTTTGAATTGAAAGTTATAAATAAAAAATACTACGAGTAGAGTAACCAACAAGTAAAATGAGGCTAAGAAAGCCGGGGTAATCTAGTGGTTTCTTTGACCTGTGGCCTCTTAAGCAGAGGGTCGTGGGTTCGAGCCAGTGTTCAGGATTCTATTGTAGAATCCTTTGCTACATTCTGGATTCAACCGCGCCGCAAATACATCAGTTTGCTCCCTTGTGACACAAATAACTATTGACGTTTAATGTCATATAACACAAAGTACAAATCTGTATATACAGGCTATAAGATCTTACTGTATGAATGATTCATTCGTATTTCGAAATAAGCTTTTAGAGGATCTGATATCCTGGTACTTAATTAAACTCTCCCTCCGTCTTACGCCTGACTCGAGTTTAACATTTTTTCCAAAGAAGTTTTCACTTCAAATACATAAAATAACACTCTAGTTTTAGCAGCGAAAACTTGCAATGCAATAATAGGCATTAATTCATCGTTTTTATTGTTAGTTGCTATGGCATACAACGTGTAACACAACTGTCTTGATAATTTATGTGTGAATGGAATTAATCAACTTCTTATTTCGATACCAATTGCAATGTGAACACGGTATTGAGTCAAAAGTTAGATCCTAGTGGCGTGGCGTCCATAGAACTCGATTCCCACTGGCTCGCCCATTTTAAGGCAGTTGGGCAATCAGGGCCGTCTTTAAATTATTTGAGGCCCTGGGCACATTAGGATCATGGGGCCCCTATGACCTAAATATCGGTTATCATTTGGTAATCTGGCAGGAACTAGGGGGCCCCATTCGATCGCGGGGCCCTGGGCACGTGCCCATAGTGCCCAGTGGAGAAGAGGGGCCTGTGGGCAATTTGTTGTGCAGAATTTGAGGAAAAGGCTAGTTAAATTCCCTTCGGCTTGCCTTTTGATATACTTGACGCTACGCCACTGATTACATACATAAATCACGTCTAACCTTTACGGTTACTCAGAAATTTAAATTTATTAATTGTTAATGGAAATATTGTTAAGTGTCCACGGGATATCATTATTAATCGATTATCTAATGAAAACCCTATTAAAATAACTTTAATAAGAAGTTTCTGAAAAATCCCATTGGGAACTTTCGTTATTGAGAACTTATCTAAAATTTTCGTGAGTTTTTGGAAATTTCTGAGAATATTCTTGCTATTTTGAGAAAGTACTGCAACTTGCATATTGCTATTTGGGACTAGGTCAGTTTGTGTCAATTTGTTCCCTGGTATTATATTTCTATTTTTATTTATATACAGATATGTCTGTTGTTTTTAAACAATTTGGTTTTCCCTCCTTTTTATTCTGTTTATTGTAAACTATTTAATTAACAACTGGTCAAAGCGAAACAAAATATGTGATAGAAAAGAGAAGGTAAAAAAAGGAATAAAAATAATTTAAGTTCAGTGGAGGTGTAAAACGCCTCCACCGTCAAATTAATTAATTGGAGATATCTCCAATTTCGATGACAAAAAGAAAAAAAAATAATAAAAATTATGAAATATGTATTTCATGTCAAGTATGTAACCGATAAGCTTTTGGATTCCGAAGGCAAGCTTACGTAACCAACTTATAACATCCCTTTTTCTAGAGGTTTAAAAACAAATGTAAATACGGGAGTGAAGATCTTAGGAATCATGTTATAGACATGTTGTGGTCAAGTCCTATGACTTCGCTATGTCGCGGAGATATCAAAGTTATTCAATTAATAGGATTATTGTACCTCTTGATGGACCAAGACGTGATTTAAGAGTATGCATATGTAAGTGCTATCGAGATTTTTACTTGAAACCACTGATATTGGAATAAAACTAGGAATGTTTCCGCTATCCAAGTTCTCTCAAGAGTCAATGAAGCTTCAATAATCTGGGTAACCGGGAAACCGGAACGCCATTGAGAACTCCTCAAGAGGCCTAAACTTTATAAAATATGGAAGAATGTAACATTGTTCTAAGGAGATGAGTCTGGCACAGACAGCACTTCACGTGGTTGTAAAGTATTATCGTACACAAGCCGATTATGGATAGATTTTGTAAATTTGCTTTAGCTGGGCTGACATCTTTCTTCTTGCCAAATTATATATGAATCTACACTTGGGAGGTCAACACTTAATTGAAAACTTTTCTAAAAGCATCTTTGACAAGTCTTCATCATCTGCTAATGGTATGCATACATATCGTCACGCCTCTTTCCCAGAGACTACTTTGTTCCACTTGCTACGATCCTGACATACCTCTTTCGCTTCATCCACATTCATCAATCTCTTCATACATGCTCGTCGGTTTCGGGTACTCTTGACCTGGCCTTTTTCCAAAACGTCCCACATTAACTAAACAGATTTATACGGCGAGTGTGAATGGGTGCGTTGGGAGGGGAAGGCCTAGGCGGACGTTCCATGATCAAATTGGGGACGTTTTGGAAAAAGGCCAGGTCAAGAGTACCCGAAACTAATGGTATGTTTTGAAAATAATCCAAAAAAACTAATCGCGTGGCTTAGGTAAGCTAGGTTAAGTTACATTATATTTATAACTTTTATCCTGATTTCGAAAGTTCGTTAACCACATAATTATCATTAGTTATTCTGCCGCGTACGTCCGAGATGTTACATGTGTTGCCACTAAATTGTACGTTGGCCAACTTAAACCATCAGTCTTAAAGGTCAATTGACTGTAAAGATTGCATCTCGTTTGTTTTTCGGCAATTTTATAGCTTGGTTACGACAGGTGTGTGATTGTTTTGATATTTACTTCATGTTTATTGGTTTTCACCTATAATGTTGCCAACTATTTTGTTATTTTTAAATTTTTTGACATCTCGTTTCGCGTTTTGGTAAAAGGTCAGGTCAAGAGTACCCGAAACCGACGAGCATGTATGAAGAGATTGATGAATGTGGATGAAGCGAAAGAGGTATGTCAGGATCGTAGCAAGTGGAACAAAGTAGTCTCTGCCTACCCCTGTGGGAAAGAGGCGTGACAGTATGTATGTATGTATGTCGTTCCGCATCGGTGGTACTTGGTATAGGTGAAAAACTTAGGTAAATAACCTGTTGTATGTAGTAGTGTACAGAACTGATATGGGACTTGAGCTTGAGTCATTTTTAGGGTTCCGTACCTCAAAAGGAAAAAACGGAACCCTTATAGGATCACTTTGTTGTCTGTCCGTCCGTCCGTCCGTCCGTCCGTCTGTCAAGACTTTTTTTCTCAGGAACGCGTGGAGGTATCAAGCTGAATTTTTTTTCAAATACTCAGGTCTTTTACCACTTGGAGCTGTGAAAAAATCAAACTTATAAACCGACGCAATCAAAAGATACAGCCGTTTATGCCGCAAATTTCCGCAAATCTCAAGGGAATCAAAACCTACAGGGTACTTTCCGTGAACACAGAATCTTGAAATTTGGCATGAAGGTAGGTCTTATAGCACAGATTAAGGAATAATTGCGAAAACCGTAAATATGTATGTATGCCTGTATATATCAGTGACCAATATAAAGTGACCCCACACTGCGTACTCTGCGGGCTCTGCTTACACTGGTTTATAGATATTTATAGATAATGATACGGAACCCTCGGTGCGCGAGTCCGACTCGCACTTGGCCGGTTTTTTTTCTAAGTTGGAACGTCAATTTGTCTATTCGCACACATTACTCACACATACAGGTCACTTAAATTTTCCACCTAGGCTTTTCGTGTTGACGATATAAGATCGTAACCACTTTAACATCATTGCGTCAACCATGCTTTTCATTATGCGTGAACATTCCATAGTAACAAACCCAGAATGGCAACATTGTATTGGTCACGCTCAAGGCTGGTAAACCTGTTGTCACCTTATGGCTCTTCGCGCCTCGTCCAACCATTATCAGGTGTTACAGCAACGACTAACGCATGTTAAGCAGATTGTGCAAGCCATGCGGTTACACATACGCAAATCACGTCAACATCCCTTAGTAGAGAGAGCGCGAGGTATCAAGACTCAAAGGCCACGCTTAGCATGAAGGCATATGGGAGAGGGGAATCAAATAGTGATGGGTTGCCAGCATCGCCTATAACATGGTTCCTACGATTTTCACCCATTCCTACGATGGGCTTTCACCATCGCAAGACGTATACCATTTTCATTCTTACCTGTCCTATTTGCTAAACAAAATTCTAACCTCAAAACGTCTCATTCTTGTTATTTTTTAAATATTTCATCGTAAATAAAGCAACTGGAGATAAAATATCAGCAAAATTATGTACAAAATATTACCTCAGGTTTATTTTATAACATAATACACCTTATTTTTACAAAAATTTGCACATTGAGGTTAGAATTTTGTTTACCAAATAGGACAGGTAAGAATGAAAATGGTATAATCGTATATACTCAACGTATCGCAACTACTGTACAGTAACTTCCACAGATAACACAGCCTCTAATGTACGTTTCAGACACGACGTCTCGAACGCTTACGTTTACGTCTCAATTATTATGGAAAAAAGGATGATGAATGAATTAAGGCCCTTACCATGACGTCTTGTGCGATTCAATTCCGATTCAGTTTAGGTTCGCTCGCTGTCAGATCCATACTAAAAATGACAGCTAAAATTGAGCTGAATTGGAATTTAATCGCTTCAAGACGTCGTAAGGTCCCAGTAAACTCTTTTTTTAAGGGCTCGTGTCTTAATTGGTTGTAAAAACCGATTCCACAACCTCACAGTGCGAGGTAGGAAACGTCACAGACCAGGGGCCTTACCATGACGTCTTAATGCGATACAGTTTAGGTTCGCTCGCTGTCAGATTCATAAAAGTGACAGCTAAAACTTGATCTGAGTCGGAATTAGGACGTCATGGTAAGGCCCCAGACTGTTGTAGAACGCCGTTCTTCATCAAAGTAGTTACGATGAAACTCTAATTTACGGCGAGAGGTGTTATAGTGGAAGCCAGCAGCTGGATATTAAGTTAAACAACTCTTCAGAGCACTCCCCATAAGAGCCTGTAAAGTATACAAAGCAAAGATTTGAACTTAAACCTCCCGTTTTTAAATATAGTAGTAGGATAATCCTATGAAGGCTAAAAGGATGAGAACATTGTTTTCATTATTTCAAAAGCTTAAGACTTAGTAAAAGGATTATGTGAGTAAAACATTAATTTTGTAATATCAATATATACTGTACTAGAGAAGCATCTTTGCAAAAGAGATATAAGACTTAGATTTCTGTCAAAAATGACTTACATGTCTGTCATCACTGATGGGTAACGAGATCTATAGCTGGAAAGGGGAATCAGAATAGTGATGGGTTGCTAGCATCGCCTATAACATGACTCCTACGACTTTCGCCTATTCCCTCGATGGGCTTTGACCATGGTGGTACATACTGCGCTATTTCCAAAAATGACCATGAATATTTTTTACAGAACTACTATTTTGAGTTTTTCGTACTCAGAATCGTTTACCCTATCGATTCTCATACAAGAAAAAATGTGTCCCAAATTTAACTATATATGGAATTTTATTTTCCTGTTCGTCACGTCCCTTGCATAAAAGTGACGAACTGGAATATAACTTGTGGTACACATTTTTTTCTTGTAAAAGGAACGATATGGTAAACGATTAAAAAAACGCTCTTCTATGTTTTCTCTGCTCCCAGATAGGAATTTTACATAGCTACGTAATATTATAGTAGTAAGATAGATTAACAAATCAATCTGATTAAGATCGCAAGATCGCGGTGGATACGGAAAGCACAAAACCGGTCTGAGTGGAGAGCCTTAGAGGCCTAGTATGTCCAGCAGTGGATGTCTTTCGGCTGACATTATGCTGACCGACCGCTTAAACAAGTCGTCGCCCGCGCGGTGCAGGGGCGTGGGGTGGGACGACAATGGGGGCCGAGAGGGGGTGGCAGGCGCACTACCCGCCCGCGCCTCTCTCGGTCCCCTTTGTCGTCCCACCCTGCGCCTGAGGACTCATTTAAGTGGTCGATCTATAATTAAAAATTCTTCACCGAAAGCTCTTACGAAAGCTCGATCCTTAAAGTACCGGTTAACTCGGCATGCAACTACGAGACCGCATATGTGTATATGTTACGTAAAAATGACATAACGACCTCCGTGACCGACTTTTATTGTGAATTAATTATGTTCTTATGGCTATCGGCACACGTAGGTACTGTTAAGATACACACATGCATGTATACCTTCGACCACTTGAGAAATTGAAAATGCGACTGCATAGTTAAAAAAGGCATTTTTATAAAAGCCTGCGACGGATTATGAACATTTAAAAAGTTATATTTTTTACAAACCTCCTAAAAAGTACTTACCTATGAAACGAAAAATAAAAATAAAAAACGTTTTTATAAAAATGTTTTCACCTACATACACATACATAACGCACTACATACATGCCAATGTATTTGGTTAGACGTGTCGTTGTACCTACAATCAACACTACATGACAACTTCTTACCATGTCTAAAGCGTAATAAATTATTTCATTTAATTTCATAAATGCACACTTACATAAAATTACGTCTGGCATCCTTACGGGGTAGAGATCCTGATCCTGAGGCAACAAGCCCTAAAGTTGTGAGTGTATAGGCACAGAATATATATTTTATAATAGTACCTACTAACGTACAGAATGGCCACGCTCCGCCCCGCACCGATTCGAGTTACCCCACCCCTCAAGCGCAGTCTGCCGGAAAGCTGCTGGCAACAAGTAGGGCTCGCAACGCGATGCATGTCGGCCGCACGTCACAAGTTCGGGAACCTATCCTACCTACTTCATTTTATAAAACATCATAAAATTAATGCTTTCTGAAATTATCGCGATTAACACATGAAATAACTACAGAATCATTCGCTTAAGTTTGTTGTCGTACATCTATTGTTATTGAAAATAATAATGCTTAAATACACAGACAGACACATTTTAAGTAAGTTTAAATAAATAGATAACGATTAAGTACATTTATTTGCACACATCTAAGCTATATCTTCATTATAAGTACCTATATTGATGTCATTGGTAGTACTTATTATAGTACTAGGTTTTTGCGATAGACAGCCCTGTGTATCTTACCCACACATTGACGCGTGTACAGACGACGTCATGCCTGTGTTCATTTCAGAAAGCGGATTTTGTACGTCGTGGCCGCCGTGTGGTATAGGATAGGGAATCAAAATAGTGATGGGTGGCTAGCATCACCTATTTAGTGCGTTGGGGTAAGTTGAAAAGTGGGGTAAGATAAAAAACCGCCCGTACCTCGGAGTTATATATATATACTAGCTGTTGCCAGCGACTTCGTCTGCAAAGAATTCGTGTATCGCTATCCCGCGGGAACTATGCAATTTTCCGGGATAAAAAGTAGCCTATGTGCTATTCCAGACTTTTCTCTATCTATGCGCCGAATTTCATCCAGATCCGTTGGGCCGTTCTGGCGTGATTGAGTAACAAACAAACATCCATCCATCCATCCATCCATCCATCCATCCATCCATCCGTCCATCCATCCATACTTTCGCATTTATAATATTAGTTAGATTATTATTACTTTTGCCATCTGCGCGGAGACAGCAGCTCTGCAACTGGTGCACATGTTTCTTTGCTATCAGACGAGCATCAATTATACGTGTAATTAGCGAACGTTAATTACGCAATTAAATTTACTTATTGCGTGAATTTGCGTGTTTACATCAATAAAATTTGCTAACATTCCGAGTTTTACAGGGCAATTAGCCGCTTCGAACTCACGAGTTAAACGGCTTGCTATTCGGACATGAGTTGTTATGCACTTTCGTTCTGTATGCACGCGTTGCAATTACAGCAACAAATAATAAATAACTTATTAACTTATCTAACTAATATTATAAATGCGAAAGTATGGATGGATTGATAGATGGATGGATGGATGGATGGATGGATGTTTGTTTGTTTGTTACTCAATCACTCCAGAACGGCCCAACGGATCTCGATGAAATTCGGCACATAGATATAAAAAAGTCTGGAATAGCACATAGGCTACTTTTCATCCCGGAAAATTGCAAAGTTCCCGCGGGATAGCGATAAACGGATTCTTTGCAAACGAAGTCGTGGGCAACAGCTAGTAATATTATAAATGCGAAAGTATGGATGGATGGATAGATAGATGGATGGATGGATGGATGGATGGATGGATGGATGGATGGATGTTTGTTTGTTACTCAATCACGCCAGAACGGCCCAACGGATCTGAATGAAATTCGGCACATAGATAGAGAAAAGTCTGGAATAGCACATAGGCTTTTTATCCCGGAAAATTGCTTAGTTCCCGCGGGATAGCGATAAACGAATTCTTTGCAGACGAAGTCGCTGGCAACAGCTAGTAACTTATAAATACTTACAGACATATTTTGACGCCCGGATAGCCTAGTGGTTAGTGACACTGACTATGAAGCTAGAGGTCCCGGGTTCGAATCCCGGTAGGGGCAGACATTTGTATGATGAATACGAATGTTTGTGCCCGAGTCATGGATGTTGTGTGTATTTATCTACATTACATAAGTATGTTTATCCGTTGCCTGAGCCTCTAGTGTAAGTTTTCACACGAAAAAATTGGTTGCCTGTAAAGTCGGTATACGGGCGAAAGTTTTACGTGACAACGACTTTGAGTGGTAAAATAATTTTAATGTGAATATTCATTCGTATAGTAGGAAGAAGGACGTGTAAACTTGTATGCAGGCGCCTAAGCGAAATAGAAGCGCAAGACATGAACCGGTGTGTATGCCTATCTCTCTCACTCTCTCTCTCTCGCTCTGTCTCTCTCGCTCTTAGGCGGGCTAACTGTGCTCGAGTGGAAGGGACGCGTGCCTTTCACTTTTTATGTCTGTCTCTCTCGCTCTTAGGCGG
The DNA here is from genome assembly GCA_963854515.1 of Pandemis heparana. Lineage (NCBI taxonomy): Eukaryota > Metazoa > Arthropoda > Insecta > Lepidoptera > Tortricidae > Pandemis > Pandemis heparana. The sequence goes on from OY978006.1 coordinate 32,006,259, forward strand.
GCTAACCATGCCCGCGTGCCTCTCACTCGCTCTCATTGTGAGCGCATAACGTGAGCGGAGCGTAACGCAGTTTCTTGAAGTGTCACCCGGCAAACCAATTTATAAGACGTTGTCACGTCAAAAACGTCTCGAACGCGTTCACGTAAACGTCTCAATTACTATGGAAAAATTGGCAGCGCCACTTGCGGATCGAAACGGCAACAAACCGTTCTCATAGTATTTGACAGTTTAACGCAAACGTTATCGAGACGTATTTCTCTATCGAAAACTTACACTAAGCATACTGGTACCCATAGTACAAGCTTTGCTTAGTTTGGGACTGGGTCAATTCTAGTAACTTCATTACAATTTCCAAACATTTCCTTGATCAAAGAATTCTATAGTAACAGAAAGTAATTGAAACAGGTATGCTAAACCTAGTATACCTAATTTCTGATCTAGGTTAGCTCTCATATGTAGCTGGTGGTGGCAGCATGTCCACTAGTGGACAGGCTGTCACTGAGAACAGCGCCATCTATCGAATATTTAGCTAACTTTCTAATCGATTTGTCATTTGATTGCCTTAAACCTACCCTCTTATCTAATTCCAATATAGTTAGATAGATGGCGCTGATCTCAATGAACTTAATTATTTAGTTCCATTTTTTGCCGCATGCCGAGGGTATAATAGGAACATGTACGTTTGTATGTCTCACTCTTTATTACATCTCTTGAACGATCAACATCATTTTTATTCTCCTGAACTCCTGAAGAAACTAAATCCACGAAGAAACAGGTGTAATTTGTCCCATGATATTATTTATATATAAATCACGTCTTTATCTTACAGGGTAGATAGAACACAAGGTAACAAGACCTAAAGGTCACGTTTGGCATGATTGTGGGTGGAAACGGGAATCAAAATAGTGATAGGTTGCTATCATCGCCTATAACGTGATTCCCTTCGGTTTTCATTTTCACCCAAATAAATAAACTTCATGGTACAAAGTTTGTAATAACAAGCAAGTTCGTTTATCGCTACGCAATTTTCCGGGATAAAATGTAACCTATGTTATTCCAGCCCATTTATCTCTGTTCCAAATTTCATCCAACTCCGTAAGAGTGCGACCACACCGCCGCTTAAAAAACGGTGACGTTACGGAATCGCAACAAAATGTATGGAGAATCGGTGAGAAAACGTGACGCATACGACACGTCACTGCGTATACGCGGCGGTTTGGTCGCACCCTTAAGCGGTACTGGCGTGATCTTTTACAACAACTATACATCACACATCCATACCTCCATACATACTTTCGCATTAGTATATAATATTAGTAGGACAGTAGGATTAGGATTAAGTATCCAACCTTTTACGCCGCTCACGCTCCTCAAACAAGTTTTATTCGAAAATACTTAAAAGTCGAGATGGCGGCTGGATAAATTAATTTAAAATGCTTACAAAAGAATATGTTTGCCCGCATGAGGTTTACTTTGTGAGAAGTTTATCTTCTTCAGAGATAGACCGAGCGCCGACTGTGGTTTCCTCGGCGTGAGTTAAATTTTAGAGTACAGGATTTCCACAAGAGATCACGCACCGCATGGAATCAAAATAGGATTTACTACTAAATAAATAAATCACGTCTTTGGGTAAAGGCCAAAATGTTACATACCTTTAAAGTTGCGTTACTAGGTAGTTAATATTACTACTGAATTTTTCCATTGTAACACGAACATTAGTCATACATTTGTATGGATCTTTCGTGTCACAATAGAAAAAGTTAGTGGTAATTTTAACTACTTACAACGCATATTTAAACAGTGTGTAACTGTTTGGACTCCACCTCTCTATTGCTTACGGGATAGACAGAGCCTAAAGTAAGAAGACCTAAGGGCCACGTTTAGCGTGATTGTGGGTGTATATGGAAAAGGGAATCAAAGTAATGATAGGTTGCTAGCATCGTCTATAACATGATTCCTAAGATTTTCGTCCATTCTCTCGATGGACTTTTACTAGGCTAAAAAGAGAATACATGCGTCCCAAACTTTAGAAAAATAGCCCATTTTTTTTATCTGCCTCGAACATTGACTTAAGATAAACAACTAGACTCACAATCACGCTCAAAAACTGTCGGAAGCAAAAGACTGCACGATGCAGAGTTTTGGTTCAGTCGTGTTTCGACCGCGCTTCGATAACAATGTACATGTCTCTTTCGCACCGTAATCTCAAACGCTTGAGAACAAGAGATAGACAGGTTTCCAGCGCGTGGCGTCGTGTTATTACTTCTCACGATCGTATGCAACTGACATTGAACATTACTGCCTCGAAATAAGGTGTCAATTTGAACGAATGTGTTAATGTTATCTGTGTAAGTTGATGTGTTGACACACACAATACATAGACAACGCCGCTCGGACGTTTCTTGAGGCACTTTTGTTTGCGATTGGGAGTCTAGTTGTTTATCTTAAGTCAATGGCCTCGAAAGATGTTTTAGTGACACGAGCGGAAAGCCGGCGATCTCTCGGTGCAAAGCGGTCTGACTGAGTATCGTTTTATTAAAAAAAAACACCTTGGAGCTTTTTAACGAGCTAAGACAATCTCTTACACTGAGCTTGCAATACAACGGGCATTGACCTTGCGATGCTTCCAATAACACTGAGTCTCTAATGAAATTACTGTAATCGATGCAAAGGCATCGTAAAGCCGGGTACCCATCTGCGAGCTGTGGCAGTAAATGTCGCACGCTACAGTATCAAAAATCCTTTTTGAAGTAAAAACTTTTTTAACGGCGTTACGCGCTTTTTGGGATGGGTAATAAATGATAAACTCGCGTCAGGCATAAGTACCAGGTTGTCAGGATCCTCTAAGAGCTTATTTTGAAATACGAATGAAGCTAGAGTCGCGTTCAATTTTTGAAGTGTACGATTCATTGCTTTACGGTATGTGCGTTTGGCCTAGTGGTATAAGGTGTGGAATAACAGTGTGTTCTCGCAGTTCAAATCTGGTGTAATTTTTCCTGTTTCTTTTTTTTGCGCGAGTGTGCGTGTGTGTAGTTTTCACTTCTGCCGGCACTCCCGGAGTGCTGCCCGTCGCTTTTTTTAACGTAGAGGAAACGCTGAGAGGAAATTCTTTATGGATGCCCTAGGCACGGGGATGCCTAAACTAAAAACTCTCCGGAGTTGCCTCAATCCTGATGCCCATAATGGAAATGCAGTGGGATGCCACTAGGGTTTCACCACGAGCACCCCCCCGCCCCGGTGGCCCCGGCTTCCGCCAGGACCGCGCCAAGGGGAGGGCCCGTCTTCCCTTAGACCAGTAGTTCCCAAAGTGGTCCAGGTGGACCCCCAGGGGTCCACGTTGTGCGTGACCAAATATGGGGGTCCACAATCGCAAGCGGGGGTGCATGAAAATGAATTTGGTCGATAGTGAAGAACTAAAATGTTGGCTTGACTTCTCCTATCAATATGCCTTATAGGCCATAGGCAGATAATATTTGAAGAAGCTCAGCGACTGTTACTTGTAAAACTTGCATTTTCCATATTCAGTACAACGCGTCGAGACACACGGAAATATATTATACTATATTTATTTATACCACTCCGAATGGGACGTTTTCTGAATAAAATTTGTGAGAATTGATTGGTTCTAGTGCTGTGAATCATTGTAGATTTCAAGAAAGTAAAGTAGGATGGACTCACTCGCAGCACAAAAATTAAATTTAATTGAAAATTTGTTTAGTCGACTTTATTTTCAAATAATTAACCCTATCAAGCAATCAATTCCAACCTATTTTTTCGAAAACTGTTAATTGATCGTTGAAACTCAGCAACAACGCAAATTTCCATAGATAGAGCTAATCTTAATTTATTTTTCGAGATTTAGTTTAGAAATTAGTGGTAATGTAGCTGCAGGGGGTCCACCGGATCCAGCAAAATTTTGAAAGTGGTCTATGGAACAAAAGAGTTTTGGAACCTCTGCCTTAGACGATGAGACCGTGCAATGCAGGTAGGTTAATGCCCCGTTACCGTTCCCGCTGGCCTCAAGGAATCGGACGAGCGGTGCAAGCACCGAGTTCGCCTTTCCCACCGCCCAGTGTCTGCGCAATGAAACTGTGGGAACTTTTTAGAGTCTAACCTAGTTATAAAGCTTAAATTTATTTTTCTGTTACCTACTCATAAAGTCACTCAGCAATTATAATAATATCAAAAGTCAAGATACGCCTGTCCGAACAATAATTCGCTTACTGCGCAATTGGGCATTTTCTCTGACACACACTGACAGCTGAACAATACGGCGTCCTGCCACAGACTAGGGCACGGTGGTCTTTTAGGACCAACGCATTGGATGAATTACTGGTGAGCGTTGGGCCTATCTTTACGAAGTAATATAATTATATATTACTTCGTAAAGATAGGTCACTCGCTCTTCTGTTGCTTGTCGTGTGTGCAGTGATTCCTTTTAATATATATTTTCTTTACCGTGAAGCTTGCTTTTACTCATTTTCAATCAGGTTATGGGCCCAGGACGCTTCCACTTCCGCCCCCGATCCTCTTACGACGTCTTCCCGAAGATTAGTGCCCAACGACGGCCTCGCCGCCGCCGTTGCTTCCTCCTTGAGGCTTAGGGCGCATCCGGGTATACAGTAACAAACAGCTTAGTGTGGAAGTTTCCGCTTTTGGTTACAATAACGTGCAACAATATGGAATAAAGCTCACTTTACTGAGTATAATATTATATACTAGGAAAAGAAACAACTATTTTCATTGAGGCCTGTATTGACTCTGATAAACAATCTAACCAAAAAAAAAGAAAGAATTCTAAAATTGAAACATTCAAAAATAGTAAAAAAGTATATATAAAAACATAAAACCATACAAAAAGGTTGTGCCTGTGTGTAAAATTGTGTACACACCTCGGGCGATGATAAAGAAAGCCTGAGGTCGCATGTTGTTCTTTATTTCACCACCCTCGGAATGTAATGTACTATTTATAATACGAAGATATTTTAGAGCGGCTTCAGTTGAAATTGAATCGGTTTGGATAGGTACGTCACTAAAATTTTTCCGTGGCGTCACATTAAGTGATAAAAAGTCACGCTTAGTTCCAATACAAATCGTGACGTTTGCGTAATCTATGGTGTCTGATAATCTGTGATGCTACTGTGCTTATGGGCTTGCAGAGCTGGCAAGCATCTCGTTTTTAATGGACCGTCCATCAGATTCTCTAATTGCATTTTAAGTACGCCATCTTGCAACAACTAATTGCAACTTTCACGACGCTTTGCGAAATGCGTATTTTTCCGAGGACGCGTGATGCAACGCCTGTGCGTAAAATACGCGAAAATGCATTAAAAAATGTACGCATCGGTGTTTTTTATGCATATATTCATTTCATTTATTCATACACATTTTAAGTCATGTTCATTTTGTTTTCGGTGTTACGTGATAGGGTGGTAGGTACATGACACCCTGTCAGAGAATATAATGTCTATACTAAAGCTAGGTATGAACTAAACTAAAACTATTACAGCTATTAACTCATTAATTACGGATTACATATTTCATGTAAATAATAATATAATATCATATATATAATACATATAATATAATACTAATATAGGCAGGTTTAAACAAGTTTAAACAAAGTCAGGGAGGTCAAGTGCCTTGAGTTGCTTCGAGAAAAGGATTCATCTATACCTATAAAATTATAGCGTGTTTCCTGTTCGTCACGTCACATTCATAATGTATAAAAACGACGAACAAAAAAGTGACGAACTGGAATGGAAAATATGGAAATTTTGGGAAACATTTTTTCTTGTTTAAGGATCGATATGGTAAACGATTCTGAGTAAGAAAAACCCAAAATAGTTAAATTGTGTTTTTGTCAAAAATCCTTTTTGAATACTTGTGCTTGCATTGTCATAGGTACGTTTCTTCTGCGTAGACACTCCTAAACGCGCCACCTGAATTTCAATACCAGATAGTTTTAATGTCATCCTTACAGTCTGCAACAATTCAGCTCAATCTCTTCAAAATTGAGTCGCAAGATCCACCCGGACAAACATACATATATTGCAAGTTAAATAAAATACGTTACACATTTAACGTTAACATACGTTAGTTTTCTAAGCTGAAAAATACACTACTATAAATACACACTAGGGATTGCAAAATCCGGTTCTTTTCTCAAATCCGGATTTACAAATTATCAACTTGTACAAATCCGGATTATCCGGATTTTTCGGATTTTTATTAATATTTTGAAATTGTCATGTAATTACATGTTTTTTGAAACCTAATGGTGTTCAATTTTATTGTTTTTAAAATTTCCCTAAGAATATATAAAATAAAACTGCAAAAATCTTGATAATCCGCGTTTAATCAGTCCAGTACTGCTGTGTCTGCAGTACAGTACTACCGGACCAGCCGACTAGCTAGATCTAAAGCTAGGTATGAGGTAGCCAGTAAAGCGCGGAGGGGAGAGGGATAGATATGCTACGTGGCGGGGAACGAAACGAACGCATGAATGAATGAAATGAAACTAAATTCAATAGGAAATTCTGCTTAAATGTCAACTTTGTCAACTGTAATTGAAATCCGAAAAAACCGGATTTTTATGCTAAAAATCCGAATCTATAAAAGGCGACGAAAATCCGGATTTATCCGGTTATTTCGGATTTCGGATTATCCGGATTGCAATCCCTAAAACACACGAATGTTATTAGATTAGATACTCGTGTTCAAATTATGTATTAACTCAACGCGTTATCTCTTTCTGTCATTAACTTAATCCAATAAGGCGCGCCCACGCAAAAAGCAAAAGTTCTCGCAAGTTTGAACAGAGGGCACTGCGCAAGGTCAACGCATTGTCTAAGAATAAATGCAAAGTCGATGCACTTGGAACTGGTTGTACTAGTTCCAGATTCGAAGGCGATTGTTTGAGACGGCTGTATACATACTCGTGTTAATTAGATAAAAAAGCTACGGGTAGCACTCCGGGAGTGCCGGCAGAAGTAAAAACAGCAGCTTAGATTCGATTTTAATGTTGGACGCTCAAGACGCGTACCGTACTGGCCGCTTGCAAAAAAATGTACGTATTATCTATATTGACAGACCTCTAACAATGTGCTGATGCCCTAGTACTTTTGCTCCACGACTCGACAAAAAAACGTTTCAAAAATCGAACGCGATTCATTCGTATTTCAAAATAAGCTCTTAGAGGATCCGATATCCTAGTACTTAAACTCTCCCTCCGTCTTACGGCTGATGCGAATTTAACATTGTTTACCCACCGTCGCTAAAGAAGTTTACACTTCAAAAACTACCACTGTGTTGAGCATTTCTCAAAAAAGTGACCACAACCAGGCCCCTATTTCAGCATATCGACAATTGTCGGTGACAAGTGACAGTTCGAAATGCAATGCGTAGTCAATATGAAGCCAACCGGCGTGGATTTTTAGAGTTTGTACCTACTTAATGTAAACAGAAATGTCACTTGTCCGAGACTATTGTCGCTCGCTTGTATACTCAAGAGCAAAAAAATGGGTCGCTTTGCCTACAACTTTGTAAGGGAAATGGCCCGTTATTTTGGCTTGTCAGTGTAGTTTGTTCGATGTTGTACTTGTGTTCCACCAATCATTTAGTTTTTTTTTACAGGTAACCAAAGTCACAGTCTACACGATGACACAAAGAAGGATATGGGCGACCGCTGTCGGTAAGTTAACTATTTCTGCCATTACAGAACACCATCGCAGGTTAATGAAAATTACGAAAAACTTCAATTAAATTATTAATGTGAATGTACAAGTGAATGCTTGGGTTTCCGCGTAACAAGGAACTTCATTACATAGTATAAAACAAAGTCGTTTCCGATATGTCCCTATGTATGCTTAGGTCTTTAAAACTACGCAACGGATTTTGATGCGGTTTTTAGGGTTCCGTACCCAAAAGGTAAAAAAGGGACCCTATTACTAAGACTTCGATGTCCGTCCGGCCGTCCGTCCGTCCGTCTGTCACCAGGCTGTATCTCAAGAGCCGTAATAGCCAGACGGTTGAAATTTTCACAGATTGTGTATTTCTGTTGCCGCTGTAACAACAAATACTAAAAACAAAATAATAATTATAATTAAGGCGGGCTCCAAGTTCTGGCTAAGCTTGCTCTAAGAGTAATTAATTTTTTACTGTAATTTTTTTTTTGTTCCTATCCCTTCTGACCCCACTACGGGGTGAGCTGGGATTTGCCTATATATTAGTGTTTATTGTTTAACTACGAAACTAAACGACAGATAATCATTATTAAACTAAAATTCAAGCCGCCGGAACATATTTTATCTCTAAAAATCGACTTGCCACATACGAAAATATTTTGTAGCAAGGTTTTGATTTGACCTTCAATTTTGTCCAACTCACCCCGTTTTACGGTATCTGGAATCTAACATCAAAGTTAAACTTTTGACACGAAACGAAACATTGTTTTTCGACCGTTATTATTCACTCTTCGTGTCGACGTCAATAGCTAAAACGTCAAAACATTAAATACCTCTATCATAGAATTTTCTAACTTTATTTGTATTTAGATGCCAGGGGAAACTCGAAGCTACTCGATTTTCGAAGTTCGTATCACATTTCCCTCTCACTCTCGAAGTAATGACTATAAGAGTGAGCGGGACGGAGCAAAGCGAACTTCAAAAATGTAATTTCGGAGTATCAGGCCTTATCTTTGAAGCAATTACGCGGCACCCGAAAGTTAGATCTCTCACTAATTGATATTATCTGAAGGGTCATTTCCATTCGGTTTTCGAAAATGCAATTAGAATTTTGGACGGGTAAAGTCGACGACGGACGAAGTTTTAAATTCTTCCTTAATTTTTCAACGTTACTTTGCAGTTGTTTGTTGAAAGATGGACAAATAATACCCTCTAACAATAATCAACTGGGGTACTCGTATATAACCATAGCTACAGAAGTTAAAAAAAATATTTTAAAAAAAATTGGAGTAAAATTTTTATATTTTCTATAGTAGTATTAACTGTAATCATTCCTATAGAAAACATTAAAAAAAAATTACTCCATTTTTTTTTAAATATTTTTATAGCCTCTACAGCTATGGTTATATACCCCAGTTGATTATTGTTAGGGGCTATCTGATACACCCTGTAGAAGCTAAAAAAAATATTTCAAAAAAACTTAAAGAAACACCTTCGAAGAAACCGAAGGGCAATCTTTATGGTCGGGTTCTGTGAATAAGAGACACCAAAAATACTGGCCGCTTGTAATCGGATTATTTTTATTTGACATCCCGTTTAGGGTTTTTAGGATCACACGGCTAAAGCCACTTAAGCCCGTCCCGAAATATGCCTCTCAGAAGTTACCAAATTAATTTGCCTGCGCGGCAAAGGTTCCTGGAAATACGTAAATCACTACATAGTATAAAACAAAATCGCTTTCCCCTGTCTATGTCTTGTAAACATTCATATGACATTATTATGTATATTGTTTTTGGTTTTTTTTTTTGTCGCTTTATATTTGACTTTCTAATTGACAACATTTCATTTTTATAACACCTGAAAATGTATATATGGTTCGAAAGCATTTTGCCTCCTGATCACTGCAATATGTTTATATAATTTTAATATCGCTTATTATAAAAAATAAAAATTAATTAAAAATATGTCCTAATTTTACCAAAACTACCACAGGATGGGTGAAATGCCTTTGCCTTTTTCACGAGAAAAAGTAAGCGACCATCATTTTGTATTTGACAACTTCAAAGTACAAGGGGGGCAACTCTGTAATTCTATTTTTGAAGTTCTTTGCATACCTTCTCTCTCACTCTCAAGTTAATGACTATATTAGTATGAGCGGAACAGCACGAAGCGAATATCGGAGAATAAGGCCTGACATTGTCAATTTGAAATTGACGTCGGTTTTTTTTCTATCCAGAAAAGACAAAAGGATAAGTGTCTATTCTGTGATAGTTTCGGAGTTACGCCCTTTTAGAATAAGCAAAAATTAATAAATTAATTATAAATTAAATACAAACCCTAGCAAAAAAATTAAACTTCCAGCATGTTCATCTTTTCAAACAAAATACAGAGAACCATTAAAACTATAGGCTCAGAAATATGAAATGTTGTCAATTATGTATCATTATTTTCTTAGTTTTAATTTGAGTATGACTCTATTAATTATATAATATTCGTACACAATGCAAATTGTTTTTTGAATAAATAAACTGAAACTGAAACTGAGGAATAAATTTAATGTCTTCTTTCTTTCTTACACTGTTGCCTACTGTTCTTTATTTAATTGATCAACATTTCAGTCTGAAGGACGATAATTTTGGGGAGTGACGTCACAAGTCGTTATCGACGCTTTACACCATTAGTTGATTAGTTCATAACAAAGTGACGGACGACGTTACAAGAGTAATAAAGTTGTTGCCGGTTGTGGATGGTGTTTCCTGATTACGACTTGGCAAAAGAGAAACACGAAGTACCTAGCTATAGTCAAAGATGAAGCAACTAATAGAGTGATAGACAGACAGACGGACAGCGGAGTCTTAGTAAGTCCCGTTTTTACCCTTTAGGTACGGAACCCTAAAAATGATACAAAAAAATATTAGGGTGTAAATTTAAATTAAATTTGGGTATAGTTTTTGGCCTTTGACCTAGTTAGTGGTAGCCCTGCCTGCGAAGCAAGCGTCCCGGGTTCGAATCCTGGTGAGAGCATTATTATATTTGTGTGAGCACGAATATTTTGTTCCCGAGTCATGGATGTTTTCATCTATTTAAGTACTTACGTGTTTCTCTATATGTATAAGTATATCGTTGGTACTAACCCATAACACAAGCCTTATTTAGCGCTTAATTTGAGACTAGGGCAATTTGTGTGAATTTGTTCCCTAATATTTATTTATTTATTAAATCATTCCGAAAATCATGTAGTTTAAAAGCCGACTTATACCAAATGCTTGCGTGAGATGCGGGGTCACGCGCACCTTCAGGCTTATTGTCTAACTCGCTCGCAATCGCCATCGTGTTCATTTTGACAGTTCATGTATGGGCTGACAATTGGCATCGGAATCAGCTAGCTGTCACATTCATACAAGAACTGTCAAAATTAACACGATGGCGATCGCGAGCGAGTTACAATAAGCCTAACTGGTCTGGCATCTATCTCATAGTTTCATACATTACAACTGTTGCGTGCGCGCAGCACGCATTTGGTGTGCGCCGGCCTCAGGCCAAGTCAGTAGCAGAGTCTATTGAAGTAGGGGAAGGGTGTATATATTGTATTGTTTATAAAGAGACTTTACGGCGGATTTTATCACAGAACTGACCTAGATCAGACAATAGTGGAGGGAATAGCTTCTCTGGTTTCTAGTGTCCGACCGACGTTTCGGTTTCGGCCTGAAAGTGAGCCCGAACGTAAAAAGATGAAAAAATTCAGTTTGTTCTTCGTACATAACTAAGTTACGTTACCAGCACTGGTAAAACCAACGTTGGATGATTATTTTGGATTGATTTAGGTTTAATTTGGTTTAGTTTTGGTTTAATTTGGATTAGTTTAGGTTTAGGTGCTGAGCCGCGAACAAATTTGTTTTACTTTAGAAATAGACTTTGTTTTAGTTTAGAACGTCCTAGTAATATAACTTGGTTATGTACGAAGAACAAGGGAAATTTCTTCGCGTAATTTCTGCTTCATTCGGTTTTAACTTTTGTACAAATTTTCTTCAAATATTCGGTTAGAAAATTACGGCCCACTGACATTTTGTTCAAAGTTTTAGTCACATTTCTCTTTATAGGTACTCTGGTTTCTGTTGTCCTGTCAATCGTTCGAAGGTTAACTGGAAGAGATCCCTTCAAGGGATAAGATCGCCTTTGTATATCTATTTGTCTCGCTTCCTGTAAATTAATGTGTGTTGTAATAAAGAGTTATACATACATACATTTATAGAAGATGCGGTTTCGGCTAAAACTATAATCAAAACCGAATCTTACACAACTAGTTTCATATCATAAAAGAAGGCTTTATGACTTTCTTGTGGTGTTCCACAGAACTATGATACCTATAAAATAACTGAGTGGGTATTAAATATACATAGCACTTTCGTCTTTATTTACACACTAGGTGCCTGTGACTTCGTCGCGATTCGCTTAACGCTATCCCTCGGGAACTATACGATTTTCTGGGATAAAAACTATCCCTATGCCCTTCCCTGGGACTTAACGGCGATTTTAAGTGTGAAGATGTAACAGTAACACACTTTTGCAGGAAACAAAAATTTATAAATCAAAAAAGGGAAAATTTAGGTATCATGTTATAAGCGATGCGGCAGCCCATCACTATTTTGATTACCCTTTCCTATACGCCCACAGTCATGCTAAAACATGGCCTTTAGGTCTTGTTACCTTAGGCTCTGTGTGTATACCCCGTAAGGGATAAAGACGCGATGTATGAAAAAAAAATACATATGTACATATTTTTTTTGAGAATAACTTATTGATTTATTATAACGATAAAATTAGATTTAAATATATAAAGTACTAGCTGTTGCCAGCGACTTCGTCTGCAAAGAATTCGTGTATCGCTATCCCGCGGGAACTACGCAATTTTCCGGGATAAAAAGTAGCCTATGTGCTATTCCAGACTTTTCTCTATCTATTTGCCGAATTTCATCCAAATCCGTTGGGCCGGTCTGGCGTGATTGAGTAACAAACAAACATCCATCCATCCATCCATCTATCCATCCATACTTTCGCATTTATAATATTAGTTAGATTTGTATAAAATGTAGCTAATGCTTTTATGTTCAGGATGTCTCAAAAATATTCAATCATTCATTTTTCTTTTTTCCTTTTTATTTTATGGAATCAATCCCACTTCTGAAATATGGAACCCCTGGTTCCTAATGAAAGACTTCATCATGTCAGCCGAAAGACGTCCACTGCTGGACATAGGCCTCCCCCACTCGATTTCCACTCAGAGCGGTCTTGCGCCCTCCGCATCCACCGATCCCGCGATCCTAATCAGGCGCCGTACCATGACGTCCTAATTCCGACTCAGTTCAAGTTTTAGCTGTCACTTTTAGTATGAATCTGACAGCGAGGGAACCTAAACCGAATCGCATTAAGACGTCATGGTAAGGCCCCAGGTCGTCGCTCTATCTTGTTGGAGGCCTACCGACAGCTCGTCTCCCGCGCGGACGCCATTCGAGAACCTTCTGACCCCATCGGCCATCGGTCCTGAGCAATGTGCCCCGCCCACTGCCAATGAAGGATTTTTGATCATTCAACGCATACAACCACAATATATGAGTACAATTTAACAGAGAATGAAGCAAATAAGGAATGTATTCAGCAGATCGGGTTAGTCTATTTAAACCCTCATTTATTCTCTTTTTAGGGTTCCGTAGCCAAATGGCAAAAACGGAACCCTTATAGATTCGTCATGTCTGTCTGTCTGTCCGTCCGTATGTCACAGCCACTTTTTTCTGAAACTATAAGAGCTATAACTGTTGAAACTTGGTAAGTAGATGTATTTATTCTGTGAACCGCATTAAGATTTTCGTACAAAAATAGAAAAAAAAAACAAATAACTTTGGGGTTCCCCAAACTGAACTGAAACTCATTTTTTTTTCATCAAACCCATACGTGTGTGGTATCTATGGATAGGTCTTCAAAAATGATATTGAGGTTTCTAGTATATTTTTTTTCTAAACTGAATAGCTTGCGCGAGAGAGACTAAAATGTGTATACCCCCTCCCCTCCCCCGTAACTTCGAAAATAAGAGAATGATAAAAATAAAAAATATATATAATGTACATTACCATGCAAACTTCCACCCAAAATTGGTTTGAACGAGATCTAGTAAATAGTTTTTTTTTTAATTTAATATTTGTCTATCTGTGTAAAACCCAATTTAAAATGACCTCAGACTGCCTACATTTTGCTTGAGAGCAGGGCTCTGCTAAGACTGGATTTTATAATACTTGGCGAATTTGTACGGAACCCTCAGTGCGCGAGTCCGACTCGCACTTGGCCGGTTTTTTTATGTTTTTTGTTTGAAAATTCTAACCTTTTGACGTCATTAAAGTATGGTAGTCTTACCAAAATAGACGCAAACCATATTGTAAGTCAACAGTTACAAATTGTAACTATTCTCAAAACCACAGCAAGCACAACTGTTCTGTTCCGGGACAAAGCGACGTCTGAAGGCAAATTGGAAACGCGACATAGTTAAAAGTTAACCTTTATGCTTGACTACCGACAGCAGAGCATTAAACCAACGAGAGGTCGCAAGTCACAAGAAATTTTAATGCACTAAATAATTAAATCCCTTTCATGCTGCTAGCTTATTACGTAACTCGCTCGCAATCGCCATCGTGTTCATTTTGACAGTCCTAGTATGCATGTGAAAACCTATCTGATTCCGATGCCAATTGTCAGCCCATACATGAACTGTCAAAATGAACACGATGGTGATCGCGAGCGAGTTACGTAATAAGCCTGCTGGTCAGGAAGCTTAGAAAAAACATAGAACGTAAGGATTCATTCTTACGTGTCTTATCATGTAAACAGACACTTCTCAAAGGCATTGTCACACTTTTATCTTGGATTACACAATAGTTACGTTGTTGTAGGCTTAAAGAAACTCGTAAAGTATTAAAATTGACCAAGTAACCACTGCAAAATGTCATTTTTTAATAAGATTTTTAAGAAAGAAAGAAGACATTTAATCCTTTTTGCATGACACACAAATATAAGAGCGTATACACAATTTTATAGAAAAGAAACAAAAAAAAACACAGACATGAAAAATATCAATATACCGTGAGGTAGGTCAGGTATCAAGTGGTTCGATTATACATTACATGACACCTCCGTACGGCTTAATGCTCCAACGGCGTCCAGGGAATAGTAATACCACAAAGCATTATTCCTCGCGACCCACGAAACTACTAGCTGAATGAATAAGTTATTTTAATTTTTGCTTCTCGCTTTATAACGTCTCCCGCATTATTTAACTTGGCTGGTAAAATGCATGCGTGCGCCACGAAATATGATCGTAGATTAAAAAAATACACAATTCGCTGTTACTAATATTTAAGGGGATTTATAGGAGGATTTTTTGAGATCGCTATTAAGCGATAAGACCGCCTATTGTATACTTTGTTCTTAGTTTCTGTATTAATTTGTACTGATTTGTGGTGTTCGATAAATAGTATTCTTATTGTTTTGTATTGTTAAGGTAGTTTCCCGTGAAGGACCAAATAACCAAAAGACCAAATAGCCAAGTGGTAGAGAACCTGATTATGAAGCTCTAGGTTCCGGGTTCAATCCCCGGTCGGGGCAGATATTTGTATGAAAATACGAATGTCTGTTCTTGAGAGTTGGATGTTTAATATATATTTAAGTAAAAAAGCCGTGGTTGGTTTGACATGTGGCCTCTCAAGCAGAGGGTCGTGGGTTCGAATCCCGTGCTCGCATCTCTGAATATTTTATTGAATCAGGCGTTACTTTGCGGAGGTCCATTTCAATGAACACAAAATATTTACCTTGCTACTCCGCTACTTACGTGCAAGATAACCAAGCTTGTGCGAAATATATACGTTTTGCATGCAAGCCCTCCCTCCACTACTGCCACACAAAACGCACACAAATCCCACAAATAATAATAATTAAGTTTGTGGGATTTGTGTGCGTTTTGTGTGGCAGTAGTGGAGGGAGGGCTTGCATGCAAAACGTATATATTTCGCACAAGCTTGGTTATCTTGCACGTAAGTAGCGGAGTAGCAAGGTAAATATTTTGACATAGATAAAAAGAATAGAATATCCGTCTGTAGTGCACTTCGTTTTTAGTGTATTAATGTGTCTAATGCAATAATTCATCGTGATGGACTTTTATTTTCTTATTAAACGAGATATAGTATTTTATCCTTTTAATACGAAAATAAAAGTCCATCACCATTAATCATTGCATTGGACACATTAATACACCAAAAACGAAGCAAAAAATCACCAAAAATGCGACGTTGCGAGCTCAGCACGGATGCACCCTTTTAAATATATTACACAGTAGTTGTCGTTTCGTAGTTATTTTACAGTGTATGTGTATTCATTACTTTGTTGGCTCGCTACACGCATAAAGGCGTCCCAAACAATCATTTTAACAGGGACCTTCAAACCGTTCCCGTGCTCCGCCATTGTTCGCGGTGTGGGCGTGGCTTGTGTAATTAAAGACAGACAATATACATCTTTGGTTGATGTTTGTGTCAATTTAGTACATGGTCACACTGCACCTGGTGTTTACGGGAATCCCTATTATTAGGACTCATTAAGGACCAGGGTAGAAAAAAGCCGTGGTAGCCTAGTGGTTTGACCTGTGGCCTCTCAAGCATAGGGTCGTGGGATCGTATCCCGGGCTCGCACCCCTGAGTTTTTCGGAATTTATGTGCGATATCTCATTTGAAATTTACCATGAGCTTATCGGTGAAGGAAAACATCGTGAGGAAACCTGCACACAACTGCGAAGCAATTCAATGGTGTGTGTGAAGTTCCGAATCCGCACTGGGCCCGCGTGGGGACTATAGCCCAAGTCCTCTCATTCAGAGAGGAGACCTGTGCCCAGCAGTGGGACGTATATAGGCTGGAGAGAGAAGGGCCAGGGACTGCATTATTGAATGCCAGTGTCGTTGTAGTGGTTCTTCGCCATGTTTGGTAATCGGTCCAGCTGTTTGAAGACTATAGGGGCCTTACCATGACGTCTTAATGCGATCAGTTTAGGTTCGCTCGCTGTCAGATCCATACTAAAAGCACAGAATATGTAATAGTACTAACGTACAGAATGGCCACGCTCCGCCCCGCACCGATTCGAGTTACCCCACCCCTCAAGCGCAGTCTGCCGGAAAGCTGCTGGCAACTAGTAGGGCTCGCGACGCGATGTATGTCGGCCGCACGTCACACGTTCGGGAACCTATCCTACTTACTTCATTTTGTAAAACATTAGAAAATTAATGCTTTCTGAAATTATCGCGATTAATACATGAAATAACTACAGAATCATTCGCTTAAGTTTGTTGTCGTACATCTATTGTAATTGAAAATAATAATGCTTAAATACACAGACAGACACATTTTAAGTAAGTTTAAATAAATAGATAACAATTAAGTACATTTATTTGCACACATCTAAGCCATATCTTCATTATAAGTGCCTATATTTATGTCATTGGTAGTACTTATAGTACTAGGTTTTTGCGATAGACAGCCCTGTGTATCTTACGCACACATTGACGCGTGTACAGACGATGTCATGCCTGTGTTCATTCCAGAACGCGGATTTTGTACGTCGTGGCCGCCGTGTGCTAAAAGTGACAGCTAAAACTTGAACTGAGTCGGAATTAGGACGTCATGGTAAGGCCCCAGCGCTTCTCGAAAATTATGTAATTTAATGTGTCTGGGAGCAAATTGTTACATCAGGCTATGTCTACCCCGTAAGGTTTTTTTTTTTAAATGTGAATAAGAAGACAAACGAGCAAGTGGGTGACCTGATGGTAAGCGATCACCACTGCCCATAGACACCCGCAACCCCGGAGGGATTGCAAATGCGTTGCCAACCTAGAGGACTTAGATGAAATGCCTCTTGTGCCCGTGATTTCCCCGGCTGTCTTACTCTCCACACCGGAACACAGCAGTGCAAGCACTGCTGCTTAGCGGCAGGATTAGCGAGTAAGATGGTGGTAGCGATCCGTACGGACCTTGCACAAGGCCCTACCACCCGCATTTGGTTGGTTACATAGTTATAGATTTCTTTGTAAAGGTCATTGACCCCAGATTTATCTTGCGTCTGCTTTAAGCTCTGGACCAAATAAGGTTGTCGTCTGGTCGATTTAGTAACGTAGTTGACGACACGGTGCTTAAAAAATGTCGTTTAAGTCGTTTAAGTCTGGCGACACACTTGATTGGCATAATTTGGCTGTTCATATAAGGTTCCTACGCGAGTAGTTATAATTAGGGCCTGTTTTACCGCTCTCTGTTAACTGTCAGTTAATCAATGATGGCGTCTCTGTCTGTTTCGTAGTAATAAATAGAGACGGAATCATACATAACTGACAGATAAGATAACTGGAATTTAACAGAGAGTGGTGGTCTTGGTATAAGTAAATAGAGATTAACGAAGGTTTTTGAGCCCTTTATTAGGTTTCCGTACTTGAAAAACGATCGTTTCGAAACCCTCGTTGTGTCAGTCAAAACCTTTATATTATTACAAGCTATATATTATTAACTCGCAATGTAGGTAGGTATGTATATTTGTCCCTATGTATGCTTATATCTTTGAAACTACGCAACGAATTTTGATGCGGTTATTTTAATAGATAGAGCGATTCCAGAGGAAGGTTTATATGTTTAATTCCACGCAGACGAAGTCGCGGGCAGAAGCTAGTTTATAATAGTAGGCCAACTTGTTCGGGTTCACGCCCTTCACGGGACCCTAAAACGTTGATTATGTTGCTAATAGTTCCGTCAAACGGTGTTTTTGCGCCGCCATTTTGGTCCCACGCTATTGTTTTATGACGCAACGCGGTGAAAGCTCAACTTGCGCAAGAGTCGCTGTGTGTTATTCGCCAGCGAAATTGCGAAGATCTGCGCAAAGAAAAAATTGGTTGCCTGTAAAGTCGGTATACGGGCGAAAGTTTTACGTGACAACGACTTTGAGTGGTAAAATAATTTTAATGTGAATATTCATTCGTATAGTAGGAAGAAGGACGTGTAAACTTGTATGCAGGCGCCTAAGCGAAATAGAAGCGCAAGACATGAACCGGTGTGTATGCCTATCTCTCTCACTCTCTCTCTCTCGCTCTGTCTCTCTCGCTCTTAGGCGGGCTAACTGTGCTCGAGTGGAAGGGACGCGTGCCTTTCACTTTTTATGTCTGTCTCTCTCGCTCTTAGGCGGGCTAACCATGCCCGCGTGCCTCTCACTCGCTCTCATTGTGAGCGCATAACGTGAGCGGAGCGTAACGCAGTTTCTTGAAGTGTCACCCGGCAAACCAATTTATAAGACGTTGTCACGTCAAAAATCTGACAAGTTATATCAAACCTCTTCCACACAGGCCCCTTCACCAATTTGACAAATGTCGGTGATGTGTGACAATTCGACATGCAAGACGTAGTCATATGGAGACAACCGGCGTAGATTCAGTAGGCTTATTGTCTAACTCGCTCGCGATCGCCATCGTGTTCGTTTTGACAGTTCTTGTATGAATGTGACAGCTAGCTGATTCCGATGCCAATTGTCAGCCCATACATGAACTGTCAAGATGAACACGATGGCGATTACAAGCGAGTTAGACAATAAGCCTACAGGTCGAGTTTGCAATGAAAACAGTATTGTCACTTGTCGCCGACAACTGTCTAGTTGGTGAAGTAGAAGCCTGCTTGTATGTATGTATGTAAACTCTTTATTGTGCAAAATAAACATAAAAACAAAATACAATTGACAAACACGAGATACATGCACAAAGGCGGACTTGTCCTTTTAAGGGATCTCTTCCACCTTTGAGTGGCCTTTGTAGTCTGGGAGCAAAGAAAAAACATAGTATACTACCAGTTGTTTCCGGGCGAAAATTTTAGGAATCATGTTATATGCGATGCGTATAGCAACCCATCACTATTATGATTTTCTTATTTAAACGAAGCTAAAAAAATGAGAAAGTTAAAAAGGACAAGTATAAGCATCTTAAATGACTAAATAACTAGCTTCTGCCCGCGTCTTCGTCCGCGTAGAATTATATTCTACAATCATATTAACGTTGCGACTATATTTAGGCAGCTACGACCTGTGATATGTTTATCACTATCCCGCGGGAACTATGCAATTTTTCAGGGTAAAGTATAGCCTATGTTTTAATCTAGGGTACCAGCTATCTCCGTTCCAAATTTGAGCCAAATCCGTCCAGTCGTTTCAGCGTGAAGAAGGAACAAACGTACACACTCACTCACTCACATCGTCACATCGTAAGTAGGATTATATTATAATCTATCTCCGTTCCACATTTGAGCCAAATCTGTAGTCGTTTCAGCGTGAAGAAGGGACAAATACACACTCACTCACATCCTCACAAACTTTCACATTTAACTATAATTATTAAGCAGGATACCAGCCACTCTCAAAACAGACTTAATCAAACATCAAACGCTCTAAGCCGAATAAACTAACGATCAAGATTTACAGGTAACTTTAGCAAGTACATACCTAACACGTGTTTATGTTACTCATATATGTCTATTAATCCTTAATTAGTAGTCGAGGAGCCACCTTTGAGATTTGAGAGCTATTCATATCTTCGCAGAGTAATAACTAAACACACGTGCGAAGTAAGTAAACTAGGTTGGTTAATGACACCGAGTACCGGTGAACAAGAGTTTTACGTAAAACACAAGATATTTACAGGCCGGGGCCAATTCAGTTTAGGTTCGCCCGCTGTCTGACCCATACTAAAAATTACAGCTGAAACCTGTAGGCTTATTGTCTAACTCGCTCGCAATCGCCATCGTGTTCATTTTGACAGTTCTTGTATGAATGTGACAGCTAGCTGATTCCGATGCCAATTGTCAGCCCATACATGAACTGTCAAAATGAACACGATGGCGATTGCGAGCGAGTTAGAGCCTACTGGACAGAGTCGAAATTGAATCGCATTAAGACGTCATTATAAAGGCTCCGGGACAAACAAATGCGTAAAAGCAAACTTATGCCTTAAAAGTACTTCTTCCATTTAAACCTTTGAACAAACTGACGGACGTCAGAAACCAGAGTAAACATTATCAAGAATTATTATAATATAAGCATGGGAAAAACGTTTTATTCAGCCACTTAACATAATAGTAACCACGACTATACGAGCCAAATATAGACTCAGTATACGCTAACATTCCCACGGGATAAAATCTAATCTAACGTATCGACTGTACGAGAAAACAATTAAGCATTCAACTTGATAACTCTGAGAACAAAACAAAATACGGCCAAATACGTTGATAGAACGCTTTGATAATAACTTGAAGCCGACATAACTTGTGTTTCACTGAGAAAAATGTAAAGCTGAAAGCATCCTAATTACGGCCGATTTAGTGGGAATGAAGGCAAAATACCGACTACGAGTCATATGAACAAAAACGCCTTACAAGGTTGAAGGCGTTATATGACTTAAGCGTAAGGCGCAATGAACACAATCACAATGGCTCTTAAACGTATGTTTTAAACGTAATATTAAACAGATTGACCTTAATTAAACAGCGATAAACGTGGTAAGTCAGTTAGAAATCGACGGACTGACGATGATTTCCAACTTCTAGTAAGGCGTTTTACGTCTTTCCTTACTGTGGTTTCACCTGTCTTCCGAGCATTTTAAATTTACTTGTCAAGCTTTTCTGACCTACTTTAAGGCCTTTTTTATAGTTATTTACATTTTGGTAAGACACAATTGACTTCTAGTAAGGCGTTTTACGTCTTTCCTTACCGTGGTTTCATCTACCTACTAAGCATTTTTAACGTTATTTACTATTAAGTAAGTCAAAATTGACTTCTAGTAAGGCGTTTTACGTCTTTCCTTACTGTGGTTTCAGCTACCTACTAAGCGTTTTTAACGTTATTTACTATTAAGTAAGTCAAAATTGACTTCTAGTAAGGCGTTTTACGTCTTTCCTTACTGTGGTTTCAGCTATCTACTAAGCGTTTTTAACGTTATTTACTATTTAGTAAGTCATAATTGACTTCTAGTAAGGCGTTTTACGTCTTTCCTTAATGTGGTTTCACCTATCCACTAAGCGTTTTTAACGTTATTTATTATTTAGTAAGTCATAATTGACTTCTAGTAAGCCGTTTTACGCCTTTACTTACTGTGGTTTCACCTATCCACTAAGCGTTTTTAACGTTATTTACTATTAAGAAAGTCATAATTGACTTCTAGTAAGGCGTTTTACGTCTTTCCTTAATGTGGTTTCACCTATCCACTAAGCGTTTTTAACGTTATTTACTATTAAGAAAGTCATAATTGACTTCTAGTAAGGCGTTTTACGTCTTTCCTTACTGTGGTTTCACCTATCTACTAAGCGTTTTTAACGTTATTTACTATTTAGTAAGTCATAATTGACTTCTAGTAAGGCGTTTTAAGTCTTTCCTTATTGTGGTTTCACCTATCCACTAAGCGTTTTTAACGTTATTTACTACTTCGTAAGTCATAATTGACTTCTAGTAAGGCGTTTTAAGTCTTTCTTTACCGTGGTTTCACCTATTAACTAAGCGTTTGTAATGTTATTTACTATTTGGTAAGTCGTAATTGACTTCTAGTAAGGCGTTTTACGTCTTTCCTTACTGTGGTTTAACCTACTCGTCAAGCGTTTCCGTCCTACTTTAGGGCTTTTCTAATCATTCATTATTGCTTAATAACATGTTGGATAAACCGTATGGTAAGGTATATTGTGCTTTATTTACGAGCAGAAACGTTTTGTAAAGACTGGGAAAATAGCCTTCTAACGGCTGGTAACGCTGTTCCCTGAAGGCCTGATGAACTTGCTTTACTATCATATAGTTCATATTAAGGGCATTGGGCCGCTAAAGGTGAACGTGCACCGAAACGCGCCGCAATAATGTCTTCGTACTCTTGACGGCCGAATAGCATTTGAATTACGCATTTTTAATGCGATTAGGCCGTTAAATGTACAAAAACATAATTGCAGCGAGTTAAGATGTACATTCCACCTAAAGGAACGTGATCTGTTGGTGACAATGTACGCTATTGATATATTTTCGTTAAGAGGAATGTCCTTTGGTTCTTTTCTAAAAAGCTAGCACTTTATGAGCATAAAAAATTATAATGTTCTCTTAAAACTTTAAATACACAACTTCCTTAAGGTTATAAGTGACCAGTTAGAGAAGTCCATCCAAGAGGTAATGGAAGATAAAGTGTAGAGATCATAAATAATTTTGTTATGCCCGTAAGTGTTCTGTTCGTTATTTGAAAAGAATTGCATGCCGTTCGTTATTATAGGAAATACATATGTTACGCGCATTGTCACCAATAGATTGCACCACCATCACCACCGTAATGGTGGGCGGGAGCGAGCAGCGGCCCAACATCCTTCACATGAACTTCATGATAGCAGAGCCGTCAACCATGCCTTTAGTGAACAGCGTTGCCTGCTGTCTTCAGAAAGCTGTTCTCCTGTCCTTGTAAGATTCTGCAATAAATAAAGCAACAATTAACAAAGCAATTCAATAAGAAATAACAGCATATACTATACATTTTGGTCTAGCTTAGCTAGTAGGTAGATAATAATATGAACTTTTCTATGGAATGGCTTATATTTTTTTGCGCTTCTGTAGTTGGTCTAATAGTAAAAGATGTTCGTATATTATGAGTACATTGACCCCTTTAAATATTATTGGGGTGTTCTGTTACACCAACTATATACTTCGTTATATCGTATCGTAGAAGGAGAAAGGTCGTATCGCAATGAAACTATTATTATAGTTAAAGAAATGAAAATCTTTATTATATTTACTTATTTACTTGCATGAAACTATACTTAGATAAGTACACAAGTTGTACATGACCCTGAAAAATCATGTAAATTTTGATATATATACTACGTAACAAATGACAATTTTACAAAGGTGAACGAACTTTGATCACATAATATAAGAAACTAGATACACAATCAACGCCTGAAAATACAGGACCAAAAACACTTCAGTTTTAAAATACTCTTTTTATACACATTTTTTTTACTAGCATCTACAATCTCATAACTGGGCAGTAAGAGCTATGTTAATTTGACACGATAATGTGAATAATGCGCTCCTAATTTAAAAAATATATACGTCAGTTACCGCCATTAACCAGAGATAGCTCTTGGAATTTACTTGGAAGGCGAGTGGATTTATTTAAATTAGGCTTTATGGTCATAGCAATAAGTGTTCTAACATTTGTCTTCGTGAATTGCAAGAGCTATTACCTAGTTTATTATAAGAACTCGAAAAAAGTGCGCTATTCACATTAACATTAACATTAGTTTTAAACATTAATTTCTATCTGTTAACAAGGGTATTCATTTTTTGTAATTATTTGCTAAAACTGTTAACACCACTTAAATCTATCAAGTGATTGATAATGGTCGTCTGGAATTCACACGCTGTATGTCTATAAATACAGTGTGTGAATTCCAGACGTGAATAAGTACATCTGTGTTAAATACTTTTGTAACTGATGAGATGATGCAATATTTTATGCATGCATTTGGAAATGTGTTATGGCCAAAAAAAGCGTTCAATGGCAAAAAAAAACTTCTAAAAGCTAATATATCCGGAAACATCAGGAAACGTCTTATTAAGACTTACACCTGACATTGACCCAGCGGGAAAGGGAGAGTTTGAGCGCATTTGAGATGTGGTGTTGGCGGAGGATGGAGAGGATAAGCTGGACAGAGAGAAGAACAAATGAAGTTTTGAATTTGGTGGGGGAAAAGAGATCCCTGCTGAGGACGATTGAGAATAAAAGAGGAAGTGTGCTGGGGCACCTGATACGAAATGACGATTACATAAAAACCTTGGATAGAAGGGAAAATAGAAGGAAGAGGAGGCAGAAGAAGGCCGAGACGTGCATTTATGGACCAAGCAAAGGAGAAGGTTAATGTAGTGTCGTATCAGGATCTCAAAGCAATGGCAGAAAAAAGAAGTGAATGGCGATTACTTCACCGACAAGAGCTGGGCTCTTAAATTGATGATGATGAATTGATGTGTTAGTATAGTATCGCAGCACTATCTATCTATTTGGATCCAGCGAGACACAATTTCAACGAGACACGTTTTCAAATGCACACATCAAATATTGTATCATCACTATCATCAGTTATAAGTTTTAGAATAAAAACGAACTTTATAAAACCACGTACCTTCACATATAAAAAACTAGATACACAATCAACACCTGAAAATACAGGACCAAAAGAACTGAACATTACGCATTTGAAGGGAAAAGACTTGAAAAAGACATCCAAGGCGGTCATACGAGATAATTTTATTCTGCGAGTCTTCTGCAAGCCTGCGAGCCTGTGCAAACTTCGAGGCACGTTTAGCAGAACATAGAGAAACGTAGGGGCAGCAACAGCAGGCATACAGCCAGTTTATTTTCTGAATCGTCTGAAACAATGCAGAAAAAAAAAATATGGCATAAACTACATAATTGGTTGTTATGAAAAGATAAATGGTGGTGGGTGAGATGTTAAAGAAAAGTGTTTAGTACATATTTATAATAAAAATCTGTTCGAGTAAAACACTTAATTTAGACGTCTTTCGCCATCTTGTTTTGGCCGCCATTTAGAATTATGTGACAATGACAAGGCTAATTATAGTCTACTTGTCATTTGATACCCATGTTGAGGGGGTTCTAAAGAAAAAAGTAGTCCGCCATTTTGCGATGGCGGCCATATTGGATCTACCATAATAATAAATGTGGTAGTCCAGTGGTTTGACCTATGGCCTCTCAAGCAGAGGGTCGTGGATTCGAGCCCTGGTTCGCACCCTTGAGTTTCTCTGAATTCATGTGCTAAATTACATTTGTAGTAGCTTTCCGGTGAAGGAAAACATCGTGAAGAAATCTGCACACTCCTGCGAAGCAATTCAATGGTGTGTGTGAAGTTCCCAATCCACATTGGGCCCGTGTGGGAACTATAGCCCAAGCCCTCTCACACTAAGAGGAGGCCTGGGCCCAGCAGTGGGACATAAAATAGGCTGATGATGATGATGATTATGATAATAAATATACTATATTGCATTGTCATCAGAATCAAAGGTGTGTGAAATTTCGGATGCCGGGAATTGCTCGAAATTTGAATTGCAAAATTCCACCCGGAACGACAGACAGAAAGAAAATAAACAAGATAGTGATTTATTAAAAACGTGGAAAAAGCTTAAAGGTAAAACTAACCGTCATTGGAGGTGAGTAATTCCGTAAGTGCCAATTTCAGGAACTGGTTTTTGGTTGAGGACAGCAATGCCTTTCCTTTAGCAATGATATTGCCACTGACGTTGTGTAGGGAGGAACGCAATATATCTGCGCCCGCAGCGGGATAAAGTCGATCGAAGTCTGCTATGAGAAGTTTGTAACCGTTGGAGCCTTTGAGTATCTGATACCCATTTAAATAATCCAGGAGAGTGCCCTTTTCGTTGTACAGCTTTTCAAGATGCGCCTTCGCCGTAATTGCCCAAAACTTATCAATTTCCTTCCATGATGTAGCTCCTTCGACGGCAATCGCAATCGCAAGTACCAGTTTAGCCTCCGCAACAATATCACTCTCGCCTGAAATGATAAATCAAAATTGGAAGAGAAGAATAGGTACCGAAAAAAGCATTAACATTGAATATTAAATCATTTTTGGAAGAGAAGAATACTAGGTACCGAAAAAAGCATTAACATTGAATATGTACGAGTATAATTATTGGTTTAACAAAATCTTACTTTCGTTAATAACAGATAAGTCAATAGGACACTGTGGCCGAGCGGATTCTACATCAGAGGATAGATCACTGGATTCGCTAGCAGCGCATCGCTTCCGGAAAGGCTCTGTTACTTTTCTTCTGATAAGGTGCTTCCTCTTCCTCAGGTATGTATTATACAATATACCGGATGGCATTTCTTTTTGCTTGAAAGGGCCCTCCCTAGAATAAAACATGTTAAGGGTCATTAGCAATTTTTATAATAATTAATAATGTAATTTTTAGTTTTTTTTTAATGTCCGGAAAAGTTGTCATTCTTTACTAGATATTAGAAGGCGAGGTACATACAATACATATAACAATACAAATACTCTTTATCTACGCACATGTCATTAGTTGATGCGTTGAGAAACCGTTGGAAATGTCCAGCATTATTACACCCTTTTGAGCACATTTGCATTATGATATGTGTGTAGATAAAGTAATGTATGCAACTGTACATAATAAGGCCTTAAACTTAAAACACTCGTGTGATTTAATTTTGAAACTCGCCCAGGCTTGTTTCAGAAAACCACACTCGTGTTTTAAGGACCCTCATTATGTAACGGTTGCATAAAATATTAGAGCTCATTGATTTCTATTGTTTGACGTCAGTTTTTTACAAGGGAAGGTGGTTCTTTATACAGGGTGGCCCAAACACTGACGTCTTAAAAAAAAAATTGATGCATCACATCCGGGACTATCCGAATATATATCCCCATGTATGTTGGCCAATTTTTTTGTAGTTTTCGAGTAATTAATTTTTTGAATTTACTTAGGTAGAATGTTTCATAAAAGATTTTCAAATGTTCTACCGTCAACTTACATACATAGCATTAAATTTTTTTAAATAAATTACTCGAAAACTACAAAAAATCGGCCAACATACATGGGGTAGGTATATTCGGATAGCCCCGGATGTGATGCATCAAATTTTTTTTTTACGTCAGTGTTTGGACCAACCTGTATAATGATCACCGTACCGACATTATATAAAGAACCTCCCTGCCATACAATTATAGAGGAGGTCAAAAAGCGTCAAAAATCGATGACTATAATATGTATATGGTAGGTCACAATAGTTACAAGAATTTTAACTAACTGTAACTAGTATAAATTGGTATAAAAAGAAAAAAATATAGCTCACTTACAGCAACATATGCGGCGTAGTACACAACTGGCGATTCCTTTTCAAAAAGTTCTCCAATCCCTCGTGCCCATGATTGATAATCACTCCTCTTGAGCTGGGTGTTGGGATCTATATCTAACACCGAATCTAATATTAAATGCGCCAATTCCTTCCTCTGGTTTGAATCCAGGAGGCCCTTAGTAGCTCCTTCGCTTATAAGTAAAGCCCGTCCTCTGTGAGTTTTTAGTAATATGGACCTTATCTAAAAAAAGGAAAATATACTATAATTTAATAACCTCGAATTATCTCAGTATCGGTAAATTTTAAGTTCCGTATCCTGACCTTCTGGTATACCCCGATCCAAAATAGACAGATTAATGCAACAAGAATGATAAATACTTATTAAAATAGCCGGACTATTTTCAACCCATAAACACCTGTTTAGTGAAGTTATCCTTCCCCATAACAGTTGGTGCAAATGGGTATTATAAATGTTTCATAAAGAAATTTTTACTAACTTTATCTCGGTCAGGCTGAGGCGGATCTTCTACTTGCACGTCGAAAGACACAACTTCAAACTGCCGAGTTCCTTGTAATTCATTAATTATTCCGTTCAAGCTTTCACCAATCAACACTGGCGACTGTGAAGAGTCCTAGACATTAAAAAAAACATATTACTAGAACACTTCATATTATTATTATATACTTAATTTTTAAAGTGGGTTTGACAATGCTACTCAAGAGT
Organism: Pandemis heparana; assembly: GCA_963854515.1. Lineage (NCBI taxonomy): Eukaryota > Metazoa > Arthropoda > Insecta > Lepidoptera > Tortricidae > Pandemis > Pandemis heparana. The sequence goes on from OY978006.1 coordinate 32,034,650, forward strand.
AACAAATTGTATAATCAGAGGCAAATGAACTTGCGCCCAGCTCCTAGGAGACGGCCGCAAGTCGACTCAGCTGGATTATACAGATTGAGAGCTTTTACACTCCAGAGTTCCAGTTCCCGAGTAACATTGTCGAACGCAGCCTTAGATAATAAACCAGTCCTGTGTAAGTTGCGCCCATGCAATCAGGGTTCGATACCAGTCATAATAAACAAATTAAACTAAAGGCAAGAAACAGGCAATAAATTAAAATTACGGTGGAAAGGAGAAACACAAATACAAACTAATAGTACTAACAAAAGGTTTTTTTATTAATTACTTTTTGGCCTTCAACTAAAAATTCTAGATCTGTATAAATTCTATAAAATGAGTCGCTTCAACATATTTTCTCCTTGGAATTTTTTAGGGGCCATTTCACTTATAAGTACAACATTTTTTCAGAAGTTAGATACTGTGTTTTTGGTAATAACGTTATTTTATTGTTTGACAGCTAATGCAACTTGAAATAATGCATCCTTAGAAACAATGTCTCTAAATAAGCAAAATATTATGCTTTGAAGGTTTCATCTATCCACCATTGTTATTCTATTCTATTCTTGAAAATAAATAAATAATAGAGACCACAATCAGGCATGTAGATCGATAAGATAATAATAGTTTTTGATATAGAATAATACATATATTTTATGTGGACACCTGTTATTTATTTATTATTCTAAAATAAGGAAACACCACCAACCCCAACATTCACTGGTTGATTGTCAGCCTTCCACATAGACAAGTTAGCTTGGAGCTTTACTCTATCTCCAATTAATGGGATTAAGGATGATATGTCATTTTCTTTCAGTAGCCCCAAAGCAACAGCGTCAATCCTAGCATCTTAAAAATAGCAACAAAACCAGAGTACATAAAATGCAAAACACACCAGTTATTTTAGTTAGTAAATACCGTACGAATCATGCTACTTAAAATAATGCAGTAAGGACATATACATATATGTAAAAAATAGGGTCACATTCCAAGAAAAAAAAATGTTTGTTATTCCCATACAAAATGAAACATTTTCTTAGACACAATAAAGAACACAATACTTTTACTGCTAAGTGTTAAAAGTTATGGAAACAAATTTCCAATCTGATGCATTTTTTTTGCTGTCTAGGTATAAAATTATGGTACTTACTTAGGTAGTGCCATCTCACATTCAACACGGATACTTACTTACCTCGAAATGTATCAATCAATTCAGTGCAGCCCCATTTTGAAAGTAAATCGACTGTATATTGGTCTGCCATGTTCGATGAGTAGAATTGGCTTCGGGCGAGGTCTCGGAATTGGAGGGAATCTGTCGGTCAAGCGAGATGGTTAGTCACAGCTGCAGCGTTTCAGCATTTGTAGTGAGAGCGTTTTTTTGTGTTGTCAGGGATTTGTTTATCAAGAAAACGAAAATACAAAATAAAACTTGATAAAATATTGGTTAGAAAAAGATGGCGGAGTCGCCAATGGCCAGTTTCAAATTAAAATCTCACAATACCACGGAAATTAGTCACTATAATGTTGAATTGAAACAAAAACTTACCCAAACTTGTGGCGTTGACAGGTACTTGATAAAATCACAAACACAAGAACACCGGCAGCTTTAATTACATAGGGCGCACGCGCCACCTTACGCGATGACTGATGGATAGAAACAAAACACTGCTGAATTTCTTATCGTCACTGCGTTCCACCACAGTGCAGCCGACGTAGTATGATGTCTAGCACCTTAGTACTATTACTTCTACTGTGGTAAAGGCGTTTATATTAGTTAATAGAAAGCTTTTTTTATCGCACGTACGACTATAAGGGCCTTACTAAAAGTCGTTTCATTAGTAAAGAGACCTTTTCGACCACAATACCGTTGCGCAGGCTGAATAGGTAGATAGGAAACAATTTAGATAGGTACATTACATAACAACAATAACAAAAAAAGAAGTAAAAACATAAGGACATAGTTCCTTGTCAGGAAATGGTCCCACCTCAGCATAGGTACCTAATGCTGGCCTACAGCCAGCGCTTTACCTCTAAGTATGGACCTATGTCATAATGTTTGTCCATGTTAATATCTTACAAACGTATCCCTTAATCGAAAAATTGATTGTGGCCTGACTAATTAATGTTTAACCATGGCAAACCTGGGGGCACGGAAGTGGCCCGCCAAGGGCCCCAAGGCAAAGAGCTAAAAAGGCACGGCCGTACCATTCTTTTCTCGAAGCCACACAGGTCATTTTTTTACATTAAATTTGAACCAGTAGTTAAAAAATTATTGCAAGTCAAATTTACCTACTTAATTTTGTCTCTCACTCACTCATTCACTGACTCACCGATCAAAGTTCTAAGGTAGGTACTTCTAGTTCTAGCAGACGTACAAACATGAAATTTTGCATTGTGGATAGTGTTAGGTAGGTGTACAATGCACTTGAAAAGTATAACAATAGTTATTCGTGTCACAAGGGAGCAAAATTATGTATTTACGGCGAAGGCGCTACATTGAATCCAGAGCGTAACGAGGGATTCAAGTGTTAACGCCCAAGATGAAAATAATTTTGCTCCTGAGTGGCTCATACAACTTTTCACACCGAACAATAAAAAACTTGAAAAAATAATTCTAAATATAATTACATGAGCTACCTACCAGCATAGAAAATGGCGTGATTTTACAATTATCAACTTTCTAAAAAAAAAACATTTCGAAAAGCCTTTTCTCTTCAAGGCTTTCTAAGTGCAAATACAAATTAACACTTGAATCCTCGTAAATACACTCAAGAGCAAAAATAACGGGTCACTTTTCATACAAGGTTCTATGAAAAATGACGCGTTATTTTTGCTCTTGGGTATACATCATTTTGCTCCCTTGTGACACAAATAACTATTCCATACAAAGTCAATGCTAAAATATATTTTAATTTCTCATAATCTGAAAGTAGGTCATTGATTATCTGGATAGCAGGTTGAAAGCGACTCATCGCGACCCTTGGGTTGAAATCGAAAGTATTGAATTTAAAAAAATATATCTCAACCCTTCATAGCTAATCCAAATGAGGTAAGTACATAGCAATGGAAATACGTATACAGCCATGTAATCTATGTTTTATATAATCATCTATAGGTACAAATAGTTCCTTATTAATTGTAAAAGGCTAAATAATCTTTTTTGAAAATAACATTCACGCTATATTATAAGGAATTATTACGTTAGAAAGGTGATTCTTTTTAGCTTGAAATAGATATAAGTCGGCAATTAATTGATAGCGACCTCCGTGTCTGCAAGTTTAAAAAAAAACAAGCCGTCAGCCATTGGTGCGCAGAAGAAAATGCGCAATGCGCGCAAATCGCGCAATAGAAAAAAAAGCAGGAAAATAATGACAAACGTAATAAATATTATTTGTCATAATACCTTCTTTTACTTTCCTCATATTCGAAATGAAAAGTAGAGTGTTCAAATCGGGTAAAATTACTCATTTCACCCTCGAACTATTGGCGCTGTCACTTCGTTCGAGTGCCAAAAATATCTCAGCTGAAATGGGTTAATTTCGACCCTTGTTTATCAATATACTATTCCAGCTGCATTCATAAATTTATATGTAGGTATTGATGGACACATTACTCTACAATAAGATGTGAGATCCCATAAAAAACGTTCCATGTAAAAAATAGGCACAATATCTTTTTTTTTGTAGAATATGGCTTGGTAACAGGCCTCATCTCGAAACTCTTTCACCGACCGTAGTGTTTGAGATATTACGTAGAGCCAAATCAGGCATTCCTTTAATCTTCTCTTTATTGCTTGCTAAATAAAATTTTGTGGCTTAGCAATCACACAATAGTTCAGTTTTAGGTATGCAAAAAATAATAAATGCAGTAAAGTGAGATTCCCAAGTTACAAACTTTTATTTAGCAAGCAATATAAATATTAATAAGAAAGCCTGACTTGGCTCTACGTAATTATCTCACAACTTTTTACAGTGAGAGTTACGAGACTTGGCCTATTTATTACGTGGAATGTTTTTTTATGGGATTACAGCTTTCCAGCTTCAAGTCTCTGAGCTAAGCTGCGGACAGACGGACGGACGGACATGGCGAAACTATAAGAGTTCCTTGTTGTTGACTACGGAACCCTAAAAACGATTTCCTGCGTTTTATCAACCTGAAACTTGCAGTACCTACGGAAGGAAACCGGTGCCTGGAGAATTGTATGTGTATCCAGACTAATCTCGCGAGAACAGCTGAACTGATTTCGATGGGCCTTTTATTGGAAGGCTGAGCTCTTTGTTAAGTATGGTTTAGGTCTGTGCTTTACTCAGTAAATATTTGTGTTTTCTGCGGGAAAAATGAGAATCAGTTTTTTGGTTTAAGTATTGTTTATTTGTTAGTCTGATAGTTATTGTTATTCTGATTTCTACGTGGGCAAAATCGCGGGCCTGCGGAAGAAATGAGAAACAGTCTTCGGTAGGTAGGTAAGGTACACGAATCAGTTTATTGGTTTAAAACTTGTTTAAGACAAGTACCTATTGTTTCTTTGTTAGTCTGATAACTATTGTTATCCTGATTTCTACGCGGACGAAATCTCGGGCAAAAGCCAGTTTTGTAATAACATTAGGTAGATAGAACATGCATAGCAATACAATACGTCTGATACAGAACCTAAGTGTGTGATTAACGGATCACTAAAAGTATAATTATTATAATTATTACTATTATATTACATATTATTTATAAGTAGGTATGTAGTAAGTATATATTTATCTGCACTCTGGTACCCATATCACAAGCCTTTGAATAGGCTTGTAATTTGGGCCTAGTACCCACAATTGATTTGAATTGTCCGAGACATTTATTTATTTAAATGACCCATGTAACCTTAGTCGCGGTACTTTTCCATTTTACGTTGATTTTTAATGAAAATCGTCTTCCATGGTTTAGTTGCCTTCCTATTCACACAAAAAAAAAAATTGCCGCAAAATACTTGGGTTTATTTCGCCTTATTGTAAGGTGAAAATTGCCTTAATTTACAGAGATATTCGCCAAATATTGTAACTAAGCCGATAATAGACTTAAGTTAAGGTTTGATTAGTTGTAAATTGAGCGTATTTTGCCTTACTGTAAGGTGAATATTGCCATATTTACGGTAGTATTCGTCGCATGTGTACGTTGTTACACGACTTATGTTAACGTTTGATTCATTGTGACTGGGGTTTATTTCGCCTTACTATGAGGTGAATTTTGCCATATTTACGGCTATATTTGCCGAATATGTACGTCGTTATACGACTTATACTAACGTTATATTAGTTGTAACTTGAGTTTATTTCGCCTTATCGTAAGATGAAAATTGCCATATTTACAGCGATATTCGCCGAATATGTAAGTCGTTTTATAACTTATATTAAGGTTTGATTAGTTGTAAATTGAGTGTATTTTGCCTTACTGTAAGGTGAATATTGCCATATTTACGGTTATATTCGTCGCATGTGTACGTCGTGACACGACTCATGTTAACTTTTAATTAGTTGTAACTTGAGTTTATTTCGCCTTATTGTAAAGTGAAAAATTGCCATATATTTACAGTCATATTCGCCGAGTAAGTAAGTCGATAAAAATCTTATGTTAAGGTTAGATTAGTTGTAAATTGAGTGTATTTCGCCTTACTGTAAGGTGAATATTGCCATATTTACGGCTGTATTTGTCGCATGTGTAAGTCGATAAAAGACTCATGTTAACGTTTAATTAGTTGTAACTTGAGTTTATTTCGCCTTATTGTAAGGTGAAAAATTGCCATATTTACAGTCATATTCGCCGAATAAGTAAGTCGATAAAAATCATATGTTAAGGTTAGATTAGTTGTAAATTGAGTGTATTTCGCCTTACTATAAGGTGAATATTGTCATATTTACGGTTGTATTTATCCCATGTGTAAGTCGATAAAAGACTTATGTTAAGGTTTGGTTAGTTGCATCTAGAGTAAATTTCGCCTTACTGTAAGGTGAATATTGCCATATTTACGGTTATATTTGCCCAATACGTACGTCGTTATAGGACTTATATTAACGTTTTATTAGTTGGCCCTTGAGTTTATTTCGCCTTATTGTGAGGTGAAAATAGCCATATTTACGGTGACATTCGCCGAATATTTAAGTCGATAACAAACTTAAGTTAAAGTTTGATTAGTTGTAAATTGAGTCTATTTTGCCTTACTGTAAGGTGAATATTGCCATATTTACGGTTACATTCGTCGCATGTGTACGTCGCTACACGACTTTATGTTAAGGTTTGATTAGTTGTAACTTGAGTATTTTTCGCCTTATTGTAAGGCGAATATTACCATGTTTACGGTGACATTCGCCGATTATGTAAGTCGTTATAAGACTTACGTTTACGGTTGTTTAGTTTTAATTAAAGTATATTTCGCCTCATTGTAAGGTGAATATTGCCATGTCTACGGTGATATATGCCTCTTTTGGAAGTCGTCATAAGACTTACGTTTACGTTTGTTATGTTTTTATTTGAGCTAATTTCGCTTTATCATAAAATGAATATTGCCCTATTTGCGGTGATATTCGCCGCATATTCAGCGACGTAAGCGGAAGGCGTTTTTAATAGTCCATTATTATTATAATAACAGTAGGAAGTTGGACTCCAAGATTACCTTACCGTAAGTGTGTTTCGACGTTTCGTGTCCAGCATAATAGACGGTACCGTCTTAACGATAACGCCTAGCTAAGCAAATATAACCGTAAGCGTTACAAAATCACTTCACGTCATTATAATTTAGCCGTCGACGGCAGAATTCACCTTAAGCCAGAAATCCATTTTTCTCAGTGTTCTTTTCAAAAGCATAAGTATTTTCCTGCAATCTTTCCAAAGGAAGTTCTTTGCTCAAAAGTAAAACATCAAGGTGAAATTTATTTAATTACTTGGAAATAAAACGTCGGATACTTTTGCTGTAATTTGACCTTGCGAGTCTCCGGTACTTTATAAAGAACAAATCGATAGTTAGAAACTGCCGAATGTATTGTACAAAGAACAAATTGTTCAATGAATATTATTATTATGATATTTTAGACCATGTTTGAACAAATACTGATTCTCGAAAATTACAAAAATTGAGAATCTTGGGCTTTATGCCTTACTTGTGTCTGTTATTATAATATATATCCCTTTTTTCTGGTATTTAACCACAAGTTTAAATAACTTATTCTTCTTTCCAGCGGCACTAGCGCTCGCGAGCTTGGTCTCATCAGCTCAGGTCGAAGACCCCTGCAAGACGAAGTCGCGCGTAGTCGCCGACGAGAAATACTGCGACAAATTCTGGGAGTGCGACAGCGGACAGTCGGTGCAGTACGATTGCCCTAACGGGCTGGTATTCGCGGGGAAGCATCGAGGAGTCACCGAGGGTTGTGACTACCCGTGGCGGTCTAACTACTGCGAATACCCTAAGGTTCAGACAAGTGAGTATATTGTCTCGTCTGCCTATTTTTTTTTTTATGTTAATTGGAAGGCAAATGAGCAAGTGGGTCACCTGATGGTAAGCAATCACCACTGCCCATAGACACCTGCAACCCCGGAGGGATTGCAGATGCGTTGCCAACCTAGAGGACTTAGATGAAATGCCTCTTGTGCCCGTAATTTCCCCGGCTATCTTACTCTCCACACCGGTACACAGCAGTGCAAACACTGCTGCTTAGCGGCAGGATTGGCGAGTAAGATGGTGGTAGCGATCCGGACGGACCTTGCACAAGGCCCTACCACCCGCATATACCACCTGCCTATGTTTGAAAGGTTCACGTCTAAGGGTATGAAGCCCATGAAGCGCATGAGGCGCGGGAAGCGCGAATACAGTAGACAAACAACATGAAAAAATCTAAATCTAAATAGTCCATTTACAACCCGATGGTGGCGAAACAAGGTATGCGTCAGATTGCATGAAGTTGTCGCACGAGGACGATAAACATGCGACCTGAGGCCGTACCATGACGTCTTAATGCGTTTCAGTTTAGGTCCGCTCGCTGTCAGATTCATACTAAAAGTGACAGCTAAAACCTGAACTGAGTCGGAATTAAGACGTCATGGTAAGGCCCCTGAGGTTTTATTTATCACTCGCCCGAGGTGTACACAATTTTACTTCTTCCCCTGGCCAGGATGAAGAAATTTCCGCTCGCGTGGCGTTAAATTGTTACTCACGGCCCGGGGCGGCGTAAAGTTTATTTTACAAGTCTTTCAAACTACTACCGCTTTGCATTGCGACCTAAGACACCACCACAATGATAAACGACAACCCACAACGGGCCCAAGTTTCTTGTCAAATTCTTCTTGGCAGTGCTGAGTCCAAGGTTCTTGGCAAAGTGTTTTAGCTCTAACACTTCCCCCTAGACCCGCCCATCGGCACGGAGCACTGCGACTGGCTGTACGGCATCTTCGGGCACGAGACCTCGTGCACACGATACTGGACGTGTTGGAACGGCACGGCGACGGAGCAGCTCTGCATCGGCGGGCTGCTGTACAACGAGCATGCGCACTCGTGCGACTGGCCCGAGAACGTCGACGGATGCCAGAAGCACCGTATGTAGTTCCAATTATTCAATTTTTTTTAGGGTTCAGGAAGAAAGAAGAAAGAAAGACGGAAAGAAGACACTAATTCCCTTTTGTAAGACAGAAATATAAGAGCGTACAGACGAGTTTACTCATCAGTATAATAATGAGTGTGTTTTCGCAAAAGTGAAAGGGATGCTGGCTCAGCATTATGCCTAGGTACATACATATACATTCATACCGTCACCCCTCCTTCCCACAGGGGTAGGCAGAGACTACTTTGTTCGACTTGCTACGATCCTGATATAACTCTTTCGCCTTATCCGCATTTATCAATGTCTTCAAACGTGCTCGTTGGTTTAGGGTATTACTCTTGATCTTGGCCTTCCCCTCCCAACGCACCCATTCACACTCCCCAGATTTCTGTTTAGTTAAACTACTTTCATCCATCCGCTTTACGTGACCAAACCAACTAAGCATACATTTTTCTATCTTAGTCACTATATTATATTCTTTGACACAAGCACGTTCTCTTATCAAACTATTCCTTATTCTTTCAGTAATACACCCACCTTCTTACTTCTTAACACTCTCATTTCTACTGCGTTTATTCTACTTTCATGCTTCTTTTGCCATACCCTACTTTCGCTACCGTACATTAGTGTTGGAACGAGCACCCCTCTGTGAACAGCCAGGCGCGCCTTCTTTGACATGTCACTGCTCACAAAGGCGCGCAGCGCTCCATTGACCATGTTTCCTGCATTCGCTCTACTTTCAATATCACTTTCACACTTTCCACTATCGTATTTTCCATTTTTTTATATATATCATGCCGAGGTGTTAGACTTGTGACACTCGGAACGATACACTAATAAATATACTACCTACATAAACCGCAAACCTATAGGGTAAATAAGTTTCAAATATTCATTCAACTTTTTACATACATACATGAGACACGATTTTATACCTTACGGGGTAGACAGAGCCTAATGTAACTAGACCTAAAGACCAGTTTAGCATGGTTTTTTTTAATTTATTTAATACAAAAAGAGATTACATTTTAAAAGCTTTAACAGCGGGCGAAAACTCAGCAGAGTTTATCTGCCGCTGCTGGTTACTCGAGTTAGTTACTTAAACTAAACAGACAGGCTATTGTTGCGCTGCTTTACACTTTAGGTAAAATGCTTTGACAATTCTCTTACATCTATTAGGGTTGGCACACACTTCGTTATGAGTATCCGATGGTAACTGATAAGTTTAAGGTTGTAGGCGTAAGCGTGGAAAAGGGAATCAAAGTAGTGATGGGTTGCTAGCTGCGCCTATAGCGTGATTCCTACGATTTCCGCCAATTCCCTCGATGGACTTTTACGTGCGCGGAAAAAAGAGAAGCAACTAGCACATTCTATGTTTTATCTTTGCTCCCACAGCATGGAAGTAATACGACGAAACCATAACGATTTTATCGCCGACTTTAAAAGTCAGCTTTTATCTAGACGATTATAACAAGACGATTCTCACATTTTCTATTGTCGTCGTGAGGTTTACGTAAGAAAATTTCATGACTTAAAAAGAGGAAATGGCATAATCTTAGTATTGTTATGGCCGTCAGAAATTTCGGTTGCGTGGCCATTAGTATTGTTTTGTATGGTCGACTTTCATTGTTTCTCTTGGGTAACTAGAACTATATCTCTTAACACTTAACCTCTGTAACCTTTCTTTGTGATTACGATCATTATCACTCAGAAACGTAGAGCTGACAAATGGCAGTTGTCTCGCTTGGTCTTGTTCGATTATTAATTCGATTTCTCCTGTCAAACGAACCGAGCAATAATCGCTACATTGTAATCGATTCAGTTGTAGTGCAAGAGCTAGTGCCAAATTATAAATGTTTTGTTTGTTAGGCTTTAAATATGCTGAAAAAAGCCGTGGTAGCCTAGTGTTTTCACCTGTATAGCCTCTCAAACAGCGTGGGTTCGAATCCCAGGCTCGCACTCGAGGTTTTTGATTTGATATTTACCACGGGCTTTTCGGTGAAGGTAAACATCATGAGGATGCACGCACACATCTGCGAAAAAATTCAATGGTGTGTGAAGTTCTCAATCTGCAGTGCAGGGCTCGCATGGGCACTATGGCCCAAACCTCGTTCTAACAGGAGGCCTGTGCCCAGCAGTGGGACGTATATAGGCTGGAGATGATGATGATGATGAAATTGTGACTTTAATTGCAAACTCATAAGTTTAAGGAAACGCTATCAATAGTGTATTAAGCGGCAACAAAGAAAGAAAGAAAAAGTGTAATTATGACAATCACAAAAGTAGTTAAGAACACAAACAGCTAAAGTTACATAAACTTAATAAATCGCCACAAAATGGCCGCAACTCAGCATTAAAACAAATACACAAAACAAATGACCAGCTCTTTGCCTATATCGCTAAAACAAGCGTATCATGCAGTTTAGTTGATGTACCGATCCATAATAGAGAAAGTTAAACAGACATTCAACCGGCCGATACACAAATGGAAATTGCAAGTCGTAATCCACAAGGAACCGTCAGTGATTTCAATACCGGTACCGTAAACCGGTATACAGGGTGACTTTAAAAAGTAGTTATAATGACGAAACCACTAATTTTTATTTGCGTTTGCTGCCATTCTGCTTCCAATCGATGTCTTCGATCGCCTTTGCGTCTACATGCCAAACATTCACATAAGGACAATATCGATTAATCGCAATATAAATAATTATAGCAATTTTAAAATGAGCAAAGTCACCCCGGTTAACCGGTACAATTATAGGATTAGTTTACTGTATACCATACTGTGTACTGCGCCACCAAGTTAAGGCGTGTACTCATCTGGGAGCTGTAATTGCAACGTGCAAAAGTTATGGTCAGATTTTGAAATACCGGTATTTATCGAGACCGGTATCGTGGCTTTGAACCACGGCGGCTCCTCAATACCGGTACCAAGCTTAGGAACCGGTATTATGAGAACCGGTATCCTACAAGTTTCCAAAGGCACCAAACGGCAGCGTCGCGTCACGTGTAAGAACCTCCATAGAGAACTTCCCCCTTATTCATAAACGCTCTATAAGCTTTTGCTAACTTAGTAATCGTTTGTCATTATGTGTGATAGGAAAATGTCAAAGTGACAGATAAGAACAAACGATTGCTAAGTTGGCAGAAGCCTACAGAGCGTTTATGAATAATAGTGCTTGTGTTTTCGGGTTCTAGTACGGTCGCCCAAATAAGTAATCTACCACTTTTCATCCAACTTCCTATCAAATGAAAATGGCGCTAAAGTCGAACTTTCAAGTTGACAGTCTGTCTTATCGACATTTTAATGTAATTATTGTGACATACAAAGGAATTTTAACCTTAGGATGGTAGACCAAATTTGGCTGATGGTACCTACCTACTGGTATTTTTACCGGTTCTCTGGAACCGAAACGAAGGGAACCTATGAATTGGTAGGTATCGGTGTTTTACCGGTACTTTCGGCACCTATTCCAAGCCCAGGGGCCTTACCATGACGTCTTAATGCGAATGAATTCTGACTCAGTTCAGGTTTCAGCTGTCATTTTTATTTAATAAGGATCTGACAGCGAGCGAACCTAAACTGAATCGGAATTAAATCACATTAAGACGTCATGGTAAGGCCCCTGGTTACAGTTACAACTCGCAGATGAGTACACGGCTTTACAGGAAAGTCCACATGAGCGAGGTTAGATTTGATTTGACGTTAATTAAAACACGCTTATGCATTAATTTCTACGCTTTCCGTAACAAATAAAATTTTACCTCGTGCTGTTCCGCTCACACTAATAGTGTTTTACACGGGAACGAAAGGGACGGTGTGGCACGGTTCGATTTTAATAGACCCCCAGGATGTGACTCACGAGATACGGGGGTAAACAAGGGGCCGATTCTCCAAGCCATCGGTATCAATCTTCTTCGTGACATTGTTTGGAGATAATTTATTGAAGCAGGCGTTGCTTTGCGAAATAATCACATGAGACTGAAAATGCGACACATTGGTGACTTAGCGGCCTGGGGCCTTACCATGACGTCCTAATTCCGACTCAGTTCAAGTTTTAGCTGTCACTTTTAGTATGAATCTGACAGCGAGCGGACCTAAACTGAAACGCATTAAGACGTCATGGTAAGGCCCCTGGTCCTTATCTTACAAACGCGACAATTGTCGTCGACAAGTGACAATTCTGTTTACATTACAAACTCGACAAGAATCCACGCCGGTTGGCTTTATATTGACTACGCGTTGCATTCCGTATTGTCACTGTCTCCGGCAATTTCGAGGCGAAATAGGGGACTGTCGTATCTTCAAAGTAACTTCCTGCTGTTTCATATTAATTTCTACTCTATCAAACTTGACTTCAAACAGAATATTCCCATGCAAATTGCACTTGAACTTCCGAAGTTTATCAATTTAAATGTTTCAGAGCTTACCTAAACTCTGCTCATAGTTAGAATGACCATAGACTTAGGGAAACGAGAAGAGAAAGAAAACATCTTACGGGCGGGCGCACCCTGTCTTTTCTTTATACCTACTCCAGTCGTTTTAGCGTGAAGAAGGAACAAACATACACACTCACTCACTCACATCATCACATCGTCACATCGTCACATCGCCACATCGTCACATCGTCACAAACTTTCGCATTTATAATATTAGTAGGTTTCCACTTCATCATCAGCTTCCTAGTGTTTTTCCCGGCATTTGCCACGGCTCAGTGAGCCTGGGGTCCGCTTTGACAACCTAATCCCAAGATTTGGCGTAGTCATCAGTTTTTACAGAAGCAACTGCCATCTGATACAACCCAGAAGGGTAACTAAGCCTTATTGGAATTGGTCCGGTTTCCTCACGATGTTGTCCTTCACCGAAAAATATTAAATTTCAAATGAAATTTCGCACATAAATTCCGAAAAACTCAGAGGTGCGAGCCCGGGATTCGAACCCGCGACCCTCTGCTTGAGAGGCCACAGGGCAAACCATTAGGCTACCATAGTTGTAGGGGATGCACTGGGCACTGAGCAAATAATGATAGGATTAAACGAACTTACCTGAAGTGAAGTTCGATCCTGATTATATGAAGTACTTAGTCCGAGATAACTACGTAGTTCCGTCCTTTCTTGCTACTTGAACGCGACGTATAAAGACACCATAAACAAAAAACAGCACCTGTCAATACTAATCACATATGTCATTACGTTTAGAGTCGTCATAATAAGGCCTAGGGGGATAGTAAGAAAGTGACTATCCGTGAGGAGGGCGGGAGGCTCCCTTATCTCGGACTAAGTACTTCATATAATCAGGATCGAACTTCACTTCAGGTAAGTTCGTTTAATCCTATCATATCATTATATTCGTACTTAGTCCGAGATAACTATGTAGATGTTTAGAGCAAAAATAAACATATAAACATCCAAAACTAAACTTCAATATTTATTTTCTTAATAATAAAATAAAATGAACATAATTATTTAAAACAACAAAAATCAGTAACATTACTTCTTATAATTTTAAAAACAGGAAATCCTAAGATAATAAGCCTTTGGTAATTTACATTTTTCATTTAAATTTAAAATCTTAACGTTATTTTAATGAATAATTAGGCAATGCCACAGATTGGGCAAATACATTTTGTGCATTACACTCAATGATTAGATGTCTGTTATAATGTCTCGCACCTGCTAGACCACCCAACAGTTTTTAAAATACTGTCTGTTGTGAGACCTGTACGGTATGTTGGCGACGATGCTGCGTGCCTAGTTGAATGTGAAGAAAACTTATTGACATCTATACTACTGTCTTTCATCACTAATTTGAGCCATCTACTTATTGTTTGTGTTGAAGCTGGTTTGTGAAGTCCTTTACAGTCAGAAATAATTTAATGCAGTCACTATCTGTCTTAAGTCATTAGTTCTTTTTCAAATATTCTAACAGGGTCTATACAGGGCAAATCTGGATTATTACTGAAACATGGTAGAGATAATTTATTCATAAACCGTCTTGAAGCTGAGGTTTTTTGGATATTTGATAAAATTTTAATCTACTGTAATTAATTAGCGAACGCATTTCGACCCTCTGTCCTGTAGTCAAAACTAATAACATTAGACTTTAAAGTGAGTTCTTTTAAATTTAAAGTTTCTAAAGGATACCAGTATTTGAGGTAAGACAGAACAGTGGCTGGGTCCCAGGTACTTGATTACTTGAGTATTAGGTATACCTGGGAGTAGTTTATAAACTCCCTACACCAGCATTTTATTCTATCGTCATTATCAGATCTATATGGCTATCTAAGATTAAAGACCAAGTTAGCCGTTAGCAATTCAAAGTTTGGCTTCTTTTTGAAATACTAACATTAAATATGATATAATCTTGGGTACAACAACGCTTATTATGAGTTTTACAGAATTGCCACCACTGTCGTAAACATGAATCATACTGCTTAAGCTATTCTTGGCTAGAGATACTACCATAACATCAATTGCATCATTAGGTATCATTTTTCTCTTCATTGATTCTCTGATAATATACAGGCCCCCAGGGTAAGTTGAAGATGTAAGGGATGTGGTGACCATACTTCTGAGACTATGAGAGATTTTAACAATGGATACCAGGCTTGGTTGGGCCATACTGGAAATATTAATATTCCTGTTGTTCTATCGGTCTTAATTTTACGCAATACTTTTAAGATTAACGAGAATGGAGGGAATGTATAAAATAACTCCCTCCATTCGACTGTAAAGGCGTCAATGTTCCATGCAAATGGATCCCTGTGCTAGGAAATGTATTTAACACATTTTTCATTAAAACGAGAAGCAAACAGATCAATAGATAGATACCCTATTGAGTCAACTATTGTTTGAAATAATTCTTGTGATAATTCCCATTCTGTATCCTGATTTGAACTCTGAGATTCATAATCTGTCTCAGAAAGTTATCTTTAGAATTAATATATTATGATGCAAGAATCCATAGATGTCTTGCTTCGCAACATTTCCAAATTTGACTTGCAAGCTTATTTAACAGTGGAAATTGAATAGAACCCATCCTATTTATATAGGAAATGGCAGTAGTATTGTCAATTCGTAATAAAATCTCATCTGCAAAGCATCGTAAAGCAAAATATAACGCTAATAACTCCAGATAATTAATGACATTTTTATTTTCTTCTATTGGCCAACTTCCCTTAGCACTCTTCCCATTACATTCTGTACCCCATCTAATAAAGATGCATTTGAGAAAATCTCTAAAGCAAAATTATCCTGCTTTATGTGGTCTAGTCCTAATATTATTCTTCCACCACGTGAGATCTTTTTTGGCCTTCTGGCCAATGGTAATAATGTTATCATAAGTACCCCCAACCATTCCAAAGTCCTAAATTTTGCTGCTTCAAAATGTATTGTAACACTACACAAAACCAATAGATATTATTGGGTGCCGTTCAATCATCATACTAGTTTCGTTTCATTAGCATAATTTCATTTTACTATTTTCAAAAATCATATTTTTACCGAGCATAAGCTTCAAGCAATATAACATTCATTAGTCATAACAACGATTGCAATAAATTCATTTGAATATTCGATTATTCAATATAATGATTAAAATCCATAACGACATTTAGAACAATGATTAGAGGGTATAACATCATGCAAAATATGTTTAGTAAGTAAGCGAACCATCTCTTGTCGCATATTTAAATTTGGCTGGTGCCGAATGCATAAAACAATTGCATTGTGCGAGCGAGCGAAGCGAGCGAGCAAGACGGTTCGGAGCAGAAGCGACTCGGATAGGTTAGGTAGTTTTTTTTTTTTTTTTTTTTTTTTAATTTATTATTATTATTATTTAAATATGAAAGTTGATATTATGATTTGAGAAATTCGGCAATTTGTTTAAATGCATATTGTTTTTATATAATCTCAATATTTTGACAGATTGAAATTCTGATATTTGTGTTATGAAAAATTAAAAATCGCAAAAATCGTTGTTATGACGAACATTACACACCCTAAGATATTGTCATACCTACTGAAACTAAACTACCTAACATTCTTGCCAAGTCCCTAACTGAGCAGTAATCTAAATTTAAATAATTCTAAATTATCCTCTGCAGTCTTTCCCATTTTACATTTGTATGGGCTAATGTCACCTTTATAATCTATTTGGAAACCAAAAAATTCTGATATTAAGTGGAGTAAAATTACTCTATTCCCCATTTATGACAAAATCAAGACATAGTAAATGTATTTTTTTAAATTTTTCCCTTACTGACACATTCATCATAAGTTGAGCCCAGACAAATCAGATCATTGAGATAAACCCTTAAACGAATGCCCATTTATCTTAAGATATCCTATCACCGGCTTTAACAATTTTGTGAAATGGAATGGTGCGGTGCTTATGCCAAATGGTAAGCAATTGTATTAATATAACTCGAATTAAATTGGAACCTTAAATATTTCTTATAAGTGTTATCTATGCATTAGGCATAGGTATATGCATTGATATTCCAATTGTCAAAGTCCTCCTTCGATAAGTTGTGAATAACTTCATACAGACCCAAGATTGCCAAGCCCATTTCTAACTGTCTTTCTCATAATACCCATGTACCCGTGTACCCGTTTTCATGCAATAAATGAATTATGAATTATAATAAGTTATCACATGTCTTAGAGGGATCGTTTAACACTCCCTGGAGAGTGGAGATCTATCTTGTGACATCAAATAATTTACAGTTGATAGGGACCAGCAATGACTCGAGAAATTTCTCTTTTGTTTTACTTGGGCAGGCCTTCTACAATAATATTCTTTATTGTGTTATAAATCTGATCATACACCTTGTCTCCATACTGTTTCTCACCAGTATTCGACTCACCTAGTGCCGACAAAATATCAGTCACTTTTTCTGAGTCACTTTGATCAGAATTATTTATTTGCTTATTATTTAAGTAATCTGAGTTTCTAATTCTGATGCTTCAGGTTCCGTTTCTGGGTCAAGCTCTGGTATTTGAGCTGAATTATATGCAGGCAAAAAGTAATAGCCTGAATTTTGAAACAAAAATTTGTTTATCCCAAACAATTTAGGTTAGGGATGTGACAAACATGTCAAGATTTGACCCAATACTATCCAACGGATAGATAGCAAAATCGTCACACGATAATGCTTTTAAAAAGAGTTAATTATACTCAAGTCTCCATACAGTGAGACGTGTAGGTACATAGCTTCCCACGGAAGTACGTACGTTCTCATATCTTCGTAACTATTTTTTGGGAAAAGCTTTCCCGTGATGTAAAACTTATAATTATAACGAAGAGAGCTGTATATTTCTTTGCCTAAACCCCCTGTATTATATTATTCCTAATCACTTACCCTTTGGAGAAGCCGATGTTCTGTAGAAATTGCGTCGTACTTTTTCCTATCTCTATCCAGCCTTTTCTCTAATTGCAGTATTTTTCCTCGGCATCTCTTTCTTTTTGGCATGGTGCAGTATAATATTTCGATAACTGATACAGTAAAAAGTATTTTTCCCGAAAGAAAAACCATTTTTTGTGTCCATTGCGCTCCAGCGCGAAATGACAGATGACATATGTGATTAGTATTGACAGGTGCTGTTTTTTGTTTATGGTGTCTTTATACGTCGCGTTCAGGTAGCAAGAAAGGACGGAACTACATAGTTATAAGTACGAATATAATTAAAAAAAGAATTAGAATTAGATTTTGAGATATCGAGTGGTGGCAGCGTTAGCGCACGCGCGGCGAGCATCACGTGACAGAGGCGACTAAACAAACTAACGCTACCCTCAGAACTCTCATTTATTTATTTCAATAATAATCTACCCACAACCTTAAAACTAAAAGATAACAATGTGTATGTGTGTGTGTGTGTATACGCGTCGTCTACAATCGTTTTTTACTCCATCCACTCCTTTATACTCCGATACCTATACCTATATTCTTTATACTACAACTCCATACGAGTAAGTATTACCCGCGCCGCGACTGCGTCGAAAGCCGATTCTTTAGCTGTTTGACACTTCTAGTATAGATCTGACAGCAATCGATACTACTTTGGTTCGGAATTGCTTCACAGAAAGACGTCATGGTAAAGCCCCTGTTGTATATCTCTGTATCTTTCAGTGGCGTGGCGTCAAGTATATCAGAAGGCAAGCCGAAGGGAACTTAACTAGCCTTTTCCTCTAATTCTGCACAATAATTTGTCCAACTGCCTTAAAATAGGCAAGCCGGTGGGAATTGAGTTCTATAGACGCCTCGCCACTGATATCTTTAGATATTTTATGCGGTAACCGGTTACAATTATGTTAGTGAACGATGCTAAAATTAGTTGGTTAATTGGGTTACAGTATTTTAATATTCGATATTTTATTCAGGATTATATACAGGATTTAGATTCCAAAGTAAGAACGTATTGAATGACATTTTAAATGCATTATAAAGAACCATTTTTCATTCTGTCTATCCCGGTTGGCACTCCAACCATACATACATACATAGGTGTCGACTGTATTGTTAAAGTAAATCAGTTGTGCGTATTTAGACGTAAAACTGAAATTGTGATACAGAGCCTCTAGTGTAAGTTTTCGCATATAAAACGTCTCGAACGCGTTCACGTACTCGTATACGTCTAAATTACTATGGAAAAATTTGGCAGCGCCACTTGCGGATCGAAACGGCCGTTGTTGCCGTTTCGATCCGCAAGTGGCGCTGCCAATTTTTCCATAGTAATTGAGACGTTTACGTGAACGCGTTCGAGACGTATGTTCGTGTGAAAAGTTACACTAGAGGCTTTGTTCTCATAGTATTTGACATTTTAACGCAAACGCGTTCGAGACGTATTTTGTGACCGAAAACCTACACTAAGCAGACGACAAAAATCGTTGATCATTTTAAAGCCAGGGGCCTTACCATGACGTCCTAATTCCGACGCAGTTCAAGTTTTAGCTGTCACTTTTAGTATGAATCTGACAGCGAGCGGACCTAAACTGAAACGCATTAAGACGTCATGGTAGGGCCCCTGGTCGCTATCAACTGTGACAAATTCAACTGTCAGTGTATGCTTACTTTACTACGACAAATCACTAAAGTGTGAGCTACTCTAGACGATGACATACCAACTGTTATCTGTAGTTGTACTAATTTTCGAACATCCCTTCCAGCCCTCTGCAACGAAGACCCCAACGGCAACGTTCCTCTCGGAAAGTCTTGCAACCGCTACTGGCAGTGCCAGGGAGGGTACCCTCGTCTGCAGCGCTGCCCCGCCATGCTGGTCTTCGATAGACGCTCACTGCGCTGCGTAGTGCCTCCTACTGAGGAGTGTGATGTTCCAACTACTACCGCACCACCGCCAGAAGAAGAGGAGCCTAGAGAGAGGCCACAGGTATGTATGAGGCTATAGTATTTTCAAATCCTTGTCTCCAACGCAATTTGTTTCTGACTCGTCATACACCTGATTGGTTATTCCATATTCGACACTTTCAAGGGGCCTTACCATGACGTCTTAATGAGATCAGTTTAGATTCTCGCTGTCAGATTCATAGGTACTAAAAGTGACAGCTAAAACTTGAACTGAGTCGGAATTAGGACGTCATGGTAAGGCCCCTGGTCATATTTTTGGGACAAACACTGGATTCTGACCGATTTTGAAAATTCTTTTACCAATAAAGCCTCATTATTTATGGTGTCATAGGCTATATTTAATTCAGCGTGAACGAAGTCGTGGCAACAGCTAGTTAATGATTGTCCGTTAATGGTTCCGTTCTGTTTTTGATTAATCGCCTTTTCGCATTACCAAAGGCGTATCACAAAATTTGCTTACTTGAAATATGCGCTTTATTTGACTAAACCGAAGATTGCTTTTGGGAATCTCAAGCTGAGCACGATACGAGCTTGGGAAAGTAACATTTGTAATGTGGATTCCGTGACTAAAACGACCTTTCCTTATATAGCATGTCCATCTCGCAGGCAAACTTACAAGTGCGGTCTGAAAAGACGACACTGGTAACTGTTGTTCGCAAATTTTGTTTCGCCGATCGTATTACTAAGTTTGTCGCATAACAATCTTCCATCTCATTCGGACAATAAGGGGAAAGTGGAAGTTACAGTGACACCTTATGAGGAGAAACGAGAAACTTATTTTATTTGATATGTTGTTCCTAATATAGTGTAAGCTATTTTCAGAGAAAAGAAAATAACTTCATTACCTATATGGTTTCAATTTCGAGCGTTCGCACCTTATTCGCACATATTTATAGCACAAAACTTAAGGGGGTCTACTTCCAAATCTGCTATCCGAATAATTCAAATATTAAACACGATTAGTATGTGTAATCCAATGTAAGACGAGACGACGTCACACTGCCTACATTTTTCTTAGGACCAGGGCTCTGCTAACACTAGGTAATAAATATACGCATTTGGCCGATTTTTTATAATGAAACTTTTTCTTTTCAGCACCAATCGAAGAGGCCAAGCCAGAACCAGCACAACGAGTACCAAGAACAGGCACAACAGCGCCCGCGGCCCAGAAACTAAGAACCACTGGCTGGAAACACGTAGCAAAGACTATGTAGTGCCTAAACTAAGGAGAATTAAGAAAAAAAAAACTACTCGTCTATATCGTCGTCATAATTTAATTACAAAAACTACCAGTGTTGCCATTGAAATGAAATAATTTTACCCCCTTATTCATAAACGCTCTATAGGCTGCTGCTAACTTAGCAATCGTTTGTCCTTATCTGTGAAAAGTAAATGTCAAAGTGACAGACAAGGACAAACGTGCTAAACTAGGAGAAGTTTACATAGCGTTTATGAATAAGGGTGTATGATACGAGCTGTATAACAGAATCAAAATCAGTGCTTGTAGATCTTTTGTAACTTTATGCGACACGAAGATGTTTTGTTGTATCAAAACTTACAGCACCCGGTTATAAAGATTGCACTTCGGTATTTGGTAAGAGACAATTCGCGCCACGTAAGTTATGCTTCATTTAATTTAGAATGAGAAACCACAACGACATTATATAGCGGCTCGTGAACTCAATCTCTTTACAATTTGTACTAGAGCAACAATTGACGACACGCAAATAATAGTAGATTGTACACCGAGGGGATAAAGCACTGTATTATGTCACGGGCGCGATATTGAATCCTGAGCGCAGCGAAGGACTCTAGATTTAACCCCCGAGCGAAGCCAATGTGTTATGAGTTTATTCCTGAGCGTAGCGAGGGAATTAAGATTGAGTCCTGAGAGGAGCGAAGAATTTAAGCGCACCCAAGACATAAACAGTTTTATCTCCGAGGAGTATATACTCTACTTTTCTCACCTTTTGCGAGACAATAAAAACCAAGGCAACTAGAGAAAGAATTTCATTTTAACAATTGTAGGTAAAACAAAATTATTTGAGACATTGGTCCAGTTGTAATATTTTTATTTGGAATCTTAGGAGTTCTAATGCGTTCCTAACTATATCACAGCGCCAGCAAACACTCGCGGCTTTTGTTTTATTTGAAATTTGTTTCATTCGTTTGAAAATCGAACGCCGCCGCTTGCCGTGGCATGGCCATCTCGATTTTCGGAGCCGTGCGATTTTTACGAAATTAGACTTTAAGAGTATTACAATAAGAACTATGAGAAGTGAGATTCATATTACTAACCGGCGGGTTATAATGAAATTCAGTACAATATTACTACCCGGCTAAAGCCAAGGGCTGTAATGAGTTACTTTGAGTAAGGTTTACATGATATATAATTAGCCATGTGTGAAAAGTGACATTACACGACACGCAAACTATTGCACTGTAATATTTGCTAGGTAAGTAATAGTTGACGAGACGCAATATAATGTTATTGTGGTTTCTCATTCTAAATTAAATGAAGTATAAAGCGTGACAACGCTTAGCCGAGATTAACCGAGAAGACCGTCCACTCTTTATGGCCGGGTACCTACAGTAGTTCACAAGTCACAGAATTTCGGACCCATATTTAAACTTTTACGTACTTATGTTTCAGTGGTGATTCCGCTTCCCTTTAAGACTTCCCCCCTTTTTCCGGTCAGCGCTTAACTCTTACCCACCATAAAAAGAAAATAGTTACTAAGTTTATTTTCTGTTTGTCTGTCGTTTCTACCAATTTAAAGTTGAGTTTACATTCGCAAAATATAGTGCTAGCAACTAAATCTAAAATTACTTTTTATTAAGTAAAATGAAAATACTTTGTCTTACGAGCATAAACTGAGGCCGTATTTTAGAGGTTAACTAAAAGCCCTCTTTAATCAAAACAAAAGATAGTAACCATCTCTATTTTCAAAGCGAATTGGCGGCGATTTCTTCCATTATGTTGGCACTACGGAGTTTCTCCTGTAACAGTCCGGTTTCGAATAACCAATTCGTCGGACGCCTCAAGAAACTCGAATCCGTCGTTGACCAATTATAGAGCTTTAAACCTCGCCCTAATTAGTAGAGGCAACACGAATACGTTTTGATTTCGCCTGCAATTGTTTTTTTCGTATTAACAACTTTATTGGCCGATGTTATAGCTACAAACAGCTTACAATTATGGCAATAATTTGGGTAGGTACTGCTATAAAATGTCCTATATCAGGGGCCTTACCATGACGTCCTAATTCCGACTCAGGGGCCGTACCATGACGTCTTAATGCGTTTCAGTTTAGGTCCGCTCGCTGTCAGATTCATACTAAAAGTGACAGCTGAAACTTGAACTGAGTCGGATTTAGGACGTCATGGTAAGGCCCCAGTTCAAGTTTTAGCTGTCACTTTTAGTATGAATCTGACAGCGAGCGAACCTAAACTAAATCGTATTAAGACGGACGGTAAGGCCTCTCACGTCAAAGGTCAATTTCAAAACATTGTTTATTGGAATGTGTTTTTGATGTAAACATTTCGCTGTCAGTACTTAACTTAGTCTAAATATTTTTTCTCCCAACTTTGGGAATGTTATGGCAATTTATTGGTGTCATTCGATCGCTTTCAACGTCATCAAAGAGCCTGTTTTAAATCCGCACAGCGACGGCCGAACAAAAACTTTTCACCAGGGCCGTTTTTCATAAAGCTAAAACTTACAGTTTACAAGCGGAAGTCTCTTTCTGACCCTATGTGTTAGATAGAGACTTCCGCTTGTAAATTGTAACTTGTAGGTTTATGAAACGGGGTCCTGGCCGCGTTACCTTGGCTTTTAAAAAATGTATTTAAGCCGCAGGATAATTTTCAGAGGGCCGCAAAACATGACTGCTTTAGAACCGATTTTTCAGTCGCCAAATAGACACTATTCGACGAATAACTCTATGGGTATCTGACAGGTAAGTGCATATTTGAGGATTGAAATATCGGCCCTTAGAGTCGTCACAATTTAAAAGGCCCGTTTTGACAGTTCACGCCCATGAAGTTCTCTATTTTTTGTAATTGCATTTTTCATTGATGGGTATCGCTCACTCAGCTAAGTGCTGTGCATAACGATTTTTTCATATTGTCCACAGACTATGAATAATCGGTTAAGGAAAAAATTAATCGATCTAGATAATTTTTTTTAAGGCCGACTCGCACTTGGCCGGTTTTATTTATTTTATTTAGACCAGTTAATTACTGAATTTCACCAGCTGTTTAGTGATCTTTACTGAAAATTATGACCTTGGAGCACAAAGCCGTAAACAATGGCAACACAATACATATTCGAATCGATCAAATACTCATGCAAACTTGAATCAATTTATCGTGAGTATCGAGTACCGAGTCGTACGGTGACATCACTAGTTACGTCGGGAAGACAAATGTCAAAACGGGCCTTTTATTTTGCGACGACTTTAGTCAGATATCGTCATCTCATCTTCTTAGCGTTTTTCCCGGCATTTGCCACGGCTCCGTGAGCCTGGGGTCCGCTTTGACAACCTAATCCCAAGATATGGCGTAGGCACTAGTTTTACAGAAGCGACTGCCATCTGATCCTGGGGTAAGACTTATTGGGATTGATCCGGTTTTTTCACGATGTTCTCCTTCACCGAAAAGCCCTTAGACAATATTGTCAGATATTAAACAACTCCACACACTCCAAACAAACATCTTAAAAATCTATTCAATGGCTCCCAATCAAATATTCAAAAGTCAAAGATAAAGCATAATAAAATTGGAACGTAAAAGCGTTACAATTAATTCGATTTTTCACCCTGTTTTTTTCCTTTTCCCGGTCACCGTAAGCTTTATAGAGCCTATTTACTCGTAGTATCGTGCGAGTTGCTTTTCATTGCGGTGGTGTAAGCTATGGATTTGTTAGTGACCAAACAACAGCGGCAATGTAATTTGTGCAACGCGACTTTAACGATAGTGGTTGCATCGCGTAATTAAGAATTAAGGATAGGGAATTTAGCACGAATAGCCGAGAGGGGCTACTTTGAAATTCGATTTTCAAAGCTTTTATCGTACCGTCTCTCTCACTCTCAGGTTATTGACTATTAGTGTGGGCGGGCACGAGATAAACTTCGAAAATCGAATTTAGAAGTATAAGGCCTGATCCTTCCTTTCTTTGTCTTTTAGTTTAACCTAAGTGTACTGCTTTTGCGTGTGTCCTTTATCAATAACTAAGAGACGACTTTATGTGACTGTATCATAATGAAGGGCATTAAAATACGAGCGTGGGTTTATGAAACAATCAGAAGGCGAGTTTCATAATAAGATCACACGAGTGTTTTAGTGCCTAATTATGTCAGTTGTATGATTTAACCATCAACGGAGGTGCCGCTGACAATGCTTAAATCATCTGCCACAGATGCTGAGGCCTAGATGATGATGATAATGATTTAAATGAAAGCACTGAATTTTAGAAGACCGATTTAAGATTATGGTAGAAGCGACAGACCTTAACATTTTTTTTATAATTGTGTATAGTTGGTAAAAGTATGTTAGGTGTAAATTCGTTCATTACTGAATACTCACTGTCATGGCCTTTGAGTCGAATTCATTCATTTTAGTCATAAATATTTTTTAGTCCGTACTGTTTATAAATTTAAATAAAAAATATTTTAAATACATCTCTGTTGTCTCTTCTTCACTTTATCCTTTAGAATCTAAAGTTTAGATGCATCACAAAATGGAGGATAAAACGTGTGGAAAGTACCAAAGCAAGCGTGTCACTTTGAGAACAAATGCACCTACTATAGAATTATAAAAACTTATGCAGGCCAGTTACTCATACATAAACACAAAATATTTACCTTGCTACTCCGCTACTTACGTGCAAGATAACCAAGCTTGTGCGATATATATACGTTTTGCATGCAAGCCCTACCTCCACCACTGCAACACAAAACGCACACAAATCCCACAAACTTAATCAATCCTAACACCACACAAACACTGACGCACGTTTCGATCCTAGTATATTATTATTACTATCGACGCGCCTCGGCTCCGCACGGGTGCAATCAGTGTTTCTCTGCTATATTATGCATACACATGCATTGCGTTGGATTGCGAACAAATAAACAAATTAAATGAGGAGAGTAAAGCCCAATTTACATCATGCAAGTAATTTCGTACAACTAGTATTACATTGCGCAGCCGGTGAGCAAGGAAAAGTTCATATTTTTGAAACTCATCGCTGACATTAATTGTCATACCTATGATAAATCAAGTCGAGTACCCCCTCCCACTCGTAGATATCTCACCGCGTGACATTTTTTGAATTTGTCATTGATCTAACGGTAGCGTAAGCAACTCATAGTCTTGAACGAGTAGCGCCATCTAACGTGCGATAGCGGAATAACACGACACTAACACTGACAGCGACTGAGCGACACTACGTTTCGTTTTACGTTTAACTCAGTTGATTTACCTAACTATTCAAAGTTTTAGTATGAGAAACAAAAACCGGTATTGAGGTCGACACTATAATTATCTGCTTAAAATTGGATGGACGTAACTGTAAGATTGTCTATGACTAACACTGCGAACAACTGCGAGATATCTGCATGTTGGTACACAGAGTGTGAGATTCAAATTACTTGCATGATGTAAATTGGGCTTAAGACAGCCGGTGAAATAACTGGCACAAGGTATTCTATCCTAGCCCTCTATGCTAGCAACAGTAGCAACGCTGCAATCCAGTGTTGCGGGCGTCCATGGGTGGTGCTCGCTTACCATCAGGTGACCCACTTGCTCGTTTGCCATCCTTGTCGTAAAAAAAATAAGTTTACGTCAATGCAAATAAATTCTTACTAATGCTTATTAATGCTTTGTTTTTTTTAATGCTTGAAACTTACGAATGTCTTAGGACTCTTAGGAGAGAGAACGGTAATGGGGCCGGTTCAAACTCGCCTTTCCTTTATGTGCATGTGTGTGTATCTCAAGCAATTTGTTTGGCACAAATAGGTTGCGCTTGTGTGCGTGCATGACGCACACGTTATGGCGTATAGACCGACCGCTTGAATGAGTCCTCGACGGTGCGGCGCAGGGGCGCGGGGTGGGACGACCGCGGGGGCCGAGAGGTGCGGGCGGCTGGCGCACTCCCCGCCCGCACCGCTCTCGGTCCCCTTTGTCGTCCCACCCCGCGCCCCTGCGCCGAGCGGACAAGTACTCTTGAGTTATTTGGTCTGAAGTGAACAAAGAACCTGATTGGCACTGAATTTGGAAAGGAATAAAACATTAAAACGCCTGTACATAATAATGATAAAATACCAATACGAAAGGCATCCAATAAAGCGAAAAGCAAAGGCTTTGTTCTTCATACTGAAATAAAGGATTCATAGAACAATTATTCAGCCAGAACTATGGTACTGAAACGATTGAAATGGTACTGCGAAGTACATTAACGGTTCTTTGGTAAGCTACAAAGTTTGTGTTCGTTTGCGACGCGCAATGAAACGAGATTACAACAAGAAGTACGGGTATTAGTGAGGTTTGTGATGCGACCGTGTGCAATTATTCGTAGACGGTTCACAGAAACACAGATTATGAGCTCCAAGGATCACTTGATTGGAATCTGGAATATGTACAAACACAAGGTCACTCAGAATTCCGGAATATTAAAACAGGAACTTGAATTAATTTGATTGAACAATTCTGTCGAGGTCTTTCATCGTAATTTTTGGTACAAAATAAGTCAACCCTTATGTATATTTTGAACATCGACCAATGTAAGGAAACATTGATTAGCCACAGTAAAAAGATCCTGTTATAAGTTTCTGTAAAAATTAACATTTTGGACATAAGCTTTTTTTGCTGATTGTACTTGCATTATCATCCGTCCTAAGTCCAGCTAATGGATAACGGATCGCGTTTCCGCACTTGACGTTGTTTTTTTTTCTCTAATGAAAAAGTTAGGGGTCTGATAACAAGTTCAGATAATAAGTAGGTACCTACATTTGAAGTTCGTATTCGTCCCTCTCACTCATCTCACATACGAAGTTCAAATCTCTGAGTAGGTATATGAGTAGGTGGACAATAGTCATCGTCACGTTCGAATTTCAAAAACCATTTTCACCCAAGGGGTTCTCTATCGTTTGCCCGAATTTCATTTGCCATAAATGTATTGTTTGCCATAATGATCATTTGCCATAACTCTTCTCCTTCTCTTCTCTTCTTCTTCTCTTCTCTTTATATGTTAATTATTCAGGATTGTTATGAAACAAACCTAACCTAACCTATAGAGTTCTACAGGATTGCCATTACAATGCTCCTGAAAAAATTACGGTTTCAGAGAAAAAAAGGGTTATGGCAAATGATCATTATGGCAAACATTACATTATGGCATATGAAATTCGGGCAAAAGAGGGGCACCAGAAAAAAACATTTAGTCGTTATGGCTGCTCTATATTTAGGTGCTTGCTTATCCAGTACAAGCAGCCTCGGATCGAGCGGCTGCCTCGCTCCGAGGCCGCGCAAGTGGAGACGCTGCCTAAGACGTAGAGGCAGCGTCACTTGCGCGGCCTCGGTTCGAGGCAGCCGTTCGACCCGAGGCTGCCTCTAGTGGATACGCACTTTATGGTTAGGAAAAGTAACCTTATGGCAACTAGTGCCTTCAAAATGTTGTCTTTGTCTTTTTCTTTAGGTACCTTACCTACGTGTGAGGAGTAAAGAAAATCACACACTTTTGCAAATTTTCGGTGTTTTTGTTGTTATTCGTGATGAGAAAGTCTATTGATTTACAAATTTTAATGCTACTTTGTGTTTACAGTACATCAAATTGTTTATTTTTTAACATTTAAATATTTTCATAAGTCGTTATCGTTACCGTTTAGGAGCAGTAGGGAATGCAAGCCATAAAACACCATTCGGTTAAACTTTATTTAAATACCGAACTATTGCTGATACTTAAACGACCTACATTGCAAATGTTGTATAAGAGTTGATAATTCATATATTTGTTAATTCGTATTATTGTATTATTTTTTTTTGGTCAATGAAGCGTTGCGCGCCTTTGTGAGCAGTGAGAAGGTGTCAAAGAAGGCGCGTCTGGCTGTTCACAGGGGGGTGCTCGTTCCAACACTAATGTACCGGTAGCAAAAGTTGGGTATGGCCAAAGATGAAAGTAGAATAAATGCAGTAGAAATGAGAGCGTTAAGAAGTACCTATGGAAGATGTATCACTGAAAGATAGAATAAGGAATAGTGTGATAAGGGGACGTGCTGGTGTGAAAGAAGATATAGTGACTAGGATAGAAAAAAGTATGCTTAGTTGGTTTGGTCACGTAGAGAGGATGGATGAAAGAAGATTAACTAAACAGATTTATATGGGGAGTGTGAATGGGTGCATTGGGAGGGGTAGGCCTAGGCGGACGTTCCATGATCAAATTGGGGACGTTTTGGAAAAAGGCCAGGTCAAGAGTACCCGAAACCGACGAGCATGTATGAAGAGATTGATGATTGTGGATGAAGCGAAAGAGGTATGTCAGGATCGTAGCAAGTGGAACAAAGTAGTCTCTGTCTACCCCTGTGGGAAAGAGGCGCGACGATATGTATGTATGTATGTATATTTTTTTGGCTCAGCCGTTTAAGAGGAGTAGGCTAGAAAGTACCTAATTTACAGCATTTTAGGCACTAGTCGCCTTAAACGCTGCGCTTGCGCCGTTGCCGCCATGGCTCCGGGACTGCGCTCCCCCGGGTACACATATTGTCTATTCTCATTCGATCCACTTACACCCCGAATTTCGTCCCACTTTACTCAAGCTACCGATTTAGTTGTTACGCGGAGAATAAAAGGCGACAGAAGCGGAATTTTCATGTTGCACGATAAAAAAAGCTCCAGGAGTGCTGGCAGAAGTGAAAACAGCAGCTTAGATTATATTTTAATGGTGTAACTTCCATGACGCTCAAGACGCGTACCGCACTGGCCGCTTACAAAAAAAAGTACGTATTATCTATATCAGCCTTTCCCAAAGTG
Source organism: Pandemis heparana (assembly GCA_963854515.1). Classification (NCBI taxonomy): domain Eukaryota; kingdom Metazoa; phylum Arthropoda; class Insecta; order Lepidoptera; family Tortricidae; genus Pandemis; species Pandemis heparana. The sequence goes on from OY978006.1 coordinate 32,064,645, forward strand.
GGCGATAACGCCCCTTGTGGGCGCTGCAGCAGGCCTAAAAGGGGGCGGTAAGACTCAGAAAAAAAATGGGGGCGTTGTGTAGAGAGAAAAAGGTAAAAAATGGGGGCGCAAAAAAATAATTTATTCTCAAAGTGGGCAGTAGACAAAATAAGTTTGGGAACCCCTGATCTATATGGACAGACTTGTAACAATGTGCTGATGCGCTAGTACTTTTGCTCAACGACTCAACAGAAAACACTTCTAAAATCGAACGCAATTCATTCGTATTTCAAAATACTTACGCTCTTAGAGGATCTGATATCCTGTTACTTATACTCTCCCTTTGTCTTACGCCTGGCGCGAGTTTAACATTTTTTAAGCATCCCAAAAAGTGCTCAACGCCGCTAAGAAGTTTTCAGTTTAAAAAAAAATATACGCTTAGGAAGGACTTAAAAGTGGGTCACCTGATGGTAGCAAGCACCACCACAAAAAGCCTGCCCGTAGCAGCTAAGAAGAGGAAATATAATTACCTATATCGAAAATGGTAATAATAAAGTCACTTTAAGGGTTCCGTACCTCTAAAGGAAATAACATTAAAATTACTAAAAAAAATCAAATCCCCCACGCATCAAATTATATGTCAACGAACAAAAATGCTAAAAATGCCTTAAGAGGGTGCATCCGTGCTGAGCTCGCAACGTCGCATTTTTGGTGATTTTGTGCGATTATTTCACAGAAATTGAATGAAAGTATCAAATATCCGTCTGTAGTGCACTTCGTTTTTAGTGTATTAATGTGTCCAATGCAATGATTAATGGTGATGGACTTTTATTTTCGTATTAATGGGATAAAATACTATATCTCGTTTAATAAGAAAATAAAAGTCCATCACGATCAATTAATACTAATATTTTTATTATTAGACACATTAATATACTAAAAACGAAGTGCACTACAGACGGATATTTGATACTTTCATTCAATTTCTGTGAAATAATCGCAAAAAATTACCAAAAATGCGACGTTGCGAGCTCAGCACGGATGCACACTCTTAACTCTTCAAACTACTGAACCGAGTTAACCAAAAATAGCTACGGACCACCGCAAGGAGCTTTCAAACTTAGCTACAATGTCACAGATAGACACACACATGGACATCAACGTCAAACGTGAACCCCGTTTTGCGTCGGAGGCTAAAACGAACTCTTATAAGATCACTATCGTTGTTCACATGTCTGCCTGTCTCTCAGGAACATGTAAATGTGCAAGGTTGAACTTAATAAGAGTGACTGTAGTCTTTTGGGGCTGCGAAAAAATCAACCCTCTATATCTACGCAATCAGAAGATAACTTTTTAGCCAAAAAGTCTTTGTTATAGAAAAAAATATTTATTATTTTTTATTACTAAATCCACGACTAACTATTGTTTCGTTTGTTTCATCAATAACATTTCTAAACAATACTGAAAACTAGAACAAAAAAACCCGAAAAGTGAAGCTGTGGTTTACCCCTACCCGTTTTGCCGTCAACAAAGTAATCTCTGCACCTTAACTTCTCTGTTTTAAAAGTGAAAATTGATTGCAGAAAGCTTTTCAGGCGTTTATCGTAAGTTTGTCTAGTAACACGGGTTTCAATTTTCGACTTTATTGTGTAAACGGACAATTGTTTAAGGCGCTGTCAACGCAAATGACCTTGAGCAGCGCCACTCTTCACACATACGGTTCGCGTGCCTGTTAGTGAAAGAGAAGAAACTATTCCGGCAGCTTGGCGCGCATCTAAAATCTTGCAAATAAGACACAAATAATAAGAAATAAAAAAAAGTATGGCTTATTTGTGAAATATGACTCGTTAGCCGTGTAGGTATGAGTATGTTGATTTTATGTTTTTAATACAATTGCAGACCCGTACGTCGAAAAAATAAAGACATAGAACCGTTTAATGATGATTTTTTGATTATCTATCGAGCCGATTTTGTTCAATTACGGATTGAGTCCGTCCAGCGTCTTTGAAAAAAAATTAAAATAATATTTTTTTGTATTTTTTTTGTGTAGTTTTTCTCAAAAAAGTGTACGCTTCTGTTCCTTTTTATTCTTCCGGTAATACCCGACTCGGGGGAAGCGACCCTTTGTTCTGGAATTAAATTAATGGAGGAAACCTATGGAAGTATGTATATTTACATTATTAACCTAATTTTTTACTAAAAGCTATTTCGGTGATTGAAAGTTTAGTACGACCCTTTAAGGAAAGCGTCTCAAATATTAAAAAGATCGGTAGTGACATATAGGTATGTATGTAACTATAGTTAACTACTAATATCACTGTATCGATAGTTTTTCTTCCCAATTTTGTTTTTACCTTTCGCATTCCGAACCAAAGTTGGATCGCTCGCTGTCAGCAAGCAATACCACTAGGCCAAACGCACATACGTTAAAGCGACGAAATCAATGTGCGCTTTAAAAATCGAACGCGACTCTAGCTTCATTCGTATTTCAAGATAAGCTCTTAGAGGATCCTGATATCCTGGTACTGAAACTCTTCCTCCGTCTTACGCCTGACGCGAGTTTAGCGTTTTTTACCCATCCGAAAAAGTGTTCAGCGCCGCTAAAGAGATTTTCACTTCAAAAAGTGCGGATTGGAATTGGCAAACATATCACTGAATTACTAAAGAAAGTTAGACGAGAAACGTATTTTTATTTATAACCGTCTTTTTAATACCTAAATGGAACACAATAAAAAGAAAACCTATTGCAGCTCCAAAACAACACAATTTGTAAGATTAATACGAGAAGACATAAGAAAATTTAATCAACACTCCTACGCTCCCACAATAAAGTCGAAAATTGAATAAACCCCCGTGTTACGAGACAAATTAAGGAAAAACGCCCGAAAATCTTTCTGTAAGCCATTCTCGCTTTTAAAACAAAGTGGTTAAAGTGCAGAGATTACTTTGTTGACGGCAAAACGGTTATAAAATTCAGGGAAGAGATTTAATTTGCTCTTATGAGAAACGTATGGCTGTATAGCATTTGAGTGCCGTTACCTTTTTTCCAGCACTCAGAGACACTAATTAACGTAATGGATCGTACTTTCAGTCATAGAGTAGAATAAACAAATAGAGTGGCAATATGTGCTAACCAGTTACGCACCAAATCAGTGTTTTTACACTTACACAAGTTGTATCAGAATTATTGACGACTGGATAGCCTAGTGGTTAGTGGCCCTGACTATGAAGCTAGAGGTCCCAGGTTCGAATCCCGGTAGGGGCAGGCATTTGTATGATGAATACGAATGTTTGCGCCCGAGTCAAGGATGTTGTATGTATTTAAGTAGGTATGTATTTATATACATTATATAAGTATGTTTATCCGTTGCCTGGTACCCATAGTAAGCTTTGCTTAGTTTGGGACTGGGTCAATTGGTGTAATTTTTCCCATGATATTTATTTATTATTATTTATTATTTGACGGGGACGTTTTGGAAAAGGCCAGGTCAAGAGTACCCGAAACCGAGGAGCATGTAGGTATGAAGAGATTGATGAATGTGGATGAAGCGAAAGAGGTATGTCAGGATCGTAGCAAGTGGAACAAAGTAGTCTCTGCCTACCCCTGTGGCGTGACGATATGTATGTATGTATGTATTTATTATTTATTTATTCTGGAATAATTCAGCAGGTTGGATTAGTTTTACTGAATGCTATGTTAATCCCTGCTAATATTATAAATGCGAAAGTAGCTGCTCTATCTGTCTGTCTCGCTTACACGCCTATCACTGATTTTAGTGAAAATTGAGACAGAGATAGTTTTAGTCCTGGGGAAAAACATAGGATAGTTATAATTCCGTTGCCATGGGATAGCGATAAGCAAATTTTACAACAAATGTCTTTCTGCCAAGTTTCTTGCGGCGCATTCTTCTTAGCAATGATGGTCTTTCCGAATGAGCTGGTAGATTAAAAAAAAGACATGTAAAATTTTCATTGGCGGCCTATTTGCAAAATAAACTTTGACTTTTTTTACTTTTTGATACGGCCTCTCCAGTCTGTTAGTTGTTTGCTGTGTGGTTTCAGTGCTGGAACAGTTTGGTGTATAATTAAACTGGACGATAGTACTTAAGCTTCGTTCTCTAAGCTTACCTGAAGCCTGGGAGCTTACTAACAAAACTTCCGCAAAAGATCGCATTACAAGATAAAAGCCCATCAAGCTCTCGTTTTGTTGGGAACGGATTAAAACTCGAGTTCTGGACGAGTTTAGAAGAAAATTTAATGCTTGGTCGCGGTCGCGGTAAAAAAAGAACAGGGGCCGTACCATGACGTCTTAATGCGTTTCAGTTTAGGTCCGCTCGCTGTCAGATTCATACTAAAAGTGACAGCTAAAACTTGAACTGAGTCGGAATTAGGACGTCATGGTAAGGCCCCAGTTCTAAGTGCGAATTCTACATGACACTAAATATTTTTACAGTAAACCTATGAAATATTATATTATGTCAAAATCGTCGCGATAACACCACCTTTTTACACCCCCTTGCAAAAAAAAACGGGCACCTTTGGTTTTATGTGCATAAAAGTTTACTTTCTAAGCTTTAATGCCTAACCCCCTTATTCATAAACGCTCTGTAAGCTTCTGCTAACTTAGCAATCGTTTGTCCTTATCTGTGAAAGGTAAATGACAAAGTGACAGATAAGGACAAACGATTACTAAGTTAGCAGAAGCCTACGGAGCGTGTATGAATAAGGGGGTAAAAATCTAAAAAACCATAGGTGCCCGATTTTTTTGCAAGGGCGTATACCTACTTAGTTCTTTGTTTCTGTATGTTTTGTACTGATTTGTGGTGTGCAATAAAACGTATTACTCGTAGTATTATATTGTATTGATCGATGTTTAAAATGAGCATCAAGGGCGGGACTAAACTGAATCGCATTAAGACGTCATAATAAGGCCTGGGGGGTTACCATGACGTCTTAATGCGTTTCAGTTTAGGTTCGCTCGCTGTCAGATCCATACTAAAAGTGACAGCTAAAAACCTGAACTGAGTCGGAATTAAAACGTCATGGTAAGGCCGCTGTTCTTATTCTACTGTGTCCGTGGCTAATAGGCTAGTGCCGTTCCGTTCTCACTAATAGTTATTAATTTGAGAGTGAGAGGGACGGTGTGATACGAACTTCGAAAATCGAATTTCCGAGTAGCCCCCGAGGAACGAGAAAGTGTGTCTTACCGTTCCGCACGAGGCAGGCACGCGAGCCTCGTCCACTAGGGCAGTGTTTTTCAAACTTTACCAAATCGAACCCTGATCCTCATCATTCCGTGATGCGTGCTATTTACAGGACGTTTTCCAATAAAAAGTCCACATGATCGTTTGTTCCAGTTTAACTATTTTGGGTCTAATACTAAAACTAAAACTAGGTACTACTAATTATAAAACTATAAAGTAAATACGTCGTCAAAATTTTCGGCCACAGGCATCGACCCCAAGACGTTGGCCGCATTGCCTCTCTGAACTGCAATTCCAAACCTTTGAGAGAGGTAAGCGCCAGCCCTAGGGTCACCTGTGGCCAGCACTAAACATGTCGAAAGTTCCTGTATATTTTTTTTTGTGTCCGCCGACCAAGGTCCCATTATCTCGAAAGCAAGCGCCGCAAACACATGGTAATCTGTTAGTGCAGAATATTTGGGTTTTTCTTAGTCAGAATCGTTTACCCTATCGATACAAGAAAAAATGTGTCACAAAATTTCCATTCCAGTTCGTCACTTTTTTAATATACTTAGTTAAATAAAGTATTTTCATTTTTAACTGTCCTATTTGGTAAACAAAATTCTAACCTGAAAACGTCCCACTTTTGACATTTTTTAACTATTACGTCGTAAATGGGTCAATTTCCCAAGCAGTAAATTTTGATGGCAAGACTGAAAACGCAGGTGCAGGGCTTTGATAATGTAGAACTATTTTTTTTAGGAAACAGCCCCCTATTATCTACCTCGGGCAACAGCTAAAATTAAAATATTATGTTATTTAATCATTTAAAAAAATATATTTAGACCATATTTCTCATCAAGGTGGGTTGTCCCGGAGCCGGTTTTAGTTACAAAATACTATGCGTGACAATATTTTTCTTTTGCCTTTATTTTATTAACATATAAACAGGTAACAAAAAAAGCACATCACCTGATTTTTACCTCATTTGTAAACCTCTGAATATGTGCATATTCATTTGTCCGGAGACACGCTCTCATTCCGCGGGCAAATTTTGGGAACGATTTATTTCCCGAGTTTGATCCCTTAAGCCCCCCGTCTCTCGCGCAATCCGAGCAATAGTCAAACTGCAGCGCTCAGTGAGATTGGACGTGTGTTACTGTGAAACGTTTTCGAGTAAATTTTATTTTTTTATCATCGCCATGGTGTGGGGACAAAATAAAAATCATTCCGGAGTTAGTCATAGTTTTTGTATTTTGTATCGCTTTTGTTTGTAATTTATATATGTCACGTAAAATATAGTCCTAATTTCAAGAGTTCGATTAGTTTAACAACACGACTCTTACCCTTCCTTTAATATTTATTTTTGTCGAGTTTCTCATTCCACCATTTTTATTCCGGTGTTTCCGGTGTAGTAAAATGAAATGTAGCTTCACTTTAGTATTATGAAAGGGTCCGTAGCATATTTTCTAAAATGAAATACTAACCCAATTGCGATGCGGTTTTTGGTATAGTATTAGTATTGTACCAGCGCATGTTTTTAGATAATGTTTAGGCTTATAGGCTACCAGGGAACGTTACAAAAAGGGTTTTAAAAAAAAATAGATGTAACTTTGTGCGACTCGCACTTAATAAGTACTCGATAGTAATTGTAAATCTGTGACTGATTCCTACAGCAGCAGGTTATCGGGAGTTAGTTCGGGAATCATATAATACAAAATAATAGTTTTGATTATGGAACCCTATTTTTTACTTTCATTCCGGTGGTCTAAATATCATTCCAGTGGGCTGATATTATAATCCCGGTGTACATTTATCATTCCATTGGAACTTATCTTTCATTCCGGTGTACATTTATCATTCTGTTGTGTGTTTAGAAATTTGACCTCTAATATCTCGAAAACTATTTAAGATTTCAGGTTCCCTTTCAGATATGTCTTACAGAATAGTCCAAAGTATCTTTTGGCATTTAAAAATCTAAAAAAAAACAGATTTAAGGAATCACACCGAAATGATACAAAAAATGCGTCTTGTTGAAATTGACCCAAATAAAGGAACTGGAGATAAAATATCAGCAAAATTATGTACAAAATATTGCTCCAGGTTTATTTGATAACATAAAACACCTAATTCTTTACAAAAATGTGTACATTGAGGTTAGAATTATGTTTACCAAATAGGACAGTTAAGCATTAAAATACCTTAGGTACCCAGGTAGGTATAACGGTAACGGTAACGGTATGGTATGGAACGTGACGAACAGGAAAAAAAATTCCATAGTAAAATCTGGGACACATTTTTTCTCGTATGATAGGTAATCGTTTATCCTATGGTAAACGATTTCTGAGTAGATAAACTAAATTAGTAAGATAATATTTAAATTCTGTAAAAAATGTACATGTGGACTTTTTTTTGGAAAACGCTCCACATCACCCGTAACAGGTGAGTAAACCTTCCAATTTCGAGACGCCTTGACGTGTGAACCCAGGGTCCCTATCCCTACCATGACGTCCTAACTCCGACTCAGTTCAAGTTTAAGCTATCACTTTTAGTATGAATCTGACAGCGAGCGAACCTAAACTGAAACGCATTAAGACGTCATGGTAAGGCTGGTCTACTGTACACACAGAAATCCTGCAAAGTTTCATTAATAAACCGAAAAATATTCAGAAATGATATTTCACTAACTTATTTACAGCTTTTTCTAAAGTTGGAAGTAAAGTTTTGGGTCGTGCATAATTTGAGTTACCCTATTCCAGGGGCTTCCAAACTTTTCTACAGAGCTACTCCTTTAAAGATTGTACGTAGTTTTTTCGTGACATTCTGAAAATACGGCGCCTAGCTTTAGATCATAAATATATATACTAAAAGCTGAAGAAGGTCGAAATTCAAAGAAGAGTCAGTCAAGGAAGATATCAAAAAAATGACTGGGGATACTTAGAATTCATAACAGAACACGTTCCAACAGTTTTCCGACTTTTTGTCTGTTTGTCTGTATATTTGCGAGCGCATCAAGTGAAAAAGGCTGTACGGATTTTGATCAGTTGAGAAAATCACCGGCCAGGTTTATAGGCTACTTTTTTGGAAAATTGCATAGTTCCCGCGGGATAGCGAGAACATGTCAATTGTTAATGTCGCGGGCAGAAGCTAGTTATTTGTGAAACTCTGGGCCGCTAACAAAATAATACATACGCTAGTTTTATCCCGAAAAATTACGTAGTTCCCACAGGATAGCGATTCAAGTAACTCCGTGGGCGTACCTACAACCTTTAGACAGTTTGGGAACCTGTGTCCTACTTGAAATCAATACATTTGGGCAGAATATTTCATTAGTTACACAAATCCTGTTATAATAAATACAGTTTAGTTTAAAGAGGAGTAAAGTTATGTTTTTAGTTTCATGAAAATGTATTTTAACCGACTTCAAAAAAAAAGGAGGAGGTTCTCAATTCGGTTGTATTTTTTTTTTTTTTATTAAACTTAGTTTATCGGTAGACAGTTTTTGTGTGGCTATAAGTGTCTAGTGGAAGTTATGTCATATTTAAAAACTAGCGACCCGCCCCGGCTTCGCACGGTATATTATGCATGTATTATACATATTATAAACCTTGCTCCTTATCTACTATCTATTAAATTTCTTTCTTTCTTTATTTCTTATCCTTCCTATCTATAAAAAAAATCGCATCAAAATCCGTTGCGTAGTTTTAAACATACATACGGGACATAGGGACAGAGAAAGCGATTTTGTTTTATACTATATAGTGATGTGATGATGTAGAAAACTCAAATCCAACTACGACCAAAAACGACGTTGGCGCAGTTTTAGTTTTCTACTTGTTTTATTATTTAAAAACTTTCTTGGAGCTTCAACTGCACTTAAATACTGGATGAAATAATAGATACGCACGAAGTCACAAACAAACCGTAGTGTGATGATATTTTTGAAATTTAAAATTAACATTCTTTCTAATGATACCAAACACGGTATACTTATCTAATTTTTTTGAAGTGAAAACTCACTTTTTGGGATGGGTATAAAATGTTAAACTTGCGTCAGGCGTAAGACGGAAGGAGAGTTTAAGTACCAGGATATCAGATCCTCTAAGAGCTTATTTTGTAATACGAATGAATCGCGTTCGATTTTTAAAGTGTTTTTTTGTTGAGCCGCAGAGCAAAAGTACTAGGGCATCAGCACATTGTTAGAGGTCTGTCAATATAGATAATACGTACGTTTTTTTGAACGTTTTGTTTTGCCTGTCAAAATCATACGCCTCCTTTGGCTTGGCCGTAGTCGGGTAAAAATACGACCGTGTCCGTGTATTCTGGTAGAACGGTGATAAGGCGCGGTCTACCCGCTTTACTATTATGCTATCTCCCGGAAGCCAGAGCAGATAGCATACAAACTCGGTGAAGACCGCACGAATTGCGCCCTATTAAATGGAGGGGGTATTGTTAGAGCTACGTTTTGTTTCGTATCTATTCTGCTCTAACAATGGAGTAGCTATTGGGTAAACTATTCAAGGTCAACGTATCAGCCAAATAAGTATCACCATACCAGTGTTAATTACACATACGGATAACTCACATATAAAAGTCCAGTGATATATCGAATTAAACTTTTGTTTTCACACATTATTATAAGAAAAACGGGACTTAACCAAGTAAATAAAAAGTATTTTTATAAATACCTTGATGTTTCAGACGCGACTTTGCATCCATGGTCTCGAGAGGACTGAAGAGACGGTATCAACATCTTCTAGCTGCACGAGTTGTCCTAACTACCCGCACTTGGTCTTTATTTTTAGTTTCTTCACTAGGGCTGCCACTAGATACATTTTATTTGCGTGATTGTCCCGTTTTTCTTATAATAAAGTCCAGTGATGCTCATGTTTCGGACTACTTCGTAATCCTTCCTCCGGGAACGCTCGCGCGGAACGAACTATGTTCTTACTTACAGTAACGGTTTTTGCTTACTGTAATGCAAAAGTTAAGGTTACAACTCGCAAATGTGTAGGCTGTACTAACACTTGGATACGTATGCTTAGTGTAGGTTTCCGGTCACAAAATACGTCTCGAACGCGTTTGCATTAAAATGTCAAATACTATGAGAACAGTATGCTTAGTGTAAGTTTTCGATAGCAAAATACGTCTCGATCACGTTTGCGTTAAACTGTCAAATACTATGAGAGCTGTATGCTTAGTGTAAGTTTCGGTCCCAGAACACCGTCTCGAAAGCGTTTGCGTTAAAATGTCAAACACTATGAAAACAGTTTGTTGCCGTTTCGATCCGCAAGTGGCGTTGCCAAATTTTCCATAGTAATTGAGACGTTTACGTGAACGCGTTCGAGACGTTTGTTCGTGTGAAAACTTACACTAGAAACTCTGTTTGTTGCCGTTACGATCCGCAAGTGGCGCTGCAAATTTTTCCATAGTAAATGAGGCGTTTACGTTTACGCGTTCGAGACGTTTTTATATGCGAAAACTTACACTAAAGACTCAGGTTTGTATTTCGAATCGCGCCGTCTCCCATGATGGTTAGCGTGAGAAGGATACGGACTTCGGATTTCCGGATTGGAAGTTGAGGCGTGGGTGGAAATGTTCGATTAAGCATATTAAATCAAAGAATTCTATTTATAGCATTAGATTGTGTGGAATTGACTGAAGCTCTATGATATCTCGTAATTGTAAAATATCTAGAGCTTCTATTGTAAGTTTCCACGCAAAAAACGTCTCGGGCGCGTTCACTTGTAAGTATGTACCTAATGAGAATGAGGCCTTTCCGATTTTTTTTATGTTTCGTTTTTCCAACTATACGCATATAATTACCTTTTGCTCTTGTTACCTAAGTCTCTGTCAACTCCATAAGGGATATAGACGTGATTTGTGTAGGTATGTATGTGTCATCATCATCATCATCATCATATCAGCCGAAAGACGTCCACTGCTGGACATAGGCCTCCCCCAAGGCTTCTCCACTCGGACCGGTCCTGTGCCTTCCGCATCCACCGCGATCCCTCGATCCTGATCAGGCGCCGTACCATGACGTCCTAATTCTGACGCAGTTCAAGTTTTAGCTGTCACTTTTAGTATGAATCTGACAGCGAGCGGACCTAAACTGAAACGCACTAAAGTCGTCACAATTTAAAAGGCCCGTTTTGACAGTTCACGCCCATGAAGTTCTCTATTTTTTACCGATCGAAATGTTTTGAAGGTAATTGTATTTTTCATTGATGGGTATCGCTCACTCAGCTAAGTGCTGTGCATAACGATTTTTTCATATTGTCCACAGACTATTAATAATCGGTTAAGGAAAAAATAAATCGATCTAGATACATTTTTTAAGGCCAACTCGCACTTGGCCTTTATTTGGATTTTATTTAAACCAATTAATTACTGCATTTCACCAGCGGTGTAGTGATCATTACTGAAAATTATGACCTTGGAGCTCAAAGCCGTAAACAATGGCAACACTGATTTCAATAGAATGGCTCCTCTTCATCATCTGAAGAAAATGATTGACTGAAGATTCACTTTCTAATCAGAACTTTAATCCAATGCCACTTTACAGTACATATTTAAATCGATCAAATACTCATGCAAACTTGAATCGATTTATCGTGAGTATCGAGTACCGAGTCGTACGGTGACGTCACTAGTTACGTCGGGAAGACAAATGTCAAAACTGGCCTCTTATTTTGCGGCGACTCTAAGACGTCATGGCAAGGCCCCAGGTCGTCGTATGTATGTGTAAGTAAAGAAAATTTTAAAGCGGAAATTTAATTTAATTCCACCCTCGAGGTCGATGCCCTTGACCCAGCAGATTCTGTTATACTTACTTCCTGGTGTTTCAAGGTCGGCGGGACCTAAGGGCACTTACCGCGGTCGTTATGGCGCGGAGGCCTGAAGGACCCTTAGTGTAGGGACGAAACCGGTATACATTTGGCTTTGTAACACACTGACTTGTGAGGTCGTAAACGGCATTTCTATTTTTAAAAATAGCGGCCGGGTTACTTTCAGTTTTGTTACTTACATAAATAAATCACATCTCTATCCTTTGCGGGGCAGTCAGAGGCTTAGATAACAAGACAGAAAGGCCATATTTAGCAAAATTGTGGGCGTATAGATGGAAGGTGAATCAGAATAGTGATGGATTGCTAGCATCGCCTATAACAATGATTCCTAAGATTTTCGCTCATTCCCTCGATGGGCTTTTATGTAACACTAGCGACCCGCCCCGGCTTCGCACGGTATATTTAGCATGTATTATACATATAAATCTTCCTCTTGATTCACTCTATCTATTAAGAAACCGCATCAAAATCCGTTGCGTAGTTTTAAAGATTTAAGCATACATAGGGGCGGGCATAAGGACAAAGAGACAGAGAAAGCGACTTTGTTTTATACTATGTAGTGATTCTGCGCGGGAAGATAAGGGACTGGTACAATCTAATGTTGTAAAATTTGGGACACTTTTTCTCTCTCTGAAAAATAGTAGAAGTTCCTGTTTCAGGGTAGAAATAGCCCAAAATCTCTAAAACCTGAGGAGAAAATAATTGTAGCGCTTTTTTTTTAATCCCCAAATAATTCATACAATTTTGTTTCCTGTTGCGATCGGCGCTTGACAAACTAAGGGCTACTCCGAAATTCGTATAGTACCATCTCTTTCACTCTCATATTAATGTCTATCAGTGTAAGCGGAACTTCGGAATTCTCAGAGTTGTGTGATAATAAATAATTTCTCAGAGCCGTGTACGAATAAAATTCGTGCAAAGATAAAACTCAAGGCAACTCCTGCCATTAGTACTTACCTACTTTATGGCCATCAATTTTCAATGTACGCAGCCTTAAAAGTACACCATAAACCGTAATGCGATTCGATTCCGACTCAGTTTAGGTTCGCTCGCTGTCAGATTCATACTAAAAGTGACAGCTAAAACTTGAACTGAGTCGGAATTAGGACGTCATGGTAAGGCCCCTGTTCTCATAGTATATGACAGTTTAACGCAAACGGCACCTGGAGCCTTACCATGACGTCTTAATGCGTTTCAGTTTAGGTTCGCGTGGTGTCAGATCCATACTAAAAGTGACAGCTAAAACTTGAACTGAGTCGGAATTATGACCTCATGGTAAGGCCCCTGATCAGGATCGCGGGATCGCGGTGGATGCGGAAGGCACATGACCGGGCCGAGTGGAGAGCCTTGGGGGAGGCCTATGTGCAGCAGGCCCCAGCGAGCGGACCTAAACTGAAACGCATTAAGACGTCATGGTGCGGCCCCTGATCTATTATTAAATTTTTAATTATCATTTCGAATTGTCGTAATTTTACAAATTTAACAGCTACGAAGGCATAAACGAAACGTATCTTGATTAAAATGGCGAAACTTATTCATCAAAGGCCTTACCCTAAATTGCCTTTATTAAATTTCATTGCCAAAGTCTGTGAATGTTTTACGGCGATCGTTTAATGTTTTATTTGCTATTGTAATCCTAATTCAATGTTAAAATTAAACGGATAATGTTGGAATTTACGCGAATATTGCAGTTAGCATAATAAGGCTGGTACTCAACTGCGAGTTGTAACTTTAACGCAACAGTTACGTTTACAATTCGCAGATGGGTACCCGGCTTTAATCAACTATTTTTGTATTAAACATCAGAGGTAAATAAAATTATAAATGCAAATTTGAATCAGTTTATCGCCCTTACACGTGGAGGAGAACTATTCAACCGATCATGCTGAAATTAGATATGGAAATAGTTTAAGAACGCTGGGAACAACAACATTGTTTTTGTCCGGAAAATTGTACAGTTCACGATGCGCGATGCCTAATTCTTCACAGACGAAGTCGCGGGCAACAGCTACCTAATATATATAAATGGCAACGTTCGTTTGCGGACAAACACACAAACAACCTATTACCCTAAACTAAACGCATAACCTTTATTATAATTCGTTTTGTAAGTCCTTAATCCTTACACACCTTGAGACACAGGAATACCAATATTTCCTAGTTCAGGGTATTTAAATACAATTATTTCCCCCCTTGTTTTCTTAAGCCTGTAAGTTTGTTATAATTTGTCAATTATTGTGTAAAATAAATTATTATTATTATTAAACACCTTCTCCGTTCCGTTGTGGGTAAAAATGTTTCTCGTTTTTGTTTCAGTATGCTTAGTGTAGGTTTTCGGTCACAAAATACGTCTCGAACGCGTTTGCGTTAAAATGTCAAATACTATGGGAACAGTTTGTTGCCGTTTCGATCCGCAAGTGGCGCTGCCAATTTTTCCATAGTAATTGAGACGGTTACGTGAACGCGTTCGAGACGTTTTTTATGCGAAACTTACACTAGAGGCTCAGATGTTTTTTACAATTCACAAGTGAATTTTTATTCACTACCACTAGACATGCATTTTCAATTTGATAGGTGGCACATGTGTTATCTTTACTACATAATATTATAGAGAGGTAAAGTTTGTGAGGTTGTAGGGGTTTATCTCTGATTCTGCTGAACCGATGTTGAAAATTGTTTTAGCGATAGAAAGCCAGACTATTCGTGAGTGGAATAGTTTAATTGATTCTGCGCGGACAAAGTCACAGCTGGTAAAGGATAAAGGTCCAATAATTATAATTAGACACAATAATTTAAAGTCAGCAAAAAAGCTGGTCCAAAAAAAGCGTCGGGTAGCACTCCGGGAGTGCCGGCAGAAGTGAAAACAGCAGCTTACATTAGATTATAATGTTGTAACCTCCATGACGCTCAGGTCGCGTACCGTACTGGCCGCTTACAAAAAAAAAACGGACGTAAGATCTATATGGAGGGACCTCTAACATTGTGCTGATGCCCTAGTACTTTTGCTCCACAACTCAACAAAAAAACACTTCAAAAATCGAACGCGATTCATTCGTATTTCAAAGTAACTAAGCTCTTAGAGGATCTGATATCCTAGTACTTAAACTCTTCCTCCGTCTTACGCCTAACGCGAGTATAACATTTTTTACCCATCCCAAAAAGTGCTTGACGCCGCTAAAGAAGATTTCACTTCAAAAATGTTTGACGTTTCAAAATTCCTAAGTTTGCATTAGTTATCCAAATTCGGGGGAAATTCAATCATTTCGCTGACAACACTAACAGCTAAAAACCTATTCTAGCATCCGGCCAACCTTGCGGGGCTACTCTGGGATTCGATATTTGTGTTGCACCGTCCCTCTCACTCCACTAAATTCGGTTCATAGCTAGAAGTTAGCAACACGTAAATACGTAGTGTTATCTGTAATGACACTCCCACACACTGTGTTTGAATAATCACAACGTCTTGTGTGGGTGGCAATTTTAGGTTTATCGAAGTATTTAAACAAATGTATGGTTTCACATTCTATTCAAAAAGTTAAAGGATTAAAATTGTAATATTTTATACAGGCGGCGGCAAATAAGTAAAACGTGGAGGGGATAAGCGCAGTACGAAAATGATGTTGTTTTTCATACTGCGCTTATTAAATCCCCTTCACGTTTTATTTATTTGCCGCCATCTGTACAGATATAATGACTAAATCAAATGTACGCTTACGGGGGTAGGTTTTTAGGTTTTTAGTTTAAATTTTGTAATTTTAGAGAAATAAAGAGTTAAGTGTGATTAAATTAATTCGAGTGACAGTGACTTGGGCATCCCTTCTTCAGACTCTGGCAGACGTCGGCTGAACACTCAGAAACGCGACCAAAATGGGGTCGCTTGCCAATGGTTTTGAATTCCGAAGTTAACTCAGTGTCAATTGCCACAGGATGGGTCCAATTAATTTCTAAAAGAATAACCGGTAGTTTAAAAGACAACTTTCATTCCTGGCCTTATCTGTTCGCCTGCGTCCCATAGTTTAGCTTCCTTATGTAAAAGAATTTCAAAAATTGATTTAGCGAGTAATTTCAGAAATTACTCCAACATGTGATGCACAAAGAAAATAAAGCGAAATAAAACAATGATATCAAAATAAATATTTTGTATTAATCATTCGTTTCGTATAATACATAATAACTTAACTAATTATCACTTTTTTTATAATAGTTAGCGTTACAGTGTCTTCGTATAGTGAAAATAATCGGTCTTAGAAAAACAAACGTATTTTTTTTTAAATCAGGGGCTTTTGCTTACCATGACGTTTTAATGCTCAATTCCGAACCAAAGTTGAATCGCTCGCTGTCAGATCCATACTATAAGTGTCAAAAATGACAGCTGCAACGTAAAGTAAACTGAATCTGAATTGAATAGCATTAACACGTCATGGTAAGACCCCGGGTGTAACTAATCTTGTTACTAATACTCAGTTATTTTATTACAGAGGTTGTCCTGCCTTTTCGCAGAAAAAATAACATATAGGTAACTGTTTCATAATGGACAACTGCTTATTTTTAAATCGTAAGCTATTCAGGATTACAGGGGCCTTACCATCACGTCTTAATTCCGACTCAGTTCAAGTTTTAGCTGTCACTTTTAGTATGAATCTGACAGCAAGCGAACCTAAACTGAAACGCATTAAGACGTCATGGTAAGGCCCCAGGTCAGGTTACGTTTTTTATAACAATACTGAAACGGTATCAGAAAAAAATATTAACTGTCCTTTTGAAACAGTTCAGAATCATTCGGACATTTTTTTCTGCGAATAGATAGAGAACCATCTAAACGTCATATTGTGATCGCTACTTTCCTGTGGACACGACAAAAGTTCAGACAAACAAAGTTAACACGGGCCTTACCGTGACGTACTAATTCCGACTCAGTTCAAGTTTTAGCTGTCACTTTTAGCAAGAATCTGACAGCGAGCGAACCTAAACTGAATCGCATTACGACGTCATGGTAAGGCCCCTGTTTATATCGACTTAATTTTTCGCCTTTCAAGATTCAACCCATTCAAAGAAATAAAGATTTTGATGTGATGAGTGAATTGTTTATGCTCACAAGAACACTTGTTCACTAATCAGTGTAAGTGGCGACTTGTAAGCTTAGCTTACAGAGACGGGTACTCATCTGCGAGCTGTAACTGTAACTGTTGTTTTACAGTAAGCAAAACCCTATTAGTACTAGACAGAGCGTAAGACAAGACCTACAGGCCACGTTTAGCAAGATTGTAGGCGTACAGATGGAAAATTGAATCAAAATAGTGATGGGTTGCTAGCCGCATCGCCTATAACATGATTCCTCTGATTTGATCCCTCGATGGGCTTTTACCATGCGCGGGATGAGAAGCAACTGGTACATTCTATGTTTTTTCTTTGCTCCCAGACCATTCCATTAAATAGAATAAGTATTAAAGTAGTTAAATGTATTTTATTTAGAAAAAAATGTGTGCTAAGTTTCTTGCGGCGTATTCTTATCAATAATAGTCTTTGCGAATGCGCTGGTAGTGTAAAAAAAACATATGAAAGAGCACTTGGCCTTATTTGCTAAATAAAGTTTTGAATTGAATTGTATGGTTACTGTAACCTGCTATAGTTATGGCTACAGCTAGCAGATGAGTATCCCGTCTTACAAGTTATTCTCCTGCTTAAGTCCTAAAGTGAAACATATCATCCATAACAGCTTAATCTATAATTTTAAACTAAGAATATAATTCTATAATGAAGACTAGTCATAACTTATTCAGATCATGTGTTGTGTTGCTGCCAGTTGTTTTTATCCAAACGTAAACCATTAATATGACAGCCATGTAACGGATTATTATTGGATTGGAACTTATGCTTAGTGTAAGGTTTCGGTCACAAAATAGGTACGTCTCGATCACGTTTGCGCTAAACTGTCATATACTATGAGAATAGGGGCCTTACCATGACGTCCTAATTGCGACGCAGTTAAAGTTCTAGCTGTCACTTTTAGTATGAATCTGACAGCGAGAGAACCTACACCGAATCACATTAAGACGTCATGGTAAGGCTCTTGTTTGTTGCCGTTTCGTTCCGCTAGCGGCGCTGTCAATTATCCCATAGTAATTGAGACGTTTACGCGAACGTGTTCGGTACGTTTTCCGTGTCAAAAACTTTCACTAGAGGCTCTAATTTCTTGCTATAAACTCTCATATACCTATTACAATCTCGAGAATATACACCGGTTAGCTTCATATTGACCTATTGCAATTTAAATTGTCACATGTCGCCGACAATTGTCGAATTGGTGAGATAGGTGCTGGACGTCCGGAACAATTTTAAGATGGTTACCTTTAAGAAACGAAAGTAATCAATTCGAAAATGTCCTTTTGCGTCGTATATTTTGTCATGTATCAGTATACCATGGTCCTGCCATATTATCAAATTCTAGTTACGTTGTGATTTTAGATTAGAGAGTAGAGAGATGTTAAAAAAAACGATAATTTCATTTGCCCTAATTTCATAAGCCATAATGATCATTTGTTGGCAGGCCTCCCACTAGGTGGACTGACGACATCGTAAAAGTTTCGGGAAACCGGTGGATGCAGGTGGCGACTTGTCGTTCATTATGGTGTGCTAAGGGGGAGGCCTTTGTTCAGCAGTGGACGTCTTCAGGCTGATGATGAATGATCATTTATTATAACTTTTTGTCTCTGAATTATTATAGACATTATAGTAAATGTCATTGTTAAAATAACTTAGGGCAACTAACACTAACCATCTTTCTATTATCTAGTCTAAACGTGTTTAAAACGTTAAAAGTCATATAAAGCAAAGAGATATGCACGAATGGTATTCTTAATGTCGCTGTTGGATACATTAGGATATTTTCTGTCAAATGTCAAAAACCTCGAGTCAAAAACATTACACCTAACTGTACAGGAGGGTCACGTGTTTTACGTATTCATTCTATAGTCGTATACCAGTGTTGAATTTCAAAGTCAGTAGCCAACCTTAGTCGTTGTAAACAATCTTTAACCTAAATTAGGTAAGTGCTGTTTTTGTTACCAAAATTAGCATTTATGTTCCGTGAGCTGTCTGTCTCTGTCAATCTTATGGGTTTGATAATTAAATGAGATAACAGGCAAACTCGTATGGCGTTCTAATAGCTCCTGGAGTGTATTAAAAAAAAAAACAATCTTACGCTTACCCTTTCGATTTGAGTGCAGTTTGTTTCGCTGCAAAAAACGGCTTACAATAAAACTAAATACTAATTCCACACGTATTGATTAGTAATCTAAGGCACAAACAATCAGACATTTTAGTCTATATCTACATTAAAAATACGTTTACTTATCGAACACCTCATCAAGAAAATACTTCCCCTATTGAATACAGTATGCTTAGTGTAAGTTTTCGGTCACAGAATACGTCTCGACCGCGTTTGCGTTAAGATGTCAAATACTATGAGAACAATTTGCTGCCGTTTCGATCCGCAAGTGGCGCTGCCAATTTTTCCATAGTAATTGAGACGTTTACGTGAACGCGTTCGAGACGTTTGTTCGTGTGAAAACTTACACTAGAGGCTCTGTATGCTTAGTGTAGGTTTTCGGTCACAAAATACGTCTCGAACGCGTTTGCGTTAAAATGTCAAATACTAAGAGAACAGTTTGTTGCCGTTTCGATCCGCAAGTGGCGCTGCCAATTTTTCCATAGTAATTGAGACGTTTACGTGAACGCGTTCGAGACGTTTGTTCGTGTGAAAACTTACACTAGAGGCTCTGTATGCTTAGTGTAGGTTTTCGGTCACAAAATACGTCTCGAACGCGTTCGCGTTAAAATGTCAAACACTATGAGAACAGTTTGTTGCCGTTTCGATCCGCAAGTGGCACTGCTAATTATTCCATAGTGACGTGACATTCCATAGAGACGTTTTTGTACGCGAAAACTTCACTAGAGGCTCAGCACGGTTAGCACAAAAGCGCGCGAGAGCTGGGGCCTTACCATGACGTCCTAATTCCGACTCAGTTCAAGTTTTAGCTGTCACTTGAAGTATGGATCTGACAGCGAGCGAACCTAAACTGGATCGCATTAAGACGTCATGGTAAGGCCCCTGTATCACACGCGAGACTACCTCCCTTTTTCAAGAACGAACAGTAGAAAAGACGAGCAATCTATCTCACTCACGACTAGGGTTGCAACGATATATCATATCCTAAGAAAATATCGATAATTCACGACCTTAGATATGGCTGTATGGGCTTTGAACACCTTTGAGAACCTTTTCTTATAATACAAACAAATAAAAAACATCCTGGACTTGTTTCTCTATTTGTGTCTTTATTCTTTCTGGCTGTATGTATGGGCTTAGACCCTTTGCCTGTCCGTAAGGACTATGTAACAAAAAAACACAATTACTTAACTTACTTTACTTCATTGTACTTTAGTGCCATCCGAGAGACTTTTTTCGAAGGCAGGGGCCACTGTTACCCAAGCACACAATACGCTTCATGGGAAAAGGTTAGCCAAGCTTCTATTTTTAGGATCAATTGACGCCAAGTACTGGCAGCTATAATGATTTTATCTGGACATTGTATATATGTAAAATAATAAAGCACTTATTCAGTGAACTGCATATGTTTTATTAAAATTTAAATAAATTCGATATTATCGATATTATCGATATTTCATTACCTCGATATAATTATCGATATTACAACAACCTTGCATCCCTACTCGCGACACCAATCGCGCTCTCTCGTGCTAACCGTGCAGGGGCCTTACCATGACGTCTTAATACAACTCAAACCCGACTCGGTTAGGTTCTAGCTGTCATTTTTAGTATGGATCTGACAGCGAGCGAAACTAAACTGAATCGGTATTGAATCGCATAGACGTCATGGTAAGTCCCTATGTCTAAAATGCGCTCTTCAATCTCTGACATTTCCCAAATGTATTTACAGTGGTAGTATTTACGTACATACTTAATACTGTGTTATTATTGCAATGAGGTGGTAAGATAAGTCCAAATTCAGTGTACAACGAATCAAACAGTTTTGGTCCCACAGAATAAGCGGTTAGATATTGTTTCATCCTTAAACGTTCTAATATATACAATTTCATTTTCGCGTTAATTCCAAGTATCAATGTTGGTAAACTTGATAAAAAAAATATCACTATAATCTTTACTGTTGTTGTTAAGACATGGTATCCATACTTTTATTATTTGTTTTTTTATAGCAATGCGCACGCGAAAACAAAGTAATCTTTTTCGAGTGCCGGATAGGATTTGAACCAGCGCTTCATGACTATACGCGATATGGGTCCTCCCCAATAGACCACCGGGACTCCCAACAACCTCCGAAAAACTATAACGCTTGCACACGAAACTAATGGCATGTGGCGCCATCTACCGTAACTTGTTCACAAGAAAATTTTAAATATCTTTTACCAACATTCATATAGTAACAAACGCGAGCCAACGACTCCAAAAAGAGCTGGATAGATTTTCTCACCCCTTGGCCAAGGAAATTAGAAGAAACAATATCTAACGAAACAAACATCACATAATGGAAATCTTGAGCTTTTTGTAGTACAAATATATTATGATTTTCGACTCAATAACTAGAAGTACAAAATAATGAATTCCATTATAATACATGAATATTAATAACTCTTTTAATTCACTGCTCTAGTGATGCTATAGAGCTACCTTAGTGGATGGGTGAAACAATACGCAGTGTAAAATCGTCCAATAGCAAAAGAGTATTCAGAATCCGATATGATGTAAACGCCATTGGTGTAAACGGCAAAGCACTGGCACTAGAAACGAGATTCATAATCCCAAGTCCGTCTTGTATCTTGTCAGACAGGTAACGAGGAATAGTTTTTGTACGGGACATGACTTCCCTAAACTCATTCAAAGATCTTGCACTGCTATCGTAATGGTAATCTTTATTTCCAAATCGACACTAATAACCCCCGAAATCTCCGTTAACCTATACCTCATCTCAAACCAATTAAACTCATAAACGTTACCTAGACGGCAGTCGAGAGTTCTAACGACCATACCCTTAGTATGAGTTGCGCGTTACTTCAACGATGACTATAACCATAACCAGAGATTTTGACATAATATCTCATAGATTTTCTGTGAAATCCGCCAAAATCATCGGTAATAGTTATCGTTAAATTTGGTTTTAGGCTTTATGGTTTTAACTGCGGCGTCCCATATACCCCGGAAATTCGGCTGTTCTTGTGTAAAAGTTTGAGATGTGGTTTAATTAGAAAAAACCTAGTCTGGCTGCGTCGAGCATTGCGGTACTGGTTCTTCGCATTTGTACGCACGAGGGAACAGGGAGGAGTACGAAGGTGGCGCCTCGTACTCTGGAGGGGAAGCCGTAGGAGTACTTGTGAAGAGGTGCTGTGATGCCCCTGTGACTGTCACTGTTGGAGACAAGTCTATACACGAGGCTGGGATGTTAATCGGCGTGTCTGATGGCTTGGAACGCTTGCAGCAGCATTCTGAAAAGTAAGTTTTCGATTATTGCTTCAGTTCTTAACTTTTGTGGTTGCAGGCTTCTTGGGACGACACAGTGAAATTTCTTACGTGATAAAGTCGTCGTGCTTTTGTTTTTCAGTGTCGCAAAACTTTTTACTAAAATTATTAATTGGGGACTTTTTGAAAAAAGGTCAGGTCAAAGAGTGCCCGAAACCGACGAGCATGAAAAATTTATGAATGTGGATGAAGTGAAAGAGGTATCTCAGGATTATGATTCTATGGCAGTGCTATGGCAAGTGGAACAAAGTAGTCTCTGCCTACCCCTATGGGAAAGAGGCGTGACGGTATGTATGTAGTCAGATATGTGAAGCCACTTACCCCAAGCCAAGCAGAACATGAGGATGGTGGCGCAGACTAGCATGCCCACCACCAGGTAGCTCCAGGGCCCGTAAGGCTTCAACGCAGCAGCGAACTCCATAAAAGCATTTGACTTCTGCTCGCTCTCGCTGATCTTCACTGAAAGTTTTAAATCACCTATTCTAAATTACATCCGCATTCACCACCTCCATTTCAATAAACAGTTAATTGCAAGGACTATAATAATATAGTCGGGGCGGTAAAGCAGTTTTAGTTGGGGTCTGGATACTGCGCGAAAGTTTTAACGAGATCCACAAAAAAACAAGTATACCTCATCCACGTATTAATATCGTCATCTCCAGCTCCTGCTTATGAAAGTTCCACTGCTAGGCCCACGCCTCTCATAATGAGACCTTAAGCTATTCCCACGTGGGCTTCTCGCGAGAACTTCAAAAACAATTGCATCGCAAGGTCAAGAAATTTTCTCAAGATACCTACTAGGGTTCACCCGACAGCGGATCGTCTACTCACTTATAACAGAAGGCTTGGTCATCCCTTCAGGCTGGTCCAACCCCAGCAACTCCTGGTTTCTGGCAGCGAACCTCCTCAGCAGCTCCAGCAACGTTGGATCCCGTCTATGCGTGCAGGCTGAGGTGTCTTCGTCTTCGCCTCCAGGGCAGTGACGGACGCCATCACAGACCAGGTATGAAGAGATGCAGAGACCCGTCATTCCACAGTTGAATTGGGTGTCGTTGTTGCAGACTGCACCTGTAATGTGGAAGATTTGGGGTTAGGGAGTCTATGAGATGAGGTGGATTTAAGGTCAGACACTTGCAGTCCGTAAGGTCTTAGAATGCCAAGAATTATATAATAGAAAAAGAAAGATAATAATAGCGTGGTAGACCATGTTCTTCTGTTAATGATTTTTTTGGCAATGCCCTGGACAAATACATAGTTAGACAATTTGTAATAGTCTATTAGTGTGTACCTAGGCAGTTTAGAATTGAATTGGGCATTTACTTTTATATCAAGACACATTTGTTTGTACAGCGCAGACTATGGCTGACCGCGATTGAAACCACTTCGGTTTGTTATCATAGAATGTTTGTGCCGAGCGGGCTAGGACTCAGTTAAGCGGTCAGTCTATAGTCGGTCACATCGGCCATAGATTACATGGCTAAATTGCGAACAATGGCTAGTGGCTCAATCCCGGATCCCGGATCGCGACTACTAATATTATAAATGTGACAGTTTGTGACGATGTGACGATGTGAGTGAGTGAGTGTGTATGTTTGTTACTTCTTCTTCTGACGGATTTGGATAAAATTTGGAACGAAGATAGTTGGTACCCTAGATTAAAACGTAGGCTACTTTTTATCCCGGAAATTGCATAGTTCCCGCGGGATAGCGATAAACATCTCAAAGGTCGTAGCAACCTAGTCTCAACGTAAATAATTATTGCAGAATATACCATCAACATCAGATAGCTTATTACGTAACTCGCTCGCAATCGCCGTCGTGTTCATTTTGACAGTTCTTGTATGAATGTGACAGCTAGTTGATGCCGATGCCAAGTGTCAGCCTATCAACTGTCAAAATGAAGACGATGGTGATCGCGAGCGAGTTGCGTTATATTTAAGCCTGGAGTTCTTAAGTCTAATGGTACGCGGAAAAATTCGCGGGCAGGAGCTGGTGAATGATAATGATGAAAGCTGTAGTAACTCACCACTATTGACGGCTGTGACCACCAGCCTCAGCTTCTCCGTGTGCTGGAACGGCGAGGAGGGCGGGTTCCAGGTGATCCTGATCTTTGGCTGCAGGTACTTTGTGCCGGCGCGCGCGGCGACGGCGGCTGCGTTCCCGCCGCATAACGACATCCGCCACACTGGTTTCGTCGTGTCGTCTATAAACTGAAAATAAAGGTAAGACTAAAGAATATAGTATGCTTAAACTACCCCATGTTACATGACATAGGGCCTATCTCACCACTCTATGTTCCGGTTATTACAAGTGTCAGTTATCTATCATTCCCTCTCTATTTCTTACTATGAAACAGACAGAGACGACAGCATAGGTGAAACAGGCCCACCAACCTTTGCAACAGGCACACAAACTTTGCGGGTGGTAAGGCCTTGTGCAAGATCCGTCCGGATCGCTACCACCATCTTACTCGCTAATCCTGCCGCTAAGCAGCAGTGCTTGCACTGCTGTGTTCCAGTGTGGAGAGTAAGAGAGCCGGGGAAATTACGGGCACAAGAGGCATTTCATCTAAGTCCTCTAAGCTGGCAACGCATCTGCAATCCCTCCGGGGTTCCGGGTGTCCATGGGCAGTGGTGATTGCTTAGCTTACCATCAGGTGACCTGCTTGCTCGTTTGCCTTCCTATTCACATAAAAAAAAACTCATTTTTTTTTTCAAAATATGTCAGCATGTGGTTGGGTTAGGATAACTAAATATTTCTGTAAATGTTTTTTATATTTTTTTAATCATGGTTGACAATAATCACGTCTTTATCCGTTATGGGGTAGTCACTAAGTTAACAAGACTTACAGGCCACGCATAGCATGGTGGGTGTATAGGTGGAAAGTGGAATCAAAACAGTGATGGGTGGGACTTTTACCATCTGCGCGGGAAGAGAAGCAACTGTTAGGTACATTGTATGTTTGTAAGGAAATATACTAAGCGGAAACTCAAGAACTGCATACTATTATTTGTATACATCGTTGGCAATGAATCCACGCGCCAGCAGTGAGCTAATTCTTCGTTTGACCCCAATTGACATGGCTTCGAATTACCGGGTCCCATCAATAGCTATTAAGGGCCTTGATTACTTTATTGCAT
The DNA here is from genome assembly GCA_963854515.1 of Pandemis heparana. Classification (NCBI taxonomy): domain Eukaryota; kingdom Metazoa; phylum Arthropoda; class Insecta; order Lepidoptera; family Tortricidae; genus Pandemis; species Pandemis heparana. The sequence goes on from OY978006.1 coordinate 32,090,353, forward strand.
AAACGCACTGTACTATGAATAGAACGCCATTAGAAATCTATTTCGTTGAAGCTTTTGCAGAAGTTACTGCAATATCTTTGGGGACAAATCTGAAGAACGAAAATCAGATTTTAGGGTTGCATGCACTTGCACCAACGCCAGGGATTGCAAAATCCGGCTCTTTTCTCAAATCCGGATTTACAAATTATCAACTTGTACAAATCCGGATTATCCGGATTTTTATTAATATTTTGAAATTTTCATGTAATTACATGTTTATTGAAACCTAATGGTGTTCAATTTTATTGTTTTTAAAATTTCCATAAGAATATATAAAGTAAAACTGCAAAAATCTTGATAATCCGCGTTTAATCAGTCCAGTGCTGCTGTGTCTGCAGTACAGTACTACCGGACCGGCCGACTAGCTAGATCTAAAGCTAGGTATGAGGTAGCCAGTAAAGCGCGGAGGGGAGAGGGATAGATATGCTACGTGGCGGGGAAAGAAACGAACGCATGAATGAATGAAATGAAACTAAATTCAATAGGAAATTCTGCTTAAATGTCAACTTTGTCAACTGTAATTGAAATCCGAAAAAACCGGATTTTTATGCTAAAAATCCGAATTTATAAAAGGCGACCAAAATCCGGATTTATCCGGTTATTTCGGATTTCGGATTATCCGGATTGCAATCCCTAACTAACGCCACTCACGCCTCTCCCTAAGGGTAGGCAGAGCATTTTTTGTTCCACTTGTTACGATAAAGCCCATAGACGGAATCCCTTTCCCACCTATACGCCATGCTAAACGTGACATTAAAATCTTGTTACCTTGCTCTGTCTAACCTTAAGGGATAAAGACCCTGATGACCCTACTGCACATACATACATAATCGTCACGCCTCTTTCCCACAGGGGTAGGTAGAGACTACTTTGTTCCACTTGCTACGACCCTGACATACCTTTCGCTTCATCCACATTCATCAATCTCTTCATACATGCTCGTCGGTTTCGGGTACTCTTGACCTGGCCTTTTTCCAAAACGTCCTTAATTTGACCACGGAACGTCCGCCTAGGCCTTCCCCTCCCAACGCACCCATTCACACTTCCCATATAAATCTGTTTAGTTAATCTTCTTTCATCCATCCTCTCTACGTGACCAAACCAACTAAGCTACTGCACGCCCTAGGATATAGGCTGACTTACAATGAGTAGTTTGCAAGCGTCAGTCGCGTTGGTGACTGGTGGCGACTGGTCTGTGGCAGTGTCTTGGGCGTGGGCGCTTCTAGCGCTCCACTTGCGGCCTGGGGCGCCGGCCAGCGGTGCCGCCTCCACGTCGCTGGCGCCCCGCTCCCAATCCGACAAGGACTCCTGCAAGAATGAGACAGAGGGTTGAATACTTTGAGGTAAACATTTTACACGGAGGAGGCCTATGCCCAGAGGGACGCCGAATTACGCGACAATTTTAACAACAGCAACAACATGTACTTGCTGAAACTGTAGCGAATTCGGAATAAAAAGGCTATAAAAAAATACATTTTACTGGACCATGTCAGATGAAGATTATGTGAGCGGAAACAAAGTCCATCAAAAATTATTTTCCAAATACGTGTGTCGCCTTTATATACAATACAATACAATACAAATAATCTTTATTGAACACCACAAATCAGTACAAAACAATACAGAAACAAAGAACAAAGTATACATAGTAGCAGAAGTAGTAGTATGTAGTTTTATATTATTTGACAGTTGCCGTGTTTCGAATAAACATGAATGAAAGAGTACATTATTGGGGATGAGAGCGAGTAGTTCGGACAGTGATGCTCGATGATGTTGCAGTTGCTCGGTCTTAACATTATTTTTCATTCAAGCTCATTCAGAACACGGCAACTGTAACATTAAGGCGCTGTCAACAGCAAATGACCTTGAGCAGCGCCAGTCTTCAGACATACGGTTCGCGTGCCTGTTAGTGAAAGAGAAGAAACTATTCCGGCAGCTTGGCGCGCGACTAAAATCTTGCAAATAAGACACAAATAATAAGAAATAAAAAAAAGTATAGATTATTTGTGAAATATGACTCGTTAGCCGTGTAGATATGAATATGTTGACTTCATGTTTTTAATTGCAGACCCATACGTCGAAAAAATAAAGACATAGAACCGTTTAATGATGATTATAAGACCAATCTTTGCAATTATTTTCTATCGAGCCGATTTTGTTCACTTATGTATCGAGTCCCTTCAGCGTCTTTGAAACATGATGAAAATTAACATATATTTTTTTGTGTGTAGTTTTTCTTGAAAAAGCGCTTGAATAACATCAATTTCAACAAAAATAGTTGTTGTCAGCCTCCCAGAAGCAACTGTACGCAACAATAAAACATACGTACTTGTTTGTGCAAACGAACGCTCGATGCTCGAATGTCGAACCAATTACCATAAATGAAGGGAAAATGGCACAAAATGTAAAACAGCAGGAAGCGATCGGAGACAGACATAACAATAAGTTAAATATCTGTTAACGAGCGGTTTGCACAAAGGCAGCAAATTACGTGAAGTAGGTGCCGTTGAATATATTACTGGCATTTAGAAACCGGAGCGCGAGTCGGGTAACGCGTCTTTGGTTTCTGTACCTCCCTTCCATGCTGGCTTATTGTCTAACTCGCTCACAATCGCCATCGTCTTCATTTTGACAGTTCATGTATGTGCTGACAATTGGCATCGGAATCAGCTAGCTGTCACATTCATACAAGAACTGTCAAAATGAACGCGATGGCGATTGCGAGCGAGTTAGACAATAAGCACCCTATTTCACCATCTCGACAATAGTCGGTTACGAGTGACTGTTTGAAATGCAATGCGGCAGTCAATATGAAGCCAACCGGCGTGGATTTTGGTTGGTGTCCGACCGAAGTTTCGGTTTCGGTTTCGGCAAATTTCGGCCAGAATCCGGCGGAAGCCTTCGGCCGGGCCGAAATTACCTCGCGACCTCTCGCGGCTCTCGCATCGAGAGCGCTCGGCTTAATTCGGGCACGCTCGGCTGGGTAGGTATAGGTAATGAATCGGCGGCCGGCCCAGCTGGGACCAGCGACAGCAGTATGCATGCAGTTTTTTTATTTTGTTTAACAAAAAAAGTAACTGTTCTCATATAAGAAATCCTTGCAATAACCTTTTCTTTACGATTTGTACAGTAATTTTGAATATTTTGTTTGATATGATAAGTCTTCAAGAATTTCTGTTTCGGTTTCGGCCGAAATAAAAAAAAAACGAATATTCGGTTTCGGCTAAAAATCGTGTTTCGGTCGGACACTCATTTTGGTCGAGTTTGTAATGTAAACAGAATTGTCACTGTCACCGACTATTGTCGCATTGGTGGGAGCAATGAAAAAACATAGAATGTACCAGCTGCTTTTTCCCACGCTGTTAGTAAAAGCCTATCGATAATGGGTGAAAATCTTAGGAATCATGTTATAGGCGATGCTATCATCCCATCACTATTTTGATTCCCCTTTCCACATATACGCCCACGCCACACTAAACGTGGTCTTATAGGAATAACTAATTAAATAAGTAAAAAAAATCTATGTTTTATGTCTGTCTTTGCATATACATATAAAATGTATTCAGGATTAATTTTGAGTCACAGAAGTATATATGAGTACCGTGTAGGTACTGATTTGTTTTCTATTATTCGAATTTCGAACAGCAACACCATTTTAACCGTGCCGGTAGAGGTAGCGCTGTCGTCTAACAATTGATATCGGTATAGTATGGAGACACGTTAGTTCCAGTTTTTGCCACGCGCACGATTAAGTTTGCAGTGCTATGACTATAATCTAAGAATTGGCAAAGAAACAATGGTCGGAATGAGCCAAAGTGTTAAAATAGGACATCACACGTAAATGTTGGTACGGTCAGCCTCAGAAGTGATTGGCATCACAAAAAAAAACAAATTAATGAAGTAATATTGTGATTCTGTGATTGTTTTATTCAGCAGACTAGCTTCTACTCGCGACTTCGTCTGCGTATTACACCTATAAAACTTCCTCTCGAATCATTGTATCTAATAAAAAAACCGCAACAAAATCTGTTGCGTAGTTTTAAGGATCTAAGCAAGCATAGGAACAGACAGACAGCAGAAAGCGACTTTGTTTTATACTATGTAGTGATATTACAAGATTCGTAACAAGAATAACTTGCAATCACACTATAAAATTTAAAACTTATTCCACCTACCCAAATAAACTTTTTTTTTTACAAAACCGACTAGATTTTACAAGCTTTTACTTAACTTGCAAATCTTGCAATGTATGTTTGTCCAGTAGGTTTATTGTCTAACTCGCTCGCAATCGCCATCGAGTTAATTTTGACAGTTCATGTATGAGCTGACAATTAGCATCGGAATCAGCTAGCTGTCACATTCATACAAGAACTGTCAAAATGAACACGATGGCGATTGCGAGCGATTTAGACAATAAGCCTACGGGTCTTGCAACTCAGTTTTGAAGCAGATATCTTCAACTGATCGAGCTGAAATTTTGCTTACTTGAGTAAGTCGGATGACAATACAATAATCTGGTTGTAGAATCCTGGTGGTCGTGCCAAGACCGTCTCCGCAGGAGGAAACTTCAACGTTTGGTCAGATTGACTCGAAAGATATGTAAGACGGATGACAATGCAAGCAGTCAACAAAAAAGCTTAGGTATATTCATATATTCATATTCATATTCATTTATTCATAAAATTACAAATTTTACATGTCAAATTATATTCAAATTATATTATATTCAAAATGGATTTTTTAAAAACTCATCTAGGCATAAGATGCACACTGAATTTTTTTTTTTACATACGAGATATGCCTTCACATTTTTGCGGCTTTCAGTAAAACAAAAAGCCCTATAATTTTTAATTTAATATAATTTAAGTTGGGTTTAGGATTTACCTATATACTATGCTTGTTAGTAGTTTGATTTATTAAATTTTTGTACCTAAGCAAATATCTCAACATTTTCATAACGTAATCAACACAACGCAGGGCACCAAATGAATATTTATACGGACCTGACGCTGACAGAATCAACAAATAACGAACCTCTTGTTCTTACTTATTAGGTATTCCGTTGGAATGACAAGGCCGCCGATATTACATTACGCAGGCCCGATGCATTTTGTTTTGTAGCGACCGTTTCCGCCGTTCATATTATTAATTACTAGCGACCTGCCCCGGCTTCACACAGGTGCAATCAGCGTTTATCTACTACATTATGCGTGTATTATACATATAACCTTCCTCTTGAATCAATATATCTATTAAAAAAAACCGCATTAAAATCCGTTGCGTAGTTTAAATGATCTAAGCATACATAGGGACAGACAGACAGTGGAAAGACTTTGTTTTATACTATGTAGTAATAGTAAAATATATATGCTTATGTGTTATAGGCTTCATTGAATTATGTGCGAACGAAGTCGCGTGCAGCAGCTAGTATGGTAATAAGATATGATTGTTGTAAATTGTGAATCAAAAATTTAAATGAATAATTTTCATTATGAAATCGAAACTGAAAACGAAATTTCGGTAGGACACTATATTCCGACCGCTTAAATGAGTCCTCGCCCGCGCGGCACAGGGGCGCGGGGTAGGACGACAAAGGGGACCGAGAGCACTAGTCTGTCTAACCAAAGCTGAACCCACTAGTTATTTGATTGGCAACATTTTCAGCCTCATTCATAAAAAGTTAGAGGCTCGCTATAAGCTCGCTATAGGACCGATGCAAAAAAACATGATTCATAAACGTCAATTAGCGCTAATCAGTCCATCAAGGGTCTGTTAAGTCTTCCGAAAGTTAGCGGACCGTAGACCCTACTTTATCTCTCTGCTAACTCACAAAATGGCCGCCACCCATGTGAAAAGCTGATTTTGGCAAGAGCAAAACCATACGCAAGACAGTTTTTTGTTTTTAGTTTTTATTCCCTCCGGGAAAGGTAAAGGAAACTAGATCCACACTGCCTAGTCTGTCGCTGGTTTCCCGCTAATTCGCTGCCACTGCTGTCAATTTTTTTTTTAATTCACTAATAGGCCTTTTTTGGTCTATGATTTGTCAAGGTGACAACATAACGCGTCTAATCCACCCATCAGCAGCTCATTAGCTAACAGACTGCTAGCAAACGTTTATGAATCATACTTTTTAACAACTGTCAAATAAGCTTAATCAGTCTGTTAACTAATCGACTGATCAAACCTCAATTAAGGATTTTTTATGAATAAGGCTGTTTGTCTTTAAGTGTGTCTATCTGAGGTGTCATGTTGTATGTCAAATTGACATTTCTCTAAGAAAATTGCAGCTGTGTGAGTGATCCTGTGTTACCAGCTCATGATTTTTTGAAATTGCCGCGCTTTTGCAGGTTCAGTTTTGGTTAGACAGACTACCCGCCCGCACCTCTCTCGGCCCCCCTTTGTCGTCCCGTCCCACCCCGCGCCCCTGCACCGCGCGGGCGAGGACTCATTTAAGCGATCGGTCTATAAAACTAACCTTCAACTCTTGACGTTGTCTAACCTCAACTGATCCTATGCAAATACGAAACAGCATGGGAACGTATCATTGACGCAACATCTCGCATTGTACCGATATTTCTCGTAGCACTTACTAATTAGGCAATTCATTGTTTCGACTTTCATAATCGCTATTGTTTCTTGCCAATCTGTTTGGGCATTAATTGAACCAGTTTTCGATATTCAAGGTTGAATGGCTGTTCGTTTGCAGTCTTAGCTTTTTTACACGCTTTTTATTAACCCGCAACGCAACGTGAAGTATGTATGTCTAGGTGGAAATTTGCAACTCAATTTTTAAGCTGACACCTTCAACCGATCGAGCTGAAATTTTGCATACTTGAGTAAGTCGGATGACAATACAATAATCTGGTAGTGGAGTTCTGGAGCCTTACCATGACGTCCTAATTCTGACTCAGTTCAAGTTTTAGCTGTCATTTTTAGTATGAATCTGACAGCGAGCGAACCTAAACTGAATCGTATTAAGACGTCATGGTAAGGCCCCTGGTGACCCAGCCAGAATGGTCTCCGCAGGCTCTTCAACGGTTGGTCAAATTGACTTGAAATCTGGTACACATTATGTAGGACGGATGACAATGCATAAAGCTTGTAATAAAAATTTAATTTATGACTTATTCCCTATCTGTTGCATAGCTTAATCTTTCTCACAATAAATATAGGGGTCTCAGCGCCGAATACAACTATGTTTCTTTCGGTGTTGAGACCCTTGGTCCGGGGAGTGAAGTCCCTAGCGCTATTAGCCTCTTCAAAGATATTTCGAAGAGGCTAATAGACGCCACGGGTGACCGCAGAGCTGGCAGCTTCCTTGGACAGGTTAGTATCGCTGAACTAAGGGGGAATGCTGCCGGCGTCTATGGTACTATGCCACGGGGCCTCTCTTTTTTTAATTGTTTTATTTTAAGATTAGTTTTAGTCTAGTTTTTAATTTATAATCTTATGTTTATTCCAAACGAATCCCGGGCTCGCACCTCTGAGTTTTTCGGAATTTATGTGCGAGATTACATTTGAAATTTACCATCAGCTTTTCGGTGAAGGACAACATCGTTAGGAAACCGGACCAATCCCAATAAGGCTTAGTTACCCTTCTGGTTTGGAAGGTCAGATGGCAGTCGCTTCTGTAAAACTAGTGCCTACGCCAAATCTTGGGATTAGGTTGTCAAAGTGGACCCCAGGCTCACTGAGCCGTGGCAAATGCCAAGAAAAACGCTAGGAAGATGATGATGGATGTTTATTCCAATAAAGTAATTGAGCAGTTTGAAAACATCTTTGTCCGACGCAGACATCTCATTTGCAACGAAACCTTCCACCAACATTTCCACGAAAAAGTTAAAGCGTGCTGCTTTGTATTAGTTTCACGCCAAATTTTCCTCCATCATTATACTTAAACGCTGACCATAATTTAGTTATTAGCGATGATCTTGAGACTGATTTTTAAATGAACTGCCGACTGACGTCAGTCGTCAGCTGCCAATAGATGACATTGATGATGATTGTGATTGCTTCGCAGTAGCTGCCGTTTTAATGATACCCGTAATTTGAGTATCAGTTATGTATTCAGATCAACAATAATATTATTATTTTGCACCGGTTAACGGTGAACTTATTTCCAAACTTAAATAGGAACAACATAAGGCGACACTAGCCGCGAGACTAGCGCCACTTCGGAAATGTTCTTATATCTCCTAAATTAGATCAATTTTCAATAATTTCCGAATGTTAGATACTAGGGAAACACCTATAATATGAATTAAATCAGTGTAGGTATAGGTATACAATTTGTCGTTCTGGTTCTGTAGTTGTCCCAAAAAACTTGCACAACAAAAAGCGGCCGTTTTAAGGTGGAAACACATTATTAACACGCGACGCGACCCGATGCAACGAATGTATGCGCATGGCGTCGCGTCGGATGTTCATAGTGTGGTTCTGGTCATAGAAAATAATACAATTTGATTTGACTCAACACGCGTCGCGTTGCATCGGGTCGCATCGCGTGTTAATAATGTGTTTCCACCTTTAGTTTTGTGCAAGTTTTTTGGGACAACTGCAGAACGACAAAATGTACACACTGATTTAATGCACTCATTTAAGGCGCTGTCAACAGCAAATGACCTTGAGCAGCGCCACTCTTCACACATACGGATCGCGGCCTGTTAGTGAAAGAGAAGAAACTATTTCGGCAACTTGGCGCGCGTCTAAAATCTTGCAAATAAGACACAAATAATAAGAAATAAAAAAAAGTATAGATTATTTGTGAAATATGACTCGTTAGCCGTGTAGATACGAATATGTTGACTTCATGTTTTTAATTGCAGACCCATACGTCGAAAAAATAAAGACATAGAACCGTTTAATGATGATTTTAAGACCAATCTTTGCAATTATTTTCTATCGAGCCGATTTTGTTCAATTATGTATCGAGTCCGTCCAGCGTGTTTGAAATATGATGAGAATCGACATACATATTTTTTTGGATTTTTATTGTGTGTAATTTTTCTTAAAAAAGTGCTTAAATAACATCAATTTCAACAAAATTTGGTGTTGTCAGCCTCTTAAGCGGTCGGTCTTTAGCACCTTATATATATGTCCAGTAATTATGTCAATGTAAGTGATTAAAGGGCGCGGCCTTAATCTTGAGTCAGTTCCTAAGTTAGCCTTCCTATATCCGTTCCACTTCCTAAGTAATATTAACCTCTTAATCGTTTCCACATGACATTAATCCTTCAACGTAAAACCTCAAAGATATTGTCTTTGTTTTTTTTTGCGATCCATAAATAAAAGGTAAAGGGAACCATGTCCATACAGGCAAGTCTGATGTGCATATTTTCTCTTTGTCGTTCAACCTGTGAGAGTTATCTGAGCATGTCAGCTCATAGAGTCTGTCCAACGAAAGCTGAACCCACTAGTTATTTGATTGGCAACATTTCATCTCTAAGTGTGTCTATCTGAGTTGTCATGTTGTAAGTCAAATTGACATTTCTCTGAGAAAATTGCAGCTGTGTGAGTGATCTTGTGTTACCCTGTCATGATTTTTTGGAATTGCCGCGTGTTTACAGGTTCAGCTTTCGTTAGACAGACTACCTTCAGAGTAGGCGGCAGATCCAGTTGAACCGTTTCAACCGAGCGTGGCGAGGCATCGGTGTTTTTGGATTTCCGGTACTGTACTAAATCTCGGCTGTGGCGTCTCGGAAATTGTGTGTGTGTGTTAATTGGGTAAATCGTGATACTTGCGCATCTATGGTAGTATAGTAGTATATCTGTGCTTGTCACTTATATCACCCTGATAGTTTTTGCTTTCTCCTATATTGGGCAAACGATATTTGCATTTCCATGTGGGGTAAGTGGAAAAGCGGGGTAAGATAAAGAACCCGGAGTTACGGACGATTTTTAGGGTTCCGTAGCCAAATGGCAAAAAACGGAACCCTTATAGATTCGTCATGTCTGTCTGTCTGTCTGTCTGTCCGTCCGTATGGCACAGCCGCTTTTCTCCGAAACTATAAGAGCTATACTATTGAAACTTGGTAAGCAGATGTATTCTGTGAACCGCATTAAGATATTAACACAAAAATAAAATAAAATAAAAATTAATTTTGGGGGTTCCCCATACTTAGAACTGAAACTGAAAAAAATTTTTTTTTCATCAACCCCATACGTGTGGGGTATCTATGGATAGGTCTTCAAAAATGATATTGAGCTTCCTAATATATTTTTTTTTTCTAAACTGAATAGTTTGCGGAAGAGACACTTCCAAAATGATAAAATGTGTGTCCCCCTGTACATTTTGCTTAAAAGCAGGGCTCTGCTAACACTGAATATTATAATAACTTAGCGAATTTGTACGGAACCCTCAGTGCGCGAGTCCGACTCGCGCTTGGCCGGATTTTTTTATCTTACCCCGCTTTTCAACTTACCCCATCGCACTATAATATATACTAGCTTCTGCCCGCGACTTCCTCTTGAATCACTTTATCTAAGCATACATAAAGTCCCCGGCCGTTACGAAGTCAATCCTGACACATTGCACAACTATGAAGTTCCTGATTATTGCTAATGTCAACCCTCTGTCAACCACAGGAGAAAAATGCTAGACTTGCTTGTTGCGTGTGACAGAATAGTGAGTGGCAATAATACCACACAAGATATCGATTCACGCGTTGAAAAGTTCGTATAGCAAAAATATTGTCTATGATTATGTGCATTCATAAAATTAAATTTACTGATTGTAAAAGTACTTATATTCTATTTCATTTACACTAGTATTATAAAAAGGAAGGATTCGAATAAATGCGTAGGTATGTTTATTTATTTGGCAACTTCTAAAAACTTAGAACAGGACCTTTTTAATTATAAATAGGTATTTCTTCACTTTCTTTCGTATTTTCGTACAACTGATAAATATTTTTTTATTATACCTGTAGAAAACTGAATTTAAGTCGACTCACGCTTGACTCAATTTTTATCGATACAATGATCGAACGTGTAACAAACAACCCTAGAGGATGTGTCAGGATTTACTTCATAGCGGCCGGGGACTATAGGGACAGACAGCAGAAAGCGACTTTATTTTATACTATGTAGTGAATTTTTATCATTCACTTGACACCAACCTTGTCATGATATTTTTGTAACAAAAAACTTGGAATGGAAATTGCTTCCTTCTTTGCTAGTTATTAGGTTGTCTGTTTGACCTTTGATTCGGCTACGCCAAAAGCTATACATACAACTATGTTATTTCCATTGTCAGTTTGCTTTGTGGGCCTTGAATAGGGTCCAATTGGATTGTTTGTTACCACCATCTCTAAGCAAATATTATGTTTATGTCTATACAAATAAATACAACTGAAACGTCTATTTGTAATTTCAAATGAACAGCTTTTCACTAAATGCATATGAAAATATATGTATGCACCATACAAGAAAAAGGCAATTAATAAAATTTTTAACTGTCAGTCGGTTTGTTCCGGCTAATCACTGAAACGGCTGGACCTATTTTAACGGGACTTATATTGGTAGATAGCTGATGTTATAAGTAGTAGTTACGCTACTTTTATTTTAGAAAATAGGGTTCCGCGAAAACAAAATGATTATTTGTTCAATTCCACGGACATAAGAGAGAGATAGCAAGACCAACTCGAATGGCATAGAGCTAGCGGACTGTACGTAACTTTGTTGAAGGAACTTAGAACTTGTACAACCTTACACTCTCTAGGGTTTAACCCATTATTGTGACCTCAAAACGACTCGTTACGAATCAGGGTTGCCAACTTTTTTTTTGTCTAGTATGGTATTTTTTTGGTCTAGTATAGTATTTTTTTGGTCTAGTATAGTATTTTTTGGTCTAGTATAGTATTTTTGGTCTATTATAGTATTTTGGTCTAGTATAGTATTTTTGGGTCTAGTGTAGTATTTTTTTTGTCTAGTATAGTATTTTTTGGTCTAGTATAATATTTTTTGGTCTGGCATAGTATTTTTTTTTAGACAAGACAAACATTTATTAGCTTTGATACAAGATACCAGGATACAAGATCAAACCCTGTAAGGGCACTGATCTAAGTATAGTATTTTTTTTGTCTAGTATAGTATTTTTTGATCGGCTTGGCGGCAGGATTAGCGAGTACCAGTGACCTTGCACGAGGTCTTACCACCCGCGGTCCTTGGTGCATTGCTAGTCGAAATATAGTACAATACTATGGATAGGTACTATACAACGTGTTACCAAATACCCCGTAAAATATCAAAGGCAAAAATATTGTCAACCCTAGTAAACTGTCATCTCAGGAAACCATACTGGGGTTCTTAAATATTGTAAATGGACTTGTTGTAAGGTCACATTTAACCTACTTTCGGCTTTACGGGTAGTTTTGTAACATTCTGTATATCATAGTACGCTTGGCAACTAGGGATTGCAATCCGGATAATCCGAAATCCGAAATAACTGGATAAATCCGGATTTTTGTCGCCTTTTATAGATTCGTATTTTTAGCATAAAAATCCGGTTTTATCGGATTTCAATTACAGTTGACAAAGTTGACATTTAAGCAGAATTTCCTATTGAATTTAGTTTCATTTCATTAATTCATGCGCTCGTTTCGTTCCCCGCCACGTAGCACTATCTATCCCTCTCCCCTCCGCGCTTTACTGGCTACCTCATACCTAGCTTTAGATCTAGCTAGTCGGCCGGTCCGGTAGTACTGTACTGCAGACACAGCAGTACTGGACTGATTAAACGCGGATTATCAAGATTTTTGCAGTTTTATTTTATATATTCTTAGGGAAATTTTAAAAACAATAAAATTGAACACCATCAGGTTTCAAAAAACATGTAATTACATGAAAATTTCAAAATATTAATAAAAATTCGAAAAATCCGGATCATCCGGATTTGTACAAGTTGATAATTTGTAAATCCGGATTTGAGAAAAGAACCGGATTTTGCAATCCCTATTGGCAGCCCTAGATTTACTGACAATGTGCACACGATAACACGGTGCGAGTACCTGGTACTTAGTCACGAACAGCTAATAACTAAGCATTACATAGCCTTAATCTACTTTGACGGGAAAAACCGGCCAAGCGCGAGTCGGGCTCGCGCACCGAGAGTACCGTACAAATTCGGCAAGTTATTTTTAGTCTATTTGTTTCCGCCACTTACTTAAACTGTCTCCAACTTATTTCTCTGGTATTGGTTGTCTGGTAGAGATCGCTATTAAGCTATAAGATCGCCTATTGCAGTGGTGGGCAAACTTTTTTCATGGCGGGCCAGAAAATTACAGATATTTCAGAGGAGGGCCAAAATTATTCCAAAATGCATTTTTTTTACACATGACGCATGAACTACGTGACTAGTCCAGCTGGCTCCTTTGCCTTTGCATCTATTATTCTATTTTATACAGCAGGACCGTCTAAATATCGTCATTCTGTGCCATAACACTCCATTTTGAAGGAACGCCGGCGGGCCGCATTGAATTCCTTTGCGGGCCGGAGGTGGCCCGCGGGCCGTAGTTTGCCCATCACTGGCCTATTGTATACTTTGTTCTTTGTTTCTGTATTGTTTTGTACTGGTGGTGTTCAATAAAGAGTATAATTGTATTGTATTGTTATTATTATTACGAATCCAGTGTTAGCAGAGCCCTGCTCTTAAGCAAAATGTATGCATCGTGAGTCCAGTTTAGGTTCGCTCGCTGTCAGATCCATACTAAAAATGGCAGCTAAAATCTAAACTGAGTCGGTATTGAATAGCATTAAGTCGAGGTAACCCCCCAGATTACTATTTTGAAGATCTGCCATTCCACTTTCACAGCAGTCAGTCAACATACTCGTAGTGACGTCCTACGCTATATTTAGCACTTGTTTATATGATGTCGGCTGAAAAACAGGTCTTATGCGATATGTAATGAAATGACAAATCTTTGTAGGGATGTTCAGTTGAATTAACCCAACCACATACATGAATAAATCAAATGTTTATCCCTTAAGGGGTAAACAGAGCCCAAAACCTAATCGAGGGAATGGGTGAAAATCTTTCATGAGGCGATGCTAGCAACCCATCACTATTTTAATAATCCTACTTCCTACTAGTATCATAAATGTGAAAGTTTGTTCCTTCTTCACGCTAAAACGACTGGACGGATTTGGATAAAATTTGGAACGATGATAGCTGGCACCCTAGATTAAAACATAGCCTACTTTTTATCCCGGAAAATTGCATAGTTCCCGCGGGCTAGCGATAAACATATCAAAGGCCGTAGCTGCCTAATTTAAGTCTAATACTACGCAGACGAAGTCGCGGGCAGAAGCTAGTAATTCATAATACATTTATTGCATAGTAATCATGTCGTAATTTAGGTCTTACATAGTATAATAATAAGATTCAAGACATCAACCCTGTTAGGGCACAGCAATTCTTGATTCCCCTTTCCACCTATTTGCCCACATTCTTGCTAAACGTGGCCTTTAGTTTAGGTTTAGTTACATTACGTGATTTATGTATGATACTTAGTATGTATGTATATGAGCTTGTAAAAAGATTTATAGACCGACCGCTTAAGTGAGTCCTCGCCCGCGCGGCACAGGGGCGCGGGGTGGGACGACAAAGGGGACCGAGAGAGGTCGGTAACTACGTTTTTATTCATACAATGTTGCATGATATGTTGTAATACCTTCTCGATCGTTCCACTATACATTGATACAATTACTCACTGCATTCAATGATTTTTACAACGACTAATCAATATTTACCAACATCTGGTATAACTGAGCTCATTGAGAATCTATTTTCATTTACATTAAAATAATTTAATAGTTATTTTATGTAGTTACGGAGCGTAACTAAGATAATTATGTTGCAATTCGATACGGAACAGTATTTTTTATAATTCACAGCTGTCGGATTTTAGACCCTGAGTCCATAGGGTCCCACAGTGTTGCCAGGCGTCCCGATTTTGACGGGACGTCCCGATTTTTGCATCAAAATTAAGTTTCCCGTCCTCACATCCTCAGTCCCGCTTTTCGGGGATAACTCAACCGGATAGACTTTTGTTTCTATTTATTGTTTATTCAGAAGACTAAGAAGACCCAACTACCTAACGATAGGGTAAATCTGATTATAATATCATATTTTTATTAAAATACATTGTTTGAATTGAGTTGCCTCGCGGGTGTGTGCAGCTTTCCTCACGGTGGTTTACTTTCCTTAACCTAAAAGCTCATGGTAAATTTCGATGCAATTTCACACATCGAAGAAATAGTAGGTGTGTCGGGATTCGAACCATGACCCTCTGCTTGTGAGGCCATAGGTCACCACTAAGCTAACACGGCTTCACAATTCCAGTTAATAAAAAATACTATGACAACCGGCATCTTTTACCTCATTCTCGAGTAATAACAACAATAAAAAACAAAAGCATCTATAATTTACAGCCAACGAAGAAGTTCGCATTCCGTCCCTCTCGCTCATTTCATTATTAAACAGTGGGAGCGGGAGGAAAAATCGAATTATTTCATAGCATAAGCAGTTAAACATCGCAACTGCGCACAATCGCCGCGCACACCCACTATTCACCTTGGCGATCTGACATAAGAATTACGTGTTTTCTGAGTAGATAGTTCGAACCTACGTATTGCTAGGCAATAAATAACACCGAGTGCCGAGCCGACACGCCCTTCGGTTGTACTGCTTTATTGCTTCGACAGATGGCGTTGGTGTATATGAACTAAAATTATCACCACGCGGTGACTGAATTTAGTATACAATAACCAATTTATCTTACTTTCTAAAAAAATAATTTATCTGGAAGTGTTAAAGTAATTAATTTATACCTGAATTATTTCATCCTTATCAAAGTATGGTCACCCTACATTTTTTGAAGTGTATACGTCAGTTATGTCACAGAAGGTAGTAGCCATAGGGTGACAATAATTAAGGTTTAAAATTTAAATCCTAAATAAAATAGGATTCTTAACATCATGTTTATTTTACGAACTTCTTATTGAAATGTAATTGTCATTAATTACTTAGTAAAAAAACACGCGAGGTAGACTACGAGGTAAATTCATTGCCACCGACGCATATATGCGTTTACGTGACTTTGGCCGTACCACCGTCATAATTTTACAGGCAATTGTTGAACTCACATGTGCGACTGTGGCACCTGAAGTCTCGGGTTTGACATCTGGCAGCGAATGCTATAATACATAGATAATTTCTGACAGGTTACGGAACGTCACTATGACATGACATTTGTGAGGACATTCGGCCATCTTTGGTAACTGAGCGTTTCCCAAAAAAAAGTCCACGTGTACATTTTTTCCAGAATTTAAATATTTTGGGTTTACTCAGAATCGTTTACCCTATCGATCCTCATACAAAAAACAATCTGTCCCAGATTTTACCATGGATTTTTTTTCCTGCTCGTCACGTTCCATAAATACCTATATTAAAAAGTGATGAACTGGAATGGAAATTTTGGGACACATTTTTTCTTGTATACGGATCTATAGGGAAACAATTTTGGGACACATTTTAGCTTCGTCGATAGGGTAAACGATCCTGAGTAAGAAAAACCCAAAATAGTTAAATAATGAAAAAAATGATCATGCGATCTTTTTTTTGGAAAACATCCAACTTTTTTGGAATTTATCGCGACAGTTGACGATTACCTCGAATTGCATATTATTTCGTAGTATCAGGTGTAGAGGGCTCCGTGTCATTCACGCGTTGTCGTCAATTTGGGTGCCGATTGAGACCGGTTTGGCGAGTTGTGAGTCAGATAACGCAAGGACGTTTACGTAAAACACGAAACGCTATTTGGTTACCTCAATAGTTGCGTTCGGTTCCAGCGCTTACAAGATGTGAGGGCGTTGGGTTTTAATTATAGACTGACCGCTTAAATGAGTCCTCGGTCCTCCACAGGGGCGCGGGGTAGTACAAAGGGGACCGAGAGGTGCGGGTGGATAGTGCAGCTATGGTAAACGATTCTGAGTAAGCTGAGTACCACACCGCCGCTTAAAAAACGGTGACGTTACGGAATCGCAACAAAATGTATGAAGAAACGGTGAGAAAACGTGACGCATCCGACACATCACTGCGTATACGCGCCGGTTTGGTCGCACCCTAAGAAAAACCCAAAATAGTAAAATTCATACAAATAGTCTTGGTCATTTTTTTAAGCGCTCAGAAAGACGTAAAGCCCATTGACGATCGATGTTAATTGTTTATTAGATAAATCTAATTACAAGCCACAAGCCTCATTAGCTCAAAGTATACGCGTAAACATTAACATGACGTAACATACTATTATGACGTCGTTTAACTTATGACGTGTAACTCCCTTATTCATAATCGCTCTATAGGCTTCTGCTAACATAGTAATCGTTTGTCCTTATCTGTGAAAGGTAAATGTCAAAGTGACAGATAAGGACAAACGATTACTAGGTTAGCAAAGGTCTGTACAGCGTTTATGAATAAGGGGGTAAGAAGCTGGCTGGTCACATCATAGCACTATCCTACTAATATTATAAATGCGAGTTTGTGACGATGCGAGTGAGTGTGTATGTTTGTTCCTTCTTCAAGCCGAAATGACTGGTTTTGGATAAAATTTGGAACGGAGGTAGCTGGTACCCTAGATTGAAACATAAGCTACTTTTTATCTCGGAAAATTGATTTATCTGAGAAAGGTAAATGTCAAAGTGACAGACAAGGACAAACGATTACTAAGTTAGCAGAAGCCTGGATGAATGATGAATGGATGTATGGATTTGTATATAGATGTATCTAAAGTCTATCTAGATTATACTAAGTACGTATTATAAACTTGATCGATTAAGTTGGATAAGATTTAGGTAATATATCGATGATTTAACCAGCCAATGCGCATTAAAAAAGGAAACACATAGCCTCTCATTGTTCATTGAGTCAACATAAACTGGTTTGCTATGTAAAACGCAACAGTATACCCCAGGTGAACAGTAAGTCAAGCGTTCCAGGACACTCGAACAAGAATCGAAGGATTAACAAGTGGCAAGTAACCATATCGCAGTCGACACAGCCACGTCTCATACAATCATCAACTTATAGTTTTACTAACATAAATGCGATAGTTCGTGAGGGTGCTAAAGAAATACGGATGTTCGCTCCTTGTTCACGCAAGAAGTATTAAATTAGGTTGAAATTTGATAGCTAAACATATAGTTTAGATTCGAAACTTAGAAGATGGATGTGAATCCTTCTACATGTGAAGGTAAGAAGACGTTTTTAATCCTGGAATTTCAGTTCAGGAGGTTTTAAACTGGGCTTATGCTTAAGCTATTGTTTCTACCTCAAGGGTCCTATTTTTGAAAGCAGATATGTGAAGATGCCACTCGAAAGTGGTGAGAAATCGGGCTGAATTTAAAACAAGAGTAAATTAAAAGAAATTTACAGCTCTCAAATCTAGTCAACTAATCGAAAATTTAATTTTAGCTGTAGATTTGTAGCAACACGCTAAATTATACCAATTTTGAGTGGTACTTTAGAGTTGTAAGCTTTCAAAAATCGAGCCTGTCTGCTTTTGTTCTTGCTTTGAAATTCACACTACATCCGTCTATAGCGTTTAGACAACACCCCTGCAAAAACAGTCTCTTTTTGGCGTTTTTGATGACTGACCCAGCCTAGAGGCCCATTTAGACACATGCAAGTTTCATTACATTGCGGGTTGCCGCGGTAAACCGAATTCAACCGATCTGTCAAACTTCGCAATTTAACTACAATGCCATACAATTCTTGCATGTGTCATGGGCCTCAACGCGCCTCACACGGTCTCAATCATAGCTACGTGCGTACTGTTCCTCTCTGTGTGCTGTGCCGCCGGTCAATACACGGTAACCCGACCGTTTTCCATACGCACAGAGAACCGTGCGACTAATAGACACGTCTGTCCTTTCGCAAAGAGCGCCTGTGTGAGGAATGCGATCACGCTCACGCCACGTCGCTCGAAGGCTGGTGAGGTGAGGTACGAAAATATTGATCTAGAATGTTATTATTATCCTTTTTTTTTTTCATTAGGAAGGCAAACGAGCAAATGGGTCACCAGATGGTAAGCGATCACCACTGCCCATAGACACCCGCAACCCCGGAGGGATTGCAGATGCGTTGCCAACCTAGAGAGCTAAGATGAAATGCCTCTTGTGCCTGTAATTTCCCCGGCTGTCTTACTCTCCACACCGGAACACAGTAGTAGGTAGCGATCCGGACGGCCCTTGCACAAGGTCCTACCACCCGTAAATCCTTCAACCCTTCAACTAATCATGCTAAACGTAGCTAACTCTTGTTATATTAGGCTCTGTCTACCCCGTAGACATAGACGTGATAAGATCCAAGTCATAGAATTTCGGAATGTTTCCGCGGATGTTTCAGTTTATTTTAGTCCTTCCATGCTGAGGGAGCAAGGAAAAAACAGGATATATCTGCCCAGCTGTTTCTCTTCCCACGCACTTAAAAGCCCAACAGAGAAAATCGTTCATACACACATAAATCACGTCAGTGTCCCTGGCGGAATAGACAGTGCCTATGGTAACAAGGCCTGAAGGCCACAAGGAATCAACACAGTGATGGGTTGGTAGCGTTTATAGCGTGCTGGCTTTTACGTGCACGGGGACGACGACATTCTGTTTTATTATTTACTCCCATACCAGCATAGACTAATAATTATAAATGTGAAAGTGTTTGTCTGTCTGCTAGCTCTTCAGTGAAATCGCTTTACCAACCGAGATGAAGTTAGGCAAAGAGATACTTCGAATATTGAGGAATATAGGCTACTTCCCACGGGATAACTATAGACGAGTGCTTAGCAAAAATTATAGATAGAAATTAATTCAATGAGGAAGTCCAGATGCGTTGCCTGCCTGGAGGGTTAGTATTCTATCGAACATATACATACAACGCTGAATAGACAACTACGATTAAATTAAGTTATTTGTCTACTATATTAACATTATCTGCACCATTAACAATGTAATGAACAAGGAAACTACAATAAACCAAAGTAAATATGTCAATATTTTCCGCTACAGGCTGGCCGAATCATATCTAATTAATTAGTAATTTTGGTTTCAAAATTAAGCTTATTAATAATAAGTCCTTGTACGGCTTAAATTTAAAGTATTGTACAGTGCTTCTGGTTACTTAATGTATTTGACAGTTGCTGTTTCGAATAAACATGAATAAAATACTACATTATTGGGTATGAGAGCGAGTAGTTTGGACAGACTACTCGATGCAGCTGTTGCATTCGCTCTCGATCTTAACATTATGTTTCATTCATGTTTATTCAGAACACGGCAGCTGTCAAATACCTACATTAAGGCCGGCCTCATACATACGGTTTCCGTACGGAATGACGTCAGCGAACGGGACATCGCCATATAACGGAACGGGACAGGGCTACGAATTGACGGCATTCCGTACGGAAACCGTATGAAAATTCCGTATGTATGTAGCTAGCTTAAGAAACTTGAAACACTAATGTTGAAACGTTTGAGTCTGTACTGACTGAGACAGTCAACAGTCATAATTTTTATGGAGCTCAGCATTTACGTTGAATGTATCTCGTAAACGATCTTTCAACGTTGTCAACTCTAAAGAATTCCATAAAATGAATTTGGTCATTTAAAAACAACAATCATTCAAATTATCTCGGTAATGTTTTTATTATTCAGCCATTTAATTCGCACATCGAACAGTGACATTTTGAGGACCGGTTCATACGAACATTACCTGTTTGGTATTTTGATAATTAGCGTACGCTCCTGCTTCGACCGTCTGCATATTTTTTAGCTCTTGAGCCAAAAACAAATAAGAGATATAGCATAGATACACAAATGCGTCCACACAGCAAACACAAAAGCGCGGGCGAGCTGCAAGTCTAGCACCAGAGCAATATTGTTTCCACCTACGCCAACAGTCACGCCAAACGTGGCTTTTAGGTCTATTTACCTTAGATTATGTCCAATCTGTAAGGGATAAAGACGGTAAAAAAGGCACTGTGGCACGTTTTCTCTTAACTCGGCAAATATTCGTTTCGTGTATTCATATACGTATTTTTAGACAGTTCCTTTGTATTGTACAATACCTATCACTATCACTCATTTGTGACGAGTTATCTGAGCTGGCGAGAGAACAATACAGCAGTGGACATAAGCACTTAACAACTTTCTCTTTCATAATTTGTCACGGTTCCATATTGCCGCCCCCGCTTTGCTATTGTGCTTATTGTTACTTTTACGGTCGGATTATCCGACAGTGGTGTGCCAGGTTATTGCCACTTGGCAACGAGAAGTTGACACAACACACCTTTTTTTTCGTTCATTTTTGGATCCGTTCGGGGGGAACACAGTGCATGGTCCGGTGCACCCCGGGCATCGGCTAAATTTCCTGGCAGTTTCTGAGGGTTATTTGACCGTTGGCTAAGAGCCCGACAGGAGGGACTTTGAGCGTATTACCGTACAACGTTGCCGACATTTTGTCACAAGATTTTTGAATATTTTATTACTTTGACATTGGCGAACTTGTCGTCGCATTGACGACTTGATACGCCACAAATAAGAAGAAGACAAAGACAATTTTTACAAAATCGAACTATTTTGGGTTTTTTATACTCAGAATCCACACTTTCGATTCTCATACAAAAAAAAACATGCGGTCCTGATTTTACTATGGCTTTTTTTCCTGTACGTCACGTTCCATGCATAGGTACAAAAAAAGAACGAATAAAAAGTGACGAATTGGAAAGTTTTGGGACACATTTTTTCTTGTCTAAGGATCGATAGGGTAAACGATTCTGAATAAGAAAAACCCATGGTTAAATTCTGGAAACATTAATTATGTACTCTTTTTTGGAAAACGCTCATTAACAAGATCTTTTTATTGTGGCTATATAATATAACCCAATGTTTCCATACATTGGTCGACATTCAAAGTACGGTCGCCCAAATAATGGTCTACCACTTTTCATCCAACTTCCTATCAAATGAAAATGTCGCTAAAGTCGAACTTTCAAGTTGACAGCCTGTCTTATCGACGTTATATATTGTGACGTGCAAAGGAATTTTAACCTTAAGGTAGACCACATATTTGGCTGATGGTAACATAAATATGACGTCAAAAGGGCGGCTTAATTTTAACAACTTTCTAGAATTAATCTGTGACACTTTTTTTATTGAAATACACATACATAAATCACGTCTTTATCCATTACGGGGTGGACAGAGCCTGAGATAAGACCTTAAGGGTCGCGTCAGGCGTAAGACGGAGGGAGAGTCTATGTACCAGGATATCAGGCAGGATCCTCTAAGAGCTTATTTTGAACTACGAATGAAGCTAGTCGCGTTCGATTTTTGAAGTGTACGTTAATTTCGTCGCTTTAACGTATGTGCGTTTGGCCTATATAGTGGTGTGGAATAACAGTGTGTTTTCTTAGGTGACCGCAGTTCAAATTTCGTGTAATTTTTTCTTTTTGCGCGAGTGTTTTCACTTCTGCCGGCATTTACTACCCGTTGTTTTTTTTTCTAATAAGAATAAGAATATTTTTATTTGCAAAAAATGTCGTGGTGAATACAGATGAAGAAGCGTTTTGAGTGCATACATTTTACTTAAACAAGCATGCAAATAGTACTATAACATAACATTTTATTTTTATTTTTTATTTTATTTATTGGGAAAGCAAACAGCCTACAATAATACATTACATTATACATTATTTTATTTTAATAACAGTGTGTAAATAATAGAAAAAACTGTATTGGACGACTGTACAAATAAAAATACTAGGAAACGGACAGCTTTAATTTTAACGACGCGTACGCATTAGATTCGTAGTTACATATACGGGGTTATGTGGGATGTAACGCGGAAATTATTTAGCTGTCTATCCTAATTAGAATGGTTTATTATGCGCCCATGAATTGGAATAGACATGCAGTCATACATACTAATTCATGTTATCCTACTAATCCTACTACTCGTAAATGCGAAAGTTTGTGACGATGTGAGTGAGTGTGTATGTTTGTTCCTTCTTCACGCTAAAACGACTGGACGGATTTGGATAAAATTTGGAACGAAGATAGCTGGTACCCTAGATTGAAACATAGGCTACTTTTTATCCCGGAAAATTGCACAGTTCCCGAGGGATAGCGATAAACATGTCAATTGCTGATTCTACGCGGACAAGTCGCGGGCAGAAGCTAGTTGTCATATATTCTCCATCCTCGTCTGTAGGCTTATTGTCTAACTCGCTCGCAATCGCCATCGTGTTCATTTTGACAGTTCATGTATGGGCTGACAATTGGCATCGGAATCAGCTAGCTGTCACATTCATACAAGAACTGTCAAAATGAACACGATGGCGATTGCCAGCGAGTTAGACAATAAGCCTACTGGACGCAAAAAAACATTGAGGGCCTCTCACCACTCTCTGTAAAGTTCCTGGGGCCTTAGCATGACGTCTTAATGCGAAACAGCGAATGAAATGAAATATTGTACAAAAACCTGTGGAAAACAACATGTTCTTGTCAACATGGCCTAGTCCATACATACAAGTGACCTCAAAGACGGTACCATGTAAAAACGGTAGCACACCGTAAATAATCGACACAAAACTTCAGTCATACAACATTACAACACTGAAAATGACCCACATTCGTCATATCTTATTCCCGCGCCGTTAGGTTCAGTTTGAACAGATAAAACACGTTCTAGATAGCCTAACATAGATGAGTTAACCAGTAGCAAGGAATATTCAATTCTGTAACCAAAATTAAGCATCAGTTTCTTAAATGGTTCCTAACCTTTTCAATATTACCCCGATGACTTAGGAAAACCGATTTTACCCCGACCTTAAAATACAAGCAAACACAAATTGTACACAGTCTTAAACAGTTAATTAAACAAGAATAGTATGATGGTTGGTATTGCTTTTATTAGGTTAGGTCTTAATTATTGGGTTCCTCGTTACCCCCACAAAAAAGCTGATTTACCCCCGCGGGGGTATGTACCCCCAATTTCAGAACCACTGTACCTTAGTCCGGCCCTGTTGCATCCCTAAAAATAAAATATTTCCTCAACGGGTGCCTTCGTCATAAAATCTATCTGCGAGCCGAATTTCAACGCAGTCTGTCCAGTCGACTCTTTCTAGATCGAACAGTAAGAAAAAGACAGGCAATCTATCTCGCGCGCGATGCGACTCTTGTGCGCTGTCGTGCTAGACATGCAGGGGCCTTACCATGGCGTTTTAATGCGATTCAGTTTAAGTTCGCTCGCTGTCAGATTCATACTAAAAATGACAGCTAAAACTTGAACTGAGTCGGAATTAGGACGTCATGGTAAGGCCCCAGTGATTTGAGCTGTGCGTTGGTTGATCAGTCAGTCAGTTTCTGCTTTTATATATGTGCATACTAGCTGTTGTCAGCGACTTCGTCTGCAAAGAATTCGTTTATCGCTATCCCGCGGAAACTACGCAATTTTCTGGGATAAAAAGTAGGCTATGTGCTATTCCAGACTTTTCTCTATCTATGTGCCAAATTTCATCCAGATCAGTTGGGCCGTTCTGGCGTGATTGAATAACAAAAATCCATCCATCCATACTTTCGCATTTATAATATTAGTTAGATAAGATTAGATATTAGTTAGATAGATAGCTGTAGGGTCAGCATCCGGGGAATTGTTTTCATTGGTCGAAAGGACCCGCACGCGCATCGTACAGCATTGGTGACATATCAAATAAATTGTAGAGAATTCACTCTATTGGTGAATTCCTCTATGTTGCATAAATACACCTGTTGCGTTGTGACATACATAATATGCCATTATATGTGTGCACGGTCAGCGAAACATGCGTTGCTGATGTTTCTATTTCACTAGACCTTTTTTTAATTGACTTAGTACATAGATAATTTTTATTTGCCGCCTGAAAGTCACGTATAGGTGAAAAACTTAAGTAAATGACCTAAGGATGACTTAATTATGTGTGAGTAATGTGTGCGAATAGACAAATTGACGTTCCAAATTAGAAAAATGACTTAAGTCCCGGGGTGCGAGTCGGGTTACCTTCGCGTGTGGTCAAGAGCTGCGGTTCGTTTTTGGATCCGTCCGAGGGGAAGAGTAGTGCTTGGTCCGGTGCACCCTGGGCTTCGGTTAATGATTTCCTGGCGGTCTCCGTGGGATATCATTGTCCGTTGGCTAAGAGCCCGACAGGGGGGGAGGGGGTCGTTTGACCGTGTTCTACCGTACAACGTTGCCGACATTTTTATGTCACAAGATTTTTGAACACTGTATTTTTTACTTCGACATTGGCGAAATCATCGCATCGATCGATGGGGCCATATTATTAAAAGAAGAAGAAGACTTAAGTCCCATATCAGTTCTGTACATACTGTTGCAATAGGTAAAAATGTATAGGAATGTTTGACAGCGCGGGCATTCGGCTTAATGGCGTCTTATGTTAATACACAGTCGATATCCAAAATATTGTGTTTCATTACCAAACAATACATGGTGGCAGCGGAAAACAATTAAAATATAAAAATGAACCAATTAGCAGCGCCGGGGCCATTTCATTTTGATCCCGAGCACTGGGACAAGTGGAAGAAACGTTTTGAGAGATATGTGAGTGTATCATTTTCCAAGAAGAAAACTGCGGAGGAGGATAAAACTGGAGAAAAAGATGAGGAGGAAGTGGATTTGCTTCTGTACTTAATGGGAGAGAAGGCGGAGGAGTTAGCTATCCAATTAAACATTACAAAGAAAACATGTACACTCAAACAAGCGTTGAAAAAATGGATACGCATTTCCAACCTAAAAGGAATCCAGTGTATTCTAGATTCCGTTTTAACAGTCGCTCTCAAGAAACAGGCGAGTCAGCGGATGAATTTATTCGATCTTTGTATGTGTTGGCGGAATCCTGCGATTTTGGGTCACTGAAAGAGCAAATGATCAGAGACAGGATTGTTGTTGGTGTTTTGAGTAAAAGAGCGAGGGAAAAAATGCTCATGGTCGTCAATTTGTCATTGGAAACAGCAGTGCAAATTTGCCAATCAGTGGAGACATATGAAAAACAGCAAGCGTCTTTTGAAGCAAGAGAGGTAAATCAAATTCAAGGAGCGGGCGCACGTTCAAAAGAGTCCGGATGTTGGTTTTGTGGACGAGATAGACACACAAGCAGACAAATGTGTCCAGCAGTACGGGCGAGATGCAAAAAATGCAACAGAGTGGGACATTTTGCTCGGTGTTGTCGAGCGGGAAAGTTGATGAATATGGAAAAGCAGCAGGAACAGGATGAGGACAATGATTTGAAGGTCTGTTTAGTAAATGGTAACAAGTATAAAGTTAAGGTTGATGTGTACAATAATGGACATTTAAAATGTAATTTATTGTTTTTAATTGACACAGGGGCTGATATAGTTGCTGTCCCGGAGCGCTGTATTGCTAAGGAAACACATTTGGAGCCATGCCATGCAAATATAAGAGGTCCAGATAACACAAAGTTGGTTGTCAAAGGTATTTTAAAACTGACATTATCTTGTGAAGGCAGATATTATAGCGGGGATGTGTATGTAGTAGAGGGGTTACAATCACCTATACTTGGGGTACCTGCTTTAGAAGCAATGGAGATGATTAAGATTTTGGGTGTTAATAGAGTGTCATGCACTACTTCTATAGATGTTGAGAAAGAGTTTCCTAACATATTCAATGAGTTAGGGGTATTTAATGAGGCGTTTGATATAAAGTTGGTAGATAAGATGAAGGGTTTTGTACAGTATACACCTCGAGTAGTACCTATACCTTTGTTAGAAAAGTTGAAGCCTGAATTGGATAGGTTAAGCAAATTAGGAGTTATATCTAAAGTAGAAGAACCAACACAATATGTATCACCTATAGTGGTAGTTCCAAAGGGTGATGGCAATGTTAGGATCTGTGGGGATTATACAGAACTCAATAAAAATATACATAGACCAGTGTTTCCCATTCCTAAGATTGAAGTAACTTTAGCCTTGTTAAAAGGGTCAAGATTCTATTCTAAAATTGATGCCACTGCGGGCTTCCATCAGATTGTACTTTCAGAGAAATCAAAACATCTAACTACAGTCATTACACCGTATGGGCGCTATTTGTACAATAGGTTACCGTTTGGTTTGAACTGCGCACCAGAATATTTTTCTATGAAATTTTCACAATTATTTGAGGACATTCAGGGCGTAGTAGTCCATGTCGATGATATTTTAGTACATGCAGAGTCCATGGAAAAACATGATCACATATTGAGAAAAGTGTTAGGAAGATTAGACGAAAAAGGCATCACAATAAATAAAACAAAATGTGTGTTTGGGGTTGAGAAAATAAAATATTTAGGACATATTATTGAGGCAAGCGGGGTCACACCTGATCCATCTCGCATTAAGGCTATAAGTGATTTTGAGATACCAAAAAATAAAAAACAGGTCATGCAATTTGTGGGAATGATAAATTTTGTGGGGCGCTACATACAACATCAAGCAACTTTATTAAAACCACTGTATGAGTTATTAAGACATGAGGTAGATTTTGTATGGGGTCATGAACAACAAGTAGCTTTTGATAAAGTAAAAGAAATATTGCAGACTGCTCCGATTCTGGCACATTTTGATTCGAAAAGCAAGGTAATTTTAGCTGCTGACAGTAGTTCTTATGGATTAGGTGCGGCATTAATGCAAGAAAATACTGATAAGAAAAGAAATATTGTGGCTTATGCCAGTAGAACACTTACAGAAACAGAAAAAAGATATTCACAAATAGAAAAAGAATGTTTGGCTTTAACGTGGGCAGCAGAAAGGTTTAAAGATTTTATATATGGGATATTGGTTGTACTGGAAACGGATCATAAGCCTTTGATACAGATTTTGCAAACTAAACCAATAGATGAATTAACACCAAGATTAATGGCATTTAGAATGAGATTAACTCGGTTTAATTATACAGTTACATATATTCCGGGAAAAAAACTAGCCATCCCTGATGCCTTATCAAGGAATCCTTTGACTGGTAATGAGTTAGAAACTGATTTGTGTAGAGAGGACAGTTCAGAACTGTTTGTGAATTTTGTTCTCAAGAGCATTCCACTCAAGGATTCATTGTTAGAAAAAATTAAAGGTGAACAAGCAACCTGTAAGTTATGTCAGCAGTTAATTAAATTTACAAAAGAGGGTTGGCCTAAACAAAATCAGTTAACAGGAGTATTAAGATTGTATTATCAGTATAGATTTGATTTTTCAGTGGGAAATGGTTACTTGCTGTATAAGTGTAGGTTAGTTATACCTGAAAGTTTACAAAAGATAATGCTAAATAAGATTCATGAAGGACATCTAGGAATTAGTAAATGTAGAGGTAGAGCAAAACAAAGTGTGTGGTGGTTAGGAATGTCGACTCAAATTGAAACAGTCATCCAACATTGCCCACAGTGTATTGAGGAGCGTAAAAATCCGAGAGAAAATATTATATTAGAAGATCAACCGGAAAGACCGTGGCAAAAAATTGGCATAGACTTGTTTCATTGTGATAACACATGGTATATGGTCATGATAGACTACTATTCTAGGTACATTGACTTAAAAAAATTGAATCATCTCACTGAAAATTATATAATAGAGCAGTGTAAGGACACTTTCTCTAAGTTTGGCATTCCAGATTTAGTGAGGTCTGATGGAGGACCGCAGTTTAAAAGTAAATTCAAAGAATTTGCAAAACAATATAATTTTGAACATATTACAAGTAGTCCTTATTTTTCGCAAAGTAATGGCTGTGCTGAATCGGCGGTTAAGATAGCTAAAAATTTACTGAAGAAAAATGAAGACATTCATTTGGCACTTCTAATCTACCGCAACACACCATTAGATTTAGGGTTCAGTCCAGCTGAACTTATGTTCAACAGAAAATTAAAAGATAATTTACCAAGACTGCCTAGTAGTTTATGTAAGAAAATTAATTGTAAGACTGAATTTCATAAGAAGGAAGTTGAAAAGAAGAAAAAAATAGAAGCACATTATAATAGAAGTCATAGGACTAGGGGGTTGAGAGAATTAGTAGAAGGAGAGAAAGTTTGGGTAGTAGATTTGAGACGTTATGGTAAAATTGTACGGAAGTCAGTAGAACCAAGATCATATATTGTAGATACAGATAATGGTTTCTATCGCAGAAATAGAACGCATTTGATACCATCCTCACAGAGTCAAGCTGGTTAACAGAGGACGTACCATGACGTATTCATGCGTTTCAGTTTAGGTCCGCTCGCTGTCAGATCCATACTAAAAGTGACAGCTAAAACTTGAACTGCGTCGGAATTAGGACGTTATGGTAAGGCCCCTGGTCATTTACTTAAGTTTTTCACCTGTACTTTGTTGCCTTTTGATAAAGTTTAAACACCGACCAAGTGCGAGTCGGACTATAATAAGTAAAGTACCTACTCTAAGATGGGTTCTTAACATTACATTGACTTACGATAAACAACTAGACTCCCAATCGCAAACAAGAGTGCCTCAAGAAACGTCCGAGCGGCGTTGTCTATGTATTGTGTGTGTCAACACATCAACTTACACAAATAACATTAACTTATTCGTTCAAATTAACACCTTATTTCGTGGCAGTAATGTTTAATGTCAATTGCATACGATCGTGAGAAGTAATAACAGGACGCCACGCGCTGGAAACCTGTCTGTCTCTTGTTCTCAAGCGTTTGAAATTACGGTGCGAAAGAGACATGTACATTGTTATCGAAGCGCGGTCGAAACACGATTGAACCAAACTGCACAATAGACGCGTCGTGCAGACTTTTGCTTCCGACAGTTTTTGAGCGTGATTGGGAGTCTGGTTGCTTATCGTAAGTCAATGGTTCAGAAGCAGTAAGGAAATGACCAGCTATTACAACCGATTATACTAGGGTCTGTCTACCCAGCAAGGGATAAAGACGTGATTTATGTAAGTACTTTCTTGTTATTACAGTATAGATTTTCGTAAGGTTATGGTAAAGTCTGTACAGTAATAACTTTAAAGTACAGATTTTTGTACTTTAATGTTATTACAGTATAGTTTTTTAATGGTGTAATAATGCTGGTCATTTCCTACGGTTTCTGAACGCATTAACGCGCTAATGATATTTAAAAATCAAACGAACTTACCACCAAGTGAAGTGCGATGTTAATTGTGTGAAGATGTGTTGTGTGTTGGTCCAAGATAAATGGCGACACCACCCCCCTTATTCATAAACGCTCTATAGGCTTCTGCTAACTTAGCAATCGTTTGTCCTTATCTGTGAAAGGTAAATGTCAAAGTGACAGATAAGGACAAACGATCGCTAAGTTAGCAGAACCCTATAG
This sequence comes from Pandemis heparana, assembly GCA_963854515.1. Taxonomy (NCBI): domain Eukaryota; kingdom Metazoa; phylum Arthropoda; class Insecta; order Lepidoptera; family Tortricidae; genus Pandemis; species Pandemis heparana. The sequence continues at coordinate 32,120,776 of OY978006.1, forward strand.
AGCGTTTATGAATAAGGAGGGAATGAATCTACTAATTCAAGAAATATCGGACGTCTTGGACCAACACTCGAACACAAGTGCGTAAATAAAGTAGGTTAAACATCACGCCTGATTCTTTGAATGCATTCATTTCCCATTATTTGTTTTACAACCAAATTGCCTTCCGTTCTACTTCAAGCCCAAATGAGCCTAAATCACCATACGGTAAAGGTGTAATTTCCCTGATGATTTCCCGCACCCTTTTGTCACGCAGGTTTTGGACAAACTGGGTCGTGCTTTAACAAATTGATTCAGAATGTCACAAATCTTGATTTATCATGTTTTATTTTCAACCATACGTGGATGGGAAGTTTTTAATCTAATTCTTGTGTAGTCTAATAGCGGTTCCTACGCGGGAACTATGAAATTTTCCAAAATAAAAACTATTCTATGTCCTTCCACGGGACTGAAACTATCTCTGTACCAAATTTCATTAAAATCGGATAGGTAGTTTAGGCGTGAAAGCGTAACAGACAGACAAACATAGTTACTTTGGCGTTAATAATATTATTTGTAGGCATTTATTTACTAGCTTTTGCCCGCGACTTCGTACACGCAGAATTAATAGCGTTGAAGCTCTCTCGCGACTTCAAATATTAACCCCCTTAATCATAAACGCAATCGTTTGTCCTTATCTGTGAAAGGTAAATGTCAAAGTGACAGATAAGGACAAACGACTGCTAAGTTAGCAGAAGCCTACAGAGCGTTTATGAATAAGGGGGTAAACATTAATCCGTATCACGCGACCATTTTGAAAAATCTTGTAATTGCTTTTAATTACACATAAACATAAGAAAAAGCATAGAATGAGCCATTTCTCTTTCCGTGCACGTAAAAGCCCATCGAAAATCTTAGCAATCATGTTAAAGGCGATGCTAGCAACTCATCACTATTTTGATTCCCCTTTCCACCCCAATGCTAAACGTGGCCTTTACGTCTTACTTTAGGCTCTATCTACGCTGTAACGGATAAAGATTTATGTATGTAAATCTCACTGCATCAAGGTTCCATATGTGCTCAAGTGATGACTCGTTACGGCTGACCTTAAAATTGTACCGTCGATCTCCGATGTTTGTATACAATTCAAATGCGAACAGAGAAAGTGCGCCCGCGGCGGTTTCGGGAGTGAAATCGCGAGGCGCAAACGCAACCGTTACACTTATAATTCATTTTAGCTAGAGTATATTTGATAAATCTATCCTACTAATATTATAAATGCGAAAGTTTGTGACGATGTAACGATGGGAGTGAGTGTGCATGTTTGTTCTTTCTTCACGCTGAAACGACTGGACGGATTTGGTTCAAATTTGGAACGGAGATAGCTTACCTAGATTAAAGCATATACCATGAGCTTTTCCGTGAACGACAACATCGTGGGCAAACCTGCACACATTTACGAAGCAATTCAATAGTGTGTGAGAACTGTAGCCCAAGCCCTCTCATTCTGAGAGGAGGCCTGTGCCGAGTGGGACGTATTGTATAGGCTGGTGATGTTGATGGTATATCTAAGTGACCATTATCGTGTATTAAGAAAAACATGTGACGTTATATGTCACGCGGAAGTATAAAAACAAGTCGCATAAGGTAAGCATTAGCACACCATACCGGGCTCGATTTGATTATTAAATCATACAACCACATACATAATATATCGTACCTATTTTCTTGACATTAAAAGTTAATTATTGCATGCTGGTCTGGGAGTTAAGAGAATCTAACTAATATTATAAATGCGAAAGTATGGATGGATGGATGTTTGTTTGTTACTCAATCACGCCAGAACGGCCCAACGGATCTGGATGAAATTCGGCACATACTTTTGTAGAGAAAAGTCTGGAATAGCACATAGGCTACTTTTTATCCCGGAAAAATGCGTAGTTCCCGCGGGATAGCGATAAACGAATTCTTTCCAGACGAAGTCGCTGGCAACAGCTAGTCACAGAGTATGTTTCTCTACCCGCGCCCGCAATTGACAACATTTCATATTTCTGAGCCTATAATTTTAATGGTTCTCTGTATTCTGTTTGAAAAGATGAACATGCTGACAGTTTAATTTTTTCGCTAGGGTTTGTATTTAATTTATAATTAATTTATTAATTTTTGCTTATTCTAAAAGGGCGTAACTCCGATACTATCACAGAATAGACACTTATCCTTTTGTCTTTTCTGTATAGAAAAAAATCTGACGTCAATTTCAAATTGGCCTTATTCTCCGATATTCGATTTTCGAGGTTCGCTTCGTGCTGTTCCGCTCATACTAATATAGTCATTAACTTGAGAGTGAGAGAGAAGGTATTCAACGAACTTCAAAAATACAATTTCAGAGTTGCCCCCCTTGTACTTTGAAGTTGTCATATCCAAAATTATGGTCGCTTATTTTTTCTCGTGAAAAAGGCAAAGGTGTTTCACCTATCCTGTGGTAGTTTTGGTAAAATTAGGACATATTTTTAATTAATTTTTATTTTTTATAATAAGCGATATTAAAATTATATAAACATATTGCAGTGATCAGGAGGCAAAATGCTTTCGAACCATATATACATTTTCAGGTGTTATAAAAATGAAATGTTGTCAATTAAACGCATCGAGGGAAAAGGGCGAAGATTTTGGCAATCATGTTTAGGCGATGCTAGCAACCCATCAAAATTTTGATTCCCCTTTCCACCCGCCTACATCCATGCTTAACGTGGCCTTTAAGTTACCTACGGCTCTGTACACCGTAAGGGATAAGGGTGCGACCAAACCGCCGCGTATACGCAGTGACGTGTCGTATGCGTCACGTTTTCTCACCGTTTCTTCATACATTTTGTTGCGTTTTTTAAGCAGCGGTGTGGTCGCACCCTAAAGACGTGATTTATATAATATATATAGATATATGTATGATGAGATCAAAAATATACATACATACACAAACGTCTCTGTCCCTAACGGGGTAGACAGAGCCATAGATAACAAGACCTAGAGGCCACGCTCCACATTGTGGGCGTGTAGGTGGAAAGGAATCAAAATAGTGACGGGTTGCTAGCATCGCCTATAACATGATTCCTAAGATATTCGCCCATTCCCTCGATGGGCTTTTACCTGCGCGGGAAGAGAGGCAGAAGCATGAAGATGGGTGTACTATATTTTTTCTTTGCTCCCTAACCAGTAGGCTTATTGTCTAACTCGCTCGCAATCGCCATCGTGTTAATTTCGACAGTTCATGTATGGGCTGACAATTGGCATCGGAATCACCTAGCTGTCACATTCATATAAGAACTGTCCAAATGAACACGATGGCGATCGCGAGCGAGTTAGACAATAACCCCCTTATTCATAAACGCTCTATAGGCCTCTGCTAACTTAGTAATTGTTTGTCCTTATCTGTGAAAGGTAAATGTCAAAGTGACAGATAAGGACAAACGATTGCTAAGTTAGCAGAGGCCTATGGAGAGTTTATGAATAAGGGGGTAAGCCTAAAGCATGGAAGGATCAAAAATGTTGCTGTATTGTATTTGATCAAAACGTTGATTCATTAATTATTATTCCTCTGGCGTGGCTTACGTAATGATTATAAAACCGTCTACGAGGTAAATTGTTGTCATTCCGATCATGCTTCTAGTTTGAACATGTCGTTACCTCATCCTGTTATATCATATCTAAGGTCAATCCCACATAAACATAGCTGCCGCAATAAGCATAGTAGTTGTTGCTTCCATGTTGGTCTGGGAGTAAAGAAAAAAATTCGCGCACCGAGGGTTCCGTACCATTATCTATAAATATCTATAAACCAGTGTAAGCAGAGCCCTGCTCCAAAGCAAAATATACGCAGTGTGGGCTCACTTTATATTAGTCACTGATATATACAGACATACATACATATTTACGGTTTTTGCAATTTTTCCATTATCTGTGCTATGAGACGCTGCTTCGTGCCAAATTTCAAGATTCTGAGTTCACGGGAAGTATATACCATGTAGGTTTTGAATCCCTTGCGAGTTTCAAAAATTTGCGGCATAATCGGCTGTATCTTTTGATTACGTTGGCTTAGAAATTTGATTTTCTCGCAGCTCCAAGGGACAGTAGACCTGAGTATTTGATATCAATTTCAGCTTGATACTTACACGCGTTCCTTAGCAAAAAGGTCTTGACAGACGGACGGACGGACGGACAGCAAAGTGATTCCATAAGAGTTCCAACTACTTCTCTAAGCGCGCAAATGGTAAAAACCTATCGAGGGACGGGCGAAAATTTTAGAAACCACGATATAGGCGATACATCTAGCAATAGTCACTATTTTGAAAGTATGACAATATCAAATGCGTGATAAGTCGATTCTATTTCCCACCGCTGGACTCTCGTGCGTTTCATCAACAAATTCGCAGGCATCCGCTAAAGAGTCGGCAAATGACTACATTAGAAGCGCCTCACGTTTTTGCTACGTGTCTAAAAACATTCGTACTACTAGTATTATAAGTGGAAAGTTTGTGAGTATGGATGTATGAGAGAGATAGAGATACTTATGTAGTAGATAAGAGTTTTCAATGATTCACGGTTAAGTCCATTCGAAATATTAAAGACGGGATATGAACAGCGATTACCTTTATTGAGCTCCCGATATTTCGACGCATGGCATAACAACAACAATAACAATTTCTTCATTGTACCCGTGATCATGATGCATGCAACTGCGTAGAAATATCGGGAGCTCAATAAAGGTAATCGCGGTTAGTATCCCGTTTATAATATTTCGTATGTAGAAGATACCTATAATACATTTGAGAAGATAGAATAGGTAAATAGAAAACAAACAGGCAATGAGTTATACTAAACGAGTACAGGGGCCTTACCATGACGTCCTAATTGCGACTCAGTTCAAGTTTTAGCTGTCACTTTTAGTATGAATTTGACAGCGAGCGAACCTAAACTGAATCGCATTAAGACGTCATGGTAAGGCCCCAGATATTAAATTTCTACACAGCACTGAAAATTAGAACACAGAAAAATCCGAGAAGTAAAGCTGTGGCCGGGAATAGAACCCGGATCCTCGTCATTCCGTGACGCGTGTTATACCCATAGCAGGTAACACAGATACAGGGAGTACAGATATGGTGTAACATGCACTCAGCATATTGTTGCGGTACCAGGGGCCTTACCATGACGTCCTAATTCCGACTCAGTTCAAGTTTTAGCTGTCACTTTTAGTATGAATCTGACAGCGAGCGAACAATACAATACAAATACTCTGCATTGAACACCACAAATCAGTACAAAACAATACAGAAACAAAGAACAAAGTATACAATAACTTAAAGTTAAACTTTTGACGACGCGATTGGCCTAGTTGGTAGTGACCCTGCCTGCGAAGCAAGCGTCCCGGGTTCGAATCCTGGTAAGGGCATATATTTGTGTGATGAGCACTAATATTTGTTCCTGAGTCGTGGATGTTTTCTATCTATATAAGTATGTATATTATTGTATATCGTTGTCTAGTACCCATAACACAAGCCTTACTAGCGCCTACTTTGGGACTAGGTCAATTTGTGTGAACTGTTCACTAATATTTATTTATTTATTAAATATTTATTTATTAAACTGAATCGCATTAAAACGTCATGGTAAGCCCCCTGTTTTTCAATGGGATCGAAACAAAATTAAAAACTAAACAAAAACACACTGTGGAAAGCACTTCTCAAAGAAGCTGGCAATACGAATGTTGCGTATAGATGTTTGTTACTATTTCACGCCAGAAGTAGGACAGATATATAGCACAGAGATTCAGGACCTGTTGCACCACTCTATTAAGTTCCAGCTATCTTAACTGTCAGTTATCTATGATTCCGTCTCTATTTATTACTAAGAAACAGACAGAGACGTCATCATAGATAACTGACAGTTAAGATAACTAAAAACTTAACAGAGTGTTGAAACAAACTCTTATTCTTATAGCCTGGAACAACACATTAAACTGCCAGTCAATTGAAATTGCAAACAATGTAAACAAACCTTGTATTTAATTTGTTTAATATATATTTTCCCTCATCATATACTGCTAAATCCGTGTGTTATTTAATCAATACTTACCTTAACATTATCCTGCACCATTAAAACAATAAACAAGTGCTACAATGTGGATATTTCATTAAGAGGCTGACAACACCAAATTTTGTCACACAATAAAAATCCAAAAAAATATGTATGTCAATTTTCATCATATTTCAAACACGCTGGACGGACTCGATACATAATTGAACAAAATCGGCTCGATAGAAAATAATTGCAACGATTGGTCTTAAAATCATCATTAAACAGTTCTATGTCTTTATTTTATCGACGTATGGGTCTGCAATTAAAAACATGAAGTCAACATATTCATACCTACACGGCTAACGAGTCATATTTCGCAAATAATCTATACTTTTTTTATTTCTTATTATTTGTGTCTTATTTGCAAGATTTTAGACGCGCGCCAAGCTGCCGAAATAGTTTCATCTCTTTCACTAACAGGCATGCGATCCGTATGTGTGAAGAGTGGCGCTGCTCAAGGTCATTTGCTGTTGACAGCGCCTTAAATGGTTTATTTGTACAATGGTTTAGTGGTACATTGTTCGCAATTTCAATTGACAGCGACTTTAGGTAACTTTAGGTAAGGATAGGTTCTCGCGGGATAGCAATGCGATAAACCAATTTGCAGACAAAGTCGGGGGCAACAGCTAGTAGTATATACAAATAGAAAGAAGGTCATACATGTCGTCTTACTAAACATAGGAACAGTTTACATTTCACGCTCCAAATGTTAGCGTTTTCGAACAAAACAATACGTTCGGATGCTTTCGAGTTTCGTCATTGACAGTCTTCTCGGTAACCTTACTGCCATTTACTTCCATGAAAATATGCAATGCCGTGCACAAACGATCATACAATACAATGTTAAACATACATATATCACGTCTTTATCCCTTACGATATAGACAGAGTAAGGTAACAAGGCCTAAAGGGCACGTCTAGATTGTGGGCATGGTGGAAAGGAGAATCAAAATTGTGATGGGTGCTAGCCGCATCGGCTATAACGTTGTTTCTAAAAGTTTCGCCCATCCCCTAGATCGGCTTTTACGTGCGCGGGAAGATAAGCAACTGGTACATTGTATGTTTTTTCTTTGCTCCTAGAAAAGTTTTGAAGGAATATTATCAACATAATATATGTATTATTTTATGTGGTTGGGGAAAACGGGCGCGCAGGGCTCTGCTAACACTGGATTTTATGTTCACTTGTTGAATTTGTATGGAATCCTCGGTGCGCGAGTCCGACTCGCGCTTGACCGGTTTTTTGCATAAAATCATGACCTAACCGCATAGCAACTATAATCATTAATTACGGTATCGAATTGCAAACAAGTTAATTTCAAATCATTAAACGGCGCCCTGTTAGCTTTCATTTCACTCATTTTTTGCTGACAGTTGACCTGGCTATGCAAATTTCCACTTAAAGCATTGCAAGTTAAAGTGCACAGTTGGTTGCGGTACGAGGAGAAATGCGAACGTGAGGTTGTACAGACGCTATGGTAGAAGCGCTAGGGATGAGGGAAAGTCTGGTATCGGTTTCGGCTTTTAGCTTTCGGCACTTTCAATTTAGCCGAAAATATTCGTCATACATAAATTACGTCTTTATCCCTTACGGAGTAGACTGTCTAAGGTAACAAGATCTAAAGGCCACTTTAAGCATGATTGTGGGCGTATAGGTGGAAAGGGGAACCAAAATAGGGATGGGGTGTTAGTCGCATCGCCTATAACATGATTCCTAAGATTTTTTACAATCTTTGCGGGAAGAGACGAAACTGGTACCTACATTCTGTTTTTTTTGCTCCTAAACTAGCATGGATGGAAGTAAAATTAGTTGATTATACTCTAATATGTACAGTCATGCTAATACGAGGAACATAAGTGGTATAAAAACATTCTCGAATGTTGAATGGATTAGCGTAATTATTGTTTTCTATCCGACCTCCGCTGAACTAATTGTATGTTACACGCGAAGGATGATAAAAAATGAGAAAAAACATTTAATAACATAATGGTCGTAATTAGCGAATTTCGCGTAAAACCGTACTTGCTAATCCGGTATTAGGTATATCTTAAGTTATATCTATTTCACGATACAAATGTGCCTACTGCAGTTTTACCGTTGTCATCATCATCATCGTCCAAGCACAGGAATCCCGACACAATTCTACTGATTTCGCACTAAATTATATTTAGTGGGTCTATATATTTTGTCCAATAAAATTGAAGTTTCGAATGAACAGTTTGCATAAGTCACCCAATGGTACCAAAGAATTTCGGTTTCGGCTAATACCGGGGGTTCGGCGTGGTTCTATGAACCGTTGATGGCGAGGCTATTTTTAGATGTAAACCCGTGCGGTGGGTTGCGTTCGCGCTCTCGCACGATGTCCAATTTTAGACGCAAGCGCAGGCTTCTACGGAGTACGTTAACGTGGAAATGTGGCCAAAACAGGACTGTTTTGAAGCCAAATTGAGTTAAGTACTTTTAGACTAGAGCCTTTAGTGTCAATTTTCACACAAACGTCTCCCTCGCGTTTAGTTTATACTAAACTTGTCAATCGCTATGGGAAAATTGGCAGCGCCACTTGCGGATCGAATCTGCAAACATTAGCTTACGATGACGTCTTAATAGTGCGGTTCAATTCCGAACTAAGGTTCTTCTTCTTGTTCTTTTTTCTTTGTGGCATTACAAGTCGTTATAGCGACGACAACTTCGCCAATGTCAGGGTAAAATTTTCATAAAATAAAATCTTGTGACAAAATGTCGGCAACGTTGTACGGTAACACCCCCAACCCCCCTGTCGGGCTCTTAGCCAACGGTCAATGATATCCCTCAGATACTGCCAGGAAATCATTAGCCGTTGCCCAGGGTGCACCGAACCAAGCACTGCTCTTCCCCCCGGACGGAACCAGGGTGCGTGTCGGGTTACCTCCACGTGTGGCCAGGAGCTGCGGTTCGTTTCTAAGTCCAAAATATAACATTCGTTACATCACTAGTTGGTAACTCGAGTATCTAAGTGCGGAGTACGCAGCAGGATGCAGTCTGTATAAAAGGATATTATTTTTAATGCTAAGCTTTTACGAGAAACATTAGCTCTAACCTTGATAAAAGTCGACTAAGACGTTCGCCGTACCTGATGAGCGTTTGCTTCTATTTTTATCTACTTTTTTGTTTAATTTTAGTAATTAGCATATTTTTACATGCTGCATAAAGAATTAGCTTTGAAACAGTGAGGGGGTTACCATGAAGTCTTAATGCGATTCAATTCCGATCCAGTTTGGTGCGCTCGCTGTCAGATCCATAAAAGTAACAGCACAGAATATATAATAGTACTAACGTACAGAATGGCCACGCTCCGCCCCGCACCGATTCGAGTTACCCCACCCCTCAAGCGCAGTCTGCCGGAAAGCTGCTGGCAACTAGTAGGGCTCGCAACGCGATGTATGTTGGCCGCACGTCACAAGTTCGGGAACCTATCCTACCTACTTCATTTTATAAAACATTAGAAAATTAATGCTTTCTGAAATTATCGCGATTAATACATGAAATAACTACAGAATCATACGCTTAAGTTTGTTGTCGTACATCAATTGTAATTGAAAATAATAATGCTTAAATACACAGACAGACACATTTTAAGTAAGTTTAAATAAATAGATAACGATTAAGTACATTTATTTGCACACATCTAAGCCATATCTTCATTATAAGTACCTATATTTGTCATTGATGGTACTTATAGTACTAGGTTTTTGCGATAGACAGCCCTGTGTATCTTACGCACACATTGACGCGTGTACAGACGACATCGTGCCTGTGTTCATTTCAGAACGCGGATTTTGTACGTCGTGGCCGCCGTGTGGTAACAGCTAAAACCTGAATTGAGTCTAATTGAATCGCACTAAGACGTCACGGTAAGGCCCCTGTAGGCTTATTGTCTAACTCGCTCGCAATCGCCATCGTGTTCATTTTGACAGTTCATGTATGGGCTGACAATTGGCATCGGAATCAGCTAGCTGTCACATTCATACAAGAACTGTCAAAATGAACACGATGGCGATTGCGAGCGAGTTAGACAATAAGCCTACAGGTCGTGCGTCCGTCGTTGGTGGACGTCCTACGCTGCGCTTGCCGCGCGGTCTCCACTCGAGAACCTCACAGCCACCGTCTGTTATCCGTGCTATATGGCCTGCCAGGCCAGTTGCCACCTAAGGCGCTGTCAACAGCCAATGACCTGGAGCAGCGCCACTCTTCACACATACGGTTTACGTGCCTGTTAGTGAAAGAGAAGAAACTATTCCGGCAGCTTGGCGCGCGTCTAAAATCTTGCAAATAAGACACAAATCATAAGAAATAAACAAAAGTACGGATTACTTGTGAAATATGACTCGTTAGCCGTTTAGGTATGAATATGTTGACTTTATGTTTTTAATTGCAGACCCATATGTCGAAAAAATAAAGACATAGAACCGTTTAATGATGATTTTAAGACCAATCTTTGCAATTATTTTCTATCGAGCCGATTTTGTTCAATTGTGTATCGAGCCCGTCTAGCGTGTTTGAAATATGATGAAAATTAACATTATATTTTGTTTGTATTTTTTTTGTGAGCAGTTTTTCTTAAAAAAGTGTTTAAATAACATCAATTTCAACAAAATTTGGTGTTGTCAGCCTCTTAAAGGTCCCAGTACACAATGGCGTACGCTGGCCCATTTCAGCCGATCGCCATTGCCATTGCGTATAGTTTTGTCCGCCACTATATACCATTACCCCCAGTACACAATGGGCCAGCATACGCCATTATGTATTGGGGCCTTGCGTATCTTTGATCCACGTTCCACAATGCTCGTCCAATCGACGTGCCTGAGCGTTATCTAATCTGAAACATTAGCAATGCCCCGCGGTCACGCTAGCGAAGCCTTACCGTTCTGTTTTAGTTGGAATTAAGGAAGTTAACGTGCGCGATACGATAATATCTACAAATGAAAAAACGGCCAAATGCGAGTCGAACTTGCAATTTATAGAAAGACGAAAGAAGAAAACGGGGTGAGAATGGATTGAGGGGTGAGAAGGGATTGCGGGGGAAGGGATTTAGGTGGAGGAGGGATAGAACTAATATTTTGTGTTTTTACTTGCTACTTGAAATTTCTGGATCAGCTGCTCTAAAAGTGGTTTACTTTATATTTTTACATACTATACATACATAAACCACGTTTTTACCCCTTACGGGGCAGACAGGGCCTAAGGTAACAAGACCTAAAGGCGTTTAGCATGATTGTGGGCGTATAATTGGAAAGGGGAATCAAAATAGTGATGCGTCGCTAGCCGTTTCGCCTATAACATGATTCGTAAGATTTTCACCTACCGGTCGGTCTTACCCCCGGCCTGGCTCAAATAGTACAATACAACAGCTAATTTTATAGAGGGGGTTATTACCCCACTCCCGCCTAGTACATTATTTACGAAACACTGCGTCACACAAAGTCGAATGAATATATAACACTGTGGGCAACGTCCAAGGTGTTTTCATGGCCTTGGTAACCCCCCATGCTTGGTTGTTGACCTTTGCGGTTTCATAGTTTTTTTTTTTAATAATAGAATTGCCAAAGGTCTGTCCGTCACGTCGCGTCTATTTACGTCTACGAGTTCTACAAGTCGTAACATTTGGAGGATTTGAAACATAATGTAGCTGAGAAGAAATGCCAACTAGCAGATAATTAAATTTTTGCTGTACTTTTCTGTAATAAATGGATTTTAATATTACTTTCATGTGATGTGATACTTTCGATTCTTCCATGCAGGTCTAGACCAAAGAAAAACATAGAATATACCAGTTGCTTCACGCACGTAAAAGTAGTGATGTGTGTGTGTGTGTGTGTGTGTGTGTGTGTGTGTGTGTGTGTGTGTGTGTGTGTGTGTGTGTGTGTGTGTGTGTGTGTGTGTGTGTGTGTTTTTATATGAATCTTTATGACCGGGTACTGTTGTGATTTTATTGTGTCTAATATAAATGAAACATAATTCGTCTCATCACCTCGGCATGCGTAATACCACGCATCATAATATACTCACTAGCGCGCGGAAAAATATTTATGGAGTAAATCTTACACATACACAATTGTGACTTAATCAAGCCACGGAGCCAATGGGAAAACCTAGCCTAATTATTATGGATATTATCTAACTAATATTATAAATGCGAAAGTATGGATGGATGGATGGATGTTTGTTTGTTTGTTACTCAATCACGCCAGAACGGCCCAACGGATCTGGATGAAATTCGGCACATAGATAGAGAAAAGTCTGGAATAGCACATAGGCTACTTTTTATCCCGGAAAATTGCGTAGTTCCCGCGGGATAGCGATAAACGAATTCTTGGCAGACGAAGTCGCTGGCAACAGCTAGTGAATCAATAAATCATCATTAGAACGTAGCGTTTCTAAAACTATAGCTTTGTTTTCATGCCTACCCGCTAGGTGGCCAGGAGCTTCAGGAATTATTTCCTCAATGGGCGATAAAAAGAAAATATTACCCTATCTCCTTCCTTACCATTGCAATGCCATGTTATTAAACATCGAGTGCTATATCGAAGTAAAGTTGTCTAATGTGGTTTTTTTGTGCAATATCAATTATAATCGAATCATTTTTAAAAATAAATGTGATCATTATTCCATTTTTAAAGTGAAAACTTCTTTAGTGGCGTTGGGCACTTTTTGGGATGGGTAAAAAATGATAAATTTGCGTCAGACGTAAGACGGAGGGAGAGTTTAAGTACCAGGATACAGGTACAGGCTTATTGTCTAACTCGCTCGCAATCGCCATCGTGTGCATTTTGACAGTTCATGTATGGGCTGACAATTGGCATCGGAATCAGCTAGCTGTCACATTCATACAAGAACTGTCAAAAAGAAAACAATAGCGATTGCGAGCGAGTTAGACAAAGCCTCTAAAAACTTATATTGAAATACGAATGAATCGTTATCGTTAGGTTACTGTATATAAAAAAGTCGCCTGTGTCAAGCAAGAGTGACGTATTTAAAATACGCTCTGAACTAGATCATCTTTCGCATCACAAAAAATCACACCGCAGCAGACCTCCAGCAGACCCGTGGCCAGTTAGGAAGGATAGCGAAGAAGGAAGGTAAGCCCGCTTCCTATATTCACATCGGCACGGGCCGCACCAGTTCGGGGCCTTACCATGACGTCTTAATGCGCTTCAGTTTATGTTCGCTCGCTGTCAGATCCATACTAAAAGTGACAGCTAAAACTTGAACTGCGTCGGAATTAGGACGTCATACTAAGGCCCGTATAGATACAGAGTTTACCGCCTACAACATCACATACACTAAACTTTATCTCTTTATAATATTAGTGTAGATCTAACGCCGAGACACAAGAAAATTTCTAAACAACACTGAAAATTAGAACACAGAAAAATCCGAAAAGTAAAGCTATGGCCGGGAATCGAACCCGGGTCCTCGTCATTACGTGACGCGTGCTATACCCCTACACCACCCATAGCAGGTGAGTAAGCCTCCGAATTTTTCTATCTGTTACCAACTGTCACGTGACCTTGTTACTATGCGAATATTTGTCGCTAAGCGTCATCTGTTTGAATGATGTGTGTGAAGTAAATTTCTTGATTAATTTGATATTTCGAGACAAAAGAAGTCGGCTCACTATTAGTCACTATTCTTTACGCTACGACCAAACCGTAATGTTTTTTTTTTTTTTTTAAGTAGGCCAAAAGTGTTTTCCTTGTACAAATTTAGCACAGCTTTTACAATTATGTTAACGGTAAACAACGCGTGCGACTCAGGAAAACCGCAGATTAGGAGTACGATTAAGAGCGTTTATTCTCTGAGCCGGCAACGTCGCGTTTTTGGTGCTTTTTCGGTGTATTTATGAGTCCAATGCAACAATTAAACGTGATGGACTTTTTTTTATTAAACGAGTTATCACTACATAGTATAAAAATGTTTTGAAGATGATTACAAGTATATTACGAATTACCTAGCTTATATGTTGCAATAAATATAATCTGGAAAGACAAATAGCAAAATAAGAATATGTTTCTTCCAAAAGAATCGAGTACCTATTTTAATAAGTTATTTTATACTTATAAAATAATAATACAACTCGCATGGCTGGCAGGCAAGCATAAAATATACAAATCGCTGTGCAAAACCTGAAATAAAAGCGGAAATACATGATACAACTATTTAAAGTGATGTTTCTAATACAAAAATCTGAACTGGAAAAAGAGTTTTAAAAATAGAGTTATTGTCACAAAAACGTGCATTGTTTTCGTTGAGATTTCAAACAAAACATTTTAGCTATTTATACTTACTTACCTATTTAATATTTTTAAGAAACCCATTTGTATGTTACAGCATATAACAGCGAAAACAAACTGGTCACGTATGTATTTGTGAGCATTGTGATCTGAATTTAAATAAATTCGCATCGGTGACTGCAACGGCCGCCATTTTGTAAAAACTCCATTTTGTTTCAATTTGGCGCGACGCTCGGCCAACTTTAGCCTGTTGGTGGCCGAATTCGGAACTAAACGAAATCACGTACCAATTGTAAGGGGACGTGCGACGGCAGCGACACATTTGGCGGTAAATGTATCTTTGTTACCGTGCGTCGGTGAAATCGCATGCATTATATGACACGGATGCCACAAGCAAGCTGTAAATGTAATAATCGAGCCATAACCAAGGCTGACTACTTTTCTCTGGCCAACAACAGCTCAACTGTTTCGTAAAGCTTAAAACGTTTTAAAAGTCACGTAGACAGTGTGCGTATTGATTCCAAGATGTTTTTATAATCGTAATGATTCGAGCTGACATCCTTTTGACTTTGATAAACTAAAGTAGGTACATTCGCTGATCTAAAAGCAAAGTCACCTCAAAGCGAATACTATTCTCTATTCCAATCCATTTTAACGTCTTTGTAAACGAACTGCCCGGCTAGCACAAGAGTTGGGTCGCTCGCGAGGTAGATTACCCGTCTCTGTCTAGAAAGAACAGTAAAAAAAAGACGGGCAATCTATCTCGTGCGCGCGCGACGCGACTGGTGCGCTGTCGTGCTAGACGAGCACAGGATTGTTTTTTTTATATTATTATGAATTTGGAGCTTGTTAGTTTACAAATGCGTTAAAATGGATTGGACTATATACATATTCCGCTTGTTCCCCGTACATAACTATTTTTCATTAGGTACCAGTATCATTCTAAGGTAAAATAAACACTATTTCTAAATTAAAACAAACATGTTCGCGGCTTATGGGTGGCTCAAGGGTCACCCGACGCACCTAAACCTAAATTAATCCAAATTAATCATCCTACATTGGTTTTATTTTACCAGTGCCCGTTATTGTAACTTGGTCATATACGGGGAACAGATATGTGACAGCTAGCTGGGGCCTTACCATGACGTCCTAATTCCGACTCAGTTCAAGTTTTAGCTGTCACTTTTAGTATGAATCTGACAGCGAGCGGACCTAAACTGAAACGCATTAAGACGTCATGGTACGGCCCCTGATTCCGATGCCAATTGACAGCCCATACATGAACTGTCAAAATGAAGACGATGGCGATCGCGAGCGAGTTACGCAAATAAGCCTCAGAACCAAGCATCATCTTACCTTAACATCGATGAGTCTGACTGTGAACCCCGCGGCGTCGGGCGCCACTAGGCGGAGCGTGCATGGTGCCCTCGGCGCGGGCGGGGGGCGTACCAGCGCCAGCGCTATGGCCGCGCCTGCGCTCGCGCCGCTGCCGAGCTCGACCTCCTTCGTGCTGCCGCATAGCAGGCTCGAGGAGAGGCCTGGGAGAGAAATGATCAGTGAGGGGAGAACAAGATTTAACGGACGACGGTGCCAAATAAAGACTTTCAGCCTTCAACTTGCATTTGCCAGTTTCACGTTTTCTTCATAAAAAGTTAATTTCAAAACGTAATAATTTGTAGACGTTTTTTTTTATTGTTGCCTTTCAAAAATCATTCTACTTTAGTATAGATACAGTAGCTCGTCATATATAAACATAATGTAACGCATATTCATCTAGTCTGGCTAAATTTATAAACAGCAGCTCAATACTAAGCTCTCAACAATTATAATATTGAGCTCAGTTTAACAACAGTGGAAATATTTATAATGTACATATAGTGAAACAGTGAATCTTATCTTCGGCGTCAACAACATAAGCATATTATAACTCTTGAAGGCACATTTGTAAGTCCCTTATAACTATAAAGCCACTTATCAAATTATCAATCTCATCATGGTAAGGCCCCTGTTCAGGTTTTAGTTATAATTTAAAGTTTGGATCGAATCTAAACTGAATCGAAATTGAATCGCACTAAGACGTCATGGCAAGACCCCTGTTTAGTTTTTTGCCGTCATTTTTAGTACGGATCTGACAGCGAGCGAACCTAAACTACATCGGAATCGCATTAAGGCGCTGTCAACAGCAAATGACCTGGAGCAGCGCCACTCTTCACACATACTACGGTTCACGTGCCTGTTATTGAAAGAGAAGAAACTATTCCGGCAGCTTGGCGCGCGTCTAAAATCTTGCTCGTTAGCCGTTTAGGTATAAATATGTTGACTTTATGTTTTTAATTGCAGACCCATACGTCGAAAAAATAAAGACATAGAACCGTTTAATGATGATTTTAAGACCAATCTTTGCAATTATTTTCTATCGAGCCGATTTTGTTCAATTATGTATCGAGCCCGCCTAGCGTGTTTGAAATATGATGAAAATTAACATTATATTTTTTTTGTATTTTTTTTGTGTGCAGTTTTTCTTAAAAAAGTGTTTAAATAACATCAATTTCAACAAAATTAGGTGTTGTCAGCCTCTTAAGACGTCATGGTAAGGCCCCATAACTGTACAGAAAAAGTTTACGTACCTAATACAGGCTGTTGTTTATTTGTAAAAGGGACTGGGGTGACTTGAGGGCTATTTCAATGAACTAAATGCCTATTGCAGCACGCCAGGCTGGAAACCAGTTAGCACGACGCTATTTTTAGCTTCACGTCAGACGATTAGTAAGATGTTACGTACAAGACGCAGCCGGAACCGGTCTTTTGAGGGAGTTTGATGAATCAAAAGAACTTTTTACCAGCTCTTTAACTTTCACTGTATCTATCCTACTTATATGTTTGTTGAGATTACACCTTGCAAGTTAAGACTTGTATAGTTTCTTACCCCCTTATTCATAACCGCTCTATAGGCTTCTGCCAACTTAGCAATCACTTGTCCTTATCTGTCACTTTGACAATACCTTTCACAGATAAGGACAAACGATTGCTAAGATTGCTTAGAATTTTGTAGGTATCCTGCTAATATTGTATGAAAAGTTTGTGAGTATGGATGTTTGATGTTTGTTATTTCGCGGCAGAACAGCTGGACGGTCCTGGGTCATATTTGGCACAGATAGATTATAGTCCGGAATAACAGAGGCTACTTTTATTCCGGAAATGCACGCGGGATAACGATAAATGAATTCTTTGCAGACGAAGTCACGGGCAACCGCTAGTACATTATAAAAGATGGAAGACATGAAGACCATGAAGACGTATTTTTAGCCAGCAACAAAAAGTAACGTAACTTTGCTAGATTTGTAAATGTGGGTGCTAAAAGTCCTAGTACATTTTTAATGTAGTTTTAATAGAAAACTCTTGGGAGTCATTTTAATAGTGAGATCAACTTACTAGAGGCACTGTTCTTTGATCTATACTCACGCAACCGTAGTGCCTAACGGGGTCGTTGAACCGGGTCGGCGGGGTAAAGTACATCATGTACCTATGTGTATCAGATTGCTTATAAGTGGTGTTATCTTTTAAAAGCCTGTGTTCGTTTGTGGTTTTTCAAAGCAATATTTAGTTTATAAATTTAGCATTTTATAGCATAGAATAGAACCATTTTAGAGAAAGTTACTTTAAGGTTTTTTTTTATTGATAACTAGCTGTTGCCAGCGACTTCGTCTGCAAAGAATTCGTTTATCGCTATCCCGCGGGAACTAAGCAATTTTCCGGGATAAAAAGTAGCCTATGTGCTATTCCAGACTTTTCTCTATATATGTGCAGAATTTCATCCAGATCCGTTGGGCCGTTCTGGCGTGATTGAGTAACAAACAAACAAACATCCATCCATCCATCCATCCTCCCATCCATACTTTCGCATGCCGAGGTGGAGATGCCGGGACGACCTAAACACGAAGAGCGACTGGCCAGTATGCAGACGAGTTGGAAGTCTACGGGAGATACCTTTGCCCAGAAATGGGACACTACGGGCTAGTAAAAAAAATTGCAAACGATAGTATATTATATTAAAACGGATGCTTTTAGATATAAAGGCATCCGTTTTAATACTATAAGCAACGTCATAGGTGCGAGATAGTCGGATTAATGGTAAATAAACAATGTTTATCAACAAATAAACAATTTGTCGTATAAAAAGTAATTTATTGCTCGATTGCACTTGTATAGTTAGTTAGGTTGTGCACGTGTTAATACACGATGCTGGCTCACATGGGCACACATATAATATGAATCCGCAAGCGTGGGACGGCTATGCAAGCGGTTAATGGGTTATGCAGTTTTCCAACGCTTCGAGCTTTTGATGCACAGCCATAGGTATCAGTATGCTTAGTATAAGTTTTCGGTCATAGAACACGTCTCGACCGCGTTTGCGTTAAAATGTCAAATACTATGAGAACAGGGGCCTTACCATGACGTCCTAATTCCGACGCAGTTCAGGTTTTAGCTGTCACTTTTAGTATGAATCTGACAGCGAGCGGACCTAAACTGAAACGCATTAAGACGTCATGGTGCGGCCCCAGTTTGTTGCAGTTTCGATCCGCAAGTGGCGCTGCCAATTTTTACTAAGCAATTGAGACGTTTACGTGAACGCGTGCGAGACGTTTTTATATGCGAAAACTTACACCAGAGGCTCTGAATACACTATAGACTACAACACATCTACTTCTATCGTTATGATAAACTAGCAGCGCCACTTGCGGATTGAAACGGCAAACAGGGGCCTTACCATGACGTCTTAATGTGATTTAACTCAGACTCAGTTCCGGTTAGCTGTCATTTTTAGTATGGATCTGACATCGAGCCTAAACTGAATCGGAATTGAATTTAAGACGTCACGGTAACACAGGGGCCTTACCATGACGTCCTAATTCCGACTCAGTTCAAGTTTTAGCAGTCACTTTTAGTATGAATCTGACAGCGAGCGAACCTAACTGAATCGCATTAAGACGTCATGGTAAGGCCCCAGGTTAGCTGTCATTTTTAGTATGGATCTGACAGCGAGCGAACCTAACTGAATCGCAAGGCCCCAGGGGCCTTACCATGACGTCTTAATGCGATTCAGTTTAGGTCCGCTCGCTGTCAGATCCATACTAAAAGTGACAGCTAAAACTTGAACTGAGTCGGAATTAGGACGTCATGGTAGGGCCCCTGTTCGCACAGTATTTGACATTTCGTATGACGAATTTTGCACCGAAAACTCGCAAGCATGGAGACGAGACGGTGCGTGGTATCCTGAAACTATTTAAAACGATTCGATATGGCACGGCAACCAGCGTGTTGGTAAACAAGCGAGACTATTAATAACCCCAGTCTTGGCATGAATAGTTGAATTATTTACAAACACATCGACGGTGTAAAACGAAATAACAAGTACGTACAAAAATAGACGTCACATCAAAAGCTATGGAGTGCTTCGCCCCTGTTTCACCAATTCGACAATTGTCGGTGACAAGTGACAATTCGAATACTACTCCATTCCAGAAAGAACAGCCGTGGTAGCCCAGTGGTTTGACCAGTGGCCTCTTGGCCGTTGGTTCGAATCCCGAGCTCACTCTGAGTTTTCGGAATTTATGTGCGATATTACATTTTAAATTTACTATGAGCTTTACGGTGAAAGCACACATCCGCGAAGTGACTCAATGGTGTGCTTGAAGTTCCCAATCCGCACTAGGCCCGCGTGGGAACTGGGCGTTTTCCAAAAAAAAGTACACATGATCATTTATTCCAGAAAATAACTATTTTGGGTTTTTCTTACTCAGAATAGTTTACCCTATCGATCCTTATACAAGAAAAAATGTGTCCCAAAATTTCCATTCCAGTTCATCACTTTTTTAACATAAGTATGTATACAGGGTGTATCAGATAGCCCCTCTTAATAATCAACTGGGGTATATAACCATAGCTACAGAAGCTAAAAAAAATTATAAAAAAAAATTGAAGTAAAAATTTTTTTATATTTTCTAGAAACGTATTAACCGCAATCATTCCTATAGAAAACATTAAAAAAAAAACTCCAATTTTTTTTAAATATTTTTTTTAGCTTCTATAGTTATGGTTATATACCCCAGTTGATTATTGTTAGGGGCTATCTGATACACCCTGTATGAAGCGTGACGAGCAGGAAAAAAAATCCATAGTAAAATCTGGGACACACTTTTTCATGTATGAGAATCGATAGTGTAAACGATTCTGAGTAGATAAACCCAAAATATTTGTATTCTGGAAAAAATGTACATGTGGACTTTTTTTTAAAAACGCTCAACTATAGCTCAAGCCCTATCATTCTGAGAGGAGGCCTGTGCCCAACAGTGGGACGTATATAGGCTGGATGGTGATGAATCCATACCATACCAGTTAGATTTAACTGAGAGGCCCTAACTAAATCCACGTGTCATTACATGTTTGTAAACAAACGTGTGTTGCATTTAAAGTAGTGTTGGCGGAATGTTTAGCGATTTGTTTACAAGTAGAAAAGTTCAACAGGCACTTTATATATATTTAATTACTACATATTATGATACCGGCCATAACCTTACCTAAAAATTACATTTTTGATACAAGCTTTTTTGCTGATTATACTTTTTGTTGACTGCTAATTGCTTACTATATCGGCAAATATAGCTAATGACTTTTTTATATGATCTGGATACATTTATACTTACTCAGATATTGTTTAGTCAATTGAAGGTAAATTAAGACTACGCGGACGAAGTCGCGGGTAAAAGCTAGTCTAGTATCATATAAAAAAACTGCCTCAAAATATTTATCTACACATTTACACTTATATATATTATATATATTATTATACAAATAGATTTTATTATTTACTTGTTTGCATTAAATAGGTAGGCTCCGAAATTACTGGACCGATTAGGAAAATTCCTTCACCATTGGAATTCTAGAATTTTACATTACCTATCCCAGATGAATATAGGGGATATTCAATTTTGCGCGGACAAAGTCGCGGGCAGCAACTGGTAAATAGAAAAATTGTAAGCGATGTTGTGGAAAAGGTAAACACGGTCAGTCTCGTGAAAATAGAATCATTATTGAACAAATGTGTAGTTCGAGTTATTGTCAGGCCCAAATCGTCAAATATTACGTAACAAACTCAATAAATGTTGACGCAATTCGTCTCGTGACTCCGAACAAAAAATGTTTGTCCAGGTGTACGTGATATCTTAATTCATATTAAAGTAAGGTTTGCTGTGCAGCAAGCAGACTTTCCATTTATTTGAATAGCCTGTTGTTTATGAAATAACGGCGAAAAATTCCAGACACCACTCAAATAACCGCGTGGAAATTTCCACTTCCTGGCCTGGGGAAGACGTAATTGTGTAGGTACATCTCGGGCGGTGATAAAAAAAAAGCCTCGAGTCGCATGTTTATCGCCCTCGCCGTTCTCAACTCAACCGCCGCCCGCGGCGTCTGTATGCTGTGTTCGTAAATGTTCAGGAGGGAGCGGATCAGAATATATAAAGTTTAAAATGTATAATGAGTTAAAATGCTTAACAGTTCAAAATGTATAATGCCATTTTCTGTGAAACTATTAGGTATATGATTTTTTTATAGCGTAATCTATAGATTGGTTTAGGTTAGGTTAGGTTTAGTTTATAGCAATTCTGTTAATTCGCAATTTTCTGAATAAATCGTATTATATATTTTGAACCATTATGTATTTTCACCCATTATACATTTTAACTTTATGGATTTTAATACGTACCCGTTCAGGAGCGGTCGTTCTCGCCTTTGTTCTTTATAAAGTACGCGCGGACTCAAGGATAAAAGAAAGACGGTTAAAAAATGCCCTGGCAACATTGTCCTATTAAGCTCGTATGACGCATTAAAAAAAACACCACGAACCATAAAACTCTTTGTTATATGCGTTGTGGGTGTGTGTGAGTCAAAATACAGTAAATTTAAAATGCATAATGGGTCAATATACGTCCGACTGCTGGGCACAGACCTCTCATAATGAGAGGGCTTGGGCTATAGTTGCCACGCGGGCCTAGTGCGGATCGAGAAGATTGCGTTAACACAATGCAATTCAATTTTCAAAACCAGAATTTTTTTAATTTTTCGAAAACGGTGACACTTACTCGCCATTTCTCTATATTTCATGAGGCCACCTTTGCCCCCTAATTTTTTTCATTTATTTATGGGACACCCTGTACATTTTGAAATACACTCAGGGACATATTTTGCGCAACACAAAAGAAAAGTGTAGGTAAGTATTTTTACTTTTTTATATTTTTCTTTAAAAGCCGTGGTAGCCTAGTGGTTTGACCTGTGGCGTGGCCTTTCAAGCAGAGCGTCGTGGGTTCAAATCCCGGGCTCGCACCTCTGAGATTTTCGGAATTTATGTGCGAAAATTACATTTGTAATTTGCCATGAGCTTTTCGGTGAAGGAAAACATCGTGAGGAAACCTGCACACATCTGCGAAGAAATTCAATGGTGTGTGTTAAGTTCCCAATCCGCACTGGGCGCGCGTGGGAACTATAGCCCAAACCCTCCAATACACGGAGGAGGCTTATGCCCTGAGGCACGCCGAATTTCGCGACAATTTAATAAATAAATAAAAAATAAACGACAATAACAACAACAACAACATGTACTTACTGAAATTGTAGCGAATTCGGAATAAAAAGGCTTATAAATAAATAAAAAATATTTTTCTGGCCATGCATTAAGTAATGCGTTTTGCTAACTTTTTTTTGTGTTCCGCTAAATATGTCCCCGAGCGTATTATGTATTTTAACCATTATGCGTCAAACTTACGTATTGTACGTTATACCTATTGTGGGCTGCCGTTCGTAAGAAGTCGGTTTCGTAAGGACTTCGTTTAATTTGTTTTGTACGGCAAAAATTGTCACATCCGACCTTGCGGTTTGAATGTCACTGCCAGGCGCGCCAACGTAAAAACAACAATGCTTCTTTTTTTACAAGCCAAACAAATTAAGTGCTGCATAGTTGTATGGAAAATTTGGATTTCCTCGTTCAAATGCTGTTCCTGGACGATTTAAAAAAAATAAAGTGTAAATGGATTTTTTTTCGAGAATTTTACTATTTTGGGTTCTTCTTACTCGAAATCGTTGCCCTATACATCCTTATACCAGAAAAAATGTGTACCAAAACTTCCATTCCAGTTCGTTACTTTTTTTTCGTCATTTTTTTATACGTACGAATCGTGACGAACAGGAAAAAATCTATTAGTAACATCTGGGACACATTTTTGTATGAGTATCTGAAATAGTTAAATTCTGAAAAAAAAAATCATTGTAATTTTTTTGAAAACGCTCTTACATTTCTAGGACCTCATTTGGCAAAAACAAAAACCTTTTAGAATCACTTTGTTATACATTTATCTAGAGATCCTTATTCTCAAGAACGCATTGATGGATACCACAATTTCTATTGATAGAAATACTGGGGCAGTTTCTCCCACTATTTATATTGCTGGCAGCGGCATAAAAAACGCTGCGTCACCTCTTATAAAAAAAAAAAAAATAAAAAAAAAAAAAAAAATCATTTATTTCGGACATCAAGGTCCATATCGGGTTAGTAATACAACTTAGAGCACTATGTTAGTTAATTAAAATTAAAATGGAAATGAGAAATAAAATATAAATATAAAAACAAATATGACGGCGTGCGATTTGGTAGGTGGTTCTTAAAAAATGGGAATTAGCGGGAACCACCCTTGGAGACACATTCGGGTTTCTATCGGGTAAAGTAGAGTTCTCCAATGCAGCCCAACCTTTCAAAAATATCTAGACATAGACCCTATTTTCAGTTAGATAAAGTGCGTGTCTTGATATTTTTGTACGATTCGCTGTAGATATTGGAGGACTCATCTGTACCAGCGGTATTGTTGCCGCAATAGAAGCAATGGACTATTCAACTTTTTCTTTTTTGTATTCCCGTATTTTATTGAATCAGACGTTACTTTGCGGAGGTCCATTTTAAAGAACATCATTACATGATTTTCATTTTAATTTGTATTCCCATGAAAATGAGGGTCCTCTGAAAAATTCTTCCTTCACTTTCGGTCCAGTGATGCGGTCCAGGGGCCTTACCATGACGTCTTGACGCGATTCAATTCCGATTCAGCTTAGGTTCACTCGCTGTCAGATCCATACTAAAAATAACACCCAAAACCTTACTTCATACGAATTTTGATGCGATTTTTTTTTCATAGATAAGAGTGATTCAAGAGGAAGGTTTATATGTACCTATAATTCTACGCAGACGAAGATGCGGGCAGAAGCTTCAAAGTCAAAGTATCTTTATTTGTAAACATAGGTTGACTATATAGTATACAAAAAGGTGTTATTACGATATTTGGTATCACTATGTTTCGCCCATAGGCATACAAATAATTTGGCTTGATAATAATAATGAGCTCAATCTGCTCAATACAAAATTACAATCGTCAAAAAATTATCAGAATAAAATTAGAATATAATTATCAGGTAATTGAAATTAAATTAATCATAATAACAGAAAAATAAGCAATGTCAAATTAAATAAAATATCATACATTGAAAGAATAAAAAAACAAAAAAACAAAAAATGTCTGAACACATTAAATATTTTACCTATTATAAAATTTAATTGCGAATATTTCATTGAATTAGCTAGTATATGAATAAGATAAGTGTACCAACAATACGGAGGCGGCTATTCGGAGACATATTTATGAATATTTAATTTTATTGAATATTATTCTATCCGTTATGGTAATGTTGTCCGCCCACATTCGTAAAACATCATATTTTCACAGATTTTTCCGGCACATTATATGAATAAATCTCATTCTTCACGAGTTGTGTTTCTATCGATAAATACACTAACGTCAATTTAATCTTCATCAACCCTTTTTAGGGTTCCGTACCTATATAAGAAAAAACAGAACCCTTATAGAGACACTTTGTTGTCCGTCTGTCCGTGTGTCAAGACCCTTTTTCTCAGGTACGCGTAAAGGTATAAAGTTGAAATTAATACCAAGTCTGTGGGTCTGTGGCCCCTTAGAGCTGTGAAAAAATCAACCATTTAAATCAACTCAATCAGAAGATACAGCCATTTTGAAAGGTGTTTCCATACAAATTGCCGTGCTACCAAAAAATAGGGGGTAGGTGCTTCCAGTTATCCTAGAAATTTTAAATTTGGTGTGAAGGTAGCTCTTAGCACAGCAAATGAAATAAGTTTAAAAATTTGAAATTTCATCATCAATTCACACCGCTTTTTGCTTGGGACTTGGGAGCAGGGCTCTGCCAACACTGGATTTTATTAACTTGCCGGATTTCTACAGAACCCGTGGTTCGCGAGTCCGTCTTGCACTTACCAATGTACAACCACGCCATAAGCGAAAATTCCTCAAATACCTTCCACATAGAATTGTTTTCGAAATAAAATGGGAAGTACCACCTTTTTACCCGGCTATGGCAACACTGACACCCGAGCTTTCCCGGCAAGACCCGAATCCATTTACAGTTAACCAACTGTGCCAACGAACGGTCCAAGAACTAACTGTCCCTGAGAACAGTGAGAACCGTCACACGGGAACAGTTGCCGGCCAACTTATCCGACCAGTCAACGGTGGCGCTGCGGTCGCATGAAACACGCGAAATACTACTCCGCCCCGTTAGTTCCAGTTTCTGCCACCGTTCGGTTCAATTTGTCGTGCTATATGTGGTAAAGCAATGACTTAAATGCACACTGGGAACTAGACTCCGCTAGAAATAAAACAGAACATCACAAATCAATTGTATAACGTTCGCGGTTTAATTTACGATCGAAGTAGGAATGAGATAAGTAGAACAAAAGAACTGAGCTCTCATTTAAATTAAGAATTAGTTGCTAATTTTATGTCCAGCAAATGATTGTATTTTTTTTTGTTTGTATAGTGCAGAGCAGAGCGCTCCATCCAGCCAGTAATTACTCTCAACTGACATTATGAGTGTTGCCGCGCTAAAAGACGTTCCCGAAAATAAGGGTAATTTTGTCTGGAGTGTTTTGTGTCAACAGTCAACAACCGTATTATGTCCGGTAAACTCGGCGTGGGCGCCTTTTTAACGAGATAGGCCTTCGAATTCAATCTGTGACCATTTATTAAGCCATTGCTCTTGTAATTGGCCGTCAAACCTTAACTGGTGTGAATTGATCTAAAAACAATTGCGAGCGAGTCCGGTCAATTCTTCGAATGGGTCAAGAATTCGTATTGAAAATGGTAACAATGATAATAAAGTCAATGGAAAACACGAGTCATATTTAAAAAGTTGTAATACTATATGCCTCGCTTTAATACTTTTGAGGTCACGAAATTATATTTTACAAACTTTATATGCGGTATTTACATAGGTACTCATGTAGGATGAATGACATTACGGTCCATAAAAAAATCATGTATTGCAAACAAAATCAAACGCTGCTAAACTTAATAACAAAATTTGTGTATCCCACCGAAAATCTTTCAATCCAAAACTACTGAGATCTATGTATTTTTCTACGCGACAGCCTTAAGAAACCTAAAACTTGACGTAAACGTCAAAAAACTGACATTCTCTCACCTTCACTCATCATTGACTATGTAAATGACATCAGAAACATAAACTCTAGCTATTTAGGATAATAGCTATCAACTAGAATTTGGCAGTAAATGTTTACGACACTTCTTATCAGCAACCATGCCAACTCAATAGAGGCAATAATGATTCGTTCTTATTCACGTACCTACGTGTTATTTAAAAAGAGGAGAGGTATGCGCCTAGGGAACAATAAAATTCGCATTACATGTCAGCAATTAATATAATTAATAACTGATTATACCTTTATTGAATTAAAATTAGAAACAAATTACTTCTATTAAATAAAACAATAGTAGATACATAAATTACACTAATTCCAACAATAAATACCAACTTTAATTACGTTTATTACTTATTACACCTTAGTTACTCAGGCTTAGTGCTTAATTTCCTTTTCTAAGAGTTAGTTGTAAAAACTTTTTTTTAGATGAAAAACCAGAGTAAAAAGCGAAGTTTCGGCATAAATGTCACACGAGTATTGGAGACTATAACGTCTGGATTTGTACCAGAAGTGTTTTCGGGCTATTTATGTTAAACGACGATATTAGCAATACAAACTACAGACGAAAGAATAAAGTATTAACTAACCAAACAACCAATTTAAAGAATACTCGCTATAATATAAGCATAATATCATTTTGACATCTAGGTGTATCTAAATGTCAAACTAAATTAGATATCAAAATAATGACATTGCTATAGAATAAACTAATGGCTCTGACGTGATTACGTGGTTGTGTATCCGTCGAAAACACATAATTTAAAGGGTTTTGAAAAATACAATACAATACAAGAGAATAAGAGAATTTCGCATACAAGAGATTTAAATTGCTGCCTTGCAAAAACTCATGTCAAGTAACTAATGTATTTTTCCAGGGGCCATTTGTAATTAGGCGAAACTATTATAATCATATTACTAAAATGAAACTAGAAATGTACTTACCGGTTTTTACGCTTGAATACAAATTAAAATTGTCAATTCGTTTTAATATGTCATTATAAACGAATTTACAATGTAAACACACAATATTTCCATTGCCTCCATTTCGCATTATAATGTGAAAGGTGCGACGACTGTGTATTTTAAATTATTTAGTTACTTGGCACGCCGTTTACTTTGGTCGCGAATGCGGCCAAAACAATTTACAACAGTAGCTGCCAAATGTCTCATACTCTCGACTCGATATATATTGTCGTAAACCCGATTATGGGTGCTAGACGTTTTCTAGGTTACAATACATTTGCTATATTTTTAAAGAAGCTAATGGTTTTTTAACCGGCTCCGGAAAGGTTGCTGTTTTAGTCTGCACCTCTCATAAGTCTCGTCTCATCATCATCATCATATCAGCCGGAAGACGGCCAATGCTAGACATAGGTGTTCTCCAAGGATCTCCACGATGATTAATTTTGTACTACTCACAGCCAATGGCTAAGTAGGTATGTTCATGGATAATCCTCTTTCGGTCAGATTTGGAAAATTCTCCCGAGCTGGTCTAATGTTATTATATTACCTATCAAAATCGGTTCGGAAATTACAATTTCATATGTATTTAAATTCAATTTATGTTTACGTTTTATGTAAAAAATACTTTATTATTGTGGATAGATAATGACGGTGATGATTAGAGACCGGATTATATGCAACATAAAAAGCTAGTTATATGCGTGCAATTATGCATTAAAAATGGCAGAAATATGCACGAAAATTGCCAGAATATGCGAATTAAATGATAAATTTCCGGAACCCATAAAATTATGCTTATCTAGAGACAATGAAATTGGTAACAAGTGTCTTGTACTAACAGGATCGAACAGCGTAGTTAATGTGGGTATCTAAGTACAGAAAATGATGCTAAATAGCTGACGATGAAAAAACCTGTACAATCCACTTTAGGTCGTGCGACTCAGCGTCTATACAATGGCACCATAAACAATCAATCATACATTCAATAGAGGTAATTAACCGCAAGCCACTTTAATCGCATAAAAAACTAAGCGTTTAAAAATAGATTAGCATTTAACAACGTATAATAAAATAAAAAAAAAAAAAAATAATAATAATAATATGCGGGTTTATCTCGAATAAGTGTACCAGTCGCATCTAGAGGTCCACGCCGCGCCGATGCGCCGCCGCCGAGCAACCTCAGCGCGCCGCCGCCGCCGCCGGGGCGGTAAAAATTTGGCGCCGACTTGGAATAAATATTTTACCTATGACCAAACCGAACAAAACAACAATGCGCTGTCGCCATGCTGATATGTAAAAGCTTAAATAATGACGTTCTGAAGTCATCACCATCATCATCATGGCCTTTTGGTGACCCAATCTTGGATGTTGGCCTCTTCCCTCTTCTTCCACTCTTGGCGATCTTGTGCCCGTCTCATCCAGTCTCGACCCCCGTGCCGTCGAATGTCGTCCATCCAGCGCTGGGGTGATCTGCCGCGCCCTCGAGTATCCGCTCTGGGCTTCCATTTAAGGACTCGCCTTATCCAGCGACTCTCGTCCATTCTCGCAATGTTCCTGCCCATGTCCACTTTTTCCTTGCTATGACAGCCATGACGTCTTTCACCTTGGTCTTATTTCGGGGCCATTTTTTACGTTTCCGGTCACGAAGGGTGATCCTGAACATCGCTCTCTCCATACCCCTCTGCGCGACTCCGAACTTCTCGGCGGACTTTTGTGTAAGGGTCATGGTCTCTGTACCGTAGGTGAGCACCTTATTGGCAATTGGCACCGAACGCCGCCCAAGCCTGCGCGATCCGTCTTTTCACTTCCGCTAGCTGGTTCTCAAAGCCCAGTGTAACCTTATGCCCCAAATATATGTATTAGGTTACTCTATCCACTGGAAGCTGGTAGGTAGTCTGTGACTTAGGAATGTTGGTCATAGTCTTGGTTTTTCCCATGTTCATTTTAAGACCCGTCTTCTCGGATTCCACTCTCAAATCCCCCAGCAACATCATCATCTCCTCAATGCTCTCCGAGGCAAGAACCAGGTCATTAACAAACCTCAGATTGGCCAATCTCTCTCCATCAATCATCAGCCCCTTCCCTGCCCATTGCATTTGTTCCTTCCCTGCCCATTGCATTTGTTGGAATATACATTCTAGTGCTAGGGTAAACAGCTTCGGTGATATTGTGCCCCCCTGCCTTACACCTCTCTCTAGATGGAATTGACAACATTTCATTTTTATAACACCTGAAAATGTATATATGGTTTGAAAGCATTTTGCCTCCTGATCACTGCAGTACGTTTATATAATTTTAATATCGCTTATTATAAAAAATAAAAAATAATTAAAAATATGTCCTTCTTCTTCTTCTTCAGCCTAAATTAACCCATTGTTGGGCGTAGGCCTCCTCATCAACACGCCATCCGGTTCGGTCCCGGGCTTTGTACAACCAGTTTTTCCCGCACACTTTGGCTATATCGTCCGCCCATCTGGTTGGTTGGCGACCAACACTTCTGCTTCCCATCCTCGGTCTCCACTCCAACACTTTCCGGCTCCATCTCCCGTCCGTTCGGCGACTCACGTGACCTGCCCATCGCCACTTTCTCTTCACAATGACCCGGGCTATGTCTGTCAATCCTGTACGCCTGCGGATTTCTGTATTTCTAACTTTATCACGCAGAGTAATACCAAGCATAACCCGTTCCATTTCCTCTGTTCTACTTGGAGTCTGTAGATTAAGTCTTTGGTGAGGGTCCAGGTTTCAGCGCCATATGTCATGACCGAAATATGTCCTAATTTTACCAAAACTACCACAGGATAGGTGAAACGCCTTTGCTTTTTTCACGAGAAAAAATAAGCGACCATAATTTTGAATTTTTGACAACTTCAAAGTACAAGGGGGGCAACTCTGAAATTCTATTTTCGAAGTTCGTTGCATACCTTCTCTCTCACTCTCAAGATAATGACTATTAGTATGAGCGGAACAGCACGAAGCGAACCTCGAAAATCGAATATTGGAGAATAGGGCCTGACATTGACAATTTGAAATTATCGTCAGTTTTTTTTCTATAGAGAAAAGACAAAGGGATAAGTGTTCATTCTGTGATAGTATCGGAGTTACGCCCTTTTAGAATAAGCATAAATTATCAAATCAAATCAAATCAAAATAATTTATTGCAAATCACATTACAGGTATAAGGTGGAATATTTTAATTAGGTCTACATGTGACACCCTGCAAGGGTACAGCAATATCGGAGGGCTCTTTTTTGTTTATTTGTACCTAACTACATATTAATAATTATTTTAAAACTTTTGCGCTAAACTAAACCGAAAACGGTTTTACATTCGTTATGCGACACTACATAGGGGCTATTTCACATAAACAAATACACTCATACATTTTTGTCGTTAAAATACTCATCTAGGCTATAGAAACATTTACTTATTAGGAATGATTTCAGTTGATTAATAAATGCTAAAGCAATTAATAACTTAATTATAAATAAAAAAAAAGCCCTAGCGAAAAAATTAAACTGTGAGCATGTTCATCTTTTCAAACAAAATACAGAGAACCATTAAAATTATAGGCTCAGAAATATGAAATGTTGTCAATTTGTTGGTTTTCTTGTGCAGGGAGACACAGGCAGTTGCGTTCTGGTGGAGGTGGTTGAGGATCTGTATGTAACTTTAATCGATACGGCATGAAACTAGAGCTTGCTCTATATGCCACCACTCTATGGAGTCGAACGCTCGATGAAGGCTAGGATAAGCGGTTTCCTGTACTAATTACATTTCTCTACAACTGTTTTGAGAGTTTGAAGGTGGTCGTTGGTGCTGAAGCCTGAGCGAAAGCCCGCCTATTCTCTGGGTTGAAAAAATTCCAGCTTCTTGTCAAGTCTGTTAACTAGAACCTGACAGAAGAGCTTGTAGACATGCGACAGTAGACTGATAGGTCTGTAGTTTTCCAGCCTTTTAATGTCCCCTTTTTTGTGGATTAGGGTGATTACTGCATTATGCCATGATGTAGGCACTTTACCTTCCAGGATGCACTTTGTGAATAGAATTGCCAGGACTTGACTGACTTCTGTAGTATTGGGAACAAAATAAAAAAATGTTTCCTTGGCTTGCAGGATTGGCACGGATTTTTAGTCACGCTTAACATGTGTTTTCTTTAGTTACTTATTCCTCTTAAAAAATGTCCCCACGCCGGCGACGCCGCGCCGCGCCGGGTTCAAAACCCAGCGCGCCGCCGCCGGGTTTTTTGGCTGCGGCGTGGACCTCTAGTCGCATCTGATTGCACATTGCACAGGTCATTCATCAAATGTTACGCAGTCTTATTATTTCTTACCGTTGGAGTTGTCAAAGCCGTATTTGCTGGTTTCGTCATTCATATCTCCATGTGTTAACATTTTGAACTTGTTGGATTAGGGATTAATGATTTATCTTACTTATCTCGTGTGTAATGGGGTATATGGGATAATTGTCTTCTCCTTTTGTTACCGCCTGCGTACAGCTCCGTTTAAAAAGTTTAGACGATGCGCCAATACACCTGATTGCACCAAAGTTTTTGTTTCTTCAAATCGCAAACTGCTTGCTTTTTTCTCATAACTAACAGAGTCCAAATTATTTTCTCAGAAGCGTATTATACAGAGGTCGGGATTTGCAGACATCGATTGAGGAAAACTAAAGTCTGGGTTACGATGTTTTGACGCACGTCTATTTCGCGAATTTAAGCAAACATTGCATCATAATAAAAGATGAGAGTTTCGTTCCTTGAAAGGATATACCTGCCAATCATGAGAAATAACAGTTATTAGCAGTTAATTTGAATAAAAAAAACATCGTGACTTCGAACCAACTAAGGCAATGCAAAAAAGGGGAAACATGAACTAGCTCCTTGTAACAGAGGTCGAAAGGGGTTGGCAAGTTAATTGACGAAACAACGATTGTTCTAAAACAACTATTGTCAATTGTTGTCTATGATTTTTTAAGTGAGAATTGTACAATCTCCGCCTATCGGTTTCTTGCGTTTCAGGCAATTAGCTCGTAATAAGAAAGTACTGTTAGATCTTGACTTTTGTACTCCTTATTCAACTGATTGACAATCTTCATCTATTAGTAATTTAACGTCACCTGTCTCCCCAATTGAACTCTATTCTTCAATCTAACGCAGACTAAAATATTGGTAGTGTTTCATCGGTCAGTCTTATGTTTCTATGAATTTCCTTTCCATACTCTCGATCTAGACTTCCATATACATTGTAACGTAAGCCACCACAAAACATAAGTCCTAAACCACAACGAGTGCATTAGTGTAATGTCGAATCAAATGACACATCTTTACCTTTCTCAGAAGTAGCACGCTTCGTAACTGGGTCAGTAGCATAAGGAAGCCTAATAAAGGAAAGAAATTGCTGTGTAAGAATTGATAAGTGGGTCGCGCTTGACAAAATTGACAGCAAGCTTGATGCATCGATTAAACAAAATCAGTTTCATACCAAAACGGTTTTTAGGGCACTCGTAATATTTTACCTACAACGCGTATATCAAATTGAAAACCTTTTCAAGTAGAATGAAGCACATTTAATGCGATATATATATATAATAAATCTTCATCGCTCGCGAGGTAGACAGAGCTTAACTAAGGTAACAAGTCCTAAAGACTATAGGCCACGTTTAGCATGGTTGTGGGCGCATCTAGGTGGAAAGGGGAATCAAAATAGTGATGGGTTGCTAGACGCATCGCCTATGTTTCCTACGATTTTCACGCATTCCCTCAATGGGCTATCATCTGTGCGGGAAGAGAAGCAACGGAGACCAGCATGGAAGGCACATTCAATGCGATCTTGTTAAAATTTGTATATACTGTGATTTCAGTACTAGTTTAACAGCAGCAATCTACATTGTCTTAATAATTGAGCTAGTAAATTGAAGTAAGTAGGCAAAGTACCACTTAAGAGTTGAATATTTTGGTTACCTTCCATGATAAAGACAATTTAGCTCCATAGATTGCAATTGTAGGCAACAAGCAACAAAGTTATGTGTAAATACAGTTGCTTGTGGTTTAATTTAATCAGTAGGTATTATTTGTATTTAATTTATATACTATGATGCATTTATTGCTGCGCAAGATTAATTACAGATGAATTATGGCGTATCGTCTGGGAGACAACGCTTTCTGTGGCTATATGGATCTATGCAAGAGCCACATACTCTGCCACACGCATGACAAGAGATGTCTGCGGTGTGTTACAGCTACCGAGCCACTTTGATGTCGTTCTAATATAATCCCATGGGATAGAAGCATCTGCATCCAATTCGACCCAAACAAATCGTGAACATTCCACAACAGATGGAAATTAACTCCATCACAACACCAGTGGGCAAACAGATCAATTAACGCATGATGACATGACGACACGTGACACTGAAGCCTGAAAAGCACAAGAAAAATCATGCGTGTCACAGTCCATTGCGGGGTCGTCGAGTTAACGAGTGTTGATTGATCCACCGAGGCCGCAATGTACTGCTTGCAGTATAATTATCGCGTGGGTAAATTTGAGCTTGGGAATCCTTTCAAGAACCATGAAATCATGCCTTTCCATTTTCTTTCACACACGTTCAATGATGAATGAGATTTATTTATTCAGTTTTCTCCAACAGGCAGAAATAATATATGTTTATTCATTTACTTATTTGTTATTTCCTTCGTCATTGTCAAATGTTGCTTAACGTTAATGTTGTTGCTGTTCGTCATTGTTAAATGCTTTTTATTGTTTACATGTATACCTAAATGTAATTGCAAACTGTTGAATAAATATATTTTATTATTATTATTATTATTATGTTGAAACTGCACAAGTCACGGAAAATATAAGTTATGATTGTTATTAAACATTTAGTATGTTAATTTCAGGTGGTGTCAGTTTTTCCTTCATCTTTAAACCGACTTGTTGGTTTTACAGCCTGTATTTAACGTTGGTAAGTCATGGCAAGCAGGCAAGCACATATCAGTCAAGTTTGATTGAACGTAAAACACAGATTATGTAACAGAAAATTAAATAAACGATTTTATACGCTTTAAACGTGGCTCGCTTATTTCGTTCGCTCGTGTAACTCCGTAGCTCTTACTCATACATACGCGTAATAACCTAAAACACGAGTTTTACACGAGTTATACAGCGAATTAAACAACACAAAAAAGGTTTTTATCGCTCAGCGGGGCAGTCAGAACATTTTAACGTAATTAAAATGCGATCGGGTAATTTTTATTTAGGTACGGCAACACTGCGACAATTTTAGTTTTTTTTTGTTACTGGCTGCTTAATCCATGCCCAGCAAAAAAGCTGAGAATGTGTTTTTGGATTTCTTAGTTTTGT
This sequence comes from Pandemis heparana, assembly GCA_963854515.1. Classification (NCBI taxonomy): domain Eukaryota; kingdom Metazoa; phylum Arthropoda; class Insecta; order Lepidoptera; family Tortricidae; genus Pandemis; species Pandemis heparana. Next base: position 32,156,107 of record OY978006.1, read on the forward strand.
GCTGGATTATTAATAGAAATTGCTTAAGTGTAGTTTATGATTATGATTCAATAGTGAATGAAGTGCATTGTCTCATGTTAATAGGTACCTATGTGTTACGTGTACCTTAAAGATATATCGATTTTTAAACCGCTTTCAGTAAAGTTTTGAGATGATAAATACGATAATACAACTTAAGTACCTAATTGTCGTCCAAACCGTCGAGCGTCAAATGTCGTATAGTAGGCGGCAAATAAGTAAATCGTGGAGGGGATATGCGCAGTATGAAAAACAACATCATTTTCATACTGCGCATATCCCCTCCACGTTTTACTTATTTGCCGCCTAGTATACGTAGGTAAGTTTACTCAGAGGCCTTCTTAGTATTTTTTTGTGTTTGTTATTGTCAGATCATACAAACGTTGCCTTTAGGTCTTGTTACCTTAGGCTCTGTCTATCCCGTAAGGGATAAAGACGTGATTTATGCATGTATGTTCTTGTCAGAAGATTCATGAAATAATACCTATTTAAAAAACAAACTGGGGCCTTACCACGAAACGCGATTCAATTCTGATTCAGTTTACGGTCGGTCGTCAGATCCATACTAAAAATGACAGCTAAAATCTGAATTTCTTTCTTTCTTTCTTATTTTTTTACTTTATACACACACCCGAGTGGAAGAGAGGGACAGAGTTAATAAATTATAACTTAGGCATACATTTTTTCAATTTTTTAAGCTTGACGCAACTTCATTCCCCAAAAATACCTACCTGTATAATAGGATCCCTATCCCTATATATAATAGGATTCTTGTCATGATAATAAGAATTCATATTTAGGTACTTTTCAGGTGTTTATAATGATTACATAATAATGAAACAACCGCATTATTAGGTATGCGTGTGTCTGCGTTTGATATATCGTAAAATACCAAGATAGGTACCGGTTTGTGTTGTGATAATACGTAAGAAAAGAGCGCAAGAGTTTCGTTGCGCCGAAAAACTTTTACACTTTGATTAAGTTTAGTTTTAATTCCGTTAACTATTATTTCCGTTAGCAAAAAATAACTAAGTACATGCAGTACCTAATTCGAATAACAAAATGTTATTTTATCCACTTAAAATTTACTGAGCCGTAAATAAAATATCACATCGCATGCAGGTACTTTTATTTACCAAAAAAAATATACGTTATTTAAGGCTTTAAAAACTAGTTTAATTGGACCATGATAATAGAGGTCATTGAGTCAATTAAAAATATTTCGGCTCGCATTGGCACAAACTTGCTAAGTTATAAAAAAAACTCACCAGCTTGCAAATATTGCAAGACGAACACCAAAACAAAATATCCCTTCAACATTTTCCCTGCAAGATGTCGTGCACACAAACGAATTTAATAAAAAACTTTCGCATCGTGCAGTCGTTGCTGTAACTCAAACACTATCACATAGATCCCACAGAACACTATAACAAACTGTTTTCATAAAAACAGTTAGTAACGAGAAGTCACTCAGCGTTTAGTTCGTGCGAAATTGTCACAAGCATTTTGGCGCGAAACCACAACACGTACTTACGCGTTCGCGCGGCAAAGCGGACTGACACAGTGTTGCCACAACTGAGTTCCCAAAAGGTACATATACAGCGCTGAAAAGGTACATTTTGGGATAAAAAGGTACACAAGCATTTTTTTTACTCAACTCTTAACACAGCTTTTATCGCTCTCAGTTTTGCCACAACTGTTTGGCGGCGGTTTATAAAATGTTACACATAGTTTTGGATGAGACCAAAAGGTACGTAAACTGGACCCCATTACACATAACACATTGGAGGCTAAAAAGGTACGTCAAATGTGTAAAATGTACGCTAACGGCAACACTGGACTGACAGGACAGCAATGGCGGGCGGACTTCTTGCCACAGACTAAACCAAAGTCGTCGGCTGTTGCGACGCGGCAGCACCTTTGTTCAACAACTATGTACAGCCAGTATAAAACGACCTCAACGCTTGCTGACTCTTGTTTGCAGCGCAGTTTAACTTAATTTGGCGTTGATAAGCACTCTCTCTGGCGCCGGTCACACACCCTACTAATTCCGTATTACGATCAAGTCGATAAATCTTGTCGTAATTTGGAAAGTAGAGCCGTTAATATGCATAGGTGTCTAGCTCGGTGCACGTGCCCTCAGTAAGTATGAAATCAGATCGCGATGCAATAAAAAAAATTGAACCTATTCATTGGGCATTGTGTTCAAGGCAATTTAGGAGATGAAAAAAGGCGATGTAAGTATTATACAATGTGAAGTCTATGACAAGAATGAAGTCAAGGCAATAGCCTGACCTAATGATGGTAATGGTACCTATGTATATCATTATCAAAAGACGTCATCATCTCATCACAGATTAATTTAATAACAATTTAAATTCTAAGTGCCTACAGTCCATTTTTACGCTTTTGTGAATAAGCAAGTTCTGTCAAATTCATTTTTGCAGCAAGTGGGTCACCTGATATAAGCGAACCACCACCCATGGACACCCTCAACACTAGATTGCAGCGTTGCCAGCAGGGCCGTCTTTAAACTATTTGAGGCCCTGGGCACATTAGGATCATGGGGCCCCTATGACCTAAATATCGGTTATCATTTGGTAATCTGGCAGGAACTAGGGGGCCCCATTCGATCGCGGGGCCCTGGGCACGTGCCCATAGTGCCCAGTGGAGAAGAGGGACCTGGTTGCCAGCCTCGAGGACTAGGATGGAATACCTCTTGTGCCAGTAACTTCGTCGGCTGTCTTACTCTCCACGCCGGAACACAACAGCACAAGCACTGCTGCTTGGCAGCAGGATTAGCGAGTAAGACGGTGGTAGCGATATTCCCTAACCGCCATTAGAAAAAGCCTCGAGAGCATGGGGCACTGTGAAATCTTTTCGCTACCTAACCTAGCTTGCGCAATTCTAATATCCTACTATTAATCATAGCTCGTTAATCCGTTAATCGTTAATTAACGAAGTTAACATTTTAATTAACGGATTAACTTTTAAGTTAACTTTTAAAAATGTTAACGGACACGTTAACTTCCGTTACTATGCAGAAGTCCGTTAATCGTTAATCCTTTGCTTTGCCTACTATTTACCGCACGGCACCGCGGCACGGCGCGAAAAACAGATTCAGACAAGTATGAAACGACAAGTGCCGGGCGGCGCGTGGCAGCGAGTGAAATAAAAACAAAACTAAACTAAAACTAGGTACATTTTGCCGGTGCGTGCAAGTGAGAAAACTGCGAAGAGATTTGTTTCGTTTGATCATTTCATTACTTAGCGCAGAACCTAAACCAACAGGTTTTATAAGTTCACTAACGCAACGATATAAAAATGCAATTTTACATATATTAACGGATTAACGGTTAACGTTAACTTGCGTTAATTCTTTCGAAGCGTAACGTTTTAACGTTTAACGAAGCTAACTTTTTTTGTAGCGGATTAACGATTAACGAAGTTAACTATTTGATTAACGGTGCCCAGCTATGCTATTAATCCCACTAATATTACGAGTATAAATGCGAAAATTTGTGTCGATGTGAGAGTCAGTGTGTATATTTGTTTCTTCTTCACGCTGAAAGGACTGGACGGATTTGGATAAATCTCAAAATCTCAATCTCAAAGAGTAAGGGGGTTACCCCAATGTTGAAAATTGGTACGCGCTCTGAGGTTCCATTATTGTTATAAACATGGCAGAGATTAAATTAAGTTTGACACCTAACATTTCCTTATAAAAGACTACTTGCTTATGGGTAAAGCAAATACTCGGTGCTTCTTCGAATTACGATATTCGCACGTCCGGGTGCAAAGTCCGTTGGTTTTTGCGCTAGCTAGACAGATGCTCTAATGCCGGAGCTACACATGCGGCCGGTGTTGCTAGCTAGTAGCACGAAATTCGTAGCGGCGTCAGGTATAAAATGAGGTCAGACACATGTGTGTATCAGCATGTAATAGACAGGTGTTGTGTTGATGTCTAGACTGGTCTAGCTAGACCGCAGTCTTGTCAACATTAAGGTTCGCTGTGCAACATGTCAATGGGTTGGTTGTGTTCGCCTATAGGTATAGAAATAACAGCTGACCTGACCTGACCCTAAGAGCTGACTTGCTATTTCTCCGCCCTATTTTACAAAATAAAAAGGTTTATTATTTTTAATTAATCGATAACAAGACCTGTAGGCTATGTTTAGTAAGATTGTGGGCGTTTAGGAGGAAAATGGAATTAATTGCGACCAAATGGCGACATAAAACCTTTTATTTTTAGGAAAATCTTGACTTGACTCTACGTAAAAAAACACTTATTTTATTTGCGTTTAGTTTTTTCTTGTGCGTCCGCACAGTTTCTGAACGAAACAAAAGTGACAGCTGACAAATGACACGACTTACGTTTTTCACAGCTGTGAGCTGACGTGCCTTAACAAAGTTGGCCGCCAAATTGTTCACAAAACTTTCGTATCTTATACAACAAATGTTTACGCGCCTAATCACCTAATCAGTACGATTCGCGCATCGAACCGTCTGCGCGTGTCTTCAAAATGTACAAATACTAATTAAATAATTTCGTTAACTTCCTAAATCATTAAAAATGTATTATAGCGGGACGGTGTTGAAAGTTTTTTTAGGATGTTGTTCAAGTGCCTTTTTAATGGAAATACTGATGACTAGGGCACCGGAAAGCGCCAATTTAATAACGTTTCTCCAGTTTCTCTTTACATCATTACAGGGTTTCGTGTTCACTTCTAAATTCGGCACGGTACGTAGCTTTAGCGAGGTCGATTAGTATGGCTTCATTTTAACAATTTCTTAACAGACATAGTGGTAAATATGTACTATCTTACTTGTGGGTGGTAGGGTACAAATCGCTACCACTTCTCTCTTTAATCCTGCCGCCAAGCAGTGCTTACGCTGCTGTGTTCCAGTGTAAAAATTAAGACAGCTGGTGAAATTCTTGGCACATGAGGTAATCTTAGCTCCCTAGGCTGACAATGCATCTGTAATCCTCTATACTTCATTTAATTTAGGATGAGAATCCACAATAATGTTATATTGCGGCTCGTGAACTGTAATCTCTTTATGATTTGTACTAGAGTAACAATTGACGCCACGCAAATAAAGTGGCATTAAAACTATTTTATTTAGCGGCTGCCAAACTATTGCACTGTACTGTTTGCTAGGTAAGAAATAGTTGACCAGCCGCATTATATTTTATTGTGGTTTCTCATTCTAAATTAAATGAAGTATAGTGTTACTGTGGGTGTTCTGCCTTTTTGCCAAAGTTTTTTTTGATCGAATTTCATTTGGCAACCAACATTTCACCTAATGTTCACTTTGACAACTACTTATTAGCAAACTTTTGTATGCCAACCTCTCATTTGGCCGATTTTTTATGAACATGAATATCATTTTGATTTTAAACTTTTGGAATATCTTTCACATGGCAAATGTTACACTAGGCCGAAAAACTCTTATCATTTTTTTTTTATATGTATAGGAAGGCAAACGAGCAAGTGGGTCACCTGATGGTAAGTGATCACCACTGCCCATAGACACCCGCAACCCCTCATTTATTTAGGTTTAGCCGCGAACATATTTGTTTTAATTTATAAACAGTCTTTATTTTACCCTAGAATATCTTATTTTTTATTAATGGTTATGTAGTACCACTTGGCTTTATAAAAAATGTCATTTAATTAAGTGTCCATGTAAAAGAAAAACATTGAGTTGGCAATCGTGAGGTTGGGAAATGAAACTATAGTCTGGCAGCTAAATCACTGCAGCCAGGTGACACTTCCACATGTCATTTTACGAAATAATGATACCACATTTATTTCACTAGTGCTCCACTAAGGTCACGTAATGAATGATTTGATTATTGAACGAACTAAATATTTTATGAATGTCACATTTGCAGTTTATAATATTTCAAATTAAGCGCGATACTTCTGAGGGTTTCAAGGTTCATATTAACATAGAAGGTAAAATGTGTGATGACTTTGTAATACACGTAAATAGTGACAGCAGCAGTGAAACTGATTCGGAATAATTAAGTTTTTAAGTAAAAGTACAAAGGTAGAAAAATATATTAATTTAATAATTTTTGATTTATTTATGGCAAAATGGGCAATGAGTTGAAAACTGGTAACTGATTTAACATGCTTCCGCACATTTCCAAATCGCGCTTTTACACTTACTACTAACTAGAAAACATACAAAAAACCTTATTGAACAAACCATTTTATTAAAATACTCTTTGAAAATTCTCTATTTCAACATAAATGACGCAAATTAATTTCATTACATCGTTCATTCTTTCATTCACTCACTAAGTCACATCACTATTTAATATTTGTCAAAAACTGACAACACTGAAAGTGTCATCTGGCTGCAGATTTATCTGCCAGACTATAATCATTTTAACAAGTTGCCATATGATGTGTTGCGAACTCTTTGTTGTATTTATATTGTTTGTTTATATATACTTTTTTTTTTAACTCTTGTTATGTCAGTATTGTCAGCAGTAAAAATTCGAAGCAGTCAGTTTTGTTGGTGTTTTGCTTTACAATACTTAGGATTCCCTGCTCTGGTCCGGTGCACCCTGGGCAACGGCTAATGATTTCTTGGCAGTATCTGAGGGATATCATTGACCGTTGGCTAAGAGCCCGACAGGGGGGGAGGGGGGTCTTTGACCGTGTTACCGTACAACGTTGCCGACATTTTGTCACAAGATTTTATAATTAAATTTTTTAACCCTGACATTGGCGAAGTTGTCGTCGCTATAACGACTTGTAACGCCAGAAATAAAAGAAGAAGAAGAAGAAGATTCCCTGCTCAACAATCATACATAATTATCATACAGTACACATTTCGTACGTTTCATGATGATTCGGCAAAATGAAATTCGGCCAAACGTTGGTTGGGAAGTGAAATTTGGCAATCAAATTTTCGACAAATCAATAGAGAACCGTTACTGTGTCCCTGGGCGGTGCTTATCAGGTTACCTGCTTGATTGCCTTCCTATTTGTCTAAAATAAAACTTAAAGTATAAAGCATCCACTGGTTTCCCACTACTATCACTGTCGGTCCACGTAGTTGGAGGCCTGCCAACACTGCGTCTTCCGGTTCGTGCAACCGCAACCAGTGGATGCAGGTGGCGAGTTCTCGTTCATTATGGTGTGCTAAGGGGGACACGTTTGTTCAACAGTGGACGTAGGCTGACGATGATGATGATGAAAGTATAAAGCCTCTAAACAACTTGTATATACCTACTATTGATACTACAAAAAAAATACTGACCCATCAAATAGAATATTATCATAGTAAACGTCACATGGTTTTTGTTGCCAATTCAATGAAATGTCAATGTGATATTTACTGTGAAACGGTTCCACAGTGGGTCCGGAACCAATTTGTTTGATAGTACTTTGTTCTACCTGAAAGTTTGTTTGTTCAAATGTTAACATAACAGAGGAAGAGTCAATAGTTTTCATGAATAACATGCGGCTCAGAAAAACCATTCTTATGCAAATCTATAGACCGACCGCTGAACTGAGCCCTCGCCCGCGCGGGTACAGGGGCGCGGGGTAGGACGACAAAGGGGACCGAGAGAGGTGCGGGCGGGGAGTGCTGCCGCCCGCACAGAGAGGCCCCGCGCCGCACAGCCGCGCGGGCAACGACTCAGTTAAGCGGTTGGCCTATAGCATGTTTGCCGGTGCAATAGGGCGGCTGATGACAGAGTTCAAGAAGGTGACTGAAGGCCAGATGCCTGAGAGCTCTATAAATTAAAAGTAATTTAATTTCATATTTAGTTAATAATAATAAATATAGCTATTTTGTGTTAATCTGTAAGTTTGTGCCGTTTTGGCTTTAGCTATTAAAGGTGCAAATTTGTCATGAATAAATAAATAAATTAATAAATCAGTCCTGAGTGAAATAATTAAAACTACTTGTTCTTTAATTTATGTTTAACTAGCGACCCGCCCCGGCTTCGCACGGTATATTATGCATGTATTATACATATAAACCTTCCTCTTGATTCACTCTATCTATTTAAAAAAACCGCATCAAAATCCGTTGCGTATTTTTAAAGATTTAAGCATACAAAGGGACATAGGGACAGAGAAAGCGACTTTGTTTTATACTATGTAGTGATGTAACTGAAGTCAATGATTGAATTTGGGATGATGAATACATAAATAAAAAAAAAAAAAAATATCATTTATTCTCTGATGATTTCACTCTTAACCTAGTTGACACCATCCTCATTTGCATCAGGATGCCCGCATTGGACATAGGCTTCCTCCAGTTGCCGCCATTTCTCCCTGTCCCTAGAAAATCTGCGAAAACCTTTAGGTGGGTCATCCTCCCACCTCTTGTTGCCTTCCTTAACCTTTTGCCGTCTCTAGGGTTATTTAACCTATTCGACGCCAACGACACGTATCAGCATCGCAGGTTCAACGCCAACGAACGACCTATATAAACGTTCATTACATCAATGCAAAAGCAACCTTCGTTCAATTGGGTTTAGGTTCAAGTTAAGTCATCGCAATAAAGAAGTCTGGTGTGTTGTAGTCTTGTATTTGACGTGGCGGCGACAAGGTTAAAAATGTAATTAGAAATCAATACTGACCTACAATTCTTGGCTTTTCCAGGTGAAACCATCCATCCCGTTGACACAATACGCCCTCCTTGTGGCCTTGTTCTTTTTAACAAGTGTCGCTAACAACTATGCCTATGCTCTACATGTGCCTTCTACGCTACATATGATTATTCGGTGAGGAAATGTAACTATTATCATTCTCAAAGTTATAGAACAACCGCTTAAGAGGCTGACAACAGCTAATTTTGTTGAAATTGATGTTATTTAAACACTTTTTTAAGAAAAACTGCACACAAAAAAAATATAATGTTAATTTTCATCATATTTCAAACACGCTAGACGGGCTCGATACATAATTGAACAAAATCGGCTCGTTAGAAAATAATTGCAAAGATTGGTCTTAAAATCATCATTAAACGGTTCTATGTTTTTATTTTTTCGACAAATGGGTCTGCAATTAAAAACATGAAGTCAACATATTCATACCTAAACGGCTAACGAGTCATATTTCACAAATAATCCATACTTTTGTTTATTTCTTATGATTTGTGTCTTATTTGCAAGATTTTAGACGCGCGCCAAGCTGCCGGAATAGTTTCTTCTCTTTCACTAACAGGCACGTGAACCGTATGTGTGAAGAGTGGCGCTGCTCCAGGTCATTTGCTGTTGACAGCGCCTTAACCGAGTCCTCGCCCGCGCGGCACAGGGGCGGGGGGTAGGCGACAATGGGGGCCGAGGTGCTGGCGGCAGGCGGTCTACCCGCCCGCACCTCTCGGTCCCCTTTGTCGTCCAACCCCGCCCCCTGCACCCGCGCGGGCGAGGACTCAGTTAAGCGGTCGGTCATACCCACGTCGTACTCACTTTCACTTGTGCTCACTTTGAGAATGATCCCGTAGAGAGATCGAAACGCGCCAGTGTTTGTGTCGTGTAAGGGATAATTAAGTTTGTGGGATTTATTTGTTTTATGTGGCAGTAGTGGAGGGGTTGCATGAAAAACATATATATCGCACAGGCTTGATTATCTTGCACGTAAGTAGCGAAGTAACAGGGTATAGACCGACTGCTTAAATGACTCCTCGCCTGCGCGGGGTAAGACGACAGGCGCACTCCCCGCCCGCACCGCTCTCGGTTCCCTTTGTCGTCCTACCCCGCGCCCCTGTGCCGCGCTGGTGACTCATTTAAGCAAATGGTCTATAAATATTTTTGTTCGTTAACTATGAAACACACTGCCAAAATTTTCTTTTTTTTTTCAGGTCGGCTTCCTCTCCAGCCAGCATGCTAGCATCATGGTACGCCTTCGGAAGACCACCAAAAACAACTAGAGCTGTTGGCTCGATCCTCATCAGTGTTGGGGTCGCCCTAGCCATGTATGGAGGCGCTACCATAGAACAGAGCACTGGGAGGTTCTTCTATTGGTGCATCGGGGTGGCCATTTTGTTGTCGACGTTGGTAATGGGCGCGTTCACGGGAGTTCTACAGGAGATATTGTATTCGAAGTATGGCAAGCATTCAGACGAGGTAAGCATGAATAGTTCAATACGATATCAAATGCAACGCTAAATGGGTTATTATTTTAAGTGGTATATGCTTGGTATATGATTTTTCTATTGGAATAACTGTCCTTAGCTAAGTTATAGATTTTTCTGTTGACTGTACTATTTAATTTCACTTTTAAAATAATGATCCATTCCAAACTTAAAATTTTCTAAAAATTAAACTTAGCTACGATTTATCGTCCTCGAAACCCCGTGCATACTAAATTTCATGAAAATCGTCGGAGCCGTTTTCGAGATTCAGATATATATAAGTACTTATATATATGTATATTGTATACAAGAATTGCTCGTTTAGTTATTATAAAGATAGATAAAAATACCATAATCCATGAAAAAATTACAATACTATAATTGAATCCAACCCATAGCAACTCATTTATTAATTGATTCAATTTTTTGTCACCTACTCAATTTTATCTAAAATCAGTTTACTTTATCTATAATTGAATTATCGCAAACGAACACGATTGTAATATCGTTAAATATTATGTAAGTAACGATTGATTTCCTATTAAGTAACACGGAAACGTTAACTATTGTATTTATAATGTATTTTTTGATTTTGTTCTTTTGGTACTTATACGAGAAAAAATATGTCCGCAGATCAGCTTTGCTACTTTGTATACAGTATGTAATGTATCATGTATATTGTATTATAATATACTAGCGGTTGCCCGCGATTCCGTCTGCGTAGATTTGCGGCTATGTGTCGTGGTTCACCTAGTTTGTCTACCTGGTTTTCGACGGAGCTCCGCCCGGGCGGAGCCCCTTGTTCTGGGTATGTTGCCCTTCGTGCAAACGAAGATACCTAACTAACCTGCCTATTTTTGTATTAAAATAATAATCAGTGATTCAAAATATGGCAGCATCTTTTCCGGGTGGACCACAACCCGACGCCTCCCTCGCTCGTAAACCCTTCATAAAAAAAAAACAAATAATTTGTTTCAGATGCTGTTTTATTCGAACGCAATGCCGCTGCCCCTCTTTCTGACAATGTACCCGCAAATAAGTTCCACAGCATATAGCTTACCTTACGACACATGGTTGTTAATCGCCCTCAACATATTATTCACGTTTGGTTGCACCCAATCGGTATACGAATTGGCGTCGAGGGAATCGTCTGTCACAGTGGCATTTATACTGACCCTGAGAAAGTTCGTGTCGCTGTTATTGTCTTCCATAGTTTTTAAGAATAACCTCACTTTTTTGCACGTGGTAGGCACCGCGTTTGTCGGGGTGGGTACTTATGTGTATTTTGATTTTTTCGAAAGGAAACAACGACCTGTTAGTTATAAGAAGGAATAGGATCTGCAAGCTTATTACGTAACTCGCTCGCGATCACCATCGTTTTCATTTTGACAGTTCATTTATGGGCTGACAATTGGCATCGGAATCAGCTAGCTGTCACATTCATACAAGAACTGTCAAAATGAACACGATGGCGATTGCGAGCGAGTTACGTAATAAGCTAGCTGGTTTGGGTAGATTAGTACAGGGCCCCGATTTTTGAAAGCACATCACTCGAAAGTGGTATAAATCTGTTTATATCTTCAAAACTACAGCACTTATCAAATTTTTGACAAGTTTGCGAGATTAATGAGAGCCGTAAGTATCTTCTATGCTACACGAATTTCAAATTCAGCACAATTTTCACCACTTTTGAGTGGTATTTTCACGTGTGTGCTTTCAAAAACGGGCCCCAGAAGTCGTGTAAAATCATTTCTCATCGTATTATATCGGAAATGTTTGTATTTGTATGGTATTTGTCATGCTACTTCAGTCAGTGTCTATACACGTCGGCATGATTTGGAAGTAATCGTGTTTACGATGAGAAAGGATTACTTACTTAGCTAAGATAAGAAGGTATATGGTATAATTTCATTAGGTAATTATTTAATAATACCTCGGTTTTACGTACGTTAGACCTTGCTAAAAAGATAAGACTAAGAATGCAATTCAGATAACTGTGATTATTAATAAATATATCCGTCCAGACTTTTATATGTATAATCGCATTTATAATAAAGAGATAGAAAATACACAATGACCGCATTGTTCATAGCCGCGGCTAATATACATATACATATATTTTTTCTATCGTTTAATTATTTTATAAGGATTATAAAGACTGTTGCTTGTTTTTAGAGTTTTATATGTATTGTACTTCATAGTGATCAATTTTTACAGGCATATACAATACGTAGAGTAATGAATCGATATTTATCATATAAATAAGTTAAATAGTATCATATTTTGTATAAAACTATATTGGTTACAAATAAAACATTCCAAATTAATTCACTTTCATTTATTGTATCTTAACTAGTCAAATTAAATGTTACATCCCCTATTCACAACTGAGTAAAACCATTTAGTAGGACACCCTAACTAAAAACAAAGGTAGCTGCTGCAGCGACATCTGTTAACACAAAATAGAAAAATTCCAATACTATTATAAACATGAAAAATTTAATGAGTCATTTAATTTGAAATAGTTTTCTGGGCGCGACAGGGTCCCGAGTCCCGTTAAAATAAACGATTTCTTAACTCTACGAATGGGAATAAATTTTATGTCACCTTAAATTACAGTTAACACATATACAAATATTGTGGCATTTTGATTGGACGCCACATAGCAAAATGAAGTCACCATTACAAAACTATTATATAATAATTATTATTGTACTACATACATGTCAAACTCACTCACTCATACACTCATAACGTCACAAAGTTTGTCCGTCTATCGTATCCGCAGGTCCATTTGATTTAGTATCTGTGGAGAGAATAATATATATTATTTCCCTTCATGTATGACGTGGTGCTAGCGACGTTAGGGTGCTATAGAATTGTAGATAATCAAAAATATCCCTAATTTATATATTTATATAATTTTTGCTTCGCTTTGAGAATCTTTTTTTGCATTCGTGTGAAACATTTTCTCATCTACATAGATGACCTTTCGATGCCAGTAAAATATATTAGTACCACAGATAAACCGCTACATGGCGAATGGCGAAGGCAAAATGAACGCTTTAATATTTGAATGAAGCGGTCAGTCATAAGCTAAACACTTATACAGGGTGTTTGGTAGCCAGGCGCAAAGCTTTAATGTTCAAAAATACCTCGGCTATCACCCTCTTAAAGCTTTGCACCTGGCTACCAAACACCCTGTATGTTATCAAATTTGAATGATCTCATCTGTGTCGTGTTTCTAAACATTTTTTTATATAGTCTAAGCATGTCTTAGCTCAGTCAGACGACTATAAAAATCGAGTCGTAACGTAGGGTACAATCGAAAGATTAAGTAGGCAATACATAAATACGTCATGCGTCTTCGCAACGTTATTTTTAAAATATTCTACGTTTCTTTAGCACCCAAACTGGCCGACAGAGGGCGCACACCGCCAGCAAAAAAAAAAGCTTTCAAAAATGGAAAAGCACTATACTCACGTATGTAACGCTAGCATGCATCTATCGCCTCTGGATTTCAGTCTACGTCCCTGTTAAATTTCATCGAAATCGGTTCAGTTGTCTGATGTGACGCCGTCACGGACGACGCAACAACAGCATGCTTAGTGTAAGTTTTCGGTGACAACACGTCAAACATGAATGAGTCAAAATGTCATGATACTAAACGCAGACTCAGTCCGGACCATAAATCATTGCGACGCCCGCTAAATAGAGATGCGCGCGCGCAACTGGACTGTCGATAAAACGCGCGTAAGCCATCGCTGCACAGCACAATGTACTTGTATGTACAAATAATCTTAACTGTGTTTAAGAAATAAATATCGGCGACGACAATAGTGACACCGACTGCGAGTCTGCGTTTAGTATGAGAGGGGCTTTACCATGACGTCTTGATGCGATTCAATTCAGATTCAGTTTAGGTTCGCTCGCTGTCAGATCCATACTAAAAATGACAGCTAAAACCTAAACTGAGTCGGAATTTCGCATTAAGACGTCATGGTAAGGCCCAACTTGTTGCAGTTTCGTTTCGCAAGTGTCGCTGCCAATTTTCCAATAAAAATGGGGGACGTTAAAACAAAGGCGTTTGAGACGTTTTTCTTGTCAAAAACTTACATAAGAGGCTTAGGATGGATATAAATGTACCGCAGAACGGGGATTCCAGGCCCCTATTTCTACAAAGCGACAACTGTCAACTCTGTTTACATCACAAACTCGACGAGAATCTACGCCGCTTTTTTTATATATTAAAACTGACAAACGGGCATGGGGTGCACCTGATGGTAAGTGATCACCGCCGCCCATAGACAACCACAGCACCATTGGGACTGCTAGCGCGTTGCCGGCCATGCAAGAAGTGGTACACTCGCCTCTTAAAGGTACCCATGTCGTAGCCAGTTGGAAAAACCCCAGCCGCCAGCCCATTCCAAATTTTACAAGTACAGGGCAAGAAAGACCGTTTAAATCGTACGGTGTTGGAGCACCATCCATCGAGGTGATGTCGATGGAAACTACTTTTGAATCGAGTAGTACGGTGATGGAACTTGGCAGCTGGAACAAGGTTAAAAAGTTCTTCGGAGCACTTGTTCGCTTGGCTTCATATTGCATTGCAATTCTAATTGTCACTTGTCACCGACAATTGTCGGGTTGGTGAAATAGGGGGCCAGAACATTTCTCTCAGTATTCAGGTATACTCGGTAGCAACCAAACCGGGTCAGTTCCCGTAAAAAGTTGTATAAAAATTGACCCGGTTTTTTTTGCTCCCGAGTATAGTTTGTTTGGCGGCACGGCTGTATCATAATAGCAAAATTTACAAAATTGTTTTAGCGTCTAGCTAGAATTTCTAAGTACTAACGATACAAAGAGCATAAAGGGCTTCAAGGTTAACTGTTAGAGATCCCTTATTTATAAGGATAAGTTCGCCTTTGTACAGTCAGCGTCATACAGTATGAAACATATACAACATATAGCCCTGTACCATACCATGACGTCTATTTGTCAGTTGTATTTGTTTCTTTATTTTTGTACAATAACTTCAATAACAGCCAGATAGAGAAACTTAGTTTCAATCGTCTTGGCTGGGGCACTGCGGTACCCCGTACCGTATTCGTATCCAAAGTACTTTTTTTTTTTATAAGCCTTTTTATTCCAAATTCGCTACAATTTCAGTAAGTACATGTTGTTGTTATTGTCGTTTTTTTTTTTTTAAAGTACGTTTGTAGACATTACTCGGGCACGGCTGTCAGTCTATCGCGAAGCTGTATATTTTAATAAGACAAGTTTCAGCACATAATAACAAACAAAATAAACTCAGCCCTTTAAACTCCTATAGATTTTCTATCTAGAACTACCAAACAAAACAAAATACATGTCAGAAAAAAAAGAAATCATTCTAGGCATATTACATACAGCTAAGTGTGACATAACCATAGATTATGACACATTATAGATAGTGACACTGAGCATTTCTCAAAAAAAAAATACACTTTATTTTATTGTTCCTACTCAGAATCACGAGCTCTTTCAATCTTTGTCCCATACAAATGAACTCGACTTGGCGGGGGCACCCCCCAGATGTTTCTTATTTTGTTACAATTTTCCTTACACTTGGCGTAACGAAAAGGAAGAATATAAAAAATGTATGAAAATTTCGGGACATCATTTGTCTCATACAGAGATGGAAAGAGCTCGTGATTCTGAGTGGAAACTGAAGTGGATAATAAAAAATTGACGGGGCATGGTTTTTTTTTTTTTTTGGAGAATTGCTGAACTCACACTTGATATGAGGGTTTTCGGGCATTTTTCTGAAAATAAATCCACTCACCCTTTTTCTCGAATTATACAACTTCGATGGCAGTTCTGCTCAGAATCACGAGCACTAATGATATTAGTATAAGGCAAAATGTGGCTTTTTTTCATTCCTTTTCCGTTACTTCTCCGTAGACACTTGTATGATTGAGAATAACAAAGGGAAAGTTGAAAACTGTATGTAAACTTTGGGACACTTTTTGCCCTATGCTAAAATCAATAGTGCTCATGATTCTGAGCAGAACTGCCATGTATAATTTGAGGAAAAGGGTGAGTGGACTTATTTTCAGAAAAATGCCCTTTCCGCCTGACAAAATCTCTAGATAGCATTAGTAAGCCTTTGCAGACTTTTTACGGCGGATTTTGGAAATTTTTACTAAGTAATTTTCGCTGTCCGTTTTGTTACCTCCATACGTACTCGTAAGCGTAATAAAACAGACCTGGGTGCCAAGTTTTTCTCATAAAGGAATCAGTAGTTGTTGATTCTGAATAGAAAAAAAAATCCAAAACCCGTTAACACGTTCACTGTCCCAATGTTACATGTGAACCTTTTGTAAGTGGCTAGCCAGGGACAGGGAACGCGTTAAAACCCTATAGTTACCCTTACCTGTTCTTGCTTTCAGATCGGCTGCGTCGATCGCGTGAACGCGAACGTCTGACTGACGGCGAGCGACGTCTGACCGAAGGGGAGCGACGCGGCGACCCAGAACGCCCGCGCGAGTACGAACGACGGCGCGGACTGCGACTGCGCGACCTGCCACAGCTCCGTGTTAGATGGGAACGCGGGCGTGGGCACGGGTAAATTAGTGGTGTGAAGCGCTAAGGTATACACCGCGAACTGTTGCTGTAACGGAGCGGCGTGTAACAATGTACAAGACAGATATAGATACCATAGATTACGCAATTATTACACCTTTGTATTGAAACCCAGCGTGTCGACTTTACCTGCGAGCTGTAAGCGGAATTAATGAATGTTACATTAAGAGGGTGCATCCGTGCTGAGCTCGCAACATCGCATTTTTGGTGATTTTTTGCGATTATTTCACAGAAATTGAATGAAAGTTTCAAATATCCGTCTGTAGTGCACTTCGTTTTTAGTGTATTAATGTGTCCAATGCAATGATTAATGGCGATGGACTTTTATTTTCGTATTAAACGGATAAAATACATCTCGTTTAATAAGAAAATTAAAGTCCATCACGATGAATTATTGCATTAGACACATTAATACACTAAAAACAAAGTGCACTACAGACGGATATTTGATACCTTCATTCAATTTCTGTGAAACAATCGCAAAAAATCACCAAAAATGCGACGTTGCGAGCTCAGCACGGATGCACCCTCTTAACCAAAAACTCTGGTGTGGCGTCTATAGACCGACCGCTTAATCGGGTCGTCGCCCGCGCGGCACAGGGGCGCGGGGTAGGCGACAAAGGGGTCCGAGAGAGGTGCACTCCCCGTCCGCACCGCTCTCGGTCCCCTTTGTCGTCCTACCCTGCGCCCCTGTACCCGCGCGGGCGAGGACTAAGTTAATCGGTAGGTCTATAGTTTTAGTTTACTGTGCAATAGTTATGGTTAGGATAGGTTAGCAAGTGTGACGCCACAGCCGTAATTTATGCTCCGTTCCGCTACGATTGAAACGATAGATTTGAAAATGTCTTCGTATTTTCAAAAGGTCACACACCTCGACGCTTAGTCGGGTTTCGGACACGAGAATTAAAAAAAAAACTAATTTTCTTTTCACATTTTTGGAAATTTTGGGTTATCCATGCTCAGGAACAAGAATACTATCGTTTCTTATATAAAAAAAGTGTCCCCAATTCTACATAGTATTTTCTACTGTCCGACCTGGGTACACATTTTTTCTCGTATAAGAATCAGTAAAGTTTTTGATTCAGAGTAGAAATAACCAAAAATTTGCAAAAAAAAAAAAAAAAATTAATATCCCCTACATGCATAGATGCATTGCGTAATCTATGGTATAATTCAGTAAAAATAGCTCAAAACGTGGCAAAATATATGGAGAACATTTATCTATTGGGATGGATACCTTATGGGGTGAAGTCAAAATTTATCAACTCTCCCCCCTCCTCCGGGGTGCGCGTCCCCCCCCCCAGGCCCCCCGAAATGTCCCGAAACGCGGTTTTTTGAACTTGTTGAGAAAACTGTTCGCGATACAGAAAAAGTGTGTAGGAATGAAATAATGTACAATAAATTTACTATAAATCTACCATACACATGAAAGCGGTATCTCTTATGGTTTTGACGCAAGAAGACGCTGAAAATCATATTTTTTTGTTTTTTTACAATAAATTTTATTAAAACTTCAGTTTTCTCAGAAAATACTCATTTTACAACTAAAAAATGTATGACTTAAATGAACAATGGAATATTCCCTTTAAAAAGAGGTATAATTTATTTATATATTAGTTAAATTGACCATTTTATGATAATTTAAATATTTAATTTGTCATGAACAATTTTTTTTACTTGAAGATTAGGTATGTTTAAAATGTTTTTTATATAGTTTAGAGTTAATTATAAACCACGCTAGTGTAATTTTGTTTATTTTTTTTTCAGTTATCCGCAAATAATAAGTATATTCATTCATTTCCAAAAAGGTACTAAGATGTTTATTTAATATAATCAACTATTTATTTAAGTATACACTTTTATTTAAGTAACTTACATTGAATTTGAAGAGAGACATTGAAATAAACAATTGTTAACACTCTTATTATGGCACCGGGGGCACGGTAGTGCCCCAGCTAAGATAGCCAAGTGAAGCGCAAGAAGGGCACTAGTTACCTTTTCTCGAACCGCTTTGTCGTTATTTTGTACCCTCATAACTTGGTTTTGGTTTGTACGAGATAACTAAAATTCTCGGGATATGATGTGAATAGTGGACTTATTACAAGGTGTAAAGTTTCAATTGCATGGCTCTTATATTTAAAATTTTATTGATATCTAAAAAACTAGTGGTCGTCACTAGTGGTCATCATATTAAATTCCTAGAATGCTCTAATTTGGTTTGTAATCTAGATTAGTATACAATCAACAGCAAAAATCTAAAATTTGGAACTTTAACTCTTCCTTCAATCGGTCAAACAAACTAGCGAATGGATATTTTGTACGAAACTTCGCAAATTTTGATGCCAGCGGTCTGAAAATTGATAAAGAGTGTTGTTAAAAATAATAAACTGTATATTTCAGAATTTTCAGTAAATTAAACTGAATTAGTGGATGAAATTAAGCGCGTGCAAATGTGGTGTTTTCTGAAGGCACTTGTCATAAGCAACAACTTACAAACTTTTTACGTTCTAACTCTACAAGTGTTTAAGAGTTTGTGAAGTCTACAATTTAGTAAAAATAATGTCGTTGGCCGTTTTGCTACCGTCATATAGGCGTAAGGTAAAAAAATCACTGTTCATTACTTTCCTGTTAATTACAATAGTTTTTTAAACATGAAATTACCGTGAGACTCAATCAATAATATGTGACAACAAATAATAATAACAAAATAATAATAATAATAA
The DNA here is from genome assembly GCA_963854515.1 of Pandemis heparana. Classification (NCBI taxonomy): domain Eukaryota; kingdom Metazoa; phylum Arthropoda; class Insecta; order Lepidoptera; family Tortricidae; genus Pandemis; species Pandemis heparana. The sequence continues at coordinate 32,175,582 of OY978006.1, forward strand.
TACTTTATTTACTTTATTTGTAATATGTGATCGTTTCGCTGCCGCCGGGGCAAGCGGTCCAGGAATAAGGACTACGAACTAGTCTGGAATATGTCGAGCATCACTCGACTTTTATACGTGAGTTATTCGTTTGTGTGATTATAATTATCATTACAATAGTTCTTATAGTTACGAATTTCAACTTTCTAGGACGTAAATTTGTTGACCACCAGTGAGTGAGTCAGTGACGAAATCAGAGTTTTTTAGATATCTATAAAATTTAAAATATAAGAGCTTGTAATAAATCCACTATTAGCCGCGTATTCACTGGGCGAGCCGCCTCGCGCGGCAACTTCGTGAGGCAAATCCTCGACCTGTCAGGACGTGCCTCGCCCGAGGCGAACGCACGACTCGCCTCGGGCGAGCGTGCCTCGACCTGAGCCGCGCGGTGTCGGTTTTTGTCTATGCTCAAAGGCGCCTTAGCACGTTTGCCGCGCTCACTCAGGACGGTTGTGTTTTGCCTCGCTTGTTCGTCGCGTGTTAGCGTCATGGATAAAGAGCAGTGTCTTAAATTAATACAACTATATGGTGAATATAGACGATTATGGGATGCGCAATGTCCCGATTATACAAATAGAGGACTAAGAGAAGATGCGTGGAGAAATATTAGCGCGCAATGCTTCCTCAGCCTCACCGCGGCTCGGCTTTGCCGCGCGAGGCAGCCTCGATCAGTACGATTTCTTGCATGAGGCTGCCTCGCGCGGCAAACGTCCGTGGCTGCCTCGCGCGGCGGCTCGCTCAGTGAATACGCGGCTATTCACATCATATCCCGAGAATTTTAGTTATCTGGTACAGTCCAAAACCAAGTTATGAGAGTACAAAATAACGACAAAGCGGTTCGAGGAAAGGTAACTAGTGCACTTCTTGCGCTTCACTTGGCTATCTTAGCTGGGGCACTACCGTGCCCCCAGTTAATAAGAGTGTTAACATTGTTTATTTTAATTTAAGTACTTAAATAAAAGGGTATACTTGAATAAATAGTTGATTATATTAAATAAACATCTTAGTACCTTTTTGGAAATGAATGAATTTATTCACACTAATTATTTGCGGATAACTGAGAATAAATAAACAAAATTACACTAGCATGGTTTATAATTAACTCTATACTATATAAAAAACATTTTAAACATACCTAATCTTCAAGTAAAAAAAATTGTTCATGACAAATTAAATATTTAAACTATTTTAAAATGGTCAACTTAACTAATATATAAATAAGTGATACCTCTTTTTAATGGGAATATTCCATTGTTTATTTAAGTCATACATTTTTTAGTTGTAAAATGAGTATTTTCTGAGAAAACTGAAGTTTTAATAAAATTTATTGTAAAAAAACAAAAAAATATGATTTTCAGCGTCTTCTTGCGTCAAAACCATAAGAGATACCGCTTTCATGTGTATGGTAGATTTATAGTAAATTTATTGTACATTATTTCATTCCTACACACTTTTTCTGTATCGCGAACAGTTTTCTCAAAAAGTTCAAAAAACCGCGTTTCGGGACATTTCGGGGGGCCTGGGGGGGGGACGCGCACCCCGGAGGAGGGGGGAGAGTTGATAAATTTTGACTTCACCCCATAAGGTATCCATCCCAATAGATAAATGTTCTCCATATATTTTGCCAAATTTCCCACACAATGGATTCTAATTTGCTTGAGCTAGTATATCTGATATCTGTGGCTACAAGTGTGTGCATAAAGCGTATATAACCATCTCTTTCTATTTCTACCCTCAGTCTTCATGATGTCTAAAAATTAACCCAAAATACTTCGACAGCTGGTTCAATTAGTTTAATTAAACACAGGAGTCTCTCATAATTTCACAAGCTATTTATTAACTTGTATGTTTGTCCGCGTGGAATCTTGCAACTCAATTTTGAAGCAGATATCTTCAACCGATTGAGCTGAAACTTTGCATACTTGTGGAAGTCGGATGACAATACAATAATCTGGTAGTAGAATTTTGGTGGCCCTTTCAGGACTGTCTCCGCAGGAACTCTTCAACGGTTGGTCCGATTAACTTGAAATTCGGTACACATATAGGACGCATGGCAATGCCAATACAGTCAACAAACAGTACGTACAGTCAGCAAAAACATTTTTCAACCAACAATTTTAAAAATCGTGTCCAGTCAAACCCAAGCACCTGCAAGTATTCGTGATTAATTTCGAGACAACCAAAAAGAAAGATGGTCAATCCCAATATCATAAGATATATCCTGAGATCACTAAGTTACACATCCGCTCAGTCACAACTTCAGCTCTAGTGAATACCTGGATTTACACAAATATCGTTCATCGAGACGGGTACTATAAGCTATTTCAGCCTGGCCAACCCAAAAATAAAATAGTATATCGTATTCTGTCCCGCTCACGCTGATAGTGTTTAAAAGAAGAGTGAAAAGGACGGTTCTGTGAAACACTGCGGAGTCAAATACACATTTGCCCAGCGAATCGTCACTTATGCAGCACGGCTAGAACAAATGGCGCGAGCTGTGTCGCGCGCGACACTACCCGTCCTTTTCTCACTGTTCGTTCTAAAAAGAGACGGGTACGTCGCACGCAACATAGCTCTAGCGTTTTTGCTAACCGTGCCGATCTTCCGTGTCGTTATAACAATGCCAAACAGACAGCAAAAAACTTAAAAACTGTTACAGTGGTCCTTCCAACACACTCTGTAACTGTTACTGCAACAGTTACGCCAGCTCGCTAAGTACCCGGCTCGTGGAGTCACAAATCCAACATGGCTTTTAGTCGCAGCGTACAAACGCGTATAAAACTTTTGTAGATTAATTGTTCTAGTATGATACGATTTTATTAGCAATAAGAGTGGACATATAGATTCCATGTTGAATTTTGACGTCGAACGATCGATAGAAATTGAAAACAGGTCGTAATACCCGTTTTAAACTTAAAAGAACGGTATTATCATTGGCTGATTCATTGCCTTTTAATATCCTAGAGGAATACTTAAATTTATCAATCGCACGTTTTGCGATCGTCTCTGGTTCTCAAATTGGGTATCACTCAATAATCTAACGCCTGATTGTTACTGTTAGCATTCATCAAATGTTACTCGGAGTCCAATTAATTTTGATAATTAATTACAAATCTCTGGGTCCACCTTTGCATTCAAATATTTATCAAACCCCATACCTTTATTCGGAGCTAACTTCACACCACTGACTTGCCTTGCCTTTACATTATAAAAGAAAAATAACAAAGAACAAGTTTCAATACCCATTTAATTGAGCAACAAATTCAATTCCTACAACATTAATACCTAACGTCCACTAGTGCTATAAGGTATAGGTAAGGTAGTGCTAAGTATAGGATTTCAAATAGTACCGAGAGTCGGAGCGAAGCAATCCGTAGTGCTGCGAGGGATTACTAAGGGGTTGTCCTTCAAAGTTGATTCGTTACGAATCTAAGGGGTTGATTCTGTGCCGGTGTGTGCAGTTGAGGGTTAGGTTATTCTTAGAAGACGAGGTAGTGGGGGTACGCAGATGTTGGCTTCGGCGCGTTGATTATTGGAGAGCCGATGTTGTTTGTCGCGAACGCTCGCATTATGTAACACTATCGAGCCGTAGATGTGGAGAGATGTGGTGAGATCGTGTTGGTGGTTGATTAAAATGGACCTGCAATAGTTCCAACACCCACCACTTTTAATTAATGCCGTGATAAGAGCAGCTCGCGTCTGCCCATGGGGTAAAGCGGTACGCGAAATAATTTGTTGCTCACAATAAATTTAACTTGTAGCCTAACAACTTTCTATTGATGCCTATTTATTGGCCCATTTAAACTTCATTTAATTTAGAATAAGAAACCACAATAACATTGCATCCGTTCAACTATTTCTTACTTAGAAAATAGTACAGTGCAATAGTTTGTGTCGTTAATTATTACTCTAGTACAAATTGTAAAGAGACTACAGTTCACGAGCAACAACGCAATATGTTGTTGTGGTTTCTAATTTAAAAAAAAAACGAAGTAGGTATAGACACATGCAAGTTTCATTACATTGCGGGCTGCCAGGGTAAAACCGAATTCAACCGATCTGTCTAACTTCGCAATGTAAGTTTATACTTACAATACTTGCATGTCTAAATGGGCCTTACTTAACAATTGTCTCAAACTACCAGTCTTTTTCTTACTGTTCGTTCTAGAAAGAGACGGGTAGTAGCAGGTATCGCACGCTCTTGTGCTAGCAGTGCTGAGACTGTGTCGCTACAAACAGCTTACGTATGACAATAATGTGCGTAACGTACGTGTGACTAATTTCAAAAGTTTTATAGGACGTGATGTTATACAATCCTTTCGACCTTTTGTTTAGGTTAAGTCGTCCGTATTTGCAAAATACTTTATAAATTAGTAGCTACCACTGAAAATCTTCAAAGTGACGAGGACCAAATAGAAAGTTGTCAGGCTATAACATGGTTCGTAAAAACAAATTGAAACTGAAACTAACGACGATAAAATATAGTCACTAGCACAAAAAAAAACAACAAATTAATCCGCTCATGCTTTAGGTGGATCATCAGTATTGACTATTACATAAAATGTGGAAGAAAATATTGATATTCTTAGAAAGAGACTCATTTCAAATAATGCTACTGAACAAAAAGATCTTACTACCAAGAACTTGATCTCCAAGTATATCTTGGAGGGGAATCAAGAACCAATCAGGGACACTAGACAGTCTTCATTTCATAAGTAACTAGTTCTCATAATATACTAGACATTTGGATTAGATTAGTTGGTTCAATCGCGGAATAGAAAACACAAGCGGAAATCAAAGAACTTTCTGCGCAGAACAAAAGTAGATATATACATACTTAAATACATATAACATCCATGACTCGGGCAAAAGCATTCATCATACAAATGTCTGCCCCTACCGGGATTCGAACCCGGGACCTCTAGCTTCATAGTCAGTCACTAACCACTAGGCTATCCGGTCGTCTACTACACTACTAATATACTTGTCAAATTTGAATTTTAAGAATGAATCTATCTTTCACATATGTTCAATTAATTCCATTGCCATCAGTTACATGTTCAGTCCTAATAAATCCTATCGCGCAGAGTTCATTTTGCAACACAATAAGCATCTCTGGGATGGCAAAACTATTATTTAGACTACTTATATATACTCTCATTTATCTTTTAGCTACTACACTAATGAAACTTTACCTTCATAATTGATACAGATTTAACTTGAGTCAACATTACTACAAATTCTTTTACCACTAATACAAAAGCTACCAATGATTGCTACGATTTCAATGTAGTGTGTAAACTATCAATGTGTGTGTCTGGCGATATAGACATGACACACACTTCCACTTAATTTTCCCATCCATGGATTCAATCACAAAATACTAATCTTGCTTCGTCACAATACAGCTATCCGTGTTCAGAACCGCGTGCAAGATATCCTACAGCTATCACAGACTGTCTAGTGTCCCTCATCTCTTCGGTAGCCTCTCCAATACCCCGGAGACTGTTATTAGAAATCGTATCGTACCTGCGGTCACGTCGCGTGCGTCCATTGGACATCTCGACACGGATCCTAGTGCCGCAGCAGCGTCTGTCGATAAAAAAACAACTGACGGTTAGCAAGCTACTTCAAAAACACCAGAGGGTCGATGATTGGTTAAAAAAAAAACGAAAGGCTGCGTGTTCGGCCGAGCTTAAAGTAAAAGGCAGCATCTATGTATATTTACTTTACATGTTTACACGAACCATGGCTTTTGACCCTACATTCTATTTTGTTTCTTTCGTTAATCAAATAAAAAAATGACAAAGATATAGCGCGTCAAAATTCAGTGGGGGCTTCATGACGTCACTTCAAACATAATTTAACAAACATGTGACGTCATACAACATTAAGACATTCGTAACATCTAGATTATGTGATAAAAAAGTCCAATACTAAGGACAGGCTCAAAATCAAACTGAAATTAGTGAATCAGATATGACATGGCGTTTTTACAATTCGCTGTGACATACATTTCGACCATTGCAACATCAGTTCAATATTCATTCTACATTTATATAGCAATCGCTTAGCAATGTTTCATATTACAATAACTTCTACGAAATATCCCAGTTCATGGGTACAACCAAAGTGACTGAACTGATTGTTTTACATCTGTGGAATCTTTTCATAGACAATCTATCATTTATATTTACCCACTGCCAGAACTTGGTCCTCTTTATGGCATAAAAAGTTCCCTTTACAACCAGGCAGCCATAGGTTACTTAGAAATTCAATTAATGATTCAGTATAGTGTATTTTTTCGGCCCGCGGAATTCTGACATTTCTCGGTATTACCAGTCGTATAAACGTTCCTTAAATCCGTGGTAAGAAAAGGAAAAAAAATAAAAATGTAGAACATTATGTTGAAGTTGAAATACTTAAACTAAAAATCATTTTTACATATTAGTAATTAACAGATATTTGGTTAATTTTAAATTGCATAATTTAGACATAATTAATAATCTTTTCTTTTTTTTGGGAGAATATAAATTGTTTGGGGTATCACTTTGAGTATTGTCATATAATACAAACCTTCGGTCTACGATTATAATAATATTGATTTATTTCGTAATATTTAATAAAAAGAATGAACAGAACGTAAAACTTCAGCAGTCAGCTGGCAAAATATAGGAAAATATTTTAATTGCTCCTCCCCCAATATCAAAATTACATTAAACCGAACAATCTCCTCACAATCTCCTCACGTGTGTAATGTTATGTCACTACGTCGACATGGCAAAATATGCCTTGCTAAAATAAAGACGTGATTTATGTATGTACGTATGTATGTGATAATAAGGATGACTTTTAAAGTTTTCAACTTAGATCTTCTGTACTCTAATTGGCCAATTGTCGTTAAAATAAAAGCTGCCATTAATTTTTAAATCCATTATTTGAGTACCTAATGTTAGAACGTCACCGTATTTTATTATTTTTATTTGTTAGTTAAAATAACGAAAGCTTAGTGTGACAATTTATTTGTTCAGCAGAAAAAAATGTTGGTGTCCCCTGAAATGTCTAATTCTGACAGCTGTCAGAATTCCACGGGCCTAAAAAACACACTATAGTTCCAGAGATTAATGTAGTTTGTTCCCCAATTCAAGACAAGTACCCAAACACAATGCTTGGGTTGTATCTGTCTTAACTGGAGGTGTTCTAATGTAGCACACTGTGACTCAACCGTCTCATATTAAGAATGAGACAGATCTAAGCAGCGAGCTGTGAAAGGCATAAACGAATATCGTGTTTGTAGAGCAGTCACCAAATCGCAAAATTGCCAAAATTTAGTTTAATTTAAACGTACTTGTGACTGTTTGCTCTACGGAGACGATATAGTTAACTATAGAAACAGGTCTTGCCATTCATTATGATTACCTATACGCAAATCATATTTGGAATAATTCGCAATTGAGCATTATTATATTTATATCCACTACACGGAGGGGGCCTATGCCATGAGGCACGCCGAATTACGCGACAATACGACAATAACAACAACATGAACTTACTGAAATTGTAGCGAATTCGGAATAAAAAAGGCTTATAAAATATTTATATCCTTGATAATACATATAATACTAATAAACTTGATAGCTGCTGATACTAAAGCTGTTTGGTGGGGAAAAGGTTGTGCTTCTACTAGTGGGTAGTGTATTTGACAGACAAGTGTTTATTTTTTTGGCAAGTTACAAGACCATTTAGCCAGTTTTTTTAAGTGTTTTACAGCAAACTGACCAGCATTTTGTTGAGATTTGCTCTGTTCTGAAACTATTTCTTGTGTAGTAGGTGGGTAGTTTACAAATAAGTTCAATTATTTACACCAAGCCAGTGTGAACAATTTTTTTAGTTATTTCGCAAGCACAAAAATTTAAGAGCATTAAAAGATCAAGAATTATTTAGGGTCTTTAAAATGCGAACCTAGAAGCTGACACAAAAAATACAAAAATAGCATGTGCAAAAATTTGATCCCGAAATCAAGATGGCTGACGCTATCACAGCGTTCTTTCCAGGGTCTGCTGTCTCGCTCTAACGCGTCATCCATCAGGTATGAATGAATGAAACAGAACTACTCGTTATCGTTACGACCAAGCCGACTCCCGATCAATACTTCGCGCGATAGAAAGGACGTCTGAATAATTAAATTGTACTTACGTTCCATCGAGCCCTCGCACGGAATCTTCCGCGTCCCGCGGATCTTCAAACTCCACAAATGCGAAACCAGGAGGGTTTCTTGCCACCCACACGTTCCGTATACTCCCGTATTTAGAAAACACCTTCTCTATCTCATATTTCGAAGCGTTGGTGCCCAGGTTCCCAACGTAAACCTTGCAAGACAAGTCCCACTCTCGGTAACGCGACATCTTTTCTCTCTGAAAAAGTAATTTGGCTGTAATCCGGTAGGAACGCGCGACGCCATTTTGGTCTAGTACAACTACGCACGCACTGAATACTTGAAATGTTATGATACCTTGCGTAGTTTGATAAAACTATGCGATTAACGAAGTTGATAGTGAAATCTCAGCGTTAATTCGTCAACCAATACGTAAACTAACGGATATTTTCGTCTCACGTACGAGCAATCACCAAGACTTCTAGAAATTGAATGAGAATGAAAATGACATTTTAGTTGAACTGAATCAAATCAATTGCCGTTACGTCAAAAGAAGAACGAAAAACTTCCCAAAGTTCGTTCACTCTGTCTGTACTCTATGGTTAAAAGAGTTGCCAAGGCAAAAAATATTTGATAGTGATGTACTCACTCCCAAAAAGTGGTACACGAGTAGGGTACCAGAATTAAAAACGCTGAAGTAACAAATAAGTATAAGCCATTATTTATTAGTGGATTTTATTTCTTTTATTAATAATCATGAAATAGTATTTTTGTTATTCTGTGAATTTATAACTAAATGCAGCTCTTGTCCTTTAATTTTCTATTGACATATGTCAGTGACGAATGATTAGAAAAGCGACGCAATCTGTCTGTTTCGTTTCGTTCGTTCGTTTTCGTTTCAGTTTTCATTTCAGTTTTATCTGTGACTCTTCTTTTGCGGCTGTATACATATTTGTATTAATTATTTTCGAGTATTAAATGTGATGAGTTTAATAAAAGTTATACAAAATGGACGTGGTAGGCCTTCTTAATAATATAAATGAAAAAGCTGACATGTTTGCGGTGAAGACATGGACTTCCGAGTGGTCTAACAATTTTCAAGAAAATCAGGTATGTATTGATTTTTCAGATATTTTATTAGGTGATAAAATGTTAAAGTACGTTTAAATAGTGGGTTAATGATATTTGTAAATTAAGTTTGGATGATCGGTTTGTCCGGAAGTTTAGTTTACTACCCTTTGTTAGGTAACAAGTACGACAATAGATTTGTTATCCTTGAATCCAATGCGGACGTTTATTTTGTGCGCGCCTGATTCTTACTAAGGCGATCTAAATACCAATAGGTAATAGGCTAGATATTACCTACTCGGGCACAAAAAAATTGATTTAATTGTATTTTGTTCTCAACAAATTGGCAAAACTTTTTAAAAATACTTAAAAAAGTATTTGAAACTTTTTTGAAAGAAAAATAAGAGCTACCTATAAGAAATATAACTTTATTTATAATAGTTCAAAATGTTTACTGAAATTATAGGTTCTCAAAACAACAGGTCCTTTGTCTAAATTATGTTGTATACAGTTTTTTTGTTGCTGATAAGAATTGTAATCAATTCAATGATAATAAGAACAATGAACATTTTAATGTCATTGTTTCATAATAGAACAATATTCAGTTATACAACTCACACTCATTATGTGATAGAACAGAATAAAATTGATTTTGTAAAAGTAAAAAATTCACTACACAATAATCATAGAAATCAGAAATCGGTTGAAAGAGCAATAAAATAGAATTAAAAACACGCATATTGCATACTAATGATTGTTTTCTATGATCCATAATGTTGTTGCATGTCATTGTTATTGTTGTGAAAAATGACAAAACTGTGAAATAATAATAATATAGTCCGGAGAAAGTCCGTGCATTTCTTTAACATCCATTGTCTGCCAAATTTTATGTCGCTATATACACAAAAGATACACTAGGGTTGAAGTGTATTTGTAAAGACTTATCATCTTGTACCATAAGTAGTTTGTAGAAGAACATCAAAACTAAAGGTCAAAGGTCACTATAGACTTGACTGCTTAACTGAGTCCTCGCTCGCTCGGATGACGCAGTTAAGGGGTCAGTCTATAGCTGAGTCACTATATATTATATTGTACTAGTCGTTGCCACTTTGTTTACACAATTAAATAATATAGCCTATGTTAATACGAGGCCGAGATAGGGCAATGAGCATAGTTCGAAATATTATAAACGGGATATGAACCGCAATTGACAACATTTCATATTTCTGAGCCTATAATTTTAATGGTTCCCTGTATTTTGTTTGAAAAGATGAACATGCTGACAGTTTAAGTTTTTCGCTAGGGCTTGTATTTAATTTATAATTAATTCATTAATTTGTGCTTATTCTAAAAGGGCGTAACTCCGTTACTATCACAGAATACACACTTATCCCTTTGTCTTTTCTCTATAGAAAAAAAAACTGACGTTAATTTCAAATTGTCAGTGTCAGGTTCTATTATCCAATATTCGATTTTCGAGGTTCGCTTCGTGCTGTTCCGCTCATACTAATAGTCATTATCTTGAGAGTGAGAGAGAAGGTATGCAACGAACTTCGAAAATAGAATGTCAGAGTTGCCCCCCTTGTACTTTGAAGTTGTCAAAAATACAAAATTATGATTGCTTATTTTTTCTCGTGAAAAAAGCAAAGGCGTTTCACCTATCCTGTGGTAGTTTTGGTAAAATTAGGACATATTTTTAACTATTTTTTATTTTTTATAATAAGCGATATTAAAATTATATAAACATATTGCAGTGATCAGGAGGCAAAATGCTTTCGAACCATATATACATTTTCAGGTGTTCTAAAAATGAAATGTTGTCAATTACCTTTATTGAGCTCCCGATATTTCGACGCAGTGTCTACCCATGATCATGATGCATGCAACTGCATCGAAATATCGGGAGCTCAATAAAGGTAATCACGGTTCATATCCCGTTTATAATATTTCGAATGAACTTAACCGAGAATCATTGAAAACTCTTAATGAGCATAATGATAACAATTAATTTTATTGAATCCTCTCCAATTATGCTAACACATCAAATAGGTATTTAATTAAATTGAACATTGTATGTAATTAATTATGAATTATCTATTTAGTTTAATTATTTCGTGCTGTGATTTGTTGTATTGTAAACTATTATGGGCTATTAAAAAATAAAAAATAAAGATGATACTCAGGGATAATGTAACATTCTAATTGTAAAAGAATTGTTTAAATATCTCCCGTAGTTATTGAGTCAGTTTGTTACGAACACTGTTACAAACATACAAACAAAAACACAAATGTGTCTTTTTATAATAATACTGTAGAAATCAAAGCCCTCCGCCTGTCTGTCTGTCCGTTCGTGAAAAACTACTGAACAGATTTTCTTGCGGTTTTCACCAGTAGACAGTGATTCACGAAGTTTAGGCATATAATATGTCAAGGTTGTATGGAAATTTGTTGAAATATTATGATAATTGTTATAATTGTTGACAGAAGTCTAGCTGCCTGGGATACATATCCCTACTAATGTTTAAATGTGAATGTAACTCTGTTTGTCTGTCTGTTACCTTTTCACGCTTAAACTGCTGAACCGATTTAGTTGAAAATTGGGACAATGTTAGTTTAGTTTCAGTCCCGTTTAGTGTATCAATGAGTCCAATAAAAAAATATTTAACGATTGTAGTAAATGTATTTTATTTTGATAAAATGACTACCAAGTTTCTTGCGGCTCATTCTTCTTGGCAATGATGGTCTTCCCGAATGCGCTGTTAGTTTCAAAAAAAGACATGCAAATGGCTTTTGGTGGTCTATTTGCAAAATAAACCTGACTTTTGATATTTTGATTATTAAAGGAGATGTCCATCGTGATGGACTTTTATTTTCGCATTAAAGGGATTCGTTTAATAAGAAAATTGAAGTCCATCACGTTCAATCATTGCATTAGACACATTAATACACTAAAAACGAAGTGCACCACAGACGCACATTTGAAACTTGCATTCAATTTCCGTGAAATAATCGTAAAAAACACCAAAAATGCGACGTTGCCAGCTCCAGGAATAAAACTTCTTAAGCAGTTTAAAATCTCCTTATAAAGTACTTACAGTACAATTAATCACAGCATGAAATAATTAAATTAATTAGATAATTGATAATTAATTACATACTTATAATGTTCAATTTAATTCAATATTTAATGTCTTAGCATAATTGGTAAGGAATCAATAAAAGCTATTTTATTTTATTATTTTTATTTTATTATAAAAGTACCTACTTTGGTTCACTTGTGAGCGACATCTTTACTAGTTACTTATAAGTTGTAACTCGTTTTAATTCCGGTTTTGTTGATTGAAGGTAAACTAGTTAGAATATGTCAAACGTATTCTCTACGCCAATAAATTTTAACGCGTTTGTAAACAAAAAAAAAAAGTCAAAAAGTCAAAAGTTTATTTTGCGAATAGGCCGCCAAGGGCTCTTTTACATGTCTTTTTTTGAATCTACCAGCGCAATAGGAAAGACCATCATTGCCAAGAAGAATGCGCCGCAAGAAACTTGGCAGAAAGTCATTTTTTCAAAATAAAATGTACTTAAATTCTACTTAACTTACCTATAATACAATTAATACATTTTATAAAAGGGATGTAAAAAACAATATCATCTAAACCCATCAAACACTTATTGTACCTATGCAATTAGCATAACATATACTGGAATGTTGAATGATCATACTATGTCTCACGACATTTTATAACAATTATAGTATGACTAGCTTCTTCCCGCGACTTCGTCCGCGTCGAATTAGACTTACGAACTGATGTTGAGAGTATATTCTGCAATATATTTTACGTTGCTGCTCTAGGCAGCTACGACTTGAGATGTTTATCGCTATCCCGCGGGAATTATGCAATTTTCCGGGATAAAAAGTAGCCTATGTTTTAATCTAGAGTACCAGCTATCTTCGTTCCAAATTTCATCCAAATTCGTCCAGTTTCAGCGTGAAGAAGGTACATTACAAACATACACACTCACTCACATTGTCACAAACTTTCGCATTTATAATATTAGTAGGAATAGTATATTTAATTACTATAAATATATAGCTTTTTTATATAAACTTGAGGGGACTTGTTTGTTTAAAAAAGCGTTAAAATGTATTGGCAATTAACTTATATCGCGATTTATCTTTTACTACTTAACAATAATCCGTAGTACTATTATGAATACGAAAGTGTGTCTGTCTGTTTAACGCTTAAACCGCTGAACCGATTTAGTTGGAATTTGCTATAGAGATAGTTCCACTCCCGTGGAAGGACGTAGAATAGTTTTTATCCCGGAACAATCTGGCCTTATACTCCGAAATCCGATTTTCGAAGTTAGTTTCGTGCCGTTCCGCTCTCACTAATAGTTATTAATTTGAGAGTGAGAGGGACGGTGTGATACGAACTTCGAAAATCGGATTTCGGAGTTGCCCCCTGGTGTCACTGGCAACAGCTCGTATCAGTATAATTATACATACATACAAAATCACGTCTTTAACCCTTACGGGGTATACTTAATTTATTTTAGTATGAGAAACCTCAACAACATTATATTGCGGCTCGTGAACTGTAATCTCTTTACAATTTGTAATAGAGCAACATGCAAATAAAGTGACATTAAGACAATTTTATTCTGCGGCTGCCAAACTATTGCACTGTATTTGCTAGGTAAGAAATAGTTGACCAGACGCAATATAATGTTATTGTGGTTTCTCATTCTAAATTAAATGAAGTATAAGGTAACCAGACCTAAAGGCCACGTTTTGGATGATTGTGGGCGTGATGGAAAGGGGAATCAAAATAGTGATGGGCTATATCACGATTCCTAATATTTTCGCCCATAACAAAAACAATAACTTAACAATAGAAATTAAAAAGATAATAGAGACTAAAAGATTATGAGTTTGCGGCGCTTGCGGTTGAGACTTTGGGGCCTTGGTCAGCCGACACGAAAACCTTTATAAAGGCCCTGTCGTTCCGGTTGGTCGACGCCTCAGGGGACCCAAGAGCTGGCGTGTATTTATCCCAGCGGATCGCACTTGCGGTCCAAAGGGGTAATGCCGCTAGCGTCCTGGGAACCCTGCCACAGCCAGCGGGGCTAGACGGGGTGTTCTTTTTATAACTTACTAGCTGTTGCCAGCGACTTCGTCTGCAAAGAATTCGTTTATCGCTATCCCGCGGGAACTACGCAATTTTCCGGGATAAAAAGTAGCCTATGTGCTATTCCAGACTTTTTTCTATCTATGTACCTACCAAATTTCAGATCAGAACCAGATCCGTTGGGCCGTTCTGGCGTGATTGAGAAACAAACAAACATCCATCCATCCATCCATCCATCCATCCATCCATACTTTCGCATTTATAATATTAGTTAGATAACTTTTTATAGTTAGTTTAAGTTTAGTTTTTAATTTAATTATAGTTTAATTTGTTTTTTGTAAATATGTATATTGAGTAAATAAAATATAGAGACGGTCAACAGATAAAATATTTATGTGAGGCATAGAGTATGTTTACCAGGTATACTTATATGTAGTAAAATGTTGGCAAAGCAACCTCTAAGTCGACACAGGCGGGTTTTTCGCAATAGACACTGCGCATGCGTTGCGACAGAAGAAAAGTGCCAGCAAGGACGCGCCGACTTGTTTAGTTCAGCTATCATTCCAAATTCGAACGGTCGTTTTTTTTTTAAAGATGCTCGATGTCTTGTTTGTGGTACGTTGTTTTTTTTTCAATTTGGAGTAATACGTTTCGTTTTTTGAAACTGTGGTTGTGTTTTGTTTTGAAATGGTGGGTATTTGTGAATGGATACGGTTGGGTTCGGAGTGACACGGTGAAGGTTTTTATTGGTTGTAATAAGTGTTTTTGTTTATGCTGCGATTAATTAGAAAATAATGTCGTTCCGTTAATCTACAAACGATTATAGTAAGCTTAAAACTAAAGTTGTTATCAGGGACTGTTTATCTTATCGTCCTAGTCCTAGTGTTAATTACCTATTACAATATAGGCCTAGGAGTTTAAGGGATAGGGGACCTACATATGTTTTGACGACGTGGTTGGCTTAGTTGGTAGTGACCCTGCCTGCGAAGCAAGCGTTCTGGGTTCGAATCCTAGTAAGGGCATATATTTGTGTGATGAGCACGAATATTTGTTCCTGAGTCATGGATCTGGTTTCTATCTATTTAAGTATGTATTTCTCTATATAAGTATGTATATCGTTGTCTAGTACCCATAACACAAGCCTTACTAGCGGTTTTTCGGGACTAGGTCAATTTGTGTGAATTGTTCCCTAAAAAAAAAAAAAAAAAATTACCTACCGCGAAAACCCCGTGTAGTTTTTTTTAATGACATGCAATTTTTTTAATGCTGATCTGGGAGTAATAAAACAACATAGAATGTATGTATGTATATATACATATGTATGTCAAACTCTTTATTGTACATAAAACACATGAAAAAGGTGAATACAGGAAAACACAAATGCAGAATAGCGAACTTATCCCTGAAAGGGATCTCTTCCAGTACCAGTAATGGTATATACCAGTTGCTTCTCTTTCCGCGCGGTAAAAGCCCATCGAGAGAGTGGGCGAGAATCTTAGGAATCACTTTTCCACCTATGCGGTCATAATCATGCTAAACGTGGCCTTTAAGGTCTTGTTACCTTAGGTTCTGTCTACCCCGTAAAGGATAAAGATGTGATTTATGTATAGTTTAATTTAATAATAATTTATTTCCCTTTACAAAAGATCTTAAATACAACGGGGTTGAGTCCTCCTATTAAGTTAAAAACTTGTGTCAGGAGGCCTCGCTCTTCCAAAAACTAGAAACAGTTCATGCATGAAATTATACTAATTTAATACTTAAGCTAGTTACTTAACCTAAAATACTATGCGTGTGTGTGTGTGTGTGTGTGTGTGTTGTATGAAGTACATAAGTCATCTATAAGGTACTTTTAATTTTGTAAATTAACATCGTAAATAGCGTAACGCCACGCGGATTGGTAACTGTGTTATCTCCAGGAAGTTTGTCCAAACGTCACGTTTGATGATCAATATCTAAAGATAGATAAAAAACATTGCCTATTAGATAACTATGTCGCTGATAAAGGGAAATGTAAATTACGGCGCCAAGGCCCTTTGATGACGAGGCGCAGATAATTATTTGGATTAAGCGACAATAAAGAAAGCAAAGGACTTTAAAATAATATCCTGGTACTTAAACTCTCCCTCCGTCTTACGCCTGACGCGAGTTTAACATTTGTTTTGTTACCCATCCCAAAAAGTGCCCAACGCCACTAAAGAAGTTTACACTTCAAAAATTATTACTACTTTGATTAGGACCCCCGTGCTGTAGGCTTATTGTCTAACTCGCTCGCAATCGCCATCGTGTTCATTTTGACAGTTCGTGTATGAATGTGACAGCTAGCTGATTCCGATGCCAATTGTCAGCCCATACATGAACTGTCGAAATTAACACGATGGTGATCGCGAGCGAGTTAGACAATAAGCCTACTGGTCTGGGAGCTAAGAAAGACATAGAATGTATCAGTTGCTTCTCTTCCTACGTACGTAAAAGCCCATTGAGGGAAATGGCGAAAACTTTAGGAATCAGGTTATAGGCGATGCTAGCAACCCATCATTATTTTGATTCCCTTTTCGACTTTTACGCCCACAATCATGCTAAACGTAGCCGGGTCTTGTTTCCCTAGGCTCAGTCTCCTCCTTAGGGGAAAAAGACGTGATTTATATACGTATGCATTCGAGGAAAAACTTTGTATTTTCATTTTAAACTCAATTGACAACATTTCATTTTTATAACACCTGAAAATGTATATATGGTTCGAAAGCATTTTGCCTCTTGATCACTGCAATATGATTATATAATTTTAATATTGTATATTATAGAAAATAAAAATTAATTAAAAACATGTCTTAATTTTACCAATTCTACCACAGGATAGGTGAAATGCCTTTGCCTTTTTCAAGAGAAAAAGTAAGCGACCATAATTTTGTATTTGACAACTTCAAAGTACAAGGGGGGCAACTCTGAAATTCTATTTTTGAAGTTCGTTGCATACCTTCTCTCTCACTCTCAAGTTAATGACTATATTAGTATGAGCGAAACAGCACGATGCGAACCTCGAAAATCGAATATCGGAGAATAAGGCCTGACATTGACAATTGGAAATTGAAGTCAGTTTTTTTTCTATAGAGAAAAGACAAAAGGATAAGTGTCTATTCTGTGATAGTATCGGAGTTACGCCCTTTTAGAATAAGCAAAAATTTATAAATTAAGTATAAATTAAATACAAACCCTAGCGAAAAAATTAAACTGTCAGCATGTTCATCTTTTCAAACAAAATACAGAGAACCATTCAAATTATAGGCTCAGAAATATGAAATGTTGTCAATTGGCCCCTATTGTCTTTTCAGTTGTTTACTATGACAAGTAGCCGTAAGTACTGCAAGTAGGTATTATAGGGTTCAAATGACATGTTTGTCGTGTGTTGCCTGTGCCATTGACCAGCGTACGTAGAGACAGCTGACTCTGTACAATGGCTTAGCGTAAGGGTCTATTTATGGTTGTTAGCGTAGTGTGTAGTTTGCTTAAGTTTATTCAGAGTTCAGAGAATCCCCCTGATTATGGAGCTAAGTGTGACAAGTTATAACCAAGTTGTTAACAATGGGTAATGAATATGTTTTAATGATTTTACTATGATTGAATGTACTATATAATACAAAATGTAACAGACGATAATACATTGAGGCATATAAATAGTATCATAGCATATAGTGATAAGTCTGCTGCGTAGCTGCCTAGAGTCGCAACGGAATACTTATTGCAGAATATACTATCAACATCAGTTCTTAGGTCTACTTCTACGCGGACGAAGTCGCGGGCAGAAGCTAGTGAGTAATATTGAGAATACCTTATTAAATATTCAGGTCAAGCAAGAACATTCATAGTTTTATGAACATCTAAGTAGAGTAGATGATTCAGCGAAGCATTGTTCTTGTTGTTACCTATAGCTAGTAATGCGATTGGGGAAAACCGACCACGTGCGAGTCGGGCTCGCGCATCGAGGGTACCGTTCCAATGCCACGTTAATATAAAATCCAGTGTTAGCAGAACACTGATCCTAAGCAAAATGAATGCAGTGTGAGGTCATTTTATATTGGTTCTCTGCGACTTGTAACCGTAAAGGTGGAAACACATTGTTAACACGCGACGCGACCCCATGCAACGCGACGCGTGTTGAGTCGAATCAAATTGTATTAATTTCTATGACCAGAACCACACTATGAACATCCGACGCGACGCCATGCGCATACATTCGTTGCATCGGGTCGCGTCGCGTGTTAATAATGTGTTTCCACCTTAACTGTTAGCTCAAGCAAATAAGAATCCATTGTATGGGAAATCTGGCAAAATATATGGAGAACATTTATCTATTGGGATGGATACCTTATGGGGTGAAGTCAAAATTTATCAACTCTCCCCCCTCCGGGGGGCGCGTCCCCCCACCACGCCCCCCGAAATGTCCCGAAACACGGTTTTTTGAAGTTTTTGAGAAAACTGTTCGCGATACAGAAAAAGTGTGTAGGAATGAAATAATGTACAATAAATTGACTATAAATCTACCATACACATAAAAGCGGTATCTCTTATGGTTTTGACGCAAGAAGACGCAGAAAATCATATTTTTTTGTT
Source organism: Pandemis heparana (assembly GCA_963854515.1). Taxonomy (NCBI): domain Eukaryota; kingdom Metazoa; phylum Arthropoda; class Insecta; order Lepidoptera; family Tortricidae; genus Pandemis; species Pandemis heparana. The sequence goes on from OY978006.1 coordinate 32,194,584, forward strand.
TTTTTACAATAAATTTTATTAGAACTTCAGTTTTCTCAGAAAATACTCATTTTACACCTAAAAAATGTATCACTTAAATAAACAATGGAATATTCCCTTTAAAAAGAGGTATAATTTATTTATATATTACTTAAATTGACCATTTTATGATAGTTTAAATATTTAATTTGTCATGAACAATTTTTTTTACTTGAAGATTAGGTATGTTTAAAATGTTTTTTATATAGTTTAGAGTTAATTATAAACCATGCTAGTGTAATTTTGTTTATTTATTCTCAGTTATCCGCATATAATTAGTGTGAATAAATTCATTCATTTCCAAAAAGGTACTAAGATGTTTATTTAATATAATCAACTATTTATTTAAGTATACCCTTTTATTTAAGTACTTACATTAAAATAAACAATGTTAACACTCTTATTATCTGGGGGCACGGCAGTGCCCCAGCTGAGATAGCCAAGTGAAGCGCAAGAAGTGCACTAGTTACCTTTCCTCGAACCGCTTTGTCGTTATTTTGTACTCTCATAACTTGGTTTTGGACTGTACCAGATAACTAAAATTCTCGGGATATGATGTGAATAGGGATTTATTACAAGCTCTTATATTTTAAATTTTATAGATATCTAAAAAACTCTGATTTCGTCACTGACTCACTCACTGGTGGTCAACAAATTTACGTCCTATTAAGTTGAAATTCGTAACTATAAGAACTATTGTAATGATAATTATAATCACACAAACGAATAACTCACGTATAAAAATCGAGTGATGCTCGACATATTCCAGACTAGTTCGTAGTCTTTATTCCTGGACCGCTTGCCCCGGCGGCAGAGAAACGATCACATATTACAAATAAAGTAAATAAAGTATTATTATACTTATTATTTTACTACGCCTATATGACGGTAGCAAAACGGCCAACGACATTATTTTTACTAAATTGTAGACTTCACAAACTCTTAAACACTTGTAGAGTTAGAACGTAAAAAGTTTGTAAGTTGTTGCTTATGACAAGTGCCTTCAGAAAACACCACATTTGCACGCGCTTAATTTCATCCACTAATTCAGTTTAATTTACTGAAAATTCTGAAATATACAGTTTATTATTTTTAACAACTCTCTTTATCAATTTTCAGACCGCTGGGCATCAAAATTTGCGAAGTTTCGTACAAAATATCCATTCGCTAGTTTGTTTGACCGATTGAAGGAAAAGTTAAAGTTCCAAATTTTAGATTTTTGCTGTTGATTGTATACTAATCTAGCTTAAAAACCAAATTTGAGCATTCTAGGAATTTAATATGATGATCACTAGTGACGACCACTAGTTTTTAGATATCAATAAAATTTTAAATATAAGAGCTATGCAATTGAAACTTTACACTTGTAATAAGTCCACTATTCACATCATATCCCGAGAATTTTAATTATCTCATACAATCCAAAACCAAGTTATGAGGGTACAAAATAACGACAAAGCGGTTCGAGAAAAGGTAACTAGTGCCCTTCTTGCGCTTCACTTGGCTATCTTAGCTGGGGCACTACCGTGCCCCCAGATAATAAGAGTGTTAACAATTGTTTATTTCAATGTCTCTCTTCAATTTCAATGTAAGTTACTTAAATAAAAGTGTATATTTAAATAAATAGTTGATTATATTAAATAAACATCTTAGTACCGTTTTGGAAATGAATGAATATACTTATTATTTGCGGATAACTGAGAATAAATAAACAAAATTACACTAGCATGGTTTATAATTAACTCTAAACTATATAAAAAACATTTTAAACATACCTAATCTTCAAGTAAAAAAAATTGTTCATGACAAATTAAATATTTAAACTATCATTAAATGGTCAATTTAACTAATATATAAATAAATTATACCTCTTTTTAAAGGGAATATTCCATTGTTTATTTAAGTGATACATTTTTTAGGTGTAAAATGAGTATTTTCTGAGAAAACTGAAGTTCTAATAAAATTTATTGTAAAAAAACAAAAAAATATGATTTTCTGCGTCTTCTTGCGTCAAAACCATAAGAGATACCGCTTTTATGTGTATGGTAGATTTATAGTCAATTTATTGTACATTATTTCATTCCTACACACTTTTTCTGTATCGCGAACAGTTTTCTCAAAAAGTTCAAAAAACCGCGTTTCGGGACATTTCGGGGGGCCTGGGGGGGGGACGCGCACCCCGGAGGAGGGGGGAGAGTTGATAAATTTTGACTTCACCCCATAAGGTATCCATCCCAATAGATAAATGTTCTCCATATATTTTGCCACGTTTTGAGCTATTTTTACTGAATTATGTTGTACGTTATAGTAACCAAACGTCTAGTGTAGACGTAGACTTCCGCTGGCGGCGGGCTCGCGACACAATTCTTTGGGTCACGAAGGTTGTGGGCACTTGACACAGTTTCGAAGCACCCTCCACCTGCCCCGACTTCTGGGTCAGATGGGGAGCATATTTTTAACCGAGAAGGGGAAAGTTGGGAGCGATTTATTTTATTTGATAGCATGCTCAGGCGTAAGGCAACAAGAAAGCCCATGATTGTGTATAGGTGGAAAGGCGAATCAAAATAGTGATGGGTTGCTTGCTAGCATCGCCTATGACGTGATAGCTAAGAATTTCGCCCATTCTATCGATGGGTCTTTACGGGCGCGGAAAGGGAAGCAACTGGTACATTCTATGTTTTTTCTGTACTCCTAGACCGAAGGGATGATTTATGTATGGATACTATAAAACCTTGAAATTATATAATTGTGGTTCTCAACAGCGTGTAACGTTTTTCTCGATTTCGTCCTAATTGACAACATTTCATATTTCTGAGCCTATAATATTAATGGTTCTCTGTATTTTGTTTGAAAAGATGAACATGCTGACAGTTTGATTTTTTCGCTAGGGCTTGTATTTAATTTATTATTAATTTATGAATTTTTCCTTATTCTAAAAGGGCGTAACTCCGGTACTATCACAGAATACACACTTATCCCTTTATCTTTTCTCTACAGAAAAAAAAACTGACGTTAATTTCAAATTGTCAATGTCAGGCCCTATTCTCCAATATTCGATTTTCGAGGTTCGCTTCGTGCTGTTCGGCTCATACTTATAGTCATTATCTTGAGAATGAGAGAGAAGGTATGCAACGAACTTCGAAAATACAATTTCAGAGTTGCCCCCCTTGTACTTTGAAGTTGTCAAAAATACAAAATTATGATCGCTTATTTTTTCTCGTGAAAAAAGCAAAGGCGTTTCCACCTATCCTGTGGTAGTTTTGGTAAAATTAGGACATATTTTTAATTATTTTTTATTTTTTATAATAAGCGATGTTAAAATTATATAAACATATTGCAGTGATCAGGAGGCAAAATGCTTTCGAACCATATATACATTTTCAGGTGTTATAAAAATGAAATGTTGTCAATTGCTTCTCTTCCCGCGTAGATGGTAAAATCCCATGGTAGGTAAAGCAGATGGTAGTAGCCGAAATTAGCCGAAGTCACTTTCCAAAGACTGATGTCCATTATTTATAGCTTTTACTGTAATTTATTATGTGACTAGATGTTATACTAAGCGCTAAGTTTAAGTTTAAGTTTTACCGACGAGCATGTATGAAGAGATTGATGAATGTGGATGAAGCGAAAGAGGTATGTCAGGATCGTAGCAAGTGGAACAAAGTAGTCTCTGCCTACCCCTGTGGGAGAGAGGCGTGACGGTATGTATGTGTGTATGTATGTAAGTTTAAGGTAATAATTATGTCATAAACGTAACAGGTTTGTAATAACTAAGAAAAAAATACAAGTTTCCTAAGAACACGACGTTTCATCTAATCAGATTGCGAATCCGCTATCGGAACGAACTTGACCCAATATCATGTTTATTTATACATCGCCTACGCATTATTTCTACGCGTTTCATAGACTTTGATTATCTAATTAGGTGTTTTTGGATATTTACATCTACTTACCAGGGAAACCTTTCATATTTACTGGTCCAAGAGCAAAAATAAATTTGCCTCTCTTCCCGCGATGATGCTCAAAGCTCATCAAGAGAATGGCCAAAATCTTTGCAATCATGTTATAGGTTATAGGCTAGCAACCCATCACTATTTTGATACCCTTTACCGCCTATTTGCCCACAATCATAAGGCTGCGTTTAGCGTGTGCGTGTGAAAAGGGGAATCAAATCTATAGCATACTACACAGTTAATGAATATTTAGACACCAACAATAACAATTAGATAAAACAAATATACATACCTAATATCACCGTTAACAAGTTTAGTGTTTGTCTCTCTGCTACCCTTCGTTTAGAATTTTAATTACTTAATGTACAACTAGCGTTTAAAATGAAGCCTAATAATTGGTATCTCACTGTCTTTAGTTGGTCTATTGATAAGGAACCTTATTGTATTGTAGTGTAGTGCAGTGCCCTCTCAGGGTTGTGTTAAAACATGTTTTGAGGGTGCATCCGTGCTGAGCTCGCAACGTCGCATTTTTGGTGATTTTTTGCGATTATTTCACAATAAAAATTGAATGAAAGTATCAAATATCCGTCTGTAGTGCACTTCGTTTTTAGTGTATTAATGTGTCTAATGCAATAATTCATCGTGATGGACTTTTATTTTCTTATTAAACGATTTATAGTATTTTATCCCTTTAATACGAAAATAAAAGTCCATCACCATTAATCATCGCATTGGACACATTAATACACTAAAAACGAAGTGCACTACAGACGGATTTTTGATACTTTCATTCAATTTCTGTGAAATAATCGCAAAAAATCACCAAAAATGCGACGTTGCGAGCTCAGCACGGATGCACCCTCTTAAGACCTTTTTGTTCACACAAAGCAATCAATAAATGAATATGAATATGATTCCTAATATCGGCCATTCCCTCTATGGGCTTTTCCGGTCTGCGCGGGAAGAGAATCAACTGCCACTATCTATGTTTATCTTTGCTTCCAGACAAGCATGGGAGCATTTGTTTACATATTTTTTAATTGTTTTTTTTTTTTTTTTTTTTCAGTTAATGTGGTCGTTCTGCGGTTGCATCCTGGTTTCACTCTTGGTCGTCTTCTTCTATTACTACAAAAGATGGCGGTCGAAAGGTACGTTGTTACACACAGACAATGAACTACGGATTGGTTCGAAACGCCGGGCATAAATTGATAGAGCGACCGCACATTCAGTGTCCTCGCCCGCGGCACAGGGGCGCGGGGGTGAGAGGTGCGGGCGGCAGGCGCACTCCCCGCCCGCACCGCTCCCGGTTCCCTTTGTCGTCCTACCCCGCGCCCCTGTACCCGCACGGGCGAGGACTTAATTAAGCGGTCGGTCTATAGAGAGACAGCAAAACAAACCTGGATTGACATTGTAACGGATTGTGGTTTATTTCGAAATAAACAATTGTTTTTATTCAATGTCTGCGTACAAGTGTTGAGTCAATAATTAAATAGTTATCAGTTTTGTTTATTGCTCGCGCATGCGTAATATACAGCTGTGACTGTGTAAATGAGAATTGCGTATTATAGTTTGTGTGTTGTGTTTAGTTTTGATTTTTATTTACTCAAATGTTGAAAGCGGAAGCGAGGCGAATGATGTGTTAACCTTTCCAAAGGTGAGACGAATGCTATGTTGTACAAACATTGGCCTTTGTACCCATGTTGGGCCAATGTTTGGCCAACAAAGGCAAACAACGACATCAGCTTTTTTGCTTGATTTGGGAAATATTAATTTTGGTTTATAAATTAATATCTTGGGACAATTGACATTAATATCTATGGTTTATCCTAAAATTGTTTCGGAATTTATGTTTGGAATTGACAACATTTCATATTTCTGAGCCTATAATTTTAATGGTTCTCTGTATTTTGTTTGAAAAGATGAACGTGCTGGCAGTTTAATTTTTTCGCTAGGGTTTGTATTTAATCTATAATTAATTTATTATTTTTTGCTTATTCTAAAAGGGCGTAACTCCGAAACTATCACAGAATAGACACTTATCCTTTTGTCTTTTCTGTATAGAAAAAAAACTGACGTCAATTTCAAATTGGCAATGTCAGGCCTTATTCTCCGATATTCGATTTTCGAGGTTCGCTTCGTGCTGTTCCGCTCATACTAATATGGTCATTAACTTGAGAGTGAGAGAGAAGGTATGCAACGAACTTCAAAAATAGAATTACAGAGTTGCCCCCCTTGTACTTTGAAGTTGTCAAATACAAAATTATGGTCGCTTACTTTTTCTCGTGCAAAAGGTAAAGGCATTTCACCTATCCTGTGGTAGAATTGGTAAAACTAAGACATGTTTTTAATTAATTTTTATTTTCTATAATAAGCAATATTAAAATTATATAAACATATTGCAGTGATCAAGAGGCAAAATGCTTTCGAACCATATATACATTTTCAGGTGTTATAAAAATGAAATGTTGTCAATTTGGAAAGCATTGTGGTTTCTCATTCTAAATTAAATGAAGTATAGCCTTTTACCGCGCGGGAAGTGGCACAACTGGTATATTCTACACTCAGGGACATATAACACAAAAAAAGTTAGCAAAACGCATAAGAACTTACTTAATGCTTGATCAAAAAAAAAAGTTACCTACACTTTTTTTATGTTCCGCTAAATATGTCCCTGGGCGTATGTTTTTTTCTCAAACATTGTCGTAAATGTCGTCATTGTATTCTATGTAACAGAACACGAAGGGCCTTGTTGACGGCCGTATTAGTATTACATTGCGGGCTCGATTTTCTGACCGCAAGTCGGATTGCTGGACTGTTTTTCTTTGGTTTTTAACTTTTTAAACAGTCAAAGAGCCTATGGAATAATGAACAACAATGACATACAGCCGAGTCGATGGAAGAAGTGCGCGTTTTGTTCGAGTCTAACGTGAATCAATGTCTTAGCTTACGGTGACAGATGACATAAAAAAAACTTAAGAAAAAAAGCGGGAACGTGAAAACCACTTATGAGGAAGTTTAGTTCCTCTCAATGTTTGAGAAAAACATTATATCTGCCTCAGCTGGAAGAGAAATTGCCGGATTCGTAGCTTTAAAAAACACTCACCTGCGGTTCGTTTTTATAAACACCCAGGCCTCGGCATTAATCTACTATTATATGTGTGTTTTAATTGTTTTGATGACGCGGTTGGCCTAGTTGGTAGTGACCCTGCCTGCGAAGCAAGCGTCCTGGGTTCTAATCCTGGTAAAGGCATATTTTTGTGTGATGAGCCGAATATTTGCTCTTGAGTCATGGATGTTTCTATCTATATAAGTATGTATATCGTTATCTAGAACCCATAACACAAGCCTTACTAGCGCTTACTTTGGGACTAGGTCAGTTTGTGTGAATTGTTCCCTAATATTTATTTGTATTTATTTATTTATTTAATTGTAGAATTGCTGAACGGTGCCCCAGCGGCCTTAGGGGAACCGGCCAAGCGGTTCCGCAAACGTGACAAGATGCTGTTCTACGGGCGGCGTATGCTGCGGAAGGTCAAGTCCATCTCCAACTCGGGCCAGGGGCGGAAGAGGCGCGCGGTGATGCGGTTCGCTAGGAAGCTACTGCAGCTCAAGAAGGAATCTGCGCCCGAACAGCTCAAGGTGAGCACGTATACTGATGCCTACCTACTGAGTTAGGGAATTGAGAAATGACTAGATTTTTTTTTCTCAATGCTTGGACTTGATTTTTCTACTTATAAAACAACTAGAATTCGTTTATCGCTATCCCATAGTAGATGTCTAACTGACATTGTGCGTTCCTGACTTTTTTCTAACTGGCATTTTGCTTTATTCTCTTAAGATAATCAGTAGTATCTAATCTAATCTAATCTAATCTAATCTAACTTCTAACTAATATTATAAATGCGAAAGTATGGATGGATGGATGGATGTTTGTTTGTTACTCAATCACGCCAGATAGGCCCAACGAATCTGGATGAAATTCGGCACATAGATAGCGATAAACATATTAAAACATAATTACAACAAAACGGATAACTCACGTATTAAAAGACTAAAGAATGCTCCGACAATTGTTTCGGACTATTCCGTTGTCCTTCATCAAAAAAAAAATTGCTAATTCTACGCGGACGAAGTAAATGAATATGAGTATGAATATGAACAGGTTCTGGAGCCACCAGCGGAATACTTGGAGGAGGATCTGACCAGCGACGACCGCGTGCCGCCTGACGCCCTGTACATGCTGCACAGCATCAGGGTCTTCGGGCACTTCGAGAAGCCCGTATTCCTCATGCTCTGCAAATATACGGAGATACTGAACCTGCCAGCGGGCGCGTTCCTGTTTAAAGTCGGTCAGTTATGATTATTATATTAATGGCCTGATTCACCACTCTGTTAAGTACCAGTTGTGTTAAGTGTCAGTTATCTATGATGACAACTATGCAACTTAACAGAGAGTGGTGTAACAGGCCCTAAATTACGTCTATATCCCTTCAGTAGACAGAGCCTAACAGCCTTATTCATTAAAAGTTAGAGGCTCGCTATAAGCTCGCTATAGGACCGATGCAAAAAACATGATTCATAAACGTCAATTAGCGCTAATCAGTTCATCAAGGGTCTGTTAAGTCTTCCGAAAGTTAGCGGACCGTAGACCCTACTTTATCTCTCTGCTAACTCACAAAATGGCCGCCACAAATGTGAACAGCTGATTTTGGCAAGAGCAAAACCATACGCAAGACAGTTTTTTTTTTCTTTTAAGTTTTTATTCCCTCCGGAAAAGGTAAAGAAAACTAGATCCACACTGCCTAGTCTGTCGTGTTAATTCGCTGGTTTCCCGCTAATTCGCTGCCAGTGCTGTAAATTTTTTTTTCATTCACTAAAAGGCCATTTTTGCTCTATGATTTGTCAAGGTGACAACATAACGCGTCTAATCCATCCATCAGCAGCTCATTAGCTAACAGACTGCTAGCAAGCGTTTATGAATAATACTTTAAGGTATTAAGATCTAAAAGCCAAATGATCCAGGGGAATCAAAATAGTGATGGGTGGCTAGTTAGTAGCATTGCTTATACATGATTCCTAAGATATTCGCCCGTTAGGGAAACCGATCGAGGGCGATGGGTTTTTACCATCTGCGAGGGCAGAGAAACAAATAGTACATTCTATGTTATTTCTTTTGACACCTCTCATTCAGAAAAGTAACTTTTACTCCCTGACGAGAGGGGTCACTCACAGTTTTCTTTTCAAAGCTTTTCTGAGTGTTTTTTTGCAAATGCAGTGTTTTGAAGTTGATAATTGTAAAACCACGCCATTTTCTACGCTGATTGCTCTTTAATTATATTTAGATTTTTTTTAAAATTTTCTTAATGCTCCATGTGAAAAGTTGTATGAGCCACTCGGGAGCAAAAATATTTTCATCTTAAGCGTTAACACTTGAATCCGTCATTACGCTCTGGATTCTGGATTTAATGTACCGCCCTCGCCGTAAATACATCATTTTGCCACTTGTGATACAAATAACTATTGCTCCATCCAGTATGGAAGTAATTGCTTGCTTATGACAAATGTTTACTTTAAAAATAAGTTTTATTATCAATGATATTATAAACCCTAGATCAGTGGTGGGCAAACTTTTTTCATGGCGGGCCAGATAATCACAGATATTTCAAAGAAGGGCCAAAATTATACTAAAATGCAATTTTTTTGACACATGACGCATGAACTACGTGGCTAGTCTAGCTGGCTCCTTTGCCTTCGCATCTATTATTCTATTTTATACAGCAGCACCGTCTAAATATCGTCATCCTGTGCCATAACACTCCAATTCGAAGGAACGCCGGCGGGCCGCATTAAATTCTTTCGCGGGCCGGAGTTGGCCCGCGGGCCGTAGTTTGCCCATCACTGCCCTAGATGCACCGCCACATAAAATCACCGCCAAAACTTGTCCTAAAAGTACATTCCAAATATATGACAGTCGCAAATGCTAAATGATATTTCAACCACATTTTAAAATAATCGAAATTCGACTGTATAACACAAAGATTGCAGTTTTATTTCAAATTCATCTGTTCGGAATATACGACATACTTTGGCATGCTGACTGTTTAGACGTACGCGCGCGACTGCGGGCCAGAGAGTGCTTAGACTGATTCTAAGCACTCTCTGCTCGGGACGAGTTTTGAGCGCTTGTGGTGTATCTAGGATTTATAATTAGGTAATCCTTAGTTTAATGTGTTATAATAACGCTGATTTCTAACCTTGTACAGAAAATAATACTCCTTGTATCAATTAATATATTTAATCATAGACCCTATCTTTTGCCTAAGATACAGGCTACTTTCGTATCCTAGTTTAGACATTTAATTTAATTACTCTACGCACAGTTTATAATATACTTTCGTTGTAAGCGCAGGCGCACTTGTTTTATGTAGACTCATTACTTTAGTTCTTAATTTTGTTGTGTACTTACTAATACATAGATAGACATAATATAGTGCTTACTAACCATTTATAATTTATTTGTACAATTGATTATTTTAATAAATTATTTTATTTGATTTGATAATATCATTGTTTATTATGTACGTTCTTGCAGGCGACACCGATGAGAACGTATACGTGGTCCAGAACGGTCGTGTCAACGTTTACATAACCAACCAGGACGGCAGCAGCCTCTCGCTGAAGGTGGTCAGGCCTGGCGAGAGCGTCACCTCGTTGCTCAGCTTTACTGATGTGCTCACGGTGAGACTACAGCATTGGTTCCTCAGTGCTCCCTGCCATCCTCCAGGGGGACATAACATTAATAATAATAATGAGTGATGACATAAGCATATAATCTAGTTTGGTACAACTGAGTCGTGAATGATTGCCAAGATTCTGATCTAGGTAAAAGATACCTGTATCTTAGGGACTAGGTTGAAGAGTTACTCCGACATTTAGATACTTAACAAGAGATAAGGACGGAGTTCCTATGTAACATCAAAAAAATATATAAAAGAAAGAAAGAACTCCAGTATATATATACAACGCAATGTGAGATCGAATATACCTTGTAATCCTAAGTTGTAGTTTATAGTAAACTTTCTGTGTCACTAAAAACCTGTTTGGTGAGGTGATAGATAGATAGCGTACCTGATACGTATCTACGTATAAATAAACAAATAAATGTTTTATTTCTCTTCAGGGTCACTCCCAACCCTATAAGACAGTGAACGCGAAAGCCCTGGAGGACTCGCAGGTGATCAAACTGCCGATGAGGGCCTTCCAAGAGGTGTTCCACGAATACCCGGACATATTCGTACGGGTCATACAGGTCAGTGACTGGGTTAACGATTGGCATGGGATTACTGCACCAGTTATGGACATGGACCCAATAATGGACAATATCTTGTCTTACTAATATTATAAAGGCGAAAGTTTGTAAGTTTGGATGTTTGTTGCTCTTTCATGCCAAAACGGCTATACCGATTTTATTGGAATTTTGTATAGTAATAGTTACAGTCCCGGGAAAGGACATAGGATAGTTTCTATCCCGGAATATCGCATAGTTCCCGCGGGATAGCGATAAGGGAATTCTGCGCGGACAGAGTCGCGGGCAATAGCTAGTCTTATTATTAACTTTAAATTATAAACGGTTCTGGCTGAAAATCAGTGCTGCAGGTGTCTAACACCTCAGCGTAATGCTGAGCCAGCGACCGTTTCACTTTTGCGGAGACACACAACGCTGATGATCTATTTTTTTATTTTTTCTATTAAATTTTGTATTATGCTCTTATAATTGTGTGTCATGCAAAAAGGAATAAATGTCTTCTTTCTTTCTTTCTTTCTTTCTTCTTTCTAAATTGAGAATGATATGTCCATTACTGGTGCTTCTTGGCTTAGTGTCCAACAATGGTGCAATCATTTAAATTTGGAAAAATATGAATTGGAACGGAGATAACTTACCTAAAAATGTAATTTTAGATACAAGCGCTTTTGTTGACTGTACTTGCATTGTCATCCGTCCTACGTATGTGTACCAAATTTCAAGTCAATCGGACCAAAAGGGTTCCCTCCTGCGGAGAACTGGCTGGACCACCAGAATTCTACTACCAGATTATTGTATTGTCATCTCACTTACACATGTATGCAAAATTTCAGCTCTATTAGATAAGATGTCTGCTTCAAAATTGAGTCGGAAGATTCCGCACAAACAAACACTTCAATACATTCCAAGATAATATAAAACTTGTAATTTATGACGATTCCTATGTCGTTATTGTCAAGACCTTTATAGTCTGGCAGATAAACCACTGCAGCCAGATGACACTTTCAGTGTTGTCAGTTTTTGGCAAATATTAAATAGTGATGTGACTTAGTGAGTGAATGAAAGAATGAACGATGTAATGAAATGAGAATTTTCAAAGCGTATTTTAATAAAATGGGTTGTTCAATAAGGTTTTTTTTGATGTTTTCTGGTTAGTAGTGTAAGAGCGCGATTTGGAAATGTGCGGAAGCATGTCAAATCAGTTACCAGTTTTCAGCTCATTCCCCACTTTGCCATAAATAAAACAACAATTATCACATTAATATTTTTTTCTACCTTTGTACTTTACTTAAAAACTTAAATTATTCCGAATCAGTTTCACTGCTGCTGTCACTATTTACGTGTATTACAAAGTCATCGCACATTTTATCTACTATGTTAATATGAATCTTGAACCCCTCAAAAGTATCGCGCTTATTTTTAATAAAATATTTCGTTCGTTCAATAATCAAATCATTCATTATGTGACCTTAGTCGAGCACTAGTGAAATAAATGTGGTATAATTATTTCGTAAAATGACATTTGGAAGTGTCATCTGGCTGCAGTGGTTTAGCTGCCAGAGTATAGTAACCGTTATTTTTGCGTAACGGTATTTTTCGTAGCTTTATATTGCCGAATAGCGTTTTTTAGGGTTTCGTACCTCAAAAGGAGAAAACGGAACCCTTATATGATCACTTTGTTGTCCGTCCGTCTGTCGAGACCCTTTTCTCAGGAACGCATGGAGGTATCAAGCTGAAATTTATATCAAATACTCAGGTCCACTGCCTCTTGGATCTGTGAAAAAATCAAACTTCTAAGCCAACGCAATCAAAAGATACCGTTTATGCCGCAAATTTCCGCAACTCTCAAAGGAATCAAAACCTACAGGGTACTTTCCGTGAACGCATAATCTTGAAATTTGGTACGAATGTAGGTCTTATAGCACAGATTAAGGAATAATTGCGAAAACGGTAAATATGTATGTATGTCTGTATATATCAGTGACCAATATAAAGTGACCCCATACTGCGTACATTTTGCTTTGGAGCAGGGCTCTGCTTACACTGGTTTATAGATATTTATAGATAATGATACGGAACCCTCGGTGGGCGAGTCCGACTCGCACTTGGCCGGTTTTTTTAATATAACGTAATGCATAACGCTATTTTTTGGCACACTACCCGCCCGGACCTCTCGCGGTCCCCTTTGTCGTCCTACCCCGCGCCCCTGTACCCGTGCGCGTAGTTCATAACGTTATTATAAGTATTATGAAGCTATTTCATAACGTTATGGTTGTCTTTCCGTTATGTTATGATAGTAGCTGCTCCCAGCGACTTCGTCTGCAAAGAATTCGTTTATCGCTATCCCGCGGGAACTACGCAATTTTCCGGAATAAAAAGTAGCCTATGTGCTATTCCAGACTTTTCTCTATCTATGTGCCAAATTTCATCCAGATCCGTTGGGCCGTTCTGGCGTGATTGAGTAACAAACAAACATCCATCCATCCATACTTTCGCATTTATAATATTATAGTTAGATAACGTTATGAAGGAATACTATAGGATTTGTTTGAACGAAATTTTAAACACAAACGAAATATACCGGTATTATATCGTCTTTTTTTTCATAACGTTTTAAAGGTCTGTTATTGTGTGTTATTCAGATTATCATGGTGCGGTTGCAAAGGGTCACGTTTACAGCCTTGCATCAGTATCTCGGACTTAGCGCGGAGTTGGTCAATCCGGTAAGTTAATCAATTATTTATTGCAATCATGGTATTCACAAGATTAAGCCGTGGTAAGCCTAGTGGTTTGACCTGTGGCCTCTCAGCCAGAAGCCAAACAAAAGAGGTAAAAAAATGTGTCCCAAATTTTCCATTCTAGTTCGTCACTTTTTTAATATAATGTGTTTTCATTCTTAACTGTCCTATTTGGTAAACAAAATTCTAACCTCAAAACGTCTCATTTTTGTTATTTTTTAACTATTTCATCGTAAATAAAGGAACTGGAGATAAAATATCAAACTATGTACAAAATATTGCCTCATGTTTATTTGATAACATAAATACAATAATACACCTTATTCTACTACGTATATAAAAATAAGTCTGGTTTTCCTTCCTGACGCTATAACTCCAGAACGCACGAACCGATTTCCACGGTTTTGCTTTCGTTGAAAAGGTCTCGGGCTCCGTGAGGTTTATAGCAAAGAAAATTCAGGAAAATTTCAACAATAAAAGCGGGAAAATCTTTTTTCACATACAGCGCCATCTCTGATACATAGCATGTACTACAAACGAAGCCATCTGGTGGCGAAACGGAGTTCGCCAGGTTTGCTAGTTCTTTACAAAAATGTGTACATTGAGGTTAGAATTTTGTTTACCAAATAGGACAGTTAAGAATGAAAAGATTTTAGGTATATATGGAACGTGACGAGCAGTAAAATAAAACTATAGTAAAATCTGGGATACATTTTTTCTTGTATGATGATCGATAAAGTAAACGCCGTACGAGCGGGTGGTAGGGCCTTGTGCAAGGTCCGTCCGGATCGCTACCACCATCTTACTCGCTAATCCTGCCGCTAAGCAGCAGTGCTTGCGCTGCTGTGTTCCGGTGTGGAGAGTAAGACAGCTGGGGAAATTACGGGCACAAGAGGCATTTCATCTAAGTCCTCTAGGTTGGCAACGCATCTGCAATCCCTCCGGGGTTGTGGGTGTCTATGGGCAGTGGTGATCGCTTACCATCAGGTGACCCACTTGCTCGTTTGCCTTCCTATTCACATAAAAAAAAAGATAAACCCAAAATATTTAAATTCTGGAAAAAATGTACATGTGGACTTATTTTTTGAAA
This sequence comes from Pandemis heparana, assembly GCA_963854515.1. Lineage (NCBI taxonomy): Eukaryota > Metazoa > Arthropoda > Insecta > Lepidoptera > Tortricidae > Pandemis > Pandemis heparana. The sequence continues at coordinate 32,209,686 of OY978006.1, forward strand.
ACGCCCGAATACAAGAGACTTCAGCCATACCAGACTTCTTGAAGACTTCTTATATTGTGTGTCATTTTTTTTAATTTATGTAGGGTCGCGAGAAACGCCGTCCTAATACCACGGCTTCCTCCCCTGGCAGGAAGGTCACGGTAGATTCCAGCACGTCAATGCATTCGCCACATCACGTCGAGAAGTTCGAGCACACTGTGAGTTGTTACTTGTATCTGTACTAGACTGGTCCTATAGACCAATTAACTGAGTCTTCTCCTGCGCGGGACAGGGGCGCGGGGTAGGACGACAAAGGGGACCGAGAGCGGTGCGGGCGGGTGGTGCTGCCGCCCGTACAGAGGCCCCCGCGGTCGCATATATTGTCAAAATCACCCCGATTAACGGTATTTGTTTGCGATTTTTTAACTGTACATTGTTTTTTTTGCGCTGTAATAACCATAGCCAGGGGTCCATGGAGTCTTTGAAATTCTGAAAGTGGTCCGCGAAAGTTAGAGACCCTGCTGTAGATTTACTAAGAACATACAAGTTTGTGAAAAAGCAGTAGTTAGTAAGCTCTGTTTATTCATACTAGATACTGAATTGACAATTGACAACATTTCATATTTCTGAGCCTATAATTTTAATGGTTCTCTGTATTTTGTTTGAAAAGATGAACATGCTGACAGTTTAATTTTTTCGCTAAGGATTGTATTTAATTTATAATTAAAGTATTAATTTGTGCTTATTCTAAAAGGGCGTAACTCCGGTACTATCACAGAATACACACTTATCCCTTTGTCTTTTCTCTATAGAAAAAAACTGACATTAATTTCAAATTGTCAATGTCAGGTCCATTCTCCAATATTCGATTTTCGAGGTTCGCTTCGTGCTGTTCCGCTCATACTAATAGTCATTATCTTGAGAGTGAGAGAGAAGGTATGCAACGAACTTCAAAAATAGAATTTCAGAGTTGGCCCCCTTGTACTTTGAAGTTGTCAAAAATACAAAATTATGATCTTTTATTTTTTCTCGTGAAAAAAAGCGTTTAGCGTTAGGCGTTTCACCTATCCTGTGGTAGTATTGGTAAAATTAGTACATATTTTTAATTATTTTTTATAATAAGCGATATTAAAATTATATAAACATATCGCAGTGATCAGGAGACAAAATGCTTTCGAACCATATATACATTTTCAGGTGTTATAAAAATGAAATGTTGTCAATTGCAAATGTCAAATTGTGAAATAACCAGCTTTTGTTGTTTAGTGGTGTACTCGAAACCATCGACAATGTTTGTGGTCTGGATACAAGTGGTTTGGCCATGTTATATTATGAGTTGGGTTTACTTCCTTACCACCTCCCTCGCTACTCGTCACCTTTAACATTGCAAAGTGTTGTAATTGCTTTAAATAAATGTTTTAAATTAATAAATAATATTCTTATACATATATAGATTTTGTATCATTTACTAAGTTCAAAATTAGTATTTACTTATTTTATAGAATAACTTGCAAAAATCTATACTAAATTTAATTATCGTTAACTTTCGATAGTGGTGGCACATCACTATTTTTGAATTGCAAAAAACAGGCAACACAGGTAATGTCATTTTAGTATCTAGTATGAACAAATAGACTATAGAAAGCACGTGTCTTTCTAACTTGTGTGTTCCAAGCAAACGTATGAGTGTGATTTATTAATGCATGCCATCATAAGGGTCCGACCAAACCGCCGCGTGAACGCAGTGACGTGTCGTATGCGTCACGTTTTCTCACCGTTTCTTCATACATTTTGTTGCGATTCCGTACCATCACCGTTTTTTAAGCGGCGATGTGGTCGCACCCTAACTTGATCCCTCTCGTAGTGTAGATAATTATAACGCGGATGTCTAGTCAACTGGTCGACGGACGACCAGCCACGTGAAACCCGTGACCAATTATTACGAGAAATAACTCTTAATAAACAGACCCCCATTGACGTACAATAAACAACTAGACTCCCAATCACGCTCAAAAACTGTCGGAAGCAAAAGTCTGCACGACGCGTCTATTGTGCAGAGTTTTGGTTCAGTCGTGTTTCGACCGCGCTTTGATAACAATGTTTATGTCTCTTTCGCACCGTAATCTCAAACGCTTGAGAACAAGAGTCATTACTTCGCACGATCGTATGCAATTGACATTAAACATTACTGCCACGAAATAAGGTGTTAATTTGAACGAATTTGTTAATGTTATCTGTGTAACTTGATGTGTTGACACACACAATACACAGACAACGCCAGTCGAACGTTTCTTAAGTAACTTTTGTTTGCGATTGGGAGTCTAGTTGTTTATTGTAAGTCAATGCAGATCCCGTATATTAGGTTCCGTTGAATTGTTATTTTTAACACTGCAAGTAATTTCATTTACCGAATCGTTTTTGAACTGAAAACTTCTTTAGTGGCGCTGAGCGCTTTTTGGGATGGGTAAAAAATGTTAAACTCGCGTCAGGCGTAAGACGGAGGGAGAGTTTAAGTACCAGGATATCAGATCCTCTGAGAGCTTATTTTGAAATACGAATGAATCGCGTTCGATTTTTGAAGTGTGTTTTTGTTTAGTCGTGGAGCAAAAGTTCTAGGGCATCAGCGCATTGTTAGAGGTCTGTCAATATAGATGATACGTACGTTTTTTTTTTTGTAAGCGGCCAGTACGGTACGCGTCTTGAGCGTACAGCATTAAAATCTAATCTAAGCTGCTATTTTCACTTCTGCCGGCACTCCCGGAGTGCTACCTGTCGCTTTTTTTATCGTATCTTTGCTTATTTTAAGTATCTGTAACGGTTAACTAAATTTGTTGTCAATGTTACAGTCAGCGCCATATAGTATTGAACATCCAAGGTGACCAAAAAGTTCGACACACAATACTATTACTATTTGGCTGACTTGAATGCTTCAAACTATATGAACTGTACGTAATGAATTATAACAAAAAAAAAAACACCGGTTAGAGTACTCCGGGACTCAAAAAGAAAAAAAAAAAAAGAAAAAAAAATCTACACTAGATTCGAACTGCGGTCACTTGAGAGAACGCACTGTTATTCCAGACCTTATAGCACTAGGCCAAACGCACATACGTTAAAGTGACGAAATCAATGTGCACTTCAAAAATGGAATGCGACTAGCTTCACTCGCATTTCAAAATAAGCTCTTAGAGGATCCTGATATCCTGGTACTTAAACTCTCTCTCTCATCCCATAAAGCGCTCAGCGCCGCTAAGGGCCTGTCTCACCACTCTCAGTTAAGTTCTGGTTATCACAAGTGTCAGTTATCTATCATTCCCTCTCTATTTCTTACTATGAAACAGGCAGAGACGACAGTAGAGACGTAGATAACCGACACTTAAGATTAACCAGAACTTAACTGAGAGTGGTGAAACAGGCCCTAAAAAAGTTTTCATTTCGATAAAGTAAATTAAATCAGCCTACGCAGCGTGGCGTCATTTTTATGTCAACGGCATCAAATGTACGAGGTTTGCTAATAAATTATCACATCATTTTAGCCCTGAAAACAGACTAATTTTAGAATTTACTTTCAACTTTTTATACCTCACGAAAGCCCTGTTTGATGTCTATGTCTAACCAGTACGTATGTGACTGACTGACCGTCATGCACTAATGTTTGCATGCAGCAAGAGAACGGGCATCATGTGTCGTCGCCTATTAACATCAGCCGCAAACCGCGTCCCGACATGGTACCAGATGTCGCTAGTAGTAACACGCCACAGGTAAGCAGTAACCCTAGATAAAGTTCATTCATCCGTACGTGTCTTATCATGTAAACAAACACTTCTCAAAAGGCATTGTCACACTTTTCTTCATTACACAATAGTTATGTTGTTGTAGGCTTAGAGAAACTCGTTAAGTATTAAAATTGACCAAACCATATATCATAGCCACCAACAACGGTTAAATAAATAACGATACTGTCTTCTTCAATCTTGACATTGGCGGAATCATTGACAGTGTACCGATGGCGCTATTTCTTTTTTAAAATTTGAATTGAAAATTGACCAATTAACCACTGCAAAATATCATTTTTTTAATAAGATTTTCTCCAATAATAGGGAATATTCATGTTTTTTGTTCATTACTTATAATAATCAATTGCATCTCTGTAACACGGAAAAAAATATAAACAGGCTTGAAAATATTCAAATTATTTTTTAAAGTGAAATTTAAAACATCGAATAAATTTGCGCCGTTCAAAACGCCGCCATTGAGCGGGCGCTTCTGATGACGTCATTTGTCATATTCCGTGTTTGTCTACGCTAATATTATTAAGGAAAAATGAGTATTTTTTTGTATTTTTGTATGAAAATGAAAATGTGTTTATTCCTGATGTTTAACCTGATGCAAGTTCAATTTATGTTTAAAGCGAAATAATCGGTCACGTTTTATGTATATTTTATCAACATTTCCAATCACTAGTGATTGTCTATTATCACTTGATGTGACGTTTGTTTACATGATAAGACGCGTCAGGATGAATGGACCATACTTTGTTACAGACCGACCGCTTAAACGAGTCCTCGCCCGCGCGGTACAGCGGCGGGGGAGGGGGGGGGGGACTCAGTTAAGCGGTCGGCCTATAAATACTTTGTTAGAGTTTGTTATGTGTGAGTTTTTGTCGTTTTTGAAACTATACTAAAGGCGAGTCCCGTAATTTGCTTTGCGACTGAGAAATAACTAAATAGATTGTCTTTTCTTTTGTAAGCATTACATATTATATTAAAGTATTATAGTTGTGAGTGAATACTGTATAAAATTGAGTACCTATCTACCCATTATTGGGAATGGATGATTATTTTAAAAGTGCTTATAATGATTTTTCTGTTGATAGGAATAACCATTCTTAACCACAGAAAAAAGTTGCAGATTTTTCAGTTGAGCTATATATTTTATAAAAATAAAAACATTTTACTCAGTCTTGTCGGCCCCATATCGGCTGATTAGAAGTAAGTCCATAAAATCACGTATAAAAAAAATGGCTGCTTGAATCTGTGGTACACATATACACAGTTATTCACACAGGTATAATCATTCATTCAATCCATTCGTGCCAGCTCTAGTGAATAGACCTACGGCTCGACGACTCTAATCGCCTGGGTGTCAGTCTAATAGTACGCGAACTTCGCCCGTCTGTCACCCCCTTCATGATGTTAACGTGACGAAGTTAACGGAGGCTTCTGGGCCCCGATTTTTGATAGCACATCACTCGAAAGTACCACTCGAAAGTGGTATAAATCTGTTTATATCATCAAAACTACGGCTCTAATCAAATTTTTGACTGGTCCACATGATTAATGAGAGCCGTAAGTATCTTCTAAGCTACTCGTATTTCAAATGCAACACAATTTTTTACCACTTTCGAGTGGTATTTTCACACATGTGCTTTCAAAAATCGTGCCCCTGATTGGCTAGCACAAACTTGGTTTTTCACAGCAGCAGCCGGACGTGCAGCCTAACTCGTCGTCGTTCCACAGGAGCAAAGAGGGCTCCTCGTTCAAAAAACCAAACACGGACAATTTGGATGAACAGGTAATTCATAATTACAACACAACGGATAACTCACGTATAAAAGCCGAAGGCGAGGGTTATGTGTGAGTCTCACGGTAGTTTCATGTTGAAAACAGGTAATTCGTAAATTTCGTACAACTCCACTGTTTTTTTTTTTATATGAATAGGAAGGCAAACGAGCAAGTGGGTCACCTGATGGTAAGTGATCACCACTGCCCATAGACACCCGCAACCCCGGAGGGATTGCAGATGCGTTGCCAACCTAGAGGACTTAGATGAAATGCCTCTTGTGCCCGTAATTTCCCCGGCTGTCTTACTCTCCACACCGGAACACAGCAGTGCAAGCACGGCTGCTTAGCGGCAGGATTAGCGAGTAAGATGGTGGTCAGAGTGGTGGTCACTGTCAGAGACCATGCCATCTACCGGCACTTTGTCGTAATGGGGACTATGGTTTCTTTGCTCACCAGTTGGCGCCACTGTTGATTAAGGCCCAGAGGTATAACTGTCAAAGGCGACTCTATAAGATCGGCGCCGAAACAAAGTTTTAAATCTTGAATCTCATTAAGTTTATTAAACAAACAAACCTCTGAATTAGCTGCTATTTGGGGTTTTGGAGCAAAAAATATAATGTACCAGTTGCTTCTCTTCCCGTGCAGATAGTAAAATCCCATCGAGGCAATGGGCGAGTCTTAGGAATCATGTTGTATTCGTCTTTCCACCTATACGTCACATCATTTTAGGTCCAAGTACCCTAGGCTCTGTAAGGGATAAAACTAATTAATATGGAATATGGATGTAACAGCGCATCTAGCCAAGTTCAAATAAAAAGGTACAGTCGCCATCAGATATATCGTAGCGGGCGAGGTTCTCAAATATTTCGGAGCAGCATTAAATTTCAATAAATTCGTTACACTAGATATGGTTAATAACATCGGAACACGCAATCCGTCATAAATATAAGAACAGCGACTTTTCAGTAAATTCGGGACGTTCAATGAGCTAAAAATATCAGGAAGCACATAGCGTCAAAGGTATCGACACAGTCAGCCTGATCACAAATATCGGAACATATGTGGAAAATAAACCTACGTATATAATAATAGATTCGAATTCCAAACAAAATACAAATAAGGCTCAAACGTCATGCCAAAATGAAAGATATGTCACCTATATAGTGTACGCGTCTGCATGCATAAATTCACTGTGTTAGTAACATAAAACCTTTTTTGTTGTATAAAGTGTAAATTGTTACTGGCCACTAAATTGCCATATACTTTTTGTACGAATAAAATTTTTCTTCTTTTTCTGTTATAAGTCAAAGCAAGTAGTTCTATTTTATAAAACAAATTTTATTATAAACACACTGTAATATTATAATATTATATTAAACTGTTTGTCACAAAGTTAAGGTATATTTTCCAAAAATGTTCCGATCTTTATGGTCAGCCTCTCTGCATCGATACCTTTGACGATCTGTGACGTCCCGATTTTATTGAAAAGTCGCTGCTACTTTATTTATGACTAATTGCGTGTTCTGATGTTATTAACCTTACAGTGTAACGAATTTATTGAAATTTAAGGCTGTTCCGAATTATTTGAGGACCTCGCCCGCTACGATATATCTGATGGCGACGTACTAACAGCGGCAGCGGTGTTACACTGACGGTTTCGTGCTACTCTTGACTTGACCCCTATTCTATTCTAGGCGCTGATCCAAATAGCGACGGAAGCTTTTGTGAAGGAGCTTGGATTGGAAAACGATCAGCTGTTGCAAGGCACCGTCCAAGTGAGAGATCTGCCCGCTGGCACCTATATCATGAAAGAGGAGAGTCATAAGGTAAACTGTTTGTCATCATTACAAGCCATACATAAGATAAGATAAGATATGATAACGTTTATTGCCATTAAAAAATATAAAAAAGAAATACAGACTTAACTTTAGAATTAACATTACATTGTTTTGATGAAGTCATCAAAACAATGAAATAAATTCATTGACTTACAATAAACAACTAGACTCCCAATCACGCTCAAAAACTGTCGGAAGCAAAAGTCTGCACGACGCGTCTATTGTGCAGAGTTTTGGTTCAGTCGTGTTTCGACCGCGCTTCGATAACAATGTACATGTCTCTTGCACCGTAATCTCAAACGCTTGAGAACAAGAGACAGACAGGTTTCCAGCGCGTGGCGTCGTGTTATTACTTCTCACGATCGTATGCAATTGACATTAAACATTACTGCCACGAAATAAGGTGTTAATTTGAACGAATATGTTAATGTGTTGACACACGCAACACACAGACAACGCCGCTCGGACGTTTCTTGAGGCACTTTTGTTTGCGATTGGAAGTCTAGTTGTTTATTGTAAGTCAATGAATAAATTACATGAAGGGTTAATGACTGGATAAAGGTAACGAAATTCTGGAACCGTCAGTTAGCTTATCAAAGAATATTGAACACGTATTTTTTCATTCAACAAACATTTACTTTTGAGAATTCACTTCTTTTTTTATATGCATAGGAAGGCAAACGAGCAAGTGGGTCACCTGATGGTAATCGATCACCACTGCCCATAGACACCCGCAACCCCGGAGGGATCGCAGATGCGTTGCCAACCTAGAGGACTTGGATGAAATGCCTCTTGTGCCCGTAATTTCCCCGGCTGTCTTACTCTCCACACCGGAACACAGCACACTTTATGCTGTTTGAGTTCTATAATTTTCAGCTGATATGGTTTTTTTTGCTAAAGCTCTTTTATAGCGTGAGGGGCGAGCCGGAGATATCACAGGTAGTAAATGATACGGCGAGTGTTTAATGAATGGTTTGGAATTATGTTAGTTATCAGTTACATTCGTTTAGTTCTCATAATAACCAAACCACCTTTAATTTGTAGTCAATGATATTACATATAAACAGGGAGTAGATATGTTACTACCGCGCCAGAGTTGAAGATTCAATTGTCTCATGTCGCAATCAGTTTACCTCAAACAAGCCACAGTATGACAGTCAATGTGACAGTTGACAGAGACAACGTTTTTCAAACGCAATTTACTAGGAACGTAACATATCTATACTATGATATATCATTGGTTGTAGTGCTTGGCGATAAAAGTTCCTCAAAATATTACTTCCAAAACTACTTTGGTCAAATGATAATTTGTGCAAACGTTCATTTGGCGAAATAGTTTTTGACAAATAATTATTTGTTCACAGAACAGTTCACTAGGATAGTAGGTTAGGTCAAAACTGTTATAAATATATTAATATTTGTCGAAATTATAATTTGTGAAGTGGTACTTCGGGGAACAGTTTTTTGTCGAAAATTCAGTAACCCATTTGTACATTTTGGACGTCGTTACTTTCATACAATACATATGTGCATAATGATTGAATCGGGCGTGACTTTTCGGAAGTCCATACATGAATTACATTTTTTTTTCATCATACATATTGTTATGTGTGGAACATGAAAATTAGGTGAATGTTTGTAGTACACGATACACTTAGGGATTTATTCTGAGTGATATTTCATTTTTAGTGTTCCACATGTCATTCAGCTAAAGCGGAACCCTTATAAGATCACTTTGTTGTCTGCTATCTGTAGTTAAATAAATAAATAAAAAGAAACTTGTGCGTCTCGGGACGCCCGACCGAAATGATAACTTAAACTAATCTAAGTTACTAACAGTATATGTCTGTCGCACACTAAACACTGAGTAGAGAGAAGGGAAGCGTCTGTTCGAAATACGACTAGCGCTGCGGGTTAGAGTGAGAGAGGAAGAGCCCTACCGTTGCCGTATGCGTCAGAGAAAGTGAAGCCAGACAGACTGGCGCCGTAACGCGTTACGTTACGAAGCGGTTTACCCGTAAGAAGTTATCACTTCAAGAATTGTCTCTGCCTGTAGGCAACCAATATAAAATGACCTCATACTGCCTCGATTTTGCTTGGTGACAGGGCTCTGTTAACACTGGACTTTATTCTTGACATACCCACATTTTACCTTTTTTTTTTCAGGACGTAGCTTTAGTGTATCTGTTGTCGGGCGCTTTGCTGGTCTCCCAAAGAATGGCTGAAGGGGATGGCGAAGTGCACATGTTCACCGCTTATCCTGGTAAGTTCTGAGTTCTAAGTTCTGATGTTTGTGCCCGAGTCATGGATGTTGTATGTATTTAAGTATGTATTTACCTACATTTTATAAGTATTTCAACATGAAACTACCGTGAGACTCACACATAATTGCAACACACCGGATAACTCACGTATAAAAGCCGAAGGGTTGCTCCGACAATTGTTTCGGACTATTTCGTAGCCCTTCATCAGAGAGCAACAACAAACAAACAACCAATTGTCGGAGCAACCCTTCGGATTTTATACGTGAGTTATCCGGTGTGTTGTAATTATTTTATAAGTATGTTTATATTTTGTCAGGTACCCATTATTATATTATATTATTTTATTTTATTTTATTTTATTATTATTTTATATGTTATATTTATATATTTTTATTATTAGTCTTATATTTGTGTCCCACTGCTGGGCAAAGGCCTCCCCTTTCGACCTCCACATCTCCCTATCCAGAGCTATTTCCGAGGTTTCATGCCCCCTCCCCCCAGTGCTATAGTCCGAATACGATTATACTCATCACCAGCCTATACACGTCCCACTGCTGGGCACAGGCCTCCTCTCAGAATGAGAGGGCTTGGGCTATAGTTCCCACGCGGGGCCAATACGGATTGGGAACTTCACACACACCATTGAATTGCTTCGCAGTTGTGTGCAGGTTTCCTCACGATGTTTTCCTTCACCGAAAAGCTCATGGTGAAATTTCAAAATGAGATATCGCACATAAATTCCGAAAAACTCAAGAGGTGCGAGCCCGGGATTGGAACCCACGACCCTCTGCTTGAGAGGCCACTGGTCAAACCACTAGGCTACCACGGCTTTTACTGACTGTCTTAAATGTCGCTATTGTCTGCAGGTGAGGTGGAAGGAGGCCTAGCTGTTCTAACAGGCGAGCCATCCTTCTTCTCGATACGAGCGAAGCACTTCTCTCGCATAGGCCTCCTGTCCAAGACTACTGTATATAGTATAATGCGCGAGCGGCCCTCTGTAGTGCTGCATATAGCCAACAGCGTCGTCCGTCGTTTGTCGCCGTTCGTGAGGCAAGTCGACTTCGCGCTAGACTGGGTGAGTCCAAATATTACTGTCTTCATGCTCCTATTTAAAATATGGTATGAAGGTAGCTCTTATAGCACAACCCATGAAATAAGTCTAAAAATCTTTTTTTTATGTCTATTAATACATGTCAGTGACCAATATAAAATGACCTCACGCTGCCTACATTTTATTTGGGTGCAGGGCTCCGCTAAAACTGGTTTTTGTATTCAAATGTCGAATTTGTACGTAACGTAACCCGCGGTGCGCTAGTCCGAGTCGCGCTTGACCAAAGCTTAAAAAACTTTGGTACCTGAAACTAAACTTCCTGTATATTTATGCTCTGGAAATTAATCTATACAAATCAACGCACGTAAAAAGAGCTCCTGGCGATATACCTGCGCATGAGCGAAATACGGACCAAATTGGCGGGAGCGGGTGGGGGACGCTACTACACCAGATGCGCAAGCGTATCCCCTCCACTAGCCACCCAGAGATCTTTTTGAAGTGAAAACTACTTTAGTGGCGCTAAACGCTTTTTGGGATGATTAAAAAATGATAATTTCGCGACAGACGTAAGAGTTAAGAGTTTAAGTACCAGGATATCAGGATCCTCTAAGAGCTTATAATGAAATGCGAATGAATCGCGTTCCATTTTTAAAGTGTTTTTTTGTTGAGTCGCGGTGCAAAAGTAATAGGGCATCAGCACATTGTTAGAGGTCTGTCCATATAGATGATACGTACGTTTTTTTTGTAAGCGGCCAGTACGACACGCGTCTAAAGCGTCCAGCATTAAAATCTAATCTGAGCTGCTGTTTCCACTACTGCCGGCACTCCCGGAGTGCTACCCGTCGCATTTTACGTGCGTTGACTTCAACCCCTCATCCTCAGGTGTTCCTTGAGTCAGGCAGGGCTGTCTACAGACAAGACGAAGAGTCCGGCTCCACGTTTATAGTGCTGAGCGGTCGGTTGCGTTCGGTGATAACGCATCCCAACGGCAAAAAGGAGCTGGTGGGAGAGTACGGGAAAGGGGATCTTGTTGGCATTGTGAGTATAGCATGGAACCCTACCCTAGGTCATTGTAGAACCTTTTCACAATGTATCGATTCAAACTTTCGCGATTGTCACACATTATTATTAAAAAAACGGGTCTTAAACGTAAAAAAGTATTAGTCGTAAAAAGTAAACGTCAAGGTATTTACAAAAATACATACATACATACCGTCACGCCTCTTTCCCACAGGTGTAGGCAGAGACTATTTTGTTCCACTTGCTACGATCCTGACATACCTCTTTCGCTTCATACACATTCATCAATCTCTTCATACATGCTCGTCGGTTTCGGGTACTCTTGACCTGACCTTTACAAAAATACTTTTCACAATTATCGTCGGTATATTATGGATGCGAATAACAAGTAGCGATAAGGTTAAATAGTGGCCTTTGGTTGACTTAATAGTTGTGGTGTGATAGAAGAAAAATGGTTCTTTGTAAAGTCACACCCTCTTATTCATAAACGTTCTATAGGCTTCTGCTAACTTAGCAATCGTTTGTCCTTATCTGTGAAAGGTAAATGTGAATGTGACAGATAAGGACAAACGAAGCCTACAGAGCGTTTATGAATAAGAGGGTAGGTATGTTAAGGCGCTGTCAACAGCAAATGACCTTGAGCAGCGCCACTCTTCACACATACGGTTCGCGTGCCTGTGAGTGAAAGAGAAGAAACTATTCCGGCAGCTTGGCGCGCGTCTAAAATCTTGCAAATAAGACACAAATCATAAGAAATAAACAAAAGTATGGATTATTTGTGAAATATGACTCGTTAGCCGTGTAGGTATGAATATGTTGGCTTCATGTTTTTAATTGCAGACCCATACGTCGAAAAAATAAAGACACAGAACCGTTTAATGATAATTTTAAGACCAATCTTTGCAATTATTTTCTATCGAGCCGATTTTGTTCAATTATGTATCGAGTCCGTCTAGCGTGTTTGAAATATGATGAAAATTAACATTATATTTTTTTTGTATTTTTCTTGTGTGTAGTTTTTCTTAAAAAAGTGCTTAAATAACATCAATTTCAACAAAATTTGGTGTTGTCAGCCTCTTAACGGCTATCGTTTGCAGGTAGAGATGGTGACTGCCACGAGACGCAGTACCACGGTGATGGCGGTCCGTGACTCCGAGCTGGCCAAGCTGCCCGAGGGTCTGTTCAACGCGATCAAGCTGAGGTTCCCTGTCGTTGTGACGAGGCTCATCAACTTGCTGGGGCACAGGATACTCGGTCAGTACAGGCTATTTCAACAACGCGACAGTTGCAGGTGACAAGTATTATACAGGGTGTTTGGTAGCCAGGTGCAAAGCCTTAAGGGGGTGATAGCTGAGGTATTTTTGAGCATTTTGAGCCATACATGTCTTCGCCGAAATTTGATTAAGAAAATACCCAGAATTTGATAGAAACTTGTCAATATTACACCAATGGGCGTTAATTTGTAAACAAAATCTTTTATTTCGGATAGTTTAATGTGTATTGGACCAAATTAAGTAATTTTTAAGTGTCTGTCTTGCCACAGAAACAAAATGGAGGCATTCGAAATTACTAAAAATGTCTTATTTTGGAACAGAGTCTTTTTTCTGTGCCATAAAAAAAATTAAAAAAAAAAACCTGGAAATGTTGAAACATTTTTAAAAACGTGCCTGTTTATTGCTCTTTCTTTTAAGGTATCACTCATTCACATTGCTTGCTAAATCTGAGAGAAAAAGTAAAAACCAAACTCGGGGGAGCACTCGCTAAGAATGCACTAGTATTGAAATTTAGGTAGTATAAGGTAGTTTATTATAGGTAGTATAAGGTAGTTTATTGACTGGTAGGTTTTATGAGTTTATGTATTTATACTTTTATGTATTCTACTTTTCAGGGTTCCGTACCCAAAGGGTAAAAACCCTATTTCTAAGACTTCGCTGTCCGTCTGTCTGTAACCATGTTGTATCTCATGAACGTGATAGCTAGACTGTTCACATTTTCACAGATGATGTATTCCTGTTGCCGCTATAACAACAAATACTAAAAACAAGATAAAATTAATATTTAAGAGGGGCTCTCATACAACAGACATGATTATTATAAGAAAACGGGACTTAATCATGCAAACAAAATACCACGTACGTTTACGTGATTAAGTCCCGTTTTCTTATAATAATGTGTGAAAATCGCGAAAGTTTGAAACGATACAACAGACATGATTTTTTTGCCGTTTTTATAGTTAATGATATGGAACCCTCCGACTCGCACTTGGCCGGTTTTTTTTTCTATGGTCTACTTAGGTAGAGGGTTAGGTTTTGGTAGGGCCGGCAACGCACCTGTGATTCCCCACGTCTTGCAGGTGTCCCTGGGCGATGGTGATCACTTTCCATCAGGTGACCCGTCTGCTCGTTTGCCCCCTCTAACATAAAAAAAAACTTACTTAACTATCCAGGATCCTGGCAGAAGCCCACGGCTGGGCTTAGCGGCGCAACGCTCGAGCCGCGCGTCTCCGCTCACAACTTCTCGACGGTCGCTGTGGTACCGGTCAGCGACGACGTGCCTCTAACAGCGTTCACCTATGAATTGTACCACTCGCTGTGCGCAATAGGTCAGTGACCTCTGGAATGTTCTAGCAACACTCGGAGAGTTTTCCATCCGATCCGCGACTAACTTAGAAAAACTTTCTTTGGACATCGGCACGTCGATCGCCGACGATGCCTCGGAGAGAGGCGAAACGTAATTTTACAAGTTTTTATTTACATACATATATAAATCACATACATATATAGATATATAGAACTATAGGTCTATCCCTTACGGGTTAGCCATAGCCTAAGGTAACAAGACCTACAGGCCACGTTTAACAATGTTTTTTCTTTACTGTCAGACCAGCATGGAAGAACAATACAAGTACGGTCAACAAAAAGCACAGACAGCAATAAAAACTTGTATTAAAAACTTGTATTATATAGTGTGATAAGGGAATGTGCTGGTGTGAAAGAAGATATAGTGACTAGGATAGAAAAAGTATGCTTAGTTGGTTTGGTCACGTAGAGAGGATGGATGAAAGAAGATTAACTAAACAGATTTATACGGGGAGTGTGAATGGGTGCGTTGGGAGGGGAAGGCCTAGGCGGACGTTCCGTGATCAAATTGGGGACGTTTTGGAGAAAGGCCAGGTCAAGAGTACCCGAAACCGACGAGCATGTATGAAGAGATTGATGAATGTGGATGAAGCGAAAGAGGTATGTCAGGATCGTAGCAAGTGGGACAAAGTAGTCTCTGCCTACCCCTGTGGGAAAGAGGCGTGACGATATGTATGTATGTATGTATTAAAATGCTTTTTTCAGGTTAGGGTCTTTTTATAGGGGCCATAGTGTCGCAGTCCGCAAGCAAAAATCATTTTTAGGTGTTAAATATGGAAACTTGTATTACAATAGAATCCGATTAGTACGACTTCGCATTTAACAACAAACCGTTTTTAGCGACGTAAGTAAAGGCATATGTTTGGTTTTAATATGTGCCACCATGAAGGTGCATCCGTTTATAACGAATCCGCTTTTATCGACGGAATTTCAAACGATTGTCCGGTTACAACGACGAGCGTTGACGTTTTTACAAATAAATCGTAGGTAAGGAGCTATCTATCGACGACCGAATGGCCTAGTGGTTAGAGAACCTGACTATGAAGCTCGAGGTCCCGGGTTCGATCCCCGGTCGGGGCAGATATTTGTATGAAAAATATGAATGTTTGTACTCGAGTCTTGGATGTTTAATATGTATTTAAGTATGTATTTATCTATGTAAATATGTTTATCCGTTGTCTAGTGCCCATATCACAAGCTTTGCTTAGTTTGGGACTAGATCAATTGGTGTCAATTGTCCCAAGATATTTATTTATTTATTTATCACCGCCCCGCGCACCCCCTTGCCTGCACACCGCTGATTGAAATACGACTTTATTTTACGGCAGTACTTAATTTGCGGGTAACGAGTGAGTACGCGTACAAAGTCACCTAAATATTAATAAATACATTAATATATGTTTAATAAAAAACAAAAATGTCTGTTCGTGTAGTACGGCGTCCGGTTAGTACGACGTAATATCACCGATCCCTTGAAATGAAAATGAAAAGAAAAAAAAATTTTTTCCTCATCATCATTTTTCATTTTTTTTCCCTTTTTCTGGTATTTTTTTTATTTAAAAAAAAATCTTGTCCGTTGTTATAACCGGATTCTACTGTATATCTTTATTTACAACAGGACCGACAGTCCGTCTGACGTCAGACGTGATACGCAAACTGCTCGGCTTGACTATAATGGATCCGAACAACGAATACCGACTTAGCTCGTGGCTGGCACAACAAGAGGACAAACATAAAGTGAGTTTACAATTAATGGTAATACTAAGTATCCTACAGACAACCGTTGGGGGAGGAAAGTTCTCGAGTGGCGACCGCGAACCGGAAGACGCAGGCAGGCCTCCCACTAGGTGGACCGACATCGTGATAGTTGCGGCACGGTGGATGCAGGTGGCGACTTGTCGTTCATTATGGTGTGCTAAGGGGGAGGCCTTTGTTCAACAGTGGACGTCTTTGGGCTGATGATGATGATGACTACCATTTTATTTGAAAAGCAAGCGTGTCCAAAAAAAGTGATTTAGTTTTTGAATTGAAAACTTCTTTAGCTTTTTGGGATGGGTAAATGTTAAACTCGCGTCAAGCGTAAGACGGAGACGTTAATATTTATTGTTTATCAATCAGGTTGCCCTGTACCAATGCGATCCGAGTTTGACGCAGTGGACGCAGCGTTGCATCCGGCAAGCGGACTGCATACTTATTGTCGCTCTTGGCGACAAACAGCCCAGCATTGGGAAGGTAAGTGCTAGTTGTCTTGATCACATTGGGCTGTATGCGAAAGTGCGACGCCCCCAGTGTAAGTTATAAATACTGTAAGAAAAAAAAAAGAAAAAAATAATATCGGTCAAGAAATACGGAAAATATAAGAGTTTTAAAATATTAAAAAAGCCGTGGTAGCCTAGTGGTTTGACCTGTGAGTTTTTCGGAATTTATGTGCGATATCTCATTTGAAATTTACCATGAGCTTTTCGGTGAAGGATCGTCGTGAGGAAACCTGCACGCAACTGCGAAGCAATTCAATGATGTGTGTGAAGTTCCCAATCCGCACTGGGCCCGCGTGGGAACTATAGCCCAAGCCCTCTCATTCTGAGAGAAGGCCTGTTGATGTTGGTGTAATTTGTCCCATTATATTTATTTATTTATCACTACATAGTATAAAAAAGTCGCTTTCTCTGTCCCTATGTATGCTTAAATCTTTAAAACTACGCAACGGATTTTGATGCGGTTTTTTTTAGTAGATAGAGTAAATCAAGAGGAAGGTTTATATGTATAATAGATACATAATATACCGTACGAAGCCGGGGCGGGTCGCTAATCTAATCTAACTAATATTATAAATCCGAAAGTATGGATGGATAGATGGATGAATGGATGGATGGATGGATGGATGGATGGATGTTTGTTTGTTACTCAATCACGCCAGAACGGCCCAACGGATCTGGATGAAATTCGGCACATAGATAGAGAAAAGTCTGGAATAGCACATAGGCTACTTTTTATCCCGGAAAATTGCGTACCTCCCGCGAGATAGCGATAAACGAATTATTTGCAGACGAAGTCGCTGGCAACAGCTAGTTTATTTATAAATACGCGTTTATCATTTAAATGTATACCAACAGATCGAGAAAGAAATCGAACGTCTTGCGATACGTACTCAGAAGGAGCTGGTGTTGCTCCATCGCGAGGGTGGCGCGAACCCCTGCGGTACCGTCCACTGGCTCAACATGAGGACCTGGGTCAGCCAGCACCATCACGTCCGGTGTCCACACCGCATGTTCACCAGGAAGAGCCAGTACAGAGTGGTGAGTACATCATCGCTACATAGTCTAAGTCATAGATGTTTCAGAGCCTTGCAACACAACTTCGAAGCAATTCAATGGTGTGTGTGAAGTTCCCAATCCGCACTGGGCCCGCGTGGGAACTATAGCCCAAGCCCTCTCGTTCTGAGAGGAGGCCTGTGCCCAGCAGTGGGACGTATATAGGCTGGAGGTGACGACGATGATGATGACATAGTCTAAAATAAAGTCGCTTTCCGCTGTTTGTCTATGAGGACCTATGTATGCTTAGATCTTCAAAACTACGCAACGGATTTTGTTTTTTTTTTATTTTATAGATAGAGTGATTCAAGAGGAAGGTTTATAATGTATAATTCTACGCAGACGAAGTCGCGGGTAGAAACTAGTACACAATAGTATAGGGAGGTACAAAGTGAGACAGAGTGAGGGTTGTTTCTTGGTCTTGATTTTTAGTGAGACAGAATGAGACAGATTGAGGCAGAGTAATACCGAAGGTTGTTTCTTGATCTCTCTTTGTAGTGAGAGAGAGAGAGAGAGAGAGAATGAGTGAGATTGAGAGATGCAGAGTGAGACCGAGAGTTGTTTCTTGGTCTCACTTTTTAGTGATACATAGAGACTGAGTGAGACCGAAGGCTGTTTCTTGATTTAGCTTTGTAGTGAGACAGAGAGGCACACAAAATGAGATAGAAACACAGAGTGAGGCAGAGAGGGGCGGATGGAGAGAGATTTAGATTTACAAAAGGGCAGCTTTCTCTGACCTTTTTCAGCGATGGAAGCCTAGATCATTTGAAGTCTGTATATGACGTGTGCAACAAATATAACTGTATCTGGTGTTTTAATTGTTATCAGAGCGAGCTCTACAGCAAAGTGCTGATGTCAGAGGCGAGCGTGCACTCTGACTTCTCGCGGCTGGCGCGCTGGCTGACCGGCACCTCGGTCGGGCTGGTGCTGGGCGGGGGAGGGGCGCGGGGCGCGGCGCACGTCGGCATGATACGGGCCATACAGGTGAGGCTGTACACATTGAGACACCGTGAGACACTACAGACTGAGACACTATACATACTGAGACACTACAAACTGAGACGCTGTAGATACTGGAGACACTATGCGATAGACACTATACCCTCGTTAGCAATCGCGTACTTTCTGATGTACTAATTAATAGGAAATAATAAAATTTCTAAACGACACTGAAAATTAGAACACATA
This sequence comes from Pandemis heparana, assembly GCA_963854515.1. Classification (NCBI taxonomy): domain Eukaryota; kingdom Metazoa; phylum Arthropoda; class Insecta; order Lepidoptera; family Tortricidae; genus Pandemis; species Pandemis heparana. The sequence continues at coordinate 32,228,540 of OY978006.1, forward strand.
GAAAAATCCGAAAAGTAAAGCTATGGCCGGGAATCGAACCCGGGTCCTCGTCATTCCGTGACGCGTGCTATACCCCTACACCACCCATAGCAGGTAAAAAAGTAAAGCTATGGCCGGGAATCGAACCCGGGTCCTCGTCATTCCGTGACGCGTGCTATACCCCTACACCACCCATAGCAGGTGAGTAAGCGTTCGAATTTTTCTATCTATTACCAACTGTCACGTGACCTTGTTACTATGCGATTATTTGTCGCGAAGCGTCATCTATTTGAATGATGTGTCTGTACGACACAATTACAAACTCCCGTAAATAAAATAAACCCGGAAATAATAAATGTAAAATGACTATATGACATTCAAATTATTAAATGAGAAAGAAACTTAAAATATGCTGACATTAAACCTGAAGTCACAAGACTGGGACTTGGCGGCTAGATCTTGACCTTTTCGCCGCCACGTCAAATACAAGAGACGTCACCCCAGACTTCTTTATTGCGATGCTTTAATTTGAACCTAAACACAATTGAACGAAAGTTGCTTTTGCATTGAGGTAATGGAGATATATAAGTTGGTGGCGTCGTTAAAGTTGAGGCGATTTATTAACATTCGGGGCTTAGGAGGACACATACAGAGACATTGTGCGCGACTTTTTACAAACTGAGACACTATACATGAAAGTCCGTTACAACTGAGACATCTTGCACCAAAATGTCGCCAAATGTGTAAGCGGGGGCTTTCTTACTGTAAGTTCTAGAAAGAGACTAACCCCCTTATTCATAAACGCTCTATAGGCTTCTGCTAACTTAACAATCGTTTGTCCTTATCTGTGAAAGGTAAATGTCAAAGTGACAGATAAGGACAAACTATTTCTAAGTTAGCAGATGCCTAGAGAGCGTTTATGAATAATGGGGACTTTAATGGTGCGCTCTAGCGCCTCGTTGAGATTACCTTGGTCTCGATACAACTACGTATTAGGGGCCTGGTGGCTTGAGTATCCAGGCTAGTTCTACGGGTCCAGGTTCGAGAGATAAAGGAAACAGCGGAGCGTTAACTATGAAATTAAGGGCTTTTATGCCTGTTTATTGAATACGAATCACTTATCCTACTTAGGCTATCCCTTAACTACAGAAGTACCCAGTACCGTCGCTGCCCGAGAGATCAGGCCGCTGGCTAAATACTGGGGTGAGTGCTTACGTCACACGGCGGCCACGACGTACAAAATCCGCGTTCTGAAATGAACACAGGCACGACGTCGTCTGTACACGCGTCAATGTGTGCGTAAGACACACAGGGCTGTCTATCGCAAAAACCTAGTACTATAAGTACTACTAATGACATAAATATACTAAAGATATATATGGCTTAGATGTCTGCAAATAAATGTACTTAATCGTTATCTTTTTATTTAAACTTACTTAAAATGTGTCTGTCTGTGTATTAAAGCATTATTATTTTCAATTACAATAGATGTACGACAACAAACTTAAGCGAATGATTCTGTAGTTATTTCATGTATTAATCGCGATAATTTCAGAAAGCATTAATTTTCTAATGTTTTATAAAATGAAGTAGGTAGGATAGGTTCCCGAACTTGTGACGTGCGGCCGACATACATCGCGTTGCACCCTACTAGTTGCCAGCAGCTTTCCGGCAGACTGCGCTTGAGGGGTGGGGTAACTCGAATCGGTGCGGGGCGGAGCGTGGCCATTCTGTACATTAGTACTATTATATATTCTGTGCTTACGTCTAGGATTACGGGCCCAGTACCGTCGCTGGCTAAATACTTGGGGGTTAGTGCCTAACTTTAACTTACGGACCTAGCACCGCCGCTGCCCGAAAGATCAGGTTGCTGGCTAAGTACAAGGGGGAACAAGGAGGAGGCGGGGGGAGGGGTGAGCAACCACTCGGAGGTCTCGCGCTTCTAGCCAGGCTGCCCGATAGATCAGGCCGCTCCGGTCCAGTCGCGCCCGAGATCGCCGGGTGACTGCCTTGCAGTGCGGCTAGAGATGGACGATATACATCGATGTATTGTAAACACTCAATGTATAGTAACGATGCATCGTATTGAACTGATGAATTGTTAATACTTCATCATCGAATATATATCGATGTTTTTTTATTCGATGCATCGAATACGCAAACTATGAGATGAGCATCTGTAAGTGTGACAACACTGGGTGACTGGAACCTGAGTCGTAATAATTAGTTCAGCCTTTCAGTCAATATTACACACCTACCATATTTTATCGGTTTGGATGAAAAGGTTATGTTCCCTTTACCACTGTATCGGCTAAGTCAAAATTAAATAATAAAACCTAAAACAATATGGCTTACCGAGTTTTTGTTGTGTAGTGTAAAGTGTGAATGTAATGCGTAATTGCATTGTTTTTTATGATACAATTACAGTTATTTGCCTAAACACATGTCCATTGCGAAAAACAATCGATGTTTTGGAAACATCGATGTTTTTCTAATTACATCGAATTAATATCGATGCAACCGATCGATGCATTGCATCGGAAAAAACATCGACGTATATTTTAACCCCTTTATTTATAAACGCACTATAGGCCTCTGCTAAGTTAGTAATCGTTTGTCCTTATCTGTGAAAGGTAAATGTCTAAGTGACAGATAAGGACAAACGATTACTAAGTTAGCAGAGGCCTATAGTGCGTTTATGAATACGGGGGTAAATGTCCATCCCTAAGTGTGGCGGCCGGGCGCTTATATTCTATAGAGGGGTGCGGCGCGGGACGCGGGGGGCGGCGGCGGCGGTGCGCGCGCGCCGCGCTGTGGTATCACGTGCCGGGTTCGTGATCGGGGCCGCGTCGATGGTCCGGCGCCGCGTGGTCGGATGCTGGGCCGGGGCTTGTGACGATTGCCCTCGTCACAGTTACAGTTTCTGGTTTCTCGCCTCATTTTTTTTTCTCGAGTTTCAAGAATTCTCGACTCCAATTTCTCGAGTTGTCTCGACTCTCGAGTCTTTGGTAAGAAATTGTAAATTATTGCTGAAAGTAGCATCAAAAACAAATAAAAATCAGAATTCTCTTATTGCACTTTGCACTGCAAGTTAGAAATTGGCATTTCTCCACTAACTGGGCAACTTAAGGCACTGAGCAAACTTAAAAGGCATAATAAATACTACACAGAAATGAAGATTAATTGTTTTAAATATTATTGAGGTAGTTTTAAATATGAGCTAGGGGACTGTTCATAAAACTGCGGCACAACATTGACATTAAGTTTTGTTAGGTATACTAATTTATTAAAAAATAAATTCCTGTGATACTGTCAGAAACAATTACAGTAATTTTTAAATATCTTAGATATGAAGATTTTTTTTTGATATCATAACGAGATAAACATAGATTTGTGCCAGGGAACTGTTTTTGGGACACTCAGCAGGGGACTGTTTTTTAAGGTGTCTAAAAATTGACATTAAATAGACAGATTTATTTTGAGTATAATATTCAACAAAATTAAAACTATGCCCGTTATTTAACATAAATACGGGCGGCATTATCACTATTAAAAGTGGCAAAATGGCGAGTCTGACTTAAGCCCTCTTATATATTGTTTTTTTTTTTTTTTTTATATCGTGTTCACCGGAACTCGAGAGTCTCGAGAGTTGGCTATTTTTTTCTCGTCTCGAATGGAGACGAAACTCTTGAGAAGCCTCGAGCAGAAACCCTGGTCACAGTCTATCTCGTGCTATTATGCCAGTCGATTGATAATACTCGTCTATGTTGTTTCAGGAGGCTGGTATCCCCATAGACATGGTCGGAGGAGTCAGCATTGGAGCGTTCATGGGGGCGTTATGGTGCATGGAGAGGAATATCACCACGGTCACGCAGAAGGCCAGGGAGTGGTCGCAGGTTCGAATATAATGCTTTACATTACAATACGATAACTCTTTATTGAACACCACATATAACAATCAAAACAGGAATAAATTCGCTAAGTTATTATAAAATCCAGTGTTAGCAGAGCCCTGCTTTTAAGCAAAATAAATAATGTTAAATAAAAAAAAAACTACTTACGAAATCTCGTTCAAACCAATTTTGGGTGGATGTTTGTATGGTAATGTACAACATATATTTTTTTTAGTTTTATCATTCTCTTATTTTAGAAGTTACAGGGGGGGGGGGACACATTTTATCACTTTGGAAGTGTCTCTCGCGCAAACTATTCAGTTTAAAAAAAAAAATATTAGGAACCTCAATATCATTTTTGAAGACCTATCCCACACGTATGGGTTCGATGAAAAAAATATATTTTCAGTTTCAGTTCTAAGTATGGGGAACCCCCAAAATTAATTGTTTATTTTTATTTTTGTGTAAAAATCTTAATGCGGTTCACAGAATACATCTAGTTACCAAGTTTCAACAGTATAGCTCTTATAGTTTCGGAAAAAAGTGGCTGTGACATACGGACGGACAGACAGACAGACAGACAGACATGACGAATCTATAAGGGTTCCGTTTTTTGCCATTTGGCTACGGAACCCTAAAAAAAGTATAAAGAAGTAATAAGGTAACAATAGGCGGCCTTCTCTCTCCAGCCTATATACGTCCCACTACTGGGCACAGGCCTCGTCTCAGACGTATATAGGGATAAGTCCGCCTTTGTGCATGTATTTCATTGTTTGTCAATTGTTTTTGTCTTGTTTATTTTGCACAATAAAGAGTTTACTTAAATACATACATACATATAGGCTGGAGAGAGAGAGAGAGAGAGGTGACCTTATCGCTGCAGAGCGATCTCTACCAGGCAACCATAACGGATTGGAGAAAGGAACAGATCTGAGCAGGTGGTGCAATTTAGAACATACAACACACAGGGACATATTTAGCGGAACACAAAAAAAAGTGTAGGTAACTATTTTTATTTGTTTCTGTGCAATTAAGAATGCGTTTTGCTAACTTTTTTTTGTGTTCCGCTAAATATGTCCCTGAGTGTATATTAATATACCTAAGTAGTGTTACATTGCAAATTTATTTTCACCTGAATACGGATACGACAAATCATAGGCATTAAGTTTTAGGCGATGCTAGCAACCCATCACTATTTTGATTCCACTTTTCACCTATACGCCCACAATCATGCTGAACGTGGCCTTTAGGTCTTGTCACCTTAGGCTCCGTCTACAACCAACATCCTATCCTACTAATATTATAAATGCGAAAGTTTGTGACAATGTGAGTGAGTGAGTGTGTATGTTTGTTACTTCTTCACGCTAAAACGTCGGGGCGGATTTGGATAAAATTTGGAACGAAGGTAGTTGGTACCCTAGATTAAAGCATAGGCTCACTTTTTATCCCGAAAAATTGCAAAGTTCCCGCGGGATAGCGATAAAAATTTCAGAGGTCGTATCTGCCTAGAGTCTCAACGTAAATAATTATTGCAGAATATACCATCAACATCAGTAGGCTCATTGTCTAACTCGCTCGCAATCGCCATCGTGTTCATTTTGACAGTTCTTGTATGAATGTGACAGCTAGCTGATTCCGATGCCAATTGTCAGCCCGTACACGAACTGTCAAAATGAACACGATGGCGATTGCGAGCGAGTTAGACAATAAGCCTACTGTTCTTAAGTTTAATGCTACGCGGACGAAGTCGCGGGCAGAAGCTAGTACATACATAAAGCCGTCATTTTGTGTATTGTACTTTCACTCGCACCCCATAAGCCTTGGTTTGAGCGAGACATGGTTTTTTTTTTAATATTTTTACCAACTTGAAACTTGAAAGAAGATTAACTAAACAGATTTATACGGGGAGTGTGAATGGGTGCGTTGGCAGGCGTAGGCCTAGACGGACGTTCCGTGATCAAATTGGGGACGTTTTGGATAAAGGTCAAGTCAAGAGTACCCGAAACCGACGAGCATGTGCGAAGAGATTGATGAATGTGGATGAAGCTAAAGAGCTATGTCAGGATCGTAGCAAGTGGAACATAGTAGTCTCTGCCTACCCCTGTGGGAAAGAGGCGTGACGGTATGTATGTATGTATTGTTCACCAACTTTTTTTAACTTTTTTTAACCTTTTCTTCTTCAGAAAATGACGCAATGGGGGAAGCAACTCATGGACCTGACCTACCCAGCCACGTCGATGTTCTCTGGCCGTCAGTTCAACACCACAATCAGGACCACCTTCGGCGAGGTCCACATAGAGGACCTATGGCTGCCATACTTCACAGTGACCACGGATATAAGCGCGAGCTGTATGCGCGTGCACAGGCATGGTGAGTGAAATATTGTATAGATCAACCGCTTAGTCCTCGCCCGCGCGGCACAGGGGCGCGGGGTGCCGCACTACGGGACTCGGATCACATATCACTCGAGTCGCTCGAGTAGTTTTACTGTCACTCGGACTCGAGTGAAAAATAAATTGACGCGGCTGTCAAGCGAATCGAGTCAACTCGAGTCGCCTAAAAATTCACTCGGCCGGCGATTGACTCGGACCATTCGGGTTGACTCTGGCATATCGAGGTGACATTTTTTCACTCGAGTCACTTGCTCGAAAAACCCGACTGACTCGAGTAGCATTCGAGTGAACGTTGGACTTGACTCGAGTGAATTTGCGCCTGCCGCCCGCACAGAGAGAGGCCCCCGCGGTCGCCTACCCCGCACCCCTGTGCCCTGTAAGCGGTCGGTCTATAGGCGTGCGGTAGGCAGCGGGAGTGGGATGTGCGCTACCTTTCCGGCCCGCCACTGCACGCCTTAAGGTGTCACAACATTGCTTAACCATGGGTTAGTTAGAGTGATAACTTTATATTTGGCTCTGAGATTGTGTATATAAAATATATTTTTCTTGAAACTTAGAGGAATTAATTTTTGCTATAAATAATTGCGAAATCAGTGTCACCGAAACTCCGTAACATGGCGAGGGCTAAATAGAAAGTTGTTGGGCTTTAACTCTTGAGTTAAAAACAGGGTGTCTCGTATAGATAGATATTTTATTTATTTATTTTATTTTATTTACTTAAAATTGTCTTTACAGGCGATGCCTAACGCCGATAGATTTATTTATCACCCTTTAAATGTCATATATAAGTACAAATACAAATACAAAAAAGTACAAAATTCTTGATTTCATAACTACATGCGTACATTTATGATGATATTAGGGATGGAGCCGCCCTGTAAGCAAACATTGCCTGTATTGGAAATCCCCGTTCTTCCGTAGATTATAATAGGTACTTACTACAACTAAACCAAACTAAAGTAACTAAGGGCCTGTCTCACCACTCCTTATCTGTCAGTTATCTATGATTCTGTCTCTATTTATTACTACGAAACAGACAGAGACGTCATCATAGATAACTGACGGTTAAGGAGTGGTGAAACAGGCCCTAAAGATTTCAAACTAGAAACTAGATGGGGTGTATATGAGTTCGTCTGTAAGTGCGTGCAAAAGTATCAGTAATTCACAAAAATATCGTCAATATATGCCACGTCACACGGAGTTAGACATGCTTATAAAAATAATGTAGATCCATATAACGTTAGTACAATCCTACTAATATTATAAATGCGAAAGTTTGTGAGTGACGGTGTGAGTGAGTGTGTATGTTTGTTCCTTCTTCACGCTAAAACGACTGAACGGATTTGAATAAAATTTGGAACGAAGATAGCTTGTAGCCTAGATTAAAACATAGGCTACTTTTTATCCCGGAAAATAGCACAGTTCCCGGGGGATAGCCATAAGCATGTCAATTGCTATTTCTACGCAGACGAAGTCGCGGGCAGAAGCTAGTCTTACATATTACTTGTTAGTTAAGTTTATGTATGAGGCACTGAACCAGTATACGCTCTGTTTCAATAAGGAAGGTATGGCTGTGACATTGACTTTGACAAATGTAGAGGAGAGGCTTGCTTGTAACACCCGGCATATTCAACATTTATATTTTACTACTAACAACAATCGGTACCATAAAAATATCGACGAATATAAATAAATTCTATTTCGCTATAATTATTCAAGTCAGTTTCCTAACATGTAATAATTATAATTCCTATTTTACGCTTCTTATTTTCAACAAAATAGGTTGTGTATTATTTAACTTCATTATGTAATTGAAGTTCTAAGGTACCTATTTGTGACCAATAAACTCGATTTGTATTGTGTAGTGAGTGTGAAAGAATGTAAAATACTCACTTCATATTTGTGTCTAAGATTCTCTAATGATGACGTCTCTGTCTGTTTCGTAGTAATAAATAGAGACGGAATCATAACTGGAACTTAACAGAAAGTGGTGGAACAGGCCCTTAGAATTGTATTTATATTATCAATTTAGTCGTTTAATTTATACAGGGTGTATCAGATACCCCCTAACAATAATACACTGGGGTATATAACCATAGCTATAGAAGCTAAAATATATATTTTGAAAAAAATTAGAGTATTTTTTTTATATTTTCTATAGGAATTGTAGTGTTAACTATAATCATTCCTATAGAAAGTATAAAAAAAAATTTACTCTAATTTTTTTCAAAATATTTTTTTAGCTTCTGTAGTTATGGTTGTATACCCCAGTGGATTATTGTTAGGGGGTATCTGATACACCCTGTATATTCGTTTTTATAATAAAAAAAATCGTATTTTTTTTTGAAACGTGATCGCATAAATTAACCTAATAATAAACAACACTAACGAATATGTAGTTAATTTTTTTTAATCAGAAAACAATACGCAAATACGCATATGTAAATTTGTTTTTTTTTTGTGAAATATTGACAAACCGTTTATCTCAAAATCGGTACGCTTACGATGTGTGCTTTATTTTGTGCGTTTTATGGTTCGTTTTTGTTTACTAATCGATTGCGGGATACTAGCTTTTTGAAAGTATTAACTATTTGTCGAATCTTGTTTTAGCGAATGTTGTTAACACTAAACATTTAGGACCTGTTTGCCACTTTGATATTTTAAATAGTATTAAATAATATAATGGTATAATATAGAAAAAACATAGAATGCACCAGTTGCTTCTCATCCCGCGCAGATGGTAAAAGCCCATCGAGGGAATGGGCGGAAATCTTAGGAATCATGTTATAGGCGATGCGGCTAGCACGCCATCACTATTTTGATTCTCCTTTCCACCTATAGGTACCCCCCCCCCCCACAATCACGTTAAACGTGGCCTTTAGGTCTTGTTACCTTAGGCTCTGTCTACCCCGTAACAGATAAAGACGTGATGTATGTATTAAATAAAAGCTATAGGATATGCGGATTGTTGGTAACATTATATGTTTCTAAATAACTCTAATGCTACTAACATATAGGTAGTAAAAGTGCGACAATGTTGACATACAATGTCTCTTATGATTGTTCTATACTCAGGAGCAAAAATATCGGGTCGCTTCCCATAGAATTTTGTATGAAAAGTGTCCTGTTATTATTGCTCGTCAGTGTATTTCAGCAGGTTGGATTAGTTATATAATTCACAAAAAAATAACATTAATATATGTCACAAAGGCAATATAATTAATAAATTTAATATATTTTGAATTAATATGTTTACGTGACATAACCGGTGCTGACATTTGTAGTGCTACTTGACGTAAGGACGTACATTATTGCCATATCGTCGGGGATAGTGCAATACCGCGTAACTAGCACTGGTAAATACTGCGTATCTACACAACACCGATAGTGCATAACCACGTAACTAGCACTGGTAAATACTGCGTATCTACACAACACCCATAGTGCACAACCACGTAACTAGCACCAGTAAATACTGCGTATCTATACAACACTTAACTTTATACTGGTTAGAACTGGTATATTCTAATCAGTAGGCTTATTGTCAAACTCGCTCGCAATCGCCATCGTGTTCATTTTGACAGTTCTTGTATGAATGTGACAGCTAGCTGATTCCGATGCCGATTGTCAGCCCATACATGAACTGTCAAAATGAACACGATGGCGATTGCGAGCGAGTTAGACAATAAGCCTACAGGATTTTACGTTCGCTGGCGGGAAATCTTAATTTGGCTACATTTGTTACATACGCGGAATACCGCGCAAATTAGTTAATAAACCAATGCCAGTTACGCGGATTTTCCTTATGCTTGTTGTGCAGATACGCAGTATTTACCAGTGCTAGTTACGCGGTATTGCACTAGGGATGTTGTGTAGATACGCAGTATTTACCAATGCTAGTTACGCGGTATTGCACTAGGGGTGTTGTGTAGATATTCAGTATTTACCAGTGCTAGTTACGCGCTATTGCACTATCCCCTACGGTATGTAAGCACACCAACACAATGTCAGGTCCAAAAAGATAGTTGTCTCTTTCGCTTGCATCGATTTCGTTTTGGCTTAAGGCTTTAGTGATGGGTTCCGAACGAATTTGCCCAGGATTCCAGGCTGAACACAAATAATTTACTGTTCTACATTTAATTATAAGTTTATGCCTTATGTTAGCATTGTCGTATTTTAACAACTATGTCGTCTCGCTCCCGCCCGCTACAGTATTTATTTCTATTATTTTTTTTATAACCACACTCACATGCATTTATATGTGCTCGTATGTTTGATGGTCGACACGGTTTACGGATACGTGTCGTGTTTATAATGTTTTTTTTATTCTTTGACATCACTCCCCGATTTGTTTCTGAGTTTTCGTACCACGAATGGGGTAGTAGAGTAGAGATTGACTGTATTATCGATATCGATAACTTTGCTTCCTGTTTTGATATGAAACAGTCTTTCACTGATTAAAATGTGATTAATTTCTTTTAACTATAGTAAAAATTACTTAGGGCCTGTTTCAACACTTTCTGTTAAATTTCAATTATCTTAACTATCAGTAATTTATGATTTAATTACAACAAACCGGATAACTCAAGTATAAAAAGCCGAAAGAATGCTACGGCAATTGTTTCGGACTATTCCGTAGTCCTTCATCAGATGGTGTTCGTGTCGCTGCCGCCGGGGCGAGCGCTCTCTGATGAAGGACTACGGAATAGTCCGAAACGATTGTCGGAGCATTCTTTCGGCTTTTTATACGTCAGTTATCCGGTTTGTTGTAATTATGTTTGAGTCTCACGGTAGTTTAATGTTGAAAATTTATGATTTCGTGTCTATTTATTACTAACAAAGAGACATACGTCGTCGTAGATAACTGACACTTAAGATAGCTGGAACTTAACAGAGAATAGTGAAACAGGCCCTTAGTGTTTAAGTTTTAATCGATTTCGATATTTCTATACTTCATTTAATTTAGGATGAGAAACCACAACAACATTATATTACGGCTCGTGAACTGTAATCTCTTTACAATTTGTACTAGAGTAACAATTGAAGCCACGCAAATAAAGTTACATTAAAACAATTTTATTTTGCGGCTGCCAAACTATTGCACTGTACTATTTGCTAGGTGAGAAATAGTTGACCAGACGCAATATAATGTTAATGTGGTTTCTCATTCTAAATTAAATGAAGTATAGTCTATGACAATATAATTCGTGCTACGATAATTATACAGTTTGAATATCAAAAAGAAGTAAGCCGTTTTCCAAGTGAATTTGTACGCAACGCACAGTAAATATTTAATTATAGTGTTTGTGTAAAAAGAAACGTACATACCGAGATGACAGCTCGCTTCCAATAAACTATGATCAAATGTTAGTTTTCTCTTTCCCCCATAACACTGTTTTTTTTTATAAATAAAATAATAACGTATACGAATCCGACATTTGCTTTCTGGGATTGCCATTGCTTACGTAATTAAAAAAGATAAAAAAGAGGCGCCTGTGATTGGTTTACCGAATAATGCTTAAATTTGGGAGTTCCATTTTTGTTTTTTTTTTTGTTTTCATCGGTGCGTTTCGATGTCGGGTTGGATTTTATAATATATGTGTATTGTTTTGTCGCATCATGTAACATTTCTTGAGTAAATACTGTATTCTTCATGTATGTGCATGAGTGTGGTTCTCATTTTTATTCTTTCCGAATCGTACATACTGTTTTAAACCGTAGGGTGGTGAAATGACGAACGCCTCGAATCGCAGGAACTTGCCGCACGAGCCAAAGGCGAGGGCGATAAACATGCGACCCGAGGCTTTCTTTATCACCGTCCGAGGTGTAAACAATTTTACGTTTCCCCCTGGCCGGGAAGTGGACATTTCCGCTCGGCCGGTAAATCGCTTCTTGCGGCCCGGGGCGACGTATTTAACTAGCGGTTTAAAGCGGTATGTGCTCTTCAACTAGTTCATGTAGCATGTAACGCATGTACTTAAATACTGTAGCAGCCTTCACTTTAGTTTGATTTTAGGTATCATCGTTATCTAATTTCTCTCTAGACACCACTCATTTTTACAATGTGCTCATTTCGGTCAAAAAGAAACTATTCTTGTCTGTGGGAGCTTCACAACCATTTCCTTTCCACGGACGAACGATACTTTTTAATAGTTTGACAGCCAGCGGCTGTTTACATTTATTGATGGCCAGTGTTGCGTCGTTTTTAAAAATAAAATATTCGAAATTTGAATGATGAATCGCGACGCAGGTTCGCTGTGGCGGTACATTCGCGCATCGATGTCGCTCAGTGGATACATGCCGCCGCTCTGCGACCCGGTAGACGGCCACCTCCTATTGGACGGCGGTTACGTCAACAACCTCCCAGGTAAACCAATCACAGGCCGCCGGTGTATGTGCGCGTGACGGAGTGTAAATATTAAATAACGAAGGGTGGAATGGTACTACGGAGATCTTCTGAACGTACGTCTATCAAGATGGCGTCGCTCTTACAACGGTTTTTTTGCGTTTCAAATTAGATTTTGAGTGGAATAGTTTCTTCTAAAGGTTGTGGACTCTCGCTTTTTTTATCGTCGGTCGAGCTAGAAAATAGTCGCTTGTTCCCCGTACATAACTATTTTACATAACCAGGACATTCTAAGGAAAAAATAAAGACTAGCAGCCATATTCATAAAAAATCCTTAATTGAGGTTTGATCAGTCGATTAGTTAACAGACTGATTAAGCTTATTTGACAGTTGTTAAAAAGTATGATTCATAAACGCTTGCTAGCAGTCTGTTAGCTAATGAGCTGCTGATAGATGGATTAGACGCGTTATGTTGTCACCTTGACAAATCATAGGCCAAAAATGGCCTTTTAGCGAATTAAAAATAAATAAATTGACAGCAGTGGCAGCGAATTAGCGGGAAACCAGCGAATTAACACGACAGATGAGGCAGTGTGGATCTAGTTTCCTTTATCTTTCTCGAAGGGGATACAAACTTAAAACAAAAAAAACTGTCTTGCGTATGGTTTTGCTCTTGCCAAAATCAGCTGTTCATATTTGTGGCAGCCATTTTGTGAGTTAGCAGAGAGATAAAGGAGGGTCTACGGTCCGCTAACTTTCGGAAGACTTAACAGACCCTTGAAGGACTGATTAGCGCTAATTGACGTTTATGAATCATGTTTTTTTTGCATCGGTCCTATAGCGAGCTTATAGCGAGCCTCTAACTTTTTATGACTAAGGCTGTAGGTATTTCTAAATTATAACAAACATGTTCGCGGCTTAGAGGTGGCTCTAAGGGCCAACTTCGCCGCACCTAAACCTAAATTAATCCAATTTAATCATCCTACATCACCTACGGAGCCGAAACGTGGCCACTCACCGTGCGGCTTGTCCACCAGTTCAAGGTCGCTCAGCGAGCTATGGAGAGAGCTATGCTCGGAGTTTCTCTTAGGGACCGAATCCGGAACGAAGAAATTCGTCAGAGAACCAAGGTTACCGACATAGCACGCTGAAGTGGCAGTGGGCAGGTCACATATGCCGCAGAACTGAAGGCCGTTGGGACAAACTGGTTCTAGAGTGGAGACCGCGTGTTGGCAAACGCAGTGTAGGGCGTCCTGTTGCTAGATGGGGCGATGATATTCGCAAGACAGTGGGCAGGGATTGGAGGAGGAGAGCTGAAGATCGAGCCCAATGGCGTGCTATGGGAGAGGCCTATGTCCAGCAGTGGACTGACACGGGCTGATGATGATGATGAATCATCCTACATTGGTTTTACCAGTGCCGGTTATGTACGGGGAACAAGCTAATAACTTAGCAACTTATAAAACACTAAAGCCTACGCGTTACAACACCGTTTTTAAAACTAAAAAGCTGAAACACATTCGCTCACGCATCGTCATCGCATTATATTTACACTCGGTCGACTGTACTCGAGCTGGCAACAATGGTGAGTAATGGTAATCCCGGGGTTGTGAGCAGACGGATGTATGGAACAGGTATGCTGTGGAGATACTGTCGGGCGTCTATGAGCATCGCTGGCATATTCCCGCCTATATGCGATCCCAATGATGGACATCTGCTGCTGGACGGTTGCTACGTGAACAATGTGCCAGGTAGGTCGTGTGAAAAGTTTGACAGGTGCAAATGTTACCAGGCGTTGAATAGAAAAGTGGCTAATTTTTTTTTATGGAAAAGTGTGTTTTTTTTTGTAGAATTTGAAGGGAACGATCGAGGAATTAAAAGTGTTAATTAGTGTGTTTAGAGCGCTATTAATTTTTATTATGAAAATGAGCTGATTGAATCAGTCATGGCAACATTTGTGCATATCTGTCAAACTATTTCGGCTAAATTTTTAATTGTGCCGATACTTATTGTTATTGATATTAAAACGGACGTATTGGCTGACATTTTAGCGCCCTTGGATCTTATGAAGCAGATTATAAAAAAACTGAACTAATGTCAAAGACTCGCTGCCATAGGGGCAAATAAATAAAGCTATTATTAAATTATCTTCTCTTATTAATAAACTAGTTACTATCCCCCTTATCATAAACGCTCTATAGGCTTCTGCTAACTTAGCAATCGGTTGTCCTTATCTGTGAACGGTAAATATCAATGTGACAGATAAGGACAAGCGTAAGTCATAAGTCTATAAGCAGTTGTTGTCGATAAGTTACGCATCGCATGCGTCAATCCTTAGCCCACGATTTATGGTACTGAAGTCGGCGAGTGTTTGAGCAAAGTAAATATTATTGATTGTTTTTTTTTTCAACGGCTGAATGCCAAGATGCTGTGTCACAAATATACTCACGTGGAAAAATAACGGGCAACTTTTCCTACAACTTTGTAAGGAAGGCGATCCTTTATTTCTGTTCGTTAGTGTATGTTCTGTAGTAGCCTGATGGGGACTATCGTTTCTTTGCTCACCAGTTGGCGCCACTGTTGACTAAGGTCCAGAGGTATAGCTGTCAAAGGCTACGCTATAAGATCGGCGCCGAAACAAAGTTTTAAATCTTGAATCTCATTAAGTTTATTAATTATAAATAACTATCATCATATCGAGCTATGCCGCAATGTTGTGCAGTTCCGTTTTGTCCGGAAAAAATACCGCTTTCAAAGCGTTCACATTCGCCAAATAATCAATTTGCGATAATTTCACAAAGGAGATCAGTTTACAACAGGTAAAAGCCCGCCAAAACCAGTGAAAAGTGAATGTTATATGTTATTGGACCTCACGCGACACTAGCGCCTCTAGTGGCAAACTCACACGCGATAGCCCCCATTAGAGGAACATGAACATCAAAAATTTAATTTCCGTGTATGTGAAAAAAATTGCATGCAACTGGTAATAAGGTATAGGGTAACTAATTGATGATTTGTTTTCAGCTGATGTGATGCGGTCCCTCGGCGCCAAACACATATTGGCTATAGACGTGGGATCTCAGGACGATACAGATTTAACCAACTACGGCGACGACCTCTCTGGCTGGTGGTTGCTGTGGAAGAGGCAAGTAATACACAAATCACGTGTTTATCCCTTACGGGGCAGACAGGGCCTAAGGTGACAAGAGCTAAAGGCCACGTTTACACACCACCCATAGCAGGTCCTATGCTAGGTTCACTAACGTTTGACCTAAAAATTATTGACAAAATGATCATTTGACAAACTTTAAATATCTGATGATCCGTAAACTTTTTTAAAAACTTATAAAACAAACCTAACCTAACCCTCGACGAAGATCTGGAACCAACTTCCTGCTGCAACATTCCCTGAGCGGTACAATTTAGGGATCTTTAAAAAGCGAGCCTTCCTGTTCTTGAAAGGATCGGCAACGCACCTGTGATTCCTCAAGTCTTGCAGGTGTCCATGGGCGATGGTGATTACTATCCATCAGGTGACCCGTCTGCTCGTTTGCCCCCTCTTATATAAAAAAAAAAAAAAAAAAAAAAAAAAAAAAACAACCTAATGTGAGCCACGCATAAAGGTTTTTCGATTTTGAAATAAGTTCACGGTTCATAAGATATTAAAATTTTGTCAAATGATCATTTTGTAAAATGATGCTTTTGTCAATAACTTTTAGGTCAAACAAATGGAAGGACACCCCTATTCTATGTTATGGGTGATGTAGGGGTTAGCATCATAGAATGATACAATACAATACAATACAATAACTCTTTATTGAACACCACATATAACAATCCAAACAGAAAAAGGTATACAGAAATAATAAGGTAACAACAATAATAATAATAATGAGGAATAATGATGGTAATGATGAGGATCTATAGCTTTGCTTTTCGGATTTTTCTGTGTCCTAATATTCAGTGGCAATTAGAAATTTATTTTCTGATGATTTTAGTTTTTATAAATCATCTTCCTAGCGTTTTTCCCGGCATTTGCCGCGGCTCAGTGAGCCTGGGGTCCGACAACCTAATCCCAAGATTTGGCGCAGGCACTAGTTTTTACAGAAGCGACTGCCATCTGACCTTCCAACACAGAAGGGTAACTAAGCCTTATTGGCATTAGTCCGGTTTCCCCACTATGTTTTCCTCCACCGAAAAGCTCATGGTAAATTTCAAATGTAATTTCGCACATAAATTCCGGAAAGCTCTGAGGTGCGAGCCCGGGATTCGAACCCGCGACCCTTTTGAGAGGCCACAGGTCAAACCACTAGGCTACCACGGCTTTTAATTTAGTTTTCACACCACCTGCTCGTCAATGGCTAATTATATGTCGTGTAAACCTTACTCAAAGTAACTCATTATAGCCCTTGGCTCTAGCCGGGTAGTAATATTGTACTGAATTTCATTATAACCCGCCGATTAGTAATGTGAATCTCACGTCTCATAGTTCTTATTGTTATACTCTTAAAGTCTAATTTCGTAAAAATCGCACGGCACCGAAAATCGAGATGGCCATGCCACGGCAAGCGGCGGCGTTCGATTTTCAAATGAATGAAACTTTCAAATAAAACAAAAGCCGCGAGTGTTTGCTGACGCTGTAATATTGTTACGCATTAGAACGGCTAAGATTCCAAATAAAAATATTACAACCGGACCAATGTCTCAAATATTTTTTTTTACTTTTAATTTTGTTTTACTTACTGTTGTTTAAATGAAATTCTTTTTCTAGTTGCCTTAGTTTTTATTGTCTCGCAAAAGGTGAGAAAAGTAGAGTATACTCCTCGGGGATAAAACTGTTTATGTCTTGGGAGCGCTTAAATTCTTCGCTCCTCTCAGGATTCAATGTCGCGCCCGTGACATAATACAGTGCTTTATCCCCTCGGTGTATAATCTACTATTTTATACGCAGATAGAATATTATTTGCGTCTGCGTAGTGTGACGCTTTACATACAAGGGCCGGCACTGAAGTCTAGCGATGACCGTTGATGCGCAGTAGTCGAAAATAAGGTATCACGGGGGAGTGCAGGGGACGCAGGCGGGCGTACTTCACGTTAGACTTACGTGCCGCCACCTGTACATTATAATAATGGAGTTTTGTTCGTCATTGTCATTGCAGATGGAACCCTTTCACAACGCCAGTGAAGGTTCCGAATTTGCCGGACATCCAGAGCAGGCTCGCTTATGTGTCTTGCAATCGGCAACTAGAGGTGAGATGTACATTAGTGCTGTCTCGTTTGCTCCTCAAGTCAGCGTTATTTTGGATTACAAATTAAGTCGTACTATTGACGCCATGCCATACACAGTAAACATTGACTTATGTATGGAAGAGGAAAAAGAAGAAAAAGACAATTTCAAAATTGTTTACCTGTTTCTAAAATGTCAAAATACCCAAGTATACGTGGGTGGATTTTTGAAGTTGTGATTTGTGTGCAATACGTTTAGCATGGCACACAAATTACAACGTCAAAAATCCACCCACGTATGAACACTCGGTTTTTTTTTATATTAATTTAATACTAGCTGTTGCCAGCGACTTCGTCTGCAAAGAATTCGTTTATCGCTATCCCGCGGGAACTACGCAATTTTCCGGGATAAAAAGTAGCCTATGTACTATTCCAGACTTTTCTCTATCTATGTGCCGAATTTCATCAAGATCCGTTGGGCCGTTCTGGCGTGATTGAGTAACAAACAAACATCCATCCATCCATCCATCCATCCATACTTTCGCATTTATAATATTAGTTAGATTACAAAACACACTTATTCATAAACGCACTATAGGCTTCTGCTAACTTAGCAAACGTTTAACCTTATCTGTGAATGTCAAAGTGACAGATAGGACAAACGATTGCTAAGTTAGCAGAAGCCTAGCGTTTATGAATTAGGGGGTAAATGTATACCCTGACGATTGTATACTCTCAAAGAGAGGGCTCAGAATAGAGAAGCCTGGAGAGAGACTGTCGAGACTCTATGCTCCACGAGGAGTTAAAGCATCAATCATCATCATCATTTTATACTCTGTTGCAGGAAGTAAAGAAGTCAGATTACTGCGAATACATACGGCCTCCTATAGACGCGTACAAGACGCTGCAGTTTGGTTCGTTCGATGAGATCCGGGAGGTGGGGTACCGGCATGGCGCCGCGTACTTTGAGGGGCAGAAGAGGGGGGGAGGAGGGGGCGCTTCGGGCGCCGCCGCTGAGGGGCGCAGGCCCCCGCAACAGCCGTCGCTCACTGAGTAAGTTTGGTGTAGTTGAGTTGAGTGTTACAACATGAAACTACCGTGAGACTCAAACATAATTACAACAAACCGGATAACTCAGCAGCAGTGCTTGTAAGTTTGGTGTAGTTGAGTTGAGTGTTTCAACATGTAACTACCGTGTGACTCAAACATAATTACAACAAACCGGATAACTCAGCAGCAGTGCTTGTAAGTTTGGTGTAGTTGAGTTGAGTGTTTCAACATGTAACTACCTTGAGACTCAAACATAATTACAACAAACCGGATAACTCAGCAGCAGTGCTTGTAAGTTTGGTGTAGTTGAGTTGAGTGTTTCAATATGTAACTACCGTGAGACTCAAACATAATTACAACAAACCGGATAACTCAGCAGCAGTGCTTGTAAGTTTGGTGTAGTTGAGTTGAGTGTTTCAACATGTAACTACCGTGAGACTCAAACATAATTACAACAAACCGGATAACTCAGCAGCAGTGCTTGTAAGTTTGGTGTAGTTGAGTTGAGTGTTTCAATATGTAACTACCGTGAGACTCAAACATAATTACAACAAACCGGATAACTCAGCAGCAGTGCTTGTAAGTTTGGTGTAGTTGAGTTGAGTGTTTCAATATGTAACTACCGTGAGACTCAAACATAATTACAACAAACCGGATAACTCAGCAGCAGTGCTTGTAAGTTTGGTGTAGTTGAGTTGAGTGTTTCAACATGTAACTACCGTGAGACTCAAACATAATTACAACAAACCGGATAACTCAGCAGCAGTGCTTGTAAGTTTGGTGTAGTTGAGTTGAGTGTTTCAACATGAAACTACCGTGTGACTCAAACATAATTACAACAAACCGGATAACACAGCAGCAGTGCTTGCACTGCTGTGTTCCGGTGTGGAGAGTAAGACAGCCGGGGAAATTACGGGCACAAGAGGCATTTCATCTAAGTCCTCTAGGTTGGCAACGCATCTGCAATCCCTCCGGGGTTGCAGGGGTTGCGGGTGTCTATGGGCAGTGGTGATCGCTTACCATCAGGTGAACCGCTTGCTCGTTTGCCTTCCTATTCACTTAAAAAAAAAACGTATAAAAAGCCGAAAGAATGCTCCGACAATTGTTCGTCTTCGTTTCGCTGCCGCCGGGGCGAGCGCTTTCTGATGAAGGACTACGGAATAGTCCGAAACAATTGTCGGAGCATTCTTTCGGCTTTTTATACGTGAGTTATCCGGTTTGTTGTAATTATGAGTTGAGTGTTGGTCGAATTGAGTGTGGCGTAATCGGCTTGAGTTGGGGTTGCTTTGAAAGAAAGGATGAAAAGTTTATATATGACTAGCTGTTGCCTGTGACTTCGTCTGCGAATCAAATGTAGCCTATGTCCATCAGGAATAATGTAGGATTCTAACGGTGAAAGAATTTTTCAAATCGGTCCTGTAGTTTCGGAGCCTATTCAATGCAAACAAACAAGTCCAAAGTCAAAGTCAAAAGTTTATTTTGCAAATAGGCAGCCAAGGGCTCTTTTACGTTTCTATTTTTGAAATTACCAGCGCATTCGGAAAGACCATCATTGCGAAGAAGAATGCGCCGCAAGAAACTTACAATCAAAATTTCCTCTTTATTGTCATATACAAAATGTCTGCCCCTACCGGCATTCGAACCTTCACAAGCTTCATACTCAGAGTCACTAACCACGGCCACACGGCGGCCACGACGTACAAAATCCGCGTTCTGAAATGAACACAGGCACGACGTCGTCTGTACACGCGTCAATGTGTGCGTAAGATACACAGGGCTGAGTCTATCGCAAAAACCTAGTACTATAAGTACTACCAATGACATAAATATACTAAAGATATGGCTTACGATGTGTGCAAATAAGTGTACTTAATCATTATCTATTTAGGTATTTAAACTTACTTAAAATGTGTCTGTCTGTGTATTTAAGCATTATTATTTTCAATTACAATAGATGTACGACAACAAACTTAAGCGAATGATTCTGTAGTTATTTCATGTATTAATCGCGATAATTTCATAAAGCATTAATTTTCTAATGTTTTATAAAATGAAGTAGGTAGGATAGGTTCCCGAACTTGTGACGTGCGGCCGACATACATCGCGTTGCACCCTACTAGTTGCCAGCAGCTTTCCGGCAGACTGCGCTTGAGGGGTGGGGTAACTCGAATCGGTGCGGGGCGGAGCGTGGCCATTCTGTACGTTAGTACTATTATATATTCTGTGCCACGGCTATCCGTTTAGTTAGTTTTCGATTTGCCTTTTCAGCTACACCTTCACTGACCTCGCGCAGATGGTGTGCTCTGTCCACACTGGTCGCGGGACCGACAACGATTCCTCCTCGTCTTCCGACTACGAGGAGGATCCTCGACACTTTGACGGCTACGCATCGGAGCCCAGCGCTGGCATCATGGACGTGAGTTGAACGAATAAGCCGCCATCTTGAAGTTCCATTTGTTCCAGTGATCCTTTGAACGCGGAGCTTAGCTAAAGCTGGCTCAGTGAAGCTAGTGCTTTAGAGCGACCGCTTATATAAGAATAAGAGATCTTTATTTCGCAAAATTATACCTTATACAGTAATGTTTATGTTAAAAATAATGCGAAATTGAAAAAGGAGTCCACTTAGCACGTGTCGGGTTATTACGGTCGGTTTCAATAAGGAAGGGTTCTGTGACAGATCCATAGAATGTAACTGTTAGTGTTCACGAAAGTTTTGACTGCAAAATAAATACTAAATTGAATTACTTAGAAATAAACCAATACTTGGTACTGTATATTAATAACGTTCTAAAAAGAATCACGGCGATGTTTTTTGCGTTTACTTAATTTTCGCGTACAAATTTTCAATATATGTCATTATTGACGAGACGTTGCTAGGTTACGTTCTATGGTCATTAAAACTAGAGAGGTGACTATGTATAATTGGGTAATCGGTTAAAATCGCGTAAAATCGAAAATCCGAAGACAACATACAAAACCACGAAGTAAGTATTTTACATTATTTCTCACTCACTACACAATACCAATCGATTTTATTGGTAATAAATAGATTCCTTAGAACTTCAATTACATTATAAAGTTCAATAATATTTTATACAACCTATTTTGTTGAAAAAACACAACTTGGCAAAAAGCATAAAATATAAATTATAATTATTAATCTTAGGAGATTGATTTGAGTATCATTATATCGAAATAGCATTTATGTAATAAATTAATATGCAGTCGTTATTTTTATGGAATCGATTGTTATTAGTACTAAAATATAATCGATAATCGTTTTATGTGAAAGGTGTCACAAAGTAGCCTCACCTCTAGATTTGTCAATGTTAATGTCACATACAACCCTACCTTATTGAAACCGAGTGTAAGAGTGGCTCGACGCTGATATTACGTGGAACCTGGATGAGTCCTCGGAGCGCGCGGGAGCTCTCTCGAGGCCCCCGCGGTCGTCCCACCCCGCGCCCCGCAGCCGCAAGAGCGAGGCCTCTTCTAAGCGGTCGGTCTATAGTTTTGAAACATTATTTTCCATACGGGTCTGGTGCAAAGAAAAAACATAGAATGTACCAGTTGCTTCTCTTCCCGCGCAAATGTCGAAAACCCATCGAGGGGCTGTCTTAAAAATCATGTGGCGATGCGACTAGTAATATTTTTTTATGGGTAAAGGGGTAAACGAGCATGCGGTTCACCTGATGGTAAGCGATCACCGCCACGCATGAGAACGAGCTATCCCAATAGAATTGCCGGTCCGTTGCCGGCCTTTAAGGGAACAGTAAACTATTTTTTTTAAGGCCCCGATGTCAGTAGTTGGGAACACAGCAGGGCCCCATTCCTCGAAGCTTATTAGACTAATAATATTAGTAAATATCAAATTAATCAAGAAATTTACTTCTTGATTTTTAATGTTTACTTTTTACGTTTTACCGTTAGAAATTTAATTTCTAAACAAAAGAAAAACAGAAAAAAAAGGAAAAAATAATAATAATAAAAAAAAAATTAAAATTTAAAACAAATAAAAATAAATAAATAATAAATAATAGAAAAATTCGGAGGCTTACTCACCTGCTATGGGTGGTGTAGGGGTATAGCACGCGTCACGGAATGACGAGGACCCGGGTTCGATTCCCGGCCATAGCTTTACTTTTCGGATTTTTCTATGTGTTCTAATTTTCAGTGTTGTTTAGAAATTTAATAATATTAGTGTTTGGTCTCGTAAATTAAACGAAAGAATGAAACAAAAAACTTAATATTATTAGTCTAATAAGCTTCGAGAAACAGGGCCCTGGCGGGTGCAAATTTTGGATCTACTTTGATCGTTTTAAAATTGCTATAAAATCGATATTGTCCGTATGCGGTGAATGTTTGGCATGTAGACGCAAAGGCGATCGATGAAGAACAACGATTGGAAGCAGTATACGCAAATAAAAATTAATGATTTCGTCATTATAAGTACTTACATTTAAGTCTTACTCGGTAATCCTGCCGCTAAGCAGTAGTGTTTGCACTGCTGTGTTCCGGTGTGGAGAGTAAGACAGCCGGGGAAATTACAGGCACAAGAGGCATTTCATCTTAGCCCTCTAGGTTGGCAACGCATCTGCGATCCCTCCGGGGTTGCGGGTGTCTGTGGGCAGTGGTGATCGCTTATATACCATCGGGTGACCCACTTGCTCGTTTGCCTTCCTATTCATATAAAAAAAAAAAAAAAAAAAAAAAAAACTATTAAGACACCCTGTAAAACAAAATCACCCCGGTTTATAGTATTTTCATTCCCCTTTCCATCATTACGCCCACTGTTTACCCCATAGGGATGTAGATGTGATTTGTGTCGTATGCATGATGTATGTATGATTTCCATGCACTTTTATACTTGTCTCTGTCGGCTGTAGCCAATGCTGGCATTCAAAAGGTTAAACCATTGTTGCGGAATACACCAATGTTCTCGGAGGTTCATTAAATAAAGTACTCACAGATAAGAAAGGAATAGCACAGTGTGCACGTCTGGCACCGGCGACCGATTTGAAGATACTTGATTAACTTACACTACTGACTGACCTTTTTTTAAAGCTAAGCACTTTTATTTGTTACGTGGTTCGTGTTGTAATTTGTAGTGGTTTAAAAGTTGTTTATTATAAAAGCTTGTTTGTTTGCCTCAACTGTGGCAAGCTAATTTTGACTTGCTCTCAGTTCTGTTGTAAAATTGTCTTGAAATTTTATGCGTATTTTAGAAGTCCGATGGTATGATTAATATATCATCAACAAAGAAGCTTGTATGAAAACCACTTTTGAGCCTACCTTTTTAATTTATTCTTTTGGGTTCTTTTTATCTTATTTCTGGGTTAATATGGTATTTTGTATATAGCTAATACCTGTGAAAAAAACTAAATATAGCGGTCAGGTTGACCTGTGATTTGGCATATTACATAAATAATCTAGTAGCAAAATGCAGGGCCGTATCTACGGGAGGTAACTCTTCAACAGTTGTTCTGAATTAATTGTAACTTGGTGTACACGTAGCAAGTACAGTCGGATTAGATTTGTGATGGAAACTTTTTTTTTTTACTCCGAATGCAGATGTCCTCGAGCGTTGAATCCGGACGGGCGGCTTGGATCAGTGACACAGAATTGGTGGGCAAATTGGCACAAAGCACTGCTAAAAGGGTTTTATTTATCTTTTTTTTTATTCATGCTGGGTTACGCTAAATGGCTACGCTAATGCTAACACTGGTCGCATATTACAGGGTCGGAAATGCCTGTGCATTTTTCATTGTAGTTTCTTGTTCCGAATAGAAAACCAATGGCGTCATCCGAATAAATTTCAAGACAGTACTGTAACATAGATGAAATAAGGCAAGACTGACAAACGCCTAACAAAAGCGCGAACACGCGAACTTAAGTACAAAAATTCACTATAGATGTCACTACAAGTGTGAATCAACGATTTACGTAAGGCGATGGTTTACGTAACTCGAGTTTTTATTCGACTTTTCTGCTTGTTCCCCGTACATAACTATTTTACATTACCTGGGGGGTTACCATGCGATTCAGTTTAGGTTCGCTCGCTGTCAGATCCATACTAAAAAAAATTACAGCTAAAACCTGAACTGAGTCAGAATTATGACGTCAAGGTGGGGCCTCAGTAAAATAAAGACTATTTCTAAATTAAAACAAACATGCTCGCGCATCCTACATTGGTTTTACCAGTCCCGGTTACGGAACTTGGTTGTGTACGGGGAACAAGCATCCCAAACTGCAACGCTTGTAATGTGGGTACTAGACAACAGATAAACATACTTTTATATATAAATACATATTAAACATCCAAGACTCGAGAAAAAAAAATATCTGCCCCAACCGGGGATCGAACCTGGGACCTCAAAGCTTCATAGTCAGGTCTTTAACCATTAGTATCCGGTCGTCTTTTGTATGGTGACTGTCTTATTTACGATTTATTTTATAGTGCTTTTGCGTTTGCGCTTCTATTGGTACAGTACGGGTGGGGGGGGGACCGCTAGTGAGTGCGGTGCACAGATGTTTCCGTTGCCCTGTTGCTTTTTTTGTTTCGTTTATAATCGCGTTTTTAAAGAATATGATTGAGCACCTTTAGATTCTCTTCCGTGCTGGTTTGAGAGCAAGGAAAAATATAGAAAGTACCGGTTGCTTGTCTTCCCGCGCAAGTAAAAACCCATGATAGCGAAAGATACAGGCTTATTCAAAGAAAGAAAACATTTATTCGTGATTACAAAAAAAGAAAAAAAAGAAGTAAAAAACATAATAACATGCATCACGAAATGGTCCCATCTCAGCATAATGCTGGCCTTGCAGCCAGCGCTGGTCTTCCGATGGGACCTGCAGCTTGATCTGAAGCGTGCGAAGAGCTAGCGGGCAACAGTTTATTAACATTTTTTTTTTGTTGTTTCTCACACCTATTTATCTAGTACATATTATTTTATATTAAAACACTCGGGAGCACTGAAACCAGTAGGCTTATTGTCTAACTCGCTCGCAATCGCCATCGTGTTCATTTTGACAGTTCATGTATGGGCTGACAATTGGCATCGGAATCAGCCAGCTGTCACATTCATACAACAACTGTCAAAATGAACACGATGGCGATTGCGAGCGAGTTAGACAATAAGCCAGTGGTCTTTGTGTGACCAGTGACCCTGTTTTTGTTGTCACCACGTGTAGTTATTGTGCGCACGTGATTAACTTATTTTATTGAGCACAATAGACTATTTTTATATTATTAACGTCTGTTTTACTACTGATAAGTGCTTGATTAAGTGTCAGTTATATTATGATGTTTCTCTTTAGTTATAAATTATAGTACCCCCTTATTCATAAACGTTCTATAGGCTTCTGCTAACTTAGCAATCGTTTGTCCTTATCTGTCACTTTGACATTGACCTTTCACAGATAAGGACAAACCATTGCTAAGTTAGCAGAAGCTTACAGAGCGTTTTTGAATAAGGGGGTAAATCGGTATCATCGGACAATCGGGTCGATCAACTATTTCTTGTTTTTATTCTGACGGGACAAAAATAGTACAGTTTGTTAGAAGAAATGTCTATCATTAATTATTATACTAACATGCTTAGCAGATGACCAATTATGGATGAGGCTTGAAACTACTACGGTTCAGAGTGTCAGAACTTAGTAGCAGCGAGCGACAAGAAATTGTTGATTGATCTGTCATCAGTCATAAAGAGCTTTGTCTATTTTACAGTTTCCATTTTCCATCGCCCACATGTAAGTCGGTGCTGATTGTTGCGCCCGTTGGTTACAGGAGGGCCTGCGCACGCGACGCATCGGTGGCTCCCTCTCGCTGTCAGAGGACGAGGTCGACTCGGAGTCCGAGATGTATGACCCGCTCAATAAACGCGGCGGGGGCAGGTGAGCGAACATAACGTCACAGTCCGGTGACCCACATGTGGGTCACGAAGAAATGAACATGCAAGTGTGTGACCCACATGCGGGACGCGTCGCAATGGATCTAGTTGTGTGTGACCCACATATGGGTCACTGGTAAACGGACCCATATGTGGGTCACAACCCAGACGTCAAAAGTCAAGTCAAAAATTGTGCTGAATTTGAAATACGACTAGATTAGAAAGAAATTACAGCTCTATTAGTCTAGGCAACTAGGCAAAAGTTTCATTTGAGCTGGAATTTTGTAGCAACACTCAAATTTAAGAGGGTGCATCCGTGCTGAGCTCGCAACGTCGCATTTTTGGTGATTTTTTGCGATTATTTCACAGAAATTGAATGAAAGTATCAAATATCCGTCTGTAGTGCACTTCGTTTTTAGTGTATTAATGTGTCCAATGCAATTATTAATGGTGATGGACTTTTATTTTCGTATTAAAGGGATAAAATACTATATCTCGTTTAATAAGAAAATAAAAGTCCATCACGATGAATTATTGCATTAGACACATTAATACACTAAAAACGAAGTGCACTACAGACGGATATTTGATACTTTCATTCAATTTCTGTGAAATAATCGCAAAAAATCACCAAAAATGCGACGTTGCGAGCTCAGCACGGATGCACCCTCTTAAAACAGTTTCGAGCGATGTGGTGTCAATAGTTGGGCTCCTGTAATGCATTCGCGAATCGTTGTAGTAAAACCTTGAGGCTTAGTGGAATTGTACTTACAGGTGAGACGCAACCACGCACGATTTGTGCAAGGCCCTTTTCGAGTACGCGCGGGGCCCCCCCGCGGAATGATCGCGGCCCGCAGCCCCTTTTTCATCAGACTATAGCAACGAGGCCCTCTTTGTACCAAACTTTAGTGCTAAGCGGATGCATTAGCTCGCGTATATTGTGTGTATAGGTTTGGAGTTTTTGTTTTTGGAATATCATGGACATACGAAGACAGAACTGACGCTTGCCGTACATGCGCGACCACAAATGCTCAAAACTTGGAACTAATTAATCGCGCTCTTAAATTGCAAGAGGCGTTTAAAGCGAAGCGAAATCTACAATTTTTCTACATTCTTGATATGACGGGACTAGATGTAAAAGGTCTAATTCCCTGAATGTCTAATTGGTCCATGACGTCTAATTACTCGAATGTCTATTTGCGCGAATTAATTTATGTTTGAGTTAAGTTTAAGTTAGGTTCGTTAGGTATCTTCAAATGGCCGAAAGGCAAACCAAACTTTACGGTGGAGTGTCGACATTTATGTACTTTGACTAGACGTTCCGGAAATGGACGAATAGTGACTAGGCATTCGGGGAAATAGACTTGCGGATATTAGAGGTTCAGAGATGATATGTGGCGACTAGACATTCGGGTAAAAAGACGTAATAGACCAAACAGGACGTAACCTTTCGACAGCTAAGTAAAAAGTTTAATAAAAACTTCGCCTAATTGTTGATTATACTCGTAGTGACATCTAACGGGTACCTTTGTACTATAGATTGCGAGGTCGCGCTTTTGTATGGCGATTGTCCGTTAAGTTCCAGATATCATAAGTGTCAGTTATCTATGTTAACTGGAACTAAACAGCCCTTAGTGTTAAACTCAGTTCAGTACCCATTGTCAAATGACAAGTCACTATGACATAGGAATATCAAAAATAGTTGACTTATCTAATCTATGGAGGATGATTACCATAAGTAATCCTTATTACGCCACTGATTTAAAATGTCTATTACTGATTTAAAATGTCTATTACTGATTTAAAATGTCTATTACTGATTTTAAATGTCTATTACTGATTTTAAATGTCTATTACTGATTTTGTATGAAATAACTTTGTCCTTTGATTCATTGATTGTTTATTGGACGTGTTAGTATCGGGTCTGTATTTTGTCCCATAATATTGTAATTCTGAATGACATAATTTTCGTTAGTCATAAAGCGATTTATTTCAGTAAATGTGAATTAACCTAACCTGCTGCACTCTGACTTTTCTGAAAGTCTTAAAAACGCCCGATTTCAAAATCGCCCGAAAAAAATGACTAACGAATATTATGACTAATGAAAATTATGGGGTGAAATGGGCAGTTGGCTTCATATAAACATTGTATATGATTAATAAGCTAATAAGATGTATGCATCGCGAAATAAAAGTGCTGTAAAATTACACCTCGACGAGTAAGATGATGGATGTGTGAGGGTTGTGTAGTGTTTGTAATATTGATATTGTGAATGTGTGTCGGCAACAGTGGATCACTGTCTAGTAAATGAATAGATTTTCACGTATTACTCGACGAAGTGCTTGTATTATACCGTTTATTTTGCGATGCAATTTAGTGTTAAAATAATGTGCTCGGTTCAAACTGGTGAAATGTAACATGTTGTTCCGGTCCACTGTGTACCATGTAAGGTATCAATAACACCGGAAAGCCTAGTTTGTGAAGCTGACTACGTAGCCAGAGGTTCCAGGTTCGATCCCCGGGGTAGATTTTATGTAAGGAAAAACAAATGTTTTTTTTGATATGTACTTAATTATATATGTTTATCCATTGCCTTGTCCCCCGGCTTTACTAAGGGGCTGGGTCAATTGATATGGATTGTCCTATGATTATTTAAATATGATTTTCATCTGTCTACATCTCATGTTAAATTACACCAGTTTGTACGTACCTTTAGAGACAATAATTAAAAAAAATGTACTTCCTGTCTGTATCGGAAAGTAATGTTTAATGACTTATATGTGTTATATGGGTATTTTTTTGTCTTCTGAGTATGTTATGTAAACATCTTCCCTTTTATCAGGGTTTGGTTAGTGGTAGGTTGCTCGGTGGATTAACCGTTATTAAAAAATAACGTTACTTTTAACGTTAAAAAAATAACTTTATTTCTTCTGTTGAATGTCGTTTCGTACGATAAAAAAATATAACGTTACCGAAGTATTTTAATAATAATAAAAATTGTTATATGGTAACTTTAACTAACCATATTTTCTTGTCTTAATCCTTCTGTCCTTAGGGGGCGGGGTATATGCGATTGACATCATTATTACATATTAGTTTTTTTATGTACGGATGCTAAAAAATTGTGATACATCAAATTTCCCAAAGCTAGTTTTATTTTAGTCATAGTATTAGATAATTTTTAGGTGAGTAAAGGAACTGGGCGTGGCTTTTGTCAGTGCTTAAAAAGGATGGAGAAATGTTATTGTAATATTACAAAGAGGGCGGGGCCAGAGCTGGATGTCTACAAGTAGATAATCAGTGAAAGGGTGAGTGACCTTTGCCGATGTAATAATTTATCTTATTGTCATTATTGTGACATTGGTTGGACTGGAATTGTGGTAATGATGAACCTTGAGGTAGGGTTACTTTGACCGTGGGGTAACTCGGTCCAGGTTTAAGGTTAACGCACACATGACCGCTCCGCGCCGGCACGGCACCCGCTCGACCCGACCCGAGTATTCTTTGTATGAAACTCCATACTGCAACGCACTATCGGCTTCGGAACAGGAACGCCTCGCCTAGCATTCAAAGGCGGAGCGGTTGTGTGCGTCAACCTTTAATTGTTGCGTTCAAATTATGACACATTGCCATATTGATTGGTTTTTATGGTTTTTGTCAACCCGTATAGGTGGTTTTCGTATGGGTCAAAGTTACCCTTTTTTGGGTCACAGTAACCCGGCCATATGGTACTTAAAATGAAATAATTATGTTTAGGCGTAGAGGATGCAAACAGAGTGGCAATAATGGTTGTACAATTATGACAACACATCACTTTATTTCTACTTATACAACACTAACAATAGTTTTTCGCGATTGTTTTTCCTTTATATCCGACATGTAACGAAGCCATTTTAGTACGTGATTGGAATTTTGAATATAAACTTTTTGATTTTATAAAAAACGAGTTTCGTTCGCTATGCAACAACGACATTGACTATCTATGTCGATCATAATAGCTGATTGATCAACGCTAGTAACCTGGCCGGCTAGCACGACAGCGCACAAGAGTCGCGTCGCGCGCGAAATAGATTACCCGTCCCTTTCTAGAACGAACTGTAAGAAAAAGACGGGCAATCTATCTCGCGTGCGACGCGACTCTTGTGCGCTGTCGTGCTAGCCGTTCTGCTCGACTTTCAGCTGGCCAATCAGAGTGCAGCGATCGCCGGTTACGTATTGGCATAATTTTATTTTATATGTATTAATTAATATGACATTTCCACTCTATTAGCTTGCTTTTTCTGTGTGTAAGAAACATAATTGGATCATGTAGGTATATGAATTATGCATGTATCTAGTTGAATTTAATTTTTTTAAAGTACTCTGTTAAACGAAATTGTGTACGATCTTGCAACTGTAGATCAATAAATATTGAAATTTCTATCAGCAATTAATAATTGTTTTTTCCTTTTTGTATATATATACTTGTTTATTACGAATATTTATCATTACCAAGCAAGGTATATGACAATTGCGAATTGTTTATTAATTAGGTTTTTTTATAGTGTCTAACATTTGCTCTGTTAGACATTTGTCATATCCATTTATGTTTATTGCAATATTATATGTTATTATGTAAAAACGACACTGTTTCTTCCCGTAGGCAAGGCAATGTAAAAATGACGGGACATGGATTGTTAATTTAGTTTAATTGATTAATAACTTTAAATAAATATTATTTTATATGCTTTAGATATTTAGCAGAAAGATTGAAATTGTGATAACAATGCGATTAAATCTAAAATACTTAGTTGTATGCGCCATTTGAGAGCATTAAAAATGGCGCCGAAATGTACCTTTTTCATTTGAATGTAGCCACTCACTGGCAGTTATTTCGTAAATTTCATTCAGTAAACTATTCAGAACCTCTAGTGTAAGTTTTCGCATATAAAAACGTCTCGAACGCGTTCACGTAAACGTCTCAATTACTATGGAAAAATTGGCAGCGCCACTTGCGGATCGAAACGATACGGCAACAAACTGTTCTCATAGCATTTGACATTTTACCGCAAACGCGTTCGAGACGTATTTTGTGACCGAAAACTTATGCTAAGCGTACAGAAATAAAAATGCAAAAAATATTACCTGAGTTATCTTCACATTCACTGCCACGCATATATGCGTTTGACTCCGGTGCCGATGTCGTAATTTTACAAGCGAACGCACATGTGCGTCTGAGGCACCTGAAGTCTCGGGTTTGGCAGCTGGCAGCGAATGACAGTCGGGTTACTTAGTACTTAGACTGCCCCAGTGAACGTATATAACTCTGGAAGCAGTCTCTTCATACAACCTACCGTTCATTATTGGCGCAAAAACTCACACAGATAGGTATGAAGTACACACACACACAAGCAAATTATCAATGCATTAAAAAATTACGTTAATACTAATAAATCTAGGTCGGTATTAGAATGTACTTCAGAAGTTGTGACTTTTTGAAAATAAGTACGTAAAAGCTCAATGATTTGAGCTGCGTCGGGTCACATGTCCGGCCATGCGCAGAAAGCGCACTCGCTTGACACGATTGGTTCTCGGCGTGACAGATTAATGCTAATTGGTTCACACGTCTGCTGCAATGTCACAAGATTGTCAGAGTGTCTTTGAAGCACGGACGATGTTATGCACTAGAGGACCAGTCATGAATCAAAATATTGTAATTTTGCACTGAGTATATATAATTACAATCCCGTAGCCCAATGCACAACGGTATAAATTCAGTAAGCTGAATTGTCACTCGCTTTCGCCTACTTCTTCAGCGCGCTCAACTACCTAGTTCGTTAAGTGTATTCATAGTAGCTTACATAATTACCTGATTACCTGGTTACCTGATGGTATTTAAGTAATCACCGCCACCCATGGACATCTGCAACACGGGAGGCTTGTAGATACGTTGCCAGCCTAGAGGACTGATATAGTACATATACCTCATGTGCCAGTAATTTTAGCGCAAGCGCCGCTGCTTCGGGCAGGATTACCGAGTAAGATCTCGGTATTGGTAGCGATCTGGATGGACCCTGCTTGAGGTCCTAGCACCCGCAACGAACGAAATTACGTAAGTTCGGTTCCTAAACGTATTATAATAGGACTTTGATATGGGTGTAGATAAAATTAATAAAATAAATATCATCAGAATATTTATTATAATTACGTTAAACACATTGCAATAGCAACATACATTTCAAAAGAAACGAAAACGTATGCGAAAAGCCTTGAGATTCGGTTCAAATCCCGCTGGCGCATCCCGAAAGACTTTTTCGCTTGTATTGAAATTTAACTTTCAAGTAAGAACGTCACTGCTATGTCCACAGCTTGAACAGAAGATCTGGAAAAAAAAAACCGTGATAAGTAGTCACCCAATTTCCTGTTTCTCTAATTGGACATCCCTTACCTATCTATTTATCTCTACGACTCGGGGTCTTTCGGGAATTTAAAACAAAAAAAAGCGACATGAGAAAGGCATAATTATCGGTCTTATGAATTTTAAGGCAATGCCTGCTAATATCGAGGAACAGTAACTTATTTAAAAATGGAAAATAAATAGCTGGTGTTTAAAGGTAAGTTACAATCTCGTTTTCAGATTAAAAAAAATTACCTTAAAATTTCTTAAAAATCTCTGCACGCCACTGCAGGCACTGACTGCTATTGTAAAAATACCAGCCCAAGAAAATGCGAAATTAAAACCCAAATTTGTTTGTAATCAATAATTATTTTGTCCTATAAAAATAGTTACTAATAGTAAAATGCGCTACGACATTATGCATAATAACATCCCTCTAGTAAAAAAGCGATTTGTGATTTTTCAAGTAAACAGTGTACTTACATGTGAAGAGTGATTCCAGTACTCTTGGGACAGTGATCCTGTTGATTCCTGCACCACCTCACCACACATGAAGGCATGTTTTAATATAAAAGTTAGTTTAATGTAATAAAAAACCCGTGTGACACGACTGACAGGCGTCCGCCGTGCGCACTGATCGCGCTGCCGCACTAGTTTTTCAGGCCCCGCCCACCGCGGACTAGTTTACGTGGTGCTATTTTGAAGCGTCAGAAATGCTTCCAGAGTTATATACGTTCACTGGACTGCCCAGCTAGTACGTGAGCGCGCAAGAGTCGCGTGCGTGTCAGACTACCCGTCTCTTTCTAGAACGAACAGTAAGAAAAAGACGGCGTTATCTCGCGCGCGACACCAC
Organism: Pandemis heparana; assembly: GCA_963854515.1. Taxonomy (NCBI): domain Eukaryota; kingdom Metazoa; phylum Arthropoda; class Insecta; order Lepidoptera; family Tortricidae; genus Pandemis; species Pandemis heparana. Next base: position 32,262,546 of record OY978006.1, read on the forward strand.
TCGTGCGCTCTCGTGCTTGACGTGCTGGAGGATAACTTTGGCTTGTAATTAACACGGTCCAGGTTATTATTGCGTTATTATGCCACTGTCATGTGATTGGTTGTAGCTAACTGCCTAGATTTTTATTGTTTTTGTCAAACCCTTCTATATGTGGTTTTCATATGGGGCAAAGTTACCCTCTGCTGAGTCAAAGTAACACCAACGGATCAGTTGTCCCCTAGACTAGGCTGTTTCGAAAATCTGCTCTAAAAAGTGAATCTATTGTATTATTTCGGACTAGATTCTAGTGTAATTAAATTAATTGTGGAAAGCTTGATCGTTTTTAGGGCCCGGAATTTTGGGTGCGGCTTTTGACATGTGTAAGGGAGAGAACATGAAAATTTATCGGTATTTGTGTATTGTTAAATCGAGAGTACATTTGTGTGTTTATTGTATTTCTCCATATAAGTATGTATATCGTTGTCTAGTACCCATAACACAAGCCTTACTAGCGCTTACTTTGGGACTAGGTCAATTTGTGTGAATTGTTCCCTAATATTTATTTATTTATTTATAAAATAGTACCTCGAAATATCAGAAGTTTAATCCGTTTCATTTGCTTTATTGAGATGAGTATAGTTGTGAATAATTTCGTAATATGGGTTTCTGTTTAGTACATCTTCATTTTTTTTATAGTTTTAGATACACTCCTATGCAATGCAACACAATTTGAACGCTTGTTATTTAATTTAAACAAATTAATCTCAAAGATAGAGTAAATCTGATATCGTCGGGATAGTGCAATAGCGCGTAACTAGCACTGGTAAATACTGCGTATCTGCACAACACAGGGAAAATCCGCGTAACTGGCATTGGTTAATACCGCGTATCTAACAAAATGTAGCCAAATTAAGATTGCCCGCCAACGAACGTAAAATCCTTATTAAAATATACCAGTTCAAACCAGTTTAAAGTTGGGTGTTGTGTAGATACGCAGTATTTACTAGTGCTAGTTACGCGGTTTTGCACTATCTCCGACGATATACCGATTTATCAATGGATATATCTATAAAATCAATGCTTTCTCCCTTGACACATGTCAGTGGTCGCACGGAAAATTCCGAGCCTCGGTGATTATGTAAGAAAAACCGTTGCAATATTGTATGTCTGTCTGTATATTAGAGTGAACGACTGAAATAGTATTAAGAGCGCTATAGACATCCCTATCAGTGCAGCACAAATGCCGGCGACTCATTTACTCGCTACAATGGTCTGAAAGTGCTGAAAGGGATAATGATATACCAAATGGGTAGCTCAAGTTTGTAATAAAACGTATACTTAAATGATTTAAAATAAACATGCTTACAAATGATCGTGGTTTGTTTTTTTGTATATTTTAGTGTGGATCTACTTTTTCTTGTTACTTGTTGCTCTAACGTTAAAACATGCATTTTTGTAGTTTTAAACCTTCCGCCGCCACGTCATATATTTTTAGTCACCCGTACGCCAGACTCCTTTAACGATGCCTAAACCCCGAACGAAAGTTTTTTGTATGAAGTAATGGACGTTTATAGGTCGCCGGCGTTGAATCTGAGCCTCTAGTCTAGTGTAAGTTTTCGCATATAAAAACGTCTCGAACGCGTTCACTTGAACGTCTCAATTACTATGGAATAATTGGCAGCGCCACTTGCGGATCGAAACGGCAACAAACTGTTCCCATAGCATTCGACATTGAGACGTATTTTGTGGCCGAAACCCTACACTAAGCATACTGCTGTGCTGATGTGTCTTTGGCGTTGAAAAGTTAAAAATCTAAGACCACGGCTTCCAATTAATAGCGCGTATCAGCTGCTCCTTCTTCGCCTGCAGCGTTCTCAAGTAACTATACACATTGACAACCTCTGCATTATCACCAAAGTCATTTTTTATAGTCTCCACTTTCTCTATACACATGGTTCTATAATTATGCCCAGTTTCGAGCCCCATGGACGTAGTTTCAGACGTCCCGTCCCATTCCTCGTGCGTTCTAACTACAATCTGTCTTATTTTCCGCTCCCAATACAATACAATATGGTACCTTATGTCAGGGCAATCGCAAAGGTTTATCAACACTTGTATAGCCCGCATTTGGAGGAGCGGTGAGTTGGTATTGCAAAGGAATGTGAGTTGGCGCGTGAGATCGTTGCACGCTTCTTTGGCGCGCCATTTTGATCGAGTCGTTAGCGTCGTATAACACATGAGGCCTACAGCGCTTATAGATACTTCTATGTCATCGCTGTTTAAGAATGGACGTAGTACAAACGTTATGTCGTGTTCATCAGCCAGCGTCTTCCCGACGTCGTGTTTGCAAAGTTGTGCCATGCAATCCATGGCATGGGCTACGATCCTAGAGTCCTCGTTTTTGAAGAGCTCCAGCATTATTTGGAAAGCGTTGTTTTTTAATGGGACTTCTGCGTCCCATTCTATCAAGTTTTCTAGCGTTTTAAGGTGTAGCAGTACTATGCCTGTGTAGTCGTTGGTGATAATTTTGAGCAGGTTTATTACGATGTCAGGAGTCTTGCATATGACGTCGCACGCGCAGCGGTCGCGGGCTAGAGTCCTGAGGGTGTATGCGGCGGCGTAACGGATTTCCTGAAAAATATTAAACGTAAGCAACATTCTCGTAAAGAATTAATTATACGTAACACAAATTCACTTTACGTGAGAACATAATTTAATTTCTAAACAAATTAGAACACATATAAAAATCGGAAAAATCCGAATCCGTGGTGTAGAGCAGCACGCGTCACGGAATGACGTGGATCCGAGTTCGATTCCCGGCCATAGCTTTACTTTTCGGATTTTTCTGTGTGTTCTAATCTTCAGTGTCGTTTAGAAATTGAAATTTCTAACGGTAAAACCGTAAAAGTAAACGTAAAACATCAAAAAGTTAAATTCTTGATCCATTTGATGGAACATAATTTAAGTATATAGAAAAAGAAATGAGCACGTTTTTATGCGTGTTACTTTAATCAAACGACGATTTTGTCTTAATATTAAATAGGTTTACTGTCAAAAATCGTAACCCACATGACTACAAGGTGTTTTTCGAAGACGTGTCAAAATTTCAATATGAAACTACCGTGAGACTCAAACATAATTATAACAAACCGGATAAACCGGATGGTCGGTGCCCCCCAGTTGGGAAACTGTTTTAAATATTGACCAAACGGTGAGTGTGAGCGAACCTTTACAAAGTGACGTGATCAGTGTTCTGTGCTGCCCTACTTTGTACTATAATAAAAATGACGATGAAAATGAGGGTAGTTGTGCGCCGATGTCAGCTGCGCCGAGTAGCCGCGCGAGCAGAGCGTTGGCGCGCAGTATTCGTTTCGCTGCCGCCGGGGCGAGCGCTCTCTGATGAAGGACTACGGAATAGTCCGAAACAAGTGTCCTTCGGCTTTTATACGTGAGTTATCCGGTTTGTTGTAATTACGTGTCAAAATTGTTTACCTTTTTTCTAATGGTAATGAAACGAAGTATAGTGGCAGGTGAGAGGGGAGATACCAAAGTTCGCTTACCCTCTTGTCTCTCAAAAAGAGATGCATGAGACTAAAAAAGATCTCGGGTCGTGTCATGATCCGCTGCCGGCCCTGCGCGTACCCAGCTAAGTGTGTAAGTATGATGCACACTTTCTCCCGTATTATCGGGTTCCTGTTCCCCATAAGGTCGATGAGCCTATACACCAAGTGTAAATTTATCAGGAATATAGCGCTCTCCGATATTTGCACCTGCAAATGAAAATATATGCGCTAAAAGGCTTTGCGCTTTGAATTTGCACAAACTATAGTAGGCGGCAAATAAGTAAAACGTAGAGATATGCGCAGTATGAAAATGATGTTGTTTTTCATACTGTGCTCCCCTCCACGTTTTACTTATTTGCCGCCTTCTATACGTATCGCCATTGGACGGAATAAGCTGGAAATCGCCATATATAAGCGCGACATAGGTTTAAGGCGACAGCCGCGAAACTAGCGCCACTTCGGCAATGTTCTTATATCTCCTAAATTAGATACATTTTCAATAATTCCCGAATGTTAGATACTAGGGAAACACCTGTAATATGTATTAAATCAGTGTATACAATTTGTCGTTTTGTAGTTGTCCCAAAAAAATTACACAACAAAAAGCGGCCGTTTTAGTAAACATGCTTTCTTGTATTTGACGTGGTGGTCTGGTCACGATAGATGTCACTACAAGTGTCAATCATCAATTTATGAGGGGATGGTTTACGTAACCAAAGTTTTTATTCGACTTTCCACGTACCTAGCTGTCGAAATACTTACGCCCTATCAAGAACGTAGAAATATCGTAGACTTATGACAGGAAGTAGTAACAGGGACTGACAATCTTTTTTTTTTTCTTCGAATGGACTTTGCTGTTAGCCTCAGACGGCTTTTACAGCTTACCGGAGAGAGGAGACTGACAATCGCTATACAAAACTCGAAACAGACGGCGCTCTTATTGCAAGATGCATTAAATAAAAGCCATGCGGTAAGTCTACATTTTCCACGTTCTTAATAAAGAGAGAGAGATATTTATGTATACACATTCGATACACATGGAGATACCTACACTACAATACAATTGAGAAAAATAAAATAATAAACAGGGGCTTGATTTTTGAAAGCACATGTGTGAAAATACCACTCGAAAGTGGTGAAAAATTGTGCCGAATTTGAAATATCAGTAGCTTAGAAGGAACTTACGGCTCTCATTAATCATGTGGACTAGTCAAAAATTTGAGTAGAGCCGTAGTTTTGAAGATATAAACAGATTTATACCACTTTCGAGTGGTAGTTTCAAGTGATGGGCTTTCAAAAATCGCCCCCCCAAAAAACAAACAGCCAATGGTTTTATACTAAGCCAATAGTACCGATATGGAGTAAAATGGGCTCACGCAGCGTAATGTTACCGATACACATTTCGACAGCTAGGGTAGTGGAACCAAAAGATGAACAACACCCAGAAGTTGAAGTTTGGCCTAAAAACCGTAATAATTAAATCGTGGCACATTTGAGACGCTTGGGAATATTTTTTCATAATGCGACAACACTTCACCGAGGTGAAAAATATAATTCCATGTCAATTGCGTCACGCATGCGAACGTGAACGGTCGCCGCGTCTCGGCTTCCCGGCAAATGCGCCGGTTATATGGAATCCTTCTTAAGATAAGACCTTCACATTTTAAGCTTTTAATTGCATATAAAATTGAATAATGCATTGATTAACATTTTTATGCTTGGTATGTATTCATGACTATGTCTCTAATATTTACGTAAATAAATAACTTTGTTTTTTATATTATTTAATGATAAAATCGCTGTTCAAGTAATGGTTCCAAATCAGAGGTATGAGCTAATAGTTGAACGGTCTTCAACTATTGGGCAAAGTTGTATTTTTTCAAATGCATTTATAAAATCTCATAAAAATGATAGACACACCATTTATGACTCAAATTAATCGTATACCTATCGCAGATTTTTTAACCAAAAGTTGAAAAAATTATTTTGTTCCTAAGGCGAAGATTTTTGATATTTTTGTTGTATGGGAATCGCTACTGTTCAACTATTATTTCATGCCCAAAACTTGAACCAAGAAATGTTACTAGTTCAACTTTTGGTTTCTATTTCAGTACATGAACCTTGAATTGATTTAATTGGTTCATCTTATAGATTTCTTGCCCAAAACTTGAACTAACAACATTTTGTCGTTCATGTTTGGGGTAGGGTATCTAAGTGAACATTGTTATTTTTTATTTATTTTCATTTGTTTCAGAAATACACATAACTACATACTCGTGTATATTTGTTTAATGGGCAATGTTCAATTACGGGAAAAGTTGACCACCTATCCACTATTACTTTACTATCAATATATATGTTCATCTTTTGGGGTCAATTCGTTCATAAATAGGGCACATCGTTCAACTTTGGGGCAATTTGCCTTATTTTTGCAAAAATATTTTTTTTTGTATACATCCGTTTGTAATATAAGGGTTTGAAGTCGTGAAATGCAAAGTCGACTATGTGCTTAGCGTTACAGAAAAAAATCACTATCATACATGGCTTACAACACTTCGAAAAAAGGGTTCAAAGGAGAGGTAGTCGCTTAATCGTTCAATTTTTGGTGACTTTACCCTACGTAGAGTCAAATAAAAACTCCGAGTTACTTAAACGATGCTAGTAATGCCATCTATCGGAAGCTTTTGTACTAAATTCACTTGGTCGTATTCGTAAAGCCATTGTCAGCCCCTACTCCACCAACTTGACAATTGTCGTCGGCATATGACAATTCGAAATGCCAGGCGTAGTTAAATATGAAGCCACCAGCTCACCAGTTGGCGCCAATGTTGACTAAGGTCCGGTATAGCTGTCAAAGGCGACTCTATAAGATCGGCGCCGATACAAAGTTTTAAATCTCGAACCTCATTAAGTTTATTAAACAAACAAAGCTGCTCTTTGAGGCCGCTTATTTTAGCGCCAATTTCTCTTAATTCCGCTTTCAAAGCGTTCACATTCATCGCCAAATAATCCATATTTGCGATAATTTCACGAAGGAGATCACTCTTCAACAGGTAGGTAAATGAAAGAAATTATAATTTATGTCACGAAGCCCGCCAAAACCAGTGAAAAGTTAATGTTTGGACTAGGGCAGTGATGGGCAAACTACGGCCCGCGGGCCGACTCCGGCCCGCGAAAGAATTTAATGCGGCCCGCCGGCGTTTCTTCGCATTGGAGTGTTATGGCACAGGATGACGATATTTAGACGGTGCTGCTGTATAAAATAGAATAATAGATGCGAAGGCTAAGGAGCCAGCTAGACTAAGCCACGTAGTTCATGCGTCATGTGTCAAAAAAATTGCATTTTAGTATAATTTTGGCCCTTCTTTGAAATATCTGTGATTTTCTGGCCCTCCATGAAAAAAGTTTGCCCACCACTGGACTAGGGCATCGAAACTCGGTCCAATTTTGAAAACCCGGGTTTTCGGGTCTAAGAGTAATCAAAACCCGGGTAGACCGGTTTTTTCGAGCTTTCGACCTTTTTGTTATAATTTTTGAAAATACAAGAAACTGTGTTCATATATCGATTTTCTACAATAAATACAAAATGTAAAGGATGCAGAAGGATTAAAATAAATGAGACAGTACTTTCCAAATTACAAAAACAGTTTTAATGTTTTATTTATAAAGTCATATCGTATAGTCCTGACGTCCTGAGATGGACGCGCCGCGCGCGTTCCATTTAACGTGCATTGTTTTGCTTGTTTTCTTGGTTGGTGGGCTTCTTTTTACGTAATAATTTATCAAAGCGTGTTTTTATTCCATTTATTATTGCATTCGAAGTAGTTTATACTTAAAATATATCGAAAAGAAAAGCATTAAAAATACCCGAAAAACCCGAGTTTTGAAAATAATATCCGGGTTTTTTTGTAGGTAATCCTCAGAACCCGGAAAACCCGGTTTTTTCCGGGTCCGGTAAACCCGGGCTCGATGCCCTAGTTTGGACCTCACGCAACACTAGCGCCTCTAGTGGCAAATTGAGACGCGATAGCCCCCTAATCTGCCTTAGACCATAATAGATACTTAGATCATACCTGGTCCATAATGCTGTGTATGGCCTGAAGCTGCGTCAGGTAGTCTTCCGAGTGCAAATCCCTATTAAGGATCCTGAGCCCTACACGACCGAATCCGACTCGACCTCTGCTCACATCCACCATAGGCGCGTAGAGAGACGGCTGCATCGACTCCAAGCGCTGAGCTGGAGGTATCTCTGGGAATAGACTTCAGGTTTCACTTTTAGAGTATCCAGCAGAGGCGTCTTTACCTATGGTGCAGGGTGTGCGGCGCACACGGGCGCTCTCTAATGCGACACCTCCAAAGATGCGTCGCTCGCGGCGCCGGCGCTCTCAAAGACCCTGCGCCCGTGTTATGGCGCCAGGGTACTGGTTGCACACGGGCGCCACAAGGGCTAGAGACGCCTCTGGTACCCCGCACCTCAAACGGAAATAACGGAACCGTTGTAGCAGGGTTTCAGAGGGTTGGACCCCTTAGGGGTCCGTTCCATAAGATGTGTACCAGGGTTCCGCAGTGCTGTCCAAATTCAAATGGATGCATGTCCGAAAAACCAGATTTAGTTTTTGATTTGATAACTTCTTCTGGGAGGGCAGGACCCTTTTTCTCAGGAACGCGTAGAGGTATAAAGTTGAAATTTATGCCAAATATAATAGGCGGCAAATAAGTAAAACGTGGAGGGGATAAGCGCAGTATGAAAAACAACATCATTTTCATACTGCGCATGTCCCCTCCACGTTTTACTTATTTGCCGCCACCTGAACTGAGGTCTGCGGCTCCTTAGAGCTGTGAAAAAACCGGTCGTCTATAAAGTCGGTTTACGGACGATAGTTTGACGTGATAACGATAAATGTATCACTAGCCGACGCTTGGGCCGATCGTGCCTCTCTATCGCTTGTACCGCGCTCTCGCTTACTTGTACACTCTGACGTCACGCGGAACGTAACGCAATGAGTCATGCCTTTTCGTGAGCGCAGCCGGCGAACATCGACTTATAAGACGTTAAAAATCAATTCAATCAAAAGATTAGAAAAGGTGTTTACGTACAAGTTGCGGTGCTCCCAAAAAATGGGGGGTAGGTACTTTCAGTGGTCCTAGATATTTGAAATTTGGTGTGATGGTCTTATATTTCAATAGTGGTGCTATAAGACTCTTATAGCACCACTATTGAAATGAGTGGTTAGTTACCAATCATAATGGCAATGAATTACTCTCGGCCAAAGCAACCCAACCGATAACGCAACCTAACGGTAATCAAAATAATACTTACCGCAATGGGGATCGAACGTCCTCTTGCGCATGGCTCTGTCCACCGCTTTATTTATAATCCTTGGATTAATCGCGCATACCAGCTGCAGATACGAATTTTTGTGCGGGCAAAACATTATAACCAAAATAAATAAAAATAACTGTATGTAGCTAACAAATTTCACATGAAACTGTCAAACTGACAGGATGTCACTATGTATTAATGTAAGAAGGATAGATTACTATTGGATGAAAGCCTTCTGGGGTGCGTGTCGGGTTACCTCCACGTGTGGTGTGGCCAAGAGCTGCGGTTCGTTTTGGATCCGTCCGGGGGGGAGAGCAGTGCTTGGTCCGGTGCACTCTGGGCAACGGCTAATGATTTCCTGGCAGTATCTGAGGGATATCATTGACCGGTGGCTAAGAGCCCGACAGGGGGGGGAGGGGGGTCTTTGACCGTGTTACCGTAGTTGCCGACATACAAGATTTTATTATAAGAAAATTTTACCCTGACATTGGCGAAGTTGTCGTCGCTATAAGGTGGAAACACATTATTAACACGCGACGCGACCCGATGCAACGAATGTATGCGCATGGCGTCGTGTCGGATGTTGATAGTGTGGTTCTGGTCATAGAAAATAATACAATTTGATTCGACTCAACACGCGTCGCGTTGCATCGGGTCGCGTCGCGTGTTAACAATGTGTTTCCACCTTATAACGACTTGTAACGCCACAAATAAAAGAAGAAGATGATGAAAGCCTTCTTTACCCGGCTGCGGTGAAACCCAAAAGGACGGGTATGCGTTTGCTTCATATGTATTTTATTGATGTATGTTTGTCCGGGTGGTATCTTCCATCTCTATTTTGAAGCAGACTTGACAACATTTCATATTTCTGAGCCTATCATTTTAATGGTTCTCTGTATTTTGTTTGAAAAGATGAACATGCTGACAGTTTAATTTTTTCGCTAGGGCTTGTATTTAATTAATTAATTTGTGCTTATTCTAAAAGGGCGTAACTCCGATACTATCACAGACTACACACTTATCCCTTTGTCTTTTCCCTATAGAAAAAAAACTGACGTTAATTTCAAATTGTCAATGTCAGGTCCTATTCTCCAATATTCGATTTTCGAGGTTCGCTTCGTGCTGTTCCGCTCATACTAATAGTCATTATCTTGAGAGTGAGAGAGACGGTATGCAACGAACTTCGAAAATAAAATTTCAAAGTTGCCCCCCTTGTATTTTGAAGTTGTCAAAAATACAAAATCATAATCGCTTATTTTTTCTCGTGAAAAAAGCAAAGGCGTTTCACCTATCCTGTGGTAGTTTTGGTAAAATTAGGACATATTTTTAATTATTTTTTATAATAAGCGATATTAAAATTATACAAACATATTGCAGTGATCAGGAGGCAAAATGCTTTCGAACCATATATACATTTTCAGGTGTTATAAAAATGAAATGTTGTCAATTTTGCTTACTTGTTTGTGGAAGTCAGGTAACATACGTACAATAATCAGGTAGTAGAATCCTGGTGGTCCAGCCAGGACCGTCTCCGCAGGAACTCTTCAACGGTTGGTCCGATTGACTTGATATTTGGTACACATATGTATATGTATTTTTAGGACGCATGGTAATGCAAGTCCCTACTGTACAGTCAAAAAAAAGTAGTCATCAAAAATTTTTGTATAACACAAATGTTTTTTTTAGGTTAGGTATAATGTATAACGGGTATCACTGACTGAGTCTGGCTAAAGAAAATTGAGACCGACTGACGATAACTATAACCATAGTAGGTAACTGCCAATTTTTTACAAAAACCTATGAAATATTCAGTAAAAATATTCAGTGTCGTTTGGAAATTAAATTTCTAACGGTAATACGTAAAAAGTAAACATTAAAAATCAAGAAGTAAAATTTCTTGATTCATTTGATATTTCCTATCATTTGTAAAACAGTGCCTTCTTTCGTCCGTGGTGAGCAGTACATGTTCCACGGGAGTTTGTAATTGTGTCGTACAGACACATCATTCAAACAGAGGACGCTTAGCGACAAATATTCGCATAGTAACAAGGTCACGTGACAGTTGGTAACAGATAGAAAAATTCGAAGATTTACTCACCTGCTATGGGTGGTGTAGGGGTATAGCACGCGTCACGGAATGACGAGGACCTGGGTTCGATTCCCGGCCATAGCTTTACTTTTCGGATTTTTCTATGTGTTCTAATTTTCAGTGTCGTTTAGAAACTATGAAATAATGTCAAAATCGTCGTGCTTAAAGTAATGGTTAAAGTTAGTAATTGCAATTTTAACCTGACGATCTTATAGCACCCTTGTACACTTCTAGTAAACGTTATATAGAACCACTATAAAGGGTTTATACAGGCTTGACCTGTAAAACTTTGTGCCAAAATCGATGGTATAAGGGTGTTATAGCATGCTATAACGCTCTTATACCGCTCTTACAAACTTATATATCTAAGCAGAACCTAAATACAGGTCCTCTACCGCTTGTCTTAACGCTTAATTGTTTGTTGGGTGTCAACCTTAACAGTTGGCAGTCCACGACCGTTCGTTTTTCATCATCATCAGAATGCGGCACCAATTTTTCCGGAGCGGTACGACTTAGGGATATTCAAAAAACGAGCAAAAAACACTTATAGGTTTAAACTTACGTAAATGATTGTATGTGTGAGTACTGTGTGCGAGTAGACAAATAGACGTTCTAAATTAGAAGAATGACTTAATCCCATATCAGTTGCACGCTACTACATACAACAGTAATTTACTTAAGTTTTTCACCTATAACGCCCTTTGTTATTGAGTGTTTATGGGCGGCGGTGATAACTTTCCATCAGGGTTCCGAATACCCGTTTACCCCAATCATAAATAAAACTGGGGCCACATACACTTTGAAATTCGTGTGCCCAGTGCCGTATCCCATTGGCATTTCTGCCCTATTACTATGGAAATAAAGTTGATTTTGTATCGCTGATACACTACTTCGTGAATTATTCATAAACCCTATTTGAAAATAATATCAAACAAATAGGTCCTTCATAACTTCACAAGACTATACTTTTCTGTAAATATAGCCAAAAGTTGGCCAAAAGTATCTCTAATGACTAGCCTTCGGCTTACCGCATGATATTCTTCAATGGTTCAGACATATTTCAATAGAGAGCGCTGTTATGCTCAGAAGTGGGTGTTGTTTGTATGTTCTAAAATGTTTAAAAAGATAAGTATTACACTTAAATTTGAATTAACTCAAGGCTTTAGAACAATTTTTGAAGTGCTCCGTACATAATTGTACAAGTGTACTGAACATTCAAGTTATAAAATTAAAAACAAAAGTAATAAATAAAAAAGCGACGGGTAGCACTTCGGGAGTGCCGGCAGAAGTGAAAACAACAGCAGCTTTGTAACCTCCATGTTACTCCAATACCTACAAAAAAAACGTACGTATTAATATGTATTGACTTGCAAGTATGTTTGTCCGGGAGGAATCTTGCGACTCAATGAACACAAAATATTTCCCTTGCTACTCCGCTACTTACGTGCAAGATAACCAAGCTTGTGCGAAATGTATACGTTCTGCATGGCAAGCCCTCCCACCACTACTGCCACACAAATCCCACAAACTTAATTAATCCTATCACCACACAAACACACTGACGCGCGTTTCGATCCCTCTACGGGATCATTATCAAAGTTAGAGCACAACCGATGTACATGCGAACCAACGTCGTACAACGAAGACGACGACGGCGACGGTACTTGTATTTCACACACTTTTGTCTCAGTTGCTTATTGCTTAATTTCAAACTAAGATAGATTATTCTGAAACTACATAGGTAATTGGACTAGACTTTCCGGCTTTTCATGAAAATTCCGATGTTATGTGGCAGTTTTAATTCAGGCGTTTGTTGCTAGATATATCAGTAACAACTAATCAGTCACCAAACGTCTGTTTCCCAGGAGAATCTAACTGTTCATTATCTAACCACCCTTTCTCCAACTACAGGCATAAGCATAACAGGGAAGACACAAGAAAAATTTCATAATTGACAACCTTATTTCTTATTAAAACTGTAACAGCATAACAATACCTTGTTTATTTCCATTACAGCGACATCTATTGGTCACATATGAAACAACATGATTGCAGAAACGATTTGATTTAAATTGGACGTATTATATTACATATATAGATGCTATAAATCTAATGTATTTTGCTTTATTTAATTGGAGTAAATCTTTACAATGAACCTAACAATCCTTATGAACCTAACAAAGTATAGTGCGATCTAACACCATCTGTGAAGGGGTTTATGAAGTTTCACTAGGCAAAGACGTAAGCGACATCTAGTGCAAGTTTACGCATATAAAAACGTCGCGAACGCGTTCACGTAAACGTCTCAATTACTATGGAAAAATTGGCAGCGCCACTTGCGGATCGAAACGGCAACAAACTGTCTCATAGTATTTGACATTTTAACGCAAACGCCAAACGCATTCGAGACGTATTTTGTGACGGAAAACCTACACTAAGCATATAGGCTCGTAACTCGTAATCGAGTTAATTTTGATAGTTCATGTAGGGGCTGACAATTGGCATCGGAATCAGCTAGCTGTCACATTCATACAAGAACTGTCAAAATGAACACGTAACGCAACGTAACGTCTTATAAATCGAGGAACGCCGCTGCACTCACGAAAAAGCATGACTCATTGCGTCACGTTCCGCGTGACGTCAGTGTGCAAGCGAGAGCGCGGAACAAGCGATAGAGAGGCACGATTATTTAAATGCTGAGTTGGGACCATTTTGTGGCAATTTATATTTATTTCTTTCTTATTTACCGACTTCATAGACAACCGGTTTAATTATATAAAGAATATAGTAATAATTAATACATTTACGACAAAGCCACGATTTTGAACACATTTTGTTTTTTGTTAAATAACAATCTAAAATATATTTATTAAGAATGGTGCGGCACTAACGCCATCTCTGGGGGGGTTACGAACATTGTATACTATTAGCATAATTAGCATGTCATCCACGGAGTGATGCAGGATCATACTTATCTTACATTTTGTAACGATAACCATGACCAGCTGTTGCCCGCGACTCCGTCTGCAAAGAATTCGTTTGTCGCTATCCCGCGGGAACCACGGGAACTATGCAATCTTTGGGGAAAAAACAATCCTATGTTGAGCAAAGATACTACACATACTACATACATACGTATAGATATTGTATACTTTGTTCTTTGTTTCTGTATTGTTTTGTACTGATTTGTAGTGTTCAATAAAGAGTATTTGTATTGTATTGTATATATATATGAGCAAAGAAAAAACATAGAATGTACCAGTTGCTTCTCTTCCCGCGCACGTAATAGCCGATCGAGGGAATGGGCGAAAATCTTAGGAATCATGTTATAGGCGATGCTAGCAACCCGTCACTATTTTGATTCCCCTTTCCACCAATACTAATTTAGTTTCGTTTTTATTCGTTCGATAAATTGCAGGAATAAAAAAAATACTGCTAAATGTCACAAAAATAAAGAAATAACAATACAGTAAAAAATAGAATATCAAATGTCACAAAATCAAGTAAGTACATTAAGTAAACGCTATAAAAAATATTTAGAAAAGAAAATAAGGTTTAACAGACAGACAGACGACAGAATTACTTTCGCATTTATAATAATAATAATAAGTACACACCCGCGCCCGTTCTCGAAAATGGTCGTGCCATCCCGCTCTACTGTCTGATCTGTTATCACGGACAGGACTATTGTTGCCAATAAGCCTGATATCGTGCTAACAGACCAGCGCCAGGCAGTGCCTGTTGACATCACCATCCCCCTTGACGAGAACCTCGTGAAAGCCGAGAAGGACAAACTCAGCAACCTTAACTTGGCTCACGAGGTAACCGCCATGTGGGATGTTGACTCAACAATCACTGTCCCGATAGTAGTTTCGGCGAACGGTCTGATAGCGAAGAGCCTTGACCATCACCTTAAAAGGCTCTAGCTAGGTGGTTGGGTCAAGTGTCAGATACAGAAGGCGGTACTCCTGGACACGGCCCGGATAGTCAGGAGGTTCCTCTCTCTGTCGCCCTGACCACCAGCAGCTTAGGCCCTGCCTCGCTGCCGGCGGCACCCTAGGTTAGGTTTTTATAATGTTTTTATATTTTGTATTAATATTGCTTTATTACTTTTTATTTGAATATTGTAAAAACCTAACTTAAGATGAAGGATAAATATACCGAATAATAATAATATATCTTTATTGCCAGACAACTTTAACGTCCATAGTATGTTAGTAAACAAATTGGAAAATCTTAACCTATTACTATTGAGAAACTAAATCCGCTGAGTTGAGCTAAGTAATAATAAGTAAGTAAGTATTTATAATAGTACATAGTAGGAATAACTCGTATGAAATTTCCACTCTATTAAGTTAGCTCCACCTGAGGGGCTCTCCGCCCCCCGGATTTTCAACCCCCCCTTTATCTCCTCGGGTAGGGTGTCCGGAAGCCCTTCCTTCTGCACTTGGTGTCCACGATGAGCTGCGCCTGCCGCTTCAGGTAGCTACGGGAAGGTATATCTTCTTCCTCATCAGACGCTGGAAAGATCAAGGCTTTTAAGAGGCTGACAACACCTAATTTTGTTGAAATTGATGTTCTTTAAGCACTTTTTTAAGAAAAACTACACACAAAAAATACAAAAAAATATATGTTAATTTTCATCATTATTTCAAACACGCTGGACGGACTCGATACATAATTGAACAAAATCGGCTCGATAGGAAATAATTGCAAAGATTGGTCTTAAAATCATCATTCAACGGTTCTATGTATTTTTTTTTTGACGTATGGTATGGGTCTGCAATTGACAACATTTCATTTTTATAACACCTGAAAATGTATATATGGTTCGAAAGCATTTTGCCTCGCTCGCTTATTATAAAAAATAAAAAATAATTAAAAATATGTCCTAGTTTTACCAATACTACCACAGGATAGGTAACACCTTTGCTTTTTTCACGAGAAAAAATAAACGATCATAATTTTGTATTTTTGACAACTTCAAAGTACAAGGGGGCAACTCTGAAATTCTCGAAGTTCGTTGCATAATGACCATTAGTATGAGCGGAACAGCACGAAGCGAACCTCGAAAATCGAATATTGGAGAATAGGGCCTGACATTGACAATTTGAAATTAACGTCAATTTTTTTTTCTATAGAGAAAAGACAAAGGGATAAGTGTGTATTCTGTGATAGTACCGGAGTTACGCCCTTTTAGAATAAGCACAAATTAATAAATTAATTATAAATTAAATACAAACCCTAGCGAAAAAATTTAACTGTCAGCATGTTCATCTTTTCAAACAAAATACAGGGAACCATTAAAATTATAGGCTCAGAAATATGAAATGTTGTCAATTAAAAACATGACGTCAACATAGTCATACCTAAACCGCTAACGAATCATAATTCACAAATAATCCATACTTTTTTATTTCTTATTATTTGTGTCTTATTTGCAAGACTAGACGCGCTACGCTGCCGGAACAGTTTCTTCTCTTTCACTAACAGGCACGCAAACCGTATGTGTGAAGAGTGGCGCTGCTCTAGGTAATTTGCTGTTGACAGCGCCTTAATACATAAAATATATATAAATATCTTGGGACAATAGTCCCAAACTAAGCAAAGCTTCTAATATGGGCACTAGTCAACGGATAAACATACTTATATAGATAAATACATATTAAACATCTAAGACTCGAGAACAAACATTCGTATTTTCATACAAATATCTGCCCCGACTGGGGATCGAACCCGGGACCTCAAGCTTCAGCTTTATGGTCAGGTACGGTAAGAACCACTAGGACATTCGGTCGTAAATATGTATATATTTTTTTTTTTTTTTTTTATGCGAATAGGAAGGCAAACGAGCAAGTGGGTCACCTGATGGTAAGCGATCACCACTGCCCATAGACACCCGCAACCCCGGAGGGATTGCAGATGCGTTGCCAACCTAGAGGACTTAGATGAAATGCCTCTTGTGCCCGTAATTTCCCCGGCTGTCTTACTCTCCACACCGGAACACAGCAGTGCAAGCACTGCTGCTTAGCGGCAGGATTAGCGAGTAAGATGGTGGTAGCTATCCGGACGGACCTTGCACAAGGCCCTACCACCCGCATTAATTAAGCCGTATTAATTAAGTTTTGGTAATAACTCACGCGGCGGCCTCACGGGTTCCTTCGTGAGTAGTTCCTTGTACGTGGGAACAGCAGTTTCGATCTCTTTAGTTGTGCTGTGACTCTGCACACTGAGTCCGGCGACAGATGGCGCGCCGCTCGTCGGCTGCACAATGCATACTTACGTTAAGTGAAAATTTCAACAGTCTAGCTATCACGGTTCATGAGATACAGCGTGGTGACTGGTGACAGACATACTGACAGACATTGGAGTACTCACGTTGGAGGGCATAGCCATAGTGGCGACGTCTCGGCGCGATCGCACATCGTCTGCGCGCGCGCCGGCCAGCGAGAACCGCGCACGCAACACCTGCAACAACTGCTGCACATCCCGCGCTTCCGCCGTCCACTCCGGCACTGGCGGGTCGGGTATTACCTGGATAATCAAAAATAAAAAAAAAACACCGGGTAGCACTCCGGGAGTGCCGGCAGAAGTGAAAACTGCACACACTCGCGCAAAAAGAAAAAAAAACACGAGATTCGAACTGCGGTCATCTGAGAGAACACACTGTTATACCACACCTTATAGCACTAGGCCAAACGCACATACGTTAAAGCGACGAAATCAACGTACTACACTTCAAAAATCGTACGCGACTAGCTTCATTCGTATTTCAATATAAGCTCTTAGAGGATCCTGATATCCTGGTACTGGAACTCTCCCATCGTCTTACGTCTGACTCGAGTTTAACATTTTTTACCCATCCCAAAAAGCGCTCAACGCCGCTAACTAAAGAAGTTTTCCTTCAATAAAATTTTTAGTCCTTAATAGTGTCCCACTGCAGGCAAAGGCCTTTCCCCTAGACTGTATCGTCATAGTATTAAGGTTCAAATTTAATGTCACTTTATTTTTAATTTGAACCTTAATACTATGACGATACCGTTTGTTTTTCAATATGAATGTTGTAGTGGCACGTGCGTACAGTAGTTTTGCAGTTTTGCGAAAAGTTCACCTGGGAAGATTCATACTATAAGAACCACCGCTCGGAGACTGTGTTGTGTATTGTATTGCATTGTTACTGGTCCTCACATCAAGCAGTTTGCACAGCTCGTACAGCAGCCTCTTTATCTCCAGCAACAACTTATCCAGGTCTTCCAGGACACGCTCGAGTTCCGCATGCGACGCCTCTTCCGCTGCTATCTCTTCCTTCAGTGCCGTGATCTGGTCCTGAGTTCTAGAGAGGAAGAGAGTTCAAAGCCAGTTTATGGGAAACTAACCATTGACATGTTTATCGCTATCCCGCGGGAACTATGCAATTTTCCGTGTTTTAATCTAGGGCAGGGGGCCAACTTGATTAGACCCAAGATCTCCTGTTTATTAACAAAACCCTGCGCGATCTACCAATTACATACTTCATGAAACCTTAAATGAAACACGTTGCGCAGTCTGGTCTACGTATTAATATTTTTCGCCTTGCCACGATCGACTGGACTAACAGTCGCTATCGACCTGTTGGCCACCCCTGATCTAGGGTATCAGCTGTTGGATTCGTATATCCTCGAGGTGTGGGAGGTGGTGGCAAGAAAAATAAATGCTTTTGTATTCAGTTTGGTTTTAATTCTCTTCGACAATTGGCCAAACTACTTACTTATCTATTTATCGATCCTTCAGTGAGGTATCAGTGGTTGCGAGAGCACGCAACAGATGTCGCTATTTGTAAGTGCGACATCAGCTATGTCTGTTCCAAATTTGATCCAAATCGGTTCCGTCGTTTTAGCGTGAAGAAGGAACAAACATATTTATGCATTCACTCACTCGTTCACTCAGACCCTCATTCACAAACTTTCACATTTATAATATTAGTAGGCGTGATCAAGAAGAAATACATTTTTAGACAAAAAAACTTAAACATTCAAATCATTTTTTTTTAAATCCCCCACGCATCAGGTTCAAAGGGTTGCCATGGCAGTTCAAAGAGGCAACGCGGCCAGCTTAATAGGAAGTATAGGAACCTTTGAACCAGGCACGAAACCGGGAGCGGATTTTTTAATTATTTTTTTAATCATTTTTAACTCTTTACTGTAAATCAACTTTCCTAGTTTTAGTGTTCTTTATTGTTATTTAGTTGTTAATAGTTTGTAGTTTTAAATAAATCACTTAATTGTATTTTAAAATATAACAAAACAACTTAAACATTAACAAACAAATAAGTACCGAATACCGCCAAAAACTACTGATGGTCTTTTGAGCGTCTTTGGATCCTTGTCGATGAAAATATTTTGTTGTATTTATGTGAATCCAGCATAAAAGCTTGTTAATCGAAGATGTATTCTCAAAGTTTTTTCAGCAATGTACAATCAAGCAATTTAATTTCAGACCCATCGAAGAACCTCTTCACATAAAACGGCACAGTAGTGGCATCGCTTTACTTAATTGTATATTATTAATTTTGCCATTTTTCAATTAATAGACACTGCTTAGTAATCGTATACCTGTGTAATGTTATAAATGCGAAAGTTTGTGAGTGACGATGTGAGTGAGTGTGTATTGTATGTACTATGTTTGTTGGATAAAATTTGGAACGGAGATAGCTGGTACCCTAGATTGAAACATAGGCTACTTTTTATCCCGGAAAACTGCATGGTTCCCGTGGGATAGCGATAATGTCAATTGCTAATTTTACGCGGACGAAGTCGCGGGCAGAAGCTAGTGTTCAGATTTAAGCATAAGTTAAATTATCTGGCTTAATAACCAATGTTTTTGTACGCCAACCGGCAAAACATAGTGCAACACTAAGAAATACTTATAACAATCTCTGTATTTATGCAGCCATCACCTATGTTTCACAAATAAAACACTTTTCACTTTGACTTTTAAAGAAAATGGTTACGACGCTTAAAGTCGCCGTCAATAGAACTTGCTAACTATGTAAACAAACCGTGTATTTAAAATGGTCTTTAATTTCCATTTTCTCTCATCGGATACTGCTTAAGAGGGTGCATCCGTGCTGAGCTCGCAACGTTGCATTTTTGGTGATTTTTTGCGATTATTTCACAGAAATTGAATGAAAGTATCAAATATCCGTCTGTAGTGCACTTCGTTTTTAGCGTATTAATGTGTCTAATGCAATAATTCATCGTGATGGACTTTTATTTTCTTATTAAACGAGATATAGTATTTTATCCCTTTAATACGAAAATAAAAGTCCATCACCATTAATCATTGCATTGGACACACTAATACACTAAAAACGAAGTGCACTACAGACGGATATTTGATACTTTCATTCAATTTCTGTGAAATAATCGCAAAAAATCACCAAAAATGCGACGTTGCGAGCTTAGCACGGATGCACTCTCATAATCCGTGTGTTATTTAATCAATACTTATCACAACATTATCCTGAACCATTCAAACAATAAACAAGTGCTAGAATATGGATATTTCATTAAATTGTTTGTTTACATTGTTCGCAATTTCAATTGACAGCGACTTTACTATAAAATGGTTTCATGTGCAATTAAAGATTAACTCACTCATCTTTATCCTTAACAGATGCAAACTTAAACGCCTCCAATTCAGCCAAGAGGGTTGTCTGCGTGTTCTCTAGCTGCAGTTTCTCCTCCTCTATGGTAGCCTAAAGACAAAATCCACATCAACGGCACCCGTAACCCGTAACCACGCCTTTGTAAAAAGAAAAATGTAGCTTAGAGAATGGAAATAAATATACTAAAGCGCGAAGTGTATGGTGTGGGTAAAGAAAACGATCACAGCGCATGCCGTGGCAGAAATGTGCAACAATAGGGGCTTAGTTCGTTTGCCTTCCTATTCATAATAATAAAAAAATAAAAATAATAAAAAAAAGTAGAAGTGGAACTTGTCAATGTTGCTTTAAAAATGTCGATTAATTTGACAAATTTTCAACCACACCACAACAAAGTCGGCTAGGTTTGTCAAATAATTAGTTTCCTGGTTTTATTCTTTGTTTTGGGCTCTTGTTTCCAATCTATTATAACGTCCCAGGATCAAGACAAATTAATGATGGGCGACTTGAATAATACTAAATCGATTAGTCGATTATTTCGAAAACCATTCGAATATTAGTAGTACTCAAAATCCACTCCATCCAGTCCAGTCACGTCCAGTCGAGTTGACTTGACGTTGATATAACTAACAAGCTAAAGCTAACAACTAACACATTAACGTAAAATACGGTCCCATCCTGAAGAAAGCATAAAACTTGGCATGAATGTAGCTGTCACATATGTGCTCCAATGTCGATATGGAAGCCCGTCGAGAAATTATTTTTTCACCTCATCCCCCCCCCCCCCTTTTTATGTGCCAAATCGTGTTTTCATTATTTTTTATGAAAACGGGTACAGCTATCAGAAAACTGTCAACGATCAATATGATCCTTATTAAATTAGCTACAAAATGACACTTATTTTATAGTCGTAGAGGCATTACTTCTAGAGTTACATCTCACCGAGTCTGACTCAAGTACTCTTTTTTTACCTTTTTAAAATACCATCTTTCCGTATGCTGTTCAAGAGTACCGAGTGGTTTTGAGGTCCAGATGATATATTCATCCAGGCGCTACAGCGTCGTCAAGTTTTTGACCATAACTTCGTCATTTTATATCCGAATTTCAAACTTTGAATTGTAATGTAAAGTTTAATAATTTATTTGCATTATCGTAGTACATTATTTTAGTCTGGAGTCTTTAGTTTTGGTGCAAGAAATAAAAGTCCGTAATATTTTTCCAAGATTATTATTTTTCTATTAATAGCTCTTAAACGTTAACATTAATGCAATTACAGTTCAGAGCACAAATATAGTATATTTAACTAGCTTTTATTTGATACCCCACATGTATTCGTGCGTTGCATAAGTTGCGTGTAATTTTAATTTTCCAAAACGCGGCGGCGGCCAATTTGATGACGTCATAACTGGTGACCTTGACACCTCAGAAACTGTCTCCCGGCAGTTTTAGGGTCCAGGTGATATGCCTAGTAACATAAAAATTTGGTGCACATACAAGGTCAGATTAGACTTAATTGCCGGCACTTACCTATTAAAATTTTGCATTTTTAATAAAACTTTTAAGTAACATATTTTATAAACTATAAGTTCTATCAACGTACGTCCAGTGACAATATTGTAGCTAATTTAATAAGGAACATATTGATCTTTGACAGTTTTCTGATAGCTGTACCCGTTTTCATAAAAAATAATAAAAAACGCGATTTGGCACACAAAAAGGGGGGAATGGGGGGAAAAAATAATTTCTCGACGTGCTTCCATATCGACATTGAAGCACATATATGTCAGCTACATTCATGCCAAGTTTCATGCTTTCTTCAGGATGGGACCATAAAACTGATTTTTCTTAGGACAGGGAGCCGTACTACAAGCACCGTGCCGAGTCGACACGATGATTCCCGATTCGGTCCGAGCAGTCGTCCAGCCGCCGTTTTTTAGTCACTAATTTAGGTAGTCGTTATTCGATTATCGGCATTAGTATGTTAATATTAATGATGAATAATCATCAATCGAATCAGCAAATTAGCTCGGGCAAATTAGACGAAGTCGCCCATCACTGAGAAACGGTTCATTTATCAGTGACAAGTCCTTACTGGTATTCATAAGGACCAGTCTTTCAAAAACTATGTATATTGAATGATTATCTAAACTCATTGCAAATCTTTGAGTTACTTATGAAACTGTGATAGTGTAACGTTAGCATGTTTAAAGGTGGTACAGCGCCATCTAGCGGGCCTTTACCTAAACGTAAGTTATCAAACAGACTAAAGCAAAATAGCAGTCAGTCACTAACCTGTAAAATAAAAAAACCAGAAAAACACACTTTTGTACGTACAGTCACGTCTATACCATACGGGGTTGACCCTGCCTAAGCTAACGACACTTAAAAGTTTATGGTGAGGGTGTAGAAAACGATCACAGCGCGTGCCGTGGCAGAAATGTGCAACAATAGAGGCTTATTGAAACTTGCCAAAGTTGCTTTGAAAATGGGTCATTATTAAACTTATTTTATAGAGTGTTAAGGTCACCGATGTTTGGCGAATTATGTTAGCTCGTATTAAATAACTAATGCCATTAGTTCTTATCTTAGCTCTTCTACATTCTTTACATGTTCTGCTAAAACCAATTTCTTTCCTTCCAGCACAGTTTGGGGCTGAGAACCTATTTTGTGTATATACTCTCAAAACCAGTTTTTATAATGTCCATCTATTTTTCCTATTACTGTTTGTAATGTAACATGTGCCTCTAAAAATACAATTTTCCTACTCCTGTACTATTATCTGTGATTTATGTTATCACGAGCACCACTATAAGCACTCATAATAAGACTTTGGACAAGTCTATATTGTCTATTCCCTCTAAAAGCATTTGTTGGCTTATGGCTCTAAATAAAAAAGTAATTAATTAAAAACAAAGTTTACTATAAACAAACTTCCAATTTTGTCATTTGTCGTTTTCATGTTTCCCGCTCTGGTCTTGTTTGTTATTTGATTGCAATAGTTTTAACAAAGTTTTGTAACGTATCATAAGAAAGCATCGATGAAAACGAAATTAAGTTATCACCGGAAGGAATATCCGCGGCGGCCCAGGAAGTGATGGAAAATTTGTTGCCTAAAAAATCTCGGCAATGATAAAGCCTTCGAGAATTTCATGGCGAAGAACACTGGACTTCTTCATTTTTGGAGAACGTATTACTTTAATTTAGTAAGTAGGTATCTACTTAGTCGTAGAAAAAATATTGTATGCAATGTTGTATTAGCAAGTCAAAAAAAGCTCGTGGCGTATTTCTTACGATGTTCGCTACGCTCACATCTTAACCCACACCACTCGCTTTTTTTGACCCCTCTAATACAACTGTTGTATAAAATACTATTATTGTCTTTCTATACCTATATAATTTATTTACTTTATTATACATAATCTTTTTAATGATAAAAAAAACACCGGGTAGCACCATTGACTTACGTTTAAGTCAATGGGTAGTACTCTGCGAGTGCCGGCAGAATTGAAAACTACACACACGCACACTCGCACAAAAAGAAAAAAAAAAACGTTTTCTACAAGAGCTTCGAACTACGATAACCAGAGAGAACGATGTGTTATTTATTCCACACCTTATACCACTTGGCCAAACGCACATAAGCTATATTAACGAAATTAACGTACACTTCAAAAATCGTACGCGTCACTAGCTTCATTCGTATTTCAAAATAAGCTCTTAGAGGATCCTGATATCCTGGTACTTAAACTCTGAACAAACAAACAAATACAACAAATAAATACATTACATTTCATTTCATTTCATTTCTCCCTCCGTCTTACGTCTGACGCGAGTTTAACATTTTTTACCCATCCAAAAAAGTGCCCAACGCCGCTTAAGAAGTTTACACTTCAATAATAAGCACTTCAATTGTAATTAACTATTTGACAAACGCCCCTAAAGATGAGTACGAGATGGCGCTGCAGCCGTGCACAGTGCCAATAGGTACAAGACAACGGATAAACATACTTATAAATAGGTACATACTTAAAATACACATTAAACATCCAACACTAGAAACAAACATTCGTAGTTTCATTCAAATATCTGTCGCGAACGGGGATCGAACCCGGGACCTCAAGCTTCATAGCCAGAATGTATAACCTCACCCGGTCGTCAAATTTACCAAGGACCACGAGAATGGTCTTACCTGGAGGTAGTTTAGTCGTTTAGACGTCTCCCGTTGAGCTCGGAATCGATCAAACACCTCCTCTGCCTCCGTTACCCCTGGTCAAAACAAACGGGGTCAGAGCCTATGGTGACCATTTTCTATACAAACTAGTTCCTTGTTACATCGCCCTGTCGCGTCAGTATAAGTGCCGGCACGTAAGTCTAATCTGACCTTGTATGCGCAGAAGTATAAAATACGGCATCCGTGGCTGCACAGATCCCCTCCACGTGACTCGTCATCGCTAGACTTACGTGCCGGCACGTATAAAAAAGACCTCGCCCGCGCGGCACAGGTGCGCGGTGTAGGACGACGGCGGCACAATATATATATAAGCTAAAGCAGTAGGGAAGATAGGCATACTTTTTGAAATAAGTACCTACGCTCCAATAAAGCGTTAGGGTTGGCGATTTAATTTTTGTTAAATTGAATAGTTTTTTTAAACCAAGGTTTGCCCTACCTGTAGGTATTTGACAAGTTATCCTTCAAGTGTAGTTTTCTATAATATATTAATAGTACATATACTATAGATGCAAAATGATAACAATGAAAGTCCGTAGAATTTTTTTTCACCAAAAACACGGTCTATAATATACGGCAACTACTTACTCATCTAAACAGCCAAAAGTTTTATTTAACAGAAAAAGCATTTGTCGGAGAAGTGACATCTGACATTTCTCGTTATAAAAATAATATATACATTTTATTTCATAATAATATAGTATCATTCTTACCTTTCAACATCAGCAGGGAGTTTAAAAAACGAAAGCTCCGGTTTTGAAGAAGCCGAGTTCAAGCAGCCGTACACTGCGCAATACGCTCTTGGCATGTTTAAAACGAACACGGCCGCTCGTCTCAATGCGCCACTCGCGACTGACGGCACCGCGAGATCCGCTTAGGGGCCGTGTAAAAGCGCGTGTCTATGTGTGCGTTCGTTTCGACCGATTTGTTCGTAGATTCCCTACTGCTTGTGCTTATATGTACTGTGACGGCGGGGAGCTCTCTCTGGGTAGTGCGCCTGCCACCCGCACCTCTCGGCCTCCGCGGTCGTCACACCCCGCGCCCCCGCACCACGGGCGAGGACTCATTTAAAAGGTCGGTCTATAACAGCTATTACAATAGTTGTATGTGTTTACCTTTACCTTTTTAGAGTCACCAACATAGCGCGAAGAGTATGTACGTTGAAGTGGCAATGGGTAGCAGTGGCGTGGCGTCCATAGAACTCGATTCCCACCGGCTTGCCTATTTTAAGGCAGATGGGCAATTTATTGTGCAGAATTAGAGGAAAAGGCTAGTTAAGTTCTCTTCGGCTTGCCTTCTGATATACTTGACGCCACGCCACTGATGGGCAGGCCATTTCGCTCGTAGAACAGACAACCGTTGGGGGAGAAAAGTTCTCGAGCGGCGACCGCGAACCGGTAGACGCAGTAGCAGGCCTCCCACCAGGTGGACTGACGACATCGTAAAAGTTGCGGGAAACCGGTGGATGCAGGTGGAGTCGTTCATTATGGTGTGCTAAGGGGGAGGCCTATGTTCAACAGTAGACGTCTTCAGGCTGATGGTGATGTGTTTACCAGCGAGCTTCATCAGTCTTTGGAAGATGTCCTCCATTAGCGCGGTGGCTGACGCCTCTTCCGTCACCACGGCGCCCTCAGTAGACCGCGTGGACTCCTGACGCACCAAGCCTCGCACTGGTTAAAGAACAAAGCTCTACACTTAATGAATTCTTAGATAAACCAGAAGAATAAATCAAAATAGGATAGGAAAGAGTATGCTTAGTTGGTTTGGTCACGTAGAGAGGATGGATGAAAGAAGATTAACTAAATAGATTTATATGGGGGGTGCGAATAGGTGCGTTGGGAGGGGAAGAGCCTAGACGGACGTTCCGTGGTCAAATTGGGGACGTTTTGGAAAAAGGTCAGGTCAAGAGTACCCGAAACCGACGAGCATGTATGAAGAGATTAATGATTGTGGATGAAGCGAAAGAGGTATGTCAGGATCGTAGCAAGTGGAACAAAGTAGTCTCTGCCTACCCCTGTGGGAAAGAGGCGTGACGGTATGTATGTATGTCATCACTATTTTGATTCCCCCTTCCACCTATACGCCCACTATTACAACTGTCTGCCAGATGACATCAGGAATGCAGCTTCCGTCACATTTTTTAAAGGCCGATTGAAAAATTGGCATCTTGATAATGTTTGTTAATAATTGCTGTGAGTTCTTTGATTTGCCACTCGCAGAATAGACAGAATAGCTTTATTGATTTGTAAGTTTTGTAACGCCAAATACATTTCAGTTGATTTCATTTCATTATGTCTTGTTACCTTAGGCTCTGTATACCCCGTAAGGTAATGACAATGATTTATGTATGTTCAAATTGTGATTTTAATTGCAGACCCCAAGTAAAAGAATAAGAATAAAACCGTTCAATGATCCAATCATGTATCGAGTAAGGCCACGGTCTTTGAAATAAGTACGATGAATTTATTTTTTGCTGCTAGTGTTTCTTAAAAAGTTGCTTGAGGAACATTAAGAGCGTTTATTACCTTCTCTTCTTCGTTTTTTTACGATTATTTCACGGAAATTGAATGAAAGTTTCAAATGTGCGCCTGTCATGTACTTCGTTTTTAGTGTATTAATGTGTCTAATGCAATAATTGATCGCGATGGAGTTTTATTTTCTTATTACACGAGATATAGTATTTTATCCCTTTAATACGAAAATAATTGACCATCACGATTAATCATTGCATTGATGATGATGATGATTCCTCCTTTAACTCCTCGTGGAGCATAGGGCCTCGACAGTCTTTCATTGCATTGGACACCATTAATAAACTAAAAACGAAGTGCAATACAGACGCACACTTCAAGCTTTCATTCAATTTCTGTGAAATAATCGTAAAAAAACACCAAAAATGCGACGTTGCCAACTCAGTAGGAATGCACCCTCTTAATTTCAACGATATAGGTATTGTCTCCGTAAACCTTACCTTGCGGCGGGAATATCCGTTTCTCCAGTTTCTCAAGTTCACGCTTCCGTTCGGCGAACCGCTGCGCGAAGTACGCGCGCTCGCCTGCGCGCGCGTGGTCCGCGTCGTGCGCGCGCGCCGCCTCCGCCGCCGTCGCAGCCGTGGCTCGCACGCGCATCTCCGCCGCTTCTTCGCGGACGTACTGTGCGAATCAATGTAGATAATTGTTATCAAGTGCAAGATTAGGATTGAAAATGGTAAAAAAACCAACTAACTAGGGATGTGACATTCTACGTAAGAAATCGATTTTTAATTAATCGATTCTTTTTTTCGCATTAAAAATCGAATAATAAATAATCGATTTTTCTTAAAAAAATAATCGATTTTTCTATAAATAAATCGATTTTTTCCTACTTTTTTAATGAATTTCAAAATAAACGCTATAAATATTTTATTTATGATGGTTTTATTAATTAAAACTGTTTCAAAAGCACAGACAGAAGGGCTGGCATCGTAGACGCACAGATGGCGTTAATGCGTAATATCATCTCCATGGAGATAGTATTCTTTGATAGTTCGCGGTCCGGGTTATAAAAGACCAGACTTAATGTCGGGGGTGGTAGATGAAAAATCAACTATGCTTGGTTTTTGATTATAAAAAAAAATCGATTATTAATCGATTATTTGTAATAAAAAAATCGCGTATAAAAATCGATTTTTACATTTAAAAAAATCGATTGTTTCCATAATCGATTATTTTTTCACATCCCTACAACTAACCAACCAAACAACCATTTTTGACCAACTATTGTAATGTATCTACTTATTCTAAGCAAATAAAGATTATTATTATTATTAAAAAAACTTTTTTTACCTTTTTTTTGGGAAATAATAAGGACTGCCACTGATGGGTCATCTAAATCTATACTTCGTTTTTTTAGCATTAAAAAAAAAGGTAAGTAAACAGTCTTGACTTGACTTTTATTGAAAAACAGTAAACAACCGGGTTGTCTGTAAAGTCGGTTTACGGACGATAGTTTTACGTGATAACGTTATAAAGAAACATTGATGAAAATTGAAAACTGCTAGCTCTGATCTGACGTCACGTGGAACGTAACACGGAACATCAACAAAAAGCTTGTACTTAATTATTTTTTTAGGTTAGGTTATTGGTATTCGTTCACTCTATGATTCCCGTCGGTTTTCTGTTCGGGTAACCGGTTAAAACCCTCACTACTAAACCGTGAGATGAACTCAGTCGCGTCTATTAATGGACTATAAAATAATATCTTCGAATAAGTGAAACACGTCGTAGTGTCATTCCAAACCATTTGACGCGTTTGTAAACAAATTTCATCTAAATTCCCACACATCACACACACCGGAATGATGAAGGGTCACACCAGATATCTAACGACATTTTATAACTGATTCGACGCGTTGTCTGGTTTGATAAGGTGTCCGTACTGGCGAGAGAAAAGTTTTTCATTCCGCGGAACGTACGCGAAGCCATTGAAATAAGTCGGTATCCCAATTTTAACTTGCCACCGGATGGTCGGTGCCCCCGAGTTGGAAAACTGTTTTGAATATCATCCAAACGATGAGAGTGAGCAAAACTTTACAACACTTAAGGTGGAAACACATTATTAACACGCGACGCGACCCGATGCAACGAATGTATGCGCATGGCGTCGCGTCGGATGTTCATAGTGTGGTTCTGGTCATAGAAAATAATACAATTTGATTCGACTCAACACGCGTCGCGTTGCATCGGGTCGCGTCGCGTGTTAACAATGTGTTTCCACCTTTACACTGATCAGTGTTGTGTGCTGCCCTATTTTTGATAGTAAAAATGACGATGAAAACGAGGGTAGTTGTGCGCCGCTGTCAGCTGCGTCGAGTAGCCGCGCGAGCAGCGTTGGCGCGCAGTGTTCGTTGCGCTGCCGCCGGGACTAGCGCTCCAGGAATAAGGCCACGAATTAGCCCGAAAGATATCGAAGATTACTCGTCTTTTATACGGGAGTTATCCGTGTAACTAAAATCGCGATAGATTTGCATTAGTGCGGTGTAAGTCGAAAAAGACTGATGTGTTGCCATAATTTTATAGCCCTTATTACCACTATAGTTGTTTCCTTTATGTTCGTTACTAAACAACAAATTATGGAGTCGCTTACCTCCAATTTTGCGATTTCCTCCTTCTGCTTTTGCAGAAGATCTTCGATCCTCGCTAACGAACTCTCGAACTTGACTGAATCATCGATGAGAGCTTGTCTGTCATCAGATTTGGAAAAAAAAAATGTCGTCATCATCGTCAAACTATAACACCTACGTGTGTAATACGTCAAAAGCCTCTAGTGTAAGTTTTCGCATGTAAAAACGTCTCGAACGCGTTCACGTAAACGTCTCAATTACTATGGAATAATTGGCAGCGCCGCTTGCGGATCGAAACGGCAACTAAAATTTCTCATAGTATTTGATATTTTAACGCAAACGCGGTCGAGACGTATTTTGTGACCGAAAACCTACACTAAGCATACTGCTGCTTCTGTCTTTGGAACAAGATAATAATATAGTCCGGAGCTTTTAGTGTCATTCGGGCATTGGGTACCCTCGGCCGATTCATAAGAGCGAGTGAGACAGCAAGTCAAACCCGAATGGCATTCTAAAGTCTCACGGACTGTATTCGCTACGCCGCTTTGATGTGCCTGATATTTCATTTTCGTCTATTCGGCAACAGATGGCGCTAGTGGTACTATATTTTCAGTATTTATTCAAATACAAATACAAATATGTACTTTATTTTGCTTGAATTAGGTTTTAACAATAGATATTAAGGTGCTCCTTATTCGGCTATACTCAAACAGCATGCAAAATTTAGGCTATTACATTACTGCTATATAATTTGACTATTAACACATTAATTTAATTTAAATTATCCTTATAATTTGAATTACATATTTATATTCTTAAAACAAAGTTTTTACGTCACGTCTCTTTCTACTAGATTGTATTCTAAAAAAAAAACATTCAAATTGTAAAATTGTGTCCTAAAATCCACTTAAATAAATAAAAAATTAAAGAAATTTTTATTTACCAATACACAAAGAAAAATTTACACTGTCAAATTTACTTGTATAATAATAATTATGTTATCAATTTTTTTACTGGGCGCCTCTTTGATATGTTGTGGTAAGTTGTTGTAAGTATTTACGCACATAACACTGCAATTCTAGCATTCTAGCAGTGCTTTGTTGTTTACCGTCAACAAGACTGTTACAAATTCTAGTACTTCGTGGATATAAACTACTAGCACTTGCAAAGAAGCTCAATAGATGGCGTTATAAAAAAGCCGTGGTAGTTTAGTGGTTTGACCTATGGCCATGGCCTCTCAAGCAGAGCGCCGTGGGTTCAAATCGAGGGCTGCCTCTGAGTTTTTCGGAATTACATGCGAAAATTACATTTGAAATTAACCTGCACACATCTGCGAAGAAATTCAATGGTGTGTGTTAAGTTCCCAATCCGCACTGGGCGCGCGTGGGAACTATAGCCCAAACCCTCCAATACGGAGGAGGCCTATGCCATGAGGCACGCCGAATTACGCCACAATTTAATAAAAAAAACAAAGCAACAACAACATGTACTCACTGAAATTGTAGTGAATTCGGAATAAAAAGGCTACATATAGATGGCGCTGTAACTGTTTTAAACTCGCTAACTATTCACTTCCGTAGTTTTATAAGTAGCTCGGAGCTCGCGCGACGTGACCCTTAGGAAAACTACCCTTTTGCCCTAAGTAAAACTACCCTTTTGCTGAGCTGCCCGTCTGGCAGCTCGCCCTCTCTCCGGTAAGCTGTAAAAGCCGTCTGAGGCTAACAGCAAAGTCCATTCGAAAAAAAAAGCGACGCGACTCTAGTGCGCTGTCGTGCTAGCCGGGCTGGTCAAGAGTACCCGACGAGCATATTTGAAGAGATTGATGAATGTGTATTGAAGCGAAAGAGGTATGTCTGGAGTCAGGACAGAATCGTTATGTTAGGCGTGACGGTAGGTATCTATGTATGTAACTTTTTAGTATTTGTATTACTATTACTAGGTAAAGTAGGTAGATAGGTGTGTGTAGGTAAAGTGTGTGTGTGTGTGTGTGAACTTGCTAACTACATATATAAACAAACATCACTAGTAAAATCATGTTTCGAGACAATTGCAATATGGCGGTTTGTTTACGTAGTTACTACTGCCGGTACGTAAGTCTAGCGATGACCGTTGATGCGCAGTAGTCGAAAATAAGGTATCGCGGGGGAGCGCGGGTGTCGCGGGCGGGCGTACCCCACGTTAGACTTACGTGCCGCCACACTTTATAGGCACCTGATAGAATGATATTTCTTCTTGACCAGTTCAGCTTCTGTCCACTGGATAAGAACTTTGTGGATCTCATTTTCCAAATGCGAAGCATGCTGCGAAGATAAGACAATACAGTTATTTTGGCGATCGGATTGAAAAAAAAACCGGCCAAGTGCGAGTCGGACTCGCGCACCGAGGGTTCCGTACCATTATCTATAGATATCTATAAACCAGTGTAAGCAGAGCCCTGCTCCAAAGCAAAATGTACGCAGTGTGGGGTCACTTTATACTGGTCATTGCTATATACAGACATACATACATATTTACGGTTTTCCCAATTATTCCTTAATCTATGCTATAAGATATAAGAATGTTATTTTACGGGTGGTAGGGCCTTGTGCAGGGTCCGTCCGGATCGCTACCACCATCTTACGCTAAGCAGCAGTGCTTGCGCTGCTGTTCCGGTGTGGAGAGTGGGACAGCCGGAGAAATTACGGGCACAAGAGGTATTTCATCTAAGTCCTCTAGGTTGGCAACGCATCTGCAATCTCTCCGGGGTTGCGGGTGTCTATGGGCAGTGGTGATCGCTTACCATCAGGTGACCCACTTGCTCGTTTGACTTCCTATTCACATAAAAAAAAACCTACCTTCATACCAAATTTCAAGATTCTACATTCACGGGAAGTACCCTGTAGGTTTTGATTCCCTTGCGAGTTTCGAAAATTTGCGGAAAATTGCGGCATAAACGGCTGTATCTTTTGATTGCGTTGGCTTAAAAGTTTGATTTTTTCACAGCTCCAAGGAACAGTAGACTTGAGTAAATATTTGATATAAATTTCAGCTTGATACCTCCACGCGTTCCTGAGAAAAAGGGTCTTAACAGACGGACGGACGGACGGACGGACAACAAAGTGATCCTATAAGGGTCCCGTTTTTTCCTTTTGATGTACGGAACCCTAAAAATGTCGGCGTCTTTTTTCTTGTACTTTGGTCTTGCTAAAGGTGATATCAGACGGTTAATTTTTTATTAATTTTCTTATTTCATTTTGCATCTTTCACTCAAAGTGACACGTCTGAGCACAAAGTGAAAGAAAAGTGCCGAATGAATGAAAGAAAAATGAAGCGTTCACTCGAGTGAATCGTCTGATAACACCTTAAGAATCAACACTACCGGTTCACCAATAACATTGTTGGAACTCGGTTCCATATTGTATTTTGTTGGGTTAATCCAGGGCCGGAATTAAGGGAGGGCAACCAGGGCTACAGCCCCGGCGGGGCCTCTACAAAAGAGGGGCCCCCACGATAGACTTCGGAAATAGTTATTTGTGTCACAAGGGAGCAAAATGGTGTATTTACGGCGAGGGCGCTACATTGAATCAGAAGTTAGCGAAGGATTCTTCAAAGAGCGGATTCAAGTGTTAACGCCCAAGATGAAAATAATTTTGCTTCTGAGTGGCTCATACAACTTTTCACACCGAACATTAAAAAAACTTGGAAAAAGTCATTCTACATACAATTAAAGAGCAACCAGCATAGAAAATGGCGTGGTTTTACAATTATCAACTTAAAAAAAATAATTTGCAAAAAACACTTAGACAAGCCTTGAACAGAAAAGTTGCACTTTGATCCCTCTTGACAGGGAGCAAAACTTACTTTTCTGAATGAGAGGTGTAAAAAACAAATTTTACAGTAAACGCTAGTAAAGAACTTGCGAAGGAAAATGATTTGGGGCCAGGGGGCCTCCACACCTTTGTTGCCCAGAGGCCTCCAGACCTCTAAATCCGGCACTGGGTTAATCTGTAATAGAGCAGTTACTTCAGGCAGGGAAGTAAGTGGTTGCTGGCTAGCACCGTGTGCGACAGTAGCGCCATCTCGCAAACTCATCTTCATCGTCCCGGGACACAAATTACACTGCCTGTCCTGGCCAGGGGAAGACGTAAAATTGTGTACATACCTCGGGCGGTGACTGTGATACAGAAAGCCTCAGGTCGCATGTTTATCGCTTTCGCCTTTGGCTTGTGCGATAAAATCTAGCGAACTGAGACATTTATTTCACTACCCTCGGGGCGTAAAGTACTGTCACCAGCATACAAATAAGTGATCATTTTTGTACCTAGTCGCTTTCAGTCGTTACACGATTTCGTATGGTTTTTCAAACATGACTTTAAAGTGACAAGGTACAAAAGTGATCACTTATTTATGCTGGTGACTGTACCTACTAACGCTCGCATTTCTACTGCATTTTATTTTACTACTAGCTGTTGCCAGCGACTTCGTCTGCAAAGAATTTGTTTATCGCTATCTCGCGGGAACTATGCAATTTTCCGGGATAAAAAGTAGCCTATGTGCTTGCTATTCCAGACTTTTCACTATCTATGTGCCGATTTCATCCAGATCCGTTGGGTCGTTCTGGCGTGATTGAGTAACAAACAAACATCCATCCATCCATCCATTCATCCATCCATCCATCCATTCATCCATCCATCCATCCATCCATACTTTCGCATTTATATATTAGTTAGATTGTTCTCCTTTCTTTCTTTAAAATTTGCGGATTGGGATGTTTGTAACCCTCACCTTCCTCGTGGGGCTGCTCTTGGTGGTCACCACTCTCCGGGTGGTCGCTATCAGGAGCTGTTCGTATTCCTTCTCCAGTCCCCGAAGCTTCAGTTTCTTGCTCCGTTTCTCGTATTTCAGCAGGTCCAGAACTTTCCGCTGCTCAATCACCTTCAAATCTAGGTTGAAAATAATCTGGAAGCCAAAATTAACTTGGTAAATTAATTTGATTATATTACTAGCTTTTATTTAATAGGGTGCATCCGTGCTGAGCTCGCAACGTCGCATTTTCGATGATTTTTTGCGATTATTTCACATAAATTGAATGAAAGTATCAAATATCCGTCTGTAGTGCACTTCGTTTTTAGTGTATTAATGTGTCTAATGCAATAATTCATCGTGATGGACTTTTATTTTCTTATTAAACGAGATATTGTATTTCATCCCTTTAATACGAAAATAAAAGTCCATCACCATTAATCACTGCATTGGACACATTAATACACTAAAAACGAAGTGCACTACAGACGGACCTTTGAAACTTTCATTCAATTTCTGTGAAATAATCGCAAAAAATCACCAAAAATGCGACGTTGCGAGGTCAGCACGGATGCACCCTCTTAAGACCAAGTGGCTAGTACTATTATATGTATATTCTGTGCCAAGGGTAAGCATGGCCGTACAACGAGGCAATTAGGGATTGCAAAATCCGTTTTTTTTTCAAATTCGCGGATTTTAAAATTATCAACTTGTACAAATCCGGATTATACGTATGTCACGTGGCGGCCAACGAAACGAACGCGTGAATGAATGAAATGAAACGAAATTCAATAGGAAATTCTGGTTAAATGGCAACTTTGTCAACTGTAATTGAAATCCGAAAAAACTGGATTTTTACATGCTTATAAAAGGGTCTCTATCGTTTGCCCGCATTTCATATGCCATAAATGTATTGTTTGCCATAATGATCATTTGCCATAACTCTTTTTTCTCTTTATTTGTTAATTATTCAGAATTGTTATGAAACTAACCTAACCTAACGTATAGAGTTCTACAGGATTGCCATTACAATGCTCCTGAAAAAATTACGGTTTCAGAGAAAACAAGGGTTATGGCAAATGATCATTATGGCAAACATTACATTATGGCATTTGAAATTCGGGCAAAAGAGGGGCGCCGTATTAGAGCATATCTAAAAAAATGCCATTTTTTTATATACTAGATCCTACAGTGCCGCATTTATATTTTTTTTGAGTGTAGACCACTTTTTTACGCCGCCCATGTTTGACGTGTTTGACTTTTATCGTCTGAAATCGAGTGACCGTCCTCTGAAATCTGCCGCCCCTAGGACGCTGCCGCCCCTATAGGCCGCGGCCTATACGGCCTAGTTATAAATCTAGGATTGAGATCCTAACTATTTTATCACGAGCTCTTTCAATCTTAATGGTACAAAAAAATGTCACAAAGTTTTTTTGCCATTTTATTAAGCACTATTTTCCATAGGGTACACTTTGTATGGCGTAACGAAAAGGAAGAACAAGAAAAATTTATGAAAAATTCTGAACATCTTTTCATTCTTACTGTTATTTTGATAAAAATGAGGGTAGTTGTGCGCCGAGTCGAGTAGCCGCGCGAGCAGAGCGTTGGCGCGCAGTGTTCGTTTCGCTGCCGCCGGGGCGAGCGCTCTCTGATGAAGGACTACGGAATAGTCCGAAACAATTGTCGGAGCATTCTTTCGGCTTTGTATACGTAAGTTATCCTGTTGTTGTAATTATGTTTTAATCAAATACGTCCATTATCAGCAGGAACAAACACACACATCGCTCGTTACATCCATCCAATCCATCCATCCGTCTATCCTCACTCACAAACTTTCGCATTTATAATATTAGTATACGATTACCGAAAGAATTGCGCGAAAAGATATCGATACTATCGATAAATATCCATACTATTGCTTGCTCAAAATATCGAGTCTACCAGAACATTATCGACAGTGGAGTGTCGCGAGGCCCTACGTTGACGGACCTGGTCGGAGTTGTTGCTGCCGATGGGGCAGACCTCGCTCAGGTACTTGTTGACCTGGGCCTCCCCCTCCCCCAGGACGCCCCTCGCCTGCTCCAGCTCCCGCAGCCTCAGTTTGATCTCCTTCTTCAGGGTGTCGATGAGATCGCAGTTCTGCTGTTTTTCTGCTTCGCTTTCTTCGAAATTTGATTTCCTTTGGCCCTCTGAAACAGCACTATTGTTAGTGTTGCCGCTTGGCCCTGTATCGATAGTATTTCGATAGAGTTTGATTAGGTACGTTAGATTTTGGGGTTTTCTTACTCAGAACTTACTCAGGTACAAGAAAAATGTGTCCCAAAATTTCTATTCCACTTCGTCACTTTTTTTAATCTAACTCTAACTAATATTATAAATGCGAAAGTATGGATGGATGGATGGATAGATGGATGGATGGATGGATGGATGGATGGATAGATGGATGGATGGATGGATGGATGGATGGATGGATGGATGGATGGATGGATGTTTGTTTGTTACTCAATCACGCCAGAACGGAACAACGGATCTGGATGAAATTCGGCGCATAGGTAGGGAAAAGCCTGGAATAGCACATAGGCTACTTTTTATCCCGGAAAATTGTGTAGTTCCCGCGGGATAGCGATGAACATGTCGAAAATCACAGCTGCCTCGAGCCGCAACGTATACATAATAAATATTGCTTCAGTTACCATAGAGGTGCACTAAGGAGGGATTTTCAAAATTCCCACGGGATTTAGTGTCGCTTATTATAAAAAATAATAATTTTACCAATTAAATGTCAGAATAGGGGTGTTAAAGTGCCTGTTCAAATATGCATAGCAATATGTGACTTTTATCAATAAATGAAAGCATACGCGGACGAAGTCGCGGGCAAAAGCTAATTTATGATATTTGTGTAAGATAGCGTGACAAACTAACAGAACAATCGGGTCACCCGATGACAATTAAGTTAATTAGTCACTTAATCATCCATGAACCGCAAACAAATACGTTGCCAGCCTAGAGGGCTAAGATAAGGTTATTTTTATTTCACCGGTTAACTTCTCACCGGAACACGCAGTGGCGTAACTGGGGAATTTCAGAAATAGGGTACAATAGTAGGTCTGTAATGTATACTATTTAAGTCACAATATAATCAAAAATTACAAATCACAAAATTACACAAATTACAAAAATTACAAAATGATGTCACAATTTTCATATAATATATTATATTATGCTACATAAATCTTAAACCAATGTCACATTCGATACTTTACAATTATGTACCCATAGTACAAGCTTTGCTTAATTTGGGACTGGGTCAATTGGTGTAATTTGTCCCAAGATATTTATTATTTATTATTATTATTATTTATGTTTTTTTCTCCAATTTTAGAAATTTAGGCATGGATTTGCTCAGGATCAATTGATCAATTGATTTATATATAACTAGCTGCTGCCAGCGACTTCGTCCGCAAAGAATTCGTTTTTCGCTATCCCGCGGGAACTACGCAATTTTCCGGGATAAAAAATAGCCTATGTGCTATTCCAGACTTTTCTCTATCTATGTGCCGAATTTCATCCAGATCCGTTGGGCCGTTCTGGCATGATTGAGTAACAAACATCCATACATCCATACATCCATACTTACAAACTTTCGCCTTTATAATAGTATAGTAGGATGGCGTAAAAAAATGACCTCAGTTTTTGCTACAAGAATTAGTGTCGGTTTTGTTACCTTCAAACATTAATGTATGAAAAGTAACAAAATTGATCTCGGGACACTTTTTCCCCCTTAAGAATCACTAGTGCTGTCGATTCTGAGTAGATCCATGCAAAAATTTCAAAAATCCGAGAAAACAACGTAATTGTACCCTATTTCTGAAATTCCCCAACTACAACGTCAGGGGCCCGCAGCAAATTCATCAGATGGGGCCCTTCCTCACTATAAAGAGGGGCATCATCTTCCCTTGTGTGCAAGGCCAAGCCAGTTCGGGGCCCCGTAGAGCTGGGGGCCCCTGGCATTTTGCCAGCCCTGCCACCCTATAGCTACGCCACTGGGTACGGTCGCCCAAATAAGTGGTCTACCACTTTTCATCCAACTTCCTATCAAATGAAAATGTCGCTAAAGTCGAACTTTCAATTTGACAGCCTGTCTTATCGATGTTATATATTGTTACGTACAAAGGAATTTTAACCTTAGGGTGGTAGACCACAAATTTGGCTGATGGTACACATCGCAAGCGCTGCTGCCAAGGTATTTACGCATTTATTACCACTCTTCAAGTACCTACGTAACTACTCTTTCAAGTTTTTCCATTCTTTGTGCAAATAACAGGCCTTAACATGACGTAAAGCGATTCAATTCCAACTCAGTTCAGGTTTCAGCTGTCATTTTAAGTGTGGATCTGACAGCGAGCGAACCTAAGCTGAATCATAATTGAATCGCATTAAGGCGCCATGGTAGGTAACCCCCAAAAACTACGTATTGTCGATTCTATTCCATTTTATTTAGGGCTTTGTAAACAAACCAATTTCATCTATACTAATACGCAAAAATATCGGGTCGCTTTTCATAGAAATTTAGTTATCTTTGCTCGTCTGTGGAAATCCCCACACTATTCATTGTATATTGTATGCTATTAGCATCGCATCTAAGGAATGTTGAAGGATCATACTTACTAGATAATATCTCACATTTTAAACTATTATACTATGACTATTATTAAATTTTATATGAACTTGGGTGGGACTATAGTTTGTTTACAAAAGCGTTACAATGGACTGGAACGGACTATAGACACACCTGACAGCTGTATTTTCTTCTTGATCTCGAATATTTTCGTATTGATCATGGTCAGACGATCATCTGTCTCAATCTCGAAAGGGTGTTTTTGATAGCACGTCGCCATTTTGACAAAATATCTGAAATAAAGAAACGGCTCTAAAGCATCGACTTAACAAAGTTAGCCTAAAAACACGTGTAAGTACTTTTATTTCCATGAAACTGAATCCCATGCAAATTTTTTTCCGTTTAGAGTTGACCCATAAACCGCATGAAAAACTAACTACGAGTATTCCAAAGCTGTTAAAAAATCTATTCTTCACATAAGTGAATAGTGCTGCTGATTATGATTCAGAAAAAATCAAAAAATATTCATTTTGGAAAAACAAAGGACAGGCTACACTACACTTTTTTGTATTAAACTCACACGCACATGTGCTCTATGCGTCCACCCCAACTTTTAAAAAGCACCCTTTGCGAACGTAGCGCCATCTGTGCCGCGACGTTGACAACAACTAGCCCCAAAGCTCTGATAGGCCGTTGTATCGCTTGATTTCACCATTGAGTCTACATTCCATCGCGTACATTCGTATGTGTGCGTGATTCAGTTCTCACGCCTTTTTGTCCGTAATAAAGCAAATTTATAAGTAAAATCAACTAAAATCATTAATGTTGTAAAGAAAGACAACGCCGTAACAACTTCTCGAAGTTAAGATAGCAAAGTTTGCTTATACCAAAGCTTGCACGCACACAGGCGCGCCGGCCGCCATTTTGATTTACCGTACGTAGCGTATCTCAACAAAGCCGTCCTCGTCAGACGCGAGCAGAACGCGGCTGCGCACTGCGCACGATTCGACCGCGCACAATTTTAACATTTACCGCTAAAATGTGTTAACCAAAACCATAGTTCTAACTGACAAAATGAAGTGCCTATTTTTAATACCGTGAGTGAATTTGGTGTTGATTATTGAAACAAATGTGTTTGTGAGTGTGACAAAATGTGGTCCAGAAACTCTGTACCGGATTATGGAATTCGATTTCTTGCGGCCTGTTTGTTACTTGCCGCGCTGAGCATACAGGAAACCGAAGGTAAGGTAGACTTAGACTTAAAAATCGGTACTAGTCCCGCGTCCGAATGTTAGATGAGCTTTCCAGCGCGCCGCAGTCCGCAACTGCCGCTAGTTGGCATAAAAGTTCTTGAGACTGCTGTACCGCCAAACCGGTCGATTTATAATTGGGTTCTCACAGATGTAACTTGTGGGACGAGTATCTAAAAACTAGAGTGAAGTGCGTTTCTTAACGTTTCAAACTAAGTCGATAGAAGGCTCAGTTGTTTAACTTAGGATGTACCTAACTCGTGAAAGCTAACGCTTGGTGTATTTATTAGTAGGGATGTACCTATTATGTTTGTTGTTGTTTCATTTTAAGTTAATGCTATGCGATTTGTTTTACGATATGCCTATGTCACAAGATGTCGAGTATACCGATATGTTAAAGGTATTTTGGAAAGCTTAAAGCCACGAGAAGCTCTAACGCTATAAAAGATTTCTTTGAAAAGTAATGTAATGGAATAGTGTCCAGAATCTTTTAACATATTTGATTAAAGTACCGCATTTGCAAACATTATAAACTGCTCAAGCGATTTCACTAAACTTGTACCGGAAATTTTGTTACACGCCTTTTTCTAAACAGAAGAGTGTCACTAAAAAAGAAGCAAAAGCTTAAAAGCTAGCTAGTCCTGGCAGTTATCCTTCTGAGCAGATAAAGGTTTGTTAGTCTTTAATTTAACGACCAGCGTGTGTACTCTGTACTGTGTAACTACGACACACTGGTTTTTAATTTAGATTATTTT
Organism: Pandemis heparana; assembly: GCA_963854515.1. Classification (NCBI taxonomy): domain Eukaryota; kingdom Metazoa; phylum Arthropoda; class Insecta; order Lepidoptera; family Tortricidae; genus Pandemis; species Pandemis heparana. The sequence goes on from OY978006.1 coordinate 32,303,877, forward strand.
ATTAATTGTGTCTTTGTAATTGTTGTTTACTAATTAGTAAATTACTATTTGTGCTTGCCAAGCGAGTAGGTAGATGTTCAAACCGAGGGAATGTTTGTTACCGCAAGTTATAGGGTATAAAAACATGATTTAATACCACTCTCAATCACATCACACCTATCTGTTGGTTGTTTGAAAGGAATATTACATTTTATTTAGAGATTTGTGCAAAAGGTTTAGGTATCGGACAAAAACATCGTCAGTAAATTCCCAATTCCCAAAATTGAATTCAATGACTGTATTAGCACAATAATTGACGTAAAAACCGAATTCCTACCTGGTGTTGGTTGAAAAAATTAAGTTTTATGCTTCGCACAGCAGCCACGACGTCTACAAGACAGTGAAGCAAATAGAATACAAATTATAACAAAACCTATCTAACTACTTTGTATTCACTACGAAAACACTGTGGCAGACGAGTTAAATATTGATCAAACAACACATTTTGTGATGTTTCTAGGGGAAAGTTGTAACTTACAATTCATATTGGGTGTTGCTACAAAATTACGTGTTTTGGGTCCCTCTTCTGTTACAGAGGCATGTGGAATTGTATTTTTTACCATCTCCATGGCAGATTGGTAAGTAAAACGGTAAGTATGTTTACCAACTTATCTGATTCGGAGCTTAGAGCTAGAACTAAAACGTTGGTAAACAAATAACCTACTTTTTCGCGATTGCTTCAACAGTAGGTAACCGCATCAGATAAGTTTTTAAAAGCTTGCGCTGTTTTTGTTTAAATAAAGCTGAAGCGATTAACAATACGTATCAAACCAGTCTAAATCAGGTTAGAATAGATTTTTAACTGTACTTACTACAAATAAATAATGAAAAGGGCTGCACTTGGACATTTCTGTAACAACCATAATTTTGACTGGTCTGAAATGTTTTGAAGTTTGAGAACATGCTTACTTTTCTTTTATATACACACTTTTTAAGTGTTTCATGAAAATGCAACTAAACTTCTAATTACCTTCATTATTGAACTGTGGTTTTTTATTTCAGTTTTGAAATTAAATTACTTCAATATAAATTAACTTTATAGATGCTCATGGCTTGCATTTCATACCTATTCATAGCTTGTATTGTAACTACATACGTTTAAGCTTAGTTTGTTCTCGGACTTCTTTGTTTAAAACTAACCACTTTAGCGAATGTTATTTGCATACCTATCATTTATTTATCTACATAATGATCTCTACAACAGTTCAAGGGTCCATTATTTGATACCTTCTTAGTTTAAATAACGTAGAAGCCTGTTAGAAATCCGATACCATTGGTATCTAGTATCGTTCCTTTTTATAATACACTAGAACAACTACATCGAATAGATCACGGCTGTAACTTGTTTTGAAAGGCTCTGGAACAATTAAAACCGTCTTAATGAAACGTAATGCCTTTATAAGTTCTTAAATAGGTCGACGGTCCAAAACCGTTGATATTCCTAATGACAACGCGGCGCTGAGCGTTTAATCGATTAAATTGATCGTACTCAAATCGCAGATGCCTCGATGTTTATGAAACATGGCCGATTGGCCGCTCCACTTTTATAAACGGGATTAATGTCCAATTGTCTCTCCAATTGACTGCAGTGTCGCGTATAAATCTTAACTAAAACGTGAGTAATACTTTGGGCTACAATTGGAAGGAGCTCTAGCTACCAAACTTTAGATGTCACATTTGCATGTGATCGCTAAAGTGGCCTGTGCAATTCGATGAAACGACGGTCGTATAGCCCTGGAATAAGGAGGTTGGTGTGGTTTCAAATGCAAGTGGCCAATGTTATGCTTTTGTGTAAGGTGTCTTGTTCTGAGAAACGTTTGTTTGTATATTTGTAACGTCCCGTGTGCTAAGAAGCGTTGAATATTTGAACAGTAATAAGAAAGAGGCATGCTCAAGTCGACGTATCGTCTGTCACTGTTATATTGCAGCAGTAATATTATTTATAACCGACTTCATGTTAAGTAATAATCAAAATTATTAAGACTGTTGCCATAAACTATTTAACAGTATTTTTCTGATTACTTATGACAGTAAAAGAAACCAGTTCGAAAAGAAACGAACTGGGTGAATATTTTATTTCAAAAAAAATCTTATCTTCCACTTTAACAGATGTCATTTTGTTTTTTTAACTGTCTAAACAAGTCTTACAATTTTGAAGACACTTCTTTCAAATCTTATGCGTTTTCAAAAACCGACCTCCATTTAGTAGACTGGTATAAATAAGGACTATTAGTTTGTCCTCTTATTTCGTGTATCAACGTAATCTTAGTACGAATTGTTCTTGTTATTATTTCATTTCAATTATAAAAACCTGGCCAAGCAAGTCTGAGTGGCAAAACAAATGTTTTCCGTACAATTGTCATTAGTAAAATTGAGCAAAAACTTAGAAAACAAACAGTTACCTTTTGCGATTTCAAAGAACAAGCCCAGTGATAGGTACATAGCGTAGCGTAGCAGCCTCTTAAATCATTAAATCATAGCTTTAATGACCACCATTGTTTTATCATATAAACTACGAGAATTGTGAAAAAAAAGTAGAGCTGTGAATATAATATCATATAATATCGATTGGTCGTGAGTAAATAATTAAAAACAATAATTAAAAAAAACATAGCTTCGTGCTTAACCCTCCATTCTGCCTCAGCATCATCACTACATAGTATAAAACAAAGTCGCTTTCTCTGTCCCTACCCTATGTCCCTATGTATGCTTAAATCTTTAAAACTACGCAACGGTTTTCGATGCGGTTTTTTTAAATAGATAGAGTGAATCAAGAGGAAGGTTTATATGTATAATACATCCATAATATACCTTGCGAAGCCGGGGCGGGTCACTAGTAGAAAATTAAACGCGGTAAAATCCTCCAGTACCGCTTTTGACAACAGGCCATTTTTTCGGTACACGTTTTTAGTACAGCGCCGTCCCAACTCTAGTCAAAAGTGAAACTTGAACGAAATGGCATTGTTTCAATTCTTTTCATTGCTATTAGCTAATAGGTCCAAATATGTGGAGGTAGAATTAGAGCATTGCCTTCAAAGAGCCTTCTAAGGCTGGCATTAGCGCCGTGCAGAAATATTAAACCTTTTTTGTTCATTGGCCCTGAACCATTTATCTATTTGTATAGAGCAGTGATGGGCAAACTACGGCCCGCGGGCCAACTCCGGCCCGCGAAAGAATTTTATGCGGCCCGCCGTCGTTCCTTCGAATTGGAGTGTTATGGCACAGGATGTCGATATTTAGACGGTGCTGCTGTATAAAATAGAATAATAGATGCGAAGGCAAAGGAGCCAGCTAGACTAGCCACGTAGTTCATGCGTCATGTGTCAAAAAAATTGCATTTTAGTATAATTTTGGCCCTTCTTTGAAATATCTGTGATTTTCTGGCCCGCCATGAAAAAAGTTTGCCCACCACTGGTATAGAGAAATCTAACTAATATTATAAATGCGAAAGTATGGATGGATGGATGGATGGATGTTTGTTTGTTACTCAATCACGCCATAACGGCTTAACGGATCTGGATGAAATTCGGCACATAGGTAGAGAAAAGTCTGGAATAGCACATAGGCTACTTTTTATCCCGCAAAATTGCGTAGTTCCCGCGGGATAGCGATAAACGAATTCTTTGCAGACGAAGTCGCTGGCAACAGCTAGTACTTACATAAATACATACACGCCTCTTTCCCATAGGGGTAGGCAGAGACTAATTTGTTCCACTTGCTACGATCCCGACATTACCTACATTACCTATGGTGCTTAGATAAACAAATTAACGTTTCATAGTTGAGTAAAAGTCACTGGTAAAAGCATATTTAGGGTTCCGCACCCAAAGGGTAAAAACGGGACCATAATTACTAAGCGTTCGCTGTCCGTCTCTGTCACCAGGCTGTATCTCATGAACCATGTTAGCTAGACATTTGAAATTTTCACAGATGATGTAGGTATGTCTGTTGCCGCTATAACAACAAATACTAAAAACAGAATGTTATCGTTTGTCTGACTAAATGTAACGAATATAAAATGACCTCACGGTGCCAGGCCCCTCTTCTCCACTGGGCACTATGGGCACGTGCCCAGGGCCCCGCGATCGAATGGGGCCCCCTAGTTCCTGCCAGATTACCAAATGATAACCGATATTTAGGTCATAGGGGCCCCATGATCCTAATGTGCCCAGATAGTTTAAAGACGGCCCTGCACGGTGCATACATTTTGCTTAGGAGCTGGGCTCTGTTGACACTGAATTTTATATTGAAAAATTGATTTTTGAATTTCTTTGTATATACAAAAGCAATGGGCAAGTGGGTCACCTGATGATAAGCGAGCAACACCCATGGACGCCCGCAACACTAGATGATTGCAGATGCGTTGCCAGTTGCCAGCCTGGAGGGTTAGAATAGAATACCTTGTGCCAGTAATTTCACTGGCTGCCTTACTCTCCACACCGGAACACGGCGGCGCAAGCACTGCTGCTTAGCGGCTGGATTAGAGCAAGAGTAAGGTGGTACCGATCCGGAGGTCCTACCAGCACCACCCGCAGAACAGAATTCTACCATTTGTGGGAAAAAATAATTTTGTTTTTTGTACATCTGCGCATGCGGGCATTATGTAATGTATTGCGGTCTCTTACGATTTTATTACAATTGAAATGCTATGATTTAAGCTTTATAGTAACGGCATAAGAGCGTTGGCAATGGCAATACTCGCATGGTACGATGTCACAGCACAAAGTTATTGCGATCGGTGGCTAAAATTAGAACTAGGCAGTTTTCATACTAAATTAAGTGTAACGTTAGACGGTGGCGCCGCGGCTGCGCGCACGTCTAACTTTGTATTCTTGCGTGTAATGTCTGAGAAAATTCAAGTTCCCATGCGAAAGTGTATATTGTTTTCAAAAGTTACGAAAATATTTAATTGCACTGACTGATCTGCTTATTTTGAACTGTTATTAAATACGACAACAGCTGACGTTTTATTTCGGACTCCACTTCACCCCCTACGCAAAAGAGGGGTGTTAATAAGTTTGACATCGATGTCTCTCTCTCCAGCAGTTTTAAGAGCTCTTCCAAAATGCTGTAAGGCATTTTGCCATTTTTTTATTTGCCCATGAAAAAAAAAATTAGCCTTGGTTTAAAAGCACACCAACTTCACTACATAGTATAAAACAAAGTCGCTTTCTTTGTCCCTATGTCCCTATGTATGCTTAAATCTTTAAAACTACGCAACGGATTTTGATGCGGTTTTTTTTAATAGATAGAGTGAATCAAGAGGAAGGTTTATATGTATAACTAGCTTCTGCCCGCGACTTCGTCTGCGTAGAATTAGCAATTGATATGTTTAGCGCTATCCCACGGTAACTATACAATTTTCCGGGATAAAAAGTAGCCTATGTTTTAATCTAGGGTACCAGCTATCTTCGTACCAAATTTAATCCAAATCCGTCCAGTCGTTTTAGCGTGAAGAACGAACAAACATACATACTCACTCACTCACATCGTCACAAACTTTCGCATTTATAATATTAGTAGGATAGGATACATGCATAATATACCGTGCAAAGCCGGGGCGGGTCGCTAGTAAGCTATAAACATCTATTTAAGTTCGGCAAATTTTGTTAGAGAATTTTGTTGCGTAGAGAAAGCCCATCGAGGGAATGGGCGAAAATAGACTTCATGTTATAGGCGATGCTAGCAACCCATCACTATTTTGATTCCCCTTTCCTATACACCCACAATCATGCTAAACGTGGCCTTTAGGTCTTGTTACCTTAGACACAACATAGTACTATTATATATTCTGTGCCTTAGACTCAATCCTATCCTACTTCCTACTAATATTATAAATGCGAAAGTTTGTGACGATGTGACGATGTGAGTAAGTGTGTGAGTGTGTATGTTTGTTACTTGTTCACGCTAAAACGACTGGACGGATTTAAATAAAATTTGGAATGAAGATAACTGGTAACCTAAATTAAAACAGGCTACTTTTTATCCCGGAAAATAGCATAGTTCCCGGGGGATGGCCATAAACATGTCAATTACTAATTTTTACGCAGACGAAGTCGCGGGCAGAAGCTAGTACGTGATATATTGTAAAGCAGGAAGACTAGCTTCGTCCCCTGACTTTATTCACAAGCCATATCTAATAGCTAACTCTGTGCGTTCGTGACACATCTTATTATTAAAGCAAACTGACTACGGATAAACACTTGTGCATATGCATACTATAAACATTCTACGCGTCCAATCTTGTGCGCAGAGCAAAATAACCTTTGAAGCTAATGCTATAGAGTTGAATCAACTCTTTAGGGTGTTATGCTGTGGTATAAACGATATTGAGCTCTGTGGTGATGGCAATTGGGTAGAGTATGCTATGTAGGATGGAAGGGAACCGGTTTGCAGGCCGGTCCGAGGTAGTTGTCATGTTGAGCCGAAACGTTCGTTTTTAGTTTTTAACTTTTGAGCGGCTTTTATGGTTTCTCGGTTCTATGTGGCCAGTGATTTTTATCTAAGTTCTGCGGCCAGTTAGATTTTGTCTAATTTCTATGTGGCCAGTTTGATTTTTGTCTAAGTTTTGCGGTCAGTTTGAATTTTGTCTATGTTCTATGTGGTCAGTTAGATTTTGTCTAATTTCTATGTGGCCAGTTTGATTTTTGTCTAAGTTTTGCGACCAGTTTGATTTTTGTCTATGTTCTATGTGGTCAGTTAGATTTTGTTTAATTTCTATGTGGCCAGTTTGATTTTTGTCTAAGTTCTGCGACCAGTTCGATTTTTGTCTATGTTCTATGTGGTCAGTTAGATTTTGTCTAATTTCTATGTGGCCAGTTTGATTTTTGTCTAAGTTTTGCGACCAGTTTGATTTTTGTCTATGTTCTATGTGGTCAGTTAGATTTTGTCTAATTTCTATGTGGCCAGTTTGATTTTGTCTAATTTCTATGTGGCCAGTTTGATTTTTGTCTAAGTTCTGCGACCAGTTTGATTTTTGTCTATGTTCTATGTGGTCAGTTAGATTTTGTCTATGTTCTATGTGGCCAGTTTGATTTTGTCTAATTTCTATGTGGCCAGTTTGATTTTTGTCTAAGTTCTGCGACCAGTTTGATTTTTGTCTATGTTCTATGTGGTCAGTTAGATTTTGTCTAATTTCTACGTGGCCAGTTTGATATAGCTTTTATCGAAATTTTTGAGGGCATATCGGATCTACTTATAGTGATCGGACTGGCTTGAATTGGTGTACATTATAATGGTCGATTGAAAATACAATTTTTCTTTTTTTTTTTTTACTTATCTGCTACACTGATTCTATAAGCATAAGCTACTTTGCAAATAGATTAATTTGTAAACTTATTTTAAATATCTTTTAACCCGACCGCAGCGAAGTCCAAAATTACTTCAAAGCGGTTCCGTTTGCGCAGGATTCGCTTATTGCTATCCCTTGGGAATTAAACGATTTTCCGGGAAAAAAACTGTTTTCCCAGGTCTCATACTAACCAAACTATTATAGTTTACTATAATAGTAAACACGATCGGTTGAATAGTTTACGCGTGGAAGTAACAAACAAACTCACATTCGCAATTATAATATTAGCTAGTGCTATAGTAACTTGATGGATGTCACTCTAAAATTAATTAATTGACACAATGTAACTAAACTACATAGTTTTTATTACAAAGAGAAACGAATATGTGAACATAATCGTTCTCAGAAAGACGGGCACGAATCAGCATAAAGATAGTTTACAATCTTTTATATGTTTAAATAAACATATCAAATTTACACTAAACATTTGTGTTACACTACATATAATATGTGATCCTTCCATGCTAGGATGGGAGCAAGAAAAAAAGAATGTACCTGGATACGTATTAAAATACATAAAATTTAAAATGTATAATAGGTTAAAATACATAATGGTTCAAAATATATGATGCGATTTTCTCAGATAATTGCAAATTAACAGAAATGTTATAAACTAAACCTAACCTAACCTAAACCAATCTATAGATTATACTATACTAGCTGTTGCCAGCGACTTCGTCTGCAAAGAATTCATTTGTCGCTATCCCGCGGGAACTACGCAATTTCCCGGGATAAAAAGTAGCCTATGTGCTATTCCAGACTTTTCTCTATCTACGTGCCGAATCTCATCCAGATCCGTTCGGCCGTTCTGGCGTGATTGAGTAACAAACAAACATCCATCCATCCATCCATACTTTCGCATTTATAATATTAGTTAGATTAGATATAAAGTTCATCTAGCTAATAGTTATACAGAAAATAGCATTATATATTTTGAACCATTATGCATTATACATTTTAAACTATATATTCTGATCCGCTCCCAATGTACCTACCTGTTGCTTCTCTTTCCGCGCACGTAAAAGCCTATCGAGGGAAAATGCAAATATCTTAGGGTTCATTATAGGCGGAAATTTTCACTTCCTGGCCAGGGGAAGACGTTACATTGTGTACACACCTCGGGCGGTGATAAAGATAGGCCTCGTATGTTCATCGCCCTCGCCTTTTACTCGTGCGGCAAGTTCCTGCGATCTGAAACATTCCTTATTACACTACTCTGAGTTTAATGTACTAAAACATATGGCGTGAAATTATATTACTTTCTAACAAGCAGTTTTAAACTCTGCTTCATCCGTGCGCTTATTAGTGGTGGCAATAACGGCTGTCTTGCAATAATTAATAACAGTGTTGTGTTATTCTTAAATAGCTGTTATTGTAAACTGTTGTCTGTTATCCTGTTATATTGCTGTTTTACAAAACGATAATGAACTTATTATTAAATAATTGTTATACTTATTTCGTCGCGATCGCAGCGTAATAAAAACGTACGGGAACAAAAGCAAAACAACGCTCTGTTACCTTGTTTGTTATTGTACTGTACTGACTGACAACAAACAGCAACAGCTAATAATGATACTAAAAGTCAGTTATTTGAATTGCGATTGCGATGCGAGCTCGCGCGTATTGCGCTATCGCTATCTCTCACACACACCTACTTGATTTGTTGCGCACTCGCTTGCGCTTCAATGCCAAGTACGGCAACAGTGCGCGTATGACAACGTTGACAGCAGACAACGAATAATGATAACAGGATAGTTGACGATTCAATAATGTGTTGTTCGTTGCGTGCAAATAATGCATTACGTTATCTGCTGTTGTAATAACGACCACCACTAGCGCTTATTTGAAATTGTTTTGTTTTATTGATCATAGATGGCGTTGACACATATATAAACACACTATAGTTAGTTCCCTGTAATTTTTATAAGACGTGTCGGGATCTCTATTCTCTTAATACTTTGCGAGGTGCAGATATTATAGACACTGATGCACCTGAATCTATTTTTGAAGAGTCCTTACAAATTTCTAGTAAGGATTCAGGATCAACTAAATGTAATAAACGGTGAAGTTGCCCCAGAATGATTGTTTCATAATAGATTGTATTAATCGCAAAATCTCGTAATTAGGCATATTGTTTATTTATTAAGATGTTGGTTGATGTGGTTTATTATAAGTTGTTCTTTTTAAAGTCCTTATGAATGCTAGTGGAGATTCAGGATAAGCTTTTATTCGTAAAATCACGTAAAATCTCATAATATCGGTAGGCCCGTCGCTACTACTGAAATAAAGGTACCACAAGCGATGATTCATAATAATAACTATCGACAGCGTCAATATATTATGTAAAATTTAAAAGCAATTGTATCTATGTATCTATATATTTCTTCCATGCTGGTCTGGAAGTACAGAAGATAGAATGAGAGAGAAGAACATAGAATGTACCAGTTGCTTCTCTTCCCGCACTGATGGTAAAAGCCCAGTGACGGAAATCTATTTAACACACTTACTTTTTAAAACACTTATCTAATACTCTTTTTTATACTTTCATTTTTATGTGTTTTTAATTTTCTTTTCCTGTTTTCTTTACTGTCTGTCTTACTCAATGCCTTAGTGTCACACTGTATTATTGTGTAAGATAGGTATTTTATAAATAAATAAATAAATGTTCAAAGCGCAGACGTAACGTTCGGGAGTAAGAAGTGCGCCAAAGGGATATAATTTTTAATCCAAAATTATGATGAAACTGCAGGGGAAAAATCACATTAAAACCACTTGCTGAAATATTCCGCATTGATTTTTACCCCCGGGCCACATTAGTGGGCGAAGGTTCGTGTCGCGTTGTCGCGATAAAAAGTTCGAGTTCGTATAACCACGAACTACGTGGCCACACTTAGTCCAAATTATCGCGTTAAAAACTTCGGGCGAACTATGTTGTGCAACTCTGAATTTGGCGGAAAAATGAACCAAGAGCGCAAAGCAACAAAAAGATAGAGGAAGCGTTAGCTTTGTTTTGTTTATCTGTAAATAATTATTGTAATGTCACTTGTCAAAATTGACGTACATTTCAGAAATTTCGAAGTCATCGGACTTCGAAATTATTTAATTATAGACACTTGCACGAACACAAACTCTGTCGCGATAAAATCCTTTGATCTGCGCTAGATACCGACAGGAGCCCGAACACAGTTCGAGTTCGCCCGAATGATTCGCGATAAAGCGAACTGTCTGTCCACACATGCCGCAATAGGGCGAACCTTCGCCGAATCCCGCTGTGGCCGTAGCATTAGAGAATTTGTATAATCTAACTAATATTATAAATGCGAAAGTATGGATGGACGGATGTTTGTTTGTTACTCAATCACGCCAGAACGGCCCAACGGATCTGGATGAAATTCAGCACATAGATAGAGAAAAGTCTGGAATAGCACATAGGCTACTTTTTATCCCGGAAAATTCCCGCGGGATAGCGATAAACGAATTCTTTGCAGACGAAGTCGCTGGCAACAGCTAGTTGCATCTATGGTAGACACAAGTTGAGAGCTTCAATTTAATTGGATTAAGAACCGCTCTGTGGTTACTGGAGCAAACAGTCTGCAAGAGGTATTAGGCTGTTTTTTTTTTTTCAATCTCTATTCTGTAGTGTCCAAAAGCCGTGGCAGCCTGGTGGTTTGACCTGTGGCCTCTCAAGCAGAGGGTCGCGGGTTCGAATCCCGGGCTCGCACCTCTGAGCTTTTTGGAATTTATGTGCGAAATTACATTTGAAATTTACCATGAGCGTTTCGGTGAAGGAAAACATGGTGAGGCTTAGTTACCCTTCTGGGTTGGTAGGTCAGATGGCAGTCGCTTCTGTAAAACCTAGGTAGGCGACCGCGGGGGGCCTCTCTCTGTGCGGGCGGCAGCACTACCCGCCCGCACCGCTCTCGGTCCCCTTTGTCGTCCTACCCTGCGCCCCTGTAGGTACCCGCGCGGGCGAGGACTCAGTTAAGCGGTTGGTCTGTAATATAATGGACACGTACAGGCCTATCTGTAAAAACAATTTCGAATTCAAGCAAATTAGAAGCCTTTAAGAGACCATTTCACTGTCGGAATGACGTTTTATGGCGCGACCAAACCGCCGCTTATACGCAGTGACGTGTTGTATGCGTCACGTTTTCTCACCGTTTCTTCATACATTTTGTTGCGATTCCGTAACGTCACCGTATTTTAAGCGGCGGTGTGGTCGCACCCTGAGGTAGTTAGTACGGTGTGGTGTCATCGAGGTTTTTTTTGTCTGCTTACAAGCTTTGACAATTTAAAATGAACATGCCAGTTCCATCAGGCCTATTCTAAATCAAGACCTATATCTACAGTTAAGGGACCTTACCATGACGTCTTAATGCGATTCATTTTAGGTTCGCTCGCTGTCAGATTCATACTAAAAGTGACATATAAAACTTGAACTGAGTCGGAATTAGGACGTCATGGTAAGGCCCCAGTTGTAGCGCACAGAGCTGTGTCCTGTGTCGCGCTTGAGATACACTACTTATCTCTTTCTAAGGTATATCTACTTACTACGGTACACCACTCTCGTGCTCTCGTGCACCGTGCTGGGGTCTGATAACGCACATGTGCGTTGCCGTCCTGATAATCCGACCGCGGGACGGTCCTGAGAACCGCTGATATCTTGCGGTGGCCGTGTCCGGCGGACGCAACAAGTCCCGACAAGTCGTGTGAACGATACGATATCGCACCCCGACCTACTGAAACCGCAGTGGCCCTGGCCACACAAAATTATGCCAGTAAACACCATGGAACATATTTAAAAAGTTACAGGCTGGCTAGAAATTGTAATCGAAAAAAAGATAAAGTTTTTTTTTAGACGGCCTTAACAAAACTGGCCAGCACGAAATATCAGATTCGAAACAATAAATATGACGTTTTTAATGTCAGACCAAAGGCAAGAATAGGATAGTAAAAAGTACCCAAATTTTCGAAAGCCGACGCCACGCACCTATTCAAAATAGCACTAATTAAGTGATTACTATGAAATGGCGAAACAGTTATTACCAATATAAAAAGCAGATCAAAATGATGTGTGCACGTACTGTTGCTGCTTTAATCCATCCGTCCATTCGTACTGAATTACTGATCTGAGTTTTAAAATATTTGAATCTCGAATAAAAAAAAACATAAGTGGCCAGTATGAATCACCGGCGTTTCCATAGCCAATATCTGGCAGCCGAGAATATTTATTTTTTAGCCAGACACGACACCCCACTCGACTCTAGCCTCAACACCCTATTGTTTTATAAACTACCTGGCTCTTGGCTATAACACGTTCTAGTGTCAAACGCTGACATTAGAAAACCGTCTCTATGGCGCTAGTAACAGGTCACAAGTGGTTAATAACTGGGTACTTATAGGATGTTGAAAAAAACGCTTCCTACGTTCGATAGTTAAACAGCACACACTTTGTTTATGGTTCGTCCGAAGTGCAGACAGGAATTTTTATCTGGCCCCTAATCCAAGTCGACAATTATTGTGGTTGACATGACAATTCGAACGCATTGCACGTAGTCAATATCAAGCCAACCAGCTGAGATTTCTTGTCGAGCTTCTAATGAAAACAGAGCCTCTAGTATAAATTTTAGAAACAAAGCGCCTCGAAAGTCAATGTCAATATGAAGCCTTAAAATATCTTTCCTCCTTATAATATTAGTAGATACCTACCTAACGACTTTTTTGAGAAATGAATTTGTTTTTTTTTTAATGTCTCTTGTCCCACTGGCCAGTAATATAAGTTCTACATAAATACTGGCTGGTTTGAAAAGCTTCATACAAAAGTTAAGATTAATACGTTCAGGATAGAATTAACAGAAGGAAAAATGGTTTAAGTCTCCAACAGGGGAATAAACACGCATTGTATGTATAACTCTTTATTGTACATAAAACACACGAAAAAGATGAATACAGGAAAACACAAATGCACAAAGGCGAACTCATTTCTAAAGAGGATTTCTTCCAGTTAACCTTTGAGCGATTGACAGGACATACGTATTATTACGAAGAGAGTAGACACACAAGTCAATTGCTAATTCTACGCGGACGAAGTCGCGGGCAGGAGCTAGTATGTTTATAATAATAATAATGTGACAATATGTCTCAATGCAATAAAACGTGTTTTAGCCAAATTTTCAAGAACCCATTCCTGTCGGCTAAAACACGTTCTAAACAGAATAAGTCTGTGCATTACGAAACAAGGCATCAGACAAAAAAAAGTACAATTATTAATTGACTCTCACGGCGCATGCGTTGTGTAAGCGTGTTGAAATGTTAGCTTGCGGCAACGGAGATGGCTTTGGCAGACGTACCTACGTTTTAGCATCAAAACTTAATATGTCTAGAAAGCATTCTAGTTTTAAACTAAGAGGTGTTTTAAAAGGTTTGAATTTATAAATTACAATGCAGTTTGTAATGACATACATACAACCGTCACGCCTCTTTCCCATATGGGTAGGCAGATACTACTTTATTCCATTTGCTACGATCCTGCCATGCCTTTAGCTTCATCCACATTCATCGATCTCTTCATACATGCTCGCCGGTTTCGGGTACTCCTGACCTGACCTTGTAGTGTTAGTTTGCAAAATGTTGCCAGTGTTTTTCTGTGTTATGTTCGTTTTGATTGCAATTGCAAACTGAAATTATATTCTAGAACCTACTTTAGTAAAAAAAAAAACTAAAATAGGTTCTAGGAATCTGTCGAATGTCGAAGATGTGTAGTTTTTATTATAACCCGAGTTTTATGAGTAGGTATATGATAAGCCAATCGCGTTTATAAAATAATTGAGTAATCAAAAAAAATGTCCTCGCAAAGTAAAAGTATTTTTTAATCTCTTCCCAAATTTCCATCGCGTTAACAAAACTGAGATCTGCTGACATTCTAAAATGCAAACAACAATACATACATACAAAAATCGACTTTAAAACACCACCGCAGAATCTACGGTTGCTTACCACTGACTATTAAAGGATCGTCTACCTGACGTGGTCGCTAGCTCCATTCAGAAGGTCGGAAATGAAAGCACGTGCGGCAATTCAATGTGAACTTTAATTCTTTAGGAAAAGAGAACAGTTTTTTTTCATCACGTTTGTTGTTGTTTCTTTTCGACATTTAAACGGGCACCCTAGGATTTAGTCGCCGGGTGCAGTATGCAGGTGTTCCAAACCTTTGAATGTTAAATTATTTATATTTGAGAGTTTTTTTTTTGGCAAAGCTTTACGGTTTTTGATACGAATTGACGAATGAATAAATGTCTTCTTTCTTTCTTTCTTTCTTTCTAATTTGCCTTTGTTTTTAAATAGGTACAAGGTAACAATTTTCCAAAACAGTTTCATTAATGTCCGAATTCCCTTTTTGCCCACGTTAAACACACGATTTAGTCGGGTCTTGACCCTTTACATTCACTCTCTTCGATACAAATGACAATCGTTTTCCCGCGCAACAACCTCAGACCCTGTCTAGCGCGCCGCATATGGCAACACTGGCGTTTCACGTGTACTATTGCCAATCTGGATGGATTCACAACGAAGCTCCTGTATTAGTAACCAATGTTCATTATCCGACATGTATAATACATACATAATATACCGGGGGAAGCCGGGGCGGGTCGCTAGTTTATTATAAAAGAAAATGCACTTTAGATTGATACTAGCTGTTGCTCGCGACTCCGTCTGTGATGAATTCGCTTATCGCTATCCCGCGGGAACTATGCGATATTCCGGGATAAAAACTATCCTATGCCCTTTCCAGAGACTGTAACTATCACTATTCTAAATTTCAATATAACTGGATTGGCCGTTTTGCCGTGAAAGAGCAACAAACATCCAAACTTAAACACTCGCCTTTATCTAACTAATAATATAAATGCGAAAGTATGGATGGATGGACGGATGTTTGTTTGTTACTCAATCACGCCAGAACGGCCCAACGGATCTGGATGAAATTTGGCACATAGATAGAGAAAAGTTTGGAATAGCACATAGGCTACTTTTTATCCCGGAAACTTGTGTAGTTCCCGCGGGATAGCGATAAACGAATTATTTGCAGACGAAGTCGCTGGCAACAGCTAGTAATATGTATTAGTAAGATAAGATTTCGTTATTATCGTCCCGCGCTGAAGTAAAATACCATTGAAGGAATGGGTGATCTTAAGAATCATGTTATAGGCGATGCGGCTAGCAACCCACCAGTTTTGGTTCCCCTTTCTCTTCTATTGGTTCTTTTGTCTGTGATGTGGTTGTCTATGCTTATTCTGTTTTTTTTTATTTTATTTTAAAGGGCAAAGGGGCTTGTGCCTAGGCAACCACATCAAATTATATGTATTAATGTTTATTCCTTATTTGTTTATATTGTATTAATAATAATAATAATTAATAATTAGGGAACAATTCACACAAATTGACCTAGTCCCAAAGTAAGCGCTAGTAAGGCTTGTGTTATGGGTACTAGACAACGATATACATACTTATATAAATATTATATAATATTAAATTGTATTTTAAGAATGTCAGCGCGCCGAAAACTGCATATGGCCACCCTTATGTTTGGCATCGTTAACCAACAGCAGCCCTCGTACCTGTACAGTAAATTAACTTGGTCGCGCAACGCCAGGTCTGCGGAAGTCCGACCGGAGAGGTTTTTGCAGCTTATTTTCCCTCCGCACCACTCTGCTGCTTTTCGTGGTAGCTTCCGCTACGCGGCAACGAAATGCTGGAACGATTTGCCTCCGCCAATCCGTGCGCTGAAGTCAAAACATAATTTTAAAATAAAATGTAAAAATCACTTTCTAGCATTAAGCATTGTATAGTTTTTATAAAACGTGTTTCTGCTTACCTTGCTCCAATGAGACCTCTGGCACTGATAACACTCAAAGGCAAAATGTGCATTGAACGCGGGTGAAACCGACGCTCTGACCGTTCACTTTAAACTTTTTTTTTTTTTTTTATTTATAAGGAATGGCGGTAACTACATGGGCCGGGCTGTGTTCCCACCCGACTACTAGCCATAGGAATGTTTTGTTACTTTTACTTTGTATTATGGTTTATCGAGGGTTGTGTGATGCATTACAATATCAAAACTATTGAAATTGATAATTAACTCACTGCAATAGCCAAATTAACGTTTGGCTTGACTCGTTTCGGTTTATTTGGTTTAATGCGATTGAACTGATCGAGTGTTGCCATACATACTTCCGTGTATTTGTCAGCTTGTTTGTGAAGTGTTTTCCACTGGCGTTCGTGTCGCCACAGTGTATGTGTTTTTTGTGTTTAGTTGTATAGTTTTATCTGGGTCCCACTGAAAAACAGCGTTGCGGCTTGCCGCAACATTATGCTGAGTGGGATCCATTTTACACCATATCGGTACTTCCTTAGTATATTGTATTTCTCCTTGTTTTATATCTTAGTGTATCGAATGTGTGTAAATAAATGTTTCTCTCTCTCTCTCTCTCTCTCTCTCTCTCTCTCTCTCTCATATAGAGAAATACATACTTATATAGATAGAAACATCCATGACTCAGGAACAAATATTTGTGCTCATCACACAAATATATGCCCTTACTAGGATTCTAGCCCAGAACGCTTGCTTCGCAGGCAGGGTCACTACCAACTAAGCCAACCACGTCGTCAAACGTCGTGTATTATGTTTGTTTTTGTTTTTATTATCGTATTGTTTGTATACTATTCTTTCTTTTAATGTGTTTGTTACCCGATGGCCCCAACGGAAGACCAGCGTTGGCCGTAAGGCCAGCAAATGCTGAGTTGGGGCCATTTTATGTCAATTTTATGTAGCTTTTAATATGTTTTTGTATTTTAATTACTGTGATTGTCATAAATAAACTTTCTTTCTTCTTTCCACCTAAACTCCCACAGTCACGCTAAACGTGGCCTTAGGGTATAGTTGCCTTAGGCCCTTTCTATCCCGTAAAGTATATTATATAGACTTGTTTAGATAAGTACGTCTCTTATACCGCAAGCCGTAATCTCGGTATATCATAGTCATATAACATGTATGAGTCATTATTCTTTGAAAACGGAAATGGCTCGAATTCTGTTAGTTCTTATTATGTGCACAAAAAGTTAAGGAGGATTAACTTAACTATGGTCTCTGTGTTGTAATTTAGACCCGTAACTGTATGCGGGGTTGCGGTTGCCTACAATCGTGCTAAACGTGAGTTGGTCTATTCTATATTACCCTAAGCTCTGTCTACCTCGATAAAGACGCGATTTATGTATGTACTAGCTGTTGCCCACGACTTCGTCTGCAAGATTTCGTTTAACGCTATCCCGCGGGAACTACGCAATTTTCCGGGATAAAAAGTAGCACAGTATTATTCCAGAAGAGTAACACACATCCAAACATCCTCACTATCGCATCACTACATAGTATAAAACAAAGTCGCTTTCCGCTGTCTGTCCGTCTGCCCCTATGTATGCTTAGATATTTAAAACCACGCAACGGATTTTGACGCGGTTTTTTTTAATAGATAGAGTGATTCAAGAAGGTTTGTATGTATAATTCTACGCAAACAGAGTCGCGGGCTAAAGCTAGTTAGTAATATATTAGTAAGACTAGTAAGATGTATGTACTTTCAACATGAAAATACCGTGAGACTCACACATAATTACAACACACCGGATAACTCACGTATAAAAGCCGAAGGATTGCTCCGATAACTGTTTCGGACTATTCCGTAGTCCTTCATCAGAGAGCGCTCGCCCCGGCGGCAGTTCGTAGTGTTCGTTTCGCTGCCGCCGGGGCGAGCGCTCTCTGATGAAGGACTACGGAATAGTCCGAAACAATTATCGGAGCATTCCTTCAGCTTTTATACGTGAGTTATCCGGTTTGTTGTAAAGATGTATGTATGTATGTCAGAAAGCATGTAATCGAGAGTCGAACATTTCAAATCTCTGTTACGTCTAAAGCCTGTTTTGTCTTATTAATGGGGCTATAAACTAATGAGCCCATATATCGACGTTTCCTATTGGAAAGCTTTGTGAGCCGGCAATGTTAATTTATCATTACCACGTACGTAGCTGTGATTTATACTTGGTATTTACAATACTTGGGAGTTAACGTTGATTAATTTGTGATTTCGGTGTCGGTATTGGGCGAAGTTTGGTGTCCGACCGGAATGTTTTTTTGCTGAAACCGAAAGTTCGGTTTTAAATAATAAATAAATAATATCATGGGACAAATTACACTAATTGACCCAGTTCCAAATAGTGGTGGCAATAACGGCTGTTTTGCAATAATGAATAACAGTGTTGTGTTATTCTTAAATAGCTTTTATTGTAAACTGTTGTCTGTTGTCCCGTTATATTGCTGTTTGACAAAACTATAATGAACTTATTATTAAATAATTGTTATACTTATTTCGTCGCGATCGCAGCGTAATAAAAACGTACGGGAACAAAAGCAAAATAACGCTCTGTTACCTTGTTTGTTATTGTACTGACTGACAACAAACAGCAACAGCTAATAATGATACCAAAAGTCAGTTATTTGAATTGCGATTGCGATGCGAGCTCGCGCGTATAGCGCTATCTCTCGCACACACTTACTTGATTTGTTGCGCACTCGCTTGCGCTTCTATGCCAAGTGCGGCAACAGTGCGCGTATGAACTACGTTGACAACAGACAACGAATAATGATAACAGGATAGTTGACGATTCGATAATGTGTTGCGTGCAAATAATGCATTACGTTATCTGCTGTTGTAATAACGACCACCACTAAACATGATTCCTAAGGTTTTCGCCCATCGAGGACTTACCGAAGCAACTGGCACATTCCGTTTTTTATTTACCAGACGAAGAATCGTTGATTCTAGTATCAATAGGAGTGAGTGAGACGGCAAAACAGGCCCCAATTTATATACTCTCGTACTGTAGCCTTTTCAACTTATGAACTAGACGCTCGCAGCTATTCTTGCCATGAACAGAAATAACGGAACCACGGATGCCGTAGTAGGGCAAAATGATTCCCAATCTAATGTAGCTTGGAGCTCACCTTTGTTCTCGTTATCCAATGCCTTATTTATTCATTGTCAACTAGCTTACCGCGACTTCGTCCGCGTAGAATTGAACTGATGTTGATATATTCTGCAAGTACGTTGCGACTAGGCAGCTACGACTACGAACTTTGACATGTTTATCGCTGTCGGGAACTATGCAATTTTACGGGATACAGTGTAGCCTATGTTTTAATATAGGGTACCAGCTATATCCGCTCTTTTAGTCCAGCGTTCTGTCGTTTCTGCGTGAAGAAAACAAACACATCCATCCATCCTCACAAACTTTCGCATTTATAATATTAGTGTTATAATTGTTTCGTTACAACATTAAATTAAAAAATCAAAAACCCCAACACGATTTATCGAGTCGTGAAAAAAATTTTTTTTTTTACCAATAATGCCTTACGCCATTTGGGAAGAGCTGATACTCTTAAAACTGCTGGTTAGATTTTTACTGAACATGGCTAAGAGCCACCGCAAGAATAATGCATCGAAATTGGTACTTTCCTTCGAGAGCTACGATACCACAGACTGATACACACACAGCCTTTGACGTCAAACTTAAAAGCATAATAATATAAACATCATATAACACCCCTCTTTTTGCGTCGGGGGTAAAAAAATATGAAGCACTCTTTTGACGGATACGTACGACCAAAACGCGGGAAAACACTGCAACAGCGCTTTTTTTCGCACGCGATAGGCAAAGGTCGTTATCGTTTGAGCCTTAGCGATTAGCGTGTACGATGGTATATTTTTGAGTGTGTTGGTAAACAGATATTTATCTCAATAAATTCATTGCATTTTTTAAAGTAAAATAATTTGTTTGATTAGTTTAAATTGAACTCGGTAAGCTTGCAATTAAAATAGAGCAATAATTTTTTCTTCGATGCTTATTTCAGAACGCACCCTTAATCGAAGGACGCGCGCACTACGTAACTTTCACGTTTCAAATCACATCGAATCCTAGCAGGTTAATTTCTTTCTAATTGGCCCTGTGGAATTGAAACAATGAACAAGGAAAGTAATTAGGGCTTATTTATGGTGCTACCTTATCTGTGCTCGTTGCACGAACCGAGTAATTGTTTGCACGAGGTTCCCGCGGGCTCGGCACACACGGCGATATGGATGATACCGCCTTAACCCCCACAGATGTTTAATTGAACGAATGTTTACGTCAAAAAGTTCTTTTTATAACCCACTAGCTTCTGTTCGCGTATTCGTCCGCGTAGAATTAGCAATTGACATGTTTATTGATATCCCGCGGGAACTATTGTCCGGGATAAAAAGTAGCCTGTTTTAATTTAGGGCACCAGCGCATAACTTGTTAGATCACCTGACGGGTAGAAAGTCCCACCAAAATGATCTGTCATTTTGAGAATCTTATTTTTTAATTATAAATAATACCCTATTAAAATTTCAAGTTGGCTCAGAAAATAAATTTTTTACTTACATACATACACATATCGTCACGCCTCTTTCCCACAGGGGTAGGCAGATACTCCTTTGTTCCACTTGCTACGATCCTGACATACCTCTTTCGCTACATTACATTACATTCTCGTTACATTTTTTATATTTTTTATTTTTGCACGCGCCTGGCAAGGTTAAAACCTCGTCTAAATCGTCTGGCTTATTTTTTTTTCTTTAAACATTAAACTACCACACATAAAAATTTTATATTGCCTAAAAAAAAAAGCCTAAAAATTCAGGGGTTCATTTAGCCCCGCTACTCACCAGCCAGAACTGTAATTCCGTGTTGGGGTATAATAGGAGAGCTATATGACAAGTTTTCAGCATGCCACAAATACCTACCCAAAAATTGCTGCCAGCTCTCGGAATATTTAAATTGTACATTCATTTGCCGCTTTCTGTCGAGGAACGTTTGAAGCGAATTGAAGAAATGTTAATGAAAACAATTATGGCGAATTGTAACACCTGTAAGTTTTTTTCTTACAATTGTTAGGTCGTTTTTAGCTATTTGAGCCCTTCGAGGTTCAGACTGTATGCAATGCGCAATTGCGCATATGCTTGTAGCGAAAAGGGTAGTTAGTTGAATTGTGTTTGAATTAGAATTATGGCAGATGTTTAAGCCTGCTGTCATTTAGCGGGTCACATGTTTAGGGTCATTTTTTGTTACTTTTTGATTTGTTTTATTGATGGAAATGAATAATAATATCTCAAGTTCTGTAAGTCAGTGTAGCAATAAGCGTTGTCCGGGATAAAAACTATCCAAAGTCCTTCCCGAGGACTGAAACTCTATACCAAATTTCATTAAAATCGGTTCAGCGGTTTAGGCGTGAAAGCGTAACAGACAGAGTTACTTTCGTATTTATAAGGTATTTATAATATTAGCAAGAATTCAATTTTAGAACGCAACACCACAACGCATTTTTAATTAAAAACAAAGGTTGACAGTGACAGTTAAGAACGGCAACAACAAATAAAACCGTTTTAGAAAATCAAGTAAGCAAGCACCAGAGCCTTTAGTGTAAGTTTTCACACTAACAAACGTCTCGAACGCGTTCACGTAGACGTCTCAATTACTATGGAAAAATTGGCAGCGCCACTTGCGGATCGAAACTGCAACAAACTGTTCCCATAGTATTTGACATTTTAACGTAAACATGTTCGAGAAGTGTTCTGTAACCGAAAACTTACACTAAGCATACAGAGCCAGATTCAAATTTGGAACGCAAACTGAGGTGCATTCTAGTAGCTCGTGGATTACGTTGGATTGGATCCTAGGAACTAGTAATTCCTCTACAGGGTTGCCAACTTAGTTTTTGCAAAATTGAGAGTGGGGTAAGGAGGCGAACATTTCATTACGACATCTCATACCAACCAAATATTAAAAAAAACATTAAAATCTGTCTAGTCGTGACACGAGATTTACTTATTAGGAAAAAGATTTGCGTTTACGTACCATAGTAGTCTTACTCAATTTGTTGAGTATTTTTCTATACATAAAATTACAATGTTATCCTACTCGTACTAATATTAGGTATAAATGCGAAAGTTTGTGAGTGAGTGTGTATGTTTGTTCCTTCTGCACGCTGAAACGACTTGATGGATTTGGATCAAATTTGGAGCTTATATAGCTGGTACCCTAGATTAAAACATAGGCTACATTTTATTACGGAAAATTGCATAGTTCCCGCGGGATAGGCATAAACATGTCAATTGCTAATTCTACGCAGGAGCTAGTTAGATAAAGTGCTAAACATTATACCAGTGAACATACGACCGTATTTGTTATATCATTATTGGCAGCCCTATTCCTCACCCAGAAGCAAACTACAAAACGCTGCACGGTCGAGTGGCCATTATCTATTTACCCCTCGTGACGTACGCGACAGCTGCGCCTAACGTTTTATCTCCCGTCCCTCTCTTACCTGCGAGAATTCCTCGCGAGATCATCCTGCGTCCCGCTCCCGTGTTGTCATCCGGTGATGTTGCATAGTATCGATTTTGTATCATGGGCCAGACGCCATCGCCAGCGCATGCTTTATAACGAAATCAATTTTTGAGAATCTATTACAATTGTCTGGTTTAAGATTCTGTTAGCTGCTACTAAAAAAAATAGGTGCAACTTGATCCTCAAAGTACGAGTTTAATGGTGCCTCTCTTTTATAATTCTAAATGTAAATATGAACTTTAACTTACGATCAATGGCGTACATAAATAAACTTCAGAAGTTCGATTTTCAATTAACTAACTCACGTTTATTCAACGCAAATCGGATCAATGTGACGGTTATAGTTTATTTATATGTAGTTCAAGAATGACCTCTATAGCGTGTACATACGTTTTTTTGAAAAATTCGTGGCATTTATTTTTTTCTTTTTATCGCCACCGGTACTGGCCAGTGCATTAATATTCACCTTAATTATTACCGGCCAGTTATAACAGTACGCTACGCGGCCACGTGTTCATATGCCGGTATTAAAGGACCTTTTTTTAACGCATCAAGCTTTTTCGTGTGTTCCTTTGTTTTTTTTTCCACGCCATATGAAATGCTACAAAAGGCGGACAAAAAGTTTGATATCACATGCGCTGCATCGTATTTTAAACAAGGGTTTTATGACCGCTGTTTGTTTATTTTTAGTTTTAACATTTGAGCATTCAATTAATAAAACAACGCTTCATTAAATATTTATTACACCAGAGAAATTCGTATTAATTTTATGATATAATTCTTTGAGTACGTAAAAACCGAGACAGGTAATTTTCGTGCTGCTCATAAAACCCGCATGCAGCGAGTGAATGAAGAAGCGATAGGTTTTTTTTACGCTAAGGACAAGGGGGCAAAGAACCATCAACTGCATAACGGAAACGCGGGAACCGAACGCAATCTATACATCGCGGTAATGACATTTTAATGGCGATGAGTAAATAAATTAATAGGGAGCGAGCGGGACGGCGTAAGCGCTGAGCGCCGCGTTTACGTTCTATGGAAGTTGTGACGAATTCGAAAATGGAATCGTTCGTTTTGGGCGCGTTCTGAATTAAGCAATTGTTATATAGAAGTGCAGTGTTCATGTTCAAAGTATTAGTACATTACATTACAGTATTAGCAAAGTAATAAAAAAAAGGTTACGACATGGAAACTACATTAAGTAAATCATGTTTTTGACCCTGAACGATTTTTTTTTAGTCCAAGGTTTTCTTACGGTAATTAATGAAATGAAACTTGTCCCTCGGGAATTATCTGCGGGATAAAGATGCCATGTAAAATAAACATTTATGTATGGCGTACGGCAAAACCATGTGTGTATGTGTATACACGTGTGCCAACCAGATGTGTAACACTTGAACTTTTTGCTGCAGGGTGTAATCTGTGAGAACCAAACAACAAACTTACACTTTCACCTCAAAACGCGCGAACGCATACAAAACCGTTCGCGGTCAGCTCAATCCCCCCGCAAACATAAGTTTGTAGTCACGCGTTAGTTTAAATTACAAAACACCATTTGCTCCCAATATCGGGCTAATGTATCAGAGTTAGTATGGGGCGGCGTCGTAACAACAGCAAAAGTAATGTTGTCGTGTTACGTCAAATGAAATTAGAACTTGTGTGTTGGTCGAAGAGTTGTTTTTGGGAAGTGGGAATATTGAATGTGTGGAACAGATTTTTTTAATGAATTAGGATTATTAACTAGTTTTGCTGCGAATCGGGAATTCGTTGATGAGTTGTACCGTTAGATGAACAGAGGGCGCCAGCGGTAATTTACTTTCAGCCAAGGGAGCGTTCAAGTATTACGTAACGCAATTTGGGGGGGCGGAGGGGTCTCGTAAAACGTTACGATGCGTTACAGGGGCGGGAGGGGGTCTTTCTTACAACACGTTACGTAACATTATTTCTTTTTTTATATACTCTCTTAACATGAATAAGTGAAAATTCACTTATTGCAAGTGAAAACCGAACCAAACGGTTATTAAAAATGATCACTTGAGAGTTACGTAACGTTTAGATTTTACAGAAAAAACGTTGCGGAGCGTTACAGTGGGGGGAGGGGGGGTCAAAAATCTTCAAAAATTGCGTTACGTTATACTTGAACGCTCCCCAATCAGCAATCAGTAAAAGCCCATCGAGGGAATGGGAGAAAATTCCCATCACTATTTCGATTCCATTTTGCACCTATACGCCCACAATTTTGCTAAACGTGGCAGATCTTTTTACCTTAGGCTCTGTCTACCTCGTAAGGGATAGAAACGTGATTTTAATATGTATGTAGCAATCAGCTCGGATGGCCGGATAGCCTAGTAGTTAGAGAATCTGACTATGAAGCTTGAGGTCCCGGGTTCGATCCCCGGTCGGGGGAAAAATACGGATGTATTTTCTTAAGTCTTGGATGTCTAATTTGTACATGTTTATCCGTTTACAAGCTTCGCTCAGTTTGGGGGTCAATTGGTGTCAATTGAGTCTTTGAATTTAAAAAAAATATCGATTTTTTTTATGTTTTTTAAAACTTTATAGCATATTATATAATATCTAATTCAAAGAAATCTTAAAATAATTTTTTTAAATTAATTATAAGCAATTCAAAATTGATGAAATTTGAAATATGACCACTTGACCGGGAACGGGCCATGATTGGTCGCCATGGCTGTGACGTCACAATGTTAAAGCAATTTCACGACAGTACTGGGTTAACGGCTGATTTCACTAAAAATATCCGAAATTTAATACAAAAAATATCTGCTGAAGTTTTTTTTATGAAATAAGGTGGAAAACGAGCACGCGTATCACCTTATAGTAAGTAAATTTTTGTTTTAGTCATGTGTAGGTAGGTAATAAAAGCTTAATCCTGATAATGTTTCTGATTTATGTGAACTGGATTGATTTTACTGGACCTGAGATTTCACAATAAAGTACCTAAGTACAGTGAAAGATACTGAATCGCTTACCTACCACTGTGGAATTTTAACATACACCCTGCCAGAGATATTATTGCTAAATTGTACCTATTAGGTAGGTTACGTGATTCAGTTTCCTCGACCGTAGGTACGTAAATTTTAATGGCTAGATTTTGTGGTTGATAGGTATTTCTAGTTTTTTTATAATCCCGTGGGATTGTATTATATTATATTCAATGGGAATTTTTGCGGGTGTAAGAGCCTAAGGGGGCGTCCATAAATTACGTGAGGTGTTTTTTTTAATTTTCTGTCCCTCCCTCCCCCCCTGGCGAGATGTCGTGAGATTTTATTCAACCCCCTCCCCCATCCCCCAATCTCACGTGAGATTTATCAAAATGTGGGTTTCTTACATAAACGCGTTGGATTGTTATTGTGAAAAGAAAAAAAAATTTGCTTCGTGCTTTTATTTACGACTAGTAAAGACTAGTAATCAATATTGCTGAGAGTTTAATTATAAGTGTAATAAAAATGGACCAAAAGAGTATAATTTTTTTTTGCTTCAATCAGAAAAAAAATTGCGTGATATTTGCCGAGACCCCCCCTCTCTCCAACGTAAGATGAGATGAGATTTGACTCGACCCCCTCCCCCCCTTAAACACCTCACGTAATTTATGGACGCCCCCTAACCTTGTTCTAGGTAGGTACGTTCGGATCGCTAGGTACGGTTAACGTCAAAGATATCTTTACACTTTAGTACCTTGTCGTTGTAACTATATGTTTGAAGTTTCATATGAAGTTGTCAAAGTGCTTGGAGCGACAAGGCACTAAAGTGTAAAGATATCTTTGACGTCGACTGTACCAGCATCTTAGTAATCCCGCCGCCAAGCAGCAATGCTTGCGCTGATGTGTTCCGGGTGAGGAGAGTAAAACAGCCCGATTTTGGCATAATTTTTTAAATCCAAGATGGCGGATGACATTTTGACACTATTGACACTTTGATACTAAAATATTGATGGGTGTCGTTTTTGAGTAATTTGGTGCTTCTGAGCCTGATTTTGACATACTTTTTCGGATTCAAGATGGCGGATGACATTTTGACATTTTGACACTAAAAATGTTTATGGGTGTCGTTTCGAGTAATTTGGTGGCTCTGAGCCCGGTTTTGGCATAATTTTTTGGATCCAAGATGGTGAATGACATTTTGACACTATTGACACTAAAAATGTTTATGGGGGTCGTTTTCGAGTAACATTTTACACTTTTTTGTGTTTTTTGTGTCAGTAATGTCAAAATGTCATCCGCCATCTTGGATCCAAAAAGGTATGCCAAAACCGGGCTGAGAAGAACCAAATTACTCGAAAACGACACCCATAAACATTTTTAGTGTCAAAATGTCATCCGCCATCTTGGATCCAAAAAAGTATGTCAAAATCTGGCTCAGAGCCACAAAATTACTCGAAAACGACACCCATAAACATTTTTAGTGTCAAAATGTCATCCGCCATCTTGGATCCAAAAAAGTATGTCAAAATCTGGCTCAGAGCCACAAAATTACTCGAAAACGACACCCATAAACATTTTTAGTGTCATAGTGTCAAAATGTCATCCGCCATCTTTGTGCTCGAAATTCCGGGTTTTCTTATGAAATTCCCCTGGGATAAAATCAACGGGATTTTGAACTGAAATCCCACGACTTATTTACTTATTCATATAAATAGTTACTACCAAAGTGTACTCATCACTATTCTCATCTAATTTTATTGTTTTAAATCCCGGTACCGTGGAAAGTTGGGATAGAAGCATGATAGAATAGAAGTATAGATAGTGCCATCCACAAAGACTCGTAGATTTATTAAAATTAACCTTTAACTACAAATTAATAAGAACCACGGTGGATGGCATCCATCGTGAATGACACCTACTATAGCCGGTACGTAAATCCAGATTATAAATTATAAAGTTCGTGTATGGCAAATTTTATCGAAATCTGTTTAGCCGTTTTAGCGTGAAAGAGTCACAAACCAATACGCTCTCACAAACAATAGCATTTTACAATAATAGTAGGATAATAACAGAATAGAGTAGATTAAAGTCAAAAAACGGTATCACCTGTATACTAACTACGAGTGGAAACTAACATTGTGACGTCACACGCGGCTCGGCCTTGTTCGGGAACTGTCGGTGTGTTTTCGGTGCGGTACTCGACGATCAATTTTCAAATCGGTATAACTCGTTAATTATAGCGAATAAAAAAAAACTAAAAATACTTTTCTTACAAAACTTATATATGATCTTTCCATTTATGACAAAAAAAAATTTGATTCAAAAACTCAATTGTCCCCAGTTTTTTTTAGAAAAAATGGCATTGCAATTTTTTGGCTGGTTGACAGAAATAAATAAGGCAATGAGTGTTTATCCATTTACACGCTTTGCTTAGCTTGGGGCTGGGTCAGTTGGTGTCAATTGTCCCTTTTTTTAGAGTTCCGTACCTTAGGAAAAAACGGAACCCTTATAGGATCACTTTGTTGTCCGTCCGTCCGTCCGTCTGTCAAGACCCTTTTTCTCAAGAACGCGTGGAGGTATCAAGCTGAAATTATATCAAACTAGCTGTTGCCTGCGACTTCGTCTGCAAAGAGTTCGTTTATTAATAACAACCCACAACACAAACCCACTACTTTCTAGCTATTTCGTGTCTTCTCTGTTATTATTTGTATTATTGTATTTTGTGTACTTCCTTGGCACTCGCGATACAGACCCTGAGTCTAGTGCGAGCGCCGCCGTTTTACTTCACTACATAGTATAAAACAAAGTCGCTTTCTCTGTCCCTATGTCCCTATGTATGTTTAAATCTTTGAAACTACGCAACGGATTTTGATGCGGTTTTTTCTAATAGATAGAGTGAATCAAGAGGAAGGTTTATATGAACATGTAACACATACATAATATACCGTGCGAAGCCGGGGCGGGTCGCTAGTACATCATAAATGTCATCTACCCATCTCTATGTAAATGTGTGCTTTGTAAAATGTTATGCATTTGTAACTTCTGTTTTGAAAAATAAAGTTATTATTAGGAACGGTATTTTTAGTTTTATTAATTGGTCACCCTGTTCCGAGCATTTTTTATAACGTTACGTTATACCGAGGTATCCCGCGGTTTCGGGCCGGCACTATTTATTTATAGTCCCCGTAGTGACGGGAAAATATATCGAATGACAGGGCTCTAAGTTAAACATCAACTGGTCATAACCAACAACATTAGAGCTCTGACTCTGTACAATGTCGCTAATATAACGGGTCGTGTTATGATTGTAAGCAATCATTAAATGAGCTGTCCTCCCGTAGGTATTACACAGAGTAATGTGTGGTCAACTGGTCACCGCATGTCCAAAAACATTAGAGCCCTGACTCCGTATAATGCCGCCCAGAGAACGAGTCAAGTAGTGATGGCGTGTAAGAACAGCGACTTGGACAAGTTTTTTTTTTGAGACTTAAGAGCCAGGTTCACGTCTGTAAATTTCTTGATATCTTAAGCGTCATTTATATATGATTCCCTTTCTTATTACTACGGAACAGACAGACGACATCATAGATAACTGCTTACATACATACATACATACAACAAATCGTCTTTATTCCTAAGAGGTAGACCGAGACTAAGGTAACAAGACCTGCAGGCCACGTTTAGCAAGATTGTGGACGTATAGATTCCTATGATTTTCGACCATTCCCTCGATGAGCTTACCATCTGCGAGGGAAGAGAAGCAACTGGTACATTCTATGTTATTTCTTTGCTCCCAGACCAGTATGGAAGAAAATCTAACTATCTAACTAATATTATAAATGCGAAAGTATGGATGGATTTTTTTAGGTGTTAAGAACATTTATTCAATCAAAATACATATTTACAAGATATAAAAACATATACCTATATATAAAACCTTAAACTACTTTAATCTAAACCTAAATACCTATATTTACAAATATCGCCCAGATCGTTGTCATTGGGCAAGGTGCCCATAATGCTGGCTGCGTTTCCTCGTTGGATAGCAATACTTATGCGTTGCCCGAGGAAAGAGCCAGCCCTATGGTCACCTGTGGATTTTGATAATTTTTTTTTTTAAAGTCTTAAATAAGTTGTATGCTTCAGGTCCCCACGGTCCCAGGGTCTCCACTGCAAAAGCCGCAAATACGTAACTGTCAGCCAATGGATGGATGGATGTTTGTTCCTCAATCACGCCAGAACGGCCCAACTGGTCTGGATGAAATTTGGCACATAGAGAGAGAAAAGTCTGGAATAGCACGTAGGCTACTTTTTATCCCGGAGAATTGCGTAGTTCCCGCAGGATAGCGATAAACGAATTCTTTGCAGACGAAGTCGCTGGCAATAGCTAGTAATGCAATAAAATGCGATAATCACTACATAGTAGATATAAAACAAAGTCGCTTTCTCTGTCCCTATGTCCCTATGTATGCTTAAATCTTTAAAACTACGCAACGGATTTTGATCTGGTGTTTTAAATAGATAGAGTGAATCAAGAGGAAGGTTTATTATGTATAATACATGCATAATACCGTGCGAAGCCGGGGCGGGTCGCTAGTATGTCACATAATTTTTAAAAAAATGCGGTAAAAAGTACAAAATGAAACATTGACTGTGTTTACAAAAAAGTTAAACACGTGTCTAAAAAATAATCTAAAATCAACCTAGGTAATCAATGGATTAATTTTTAGTCACGCGTTCAACGTCTGTTTAACTTTCTTGTAATAACACCGTTAATGTCATTTACAGGGTGTTCAGTAAAAAGAACCCGATAACCTGCTGGAATATTCCGGAATAATCTGGAGACCAACCTGTATAATCTGTGTGAAACCAAACAGAAGGCTCCAGAACGCCTAAGAATGCATCCTAACGAAGCGCACTGAACAAATTCATTAATAATGAAACGAAATTTGTTTATATATCGAAAATTCAACGGTAGCCCGTTTGTCTATTAATATTCATTGATCTGTGGGAAATCATTACAGTACACTCTTCTGATCTCATTTAGTCTTTACGCCTTTTTAATAAAGTCCCCATTGCACTGACAGCAGAATCGAACGTATGTTTATTAAAGTTTTTTTTTTAAGTTTTTTTTTAAAGCAAAGACGAACTTGACCATGCAGTTTAGAATTTGAAATGACATTTGTATGCATTGGAATATTATTTGGATGTGTATATTTATTTATTGTAATGGAATTGAATATGTGTGACGAAACATATGGCTATCATAATTTAACTTATGTACCCATTAATCCGTAGTAATATTATAAATTCAAGTGTCTGTCGTCTACTCCCTCAAACTGCTGAACCTATTTAGTTAGTATTAGAGAATAAATACACATAGCTTTTTGTAAGCGGCCAGTACGGTACGCGTCTTGAGCATCATGGAGGTTACAACATTAAATTTAATCTAAGCTGCTATTTTCACTACTGCCGGCACTCCCGGAGTGATACCCGTCGCTTTTTTTTTAATAGCCATGTTTTCTTGTACTATAGTCAATAGTCACTGGTCAGTGCAAAGCAAATGTCATTATCTTGACAGTTGTTATTATTGTAATGACGGTGCTGGCAGTTGATTATCCGACCTTGCCCACTAATGACCGAATGACACAATCAGGGCACTGGTACAGTCAGCCACAAGCGACTTTAGGTACAGTCATGACCATTTCATTTATGTTTATCTACGCACATATCATTAGAGCTCTAAAATGCGACCAGGAACCGTAGGAAATGACCAGCATTATTACACTTCTGTACTTTATGTTATTACAGTATAGATTTTTGTAAGATTATGTTTTTTTTTATATGAATAGGAAGGCAAACCAGCAAGTGGTCACCTGATGGTAAGCGATCACCACTGCCCATAGACACCCGCAACCCCGGAGGGATTGCAGATGCGTTGCCAACCTAGAGGGCTAAGATGAAATGCCTAAGGTAAAATCTATACTGTAAAAACATTACAGTACAAAAATCTGTACTTAGTACAGTACAGATTTTACCATAACCTTACAAAAATCTATACTGTAATAACATAAAGTACAGATTTTACCTACTACCACAGACAAGAAAGTACTTACACAAATCACGTCTTTATCCCGTACGGGGTAGACAGAACCTAGTATAATCGGTTGTAATTAATTTTGATTCGGTTTTTTGTAATTAGTAAACTACGTATCTGTTAATTCAGATTTTTATATATCGTTACGAATTTCCGATAATTGAGTTAATTAAGCTTATTTCCGACACGGTGCCTTTGATGTGAGTGTTCGGGCAATTAAAATAACAACTACGGAAACTCTTGCGCGTCTTTGCTTAAAGGTTCACACACTTGAGCCTTTCGATTTGCAGAACCTACTGGTCTATAAATACTTCATTTAATTTAGAATGAGAAACCACAACAACATTATATTGCGGCTCGTGAACTGTGATCTCTTTACAATGTGTACTAGAGTAACAGTTGACGACACGCAAATAATGACATTAAAACAATTTTATTTTGCGGCTGCCAAACTATTGCCCTGTACTATTTGCTAGGTAAGAAATAGTTGACCAGACGCAATATAATATTATTGTGGTTTCTCATTCTAAATTAAATGAAGTATAATTATAGACCGGTATTCGCACTACCCGCGCGCACCTCTCGGTCCCCTTTGTCGTCCTACCCCGCGCGCCTGTGCTTGAAACATTAGTGTAAGAGAGATAGCATGATTTGATTTGACTTGTTGCGCTCATCCACAGTAAAATGTCGATATATTTTGAGTAAAGCTCGTGCTGTGAAAATTTCAACTGTCTAGCTATCACGGGTCATGCGATACAGCCTGGTGACAGACTGACAGACGGACAGCGAAGTCTTGGTAATGGGGACCCGTTTTTATCTTTTGGGAACGGAACTTTAAAAATACCGAATTGCAAACCTCCTTTTGATGTCGGTTGTAAAACTACCGAACGCTAATATTTCTAAGGCTCAATACCACGAGCAAGGCCACATGTGAAGTCCACAACAATTTGTCGACGAATTATGAGCTATTATCTATCAGTTTTAACGACTCGGACCTTTGGTTCGGCTTTTTTGTCGAGGCAATTTGCATACGTGTCCAGAGATATCGCCATCTCTTTCTACCCCCATCTTACACCGTTAGTCAGAAAGGAACGGCAAAAATGTAATTGTTCCGCATTACAATGCTACAGTACTTAGTAACTCGACACTTAATTCATTGGAAGCCGACTTTTGTTCAAGTGACTAGCCGCCAGCTACTGGCCAGGCTTATTGTCTAACTCGCTCGCGATCACCATCGTGTTCATTTTGACAGTTCATGTATGGGCTGACAATTGGTATCGGAATCAACTAGCTGTCACATTCATACAAGAACTGTCATAATGAACACGATGGCGTTTGCGAGCGAGTTAGACAATAAACCTACAGGACTTATTAGTAGGAATCGGAAACTGGTTTTCGAAATTAACAGGTTTGGGGTCAATGGCCGATACCGAAATGGATTGCGGTTTATGGTTTTTTAAACGGTTATTAAAGGAACCGGTTTTTGCACCAATTCAGGTTTTATTGAGCGAAATTAACCGGTTAATTTGAGTTAGAACGTCCTCTCTTGTAATTTCTCTTCAAATGTTCTCTGGTAACTATTGCCGTGTAACTTTAAGTCTTAAAAAAGCGTTAGAGCGACGCGTCTTTGATTCAGAGCTACTCCGGAATTCGATTTTCAAAGTTCGTATCTTACCGTCTCTCTCACTCTCAAACTAATGACTATTAGTGTTGGCGAAATGGCGCGAAACGAACTTCGAAAATCGAATTAGGGAGTCAGCTTGTGTAAAAAGATGGCTGCCGTCGGCAGGCGGTGGAGATGCCGGGATGACCTATACGCGTCGAGCGACTGGCCAGTAAATGCAGAGGAGTTGGAAGTCTAGGGTAGAGGCCTTTGCCTAGCAGACATTACGGGCTAGCAAAAAAAACACAGATCACAGTGACTAGTACCTCTTAGCTTATTTGACATGAGGAAACTCGAATAAGTACGACGTATCACGCAACCTCGCTTATAAAGCTCCGAGACATGTGAATGCAGCGACTGCTATTATATGACTCTAATAGGACCATTAATCGGTACCACTATAAAGCTATTAATCAATTGGGGAACGCTTTCAAAAGAGCTTTACTTACGCTCTTAAATTTGAACTTTATACGATGACTCTTTGGGTGTAAATTGTATTGAGACGCTGAAATTGGGAAATGGTCGGGCGTCATCAAAGTTAGGGTTTAGCAACCTTGTTTGCTTCTATACTTTTAGGATTGAGGAATAGATAGCCCAGTGGTTAGAGGACTTGACTATGAAGCTTGAGGTCCCGGGATCGAACCCCGGCTTTCTAAACTATTTTTTCTTTTTTGATTTATGTCATTGTAAAAAAATAACCTTCAATAGGGATGATGTCTGGCTGAAGAAAACGATATCTTGGGGCACAGTATTGCTCCCGCCAAGTCGAACAAAAAAGGCACCGTCGTTTATTTACCGTCAGTTAGATTATCAAAAAATACTGGACACGCATTTTTTCTTTCGTCAATCAAACAAAAAATGACGAAGATAAAGCGCGTCTTACCCCTTTAATAGATAGTAAACTCACTTAACTTAACGTATTACATTCTGATGATTTTTCCAAAATTTCTGAAAAATGCACGGTTTCATGTAATATGACAAAAAAAAATATGACTAACAATTATTATGACCAAAGAAAATTATGGGACATAACAAACATAAAAAAAAATATACAACCGAATTGAGAACCTCCTCCTTTTTTTTTGAAGTCGGTTAATAAGGGACCCGTAAAAATAAAAAATACGCGTCCAATACTTTTTGTTAATCTACCCTCGGTAATCTACTTGATAGAAAAAAACCAGCCAGTCACGTGTCTCTCTGTTATAATAGTCATCATTGTCATAGGCTCCTGACGGCACTGTTTACAAAACTTCAAAACAAAGAAGTGTTAAAAAAATAAAACACCCTCTGTGATCTCATAAGCGCCGGTAACTGTCACTAATTAGCTGCATTAACTAAGTACCTAACTATTTCAGAGTTCCTCAGTCGAATAGCCAGAACCAGGGCCTTTCCGACTCAGTTCAGGGGCCGTACCATGACGTCTTAATGCGTTTCAGTTTAGGTTCGCTCGCTGTCAGATTCATACTAAAAGTGACAGCTAAAACTTGAACTGAGTCGGAATTAGGACGTCATGATAAGGCCCCAGGTCTTAGCTGTCATTTTTAGTATAGATCTGACAGCGAGCGAACCTAAACTGAATCCGAAATGAATCGCATTAAGACGGTAACCCCCCAGTGTACGAATAGACATAAAATTTTGAGTTAGAAAAGAGTAAGTACAGAAATGAAAGTTTTAGAGCATTGGATTTGGATGTGACATCGGTCCAGGCCCTATTTTAAAGTTACAGTTCACAAGCGGAAGTCTCTTTCTGACTCTATGTGTTAGATAGAGACTTCCGCTTCTAAATTGTAACTTGCAGCGTTATAAAATAGAGCCCTGGTACCAAAAAAAAGCCCATCGACGAATTGGGGACTTAGGAATCATGTTATAGGCGATGCTAGCAACCCATCATTATTTTGATTCCCCTTTCCACCTATACGCCTACAATCATGCTAAACGTGGCCAGCTCTTGTTACCTGGGCTCTGTCTACCCCGAAAGGGATAAAGACGTGATTTATGTATGTATGTAGTATAACGCGCCGTATCCCGCTATAAACAGCCACCGTTCCCGGTTATAGTAACATCGTATAAAATTATACAAAACTGCGCCCGCGCACTGGGCGCGATTATATAAATTGCTTTCGATTATCTTAACATGGAGACCTTGTCTTAACAATGTATCTGGAATAACCGGATGGTCGTTTTTTACCACGCGAATGAGACAGATATATTTTAATACAATAAGGGATTTGAAACTATATTACAACTAGCTGTTGCCAGCGACTTCGTCTGCAAAGAATTCGTTTTTTGCTATCCCGCGGGAACTACGCAATTTTCCGGGATAAAAAGTAGACTATGTGCTATTTCAGACTTTTCTCTATCTATGTGCCGAATTTATTCCAGATCCGTTGGGCCGTTCTGGCGTGATTGAGTAACAAACAAACATCCATCCATCCATCCATATTTTCGCATTTATAATATTAGTTAGATTTATACAATTTTTTTTATACAAGCTTCATATTAACTTTCAATGTACAGGGGGCCTACCATGACGTCTTAATGCGTTTCAGTTTAGGTTTGCTCGCTGTCAGATTCATACTAAAAGTGACAGCTAAAACTTGAACTGAGTCGGAATTAGGACGTCATGGTAAGGCCCCGGATGTAACTGCCGTAGATACTGTAGGCTTATTGTCTAACTCGCTCACAATCGCCATCGTGTTCATTTTGACAGTTCATGTATGGGCTGAAAATTGGCATCGGAATCAGCTAGCTGTCACATTCATACAAGAACTGTCAAAATGAACGCGATGGCGATCGCGAGCGAGTTAAACAATAAGCCTACTGGTCGAGTTTATAATGTAAACATAATTGTCGCTTGTCACCGACAATTGTCATGCTGGTGAAATAGGCGCCTGGCATGATTGTGGTCAAGCCTATTTTGCATGAAAAAACTTCACAGCAGTTCCCATAGCCCACGGCCATTGTTCACGTCTAACGAATTGGACGATTCGTCACCAGACAATAGGACGTAGTCTTTTGTCGCACTCGCACGCAGACTTATTGACAACAAAATTATGGGATGGGAATTTGTCTGCGCCGACGACGCGCATTGTAGCTGTATAAAGGCTAGTTTGGAGCTGTATACAGGTTGTATTAGGGTCATTTACACTGATATACAGCATCTATAACTTATCAGCATCTGTTGACTACGCCTTGCATTTGGAATTTTCATATGTCGCCGACAGTTATCAAGTTGGTGAAATATGGTAGCCAAAGTGGCCTGAGCACGCTTACTTAAATGCCATTTCTAAGCACATCCATCCATCCCTTTCTAGAACGAACAGTAAGAAAGAGACGGGTGATCTATCTAGCTTTCACGCGCTCGTGCTGGCCGTGAAGGGTTCAAAACGAATTCAGGGAACACAGACAGGCATTCAAGTACACTCCTCCGCTATAATCATCAAAAGCCCCAAAGCTCATACTTTTTGACATATTACACTACATACATACATCGCGTCTTTATCACTTACGGGATAGACAGAGCTTAAGTTAACAAGATCTAAATGTCACCTTTAGCATGATTCTAGGCGTATAGGGGGCAACGGGAATCAAAATAGTGATGGGTTGCTAGCATCGCCTATAACGTGATTCCTAAGATTATCGCCCATTCTCTCGAGGTTTTACGGGCGCGGGAAGAGAATCAGAATCAGAATCAGAATCAGAATCATTTATTGTTTAACTGTGTAGGTTAGGTACATAAGGGTGAACAGATTGGTATCAACAGCGGCCTGAACAGGCATACAATTTAAGGCAATCATACTAAATACCAACATAGTCATAAATACATAATGTGTTACAATATCAATGTTTACATCACATTGCATCTTTATAATTAAAAAAAATCATTTAATTTGTAGAAAACTTTGTCAATGAGCCAATTATGCCACTTTAGTTTAAATTTATTACGATTCAACATTTTAATTTCCAATGGAAGTTTATTGAAAATTCGTATTGCAGAAATGAAAGCACTTTTTGATACATTGTGTTATTGACTTTTGGGAGAACTAAATGAAGAAGAAGAAGAAAATGGAATGAATGGGAGAAGCAGCATCGTACTAATATTCTCGCTGAATCGACTGGACGGATTTGGATAAAATTTGGAACGAAGACAGCTGGTACCCTAGATTAAACATATGCGACTTTTTATCCCGGAGAACTGCATAGTTCCCGCGGGATAGCCATAAACATGTCAAAGGTCGTAGCTGCCTAGAGTCGCAACGTAAATACTTGTTCCAGAAGTAGTGTCAACATCAGTTCTTAAGTATATTCTACGCGGACGAAGTCGCAGGCAGAAGCTAGTATATAATGAGATATGATTCGTTGATTAAATATAAAAAGCGACACATTTCAAAATCGGGCACTGCTGCATTTGAAACCTTATAATAACGACTTTTGTTGTTGACCTTATAATATAAGAATGATTTTGGAATGCGGCCATTTTGTATTTAATCAACGAATGTTACGGATGGGAATAAGGTCTCTGACATAGACTATGCCTTTTTGTCTCCCGAGTTTACTGACCTCTAGAAAATAATGCACGGGTAAAATATTTGTCAACCTCATTACAGAAATTTCCCAATGGGGATTCTATGGAGTCTTTTCACTGTTACCGTCAATGATTTGACGTTACCTGATGATTGATGGTAAAGTCACGCGGGATAATGGACTCTATGCCGCGGTGTTAATGAACGCGGAGGAGAATCGGTATAAAAAGATTCATTAAGGAAAATCGATGTTGGCAAAGCAATGGTCCGAGTTACAACAGTTAGGTGTTGTTGCTCAAAAATAAATAAAAGAAACAACTGACAAAAAAGTTAAGGTATGTATACCTACAAAGGCGAACCTAACTCTATAAGGGATCTCTACCAGTCAACCTTTGATATGAGAGGAGCATTGAACTAGGGAGCGGAAAGTCAGTTTAAAATTACAAAATGTGAAACGAATGCAATAATTTTGAGTCAGTGTTGGTTAGCCTGAACATTGTATACAAAATAGAATAAAAAAATACAGGGAAAAAATCTAGACTAACCTCTAAATTAATATTCACTTATCGCCAGTCAAGTTTCAGTATGCCTATGTATTAAAAAAAAGGCCTTACCATGACGTCTCCTAATCCATCAGGGTTTTCTGAATATCGTCCTATCTCTATTCTTCCTGTTCTTTCAAAAATTGTGGAACATTTTGTTTGTCGACGTTTGTCCTATCACCTTAATTTCCATAACCTCCTGAATCCGTTCCAGTCTGGTTTCCGCCCCGGGCACAGCACCGTCACTGCTCTTGTCAAGGTTACTGATGACATTCGTCTTAACATTGAGAATAAGAAGCTTACAGCTCTTGTTCTTCTGGACTTTAGTAGTGCTTTTAACACTGTGGATTTTGAGATTCTTTTGGGAATTCTCAAAACCCTAAATGTTTCTGATTCTTCCTTGTCATGGTTTCAATCCTATCTCACGGGAAGGCGCCAGCGTGTGAGGTTAGATGATGCTCAGTCTGAGTGGAACACTCTCACTGCTGGTGTCCCCCAGGGGGCAGTGCTTTCTCCTCTTCTATTTTCTGTTTTCATAAACGGTATAACGGCGTCTCTACACTCTAGCTACCACCTTTATGCTGATGACCTGCAAATTTATGCGGCGGCAGATTTTGATGATTTCCCTAACTTGATTAACCGCGTTAACGCTGATCTCGAGGCCATACGGGCTTGGGCGGCGGATTTCGGGTTAAAGGTGAATGCTGGGAAGTCGCAGGCAATTGTTGTTGGAAGTCCTCATTTCATCTCAAAGCTGTCTGACCTGGTGTTGCCCGAATTAGTTTTTGACGGAACTTCTATTCCTCTCTCATCCACTGTCAGAAATTTGGGTGTCATCATGGATCAGACGCTTTCCTGGTCGGCTCATGTCTCCGAGGTCAGCCGGAAGCTCTTTGCCTCGGTCCATTCTCTCAGGCGCCTGCAAAATTTTCTCCCTCTTCACACCAAGATAACTCTAGCACAATCTCTCCTTCTCCCTCTTCTTGATTATGGCGACATAGCCTATCTTGACCTTTCCGAGCAGCTGCTTGACAAGCTTGAGCGTCTACAAAATGTCTGCATACGCTATATATTTGGCCTGCGTAAGTTTGACCACGTATCCTCTTTCCGCGCTCAGCTGAAGTGGCTGCCGATTCGTCTTCGGCGGAATGTCCACATCTTGTCGTTGCTTTTTAACGTCCTTTTTAAACCCCAGTCCCCATCCTACCTTTCAGATAGATTTAGTTACTTGGCCGTTGGTTCCGAGAACCGATTGCGGTCGAGTAGTAATCTATCTCTTGCGTTTCCTGTCTCCAAATCGAAAACCTACTCCAAGTCCTTTTCCGTGCACGCTGTTAGACTGTGGAATCGTTTACCTGTTGAGATCAGGCAGTCGCAGTCGGTTGCCGCCCTACGAAATCGCCTAAGGAAGTATTGGCTTGATGAGTCTTCTTGAGTGGACTTTGTGTGTTTCGTGTGTGTGTGTATGTATTTATATAGCTTAATATGTAGGTTATATTACTATGTAGTGTATTTCTGACATATATTAGTTTATCGTATATTTATTTATTTTTACATGTATTAGGGTGTACCTGTATTGTTATGTAGGTGTATTATTATTATTATGTTAGTGCTTTATTAGTTTAGGTTTAAATTAGGGTCATTGCTCTTCTAGCTTTCTAGTATGTCTACTCTCTATACTCTGATTTCTGTTGTCCTGTCAATCGTTCGAAGGTTAACTGGAAGAGATCCCTTTAAGGGATAAGTTCGCCTTTGTACATCTATTTGTCTCATTATCTGTAAAATTAATGTGTTTTATGTACAATAAAGAGTTATACATACATACATACATACGTCTTAATGCGATCCAATTCAGACTCAGTTCAGGTTTTAGCTGTCATTTTTAGAATGGATCTGACAGCGAGCGAACCTAAACTGAAACGGACTTGGACGTCATGGTTATCTCCCAGTACTATCCCCTTTTCTGAATAGAGCTAATTTAAAAAAAAATATAAAAAATACAGAGTCACTTTGCATAGAGCTTTGTATAGAAAACGATCCGTCATATTTGTTTACGACTGATATTAAAAAAAACGTGCTAATCATCTGTCAAATCCCTACTAATATTATAAATGAGAAAGTACCTCTGTTACGCTTTCACGCCTAAACCACTGAAGGAATTTTAATAAAATTTGGTACAGAGATAGTTTCAGTCCCGGGAAAGGAGATAGCTTCGCTTTTATCCCGTAAAAGGGCGGGTGGTAGGGCCTTGTGCAAGGTCCGTCCGGATCGCTACCACCATCTTACTCGCTAATCCTGCCGCTAAGCAGCAGTGTTTGCACTGCTTGCACTGCTGTGTTCCGGTGTGGAGAGTAAGACAGCCAGGGAAATTACGGGCACAAGAGGCATTTCATCTAAGTCCTCTAGGTTGGCAACGCATCTGCAATCCCTCCGGGGTTGTGGGTGTCTATGGGCAGTGGTGTCGCTTACCATCAGGTGACCCACTTGCTCGTTTGCCTTCCTATTCACAAAAAAAAAAAAACACATAAAAAAATCGCGTAGTTACCGCGGGATAGCGATGAATGAATCTGCACTCGAAGTCGCGGCAACAGTTATTATCACATAATTTACGGAGAAAGGTCCGAGCGAAACGCTTCCTCCTGTAACTTATTCCGTACAAAACTGGCCGTAGGAACCATTATGAGACTGTACTGTTACATCATAAGTGAGTACAGTTATCTTATAACAAATATGAGTATGAGAATGTGATGTGTGAGGGCAAGAAAGTTAAGGTTTAGCTTTAGCATTAATTAATTTATTTTTTTATCTTATTTTCTGTTTATAACCTAAAGAATACTCATATCACTTCATTGTATTCTCTTCTATGGTCTGTGATGTTGTTGTATATGGTTATTTTGTTTAACGTTAAAGCGACG
This sequence comes from Pandemis heparana, assembly GCA_963854515.1. NCBI lineage: Eukaryota > Metazoa > Arthropoda > Insecta > Lepidoptera > Tortricidae > Pandemis > Pandemis heparana. Next base: position 32,345,426 of record OY978006.1, read on the forward strand.
AAAGTAACGTACACTTCATAAATGGGACGCGACTCCAGCTTCATTCGTATTTCAAAATAAGCTCTTAGAGGATCCTGATATCCTGGTACTTAAACTCTCCCTCCGTGTTACGCCTGACGCGAGTTTATCATTTTTTTACCCATCCAAATGCTCAGCGCCGCTTAAGAAGTTTCCACTTCAAAAATCACAAATCACAAATACAATAATATAATCATGAAAGTATTAAGTATAACAAATTCTATGTTAGCGGTTAAAAATAAAATCTAAAATTATGCAATAATATGCGATAAAATGTCACACAATAAAAAAGAAGCAATAATGGTGCAAAGTACAAATGAAACATTGAATGTCAGGAACAATCGTTTCACTTTACTCTTTTACAGAGTACAATGTTTTGTCCAAACGAAGTTTTCAAACATGCTCGGAAATGTATGCGTTAATATCAAGAAATGAAGACATAAAGTTTCTTGTTTATCAAACTTCTAAGCCAACGCAACCAAAAGATACAGCCGTTTATGCAGCAAATTTCCGCAACTCTCAAGGGAATCAAAACCTATAGGGTACTTCCCATGATCTCAGAATCTTGAAATTTGGCATGAAGGTAGGTCTAATAGCACAGATATAGGAATAATTGCGAAAACCGTAAACATGTATGTATGTCTGTATATATCAGTGAACAATATAAAGTGACCCCACACTGCGTACATTTTGCTTTGGAGCAGGGCTCTGCTTACACTGGTTTATAGATATTTATAGATAATGGTACGGAATCCTCGGTGCGCAAGTCCGACTCGCACTCGGTCTTTTCAATCGGCGTCCAAATGTCTTGTCCATCGACACATATTAGACAAGCTATAGGAATAGGAACAAACTACTAACTACACTGACGAGCAATAATAACGGCTCACTTTTCATACAAAGTTGTATGAAAATCGACCCGTTATCTTTGCTCTTGAGTATATTAACAACACGTACATTTGACCTGGTAACGTGTCAGCGGAATAGGGGCTACCAGAGCAAATCATTATAATAGCGGAAGTTGATCTACTATATCCGCCCACTATACTATGTTTGATCGTATATTGTTTAGTGTCCGACCGAAACACGATATTTAGCCGAAACCGAAACCGAAATTGAATATTCGGTATTTTTCTGAATTCGGCCGAAACCGAAACCGAAACCGAAATTTTTGATGACATATCATATCAAACAAAATAATCAAAATTACTGTACAAATTGTAAGGAAAAGGTTATTGCAAGGATTACTTATATGAGAACAGTTACTTTTTTTGTAAAAAAAAATAAAAAAACTGCTTGCATACTACTGTCACAGGTCCCAGCTGGGCTGGCCGCCTGTGCATTACCTATACCTACCCGGCCGAGCGTGCCCGAACTAAGCCGAGCGCTCCCGATGCGAGAGCAGCGAGAGGCCGCGAAGTAATTTCGGCCCGGACGAAGGTTTCGGCCGGATTCTGGCCGAAACCGAAACTTCGGCCGAAATCACTTTTTTGGCCGAAACTGGCCGAAACCGAAACTCGGTCGGACACTAATATTGTTACTGTATCAGATTCGTCGCATCTCTTCAACCTTCAATCCCGCTTCGTAGCTTAGCAAACCTTGGTTAATCGGTGATAGATTTTTTGCCAATATGAAAAAAGTTTTTTTTTCTTAATTTTGAGAGATGCGTTCGTATACTTAATGGAAATGGTTAAAAGCCGTAAAGATATCGAGTAATTCCGCTATATAACTAATATTATAAATGCGAAAGTATGGATGGATCGGTGATATGAAGCAATTCGGCGATAGTTACTTTATGGTATGGTTGCCTGCGACTTCGTCTGCAAAGAATTCGTTTATCGCTATCCCGCGGGAATTTTCCAGGATAAAAAGTAGCCTATGTGCTATTCCAGACTTTTCTCTATCCATGTGCCGAATTCCATCCTAATTCGTTGGGCCGTTCTGGCGTGATTGAGTAACAAATAAACATCCATCCGTTCATCCATTCATCCATCCATCCATCCATCCATCCATCCATACTTTCGCATTTATAATATTAGTTAGATAGGTACGGATTATCAAGTAATAAAACATTGCATATATATGCCACTAGCGTTGCCCGTGACACCTGCGCAGAATTAGCTTATCGCTATCCCGCGGGAACTATGCAATTTTCCGGGATAAAAACTATTTTATATGTCCTTCTCCGGGACTGAAACCATCTCTATACCAAAATCCTTCTAAATCATTATTAATAAGAAAACGGGACTTAATAACGTAAATAATTAAGTATTATTGTAAATATGTACCTCTTTACAAAAATACTTATTATTCAAAGAAAGAAAGAAAGAAAGAAGACATTTATTAATTTTGCAAGACACACAATTTTATAGAAAAGAAACTACAAAAAAAAAACAGACATGAAAATTAGATCATCAGCTACTAGATTAGATTTACGTGATTAAGTCCCGTTTTCTTATAATAATGTGTGAAATTCCTTCTAAATCAGTTCAGCGGCTTAAACGTGTAAAGGTAACAAACAGACATGCAGTTACTTTCACATTTACAATATGATAATGGATATTACGTCATTTGTATAACATGTCGCGAGAGCATCGACTCCTGCGCAGGGGTGCCCACCCCACTGTAACTCCACGCTCGAGTGCACAGTAATCGAGTATAATAATACTTGTACGATCTTGTTTAATCAAGAACGCTATGCTAAGAAAACTATACTATTACTAGCTTATTATTAGACTTACACTAGGCAGCTACGACCTTTGACATATTTATCGCTTTCCCGCGGTAATTATGCAATTTCCCGGGATAAAAAGTAGCCTATATGTTAATGTAGAGTACTAGCTATCTCCGTTCCAAATTTTATCCAAATCCGTCCAGTCGTTTCAGCGTGAAGAAGGAACGAACATACACACTCACATCGTCATATCCATCCATGCTCACAAGCTTTCGGATTTATAATATTAGTAGGATTAGTAGGATTAACTGTCGGGTCACATAAATTTAAAAACAAACTAAAATTAGCATTAATTAATTACAATAACCTAAAAAATCATTTTTGATACAGGATTTTTTGTTGACTGTACTAGCTGCCATCCTTCTTACTTATTTGTACCAAATTTCAAGTCAATCGGACCAACCGTTGAAGAGTTCCTGCGGAGACGTTCCTGCACGTCTAGCACGACAGCGCACAAGAGTCGCGTCGCGCGCGAGATAGATTGCCCGTCTTTTTCTCACTGTTCGTTCTAGAAAGAGACGGATAATCTATCTCGCGCGCGACGCGACTCTTGTGCGCTGTCGTGCTAGACGGGCTGAAAGGACCACCGGAATTCTACTACCAGGGGCCTTACCATGACGTCCTAATTCCGACTCAGTTCAAGTTTTAGCTGTCACTTTTAGTATGAATCTGACAGCGAGCGAACCTAAACTGAATCGCATTAAGACGTCATGGTAAGGCCCCATCATTGTATTGTCACCCGTCTTCCAAAATTCATCTGAATCGGTTGAAGATTTCTGCTTCAAAATTGAGCCACAAGATTCCATCCGGACACACTTGAGAGCGTTTATCCCTACTGAGCTGGCAACGTCGCATTTTTGATGTTTTTTACGTTAATTTCACAGAAATTGAATGAAACTTTAAAATGCAAGGGCATAGCAACATAAATTTGAACCTAGAGCTTCTGTGTGTTCCCGGCCATAGCTTTACTTTTCGGATTTTTCTATGTGTTCTAATTTTCAGTGTCGTTTAGAAATTAGAGCTTCTGTATATAATTTGAATTACGCTATTATAAAAAAACATTCAGTGAATTACACACTTAATAGTATTATTACTTAACTAACAATCTTCGTCAAAAATCTTTTTAATCATCGGATCGGATGTTTTTGTTTTTAAATTGTTTAATTTATTTTACCCTTTTTCGTTAGGACCTCGGGGCTATTTGAAAGTTCACACTGAGCGACAGATGAAAAAATTTAAATAACAGTTAAGTAACAATAAATACCATGTCGCCTACTCAGAAAGCTCGCTTTAATTGAAGCGCGTTAATTAAGAGAAAACCTTAACGACGCGGCCAATACACTAACAATAATGTTACACCCACGTAGTAACAGTTAAAACACCGGTTTTTGTCGAAGCTTTTAACTTCGAATGTTAAAAAATAGTGTATAAACCTATCCTACTAATATTATAAATGTTAAAGTTTGTGACGAATGAGTGCGTATATTTGTTCCTTCTTGTTTGGAACGGAAAACTGGTACCCTAGATTAAAATGTAGGCTACTTTTTATCTCGGAAAATTTCATAGTTCCCGCGGGATAACAGTAAACACGCCGAAGGTCGTAGCTGCCTTGAGTCGCGACGTTAATAATTAATGCAGAATATACTGTACATCAGTTCATAAGTTTAATTCTACGCGGACGAAGTCGCGGGCAGAAGCTAGTCTAAAATATGAAGGTTTTCACACGTGTATACCTATAAGTATAAGCATAAGTTACTTCAATAAAGCCTTTTATTTCAGACTATGGGTTGTTTAGTGCTGACGAAACTATCTATTCGTGTATGAGAGTAAAACTTAGGTCAGGCTCATGTTTTTACATCAATTTTTTGGATTTTTACCAAGAACACCGCAAGGAACTGGTTTTCGAATGAAGAAAGCCGCATCGAAATCGGTCCATCCGTTGAAGAGCTATCATGCCACAGACATAGACACATCGACATTAAACTTATAACCCCTCTTTTGCGTCGGTGGTTAAAAAACTTAAAAAACATCACTTCCAAGATACTAGCCGAGAATATGACAATGGGCAAACAAAACTGCGGTCACGTTTTACGTAACGTTCGTTGTTTATGTTAGGTACGAAGTAACGGGAGTTCGCTGGTCTGGTTTCGTTCGATGTTAGTTCAAAAGTTACTGGCCACTTGGTGTGATATAGATGATTTAAATTTCGAACGTGGTTCAAGAGTTCGTTATGCGTCACATCACAATAACTTTTTTTTTATCGAACAATGGCAAAAATACTGGCCAGATGTAAAAGATTGCCGCTAAAGTACTGGCCAGCTTAACCAAATATTTTATTTGAAAAATTGGTTGATTATTTAAACAGAAAAAAATCTTCGTTCTTAGAATTTAGAAAAAGCTTTTTGCCACAATTATTAATTATTACCTGTCGTAAAATTGTATAACTTAAGACAAAGGTTCCAAATCTATAAATGTAAAAATACGATATGAATAATCAAGTTTAGAATCGTTATCGCTCAGTAAAAAAAAACTAAAATATGCACAAAACCGGTTCTTAAAATAGGTTCTTTAAACCCGCATTTATATCGTTTTTATGTCATATTATTTTAACACCTCGATTCTAAGCCATTATGCAATTAAGATTCCTAACAAATTATTGGAAATCGGCATTTTTTATTCGGCAGGGACATGCAGTGTTAAAGTGTTTTTTGCGATTGTCTTTGGAAACGTCTTTTATTTTAACCTTTTAGTGTTAAACATATTTTCATTATTCATACAGAACTTTGGCTTAATCTACGATAATATGCTAATATTATAAAGATGTAAAGTTTTTGAAAATTCTTTTACCGATAGAAAATTACGAAAACTATTGATACTATCGATAACGATAGGCCTATAGATATTATGGCATTTTCCTTAAAACTATAGATAGGAAAACTAAAGATTTTGCGGCAATGCTAATATATTTGTTACTAGCGACCCGCCCCGGCTTCGCACGGTGTATTATGCATGTATTATACATATAAACCTTCCTCTTGATTCACTCTATCTATTAAAAAAACCGCATCAAAATCCGTTGCGTAGTTTTAAAGATTTAAGCATACATAGGGACATAGGGACAGAGAAAGCGACTTTGTTTTATACTATGTAGTGATGATATTCGTCCCACTGCTGGGCACAGGCATCCTCTCAGAATGAAAGGGCTTGTGCAATACCCACGCGAGGTGGCACTAACTTTGTTTAATTGGTGCACTTCATTAAAGACTAGCTAGTACATTTTTTTTATTGTTAACTAGCTTCTGTCCGCGATTTCGTCTGCGTAGAATTATATATACATTATTTATAAACCTTCCTCTTGAATCACTCTATCTATTAAAAAAAACCGCATCAAAATCCGTTGTGCAGATTTAAAGATTTAAGCATGCATAGGGGAGACAGACAGACAGAAAAGCGACTTTGTTTTATGCCATATAGTGATTCAGTTTTTTTTTAATCTGTTTTTCAGTTGTTTTTGATGTCGACATTTTGAACGCTAGGCTAGGAGTGAATAGCATTGTGTGCTACTCTGTGGTTAACGTAATGTGGCATTTTTTTTCTTAAAATGGCAAAGGGTACGTCGCCAGCGCACCAACCGGCTTTTGTGAAAAATATTCCATGAATTCGCCCGGAGTTGGCAAAAAGCGGACGCGTCGTGTCCCTATAAGGGTGCACTGTTTTTGTACGACTCGCAATGTCGAGATTTTTTGATAAAAATCAGGAATATCCAAGTTGTAACCGTATGACATCTCTTTCTTACTGGTCCAGTGGGTCTCTTTCTTACTGGGACGCAAAGAAAAGCGATGAAGTTTGTTGTAGCTCAAACTATCTCGGATTTCGCTTTCTCTGTCCCTATGTCCCTATGTATGCTTTTAAAACTACGCAACGGATTTTGATGCGGTTTTTTTAATAGATAGAGTGAATCAAGAGGAAGGTTTAGGTAAGGTAAGGTGAGAAGCCGGGGCGGGTCGCTAGTATAGGATATGCTGGAGATGATGAGTCTCATCTCAAGATGATATTGCCAAAACTTATTCCTATATCGACTTAAAAACTCGTCGAACCACTTGTTAGTAAAATATATGTTTCTCAAACAGCATAGTTTTATATGAGCATTATTTTTAATGAGATATTTAGATTAAATAATGCCAAATAGCTTGGCACAGCGTGACGTGCTATAAATAACATATAAATAGCTCTTTTCGTCGGCTATGAGCGATTATAGCGCCGTATTAGCTCTCTTACATATGTTTTTGTTAGGAAATAGAACGGCAATATTATGGTGAACAATATTCATGGATTCGATGAGCTAACAGTTGGTTTTATGCTTTAGTTAACCTCATTATGTAAGTTATTCAGGCAATATAGGCCTCAGCATTCCACTCTTTATACAAAGAGTAGTAGTACTTGAAAGGAACTCTATAGTCTACTTAAAAAAAACTGACACCAAAAGACGCGATTTTTTACTAAAAAGTAATCAATCATTGTAGCACAATATATTGGAGCATGCCCTTAAGTTAAATAAAAATTCAAAATCATTTATACATGTACATTACAACACATTATTACATTTACAACTTAAAAACTACCTAAGTAAAAGCCAATTTACAAAAAGCCTAACATTATTTTTCTTTATCATTGCTTTTTTAGTGGCGGGACTCCCTTTGCCTTTGTCTAATCTAAAAAAAAAAACAAAAAAAATGGCGTCACTGTAAAGCATAGTTACACGAGTCATGTATCGCTGGCCAGGCGCACGCAGAAAACTAAAGTTATGCCGCACGGCCGATAAACTCAATGAATGCCTACAAACGACTAATAATTAAATTCGAATAACAAACTCTACGGAAACGAGATAGCGACCGTGGGAACGCAGCGATATTGCCAGCTACAAAAATATCGTTTTCGCCTACGACTCCACTTCCGCATGAATTGTTTGCACATTGATAAGATAGTCCGAGCTGCATTTAAATAGTCTTCTAAGAAATTGTGCCTAATTTTCTATTAGCTAACTGTACGGTCCGTTCCATTCGGGTTTGTTTTGCTGTCTCACTCACTCTTTAAAGTTTGATACTTGAAGAGCTCACGGTCTGTACACACACACATAAATCACAGACAGAAGGCTAGACAGAGCAATCGGAAACAATAGCGCTTAAATGAGTACTCGCGCGCGCGGCACAGGAGCGCGGGGTGGGACAACCGCGTGGGCCGAGAGTAGGGCTTCCAATACCGGGATCCCGGTATTGAAAAAATTAAATCCGGTATTAATACCGGTATTGAAAAAGTCCGGTATTTGGAAGCCCTAGCCTGTGCCGCGCGGGCGAGGACTTTTGAGCGGTGGGTCTAGTATTACTCAACGCAACTTAAGTTGCGCATCAAAATTGACAGCAAATAAATAAGGAAATCAAACATGCCTAAACGGTCTTATCTGTGTTGACTAATGTCCAAATTCAAGTTTCTCACGCTCTCAATCAGGAACAACTATAATATTTGGTCAGATAAACTGGCATGATAAATAATTCGTTATATTTTCAAGTGTATTTTTATTCAGAATTTGAAGGCGTTCGTGTAAATATTAGTTTCTCTCCCCGACTATGAATGACTAGTTGTTGCTCGCAATTTTTTGCAAAAAAAGCTTTGCTTCCTTAGAATCGATTCTGTACTTCAATTCAAAATGAATTATCTATTTATTTTTAATTTCCAATTCCACCTATACGCCCACAATCATGCTAAAGGTCTTGTTACCTGCTCTGTCTACCTCGTAGGGGATATACAATTGCTTAAAAAGTGTTCCTAAAAAATTTATCGCACATAAAATGCATAGATGCAATACGAAGATATCAGTATCCGTTCAGCGGAATTGGGTGGTCTCCAGGTCGATGGATTGACGACATCTGATACGAGTTTGTCGGGCATTCGCGATTTACAATTGACACGGTATGCGACAATAAAGAGATGATTTTAATTCGATTTTATGTCGATAACATTATAACCACAGTAGACCCATATGTCAATACTACTCATTCCAAGAGAAACGTTAATAACTAACATAGGTATTTCAAAAAATGATACCAAAACGTGACGTCGTGCGACCTTTCAACTACTTCCATCCAACATGAAACTACCGTGAGACTCACACATAATTACAACACACCGGATAACTCACGTATAAAAGCCGAAGTATTGCTCCGACAATTGTTTCGGACTAATCCGTAGCCCTTCACCAGAGAGCTGCCCCGGCGGCAGCGAAACGAACACACTTCGGCTACTACTACTACGGCTATACTTCGGCTTTCATACGCGAGTTATCCGGTGTGTCGTAATTACCTTTCTTCTTCTACTTATTTTATTTCTGGCGTTCCAAGTCGTTATAGCGACGACAACTTCGCCAACGTCAGGGTTAAAAATTTTAATTATAAAATCTTGTGACAAAATGTCGGCAACGTGTACGATAACACGGTCAACCCCCTCCCCCCCTGTCGGGCTCTTAGCCAACGGTCAATGATATCCCTCAGATACTGCCAGGAAATCATTAGCCGTTGCCCAGGGTGCACCGGACCAAGCACTGCTCTTCCCCGCGGACGGATCCGACAACGAACCGCAGCTCTTGTTCACACGTGGAGGTAACCCGACTCGCACCCCGTAATTACCTTTCAACTACTTATCGCTTTGCATTATTTTGATTCTGTGGAAAAAAATATGACATGTGTCCTGCAGCTTTGTCGCACAGAGACTCGCATCGCAATTACTGGGGGGCTACCATGACGTCTTCGTAGGTTCGCTCGCTGTCAGATCCATACTAAAAATGACAGCTGAAACCTGTAGGCTTATTGTCCAACTCGCTCGCAATCGGCATCGTGTTCATTTTGACAGTTCATGTATGGGCTGACAATTGGCATCGGAATCAGCTAGCTGTCACTCATACATGAACTGTCAAAATGAACACGATGGCGATTGCGAGCGAGTTAGACAATAAGCCTACTGTACTGAGTCGGAATTAAGACGTCATGGTAAAGCCCTGAACGCGGGAATGCTGCATGCGTGACGCGGACCCCACCTAAGGGTCCAAATTTAATTTAATTTTTATCATAAGTTTAATTTTTATTAAGTTTTTTATTTTACTGAATCAGGCGTTACTTTGCGGAGGTCCATTTCAATGAACACAAAATATTTACTTTGCTACTCCGCTACTTACGTGCAAGATAACCAAGCCTATGCGAAATATATACGTTTTGCATGCAAGCCCTCCCACCACACAAAACGCACACAAATCCCACAAACTTAATTAATCCTATCACCACACAAACACTGACGCGCGTTTCGATCCGAAAGTCAGAGCACAACCGATACACATGCGAACCAACGTCGTACTAATTTGTAAATCTATTAATAAAGTTAAACTAGATGTACCCACATTCGTATACTTTATTTACTTTACTTTTTTATTAAGTTATTTTTAAGGTAGCCTTAATTCATATTTTTATCAACACTTTTGTAATCATTTGCAAAATAGAGTTAAAATAAGGTTTTTGAGCTACAACACTTCTTTATGGTCTTCTACTTCCATAAAAAGATACGCCGGGGAGCTGTAGCCAATCATACTGGTCTCAAATAATGATGTATATTCATATAGTGTGTTTGTTTGTCTGCAGGTTTCGCGTCGTGCTCGCCATCCCCGTGCAAGAATGGCGGAACGTGCGTTTCTACACCGAGAGGGGAGAATTTCTGCAAGTAAGTATCTAAAGGCTAGTGCCGTCTTACCCCCTTATTCATAACCGCTCTGTAGGCTTCTGCTAACTTAGCAATCGTTTGCCCTTATCTGTCACTTTGACATTTACCTTTCACAAAAGTCAAAAGTTTATTTTGCAAATAGGCCGCCAAGGGCTTACATGTCCTTTTTTAATCTACCAGCGCATTCGGAAAGACCATCATTGCCAAGAAGAATGCGCCGCAAGAAACTTGTCAGAAAGTCATTTTTTTCAAAATAAAATAGATTTACAAGACAGATAAGGACAAACGTTTGTTTAGTTAGCAGAGTTGCCAAATTCAGTTGGTCCTTCCTCAATATAAGATGTGCATCATCCCTTCTGTGCTCTAGGTCAAGTAAGTTTGGAGCCCCTTATTTATTCTACTCCGCACTCCCTTTATGCTCTTTTAAATACTAAACGTCCAGCGCATAGCGATCGGCCACAAAAGACGGTTACAAATTAATTATTACCCCTCAATCGTGCCCACGCGCAGCATTATTGCCCTCCGTTGGCGCACACTGCAGTGTAACTGCAGCTTTATGTATTTGTATGTAAAACGAATTGGAGATTGCAAATGAAAAAAAAAGAACTAAATTAAAAACTAATTAGAATGTAAACTGAAACTAATTTTGAAATAAAACGATTAAAAAAGGAGAGGAAGCATAGTACCACAGATGCACGATAACACTTATTTTCAAAGAAACGAGATAGTAATGTATTTTACAACGGTCAATTTATTTCAACTTACTAAGCATAACAGATTACACCAAAGCACCGAGCAAGGCAAAAAACAAACAAGAGGAAAAAAATATAAATAACATAAACACAAAAGCGTCTACTCAAAGGATAATTGTAGAGATGATAGAGATCCCTTATAGGGATAAGTTTGCCTTTGTGCATTTTTTTTTTTGTGAATTGTGTCTGTTTATGTATGTTTGCTTTACTGCATTTACTTACTTACTTAAAAAAACAAGGTTATACATAATTATATTATAACCACGTTATTTTTGAATTAAGAATGAAGTGTCCTTTACTAGTGCTTGTCAGCTTAAACTGTCCAACATTGGTGCCTACTCTAGTAGAGTGCAGTGTGCACCCAACTGCATTAGTTATGTGTACGTTACGCATGCGCGATCCGGACAGCTGTTTGCAGCGAACTGGGGGCGAGCAAAAAAAAAACTATAATAATAGCTAATGTAATGAAGTTCAATAGAAATGGGGAATGTGCATTAAAAAATTATCACATTTCTTAATAAAATATGAAAATGTCGTACGAGAGATGACAAAAAGTAAAATTGAAAGTAATATCGGTCAAGAAATACGGAAAATATAAGTTTTTTAATCTTAAAATATTTTTGAAACAACTATAAAATAAGCTTAAATAAGAGTTTTTAATGATTCACGGTTAAGTTCATTCGAAATATTATAAACGGGATGTGAACCGCGATTACCTTTATTGAGCACCCGATATTTCGATACAGTTGCATGCATCATGATCACGGGTAAGACTGAAGAAATTGCGGGTGGATGTTATTGTTGTTGTAATAAAGGTAATCGCGGTTCACATCCCGTTTATAATATTTCGAATGTATAAAATAAGCTATTAAAGATTTGTAGAAAAACAGAATTTTGGTTTGGAATTTTTATGGGCGCTGTGACATTTATGAACGTAACATGTCATATCGGATCTCTCTTTCTAATAGCTGTCTAATTCGTAGTTTAAAACTTATATTTTCCGTATTTCTTGATCGATATTACTTTTAATTTCACTTTTTGTCGCCTCTTACGGCATTTTCACATTTTGTTAAGAAATACATGCTTAAATCGCGTCTTTATCGATTACGGGGTAGACGGGGCCTAAGGTAACGCACCTAAATGCCACGTTTACTGTGATTGTTATGAAATGGTATAAAATAACAGCGTGTTGTCTCATTGGTCATTGAACGTTTTGACATAGTACCATGTAATCGTGCGCAGTTTCGCGAAGTCAGTGCACTGTTAATGGGAGTAGGCGGCGATTGAGATGACGTCATGCGCCGGCGCATGCTTAGGCCTATAGTCATGCGTAGTATAAACCATAGACATCAAAAATACACAGACACTTAAGAGTGTGCTGAGCTCGCAACGTCGCATTTTTGGTGATTTTTTGCGATTATTTCACAGAAATTGAATGAAAGTATCAAATATCCGTCTGTAGTGCACTTCGTTTTTAGTGTATTAATGTGTCCAATGCGATGATTAATGGTGATGGACTTTTATTTTCGTATTAAAGGGATAAAATACTATATCTCGTTTAATAAGAAAATAAAAGTCCATCACGGTCAATTATTGCATTAGACACATTAATATACTAAAAACGAAGTGCACTACAGACGGATATTTGATACTTTCATTGAATTTCTGTGAAATAATCGCAAAAAATTAACAAAAATGCGACGTTGCGAGCTTAGCACGGATGCACACTCTTAAACTAATACAAAAAACAGTGAGTTGATGGCGAAAAGGAATTCGACTCAGCCTTGCTGCAGTAGGTGTCTGCTGATTTTCAATCATACCCTTCACATCCTCGCATCCTTAGCAAGCAGTGGCGTAAACTATACCCATAAATCACGCACAAATCACGTCTTTATCGATTACGGGGTTGACAGAGCCTAAGGTAACAAAACATAAAGCAACGTTTAGCATGATGGTGGCTTATAGGTGGAAAAGGGAATTAAAAATAGTGATGGGTTGCTAGCATCGCCTATAACATGATTCTTAAGATTTCCGCCCATTCCCTCGATGGGCTTTTACCATTTGTGGGCAGCTATAGTTTGGCTTGCCTTGGACACGGCAGCGCGGCGCAACCAGGGGCCTTACCATGACGTCTTAATGCATTCAATTCTGATTCAGTTTAGGCTTGCTCTCTGTCAGATCCATACTAAAAATGACAGGTAACCTGAACTGAGTCAGAATCGAATCGCGTCAAGACGTTATAGTAAGCCCCCAGTGCCCGCTTTTTTGCGAATGGGTTTACGTACTATTTTTATTTTTTTTATGTGAATAGGAAGGCAAATGAGCAAGTGGGTCACCTGATGGTAAGCGATCACCACTGCCCATAGACACCCGCAACCCCGGAGGGATTGCAGATGCGTTGCCAACCTAGAGGACTTAGATGAAATGCCTCTTGTGCCCGTAATTTCCCCGGCTGTCTTACTCTCCACACCGGAACACAGCAGTTCTTGTATGAATGTGACAGCTAGCTGATTCCAATGCCAACTGTCAGCCCATACATGAACTGTAAAAATGAACACGATGGCGATCGCGAGCGAGTTACGTAATAAGTCTGCAGGCCGCTTAGGTTGAAAGATAAAACTTAGATAGGCTAGATAAATCTTTAGAACTGTCGTGCAGGCCCTAAAACAGTAAAAGCACGGGATTGGGCCGTAAATTGTAATTTAGAAGTTGCGTAAGATGAAGTCGCGCAATGATAAAGATGGCGTAAGCTAGCATTTCAGTGCGTTTAGAATACTTTGACGCAGAAACTTAAACGCGTAAGGGGACGCCGAGGTTGGCGCAATAGGAGCACTCTTTGGCTTGCTAAAAATATTTACAGCCATATTCATAAAAAGTTAGAGGCTCGCTATAAGCTCGCTATAGGACCGATGCAAAAAAACATGATTCATAAACGTCAATTAGCGCTAATCAGTCCTTCAAGGGTCTGTTAAATAGTCCGAAAGTTAGCGAACCGTAGGCCCTCCTTTATCTCTCTGCTAACTCACAAAATGGCCGCCACAGATGTGAACAGCTAATTTTGGCAAGAGCAAAACCATACGCAAGACAGTTTTTTTGTTTTAAGTTTTTATCCCCTCCGGGAAAGGTAAAGGAAACTAGATCTACACTGCCTAGTCTGTGGTGTTAATTCTCTGGTTTCCCGCTAATTCGCTGCCACTGCTGTAAATTTTTTTTTTAATTCACTAAAAAGCCATTTATGGTCTATGATTTGTCAAGGTGACAACATAACGCGTCTAATCCATTCATCAACAGCTCATTAGTTAACAGACTGCTAGCAAGCGTTTATGAATCATACTTTTTAACAACTGTTAAATAAGCTTAATCAGTCTGTTAACTAATGAACTGATCAAACCTCAATTAAGGATTTTTTATGAACAAGGCCTTACTGAGTTGCCCTTGGTGGCTGCTTTCTCTCCGGTAAGCTGTAAGCCATCAGAGGCTAACACGCCTTACCGTTAGTGGTGGCAATAACGGCTGTTTTGCAATAATGAATAACAGTGTTGTGTTATTCTTAAATAGCTGTTATTGTAAACTGTTGTCCGTTATCCTGTTATATTGCTGTTTTACAAAACGATAATGAACTTATTATTAAATAATTGTTATACTTATTTCGTCGCGATCGCAGCGTAATAAAAACGTACTGGAACAAAAGCAAAACAACGCTCTGTTACCTTGTTTGTTATTGTAATGTCTGACAACAAACAGCAACAGCTAATAATTATACCAAAAGTCATTTATTTAAATTGCGATTGCGATGCGAGCTCGCGCGTATAGCGCTATCTCTCGCACACAGCTACTTGATTTGTTGCGCACTCGCTTGCGCTTCTATGCCAAGTGCGGCAACAGTGCGCGTATGAACAACGTTGACAACAGACAACAAATAATGATAACAAGATAGTTGACGATTCGATAATGTGTTGTTCGTTGCGTGCAAATAATGCATTACGTTATCTGCTGTTGTAATAACGACCACCACTACTTACCGTGATGTCTTAATGCGATTCAGTTTAGGTCCGTTCGCTGTCAGATTCATACTAAAAGTTACAGCTAAAACCTGGGGCCTTACCATGACGTCCTAATTCCGACTCGGCTCAAGTTTTAGCTGTCACTTGCACCTGGCCTTAGGTGCTTGCACTGCTGTGTTCCGGTGTGGAGAGTAAGACAGCCGGAGAAATTACGGGCACAAGAGGCATTTCGTCTAAGTCCTCTAGGTTAGCAACGCATCTGCAATCCCTCCGGGGTTGCGGGTGTCTATGGGCAGTGGTGATCGCTTACCATCAGTTGACCCACTTGCTCGTTTGCCTTCCTATTCACATAAAAAAAAAAGAAACTTTTAGTATGAATCTGACAGCGAGCGAACCTAAAGTGAACCGCATTAAGACGTCATGGTAAGGCCCCAGGAATAGTCACTGGTGTACATTCTATGTGTTTTCTTTGCTCCCAAACCAGCATAGAGGAATCAGAGGATAAATTCCTAAAAATTCAAGTATCATCGTCTATACCCATGACGCATGATTTCACTGTTACGCAACTTTGTCACCTATTTGCTTATTCACTATGGCATCGTTTTGCGCAACACCGTGTGAACGCAGTTTTAATGTTTGCGTTTGTTCTCGTTTCGTTATATTACGAGTACTAACATTTATATGGAGCTTAATGCGTTGTGGATTCAGTTGTTTTGAATTTTATGGGCGATTAGAAACGGAATCACAATTTCGACTTCCATTACTAGTCTGGCAGCATAGAAAAACGTAGAATGTGCCAGTTGCTTCGAAAGCCCATCGAGGGAATCGGCGAAAATCTTAGGAATCATACGTGCATTGTCATCCGTCCTACATATGTGCACCAAATTTCAAGTCAATCGGACCAACCGTTGAAGAGTTCCTTGCGGTGACGGTCCTGGCTGGACCAGTAGAACTCCACTGCTTTATTGTATTGTCATCTGTCTTACACAAGTATGCAAAATTTCAGCTCAATCGGATGAAGATACCTACTTCAAAATTGAGTCGCAACATACCACCCAGACAAACATAATTAATTATACGTTGCAAGTAACATAAAGCTTGTAATTAAATTAGTCTATACTTCATTTAATTTAGAATGAGAAACCACAATAACATTATATTGCGGCTGGTCAACTATTTCTTACCTAGCAAACAGTACAGTGCAATACTTTGGCAGCCGCAAAATAAAAATGTTTTAATGCCACTTTATTTGCGCGGCGTCAATTGTTACTCTAGTACAAATCGTAAAGAGATTACAGTTCACGAGCCGCAATATAATGTTGTTGTGGTTTCTCATCCTAAATTAAATGTAGTATAATCATGAGCTCAAATATTCCAGACTCAATTAGAGATACCTTGCATATTGTTATTTAAAGGCGTTGTTAAAGATGCTGATAACTAAACGGACAGTTTCCAACAGTTAAAATCGCGACATATCGAGCCGTTAATCGATTTTTATTTTGTTACACCTATTGTTGTGCGAGAGGGGTGTGAAGTAATAACAATTTGCTGTTTCACCCCACGCGCACCCATCACCGATCATATGGAACATGGGACGAATTGCCACATTTCCCATGCCGTTTTTAAACAGATTTTGTACGTAATCAATACATTATGTGGAGCAACTAAGTCCTTCGCTTAAAAGAACGTCCATAATGGTCTGGGTGCAAAGTAAAAGCATAGATACCAGCTGCTTCTCTTGCACATGGTAAAAGCCCATCGAGTGAATGGACCTAAATTTTAGGAATCATGTTATAGGCGATGCTAGCAACCCATCACTATTTTGATTCCCCTTTCCACTTATACATCCGCAAGCGTGCTACACGCTGCTTTTAGGTCCTGCTACCCGAGGCTCTAGCTATCTGTGCACCCCATAAAGTAAAGTGTAATCTTGGAGACCTTCAGAAATTTTATTAGTCACATAAGTTGCTTTTTTAACCCGATATACTTCTATGACCAAGTCACGGAGTACGGGGGTCTTACCGTGACTCCTTAATGCGAAGGTTCGCTCGCTGTCAGATTCATACTAAAAGTGACAGCTGAAAGCTGAACTGAGTCGGAATTCAAGCGCATCCAGACGTCTTGGTAAGCCTTGGCTAGCAGTTGTTTGGCATCTATAGAACTCCTCCACTTGTTTACATAAGATGATGATGCCCTCCTTGACGTATCCGTCAACGGCGAATCCTGCTAGCTCCGGAGGTGAGAGCGAGAATGGCTGGCGAAACCAAATTTGGTTTTAAAGGTGCGATTGCACGGCGCACAGTACAACTGACCCGCGGAGTTGTAGGTGCACGTATAGGAAGGCTTGGGGCGTATCTTTTTGTGAAGGCGTTTGGCTTCGAGGTCTTCAACACCGAGCTCTTCAAAATTGTTGACTGCCTTATGAACAGAGTTGCGCCATTGTGATCTTTGTCGCGCAAGCTCCTCCCAACCATCCTGGGGTATGCATCAGGCCGCTAAGTGCCTCTTTAGGACGTCCTTACGCTTGTGTTTACATAAATCAAGCCAATGAGTCTTCAGCATTTATTGGTAGCCACATTAGCTCTGGCTTGTCTAAATGTTTTCCAACACGCCGCTGTAGGCTAACAACGTACAAATAAATAAATATCATGGGACAAATTACACCAATTGACCCAGTCCCAAACTAAGCAAAGCTTGTACTATGGGTACCAGGCAACGGATAAACATACATATATAATGTAGATAAATATGTACCTACAACATCCATGACTCGGGCACAAACATTCGTATTCATCATACAAATGTCTGCCCCTACCGGGATTCGAACCCGGGACCTCTAGCTTCATAGTCAAACGTGAACAAAGCATTAATATTGTTAATTTTAAAGTCCTTTTGGACCCATTTGGAGTTCCAGTCCATTTCTACGCCACAAACCGAGCCCAATACGGTTCATGAAAATTCTTTTGATGGCGGCCGACCTACGTGATCCCATTATTATTGTAAACGGGTTAATATTACCCTATTTTCAGTTGTACAGTCGGAACCAGCCTTCAATAAAAGAAGCCCTTTCTAAAGTGAGCGTTTTCCAAAAAAAGTCCACATGTACATTTTTCCAGAATTTAAATATTTTGGATTTATCTTACTCAGAATAGTTTACCCAATTATCATACAAGAAAAAAATGTGTCCCAGATTATAATATGCTATGGAATATTTTTTCCTGCTCGTCACGTTCCATACATACCTAAAAATATTTAAAAAGTGACGACCTGGAATGGAAATTTTGGGACACATTTTTTCTTGTATCGATAGGGGTAAATCATTCTGAGTAAGAAAAACCCAAAATAGTTAAATTCTGGAAAAAATTATCTTGTGGACTTTTTTTTGGAAAACGCCCAAGTACATTAGGAATTAAAGAATTTGATTGTCATTTTTATACCATCTTTTTAGCTGTTACTCAACTAACAACTGTCTGCAATAATAAATTTTGCTAATTAATTTAAAATCTGCACATAAACGCCCAAATAAGTGTTCTTGTTAAAATAAAACTTTCCTTTCACAGAGATAACATAAATATACCAGAGTGAGTATCATGATCATGATCGACTTTTGTAATCGATTGTACGCTGCTATAATATCCGAGCCATTACGGAATCAATTTCTTCTCGATTGCTCGAAAACAATCGAAGTTCAATCGACGCATAACCTTAGATTTTTTATAGTTATTTGACTTGTAAAACAAAACAAATAATGTGCTCGTGGTGAAATAATCCTTATGTTATTTGTAGTTAATGTGGTAAATGTCCAAGCGGTACACATTTTGGCGTTATGTATATACCTCATTCCAAACCATTTTAACGCCTTCGTAAACATACTAATTTCATTTAAATTCCCACACAACTCATTGTATGCAATTAGAATCACATCCAGTGGATGTCGAAGGATCTTTTGATATCTCACGATATTATATAACAATTATACTATGATTATATTTCAATTTTATGTGAACTTGGGAGGTGTCTTTTGTTTACAAAAGATTTAAAATGGATTGGTATAGGCTATACGTAAATTCCTAACTCGTGAGAATATTGGGACAATACGTAGCCTACATTTCTGGATTTTTTATTTCAGAGCCTTAGCGTGATAGAGTTACAAACAGACACATACCATACCATAACAAAGTCCAGGCCATATACGTCCCACTGATGGGCAAAAGCCTCTCAGAATTAGACTAAACTTCAGTAATGCAGTTTTATTTTGAAGTGAAAACTTCTTTAGCTTCGCTGTTGGGTAAAAAATGTTATACTCGCGTCAGGCGTAAGACGGAGGGAGAGTTTAAGTACCAGGATATCAGATCCTCTAAGAGCTTATTTTGAAATACGAATGAATCGCATTCGGTTTTTGAAGTGTTTTTTTGTTGAGTCGTGGAGCAAAAGTTCTAGGGCATCAGCACATTGTTAGAGGTCTGTCAATATAGATGATACGTACGTTTTTTTGTAAGCGGCCAGTACGGGACGCGTCTTGAGCGTCCAACAAAATCTAATCTAAGCTGCTGTTTTCACTTCTGCCGGCACTCCCGGAGTGCTACCCGTTTTTTTTGTAAATAAGTACAAGTCTTAAAGTACACAGCGAAGACAAGACCCAATTATCAGAGAAATTTGTATAGTTATACATAATAACGTACACCAATCTGTTTCTATCGTTCGCTTTCTCACGCTGCTGTCTCAAATGACTCTAAGGAAGTGACCGCCATTACATATTGAGGTGAGCATGACGCGGCCAAGTTCGGGTCGGCCGTTTCACCAAAAAGGTTCAGTGCTAACAGTTTACACTATTAAAAAAATACGAAAAAATATTTTAAATATCAAGACAAGTAGATCCATGTATTACAAGCTTTTATAACTTGTATTGTGTGTGTTATCTATGTATTTTATATTTGTCCGGGTGGAATTTGGCAACTCAATTCGGAAGCAGATATTTTCAAACGATTCAGCTGAAATTTTGCGTACAGGGGCCTTCCGACTCAGTTCAAGTTTTAGCTGTCACTTTTAGTATGAATCTGACAGCGAGCGAACCTAAACTGAATCGCACTAAGACGTCATGGTAAAGCCCCTGATGTAAGTCAGACGATAATACAATGATTTAGTATTGGAATGGAATTCTAGTGGCCCGGCCAGGACCGTCTCCGCCTTCAACAGTTGGTCCGATATACTTGAAATTTGGTAAGCACATGTTACGTGAAGACAATGCAAATACAGCCAGCAAAAGAAGCTTGTATGCATGGTATGCAGTATGCAGGGCCCTGTTCTGCAGTCATGCGTATGCAAAACAGGGCCCCGATTTTTGAAAGCACATCACTCGAAAGTGGTATAAATCTGTTTATATCTTCAAAACTACGGCTCTAATCAAATTTTTGACTAGTCCACATGATTAATGAGAGCCGTAAGTATTTTCCAAGCTACTCGTATTTCAAATTCAGCACATTTTTTCACCACTTTCGAGTGGTATTTACACATGTGCTTTCAAAAATCGGGCCCCAGGGTCGCTAAAACAGAGTGAAAAATTCTCTCTGCCGCTCCGAATTTGAAAAATCTGAGTTCGTTTTGTCCCGTTTCACTCACTAGTCAATAAGAGAGAGGATACGAATTTCGAATTGAGTAGCCTAACAGCTTCATATTGAGGGTTCTGGGCACCATTTCTGAGAACTCTATAGAGCCGCGTTTTTTTTATCCCGGTATCATCTGGTAACAAGGCTGCTATTAAACTAATGCATTTCTTTCGACCGAATTATAAAAGCATTTGTCTAATGGCATTGAGTTGCGTTGTGATCCGAAATTCGGTTTTCGGAGTTCGTTTCTTCCCTTCCCGCTCGCACTAATTCTTTAATTCGAGAGTGAGCGGGACCGCGTGATACAAACTTCGAAAATCAAATATTCGAGTAGCCAGTGCCGTTGGACGTCGGATTTTCGTATTGCTTATACTCGTAAGCGATGTGAGAACTGTGTTTATAATTTAAACGTTTTTTTTTTTCTAAAGGTTTGCCTGATGTAGCTAAAGAAAAAATATCCACGCAGATGTCAATTTTTAATCAAGCAATCAAACGGATAATGACACAGTATAAGTAATAGAAATAAAATGCGTTTTGTTATTTGTAAGCTGGTAAGGAATATCTAAAAAAAAAAACTAGAAAATTACAAGTGTTGCCAGTTAGCTCGGAGTTATTTTACTCAATTAATTATTATTAGTACCCGAGTTACAACGCGAGTGTCGGCCATGTTGTCTCAGACGCAAGTCGGTCATCCATTCATTCATTCATTCATTCAATTAACTCCGCTAATGACTCCTTATGTTGAGTAATACTAGTTATTTATACGATCTGCAACGACTGACATCATTCAGGAATTTCTGACCGTATTTCTGATTTAAAAAAAAAAAGGAATTTGTAACGACCGGATAGCGTAGTTAGTGACCTATGCAGCTGAAGGTCCCAGGTTCGTATCCCGAAACGAATATATTTGAGAATTCACATCAATTTTGAAAGAATATTTTAATAAGACTAGCTTCTGCCCGCGACTTCGACGTAGAATTAAGACTTAAGAAAATACGTTGTACCTATGGAATTTTCCGGGATAAAAAATAGCCTATGTTTTAATCTAGAGTACCAGCTATCTTCGTTCCAAATTTTATCCAAATCCGTCCAGTCGATTCATTGTGAAGAAGGAACAAACATACACACTCACTCACATCGTCACAAACTTTCTCGTTTATATTATTAGTAAGAGTAAAATAAGATTGTTTTTCAGGCAGTTGGAGTTTAATTTTATCTTTACAATACAAATTGATACAGTCATTCAGGCGTCACGGTATTAAAAAAAAATCTTATTAATGAAGTCACCGTTACACTGCTTCCTGTTTATTAGGCGTAGTGTATGTTCGGTCACAAAACACGTCTCGACAGCATTCGCGTCAAAATGTCAAAATATGAGAACAGTTGCCGTTTCGATCCGCAAGGGGCGCTGCCAATTCCAATGTAATTGAGACCTAGGAGAGGTGGCATTGCATACTTAAAAAGAGGTACCAACCAATGTTAACATTTTGCATCTTTTATTATATTTTTTTTTTGATACTTTAACACGTTCGAGCCGTTTTTTGTGTGAAATTAACTTACAGTGTCCCTATCACTGTTAAGTCATTTACTATTGGCGTAAATGTGACAGCACGAAACGAACTTTGAAAATCGAATCTCGGAATCGTATGAGGCCTGCGCTTGCGCACACTGACTTTAAACTTAGTTTGCGTGACTGTTCTAATCTAAACCTGCCTTTATTTTATTTAAACAAGACGTACAGATCTCTGGATAAAACCTAAAAAAAAGTCTTAACTTAATGTAAAAGAGTCGTGGGTAAAAAAATGTAGCAATGTTTTCTTAGTACTAAACCATAAAACGTAGTTCACTTTTGTCATACATTTTATATCACAACATCTTGATGATAATGTGTGTAATAACAATATTACCCCGGATTTATACCAAAATGAACTGTACGCCCTCGTAATAGCAGTCACATAACTCGCATTCAAGTTCGGTCATATGTGGAATAGCACTTGCAGCTCTGATACGCGGATTTCAACCGTAACTTAAGGGTATAGAGGCTTCTGCGTGCGCTTTTGCGATAGTTGCGCTTGCGCATGCGGTGAGACACGTTTAAGTTATCTATCTTAATATGCTTAGTCAGTGCCGTTCCGGTCAACGCAGGCTAGAACTGTTGCCACTATCTCACTTGTCGCTTTAATCTCCGTCAATCGGCTAAAGCTCTAAAAATTAAAAATAAAAGAAAGAAACAGTTTATTCGTAACAATACAAGTTGAAGAAAATAACAAAGAAATCATTAATAGGTAAAAATTGACACGAAACGGTTGAGACCAGCATTAGTGAAAATATTGAAATTAGTGAGGGTAGGCGCGAGTTCTATCATATCCTATTCCTATTATAAAATAAGTTTAAGTAAAAAATATTTATACAAGCTTTTTTTGTTGACTGTACTTGCATTGTCATCCATCCTTCATAGGTGTACCAAATTTCAAGGCCATCTGACCACTATAAGTGGACCAAAGACTTGCGATATTTGAACTGAACAAAAAACCACAGGATAGTTAGTTAAAAAAACATCTGGCTGGATTTATGAGAGCTTTTTATTGAGTTTTCTTGGTGTATATTGTTTGTTTGCCTCAAATATAGTATGTCAATTTCGACTCACTTCACTTCACACTTGTGATAATTGACTTGAAATTCGGTACATATAGGTTTGAAGAAAGCTGTAATAAAATCATATTCAAACATTGTTAATTTAGTTAAATTATTCTTAAAACAACGCCGAGATTGGTCAAACAATAAGCTTAATATCTCGTGTACATATTGCATGATACAATCGTGTTCGTTAATGCTAATAGATTAGCTTGATTAAAATAATTATCGTTGATTCAGTTACACGCAATAGTCCCTCGAAAGAACAATGAGTGCCTGAGGCCATCTAAATCGAACGTTATTGGCGTCTTGAGCAGCGAAACTAAAAACGGAACGTCATCGACGCAAAATGCAGGTTTAAAAAAGGAATGAGTCAGTCCACTTTGTCTCTGGCCAGTTTAGACCTTTTTGATTCTCCGAAAATGCTGGCCGGTGAAATTCAGAAATGCTATTCAAAACAAGAACCCATTTTAAGTGTGGAAAGAACGTAAGAAGGCAACTTATGCCACATTTGTTTTATGAACTTTCAGACGTCGTCAAGTATCGAATTGGAATGGAATGTGCTCTCAAATTGTTGCTTTACTTTACTGTTTTTTTTTTATTAGAACAGCCAGTTCTAATCTCGGACCGTGATCTACTCATGATTATTGCGGTTGATAAGTTTTTTAATATCGTGCGTCAATTTTAGCCGAAGTCGGGTCAAATACTATAGGAATGCCGAGCGCATACATGTCCGCCGTTCAGCGCTGTCTGTAAACCGGTTTGGTAAATTTGAAACAATGGCCGACTAGCCTCGGAACTAAACGTCTTAAGTCACTAGTTTTGTGTACCACTTGTGGCCTTATGAATTTGAAACGGCTTAGCGTGGTTCCGGGACAATGCATCACAGCAGTCTTATTTAATAAATTAAATACGCACTTGTTTATATTAAAGGTTGAATTAACTGCAGTACTCAGAGGCGTCAGTTAACGCTAATGGATTCTAATCTCGCTCCGTGTAAAAGATAATGTAGAAAATTACCTAAATCACTTAATCTAGTTATACCTATTCGTAGCTAGTTCGTCTTCGATTGTAGTGAAGTCTGCGTTAATTCGCTGCCTTTTGAAATATTCGTTGTCAACTCGTTCTTTTGAATTCCATGGGTTCGTTCGATATTCAAATATTAATGCGAAACTCGCCGACCATAACCAATACCAAACTTTTTTCCAAGCCTTTTTAAATGGCATTGGAGTCGCATTGACAAGCGTGAAAGAAGCCGTTTTAAAAAATAAATTATACACTGCCGCTATGAGAATCTTCTTTTGCTTTTGATAAAGTATTATGAAGGTATTTGTTAATGACAAAAGATACCGTATAGCTTACGCTGTAGCGTCAGATTATTTACAACAATAGTAATAAAAGGAGGTGTTTTAAGTTTCATTGCGCATTTATAATTGAAAGCATTAGTTTTGTAAATCATAAATATCATCGGACAATTGACACCAATTGACCTAATCCATCTTAAGCAAAGCCTATCCCACGGATTATTTATTTATTTATTTATAAGCCTTTTCATTCCGAATTCGCTACAATTTCAGTAAGTACATGTTGTTGTTGTTATTGTTGTCCTACGGATAGTCACCCTCACCAGGCAATGGATAAACATATACTTATACCAGGCCCCTATTTGACCAGCACGACAATTTTCGGTGACAGGTGACAATTCTGTTTACATTACAAACTCGACGAGAATCTACGCCGGTTGGCTTCATATTGAATACGCCTTTTCGAATTGTCAATGGTCGCCGACAATTGTCGAGATTGGTGAAATAGGGGGGGATTATCTTTACAATTAAAATTTCTTAAAAATATATGTGCTTGCATCGTTTAGAAAAAAACGGTAAATTAATCCAAAGTAAAAGTGTTAAATTAATCAATTTTAATGGCAACACATGACGCCGGGTACAGGAAATATTTGATCTGGTAACCCTAACTGGACTGGATCCAGCCTCACTGATTGCGCGCAAACGCAACACCTCCAATGAATAAACTAAATGCATTGAACCATGACTGCTTGCAATAAACAACCTGATACAATCTACGCTTCGAAGTTCATGTATCCATAAAGGTGCCTAAATGAATAGCAGTGCACAATGTGCACATACACCTAATACACACATATATCATATATAATCAAGTAAAGTTCTTGATACATTTGATAGTAGGTATGTACCTATCATTTGAAAAACAGCGCCCTCTCTCGTCTCTGGAGCCCGATTTTTGAAAGCACAATGTGAAAATACCACTCGAAAGTGGTGAAAAATTGTGCTGAATTTGAAATACGAGTAGCTTAGAAGATACTTACGGCTCTCATTAATCATGTGGACTAGTCAAAAAATTGATTAGAGCCGTAGTTTTGAAGATATAAACAGATTTATACCACTTTCGAGTGATGTGCTTTCAAAAATCGGGGCCCTGGTGAGCAGATGTTCCACGGGAGTTTGTAATTGTGTCGTACAGACACATTCAAACAGATTACGCTTGGCGACAAATATTCGCATAGTAACAAGGTCACGTGACAGTTGGTATAGATAGAAAGATTCGAAGGCTTACTCACCTGCTATGGGTTGTGTAGGTGTATAGCACGCGTCACGGAATGAGAATCCGGGTTCGATTTTTGGCCATTGCTTTACGTTTCGGATTTTTCAGTGTCGTTTAGAAGTTTACACACATATTCTTCACATATTGGTCATATTAGGAACGTGTGGGATGACCGTTGTCAGGTATAACGTTGTTAAGAATAAAAAAAATAATTGGCTGGCTTTACCGCCATGTTTGGTAAAAATCGGTCCAGCAGTTTGAAGAGTATCAGCTCTTCCAAAATGATGTAAGGCATTTTTGGCATAAAATAGTTATTTTTTATTTACGTAGTATTTATTACTCGGGGGTTTATTTTTCATAAAATATGTAGTGATTACAGACTCCAAGGAATCTAAAATCACGGCTACCTGAATGTTCTACCAAATCCTAAAGAGGGTAGAGCGTCAGTCGCTTATTATTCCTTTCATTTCGCGTTAATTAGCAAGAGACCGCTGCTAAACGTGTCAGACCCAATCTAATGAGTCCAATACCTAATACCGCCAGTTCTCGTAAATATTGCTCATTGCCATTCATATATTCGTACTCGTAAGCTTCGATGAATTCACGTTATCTGCGCGATGCAGGATTACTCAATAGCGTAGAATATTGTGCGTCTCTTTCTAGAACGAACAGTTAGACAAAGACGGGTAATCTATTCGCGACACAGCTCTTGCGCACACTCCTGCTATAACTTCATATTTAGAATTAGAAACCACATTACCACAATACCATATTGTGTCTGGTCAACTATTTCTTACCTTAAAATTAGTACAGTGCAATAGTTTGGCAGCCGCAAAATAAAATTGTTTTAGGGCCTGTTTCACCACTCTTTAATTTCCAACTATCTAAAGTGTCAGTTATCTATGATGACGTCTCTGTCTGTTTCGTAAGGTCTTTTCATTCTTAACTGTCCTATTTGGTAAACAAAATTCTAACCTCAAAACGTCTCATTTTTGTTATTTTTTAACTATTTCATCGTAAATAAAGGAACTTGAGATAAAATATCAGCAAAACTATGTACAAAATATTGCCTCAAGTTTATTTGATAACATAATATACCTTATTTTTACAAAAATTTGCACATTGAGGTTAGAATTTTGTTTACTAAATAGGACAGGTAAGAATGAAAATACCATAAATAAAGGAACTGGAGATAAAATATCAGCAAAATTATGTACAAAATATTGCCTCCGGTTTATTTTATTTGATAACATAGACCTTATTCTTTACAAAAAATTGTACATTGAGGTTAGAATTTTGTTTACCAAATAGAACAGTTAAGAATGAAATACCTTAGTTACCTTATATCCGTATGTGTCTGGCTAACTTTGGTAACATAACCTCGGTGTAAATGCGGGTGACAAATGAGAGCAATTAAGTTAGCAGTTTTAAACAAACTTATGAACGCAGGTATTTGTAAATAAATGACCGCGGGCGAAGCTGACGACACTGATTGAACCGCCTCGCAATTTGGTCTCGTGTGTTATTTTTTTAAATTCCTTAATGCATTTAATGAGAGTGAAAAATGGCGTGATTCTACCGACATGCAGCCGTTTAGTCCAAATTTAACTGAACCTCATAAATTTTTGACAATGTCGTACCTATAGTCTATTCAAATCCATTTTAACGCTGCTGTAAACAAAAATAAATAATATCTAACTATGTAATATTATAAATGCGAAAGTATGGATGGATGGATGGATGTTTGTTACTCAATCACGCCAGAACGGCCCAATGGATCTGGATGAAATTCGGCACATAGATAGAGAAAAGTCTGGAATAGCACATACACTACTGTTTATCCCGGAAAATTGCGTAGTTCCCGCGGGATAGCGATAAACGAATTCTTTGCAGACGAAGTCGCTGGCGACAGCTAGTGTAATATTATAAAT